>OX422211.1:36382422-38851172 GCA_949130495.1 Sambucus nigra
TTTCCTTACTAAAAGAGGCATCATACTCTCATAAACCATTTCTAACATAGGTTTGAATGCCCCTAATCACCCTAACGCACCAATATCTTAATATTATAACATAACCCTTTATAAGACATTCACTAAGAAGGTCACTAAGTTTTAAACCCAAAAGAAAAGGTGGTAAAAGAAAATCCTATTCTTGGGCTAAAAATTGAGAACCGGTCGACTGGGCCTAGACCCCCGGTCGACCGCGGTTATAAATTTTTCCCTATGAAGAAGTAGTAGGCTTTTCCTTTGAGTCACGATCGATCGGCCCCCTGGCCACGGTCGACCGGCCATACCAGATTTCTTCGCCATTTTCCATTTTTGAACAAAACCAAACTCTCCAAACACCCAAATTATTATCATCCAACCCTCAATCTTTAACTCAATCATATTCCTCACATTAAATCCCAACCTACATCTCATCTCATCAACTTGAATACCATCAATCCCATGTATAAACATCAAATTCAAGTTTTAGTCCCAAAAATCTAGGTTTTAACATATAACCCAAAAATCCTATTCTTTCATCCTCAAATTATGAAATGAAATACACAAATGAAATATTAGCAAGATTAAACACTTGCCTCAAAATTGTAGCGGTTGAATCATCCTCGAGATCGCATGCGGGCCGAAAATCCCCCAATCTCCAAGCTTTCTCCTCTCTCCTCTTCGTTCTCTCTTCATTTATCTCTTTCTTTCTCTAGGGTTTTCTCGCCCTCTCACTTTCTCTCTTTCTCACAAATGATATTGGATGATTTTGTAAGCCTCTTAAACCTTTAAAACATAAGTCTTAGTTTTAAATGATAATACACACTTTAAATGACTCATTTACTCCAATTTGAGTCAAACTAACTTAAAAATATTCTAGAACCGAAATAAAACCCAAGGACAGTCATTTCGACTTTCTCGACCCATCCAAAACCAATAGCACACTAAAAATCTTCATTTGAAATACTTTATAACATCCTCAATTTTTGGAACTCAATTTCCAAATTCTAAAATTCCCTCCAATTTAAATATATTTTATTTCTCCCAAAAATTTAATTTCTCAATCCCAAAGTCACGGGGTATTACATCCGGATGCCCCTACCACTAGTGCTGTTACTGTTGCCCCTAGGGGGCAACCGCTCTGGTGGCAGCTCGCCAGGAACAACTGTGCTTTTACCATCGTTCCCCCATTTTCGACAAGGGTGATATTTTTCAGACATCAGTAAAACTTGCACTTTCAGTGCCAAGTGTGACCCCTTACTCCTGGGTGATGAAGTTGAAGACTCAGTCGAATGAAGTTTCCTCCCCCCATAGGGAACACTACGTTTTCATCTTGATCGAGGTGACTTTCCTTGCTCACGGATGGATTTTGAGGGACCGGAGGTTCTCCCGCCCATTTTGCTGTTTGGAACACCCACATGCAAAGCTCCCACACTATAGCACTTTCCAACGTCAGGATTTATAGGGACAAATGGTTTGGGGAGTTCACTATTTCCAAAGACAATGTTTCCCTATAAGTCTTGGTCTCTCGTTGGAATGTTACCACTGACACATTTATATCTGCATGGGGTGAGTTTAATATTACCCTAGAGGATGTTTGTTAACTCCTGAGCCTACGGGTGATGTGCCTTATTCTGATGAGGCCCTGGACGTCGAAGAATCTTCTGGTCACTCTGAGTTAGATCGAATATGCCGAAGATGCATCGGGTCATCGAAAGAAGACACCTTCACTCCTCTCATCAATTACTTATTTAAGATCCTTCTGAAAATGATGCTTCCTCTACTACTGCCAAAGGACAAGGTACATCTCTTGAATTACCATCTTATATCCTTATTATTCTTTCTCACTTTGTGATGCTTGGCAAACCAAATGACCATCCTAGGAGGGACCTATTCAATATATCAATCCGTTTTTCCATAGGTATTAAGCTTCCTCTAGCGGATTTGACGTTAGGCTCCCTCTACACCTGGTTAGACAGGACTCATATAGACATGGAATGGTCCCTTGGCCATTATAATCTAGCCGTATTTTCCAACAACATACTCCTAACAGGCTTCCTTTATATTCGTTTCCCTTTTATATTAGCCAGCACCATTTCTCCTCCTCATGGGGAGACCATCCTGCCCCATCATTTATTCCTTCATCATAAGAAGGAGATCCAAAAGGAGATACTTCCAGGTATTAATAAACCCTACAACTTTTTCATGAGGCCTTACAGTGAAGAAATCTTTGTCCACACTTATAATTTCTTTCAACATGAATTCGTGATGGTTCAACCAACTACTTTGGACCTTATTGTTGAAAATCCTTCTAAGGTCGTGGTCCTTCTATTTTCTCCAAGGTTTTTACCCTCTTACACCGATTGGGGATATACTTCAAAGCACTACAACCCCAATCAGTGCAGCCGTCAATTTGGCTTTTACCAAGGGGACCCTCGCCCGGTTTTTTTAGCTATCCCACCCCAAGGCCACCTTTACTGCAGCTTGTTCTCTCGACACTTATAGTGCTGCTTGCGGGGTCTGCTCATTGCTGGCTGGGCGAGTCACCATCCCTAGTATTACAAGAAAAGGGGATGTGACTTCTTTGTTTACGACTAAGTACTGGCCAATGCAACTACCAAGATTGCTGAGTACGTTCAGGGTCCTCCGATGTATCCCCAAGTTCTTTCTTTCCTCCCTTGTAACTAGGTCTAAAGGTAATTCTATTCTTGGGGTGTAGTTCCCTCTAAGAAAAACTCCAAAGGATCCTCCAAGAAAGTTGCCTTCCTACTTCCCGATGGTCCCCACTATCATCCTGAGGCCCAAAAAATCTTCCACACCTAGAAAATCTACCAAAGGTTCTTCTGGCGAGGGGCCTTCAAAACCTCCCTCCAAAAAATCCAAAATTTCCAATAGTGGGGCTTCATCCAAGTGTAAGTCCCAACCTGAGTACCAAACCCCACTAGAGGCGTTCCCAATTACCTGCGCTCCACCTGGTATGCCTGCAGAACTAAGCGGTAAGATAAGAGCCAAGTGTCAGGACGAACTAGAGAGGGTGCAACGGGAATTTCTAGAGGACACTCCCCCCAATCCTCATGCTGATGCTTTCCCTACCATTATTGTAGATCCAAAGGAGGGGGTGTCCAGACGCAAAAAACGTTCCAAAGTCCCCCCCCCCCCCCCCACACACACACTGTTGGTGCTTCTGTTACTCGAAAGAAAACTATGGGTACCAAGATTCAGGGGAAGTGGGCTTACTAAGTGCATCCTGAGGCCTTTCCGCCTGTAGCTCCGACTGTTTCTGATGATAGTTCCCAGGTTGAGCCTGACCCATCGAAAGGTCTTCTGACAACTACTTGCCTCCCTCCTCACCTGCTGTCATCTCATAACACTCCTCTTTAAAGCAAGAGGTAAATTTTCTAACACTTAGCCATTGATATCTTAATGATAGTATATGTAACTCTTGTGCCGATTTATTTGTCTTTGTTAAGAGGTTGCTAAAAAAGGTGATTCGCCTCTAGTGAGTCCCTTCGTGGGAGAACAATTCTAGCAGCCTATGACCGTTGCCTCTCTACCCCATTCCCCCATGATTGGGCTCACCTATTACCGTCATTATCCCTCCCGTCATGCAGAGGAGGATGACAGAAGGCCCAATTCTTCTGTTGAATATGAGGGTGTTTCCTCTTAACGAGAAGGTACTCCCCTAGATTCTTCTGAGTTATCTCCTTTATCCGTGGTTCCTCTGGACATCATTCTAGTTTTTCAAAATATTCCTCAGGTAATGACTTTTAGGTGTCCCATCTATTTTTTTCTTTTATTGACATAACTTCTAAGTAACCAGATATATTTGAGGTTGAAGTTGGATCCTCATTAGTCTCCTTCCTCGTTGACACTTTTATGTAGATTCCTTTGTTAAGGCCAGTCTCTGGATTTTCCCCCTTTACTGATGTCACTAGGGTAAGATAAATGTTTGCCTTTCCCCTTTTACATAATATATTTCTTGAGTTTAACACTCAAGTTTATGTCTGCATCTTTCTACATCTTTGAATCCCCCGTTCCAAATAGTGGTTGCATGGGTTTCTACGGCTGCAACTGGTGAATCTAGCTCTTGTGTTCCTTCTTCCTCTACAGGGCCTGTTCCTTGCCAGTTAAAATATCGTCTGTGAGTAATTCTTCAATGATGGCTACTTCGATGGGTACAGCTCCCATTTTATCCCTTATGCCTTTTGTAGGAGATGGTTCTTCGGCTCGGGTTGAGGTTCTTCTGCCGTTGTTCCTGAGGCAATTGCGCAATAGGTAACTATTGATTTCTCCAATTATTTTTCATAAGTATTATCATTATGATTATTTTAATGGTGACTTAACAATTAAAACTACTTGTTAAGGTTTTTCCTCAAACTCCACCAGTAACGGTGACTTCATAATGAAAACTACTTGTTAAGATTTTTATCAAACTCCACCAGTAACGGTGACTTAATAATGAAAGTCACTTGTTAAGATCTTTATCAAACCCCACCAATAGCGGTGACTTAACAATGAAAGCCACTTGTTAAGATTTTTCGTCAAACTTCACCAGTAAAAATGACTTAATAATGAAAACCACTTATTGAGATTTTTATCAAACTTCACCAGTAACGATGACTTAACAATGAAAAGAACTTGTTAAGATTTTTATCAAACTCCACGAGTAATGGTGACTTAACAATGAAATCCATTTATTAAGATTTTTCATCAAACTCCATCAGTAGCAGTGACTTAAGAATGAAAACCACTTGTTAAGATTTTTATCAAACTCCACAGTAACAGTGACTTAACAATGAAAGTCACTTGTTAATATTTTCATCAAACTCCACCAGTAACGGTGACTTAACATTGAAAACTAATTGTTAAGGACTTTATTAGAACTCATATCTCTTTATCTTTTTCAGGTTGCAAGAGAGCCCATTCTTGTTAGAGACCAAACCCAATGAAGCCCTTCGCGTGTCACTTTGCCCTATCGGGAACCAGCTTTCTTGGACGAGTCAAGCCACAACAACCAAGGTTTAACGACAAACCTTCAGGCTAACAGTGAATCCGGTCGTGAAGTTCCACTTCCTGATGTGGCCCTTCATGACTTTTTCTTGCATCTCCTTTGATAATGCCCTCATTTTTTGCGTGCCATCGAATTATTATCGAGCGATTGGCCACCCATCACCCAGAGACTTTTACCCCAAGCTTCCTTCATTTAATCACTGTCCTTATGGGCTATAGGCTTCAGGGTATGGCGATTATAGTGGCTGAGGTCATTAATACTCCTACTTAGGCTTTATCAAGTCATGTTATAAATCAACATTTGGGAAACTTAAGGGAGATAGGTAGGGATAGCGTAAAGTTTTCTTGGTTTATTGAATACTTTAATGTCTGCAGTCCACACAACTGACCAACTAGAGGGAATTATTCTAGAAGCAGGTGGAGGCCCAGCGAGCTAAGGAGGCCAAATTATTGTATTTGGTGCCCTTGATGGAGATTACCAATATCAAGGTCAAAGCTGCTGAAGAGGCTTTTCTCAAGGCAATGCAAGCACGTGAGGCCCTAGTGGTTCAACGGGCTCAAGCCCGTGCCAGACTTGAGGGTTCCATTGCTGCAAAACAAACATTCTTTGTAGCTACTTCAGTCTTACCTGGGGATTTCTTTTCTTCCCCAAATCTATGGTTCCTCTTGGGCTGACACCCCGCTTGTATTTTCTTCATATGTAAACCTTGGGCATTAGCTCCTAATTTTTATATAATCATTACAAGTCATATTAATGAAAATGATATAGTGTTTTATCACCATGTGTTGTTTTGTTGCAATATCTCTGTTTATCGTAAAGTTCAAAACTTTATAATTTACGAATGAACTCTTTCTTTTATTCTCATTACGAAAGAAATAACTAATACAACCAATTGCACCATGAAGAAAATAAATAATTTCTAATTGAGGTTTCTAGCCTATATATGATAAACATTCAACCATTTGTTGTTAATCTTGAAAGGTTTATCCTCTTCCATTTTAGAAATTAGGTAGTAACCTGAATCGTGAGACTCCTTTACAATGAAAGGTCCCTCCCAATTGCCAGCAAATTTAAGCAATCGGAGCCCCTGAATGTGCTTCACCGCTGCCTTCAAGACTAAATCCCAATCCACAAATTTTTTGGGCCTCACCAAGTTGTCATTTGCTCTTGAGAGTTGCTTCATGTACATTTGGAAATGTTACATAGCGTTCTCTCTGTGCTCATCTAGCATTTCCAAATGTATATGCCTACTCTGCTTCGCAGGGCATATAAAGCAGAGGGGACTTCTAGTTCTACCGACAGAATTGCTTCGGCCCAAACATAAGTTAGAACGACGTATACCATGTAGGCTTCCTTTTAGTCATTCAATAGGCCCACAAGACTGATAGGATCTTATCATCCTACGATCCTTGGAATTCTTCCATCATTTTAGCCAAAATGTTAACCAAGGTCGTGTTAGTTGCTTTGGCTTGATCATTTCCCTTAGGATATGCCACCGTTGAGGTATAATGGATGATGGATTATCTGTCTATAAGCATCGTTACTTCTTTGTTAATAAACGGGGTCCCATTATTAGGTAGAATAACCTTTGGAATCCCAAACCTTCAAATAATGTACTCCTTGATAAAATTAGCCACCACACTTACAGTTTCTCTTTTGAGTGGTATCCCCTAAGCCCACTTTGTAAAACATTTTTGTTTCCACATGTATCCAAATCTTCCACCTCGAATATGGATCTATCGCCTTTACTAGGTCAAACGCCCAAGTGTGTAATGGGTAAGGAGTGGCCAAAGAGTATAAGTCCATCGAAGGGGCATGGATCATGTTTCCATGAAGTTGGCACGCCTTTTATTTTCGTGCAAACTCAGTAGAATATTTCTCCATAGTTGGCCAATAATAACCCAAGGTCATACGTTAGTCATATAAATTTTCTCCTCCAATGTGAAGTGTATCGTGATCTTGTTTCAAAACTTTCCTGAACTCTTCCTTCTTAATGCATCTCAATGGTCTATTGAAGTAGCCTCTACAATAGAGTTGATCCTCTTGGACATAAAACCCTGTGAACCTTCGCTTGAGTCCCATCGCATCCATTTTATATAAAGTAATATAAGGTTGCCTCCAGTATTCTTGAGTTTCAATGAAGTGGGATTCAGTTGCCTAAAAGAAGAGTTGGCATTTATCACACGCTCATTGAACCTCCGTTGTATCCTACTTCATTGTTGACCAGAAATATCCCTCCATTCGAATTCTTTTGTATAAACGGATCTCTACTATTTCAGAGTGTTCATCATGTGTCTTCTTTAGTCTCTGTTCTTCTTCTTCTAGACCGATACATCTTGACATACATCCTCCCACATTCCTGAAGTAGATGTTTCCATGATTGTCAAAGTATTGCGCTAGCTCCTTCAGTTCCATCTTGCCTTCCCCACATTCAAATTTCGTCATGATCTTTCCCGTCCAATTCGAATCACCTTCTATGGGTAGGATTGATTGCACAACCGATGGGAATGTTCTTCATTGGATCACCACAGTAGTTGTGTTGGTTTTCATATCCAATTCCTGGGCAATAGTGGCATAGGCATTAACATGCCTATTCATTATTCGGGGGGGGGGGGGGGGGGCTTCTTATCTTGACCCGATGGAACTGGTTGATCATCCATTGGATGATTTTCCTATAGGGGGCTAGTCTGAGATGCTTCAATGCATATTCCCCATTCACTTATTAGACCACTAAATTTTAATTGCCTTTAATGCATAGTGAGTGAATGCCCCTTCGTAGGAACTCTAATAATCTTAATACCAACGCTTCATACTCTGCTTTGTTATTGGAGTAAGGGAAATCCAATTTGTAGGAAAGGAAAAATTCTTCCTTCCCTTTAGAAAAGATAACCCCTGTCCCTCCTTTCTTTTTATCCAAACAACCATTAAACTGTATTATCCATTCTTCAAGGTTTTCATTCAGAAAATTTTCCTGCAAGTTATACCCTAGAATGCTCTTTCGTGGTGGCTAAAATGCCTTGGAAGGGAAAATTTCCAATAGGTACGCATATGCTTGGCTCTTAATCGCATGAGGGACCAGACATTTTAAATAATACTCCGAAAGGATAAGGAACCACCTAGCTGCTCTTCCAATTAAAATGGTTCTTTCCAATAAAAAATTAATTGGGTCACATCTTGTCACAATGTGAATTGTGAAAGCTAACATGTAATGTCAAAGTTTGTGAGCTACAAATACCAAGGCTAAACAATGTCTTTTTATACTACTGTACCTTGCCTCTGGTCCATATATGATCCTTCTTAGGTAGTAAACTAGCCTTTCTTGTCCATCAACTTCCTGTGCCAAGAGGGCTTCGATGGACCTTGTACTGGATGTGAGGTAGAGCTGTAATGGTATCCCTACTCTTAGAGGAATCATCATTTGAGGGGAAGTGATTAGCTTCTTTAACCTAATCAAAGACTCCATGTGAGCGTCCTCCCATTTAAATTTCGTTCCCTTTCGTAGCAGTTCCATCAAGGGATGAGTTATTTTATCTAGCCCTAGTTCAAATCTCCTAAGGTAGGAGATTTTACCAAGGAAACTCTTGAGCTCCTTCATCCTTCTTGGACATGGCATGCACTCCCTCCTGATCTACCACAAAAAAGGAACTTTCCACTTGTAACCCCAAAAGCACACTTTAGAGGGTTCATCCTAAGTTTGTATTTTCTGCAGCAAATGAATACCCTCTTCAAGTCGTGTAGATGGGACTCTTCCTTCTTCGATTTGATGACCAAATCTTCCACATAAAATTTTAAAAACTTGTGAAAGAAGTCATGGAAAATATCTATCAGTTTCCTCTGATACGTTGCCCCAACGTTCTTTAACCCAAAGGGTAATACCTTGTACATGAAGTTACCCAACGGCGTCCTGAATGCCGTTTTCTCTGTGTTTTGCCAGATCCATCTTGATCTGGTTGTATCCCACGTACCCATCCATAAAACTGTACATCTCGTAACTAGCAGTTGCATCGATCAAGCTATGGATAGAGGGAAGTGGGAACTCATCCTTCGAGCAGACCCTATTCAAATATCTGAAATCCACACATATCCTTATCTGACTCTTGTCCTTCTTCCCCACTAGGACGATGCTTGATAGCCAAAGTGGGTGTTGTATTGGTTCGATGAACCCTGCCACTTGTAGCTATTCCACCTCCTCTTTGATCTTCAAATTCAACTCTGATATGTAAGTTCTTGTAGATTGTTTCACTAGTATGACTGAAGGGATAACGTTAAGTTCGTGGCAACTTACTTCTTTATCTAGGCCCTCCATTTTTATGTATTGCCATGCAAAAAATGTCCCTATGCTACCCAATTAGCTTAACCGTGGCTTCTATTTTCTCCTTGCTCAGATGTTTCAAAATAAAGATGGGCCTTGGGTTTTCTCCTTTATTTTCTAGGTCCAGTTGTTCTAGTTCTTGCACTTATGGCTTTAACTGATCTTTCATATATTTTGCCTCCTTTTCCACTTATTCTGCAAACTCTTTTATGTTGGAATTGTCAATGACCATGCATTTCCCCTGTTGGTTTATTAATAAACATTTATATACCAGTTCCACCTCTAGGTCAGCTTCTTCGACTTCCCACTCACACCCTCATAGGAGGTAAATCACTCTTCCATCCTCTATGATTTTTTTCTTGTATTACCTACTTGTCGTTACAACTACCTTCCTCTTCCTTTCTTTCGAAGCCTCTGCTAGCCTTTTCCCTAAAAATTTGCTCAACACACTCTTCCGTTGTACCTCATTCTCTATCGGGTCCATCCTTGGCCTCATTCTATCTCTGAGTTATTTTGAAAGGTTATGTTCCTTGGGATCATCAAGGTGAACTTCCTCATCCACTTCCTTTCCTCTTGCCCCTTCGCAGTTTTGACCATTTATGGACCCCCATCCGTTCTTCGATAGAGGAAACTCTTGACCCTTAATCCTTCTCGTTAAGACCCTAGCATTTTCTTCTATCTATATCTAGAAGGCTGGATCAACTAATTGAGCTTCTTTGGTGGTAAAAGGTTTTTTTTATTGCACGTATAATGATTTCAGTCCCTTTCACATTTTCCTCCGTGCACTGGTTTTATTTCGAAGGGACTGAATCCTGATTGTGCATCCACACCCTTCCTATCAGAAGGTGGTATGAAGCAGCTCTTTCAATCACGTGGAATTCGATGTGTGAAGTAATATTCCCTATCATAATCCAAACGTTCACATATCCAATTGACTTGGATGATTGGTAATCGTAGCCAAAAATAACCAGAGGCATTGGTATCAATCTTTCCTCTAGGATGTTGGCTATCTAGAAATAACTGATCAATATAGTCTTTATCGATTCTCCCCTGTCCATCAAGGCCCTTGCAAAACTTACCCCGTTAATACTAGTAGTTATGTACATGGGCCTGTTATATGGGAATCTCATAGCCCTATCAGTGTCACTAAAGGTTACCTCAGACAAAAATCTCCTCACTAACCTGGTCATGGACCCCATCCACCTTAGTGACGGTATTGCGTTCTTTCATGCAATGTCAAGGATCACTTGTGTTATCTCTAATTGTCTCTCCATTGTCACCCCCACATAGTAAAAAAAACATGAGAACTTAGGTGAATGGGAAGCATCCTGGTACCCCAACCCTTGGTCCAACTTTTCCCCTTCAAAGTTATACACATCTTCCATGTCCCTCACACTAGACTCATCGTAAGCTATCACCATATTAGTCATTCCCCTGGTACAGTGCTCCAAGGCATCTTCAAATTCTTCTTTTTGGATCTCCAGTTGCCTCGCTTCCTGTGCAACCTCCTCATCATAAATGACCACCATATTTAACCCATGTGCTGGAAAGGGATTTACACTCACATTTTATTGGGGGGTCTGCAAAGTCCCTATCTTCATATGCTTGTTGATGATTTTCCTTAGCGTGAAACAGGTTTCTGTTGGCTGACCCACCTTTCAGTGGATTTGGCAGTATTTGGGATCATCTCTTATTGCTACATCTGGTTCCACGACTGGAACGCCCTTAGGTTCATACATCGTTCCCCCTTAGACCATGGCATTGTAACAACTTAGGATTTCTTCAATAGTGCAAGGTAGTGGCGGTGGGTCCTCTCTATCCCTGCTAATTTTCTTTTATTGTCATTTTTCTGTTTCTTAACGCCTTCTCCTCCATCTACGTACCCTACTCGTGGGAGATGGCCCCACCCCGTGTCGCAATGGGTTGTATCGATTGCCTAAACATCACTAGTGCCACAACAGGATTTGTCCGAACGACCGATGATAAATTTCTTGTCTCCTTTAGAAAGGCTGAGAAAGTTCCTTCACTTGGTTCACTGATGAGATGGTAGATGTACTCTGGGAGCAAACCTTCAGCACAAAGCTATAGTATTTTGGACTCCTTGGCTTTTTCCCTCACATCAAGAGACCTCTCTATGAACCTTCAAATATATTCTACTACGTCCTTCCTCGGTCGTTGCTTCTCTCAGCCTAACTGGGTCAATGTGAACTCGTATTTTGCCAGAAAGAACTTTTGGACAAATAGCACATGCATTTCCTCCCATGTTAAGACACTTTTAGGTGCCAAGTCGGAGTACCAGGTGTAGGCCTTATCGGTTATGGATTTGAAAAACTCCCTCAACCTAAGTTTCTTATAATTATAGTGAGCCCCGAGATGTTCGATAAAGCGTTTGATATGATACATCGGGTTCCCCCCTTTCCTGTGTATTGTCAAAGATGGGAGGAATTTAGTCCTTTGGTTAAGGCTCATTGTTGTATTCCTGGGGATAAGGAGTACGAAAATTATCACACACCGATGCTACCTCCCTAACTAATTGCAACGAAGCTGCTACCATTTTTAACATCTCCTTGTGCATCTCTTTACTCATTTCTTCCAAGGCAGACGCTGATGTTTTCACGACCGCTAGAGCAATAGGTTGAGGGATTAGCAGAGGAATATTCATTGCACCAGGCGAACACACCACAGGTGGAATGCCCGCTATGCCTGGGATACCCACCATTAGGACATGAATGGGTATTGTGTTCACAGGACCAGTTTCCGTCAGAGATGATCTTGACAGAGCTATCAGAGCTTCCATTAGTGTTACAAAAGAACTAGGGTCAAATCCACCCAAAACCATTATGGCAGAAGGAGCCTGTAGAAACTTGAAGAAATTTCCCATAAGAAGGGCCATATATGCTTGTCCCATCCCAGCGTTAATGGAAGCTCGTGTCACCCCTCGGACGCCTATTATCGTTTGAACTGGAGGAACCTCAACCCGAGAAAACCCCATCCCTGGTGGACTCAATATCCTTCGTTTCTTGTTCTTCATTATCTTTAATGGTGTCAAAATCTACAATACGGTTAACATTATCTTGCACCATACTTCTTGGAGAATACCTCTCCGGCAGAGTCGCTAAATGTAAGAGGGTAATCCCCTTATATCCTGGGATTATGGGAATACTAGTATTAGCGTAACCCCTACAGGTATGGTGATGAATGATAATCCAAGAACTCTTCAATAAACACAAGCTAACACATAATATAATATTTCATCAACACTCAGATTGAACACACAAGACACTCGTGTATAACTCAAATAATAATTAAGGAAACTCAGAATTAACTCGGTCAAAGGGAGAGATAATTAAGCACCGTAGATACACCTTGACAGATAGCCAAACACACCAACCCGTGAAAGATCTCTAGTCTACTATTAAAATCTTCACAATAAATGAACACGGTGGGTGAGTAAGATCTCTGGTTGTGTAATAACTTCCCTCTAGTATATGTTCTTTCTAACAAAATGATCTCTAGAAAAGAACCCCCTCTCTCAGAGGTGGTTGAGGCCTATAAATAGCCCCCACACCACTCTCGAGATGCCTTAGTCCCTTACAGACACGAACAGACATCCCTTATACTTTACATTATAAACATTAAATGCATGGTGGACTAGTAAGCTCTACGTTATAAACATTAAATGCCAAGACATGCCTTTTGCCAAACCGATGTGCGTTAGAGGACTGTCACCACATAGATGGCTCACCAAACCGTCTGACAGCCCCTATACCGCACTGGTTTACTTGAGTACTGATTAGACAGTGCTTAGCGATCTAGTGACATCACTTAAAGTAGATGTGACATTAAGTAGAGGGCTGTTTGGTTCAAAATTCAACATACGAAGGGACTCAAGGTTGTGCCGCAAACGTTTTCATGGTGAAAGGTCTCTAGGTGTTTTACCAGGTATATCTAAGGTGGTCAGTACAACCCTAACGACACCTCACTTCTCAATCGTCCAAACCAAGTCCTTTCAAAGTTCCTATGGCAAGGTCATTCGATAGAGCATAAAAGCTCTCCTAGGCCCGGCCAGGCCTGGCCTCTCGCGAGTACCGTTTGACCTCACACAGAATAGTTACAGTCATTTCATCATAGTCAATATAAGCAAAAGTTACAGCATGAATAAGAAAGAAAGGAAATAAACTTCGCTTGTCCACTGTGTTGCATCGCTGAGTTGCCTCGTTGGTTCCTTCCCTTGAGTCTCTTGTGATATTTCGGGAAAAAACCCCTACAATAGGATTAGAGAGTTAAATTAAAATATAAGCTAACCAAACTAAGTTTTACATCCATTCCTAATCCAATCTAGCAGTTATAAATCCTTTGGAGAAACCACCAAATTGAGAGAGGAGCAAAGAGTAAGGATTTTCAAAGGGGAGATTTCATACATCTTCTAAGGCAATAATTCTCTTACAAAATCTTTAAGAATGTCTTTCTGAATTTATAAGCATACCTCTCATGTTATTTTGGGTTCACCAATATGTTGGGAGATTTAATTAAGTATTGATTTGGTTTGGGGATTAATTACGTGTTGAAAGTCAATAACTTTGATGACACATTGAAATTCGTGTCCTAAAATTAAAAGGAAATACTATTAGAACCCATGTGATAGGATTGAATTCCATTTATGAGTAAAAATCTTGATTTGATTTGAAATAATCTAATATTTGGAATGAGAATTGGGAACCTTCATTAGCTTAGACAAGTTATGGGTTATATGCTTAAATCCCTTGAATTCTAAGAATAGTCTTTTTTAGATTGATTAGAAATTAGTAGAAATGTGTTCTTTCAACTATTATGGATTCATAGTTGCTATAACTGAGTTCTATAAATATTTAAAATTGTTAATGGAAATTGGAGAAGAAAACCCGTTGAGGAGATAAATCGTTAACCAGAATCGACTTACTGTCTGGTATGAATCGATTGGGTATTAGAGACGAATCAATTTGGTCATGGAAAGTCGATTTAGCTGCTTAAACAGAATCGATTCACCTCCTGGAATTGTGTGGGGTCAAACAGGGGGAAATGTTCGTTGGGGGTCGTCTAGTGGCTATTTTACGTTCTCACCCCCTGACGACAAGCTTTTAAGCTTAAGTTTAACAGTTTACAAATTTTGGTCGTGCTCTTAAACCGAGGGTCCCATCACTATGACATCGATTTTTGCAGATTACATTAATCTCGTACGGGGTGTTCATGTCTCTCATGGGGCCGTTTAGTGGTTGTTTTACGTTCTCACCCTTTGACAACATGTTTTGAGTCCTAAGCCTAACTATTTTCAAATTTTTACCTGGCTCTCAAATAGAGGGTCCCATGACTAAGTGATCGGTTACTACGAGTTACAATGGTCCCATGTGAGGTGTTCATTCCCCTCACGAGGCCGTCTAGTGGGTGTTTTATGTTCTCACCCTCGAATGACATGTTTTTAATCCTAAGTCAAAGAGTTTAAAAATTTTGGTCCTGCTCTCAAATAAAGGGACCCGTGACTACACGATCAGTTCCTACGGGTTACATTGATCCCGTGCGAGGTGTTCGTACCTCTCACGAGTCGTCTAGTGGTTGTTTTACGTTCTCAACCTCCAACAATAAGTTTTTAAGCATAAGTCTAAGATCGTGCAAATTTTGGTTGTGCTCTCAAATTGTGGGTCTCGTGACTATGTTGTCAGTCCTTACGGGTTACATTGGTCCCGTACGAGGTCTTTGTGCCTCTCACGGGGTCGTCTAGTGACTGTTTCATGTTCTCACCCTTTGACGGAATATTTTTAGGCCTAAGTCTAACAGTTTACAAATTTTGTAATGCTATCAAATCGAGGGTCTCGTGACTACATGGTCGGTTCCTACAGGTTACATTGGTCCCGTGTGAGGTGTTCCTGCCTCGCATGGGGCCGCCTAGTGGCTATTTTACGTTTTCACCCTCGGACGACATGTTTTAAAGCTTAAGTCTACCAGTTTGCCAATTTTGGTCGTACTCTCAAATTGGGGGTCCCGTGACTACGCAATCGATTCTTGTAGGTCACATTGATCCGGTGTGAGGTGTTCATGCCTCTCACGAGGCCGTCTAGTGCCTATTTTATGTTTTCACCCTCTGACAATATGTTTGTAAGCCTAAGTCTAACACTTTGCAAATATTTGTTATGCTCTCAAACCAGGGGTCCCCGTGACTATGCTGTCAGATCCTGCGACTTATATTGTTCCCGTGCGAGGTGTTCGTGCCTCTCACGGGGATGTCTAGTGCCTATTTTACATTCTAGCCCTCTTACAACATGTTTTTAATCCTAAGTCTAACAGTTTGAAAATTTTGATTGTGCTCTTAAATAAGGGGTCTCGTGACTACGCAGTCGGTTCCTTAGGGTTAAATTGGTATCGTGCTAGGTTTTTGTGCTTCTCATAAGGATCTATAGTGGTTATTTTATATTCTCACCTTCTGATGGTAAGTTTTTAAGTCAAAGTCTAATAGTTTGCAAATTTTGGTCTCGCTCTCAAACCAAGATTCTCGTGACTACGCGATCTGTTCTTGCGGGTTACGTTAGTATTATGCGAGTTCTACGTGCCTCTCACGAGGCCGTCTAGTGGATTTTTTACGTTCTCACCCTCTAACAACATTTTTTTAAGCCTAAGTCTAACAGATTAATTTTGGTCGTGCCCTCAAATCGAGGGTCCCGTGACTACGATATTGGTTCTTATAGGTCACATTTTTTCCATGTTAGTTGTTCGTGCCTCTCACGAGACCGTCTAGTTCATATTTTACCTTCTCACCCTCTAACATCCGATTTTTAAGTCTAAGTCTAAAAGTTAGAAAATTTTTATCGTGTTCTCAAATCGAGGGTGCCATGACTACACGATTGGTTCCTGTGGGTAACATTGATCCCGTGCGAGGTGTTTGTTCCTCTCATAGGGTCGTCTACTGACTACTTTATGTTGTCACCCTTTGATGGCATGTTTTTAAGCCTAAGTCTAACAGTTTGAAAATTTAAATCATGCTTTCAAATAGGGACTCCTGAGACTATGCAGTCGGTTCTTACGGGTTACATTGGTCTCGTACGAGGTGTTCGTGCCTCTCACGGGGACTCCTAGTGGTTGTTTTACGTTCTCACCCTCTGATGGCTTATTTTTAAGTCAAACTCTAACAATTTATAAATTTTTGTCTTGCTCTCAAATTGGGGGTCTCGTGGCTACGCATTCAGTTCTTGCAGGTTACATGGTCCCGTGCGAAGTGTTCATGTCACTCACATGGCCGTTTAGTGGTTGTTTCATGTTCGCAACCTCTGACAACGTGTTTTTAAGCCTATGTATAACAGTTTGCAAATTTTGGTCGTGATCTTAAACCGTGGGTCCTGTGACTACGAGGTCGATCTCATGGGTTATATTAGTCCCACGCGAGGTGTTCGTGCCTCTCACGGGGCCATCTAGTGGCTGTTTTACGTTCTCACCCTCTGACATCATGTTTTTAATCCTAACTCTAATTGTTTTCAAATTTTTCCTGTGCTCTCAAGTCGAGGGTCCCATGACTATGCGATTGGTTCCTTTGGGTTACATTAGTACTGGCGAGGTGTTTGTGCCTCTCACGGGGCCTTTTTCATTGATAAACATCCATACCCTAAAATCTCAGAGGACATATAATTACCATGATTATGACATGAACATATGTAAATATGGTAGAAAATGAATAAAGCACATTCATCTAGTCTTCAGGGACTTCTCAAATAAAAATTAAGGGTAAATGACATACTAGACATAATTTAAACATGTTCAGCATATTCTAGAGTAATAAAAAAATAAGGTCTCTCCCCCACAACTAATGTTATGGTTACAAAAAATATTACGCTAAGCATACAAACCATATAAGGGTTCTTGAAATTCAAGAAATAGAATGAGAACAATTAAAGCAGATTAAATAACATGTTATCTACCATGAGGTCATACATATAGAAAATCATCATCATATATGGATATAGAAAGTTATCAGATTTGTAACATGAAATCAAATGATCAAGAAATAGAGATCAACACTCCAGACGGTTAAATCTTATTCGGAGTGACCCGCTCGGATACTAATTGAAAAATCCATCCCCGAGGGAAGGAACATTTCTTGAGATGCGCCCATGAAACAATCTCCATACGCACACATAAACATACTCTGATTTCATGCAAGTTTTTCTAATAACATGTATCTAATCAAATTAAGATAAACTTTATTAGCTAACTAATCAGATTTTAATATTTGCGGAAATTAAATTCAATTAAATCTGATTTAATCAAAAGTTAAATTAATAACAATCTGATTTACTACGTGACAATCCAATATATCTCATAAGAAGAATTATTCCAATTAAAGTAATTAAATCATGTAACAATTTTAATTCTAAATCATACAAAGAATAAGATGAGGATAAGAAGAATAACAAGTATGATTTTTTAACGTTCTAAAAACCCAAACTAGGGAAAACATCCACGACTCCCTCTATGGAGTAAAACAAAAATTTCACTAAAAAGAATTATCGGTTACAAGCTATATAACAAACTAAACACACTAAGAGACCTATACAAGTTTAGGAATGTACCCACTGGTGTCCTTCTAACTTCTCTAGAGTTCTGATTGTTGTAGTTGTTCTCTCAACTTCTTAACTCCGTTCTTCTTGTTTAGCAAATTCCAACTCAGTCAAAAACTGATCTCTCAACAACATACTAGTTGTGTAAAATGTGTAAGTGAATATGTTTTAAATGCAAACCATGCAAGAACTTAATTCTTAACACAAGCATATAAGTTTTCTTAAAAAACTTAACAAAAATATATTTGTAATCAAGCAAATAAGTTTTCTATACAAACATAAGAAAAATTCATTTTCAATTAACAATCAATTAAGTTTTCTACAAAAACTTACAAAATAAATTTTCAATCATAAATCTTATAAACTAAGACATACATCCAACACTTATCATGAACACACAACAAGATTATTCAATCATTTAATAAATATGTGTTCTCAATCTCTCAAAAATATAACATTCAATTTTATAAGGAAAGTGTTTTTCAAATTATTTTACAAATATGAGAAAACAGATCTTTAAAAAGATTTTCAATAAACATGCAAGATCCAGAGAAATTCTGATTTAAACATCATATAGCATCCAACACAAAATCAAAATATTTAAATCATAAAAATATTCAATAAAATTCGGATCTAAAAATCTAAGGAATTCTAGTTTTTGTAAAAAAAACATTTCAACATGAAAGCACATAAATTCTCTCTACAATAACACAATATTTCAATCTCTAACATATGAGAATGTGCAAGATCATTGAGAATTAAAAACAAAAACAGAATAAAGATGAAGTAGAATGAACACAATATGTGTAAAATAATACTTTCTTCTCTCTTAGATCTCTCTCTCTAATTCTCTATATTTTTCTCTCTACAAAATCTAACCCTCTTGTGTTTCTCACTCTAGAAAATATAATCTGAATAGCTAACACAAATAAACTCTCTAATGAAGTTTGTATAGGTGAGAAAACAATATTCTAGAAACACTTAAATCAAGGGTTCAGATTAAAAGTTATTAATCAAAGGCTGACATTAATTCGAGTTAAAACTAATTAACAGATTAACAACATAACAAACTCAGTCTGTTATAAAAATAACTCAAGAAACTAAAACCATTCTCTTGAAAACCTAAAACCATACAAGATATAAACAATAGTGGTAAGTGGTTTTATTTGCAACAAACTCTCCAACAAACTTCTCCAACGGATATAATCCTCAAAGCTTCCTATTGGTTCTGCCTGAACAAAGATCCACGACCCTAATAGTGACAGCTGGCAAGGTCTCCAAATAAACCAATAAGATCAAAAGATTTAACTGAAATGGTATAGCTGGTATATAATCCAAAGGCAATCTCTCAATATGATAGTTGGCATTATGTTGACGAAATGGCGCAAGGTTTAAAAAAAATAAACCTAAATCTAAACACGTATAAAGGGTCCAATCAAAAGCATGTATGGTAGAAGAGGTCTATCCATCCAACAACTCTTATGCATAAGGTTTTTAAAAAAACATAAAGCAGGCAAGGGACAAAACCTAATGAACCTAAGGCTTAAAGTCTATACCAAAAATAAGGAAGTAGCAGGTCTAAGTATACCTCGGTCATAGCAGGTCAAATCCATAAAAGCTATGGGTACAAGGATATAGCCTAAATCTACACTAGCATGTAGCAGGTCTAAGCGGTCAAAGTTTTAAACTCCACAAAGATGTCTTATTATCCAATAGATAAACTGGTGGTGGTACCTAATAGTAACAAGTGGGTAACTAAAACCAAAAGTCTAAATGTTAAACTTAGGTCAAGTGAGTATTCACGTCATACAAAGTGACGAAACCAACAAAGGAAATATCCTATGTCTTCTTAAAGGTACGAATGAAGTTGAAAGGCAATACAGGTATACTAGCCTATAGGTAAGGACAAAAACTGAATGAGGTTTAAAAAAAATAAACCTAATACTATTCGGCCTAGAGGGTCAAAGCAGGTGCTATAGCTTCCTATAACCCAAAACCGTACAAGTAAACATAGGGCCGAAAAATAATTGACACAAGGTCAAATCGTGTACAAGAGGAACACACACGCCAACAGGTACATGATAAGGCATAGGGTCTTGGCATAAGTTCTAATCATTAACAGTAAAAGCCATGCATACATCAAATAAACCAAATAGTTGTACGTAACTTTCTAGACCTAAATGATCTAAAGAACATACACTAGCAGGTATGACATCTCTATGGGCACAAAAGGACGAAATTAAGGTATGGTAAAAAAACTATCCTAATGACAAAAGGTCAAATCAATTCTCTTAAACATCCTAAGGTACCAAAGCAGGTATGGAACCTAATAAGACTAAGGGATAACCATAAACCAAACTATAGTAAACATATAGTAAACTTATTCGGCCCAAAAAAATTGTATAACAAGAAATTCAATTTAAACAAAATTATTTTTCAAAATGAAAAAATTAATTTTCTTAATAAATTTCGAAAAATACTTTTAAAAAATAAGAACTTTATTTAAAACAAGTCTTACACCAATTTTACTAAAAAATTATTTTCAATAAAAATAATATAATTTCTTTTCAAGAAAAATGTTTAGGCTCACAATTAATTAGTCACACAATTAAAATCATAGATCAAGAAATATGCATGTGTGCCTAATGTGTCAAGTGCAAATGTGCAACACAGGTGAATAACTTTATTTGTATTTATTGTTGAGTAGAGTCGAGGCATGTTGAGTCATCGAGTAATGTTGATTGATGTACCAAGGAGAAGGCTCGCACTAAAAATATGTTTTGACACAATATCCAAATTAGTTGAAATGCCTAAATAATATAGACTCAAGTAAGTCAAAGATTTAGGGTGTTTCATTTGCAAATTTTGGTCGTTCTCTCAAACTAGGAGTCCCATGACTAGCCAGTCGGTTCCTGCGGGTTACAATTGTCCCATGCGAGGTGTTCGTGCCTCTCACGGGGACCTATGGTGGTTGTTTTACATTCTCACCCTCTGATGGTATGTTTTAAGTCAAAGTCTAACAGTTTGTAAATATTGGTCTTTCTCTCAACTGGGGGTCTTGTGACTATGTGGTCGGTTCTTGCGAGTTACATTGGCCCCATACGAAATGTTCATGTCTCTCACGGGGACGTCTATTGGTTGTTTCATGTTCTCACCCTCCGATAGCATATTTTTAAACCTAGGTCTAATAGTTTGCAACTTTTAGCCATCTTCTTAAACCGGGGATCCGGTGACTATGACGCTGATTTTCGTGGGTTACATTGGTCCCTTGCGAGGTGTTCGTGCGTCTCAAGGGCCATCTAATGGTTGTTTTATGTTCTCACCCTCTGACGGCATGTTTTTAAGTCTAAGTCTAATAGTTTTAAAATTCTGGTCGTGCTCTCAAATCGAGGGTCCCGTGACTACGCGATCGGTTCCTTCGGGTTACATTGGTCTCGTGCGAGGTGTCCGTGCTTCTCACTGGTCCATCTAGTGGGTGTTTCATGTTCTCACCCAGTGATGACAAGTTTTTAGGCCTAAGTATAACAGTTTTCAATTTTTGGTCGTGCTCTCAAACTGGGGGTCCCGTTATTACACGATCGATTGCTACAGGTTGCATTTTTTCCATGTGAGGTGTTAGTGCCTCTCACTTGACCGTGTAGTGGCTATTTTACGTTCTCACCCTCTGATGGTAAGTTTTTAAGCCTAAGTCTAACAGTTTGCAAATTTCCTTCGTGCTCCCAAACTCGGGGTCTCATCACTACGCGGTCGATTTATGTGGGTTACATTAGTCCTGTGCGGGGAGTTCATGCCTCTCATGGGGCCGTCGAGTGGTTGTTTGACGTTATCACCCTCTGACGACATGCTTTCAAGACTAAGTGTAATAATTTATAAATTTTGGTCGTGCTCTCAAACCAAGGGTTCCGTGACTACGCGATCAGTTCCAACAGGTTTCATTATTCCCGTGCAAGGTTTATTCCAGTGCGAGGTGTTCGGGACTCTCACGGGGCCATTTAGTGGATGTTTTATATTCTCACCCTCTGACTGCATATTTTTAAGATTAAGTATAACAGTCTGAAAATTTTGGTTGTGCTCTCAAACTGGGGGTCCTCTGACTACGCAGTCAGTTCGATCAAGGTACATTGGTCCCGTGAGAGGTGTTTGTGCCTCTCATGAGGCCATCTAGTGGCTATTTGACGTTCTCAAACTTTGACACCATGTTTTTTAGCCTAAGTCTAATAGTTTGAAAATTTTGGTTGTGGTGTTAAATCGAGGGTCACGTGACTATGCAGTCGATTCCTACGGGTTACATTAGTCCTTTATAAGGTGTTCGTGCCTCTCACCGGTCGTCTAGTGGGTATTTTATGTTATCACCCTCGGACGACATATTTTTAAGCCTAAGTCTAACAGTTTGAAAATTTTGTTCATGTTGAAAAACCGTGGGTCATGTGACTACGCGGTCGGTTCCAACGAGTTACATTGGTCTCGTGTGAGGTGTTCATGCCTCTCACGGGCCGTCTAGTATTTTATTTACATTATCACCCTCCGACGACATATTTTTAAGCGTAAGTCTAACAACTTGCAAATTTTGGTCGTGCTCTCAAACCGTGGGTCCCGTGATTATGCGGTCAGTTTTTACTGGTTACATTGGTCCTATGCGACATGTACATGCCTCTTATGAGGCCGTCTGGTGGTTCTTTTATGTTCTCACCCTCTGACGGCATATTTGTAATCCTATGTTTAACAGTTTAAAAATCTTGGTCTTGCTCTCGAACAAGGGGTATCCTGACTACGCGATCATTTCCTGCTAGTAATATTGGTCCCGTGCAAGGTGTTCATGCCTCTCACGGAGACCTCTAGTTGATGTTTCAGGTTCTCACCCTCTGACGACATGTTTTTAAGCCTATGTTTAAGAGTTTGTAAATTTTAGCCATTCTCTCAAATCGAGGGTCCTGTGACTATAAAGTCGATTCCCGTGGGTTTTATTGGTCACGTTCGAGGTGTTCGTTCCTCTTATGGGTCCGTTTAATGGATATTTTATGTTCTCAGCCTCTGACGGCATGTTTTTTAGCCTAAGTCTAATAGTTTTTAAATTTTGGTTGTGCTCTCAAACTTGGGGTCTAGACACTACACGGTCGATTCTTGCGTGTTACATTGGTCACGTGCAAGGTGTTCATGCCTCTCATGGGGCCGTCTAGTGTTTGTTTTATATTCTCACCTTCTGATGGCATGTTTTTAAGCCTAAGTCTAACAGCTTAAAAATTTTGGTCGTGCCCTCAAACCAGGGGTCCTGTGACTACACAGTCGATTCCTAAGGGTTACATTAATCCCGTGCGAGGTGTTCATGCCTTTCACGAAGCCGTTTAATGGATATTTTATGTTATCACCCTCTGACGAAACATTTTTAAGCGTAAGTCTAACAGTTTGCAAATTTTGATCATGCATTTAAACTGGGGTTCCCGTGACTAAGCGGTTGGTTCTTATGGGTTATATTGGTCCCGTGAGAGGTGTTCGTACCTCTCACGGGGCCGTTTAATGGTTGTTTTACGTTCTCAGCCTTTGATAACATGTTTTTAAGCCTAAGTCTAATAGTTTCCAAATTATGGTCGTGCTCCCAAACCTGGGGTCCCGTGACTACGTTGTCGGTTCCTGCGAGTTACATTGGTCCCATGTGAGGTGTTTGTACCTTTCACTGGGATTTCTAGTGGGTTTTTTACGTTCTCACCCTCTGACGGCACATTTTTAACCCTAATTATAACAATTTGAAAATTTTAGTCGTGCTCTTAAACCACGGGTCCCAGGACTACACGGTTAGTTCGTATGGGTTACATTAGTCTCGTGTGAGGTGTTTGTGTCTCTCATGCGGCCATCTAGTGGTTGTTTTAAGTTCTAACCCTTTAACGACATATTTTTAAGCCGAAGTCTACCAGCTTGAAATTTTGATCGTGCTCTCAAACCGTGGGTCTCATGACTACGCGGATGGTTCCTGCGGGTTACATTGGTCCCGTGTGAGATGTTCGTGCCTCTTATCGGTCCGTCGTCTAATGGGTATTTTATGTTCTCACCCTCGGACGGCTTACTTTTAAGCCTAAATATAACAGTTTGCTAGTTTTTATCGTGCTCTCAAACCGAGGGTTCCGTCACTATACGATCGATTACTACGAGTTACATTGGTCCCGCGTGAGGTGTACGTACATCTTACGGGGCCATATAGTGGTTGTTTTACCTTCTCACCCTCTCACGGTATGTTTTTAAGCCTATGCCTAACAGTTTGCAAATTTTGGTCGTGTTCTCAAATCGGGGGTTCTGTGACTACGCGATCAGTTCCTACAAATCACATTGGTCCTGTTTAGGTGTTCATGCCTCTCACGAGGTTGTCTAGAGTTTATTTTACATTATCACCCTCTGACGATGTGTTTTTAAGCCAAAGTCTAACAGTTTGGAAATTATTAACGTGCTCTCCAATCAGGGGTCCCGTGACTACGCAGTCAGTTCCTGCGGGTTACATTAGTCCCGTGCGAGGTGTTCGTGCCTCTCACGGGTCCGTCTAGTGCCTATTTTACGTCTTCACCCTCTAATGGCATATTTTTAAGGCTAAGTCTAACAGTTTGTCAATTTTGGTCGTCTTCTCAAACCGAGGGTCCCGTGACTACGCAGTCTATTCTTACGCGTTACATTGGTTCCGTGTGAGGTTTTCATGCATCTCACGGGGCCGTTTAGTGGTTTTTTTATGTTATCACCCTTTGACGGCATGTTTCTAAGTCAAAGTCTAACAGTTTGCAAATTTTGATCTTGCTCTCAAATCGGGGGTCTTGTGACTACGCAGTCGGTTCTTACGGGTTACATTGGTCCATTACTGTAATACCCCGCCCATATATTTTATTTAATCCCCATGTAAAGTTGTGATAAAATGAAAAATATAGGGACTGGGATGATTATGATCAGATTGTATTCCTATTTAAACAAATTGGGAGGCTTGAAAAATAATTATTGAAGATTTGGGGATTGAATTAAATAAAGAGGAATTGTGGATTTTGGTAATAAGATTTATTAGTCGTTGAGTAGTCAAAATTATATGGAATATTGATAGGGGTATAAAAATAGAGTCGGAGAAAAATTAATCGATCTGTTGAATTTTATAAAGTCTTAAATAAGGAATATAGAAATTTTAGAAAAGAAACAAACCATGTGTCCCATACTAAGTTGGAAACTAAGTGGGGAAAACGAGAAAATACAAGAATAGAGGGTTAAGAGCAAAACCCAACCTACCATTGTCTTTACTGCGTTTTGAGTTTAAAAAAAAAAGGGAAAATTCGTCTGGTTCCTCAAACAGGTAGGCGCGCCAAGCGATGGTGGATGGATAACCCTCTCTCTCTTCTCGTTGTTGAAGCTGCCGACCCTTGATTCGCGGTTTGGCTTTCAGTTGGCCTGAGGCCTGACAATATGATATAAAGGTAGATACATGTGTAACAATTTTGGTTTCATTCTTATAGACAGAAGAGAGAATCGTGGATTTGAAAACCACCAACACACAAAAAAACTGGCCCATACGTGGTCATCGTTGGCTCTATTACAAAAAAAAAATGAAACGCAGCTAGAATAAATGAGGAATCCAACAAAGAAAAAAAAGGGGAAAACTCTGTGATGTTCACTGTCAGCGACAGTTGGTCAGACCGGCTCCCTGTGCGCTGTCGATCGCTTATTCATGGGTCCAAACTTGGGTCAGCCTTAGGGCCTAACCATCTGATCGAATCATAGGTGATACATGATAAATGGACTTGGGTATTATCGTATATTATAAGTAAACACAGGTACAACAAGAAAATGAAGAGATCTCTGCCATATGAGCGTGGCATGAGGTCCTGAGATAAGGTAGGTTTAGTTCGAGATAGGTATATGTACCCTGCTATTTTGAAAGGAACCTATAATTACTTGCCATAAATGCAGTCACCATTTAGGACCGTCGATCAAGCCACGTGTAACTCTGGGAGTGTCACAAACCGAATGGATCGGTTGGGTTATTTGTTGTTAAGGTTGTATATGGGCATAAGAGAAGCATGAGTTGGGTAAATGAGGGACGACCTTCATTCGACAACTCACATCTCTCTCTCTATGTCTCTCTATTTAATTTGATATAGCCATCCTCCATTGTTTGGCACAGTATAGTGCTTAGACTCGTACACATACTCAGCCTTCCCATTATTAAGGTATAGCGACGAAAATATAAGATGCTATTGTTGGGAGTGTTGATGGGTATTCTGGAAAGAAGACGTATATATTATGGAAGGTATTTGAAGAGGTTTTCAATGGAGATTTTCTTGGTGTTTTCTGGAGCTTCATGGAGATATATTTGGTGGAACTATTTGTGACTCCCTTCAAGGCAGGCCACCTTTGGAGGTGGGGGAGTTACCCATCTTCTCAAAGCCACCACCATTTTCAGAGTAGTAAGGTGGGATAATCTACTCTTGTATTTGAGATTTTGTTGGTGTATATTGTAGTCTTATTACTGTCAATTATTAAGAGTAGGTTTCTAATGAACAAAATGATAAGTTTCTAGTAAAATGAGAAGTGTACATTTTATGGTAGATAAAATGTAGGAAATTATTTGTGTAGTTTTCCCTAGTGATCTGAAAATATGCATTATATGGGAGAGAAAAAATGTAGAAAATATTATTCGGGTGTAATTTCTAGTAAAAACAAATATGGGACATTTTTATGGAATAAAAATATAAGAAACATATTATTTGTGTCAATTTATAGTAAAAAGAAATATGGGGCATTTTTATAGAATAAAAATGCTAGGAAGTAGCATTTGTGTACAATCTTAGTAAAAAGGTATGATGAGCATTTTATAAAATAAAAATGTGAAAAATGTTAATATTGTCAAATATTTATGAAATAAATATTTCTAAGTGGTTTTCAAAAAGGAATAATTATGAATAAATGTCATTTTCGAATTTAAGGAAGTTAAGAATGTCTCACTTATTTGAAAAATATGTTTGTTGTGAAAAGTATTAAATTTTATAAATAAATGCCTGTTTTATCCGTTGATGAGATTTTAGCATTTGTAGTACATTCTCTATGCATATAAACCCGTATGTATTTTGTGTATAAATATGTGAGCGAGTTTAAAGGAG
This sequence comes from Sambucus nigra, assembly GCA_949130495.1. NCBI lineage: Eukaryota > Viridiplantae > Streptophyta > Magnoliopsida > Dipsacales > Adoxaceae > Sambucus > Sambucus nigra. Next base: position 36,409,456 of record OX422211.1, read on the forward strand.
GATTTATTGGATTTAAGCATAAAGAAAGACAAATATGTCATTTCATGTAATGAAATTGTTAAATTGACAAGTATGAAAGTTTGACAAAAGCGCGATGTTAAATAAGTTTTAAAATGGCTAAAGCGTTAAAATGTTAAGTTGGAAACTTAATGATTGTTTTTAAGAAATGACACTTGTTAAAGAATTAAATGAAAGTCTTGGTAAATAAAGGGTAAATCGATAATTTACCTAAAGTGGAACATTTTTATGAAATAAAAATGTCAATAAAAGATTTTATACTAACCTGCGTGAAATTGAATTAAAATCCCAAAACGTGGATGATTTTTGGTATAAAAATTACGTGTGTGTGAATAAGGGACTTAAGGAGAAAGTCATAATTTTTCAAGTATGGTGGGGAAATGGACGGTTAAGTCCGAGCTTTGACTTCGGCCCGAAAATGCAAATTAAAGTAAACATTAGGAAAATGTTGAATACATTGTATGATATCGAATGATGCCGAGAGAAAATAATTAAGCAGGGCATGACGGCCCTAGTGGTGAAAACCCGTAAACCAACTGCAGTAGTATATGGCGGCGGAGATCGGTGGTGTGAGGCCACGAAGTCGGTGAGTGTTTGTTGGCAAAATCCCAAAAATAATGCGAAGTAACGAATCGAATATTTATGAAAGAGTCATAAATGAATGGCAATAATTCATTGATTTACTAATGCAAGAATAACGCATTAAATGTTTAATATTCATGTGGCACTGTGGGATGGTTTAATAAGATGGTGTAAGGACATTTAAGCTACCAAATGAGGTTTGAAACATAATGAACACAAGCGTGTGTTATGTAAGATTTTTTTAAGGAAAATGAGTATTTTTCTAAACACGGTGTACGTGAACGTTGAAACCAAACCTTGAGTGGTAACTCGACGTGAGTTAATAAACGTTGGGTAACAAACGCTGAAAGTAAATTGAAGATTCTCCCTACAATTGTTAATTGCTTAACCGTGTGCATTAATGGGAGAGAATGCTAGCCTTTAAGCATAATGACAAAACAATCCTTGTAAAGACAAAGAGGATAAAAGGTATCAAACAACGTTTTCGTAATAAAATGGTTTAATACATTGGGATATGTATTTTCCTACAAAATATATGCATATATATATGTATTTTCTCATGCATGTAGTATAGTGTGTGAGTATTCTCTTCTATCGTTCGTTTCTATACTGCATTGTATATAATCCCACTGAGCATTCGGCTCACATCCCTTTTTGTTACGGCAGGTTGCATGATGTTCCGTACTTTGAGAGAGTTATACAGGTAAGTAGTTACTTGCTTTTACGATTAATAGCTCTATTTACTTGGCCTTGGGGGCACTTCCGTTGGGTCCTATCATGTAGTTGATAATAACTGGAATCGCATGCTAACAAGAGTAACATTAAATAATAATAAAACTGGATTAGAAACATTATTTAGGTTGTTCCATTACACTTCACAATTAATGTACAGACTGGATCGGGTTGATCCTTTAATAACCTTTGAATTCGAGTAGGGGCGTTACAACTTGGTATCAGAGCTTTAGGTTCAATGTTCCTTTCGGGTGTGATGTGGTAAGATCGATAGAGGATCTTTCAGCGTCGTTGTAGGTTGGAGTTGGTCATGCTTTCCTGGTGATGGTTTTGATTTATACCTTGATGGTAAGGCTAAGGTCTTGATCACGTTGTGCCATTACTTTGAGTTGGTGATCGGCTAAGTTAGTAACCATTCTTATTCCGCTGCATTTGTTCTTGTAGTGTTAGCTTGCGAGTATCGCATTTGGTGTAATCCATTAAGTGGTGACACTGTAGTCTTGTGCGAGGTACATCATGTGGAAGTTAGATGATTAGAAAGTCTTAATGATTTCAGTTGCATCTTAGTTGGTATACTTGTGGATTCATCTATGGGATTAGGTGACTAAGTACCATGACTTGTGAATTTTTTTTACGGAAATTAGAATGCCTAAGTGACTTGATTATGATGTGGGTTTAGGTATTCATGTTGATTGAGGGAAATTTAAGAACAAATATATATAGTCCTTAGGACTTAGTGTTAGAAGTTATGGTATTGAATCATGGCTTTTGAAAAATAAAGTGGTATCAAGGAATAGGATCTCTTGTGGCATCAAAAGGTATTAGCCCAAAGTTTAATAGGTAGTGCCCAATGCCTCGTATCCTACCAAAAGTTTTATAGTGATGATAGTTTGTGATCTAGTAAATGAGTGTGAGGGTTATGTAGTGAGACAAGCTAGTTGTCATAACTGAGAAGGGATAAGTTGTACGTCATGAGGAGTTTTATCTCAGGTTATGGTTATGGACAGGTATGTGAATCCGCACTGATAATGCCTTAGAGATATGTGTGATGGATTAGCTAATGAGTTATTAGTGCAAATGATAGACACCCCCTAGTTTTGGTGAACTTTAGATCGTGCTTCACATTATGATGACGATAGTGCCTCCCCTTGAAACTTTTGAATTTCCATATGATGTGAAAGGCATAGTCTTGCAGTTGGTTTAAAACATAGTGATTAGGATTGATGCCTTGAGTTACGAGTTGGTAGTAACGATCAGTTGTCATGCATGATAGGATTCTGACGTGCTGATTCTTACACTAGGATGTGTATGACCATTTAGAAAATGAATGAATTGTTATCTCCTCTATGAAGTGTGGAAAGAAATCAAAGTTGCGTCAATGTGTATATGGTGATAAACACGTCGTAATGGTAAATTTGAGTTTATGTAACAAAAGTCACGATGTGATTTGTGGCTTTCCCTAATAGATGTGTAAACTATTTAGAGATGTGACTAAGTACGGTGTTATCCACATAAGGCATTTGGGAATGATTATGGTCTTAAAGTCTACACACTAATGGTAAATCATTGATGATCGTAGCATGTTTAGGTCATATTGATTTACGGGAGTACTTGGAGTTAGTGTCATGGCTTTTGTTTATAGGCTGGGGTCTTGATATGACTCTTGTGGACATATCGATAATCGATTGACCCATGTTAGGTTTTACACTCGGGGGACTTAGAACACGATGATGTTCATTATGGTTTTAGGGATATCACTCGGAATGGAGTGATAGGCTTGGTTATAGCACCCTACGCGTGCTACTGGTATGGCCTAGTATGACTCTGTGAAGAGCACCATGAGGTATTAGGCATTAATAATGATTCAAAAATTCAATATATCATTGTAACTAGTTTGATAGTTATGGTTTGGGATCACGTAGGATGTTGCTAAGGATTGTAGCGATGGCCCGTAGGGTAAAATTATGTGAGTGTTGTGTTTCACTAGATGAGAAAGATCTAGAGGTTTGAAAGTTAACAATCACATGTGGAGACTTGATCATGTAGATCAGTGACTAACATTAAGAAATGAGAATTGTAACTTCACTTTAATATGAAGGATAACAAATAACCTCAGTCTTAAGGAGGGAAGCCTAGCGCTCTAGCTTCCCTAGAGAATCGGTTCCCAAGTCGTTGTCTTTGGGATAGTCTTGATTAGTGATTCAAGCTAGGGCACGTGGCTAGGCAAATACTTCAGCGTACGTAAATGTCAGTGAAAAGTTTAGACTTCAAGTGTATAATGTGGTTCGTACTTCACGTGGCATGGTTCGTTACCTGAATTCATTCTCGCATGGCAGTCGCTTGGCCCATTACATCTTATTGTGTCGCCTTTGATTCTAGTGATGGGAATCCATTGTGTTAGTTATGGGTCTGTATTCAAGTACAAGATTGCATGAGCTCGATAGTAATGATGGATATGCCAGGTTGAGGCTGATGCATCACGGTACATGTGTACTCTCTTCTTCGAAAGCACCCTTGTCTTACACTAGTTGGTGTATACGCATGGTCTCGCAGTTATGCATGTGGTTTACATGTATACTTGATAGCTTCAGGTTAACACACTCGCTAGTTAACCAATGTTGCTGGTCACGAGGTATATCATGGATTTGAGGTCAAGATTCTAAGATATGAATATTAAAACTTGATGGAACTTTAAATGCCAGTGTTGCACTCCATATGGGATTTGCGGATTGGGAATGTAGTCTCTCGTGTGGATTTAAATTTTGATACCTATGATAACTCTAGCTTAATATGTAGTTCCATAAGAGGTATCGGTCGGATGTACTATTGGAATTAAATTCCTATTTCTAACTCATTGTTGTGAATGGTTATTGATGCTGAGGATGTATCTTCTTAGGCTAGACAAGGTCGATATCGTTTGATGGAATATAGGCGTGTGAATTTCGATGTTCGGGATATTTCATATAAATGAGTTCCTTAGCTGATAGAATGATATTTGGTGATTATGAATTAATTTGAGGTATGGTTTAGATGGACATAATAGGCATGCTTGGGAGTTAGCAATAACACCTTAGGGTCTATCATGGTCGTATCAAATTAATGGTGAGAAAAATTTGAGTTAGATTATATTTTTAAAAACACCTAAGATTGGAATTAGATTGTTGAATGGGTGTTTCGTCAGTCGAAGATCAAAAATTTCGAGGACGAAATTTCCTAAGGAGGGAAGAATGTAATACCCCGCCCATATATTTTATTTAATCCCTATGTAAAGTTGCGATAAAATGAAAAATATAGGGACTGGGATGATTATGATTATGATCAGATTGTATTCCTATTTAACCAAATTGGGAGGCTTGAAAAATAATTATTGAAGATTTGGGGATTGAATTAAATAAAGAGGAATTGTGGATTTTAGTAATAAGATTTATTAGTCGTTGAGTAGTCAAAATTATATGGAATATTGATAGGGGTATAAAAATAGAGTCGGAGAAAAATTAATCGATCTGTGGAATTTTATAAAGTCTTACATAAGGAATATAGAAATTTTAGAAAAGAAACAAACTATGTGTCCCATACTAAGTTGGAAACTAAGGGGGGTAAACGAGAAAATACAAGAATAGGGGGTTAAGAGCAAAACCCAACCTACCATTGTCTTTACTTCCTTTTGAGTTAAAAAAAAAGGGAAAAGTCGTCTGGTTCCTCAAACAGGTAGGCGCGCCAAGCGATGGTGAAGGGATAACCTCTCTCTCTTCTCGTTGTTGAAGCTGCCGACCCTTGATTCGTGGTTTGGCTTTCCAGTTGGCCTGAGGCCTGACAATATGATATGAAGATAGATACATGTGTAACGATTTTGGTTTCATTCTTATAGACAGAAGAGAGAATCGTGGATTTGAAAACCACCAACACACAAAAAAACTGACCCATATTTGGTCATCGTTGGCTCTGTTACAAAAAATAACAAAACGCAGTTAGAAGAAATGAGGAATACAACAAAGAAAAAAAAGGGAAAACTCTGTGATGTTCACTGTCAGCAACAGTTGGTCAGACCGGCTCCCTGTGCGCTGTCGATCGCTTATTCATGGGTCCAAACTTGGGTCAGCCTTAGGGCCTGACCATCTGATCGAATCATAGGTGATACATGATAAATGGCCTTGGGTATTGTCGTATATTATAAGGAAACACAGGTACAACAAGAAAATGAAGAGATCTCTGCCATATGAGCGTTGCATGAGGTCCTGAGATAAGGTAGGTTTAGTACGAGATAGGTACATGTACCCTGCTATTTTGGAAGGAACCTATAATTACTTGCCATAAATGCAGTCACCATTTAGGACCGTCGATCAAGCCACGTGTAACTCTGGGAGTGTCACAAACAGAATGGATCGGTTGGGTTATTTGTTGTTAAGGTTGTATATGGGCATAAGAGAAGCATGAGTTGGGGAAATGAGGGACGACCTTCATTCGACAACTCACATCTCTCTCTCTGTCTCTCTCTTTAATATTATATTGCCATCCGCCATTGTTTGGCACAGCATAGTGCTTAGACTCGTACACATACTCAGCCTTCCCATTATTAAGGTATAGCGACAAAAATATAAGATGCTATTGTTGCGAGTGTTGATGGGTATTCTGGAAAGAAGACGTATATATTATGGGAGGTATTTGAAGAGGATTTCAATGGAGCTTTTCTTGGAGTTTGATGGAGCTTCATGGAGATATATTTGGTGGAACTATTTGTGACTCCCTTCAAGGCCACTTTTGGAGGTGGGGGAGTTACCCATCTTCTCAAAGCCACCACCATTTTCAAAGTAGTAAGGTGGGATAATCTACTCTTGTATTTGAGATTTTGTTGGTGTATATTGTAGTCTTATTACTGTCAAGTATTAAGAGTAGGTTTCTAATGAACAAAATGATAAGTTTCTAGTAAAATGAGAAGTGTACATTTTATGGTAGATAAAATGTAGGAAATTATTTGTGTAGTTTTCCCTAGTAATTTGAAAATATGCATTATATGGGAGAGAAAAAATGTAGAGAATATTATTCGGGTGTAATTTCTAGTAAAAAGAAATATGGGACATTTTTATGGAATAAAAATGTAAGAAACATATTATTTGTGTCAATTTATAGTAAAAAGAAATATGGGGCATTTTTATAGAATAAAAATGCTAGGAAGTAGCATTTGTGTACAATCTTAGTAAAAAGGTATGATGAGCATTTTTATAAAATAAAAATGTGAAAAATGTGAATATTGTCAAATATTTATGAAATAAATATTTCTAAGTTGTTTTCAAAAGGAAATAATTATGAATAAATGTCATTTTCGAATTTAAGGAAGTTAAGAATGTCTCACTTATTTGAAAAATATGTTTGTTGTGAAAAGTATAAAATTTTATAAATAAATGCCTGTTTTATCCGTTGATGGGATTTTAGCATTTGTAGTACATTCTTTATGCATATAAACTCGTATGTATTTTGTGTATAAATATGTGAGTGAGTTTAAAGGAGGCTTTATTGGATTTAAGCATCAAGCAAGACAAAGATGTTATTTCATATAATGAAATTGTTAAATTGACAAGTATGAAAGTTTGACAAAAGCATGATGTTAAATAAGTGTTAAAATGGCTAAAGCGTTAAAATGTTAAGTTGGAAACTTAATGATTGTTTTTAAGAAATGACACTTGTTAAAGAATTAAATGCAAGTCTTGGTAAATAAAGGGTAAATCGATAATTTACCTAAAGTGGAACATTTTTATGAAATAAAAATGTCAATAAAAGATTTTATACTAACCTGCGTGAAATGGAATTAAAATCCCAAAACGTGGATGATTTTTGGTATAAAAATTACGTGTGTGTGAATAAGGGACTTAAGGAGAAAGTAATAATTTTTCAAGTATGATGGGAAAATGGACGCTTAAGTCCGGGCTTTGACTTCGGCCCGGAAATGCAAATTAAAGTAAATGTTATGAAAATGTTGAATACATTGGCAAGATGATGATATCGGATGATGCCGAGAGAAAATAATTAAGCAGGGCATGACGTCCCTAGTGGTGAAAAACACCAAACCAATTGCATTAGTATATGGCGGTGAAGATCGGTGGTGTGAGGCCACGAAGTCCGTGAGTGTTTGTTGGCAAAATCCCAAAAATAATGCGAAGTAACGAATCGAATATTCATGAAAGAGGCATAAATGAATGGCACTAATTCATTGATTTACTAATGCAAGAATAACGCATTAAATGTTTAATATCCATGTGGCATTGTGGGATGGTTTAATAAGATGGTGTAATGACGTTTAAGCTACCTAATGAGGTTTGAAACATAATGAACACATGCGTGTGTTATGTAAGATTTTTTTAAAGGAAAATGAGTATTTTTCTAAACACGGTGTACGTGAACGTTGAAACCAAACCTTGAGTGGTAACTCGGCGTGAGTTAATGAACGTTGGGTAACAAACGTTGAAAGTAAATGGAAGATTCTCCCTACAATTGTTAATTGATTAACCGTGTGCGTTAATGGGAGAGAATGCTATCCTTTAAGCATAATGACAAAACAATCCTTGTAAAGACAAAATAGGATAAAAGGTATCAAACAACGTTTTCGTAATAAAATGGTTTAATACATTGGGATATGTATTTTCCTACAAAATATATGCAGATATATATGTAATTTCGCATGCATGTAGTATAGTGTGTGAGTATTCTCTTCTGTCGTTCGTTTCTATACTACATTGTATATAATCCCACTGAGCATTCGGCTCACATCCCTCTTTGTTACGGTAGGTTGCATGATGTTTCGTACTTTGAGAGAGTTATACAGGTAAGTAGTTACTTTCTTTTACGATTAGTAGCTCTGTTTACCTGGCCTTGGGGGCACTTCCCTTGGGTCCTATCACGTAGTTGATAATAACTGGAATCGCATGCTAACAAGAGTAACATTAAATAATCATAAAACTGGATTAAAAACATTATTTAGGTTGTTCCATTAAACTTCACAATTAACGTACGGACCGGATCGGGTTGATCCTTTAATAACCTTTGAATCCGGGTTGGGGCGTTATAATTATGAAGTGTTCGTGCCTCTCACGGGTCCGTCTAGTGGCTTTTCACATTTTCACCCTTTAACGGTGTGTTTTTAAGCCCATGTCTAACAGTTTGCAAATTTTGGTCATGCTCTTAAATTGGGGGTCCTGTGACTACGAGGTATAGTCCCATGGGTTACATTGCTCCCGTAAGAGGTATTCGTGCCTCTCATGGGGCCATCTAGTGGATATTTTACGTTCTCACCCTCTGACAGCATGTTTTTAAGCCTAAGTCTAATAGCTTTTAAATTTTGATTGGCCTCTCAAACCGAGGGTCCCGTGATACAGTCGATACCTGCGATTACATTTGTGCTGTGTGAGATACTTTTGCTGCTCACGGGGCCGTGTAGTGGCTATTTTGCATTCTCACCCTTTGATGGCATGTTTCTAATCCTAAGTCTAACTGTTTGCAAATTTTGATCGTGCTCTCAAATTGGGGGTCCTGTCACTCGCGGTCAGTTCTTATGGGCTACATTGGTCCCGTGCAAGGTATTCATGCCTCTCATGGGATCGTCTAGTGAATGTTTTACGTTCTCATCCTCTGACGACATTTTTTAAGCCTATGTCTAACAGTTTGCAAATTTTGATCGTGCTGTCAAACCGGGGGTCCTGTGACAACGCGGTCAATTTCTGTGGTTTATATTGGTCCCGTGCGAGGTGTTCATGCTTCTTACGGGGGCTCCTAGTGATTGTTCTATGTTCTCACCCTTTGACGGGTTATTTGTAAGACTAAGTCTAACATATTATAAATTTTGATCTTACTCTCAAACGGGGGTTCCCATCACTACACAATCGGTTTCTGCGAGTTACATTGGTCTCGGGCGTGGTGTTTGCGCCTCTCACGGGGTCGTCTAGTGGTTATTTTATGTTCGCACCCTTTGACGGCATATTTTTAAACCTAAGTCTAACAACTTGAAGATTTTTGTCGTGCTTTCAAACTGGAGGTCCTGTGACTACACGGTCGGTTCCTGTGGGTTACATTTGTCCCGTGCAAGGTGTTCGTGCCTCTAACAGGGCCATTTAGTGGATGTTTTATAGAGTGTGACCTTCATAAAAACCACCAAATACGACTCCTCTCATTACGGGGAGTGTGGCCTTCATCAAGAACCACCAATTCAGGACACTCCAATAGTATATTCCTCCATTCTTGATGTTTCTCATTTACAACACTCCTTTTTCCATTCTTAGGGTGATCCTTTGTCGTTATTTTCTCTCCGACAAGCTTTTCATACAATTTATATCTTACTCCCGGTGCACTTTGGTCTTTCTTCCACGAATACACCTTCTTCATGCATACAATTTCTTTACTTGGACACCTTTTCTCTTGGAGAATCTTGAGATCTATATTTTCATTTCTAGATTTCTCATAATTGTTGAGGTTATGAATCGAGTATTTTTATATTTCCATTTTTTTACAATAAAAGGAAACTTAAATTCCCATTTCATAACATCAACAATCCTGACAAATCTGGAAATGAAAATATAGATCTTAAGCTTCTCCACGAGAATAGGTGTGCAAGTATAGAAGTTTTACATGTGACGAAGGTGTATTCGTGGCAGAAAGACTAAAGTGTCCTAGGAGTAAGCCATAATTTGTATTAGAAGATTGTCAGAGAGAAAATCACGGCAAAAGAACACTCAAAAAAAGGTAAAATGAGTATTGTAAATGAAAAACATTAAGAATGGGGGAAAATAATATTGGAATGTCCTAGATTGGTGGTTCTTGATGAAGGCCACACTCCTCGTAATCAGAGAAGTTATATTTGGAATACTTTATAAAACTCCAAACGAGAAAATGCATCATATTAAGCCTAAGTCCAAATATTTTGAAATTAATGTCATGTTCTTAAACCGGGGTTCCCGTGATTGTCCAACCGCCAAAAATCGACGATAAGAGAAAAACTAATAATTATATCGTACTCCTTCTAACATACTATCCAACAACAAACCAACAACAAATAATTATCCAATAGCTAAACCAAACAAAACCAATAATTATCCCATAATCCTTCTATCATCTAAAAGATTTAAAAGATAATGCATATTAATTATATAATTTAACTTCATTTTATAAAGACTGCATCAATGAAACTGGTTAACAAATGCATATGTAGAGGAACACATGGAAATTGAGCTGGGTCAATTTAATCCAATCATAAATTCAAATGACTCTATTCTCAAACCGAGCGTCTTATGAAAGTAACTAAATATTCACTGAACATAACATATTATCGAAAGTTAACTTACATAAATCATATTAAACATTCATAAAAGTAACTAAACATTCATACATCAAAGTAAAGCACTAATACAAAGTCAATATCATAATAGGATACAAATAAGAATGACAAGGATAAAATAATATTTTGATACTCAACCTTCCTCTAAATCAACTAAAAGATCTTTCAAATTAGGGTTGTCATCAAGAGCTGACTAGAACTCTTTTGGACCTTTTAATGCATCCACTTGAGTAGGCATAACCTTTGGTGCATGAACAGTAATAGACTATTTGCCATCGTTTATTCACTGCGAGTAGAATACTTTCTTTACGTTTTGAAAGGCAAAAATAAAAGGATCATCGACTATCCGACCTTTACTCTTCAACTTTGATAAATCTACCATAATAAGTTTGGAGCCAGGATCAACTTTCCAAGCATTCGTAGTATCCTCCACCTTTACCCAATCACTATAGAATACGTTTTTTGTTATATCTAAGTAATCAAGTTCTAAAATTTATTGAATTATCCCATAATAGGTTAGCACCGTATTGTTTGGATTTTTATCGATTTTACTAGCGATACAGGTGGTCAAGGAAGAAATTGATATTTCACTATTTTGTGTCAAAATATTTTCCTCATATGGATATGAAACGAAATAAAAACCGTCAGTGCGAAATTTCTCTTTCGCCCGAAAACTAAGGACTTTTACTAGGCGTGCAAGCATGGAAAGACATAACCGATTTTTAGGAGCTGAATTTATTAATGAATTTGTATTAGGGTATATTTTTAAAATACATGAATAAATAACTGCACACATAAGATGTGAAATTTACCTCTTTTGATACGCATGCCCTAAAATCAGTTGTCATGCAATTTGTCCTTTGATTTTGGGCAATTTCATTCTCGTACTTCCTACGGGTAAATTGTAGAGTTTATATCATAAAATATAAAATACATATAATCAAAGAAGAAGAATTCAATAGGTACTTGCTCTCTCTATTCTTCGATTTCATCTTGCGATTCAAAGACATAATGAGTTGCTTGCTCGTATTGTATATTTATGAGTTTCACCTCTTTAGGGTTCCAAACGGTAATTCGTCCTCAAACTCGTCATGTTCCTCGATCACTCCTCCTCCATAAGGATTGAACCTCCTCACCTCTTATTTTGGCATATATTCCCTAGCATATAAATATGATTCCACACTCGCGTATTCTTCATCAGTTAGCCCTCCAATATACCATGTATTCCTTACGTAATCTTTGAATATTTTCATCAAGCTCTCAAAAGGATACATCTAGTGATATCTAACGGGATCACATAATAAAGCTTCATCGCATTAATGCATAAGCAAGTGGATGTTGATATCAAATAATAAAGGAGGAAAATATTTCTCTAATACACAAACTGCTTCAGCTAAAGTTGATTTTGCAGATTTAATGTGCCTTTTGTTTACCTCTTTTGCACAAAGTAAGATAAAACACAAACTGATTCGCATAATTGCCCGATGGAGATCGTTGTGTTTAGAAAAGAAATGCCCAAATAACAGAGGGATTAATTGGATGATTACATGCTAGTCCTAAGACTTGCACTATTGTAAGTCATTTACTTGGTATCTTACCACACTATGTAAATTACCAGAATAACCCATTAGAGTCTTCAAGTTGAACAACGTGTATAAGAGGATCTTATTCGCACTTGTAGTCAAAGTGAAAACATCTAGAGGGGTAGAAATTCTTCCTATTATAGGATCATTGTTCAACTAGAGTTTCTTCTTTATTGTCATATCATGAAGATCTTTGGAATGAGATCCACCCAGACATGTTCCTATCAGATGTTCTGCAATATTCTTCTCTATGTGCATCACACCAATTACATGTCTTACACGATGATCTCTCCAATACGAAAAATAACAAAATTATTGATTACCTGGATCGTGGTTTGGTTTTACTATGGTCGTTAGGTCCCCCCTTGCTTTACACTTCACGTTTACAAACTTGGGGTGTTTGCCTACGTATCTATTCCTCGCAGTCGCAGATATTGCCTTCTCCTTCATCATCTCATAAGAAAACCGAGGAGGTAGCATGTGGTGCTCGTAACAAATAGGATAAAGGTTATACTTATCATTCCTGAAAGGGTGACTGGTCGACAGAAATCTACGATGACTCATGTAACTCATCTTACTATTATGTTGTAGCCAATTGGCTTAAGTTTCCTCCCACATATGGGACATCCATAATAGCCATGAACATTACAACTAGACAAGATCCCATAAGCAGGAAGGTCGTGGATCGCCCACATCACCATTGCTTTAAGTGTGAACTCTTCACCCTTGTGAGAGTCGAATTTCATCACGCCTTTATCCCACAACTCTTTAAGTTGTTCGATTAATGGGGCTAAGAACATATCAATACCATTGCTTGGAGCCTTCGGCCCAGGTATCAACAAAGATAACAATGTGAACTAATTTCTCATGCACAGTGTCGAAGGGAGACTTAAAGGTTCCATGAGAAGTGGCCAATAACTCTGACTAGTACTTAAATTACAAAAAGGGTTAAACCCATCAGATGATATTTCAAGATGAACATTGCGTGGCTCCTTTGAAAATTCATGATGTTATGCATTTAAAATTTTCCAGATGAGTGAATCAACTGGATGACGCATCAAATTTTCACCCGCCTCGTATCGAGCTTGCCATGTCATGGCCTCCTCTATCCACGGTATAGTAAAAAATCATTTTAACCGTGGCCAAGTTGAAAATACTTCAAAACCTTTTGTGAGACTTGAGAGCAGTTTTGATATTTTATCGGTTTGTCCTTTACCTTCTCACAAACGACATATCTAGTCTCACCGAATACTGGATATTCATCCTTCTCTCCATCCTCGTTGTGGTACAATATGCAATCATACTTGCATGCATGAATATATTTGTATTTCGGTCCCTAACCCTTCAAATGCTTCTTCATGGTAGGATAATTTTCTGGTAACGTGTTCCCTTTGGGGAGAATTTATTTAACCCACTTAAGAGTTCTGGTTACGTTGCGCCCAAAGAAACCAAAATGACTCTTCAAATTATACAAACCAATCATTGCATATAATACCGAGGGATATTTATCACAACCATTATACAACGGTCTAGCCACATCGACTTTCAATCGTATATATTCTCGGTCTCCTAATAGTTAAGTATAAAGTTATTCATTGTGCACATGATTTGTCTCCATAGGTTGGTGATTTTGGTCATGGTGAAGTCTGTAAACATTGTCAATTAGGTCGGTCAATGGACGATGTGTTGGCGAATCATTTACCACTTCCACTCGTTGGTGTTCTGTTATGCGGTCGGTTACTAATAATTCTTCGAAAACATAAGGTACATATTTTTCACCATATTATGTCCATTTTTCATAATCTTGACAAATTCCCCCACTTTATAAATGTAACTCAACATCTTCTAAAGATTTATATTTTCCATTCATACAAAGCGTGAACGGACATGGAATCTTTTTAGTTTTAAGGTTCTTAAAAGCATAGAAAATAAATTCTTGAATGCTTTTCACATAACTATTAGTTATTCGGTCAGTTTCCCCCATACACTCTTTGTATTGTGGATAATCTATTTAATCATCTTTAAATTGCAGTCATGTGTTAACATGATAAAATAAATATCATGTTGCATAAGTATCATTTTGCATAGTAAAGCACTAATATAGTGTCAACAACGCACCAATCAAACAAATTATGCAATAATATAGTGTAAATCAAAGTTAAGAACGAATATAGTGTCAACAACGCACCAATCAATCAAAATCAAATACAAGAACACACCAATCAACGATACTATAAAACCATTTAAACTCAAATTAAATAATATTTTCTAGTGATATTATTACAACATAAGAAAAATATTACTACATCTTTATCAAAAATATATATTGGACAAGTGATAAAAAAGTTTAAATACTTTTTCAACCCATTCCCTTCTCCATTGTTCATGTGCACTGGATCATCTTCGAAACTGACAAATATTTTATTAAACATGATCGAACACTCACCCTAATGCAATGTCCGACTATGTACTAAAGTTACTAATTGAGTGGAGATGAGAGTGCACACCCCAATGACAATTTTATCGCTCAGGTCCTTCATATAGTATTTCTCACCATAGTCACCGTGGGTTATTGATGATGATCCAAGACCTGTGGCATGCTGAGGCGCTGAGAAAGGGAATGTTGAAGGAGGAACCGACATCTATGAGGGTAATGGATAAGGAGGAAAATTTTGATGAGGTAAAGGAAAACCTGGATGCATTAGGGGCTGCAGGGTCATACGACTTGTTAAAAGGAACACAATTTGTGAAAGTTTGTCATTCCAGCCTCCCAATTCATTTCGAAGCTCCATTACATCCCCTTCGATCCTAGAATGATGTTCATCATTGGAGAACGAAGGTATCATTGTCAAGATTGTCGAATGGTCTTGAAGCTGACTGACTACTCATAGACTCTATCAATTCTAGAGTCTTATATAATTGAGGAGGGAGTTTATTATCTTTGTCTCGACTTTCATGCATGTACAAGTTGGACCAATTCGATAACTTTCCTTCATATGTGCTGCCTTTTGTCTTTGTTGTCCACTTTTCTTTAAATCTTCATAAGATTTCCAGCCAAGCCGGTGGACATCACTTTTTTTGGACCTATTCTTCTTATTTTTCTCCATCAGCATTTTTGACTCCTTCGCCTCATTTTTTAGAAAATCATTCCATTGACTGATTGGCATATTAATCTTCGAAGAGACTTTATCTTTGAGTGACAAAATGTCGCAGCTTGATGCTCCCTTAGGGAAATACTTCTGCCTAAGGTTTCTCCGATATGTTCGGAATTATTCAGGAAGCAGAGAAATAACCTTATTTTTTGAGTTTGCGAAAAATGAAAATCATTTGTTGAGTTGCTCATTGATGTCATCTTTAATAGCTTTATCTATGAGGTTCCAATTTTCACCTCTTCCCACTCCCACATTCATTTTTGTCAAGGAAAAACACTAGGCTTTAAATTGTTGAACGTGATTCCTATCCCCTATGGGGTTATTTCCCAATAGAGAGAACCCAATGGGCTTTTTCTCAACTGATCTGACAGTTTCAGGAGCGTTGGGTGTGTCTATTGGATTACTGGGAGTACCTTACCTACTGCAACTCAGAGTAGTGGAGTGAAACTTAGGCTGAGTTGTGTATTTCTCACCAATTGGTGATAAGAATTATCCTTGGGGTGGTGTTATCTCGTCGGTTAGAGCGTTGTGTCCATTATCGCCTGACATTATCTAGAAAAATAATAAAAGTTCAATGTTTATTTATAATAGATGCATAATTTCAAAGTTCAATATGAAATTATAAGTAACAAAATAATTTTTTGACCATATAATATATCTACCTTTTCAAGGTAAGACTTTAATAAAAGTTCAATGTATCTGATCTCCATCCAGCCAAGATTTGTTTTTAAAAACCTATGATTTTGGCACGCGGCCAATTAGGAGGAAGTTTATCTAAAATGGATGCATAAATGTCTGCGGCATGAACTCGAAATCTCATCCTCTTCATCCTAATGGAAAGATTAAGTTTGACGTGTATATGTAGCGAGACATCACAGTCTTCGTCAATGCTCTTTGTACGTAATTATATCCATAATGGGTGAATTTTTTTCTGCCTTCTTTAACAGCGTAACCAAGGTTAATGCTCTATCGAAATTATAAACGCGAAATATATATAGTATAACTTCATCCCAGCATTCTGATAGGGAAAACAGAATACGATTGAACAAGTACCCTTGCTGGAGATGAACTTCACGATTTACAAGGTAGTTAAATTGTTCGATCTTCCTATTCCCATACCAATAAAATGCATTACCCTATGAATGAGGCTCATTAATGAAAGAGGTACGAGTGTGGTCTAATTGCAACCTTTCACACTCTCTTTGCCATTTATTATCATCATGACTCATTTTTTATGAGAAAAATGAACGAGGGCGTGGATAGGATTCTTATAAATAATGGCTCTAATAAATTATTAACTAGTTAGGATAGTTTGATTTAGGTTTTGAATAATCACTACCCTTATATTCACCCAGTGAAATTTTAATTTAGGGTAATTTACAATTAGGTCCCTTGTTGACAAATTTTAAACAATAAGGATAATTTGCTATTAACGGACCTAAGTGTTTAAAATTTGTCAAAATTCCTTTAATGTTTAAAATTTGTTTTCAAGGGACCTAAAAGTACTTTGCTATTTAATTTATTAGTTATTATGCACGAGGGCGTGAATCTGTGCATGTTGGATCTCACCAATGTGAAATCCAAATAAAAATTCATCGTGTAAGACCCACAATTGAACTGTATCAAACCGTACACATATAAAATTCTAATAAACCAAATAGCATATACCATACATAGTACACACACAGAGAGAAATACATGCACACAATATATATAGGCAATGTGTGTGTATTCCTACTTTTTTATTTATTTTAATTTTTACCCAAATAATTATATATACCTACTTTTCCATTTAAAAAAAATAGTCTCTAAAACCCACACTCACATACTACACAATACACACACGTACACAATATACACATATAGTACACAATACACACATATATATAGTATATACACATACATACACAATACACACACATGTATACATACATACACACACATATACACATAGAAATACGCACATAAATACACACATAAATATATAAACATACACAGAGATTTCTGTACAAAAAATTAGGGTTTGGAAGATAATGTCATTAACTTTGAGATTGAAATAGGAGATTGAGATTGGAAATCTCCGAAATCGTCGGAGAGAGGGAAAGTTGAAGGGTTTATAAATTTTCAAGGGAAATAAGAAAACTGGTTTCGGGATTTTAGTATAAAGACACTGGTCACGGCCCTGAGCCGTGACCACATGCCATGACCCCTTTAAAATTTAACACGTTAGCCTAGAAACAAGCACATCATCACGACCCAAAGTCGTGACTTCTAAATTGGTATAGTCACGACCCAAAGTCATGACCATGGCAACGTGTATTTTTTTACTGGTCACGAACTTAAATTGTGACCCCATCCGTGATCACCTTGGAGGGAACTTTGGCACAAAATTGGCACCATAATGGTCACGCACGTGTCAAGCCTATGGTTCGTGACCCGTAGTGACCACGAACATGGTTTGTGACCACTTCATGAGTATTCATGACCGTTGTGGGTCATGGAATTGGTCATGGCAAAGTTTGATGTGGTCACGGCTTTTGACCATGACCAGCTGGTCATGGATCTGGGTCGTGACCCCCAGGCCATGACCATGCACAGGATTTGGTGTAGTGCCTACTAGCAAGAACCCCCTTTCAAATTTCGTTACCCAAATATCTAAAAAAAAAAACAATTCTCCAAAGAATCACAATAAATCAAAAAGTCATAAAAACTCAAAATCCACAAAAAATGTATATATGTCATAAAAGCCATCAAAACAATAGGTTGCACAAGTGAAAGTGCTAATGTGGATAAGGTCCAAAGCACACAACTATTTTTAAAATTAAAATTAAACTGAAATAAATTAACACGTTTAAAACTTAGCACCAATTGAACAAAAGTCTTGTTAAATGATTAACCAATTTTATCTTAACCTAAAGCATGCATCTATGTGAGTATAGAAAGATAAAATAAATCAATCACATAGCGCCCGATGTGCGAGGAAAACCCAAATGGTAATAACATCATACAACCCACCCTACGCAATTCATTTTATCAGGAATTACAGCAAGGAAACGACAGACTTACACAACCGTCTCGACTCCTTCAATCCTTCATGCATTTTCATTCCCTAAACCTTCTGCATAATGTCATGTAAGAGTCCACCTATGTATTATCACAATGTGTGAGTCCACACATGCTTCGGTATCCATTGATCTAGGTTCAACAAACTATCACAAACATGGAGTCGATCGCGTTTAAACCACACTGAGCACATAGTCCACCATTTTAATTTTAGTTTCCTCGAGAATAGTCTCGTATACTGTCCGGTTTTTACCTTCCTTCACATCATAATTACGTGTATCAAGGTAAAGGGACTTAATTTTTTAGGGAGAAGACATCTGCTTCTCGTCCTCTTCATTGAGGATTAGCATCAATTTTGAAGTTCTTTTATTAGGAATGAAATCATGTTTGATGGTTTCCAAGACCTCTTTAGCAGATTTTGATTTCCTAAAAGGGTTAGGAGGGGAACCTAATTTTCCCCTGTTCTGCGCACTCTAGTGAAGAAATTCCAAGTAAACCTGTATCGGAGGATATTGATCTTCATTGATCACCATTTTCTCTTTTCCAAGTCTTTGGCGGGATTGCCCACGACCTCTGCCACGCCCTTTAGAGGGGCCACTCATTGATTCTGAAAAAACTCACTGGTAAAAAAATTAGGAAGAGAATTGTTTTCACCTTTGATATGTTCAATATCAAAATCAAATAAGGATAAATTTGCTTTCCATCTGGCAAAAATCTGTTTAGAAACAATATTTTCAACATCTTTTTGCAAAACCTATTATACAGCACTACAATCAATACGTAGCAAAAATTTCTGATTTAACAAATCATCATGAAAATTTGTAATGCATTTAACGACCGAAAGAATTTCTTTTTTAATGGTAGAGTAATTTTTCTGGGCATCTTTCAAAGATCCAGAAGTAAAAAGAACTAGTTCTTCTTTTTTTAGTTAAAGAATTAATTTGTTTTAAAATACGACCATAACCTATATCCGAGGCGTCAGTTTTAACAATTTTAGAAAATGAAGGATTAGCTAAAGTTAGGCAAGGCAATTGCTTGACTTTCAGTTTAATTTTTTGAATAGCTTTAGTGTTCTCTGAAGTCCAAGGAATAGGGTTCTTTTCAACCTAGTGTAAAGGATTGCACTGTCTTATGCAAGATTCTTATAATAATCACCAATATAATTGAGACTACTAAGAAATCATTGGAGCTGAGATTTTTCTTTTAACTCATCAAGGAATTTAGAAGCAAATTCAATACTTCTATCAATAGGGAGTATTTTCCCTTCTCTAGTGTTATGCCCTAAAAATCTAATATTAGCTTGAAAATTTTTCATTTTTGGGGACGAAACACCTAATCGGTTAGTTTTAATAAAATCTTTTAAAAATTTAAATGTTTAAAGTGTTGATCAATCGATTGAGAAAAGATAAGAATATCATCAATATAGACAATAGAAAAATTAGAATAAGGATAAAACATATCGTTCATGATATTTTGAAATTCAGAGGGGGAATTCTTAAGACCAAAGGGCAAAACATTCCATTGATAATGGCCAAATGGAACCACAAAACCAGTTTTATACCGATCTTGTGGGGCAATTTGGATCTGCCAATATCCAGATTTTAAATCAAATTTGGAAAAGATAGTGGCATAGTTAAGCCGATCAAGCAAATACTTTTTATTAGGAATAGGATATCTTATCCATTGCAGAACTTTGTTAAGAGTCTTATAATTAATTATAAGCCTAGGAACACCTCGTTCCTTCTCAGCAGCCTTATTAACATAAAAAGTAGTACAAATCCATGGAGAATAACTTTTAGTTATAAGCATTTTATCTAAAAGACTCTAAATCTCATTCTTACAAAGGTTAAGAAACTCAGTTTTCATTTGACTGGGTCTGGCCTTAGTAGGGATGGATCTTTCATTAAAATTGGTTTCATAAGGAAGAGAAACAATATTTTTCTTCCTATCCCAAAACGTATTAGGGATATCACTGCAAAATTCAGTTATTAATTGTTTTTTAATAACATTAATTTGTTACAGTACATTAGGTATATCCAGCTTCTGCTTGATAGTTAAAAAAGAGATTTCTTTTCGAAGAAAATTTAAATGCTTTTCTTTGAAACTAATATTATTCGTCAAAGAGTTGATTTTCTTAATCTCAGGTTGGGTGATAAATTCAAAATTAATTTTTTGGTTTTGAATAGTGGCATATATTCCACTAGAATCAATTTAATCTATAGGCATAAGCAAAGATAAAAAGGGGGTACCTAAAAGTATCTTTTTGGATAAATCGCTAATAAGCAAGAAGGTACTGTCCAAACAAATTCCATTGTTACAGATAGCAATTTTAGTTAATTTTTATTTAATGCCCATGCTATCACCACTAGCATTAAATAAAGATTGAGTCGTCTTCTCAAAGTCTTCAGTAGGAACAATTCCTTCTTGAATACAATTCATATTAACATCGCTGTCAACAAGGGCAATGATGTTATACAAAGTGAATTCATTATTGATGACCAATTTGACAGTTGTGTACCACTTCTGACTAGGTACACGGTTAATAATGCCCAAATAATCCACTGAATCCTATGGATTTAAGGTTTCTGGATTAGAATACTTGGGAGCATTCTTGAGATTATTAATTGTAACAGCCCGCCTAATGGGATACCGGGCGATCACTCCTATATTATATTAAAACAGGAGTCACATATGGATCATTCTTAGCATCACTATCAAAAATCCATTTAATTACTAATATCCTATTAGGCGAGCGTTAAAAACTTTTTACTTAACTACTCTTTTTAACGATTAAAAAAAACATCCACAAGTTAATGCGTAAATGAAACTGAAATAAATTAAAATAACCGAACACTCGGTTCAAATTATACAACCATATCGAATGCTGCTAAAAGAATAACTAAATGCAATTGAGCCATTGGCTCGAAAGTTTATACAATACCTCCTATCTAGAGTACAAGGAAAGAGGCGTCTACCGAGAACCCGCAAGCATCCACAGCTGCTGTAGCAAACGTCTGACTCGAAAGAAATTCCATCCAGGTGTCCCTGTGTCTAGACACCTATATATATATATATATATATATATATATATATATATATATATAATATACAACAAGAGAGGAAAAGTAGATAAACGGGTCAGAGCCCGAATTTGAAAATATTTTGCAAGTGCATAAATGCTTTATTTTTAGAAAAATAGTTTTATCTCATATTTAAATTGGTATCGCACTCCCATGAGATACCCCTTACCTCTCCTCTAATAGTGCACACCTAACGCATCCTAACAACATACCCTAGTCAAGCTATCCCTGCCTAACTAGTCTAATTTACCCATCTACTATCTACCCTAGATAGTCCAAGTGCTAAGGGATAAACTTCCCTCCATTCTCAACACTGCACTAAGTTCGTGCGTGGGGTGTCTCGCAAAGCGAAATCCAAACAAGGAACCCCCCCGATACACT
The DNA here is from genome assembly GCA_949130495.1 of Sambucus nigra. NCBI lineage: Eukaryota > Viridiplantae > Streptophyta > Magnoliopsida > Dipsacales > Adoxaceae > Sambucus > Sambucus nigra. The sequence continues at coordinate 36,431,366 of OX422211.1, forward strand.
ACTACTTGGCAGGGTTAATGGTAGAGATCCATTAGTCCCGTAGCACGCACAAATGTATAAATATATATATATATATATATATATATACATCTACAATATACGTCCGGGTAATATCTCCCGGAATGAGGTTTACATAATAATCAATTATATAATACACATCCGGATCTACCTCCCGGACTGAGGTGTATTCTATACTCATATCAAAACCTTCAATTTCCCTTCTCATATCCAGGATATCTATTTAAAAGCCAACTAATTAACATGAATTGCTTTAACAAATCATATACTTCTTTAAAAGCAAATTTTATTATCATAAAAATGCTTTTCCTTTTTTAATCATCCCATTTCCCTTTTTATACTCAGGAAATGTACCCAAAGCCATTTTCATTATCATGAAAATGCTTTGATCAAATCATATGCTTCCACATCCCTTCTTCCATCCGGGAGTGTTACCGAAGCCAAACCTTTATCCCATTTCCCTTTTTATACTCAAGAAATGTAAATTAAAGCTAATCCATTATCATGAATTGCTTTAATAAATCTAAGACCGCCCCTCCGGGTTTCCTCACTGGACGCGCCCCTAAATGGCTATCATCTTCCAGGGCCTATCAAACAAGACAACCTGGGAACCTAACAACGTCGGGAAGCGGCCATATGCCTGCGGGAAATTCAGGACCACACCCAGAATCCCCTAACCAGCGTAGAAACAAATATATAATTGCTCATATGGCGTAAAGGAATATATCCACCCTGCTCAATAGCCAGGGGGCTTCACCATAACGCGCGCAACTTCCCTTATGATAGCGATTTAGGGAGGTCTGTAATCCATATTTTATCAATTATGAAAAATATTTCTCTTTCCATTTTGAAAATATTCATTTTTATATTTTCAAAATCATTTATCTCATGTCATATATATACCTATATCACATAGTACATATATAAACCATATATTCCTCCTAGAATATATAAATGGCCATTTTGCCAATTATTTCTAACGATGACCAAATAATCCCAAAGATTCCCTTGAGGAATCATAATCATGCATTCATATATGCATGATACTAAACCCAAAGTATTTTCTTACTTCGGTATATAATACATACCTAAATCCCATCTAGGGGTTTATCAGATATTTCCAATTATACCATTTCACTCTAAGTGAAATATATATATATATATATATATATATATATATATATATATATATATATATATATATACCCAAATTATCCTAATTATCTCGTAGGATACGCTAACTCCACAATCGATTATAATTATGCTTCCTATACGCATAATTATATAGGCCTAAATGCCCACCGAAATATCCTAGGAATTTATCTCCTAGGGCACACTCAACAGTAGTCGATATAATTATGTTTTCTATACGCATAATTATATAGGCCTATATGCCTACTAGAAATATCCTCAGGATTCATCTCACCCGAACAATCCTTAATTTCAGTGGGTTAGGGATTTCATTTCCACGAACCCAAAGGCTACACCTAGTCCAATTAATCATTTAGGGACCCCCACCCTACTTTAGGGACCCGAACATTCTAAATCCTCAACCTAGCTATTTTCCTCGAAAATAAAGTTTAAGGGTTATACATTTAAACCCTCACCTTGCCCTCCTAATTTTCCTCAAGTGGAAGACCAAATACTCCCAAAAGGTCTCTTAGGTTATCACATAATTAACCTCGAAACATGATGAATTGGAATCTAGCCCATCCAAAACATCCTAGAAAAATCTTCATCTTTCAGCAAGGGTCGATCGATCGACCCCTGGCTGTCGATCGATCGATGTCTTCGATCCATCGAACCCCCATGATCGATCGATCGATCATGGCGGGCAGCTTCTTCTCCGAGAAGCTGTTTCAGCCATGGAAGCTTCCCCCAAGCTTCCATCTCCTCACCTAACGGCCTACAACTTAAACCAACAACAAAGACACTTATAATACGGGTTCTAAACATCCTAAAACTCGGAATCTCCAATTAATTTAGGTCCAAACCTAAGTTTCTCCAATTTACCAATTTTAGGGGTTTACTCGTTTTAACTCCCAAAAACCCGTTTTATCCACGAATACCCAACCCAAAATCATTAGTGTTTGTTATACCAACAATGATATGAGATATTTATGCTTAAAAATAAATAAAGCAAGTAAACACTTGCCTCGTGGATAAAATCTGACGTCCTCGAACATAATCCCACGGAGGCTGGCCGGAATTTCCCCCTTTTTCCTCTTTTCTTCCTCCTCTCTCTCTTCCCTCTCCTCTCTATTCTTTTCTTTCTCTTTTTCTCCCTCTCTCCCTCTTTATATAGAGAGAAAAGGGTTTAACCCCTTTAAAACCCAAAAATGACTCGTTTAATCAATTACGAGCGTATTTAACTCCAAAATCACCCGGGACTCAATTTCGACAATCTGACACTCTTTTCCGACTATCTCGAGCATTCCGAGACTCACGGCGGAGTCGAAATTTCCATTCGAGGTACTTGACCGCAAATCACTATTCTAACCCATAAAAGTAAATGCGGGCTTTCTCATCAAATCTTACATCTATTGTCGCTATACTCCACGACTACATATAATTAAAATATTTCGACCTATATAGGCCCAAAAATAATCACGACATCCATCAAAAATCATTCAATCCTCGAAAATCCCAAAAATTACTATTTCGAGAAATTCTCCAAATTCCAATTTATACTTAATTATGTAATTTAATCGTCTCCAAAAGGGCGGGTTGTTACATTAATCTCTATTTGCATGTTATTATGTTGATCCCTAAGTTGTCTTAACTCAATTTTAAGGTTATTGACTTCATGTCTTAGGTAATTAATATTAGCTAGTTTATTAAACTCTTCACCTTTTCCTAAATGATTAAGTACCCCCGTAAGGCTGTACAGTTGGTTTTGAGAAAGGATATCTGAAGAATTAGGGATACTCTCTTGAGTATAACATGACTTAATTAATTTAAGCTTAATGTCAGGGTCAGTAACCTGATTGATGACATCAATCATGGATTGTTACTGGATGGTAAGGACATTAAGACTTAATCCATTCATATGCAAAATGGATTGGAGATGATTTAATCTATCAGTTAAGGGTTTACATTGACAATATCCTTTCTCGAAGATATATGAGTCACTAGAGCTTTGGATATAATAAATCTCATCATCGTTCTCCAGATGTACTAAAGGTTGGTCAAGACTTTTCTTAAAGTCTTCAGGTTTCTTAATCGTAAGTTGTACCTGGAGGTTCTCAATCCTATTGAGTTGATTCCCTATCATATTAAGGATAAGTTTAGTGTAATTACCTTGCTTATAAAGAGGATTAAGCATAATCTTCGATTCTCTCTTCAGTCTGAAGGTTAAAGAAGGCATTGGCTTCTAACTTAGGTGAACTACTACTTTGGTTGGTGCTTCCAACGTCTAAGGAAAAAGGTTCAGTAGGAGGGTGAACAGCAGATATAATCTGATTATTCAAAGTTTTCAAAATTTTCAAATACTTATCTTCAGTTTTAAGAATCTGTTTATCCTCAAGAACAAAAAGATACTTATCTTATGAAAACATTTGAAAACAACCCACAAAAGAAGTAACATGCTGGTTACCTTCAATCAATTTATAAAATTCATTTTTATAATTATCTAACTCAGCCCTACTATACTTGGCAAAATACCAAGCATGAAATTTAGCATAACCATGTAGATAAAATTCAGCATTAATATCTTTTATATTAATTGTGAAAACCATAAAAAGGAAAGGGATTATAGTCTGACATTCATTTCAAACGTCGTAGGGGATTCTCTACGCTGAGAAGTGTCCTTCTTCTCATATATACCATGAGGTATTTTTTCATTGGTAAAGATACCATGAAGGTTAATATGATCGTGATATGGATGGTTCCTAGGGTTCTCTTCACTAACAGAGTTTCGTGACGCAGACGGGGGATAACAAAAGGGGCTCTAGAAGACTGTCCTCCAGAAGATTGACACCTATTAAATTTCCTAAAATTTAAGAAAACATCTCCATATTTATCCTCAATAATATTCCCAATATCTTCATTTTGACATGGTTGGGGAGGAACCGCATTTTTTACAGCCCAAGTCTCTGGGAAATCAATTTCGTTCCAACTTATAGTTCTAGGTGTGTGAACATTAGAATCTATCAGGCGTGTTTCGATTAACACGGTTTTAACAAAAGGACTAAATTGTTTAATATTGGGAACCATAGTATTCATTACCTTGTAATAAATTCGATAGCTAATCCCAATAGTTTCCGATCCAGGAAGAAAATTATAACCTTTGGTTTGAACTCTAAGACTCAAAGCTTTACAAAGGTGAATATCAGACAAAGACAAAGTTATATTTAGAAATACATCAAAATAAACAGGTCCATTATAAAGACTAGTTTCAATAGCTCCCATTAAAGATTGTCTAAAATTAGTACACCTAGCATCACGTAGAGTATCTTGCAAATAGGCGTTTATACCAGAAAGGGTAAAAGGTTTAAAAGAAATTTGAATTAAACCAACTTAAATAAAATGATATTTTTTATCTTTTATATGATCTTCAAGATCATCCCATTTAAAGAGCTCGATAGACTTATATTGCTCGTTCAGACTAATGGTTTGTTCCATAGTCTTTATAGCGTACTTGCTACGAAATTATACCAATTAGTGTTATAAATAGTTTTAGGCTGGACTTTAGAAATAGTCTATCTGTTCAAATTCTTTTGAACATCAAATTCAATTAAATAAGAGTTCTTCACGAACTCTTGTGAAGTGTGTTTATCAATGGCGTTTAAATCCATAATACAAATTTTAATACTTAGAACAGTAATAACTGTATGATCTGAAACAGGAAAATATTATGCAAATAAAAAATCTAGATTTAAAAGAATATAATAAGCCGAATTAGAAATCACTTTTGACACCTAGTGGTCAACGGTTTACTCGGGAATAAGCCTCAACGCCTCACACGGCAACCCATTACGTGATAAATACCAGTCCATATCAAAACCAAATTTCTCTTTCTCCTTATTATTAGCAATTAAATTAGGTTTTTAATGTGAATAGTAAATTACTATTCATACCGGCGAAGACTAATTTGCTATTCATGTGAATAGTAACTTACTATTACGACATAAATTTCAGACCATTATTATTACTAATCTAAACATGAACACACAGTTTAGCCAATTATGGATCTGATACCATAAAGTAGAGGATCGATATTAACAGAGTAATAACGGAAATTTAAAGTAGAGGATCGATATTAATAGAGTAATAACAAAAATATATTACAAACTGAAATTAAAACAAATTTAAAACTTACAAACGGAATAAGAGTCCACCGGAATAAGGTCGAAAAGTGCACAAACTTATTACAACTTTAGAGAGAGAGAGAGAGAGAGAGAGAGAGAGTAAAGAAAGAGGTTCGAAATGAGGAAGAGGAGTCCTCAATTTATACAAAAGTTAAAGGAATAAATAATTCCTTAGATAATAACCCTTGGGTCCCATAATATTTTATGCTGGCAAAAGTCTCTTATCCTGAAGCGTCGGCTGCTGGGCTAGTGGGTCCTTCCACAATCGTCGAGTTGTCTAGATGGAGACAGATTTTCCATATGTGTTAGCGAGCATCTTTCTGGTGCCAGGTGGGCCAGCTGTGGGACATCTATCTCAAGTCATCTAGGCCATCTTCCTAATCTGGGTTAGGAAAGGATCTATCCAGTCTTGGAGTTGGAAAAGCTGAACTCAGTGAGCTGAAGAATGCCTCTATTTTTAGCTCAGAGGGCATGCCACCGATAAACTCATCGTGTTCTGGGTTTTGGGATTCTCCGACAAGACAGAAGAAGGGATTATCATTCTTGACTGAAGCCATGAATGTATCATCATCGGATGGAAGAGTAATAGGGTTAGAATGTTCATTGAAAGGTTTAATCCTATCTCTGGGATAATCGAAAGCCGATCCGAATTGGCTTTGAGTGTAATCCATCACCTTCTGCAGTAGCTCCTCCTCCGTTTCTTTGGGTAATTTCTTCTTCAGTGCAAACTTGAAATCCTTGATTGGATTCTCTCTTGGCGTCATCTTCTCGACTGGAGGGGGTGAATCTTCCACCATGGACATGTAGTGTTTCAAACTATCTTTTATTATAAAGATAGTAGTATTGATATCAATACCACACCACCATCGATAATAAAAGATTCTTCCAAGTAGAGAAATATTAAGATGGTTAACTCTACATTGAAGATCCCATCTCGAGATCCAAGGAATGCCTATTTCGATAAAAAAAAATACTACGGTATTAAGTCCTACTGGGATTTTGTTTTTCCCTCTCAATTTTGGATGAAATTGAGTCCAAGGTAGAAAAAGTTTTTCCTTGGTAATTTCATCAGGGAACATATCAATTCCTCCCACCAATTGATAACCCATCCTGGGTAACAATCTTTTGAAGAATTTAGGCACAATTTGAAAAACCAAATGTGTTTGTGTTCAGCATTTTGATAGTAAAATGCTTTAGTCCAAGCCTAGACGTAATCCCAATAATAATAAGTTCCAATTTGAAAACTAAATTTTCGTGCTTTCAAAGGATGAATACCCCATTCTCGAGGAGAGATGAACTTCTTCAAAATAGCTTTGCTATAAGCAATAGGAGATTTGAAGTTGTTCTGGTGTTTATTAGTATGATTAAATACCACAGATTCAGTTTCCTCGAGAATAGTCTCATATACTGTCCGGTATTTACCTTCCTGCACATCATAATTATGTGTATCAAGGTAAAAGGACTTAATTTCCCAGGGAGAAGACATCTGCTTCTCTTCCTCTTTAGTTATTAATTTTTTGCAGTACATTATGGTATCACAGTCATGATTGGCTAAACTGTGTGTTAATGTTTAGATTAGTAATAATAATGACCTGAAATTTATGTCTTAACAGTAAGTTACTATTCACCAAAATAGTAAATTACTGTTCACTGGCGTGAATAGTAATTTACTATTCACATTAAAAAAACGAATTTAAATGATAATAATAAGGAGAACTAGAAATCTAGTTTTGATATGGACTGGTATTTGTCGCGTAATGGGTTGCCGTGTGAGGCGTTGAGACTTATTCCCGAGTAAACCGTTGACTACTGGGTGTCAGAAGTGATTTCTAATTCGACTTATTATATTCTTTTAAATCTAGATTTTTTATTTGCATAATATTTTCCTGTTTCAGATCATACATTTATTATTGTTCTAAATATTAACATTTGTATTATGGATTTAATAACCATTGATACGCACACTTGACAAGAGTTCGTGAAGAACTCTTCTTTAATTGAATTTGATGTTCAAAAGCATTTGAACAGATGGAATATTCCTAAATTCCAGCCCAAAACCATTTATAACACTAATTGGTATAATTTTCGTAGAAAGTACGCTATAAAGACTATAAAACAAACCATTAGTCTGAACGAGCAAGACAAGTCTATCGAGCTCTTTAAATGGGATGATCTTAAAGATCATATAAAATATAAAAATTATCATTATATTCATGTTGGTTTAATTCAAATTGCTTTTAAACCTTTGACCCTTTCTGGTATAAACGCCTGTTTGCAAGCTACTCTACGTGATGGTAGGTGTACTAATTTTAGACATTTTTTTCTGGAAGATATTAAAACTAGTCTTTGTAATGGACCTATTTATTTTGATGTGTTTCCAAACATAACTTTATCTTTGTCTGATATGCACCTTTGTAAAGCTTTGAGTCTTAGAGTTCAAACCAAAGGTTATAATTTGCTTCCTGGATGGGAAACTATTGGGAGTATCTATCGGATTTATTACAAGGTAATAAATACTATGGCTCCCAATATTAAACAATTTAGTCTTTTTAGTAAAACTGTGTTAATAGATACACACCTGATAGATTCTAATGTCCTCACACCTAGAACTATAAGTTGGGACGAAATTGGTTTCCGAGAGACTTGGGCTATAAAAAATGCGGTTCCTCCCCAGCCACGTCAAAATGAAGATATTGGGGATATTATTGAGGATAAAGATGGAGATATTTTCTTAAATTTTAGGAAATTTAATATGTGTCAATCTTGTAGAGGATAGTCTTCTAGAGCCCCTTTTGATAACTATCCTCCGTCTGCTTCACGAAACTTTGTTAGTGAAGAGAACCCTAGGAACCATCCATATAACGATGATATGAACCTTCATGGTATCTTTACCAATGAACAAATAACTCATGGTATTTATGAGAAAAAGGACACTTCTCACCGTAGAGAATCCCCTACGCCGTCTCAAATGAATGTCAGACTCTAATCCATTTCCTTTTTTATGGATTTCACAATTAATAGGAAAGATATTAATGCAGAATTTTATCTACCTGGTTATGCAAAATTCCGTGCTTGGTATTTTGCCAAGTATAGTAGGGCTGAGTTAAATAATTATAAAAATAAATTTTATAAATGGATTGAAGATAACCAGCAGATTACTTCTTTTGTGGTTTTGTTTCAAATGTTTTCAAAAGATAAGCATCTTTTTGTTCTTGAGGATAAACAGATTCTTAAAACTGAAGATAAATATTTGAAAAATTAGAAAACTTTGAATAATCAGATTATATCTATTATTCACCCTCTTACTAAACCCCTTTCCTTAGACGTTGGAAGCACCAGCCAAAGTGGTAGTTCACCTAAGTTAGAAGCCAATGCCTTCCTTAACCTTGAGACTGAAGAGAGAATCGTCACCCATAAGACTATGCTTAATCCTATTTATAAGCAAGGTAATTACACCAATCTAATCCTTAATACCACAGGGAACCAACTTAATAAGATTGAGAACCTCCAGGTACATCTTACGATTAAGAAACCTAAAGACTTTAAGAAAAGTCTTGACCAACCTTTAGTACAACCTCCTATTGATGTTAAAGGTTTTAAAATGGGTAATAAAACTGAGCTTATATCCCAAATCAAAGAGATTGGGATTAATCTCAAAGGCTTAAAACTTAACACTTTATCACACCTTGATTCTGATTCAGAATTTGACGTTCCTTTGAAATAAGCTCACGACTTTAAAAATTCTTTCAAAAATTCTGAAGATTTTGTCAATAAAATTACTTATAGTAATAATATTGGCTATGTTGGTCCTTTGAGAAACTAATATCATAGACCAACCCCTCAGGATCTCCTTTTCGAAGAAAACTATGTGATGAACCCAGAGTCCAACTTCCATGGTAAGACCATTTACGACTGGATTATTGATGGAAAATTTGAACATCGAATCTATGAAATGATACATCAGATATTCATGTATTCCACAATCTATAAACAGAATGATGCCTCTGACGAAAGTATTACTCAGATGATCATTGCTGGTTTTACTGGCACACTTCGGGGTTTGTGGGCAAATATTCTCATAGAAAATCAAAGAAATGATATTGTTAATGCTGTTAAAATTGTCAAGGATGAGCATATGCAAGATAGAGGTATACAGGATGTTGTCTATACTTTAATGCTTGCTATTATTAATCATTTTATTGGCATTAGTGATTACAGTGGAGAACGTAATAGGGAATTATTACAAAACCTTACATGTCCTACCCTTAGCCAATTTAGGTGGTACAAGGATGTCTTACTTGCTAGGGTCACTCAGGGAAGCGATGGAAACCATGAGCATTGGAAAGGTAAGTTTATTGATGGCCTTACTACTTTCTTTACTGAGAAAGTTATAAAGAAATTGAGAGAAGCTAATGATAGCATCACTATCCCTTACCAGCAATATACTTATGGTCAGCTGATCAACGTCGTCATTCAAGAGGGCCTTTCTCTCTATAATGACCTTAAACTACAGAGGCAATTTAAGAAGCAGAATCTTAATGACAATTTTTTTTTTGCCTCTCTTTTCTTTTAGTCTCTTGCCAACGGTGGGCTTTCACACAAAGGAGATTTCTCCTTCTCTAGCCCATTCTCATTTTACACTCATATTTTTGTTTAAATAAGATTAAACTCACACAATGGTTCTTACATTAACAAATCCCCCATAATAAAAAATATTATGTCTAAGATAAGATTTATAGGAGAAAACCATACTTAGCTCATAAAACGTAGGCAGTAAAATTCAAAAGAGGTGCAAAGTGTTAGCGGAGGCATATATAAAGAAAATCTATCAAAGAAAATTGATTTTGAACTACTTTCTCCTAGAATGATTAAGAACAATACAAGCATCAAAAATCATAATGAAAAGTCCTAGTCACATGGATATATGGAAGCAATGGGATTCAAGCACACTAATATCCAACACAAAATATGTAAAACTAAATATGCATAAGCCAAAAAAATCTTTTTGTATTTTAAACATCTTTTCAAAAAAATGACACCACTTGAAAAGTAAACTCAAAAGACAAAAAAATCTTTTTGTATTTTTCACAATAACACTAAGTAAATGAAAAATGAAAATAAAAAAGATAGGCAACATACAACTAGCAATCACATATATCATGAAGCAAAAAATCTAGTGTATGGAAAATATACAAACACAATAAACCATCAGATTTGGCTTGAGAAGTATCATGTGCAAGAATTCGAGAATCAACAAGTCTAGTGTTTAAAATCTCCAAATATGATTTCCTAACCCAAATAGGTTAATACGTAACGCCTCAAGCTCTGGGAGGGATAAAAATTTGATGTCTTTGAGACATCAAACTATTTGATGTCTTGGATTCGATTGGTCAATGCCGCTGGCGCAAACCTATTTCCATAAATGATGTGAGTCCTCACCAACGCTATGGACCAATCAGAATCCAAGACTTCAAATAATTTGATGTCTCAAAGACATCAAACTTTTTTTTCTTCTGGGAGCCATGGTGACACTACATCTAGACTTCCTACTACCTTTCCTAATATCATAACATGTGTTACCACAATGTAAACATGTGTAAACATGAGGAAGACAATCTTTAGGTTGACCTTTTCTAACTTCATGGGCCTACGATTCCGCAAAATCATGAAAACAACCATGTCTTCTTCTTCAAACAACACTACAACTCGTCTCATCTTCACTTCTAAAGTTTTATGTGTCTTTGGTTGTCAACCCTCTGAAATAATCCCAGAAGTTGTAAGCCAAAAAACAAAAAAAACATTTGCTAATATTTTAAAGAACAAACTCCAAACCTACCCCATTTTAATATATATATATAGTTCCAAACACTCTCCACCCACGATCAAATGTGCGGATATTGCAGTTACTCTTTCTAAAGATGCGTATGAACAATCTTTGGATGACTTTAAGAGCAATCTCATAGTTAGAATCTTGCTTCCTAAGGGATCCAAACCATTATCTCTCGGTAAACTGCATGCAAAACTCACTATTGTATGGATGTAGTTCCAATGTGCAAAACTCACTAGTCCTGCCTATGTGCAGCATTTAATTTGGTTAACTATTAGAAGAGGATATTTTGATATCAACTTTTCAACTGTTGAGGAGATGTTAAATATTCAAAAGTACTAGAATGCAACCCGTGCGATGCACCGGCATTATATATACACTTAGATATATGAACATTACAATAATTACTTAATCACTCACTACAATTCAAAAAACATATATTCAATGATTTTAGCGCCTGAAAATACTTTGGCCTGAAGTTTAACATGTTTTTTAAAATTTGGAAGTAAAAACTTATCCTACAAATTTTAACATACACAAATTGCATCATATTTCTTAAAGCCAACAAATAAAGATGATCATATTAAAATGAAGCTGTTTTTTCTACTAAATAAAAAAAAAAGCTATTTTCATTAAAAAAAAAAAAGTTGTTTTTTCTACTGAATAAAAAAGCTATTTTTTCATTAAAAAAAAACCATTTTCCTACTAAATAAAAAAGGCAGTTTTCATTAAAAAAAAAAAAGAGCTGTTTTTTCTACTAAATAAAAAACAACTGTTTTCACAAAGAAAAAAACTGTTTCTTCTACTAAATAAAAAAAAACTGTTTTCATTATAAAAAAAAGCTGTTTTTTCTACTAAATAAAAAAAGGCAGTTTTCATTAAAAAAAAAAAAAAGGCTGTTTTTCCTACTAAATAAAAAAAAGAAGCTGTTTTCATAAATAAAAAAAAATATTTTTCTACTAAATAAAAAATAACTGTTTTCGCAAAGAAAAAAGCTGTTTTTTCTACTAAATAAAAAAAAAAGCTGTTTTCATTATTAAAAAAAGCTGTTTTTCCTACTAAATAAAAAAAAGATGTTTTTTCTACTAAATAAAAAAAAAAAGCTGTTTTCATAAAAAAAAAGCTATTTTTTCTACTAAATAAAAAAAAGATATTTTTTCTACTAAATAAAAAAAAGCTGTTTTTATAAAAAAAGGAAGCTATTTTTTGTACTAAATAAAAAAAAGCTGTTTTCATTATTAAAAAAGGCTGTTTTTTCTACCAAATAAAAAAAAATGTTTTTTCTACTAAATAAAAAAAAGTTGTTTTCATAAAAAAAGGAAGCTGTTTTTTCTACTAAATAAAAAAAAGATGTTTCATAAAAAAAGGAAGCTATTTTTTGTACTAAATAAAAAAAAAGTTATTAGGTATATGCAAAATAGCTATTATTGTTATTTTAACTGAGAAAAGTTTTGATTATAATAAGAGATGTGTAAAAATTTCAAGTAAAGAAGGAAGAGGGCATGGAGTTAAGGAAATGAAGAGGGCCTTGAAGTTCAATCTTGAAGTGCATCATCTTAATAATATCACGACAATCAAGATAACAGGGATAAAGACATTAAAACTTTATGTGTTAGTACCCTCTCTCACAATTGATGGGGTTGAGAGAAAGTCGGTATAATATGGAATTGGTTTTCGGTTTGTTTTACTGGGTATGTGGTAGAGAGAAAGTCGGGGAAGATAGATGAGTGAGAGGGAATATGTCAAGTGACGTGTGTGCGTGGGTTGAGTAGAAAAGCTTCCCTCTCTTTATCAAAGAACACGTGTATTTGAAAATGAGATTTCTCTCTCTTCACCAAAATCATTCAAGGCATATTAAGGCTTGTCAAATCTGACGTGTCAACTTTGAAGAGATACTAATGAGCTTTTATATAGAGTATAAATATGGTAAGTATCAAATAGATAATGTCTCATTTGTGTCATAAACATAGCCCCATTCTTGTTATAATTGCGGAACCCAAAACCTCCTTTTGATTATGTTCCTTCTTCTTTTGGGAATAGCCTTAACTTATCTCTCGTTTGTGTCAATAACAAAGGCAGTTTTTTGCCCATTCTTTGGATTCTTTTTAATAATACATTTTTTCTTTCTCCCAAATATTTTACTCTCAAGCTTCAGCTTCGTAAGATGTCTGTATTAATTTTGTTTAGGCCTCTACCTTTTACCAAATTAGGTCTTTATGGTCTGATCTTGTTGCTTTCAAATCTCATTACGGAGGGAAATGATCTCTTATTGGGAAATCATGAATGTAAAGGGGGTAATCCTCCTCTTCGCATATCATGTAATGAATTTAGAGAATGATAGATAATTGTAATCTGGTTAATCTTCAATCTCATGGGAGCCCTTTCACTTGGTCCAAATCTCATACTCTTCCTGGTAGACTTGTGGGAAAAAGACTTGATAGAGTCTCATGTTCCACAAATTAGTTCCTCATTAGCCTCAAAGAGCTTGCAAAAGTTTTGTTAAATTAGAGTCCGACCATAATACACTTCTTTTTTAATTTGATGCTGAACCAGTCTTATCCCCAATCACATTCAAAATTCTAGTTGCTTGGACTGCACATCATAATTTTCTCTCTATTGTTTCTGGGTCTTGGCAATCAGTTGCATTCTGGGGTAGTTAAACAAGGACTGTTGTTCTCAAACTAAAAACAGTCGAGGCTTCTTTAAAATTTTGGAACAAAAATGATATGTTTTTTTTTTGCATACCATGAAGTGTCTGGGTCAGTTTACGCGTGGCTTGACTAATTTTCATTTATGGTTCGTGGCTTCCGCTGACCAAGCATTATTTTGACAATGGAGACCAAACCTAATCCACCCTCAATACTGTTTCAGTGGAAGCCTTATCCCACTGGACCAAAAGGTTTGGTTCAACAAAAATGATTTCACCAATTCTTTCATACCATTAAATGGCCTTTTCTATTACATGTTCTCTCTTCCTTTGGCTTCTCTCGGATTCTTATTAACTGAATACTTCAGATCCTCTGGAAAAAATTCTATTTTGGTTAATGGAACTTTTGTGGGCTATTTCTCTTCCTCTCGTCGTGTGAGACAGGGGGATCCCCAATCCCCAATTATATTTTTTCTAGCTGGAGAAGTTATTAGTAGGGGCATTTCATCACTTCTTAATTATGGGCTTATGAATCTAATTTATGATCCCTGAAGCTCTCCTCCTTCTCATATCATATATGCTAATGACCTTTTAGTCTGTTGCAAACCTACAATCTCTAGTCTTAAGAATGTACTTTATTTTTTAGACAAATATAGAGAAATGTCTGGTCAAAGAGTAATTTTTTATAAAAGTAACATCATCTTGGGCAAGTTTGCAATCAACATAGCTAATTCATTGATCAATCTTTCTGCTATGAAGCTTCTCAAGACCCCTTTCTTCTATTTGGGGATTCCTTTTTTCAAAGGTCAGCCTAGAAGATCATTTCTTCTGGGAGTTGTTAATAACATCATTGATAAAATGAGTGGGGTATCATTCTATCTATGGTTGGTAGAATTCAGTTGACTAAATCTATCCTTTCTCGAAAATCCATGCATTCATTTGCTATGTATGAGAGGCCCATTAAATTGCTCAAGTTCTGGCCACGCATGCATGTTGAATTTATTGAAGGTGGAGTTTATATTTGAGAAGTTCGAGAGCCCTGAACATATCATGTCTTGTGAATCTTTTTGCATCAATTATTTGTAAAAGTGATATTTTTTCCTTTTTTTTTTTTTTGGAGATTTATATTGAAATGTCTTATGTATTTACCTTCTAAATATTTGGGTTCCTCGATATGGAATGGCTTTAGATATTCTATTCCAATTGCATCCATTTTCATTTATTCCATTTAGTCTATTTTCATATATTATTATCTCACTCATGTAATTAGTGCATTTTATTCAAAATGTCAATTCTCTCGCATTTATTATCTCTTTAATGATCTCATATCTGTGTATTTATTCAATGGAATCATCATTTTAATGATTAAAGCTGTTGGTATTATACTCCATATGAATCTGTAATCATCCTTTAGATGGTTGGAGTTTTGGTGTTTTTCTCGCTCAACCTAATTTCATAATTCTTGTAATTTTGTATTGTCCGATATCGATATCATTAACTTATGAGCCTTGCAAATTTAGGGTCTATTGTAATATGTATTTTGAAAATAGGACAACAAACATTTCAATTATAATTTTAGTCCATATTTTTTAATAAAGCCGTTAGCGCGGACCCATATCTATAAAACATCAACAAATCACAACATGCTACGTCAGCTAATAATTTAAAAATAGCGACTAAAAATGGAGACAAAATATTTATTGTCCAATATCCATAACCAATATTATTTTAAGTCCTAAAAGTGCATAATCTATTAACTTATTTATACGTAGGGATTGGTCTCAATCTTCAAAAGTCACTCAATCTGAACCATACTTTAAGATATATAATGAAGAGTTTATTTAATTTTGTAATTAACTTAATAATATATTTTATTAATCAAAATAAAATTAACTTTTAGCGTTCAAAAGAAATCCTTAATAAATCAATATTACTTTGAAATTATGTACCATTATGACTTATGAATTCTAACAGAGTTTTCCTAAAAGTTGCCAATCTTGACCATTTAACTAACTAAAGTGGTGTCAACTTGAGAAAATTCCTATCTTGCTAAAATGGAAAAGAGTTGGTAAGTATACATGCATTTCGTCACGTAACATTCTTCTTTTTGTCAACTTCATTTGCTCCTTTTTTTTTCCTCTCTATTATTAGAAGTTTGAGGACCATTTTTCACAAGTTTGGTGCACTTGTTACTTAAATCTCAAGAGTCTTCTACTTAAAACTTGGGCAGCTCATTTTCACCAACTAGTATTCCTATTCTTCTTCAACTTTATGAGTAAACCAAAAAATTTGAGCAGTTGTGGAAAATTTTGGATATGTCTATGACCGAACTCTCTTTGACTAGTTATTGATGATATTGGATAAGTTGATGTAGAAAATAGCTATCATAGCAATGTCAACATATGAATCATCTCCTCCAAATAATTGTCACTACATCCACCACCTTCTAACACCTCAACACCCTCCAAGGCCGGTTCGAGATTATTTCTCTCTCCGGCATGGTGCTACCGCCACCCGCATCACCTGGTGCGAGTGGCATATCGATATTTTTGTCAGGCAGGAATGGGCTGGTGGTGGGAGGAGTGGTGGTGGGGCGGCTGGTGACTTTATCTCCGGTGGTTTTGATGGCGGGATTGTGTTCTCATTTGGTTTTTGAGAGGTTGCCATTAGAGGACCAGGAAGAAAAGGAGGAGGGTGGTGGTGGTGCTGATAATAATAATAATGATAAAAAGTGGAAAAATGATTTTTCTCATTCTTTGGGTGTCACCGGTGGTAATAATGGCGTGGTTCCTTTTAATCATGTGGGAGGTAATAATAATTATCCTTTTTTGGCTGCTGATTTGTTTGGGTGGGGTGGAAGTGACACTCCTAGGCCTTCATTTTAAACGAGAAAGAAAGAACTCATCAAATTAATGTTAAGCTTTGATTTCATGCATAGGAAAAATCGACTTGTACACGCCAGGATCGGACGTGTGTCACCTGGCGGTGAGCCAAGAAAAGATAGGCTAAATTATAGGCACGCTCTTTTTCTTATCTGCGCTCATCGCCAGGTGACACATGTTCGGTCCGCACTCTTAAAATGCGGTTGTTATATACAAGAGCAGCAGTATATATATATGTGGAAAGTCTTTTGTGAGGAACACTATTTATAGACAAGTTCAAGATTTATGCCCAAAATTAATTTTTTTGGGATGATTTTTTTGAGTTTTTTTGAAGATTTTTGTAAATTTTCATAAATAATTTTAGCTCAAAATAATTTGTTTGCTATTTTAAAAAATTCAATTAAACTATGTCAGCTTAAAATTACTTAAAACAAACATATTTTCACCCAAATTTATCAAACTAGTAAATATATTTATTTTGAGCAAATTTCTTTTTATGTTTCCTAAAATGTTTAAACATCATACTAAAAAAATCAATTCAAAAAAAGATTTAATACTTTTTCTTAAAATAATCTCGTAAATTGATCTGTAAACATTCTTCCTTACTCAAATATATATATAGAAGCGGATTGTTTTGATATTCTTTAAAATATCTAATGTCTTGGCACGAGTAAAACTGTACATTAACACTTTTGAGTTTTAATACTTTAATTCAAACTATTTTATTTTTACATAAGTCTAACCCTTAACAAGGCAATGGATTGAAGACATCCAGATATAAGTAGATATACTCTGTGCCAAAAGATAACAACAATAGAATATAAATATATCATGCATTTATCAGTAAAATTCCACAAAAATAGGACCTCTCCTCATCCACACATCCTTCGTATATTATATTCATTCAAGTAGTCAAATTCCATATCACCGACATGATCTCCGGCACAATTACCACATGGGTAACATATGTTCACTTAGGGTCTGTTTGGTTGCCCTGTTTTGTTTAGTCAAATGTCAAAAAGTGAGCAAATAAGAAAATTTGTCCACATTTTGACTGTTTGGTTGCACAATTTGCCCAGATATTATTTGCCAATGTACAACACCTCCTATACACAATCTGTGGGCAAATTTTGCTTACCTATTTGAGTGGGAAATGTTTGCCAACAAATTTGCCAACTTTTTAAACGATTTTAATGTTTTAAAAAATAATTTAAAAACTATTTTAAATAATTGAAAAATTGTTATGAATATTTAAAAACTGTTTTACAATGTTTTAAAAACTGTTTTTAATATTATAAAAAATTGTTAAGAAAATGTTTTACAAATTTTTTAAAAAATCATATTAACAAAATATTGTAAAAACAGTTTTTAACATTTTAAAAAACTGTTGTGAATATATTATAAAAACACTTTGTGTTTTAAAAAATAATTTTCAAAACTGTTTTAAATAGTTAAAAAAACTGTTATAAATATTTAAAAATTGTTTTCTAATGTTTTGAAAACTGCTTTTAATGTTAGGAAAAATTGTTCAGAAAATGTTTTACAAAGTTTTGAAAACTATTTTTAATATTAGAAAAAAATGTTAAGAAAATGTTTTACAATTTTTTTGAAAAAAACTGTTATAAAAATATTGTAAAAACAGTTTTAACATTTTAAAAAACTGTTTTGGATATATTATAAAAACCGTTTTAAAGTTTAATTTTTTTTTTTAAAATTGTTTTAAATAGTTTAAAAAAACTGTTGTGAATGTTTAAAAATTGTTTTGTAATATTTTAAAAACTGTTTTTATTATTATAAAAAATTGTTAAGACAATGTTTTATAAATTTTTTGAAAAATCATAATATAAAAATATTGTAAAAATAGTTTTTAACAATTATAAAAACTGTTTTGAATATAATATAAAAACTGTTTAAAAGTTTAAAAACCAAATTAAAAAATATTTTAAATAGTTAAAAAAACTGTTGTTAATATTTAAAAATTATTTTGTAATATTTTAAAAACTGATTTTAATATTATAAAAAATTGTTAAGAAAATATTTTACAATTTATTTTAAAAATTGTAATACAAAAATATTGTAAAAACTGTTTTTAACATTTTTGAATATAATATAAAAACTGTTTTTAAATAAATTAATTGGTGTTGATACCAAAATTAATATGCTGATATGGACGAATAATACGAAGACACGTGTCAATCTACGTGGCACAATAGCAACGAGGAACAGTTCATTTCCCCGACCAACTCATGTTCTCTCCGAGCAACGAGGATACACCGAGGAACTTTAGCACTCCGAGGTACTCTAGCACTCCGAGGAACTCCTGAGCAACGAGCAACTAAGGCGGTCCGAGCTGCATCTCGGCCGTAGCCTTAATTTCCAGATAATCTATAGTTCAACTATTCATTGAATGTTTATCATCTTAACGCACACGCTGCATTAAATGTATTACCTTTTCATATGTATATCATTTAATGTATCAACCCTTTCATGTACATCCTAAGGGCTGTAAATACCTTGTATCACCCTCATTCAAAGGGACCGGAATTTCTTGATAGCTCTTGTAATCGAGAATTCCCCAAACATTCAGCAATAACATAACAGTGGACGTAGGCCATTCATATAAGGATGAACCACTTTAAAAATCTTTATCTCCTTTATTTATCTGTGATTAAATAATTAGAGTGATCTAGTTTTTTACATCAACAGATTGGCATCGTTTTTCACCAAAAATCATTCATCATCAATGGCGGATAACCTAGAATCTAGCAATCGAAGGGCCGAAAATGCTGGAAATCCTCCAAATCCCTCTGCACCTCCAGATCTGGCCGGGATCATGACAAATCTGGCTCAAGGACAAACCACCATGCAAGATACGATGCGACAACTCATACAAACTCTTCATGGTGGCGCACCTGCACAGTCAGGGCATCGAAGTGGTCAGAGGCAAACCTATTTACTTTCTTCGCGATCCAGGCGTACTGGATCATATCGTAATGAGGAATCTGATGATTTCTCTTATCAACCTGGGCAAACTTCGTCAATACGAGTTACAGATACTGAACAACGTGTCACCCTTTCCCCAGAAAGGGCCAGCGCATTGGAAAGGTTAAGTAGGGCCTCTCCTTTCAGCCGATTAGGCCCTAGAAGGAATAGGAGTCCACCTAAAACCATGTCGAGGAGTTTTCGACAACCATCAGATCTAAGAGAAGGATCAGCACAGTCACGACCAGCTGTTCGTCAAGATAGATCTCAAGAGGCTACTTCAGAACGATCAATTGCTCGAACCAATAGGCCCGAGGAAGGAAATGAAGCGTGGAAAGGATCTCTTCAGCGGTTGGAAGATATATTGGGAGAAATGGCTAAGGCGAAGAATCCCCTACAACGAACTTTTGTTCAAGGGACACCTTTTGTCCAGGCCATTGTAAATTTTCCAACACCGTCAAAATTTAAAGCCCCAGTGGTGACCAACAAATACGATGGAAAGACAGATCCTATTCTTCACATAGGGCAATATCAAGCTGCTGCCGACATCTATGCTGTCCCCGACGAGATGAGATGTAGGGTATTCTCGGGAACTCTTACCGGATCTGCCCAGATATGGTACAACAATCTTCCTCGGGGTAAGATTTCAACTTTCTTTCAATTGGCCGAGTTGTTCATCGGCAATTTCTATTTTGGAGCAAAGCCAGTAAAAAGAGTAGCACACTTGTTAAGTGTTAGACAAAAATCTGGTGAAAGCACTAGAGATTACATAACTCGTTTCAATAACGAGAAACTAGAAGTCATAGATTATGAGGAAAAGACAGCAATCACCGCCTTGATGAGTGGTTTGTTGCCTAATAAGTTATATTACACTTTGGCGAAAGATCCACCTAAAACTATGTCAGAGTTGATGGCAAAAGCGGCCAAAATCATGAATGCCGAGGAGGCTATGGCTGCAAAAAAGAATATGGATAAAGACACCAAGGTGGAAATCGACAAGTATAAGAATAAAGAGCATAAGGGCAATGGCGGTGACAAGCGTTCCAGAAATAATAAGTCGTCATGGGAAGTCCTGAAGAAATATGATAATTATACTCCCTTGAAAATGTGTATTAATCATGTCTTGGAAGAAATCAAGAATAGCGAGGAGGTAAAGTGGTCGAAGAAACTGAGGTCAGACCCCGATGCGAGGAACAGGGATAAATATTGCGAATTCCACAAGGATCATGGCCATATGACTAAGAATTGCATAGCTCTTCAGAACGAGATTGAAACACTCATCCGAAGAGGAAAGCTAGCAAAGTATGTTGATCGGGGAGGTGAAAGAAGAAATAATGATCGAACTATAGAGATATCTAGATCTCCTCGTCGAGCAGAGGAGAAAAAGAAGAGAGAACATGAAGATGATGCCGAGGATGATCTCGATCTTCCCAAGAAACCAAGGCAACCAGAACGAGAGGTATTTTCCATACGTTTTGGGGCATTTGATTGTAATGTTATTACAGGAGGAGATGCAGGAGGAGGAGACCTTACTGCAGAAAGAAAAGCTTACCTCGGAGAGGCCCAAGCTTGCTCGTACATTCAGCGAATAAATTTAGCCGAAGAGGATCGTCCGAGGAAGGTAAACAAAGAGAAGCTGGTCATTGGCTTTTCAAAAAACGACCTGGCAGGTGTTCTTTACCCTAACGACGACCCTTTGATGATCAAAATGAGGATGAAAGAAGTAGTGATTTCAAGGGTGCTGGTAGACAATGGTAGTTCAGCAGACATCATGTATTGTTCATGCTTTGATAGTTTGAATTTAAAATTATCTCAATTGGAACCTTATCACAGACCCCTTTTGGGTTTTGCTGGCGAGAAAGTTTTTCCACTTGGGACGATCAAGTTGGACATATTCATTGAAACTTGGCCTGCTTGTCGAACGGAGAGAATACGCTTCTTTGTGATGGATAAGAATGTGCAGTCAGCCTACAACATCATCATGGGAAGGGTTGGTTTGAAGAAGTTCGAAGCAGTTCCATCTACAGTACATCAATGCTTAAAATTCCCAACAAATTTTGGAGTAGGAGTGGTGAAATGTGATCAGAAAGTAGCTCGGGAATGCTATTATTCATCTGCCGAGCAAGAGGAGCTTGAAGATTCAAGAAAAAAGACTACTACCTACCAGGTGGATGAGGGTACAGAAATTGAAACACTGGATCCACGAGATGAATCCCAACTTGTAAAAGGACAGGTGGTGGAATCTATAGAGAATGTTATTCTGGACGATGAGCACCCTGAACGAGTAACCCAAATAGGTTCAACGTTGGATGCTTCAATAAAATAGGAGTTGATAACTTTTTTGAGAAACAGGAAGAAAACTTTTGCGTGGAGTCATGAAGACATGCCAGGAATAGATCCGAACTTCTTATGTCATGAGCTCAATGTGAATAAGGAGATCAAGCCTGTAAAGCAGAGAAGAAGGGTATTTAGTCCTGAGAAGAATCAGGCTATACAAGAGGAGGTCGAGAAGCTCCAGAAAGCCCAATTCATTGAAGACGTGAAGTATCCAGACTGGTTGGCAAACGTGGTGATGGTAAAAAAGAAAAATAATAAGTGGAGAATGTGTGTTGATTTCACCGATCTTAATAAGGCATGCCCAAAGGATCATTTTTCATTGCCCAGAATTGATCAACTAGTGGATGCTACCTCGGGACACGAGCTGCTCAGCTTTATGGATGCTTACTCTGGCTACAACCAGATCAAAATGAAACCTGAAGACAGGGAAAGTACTTCTTTTATTACCCCTAGGGGAACTTATTGCTATAATGTTATGCCTTTTGGTTTGAAAAATGCAGGAGCGACATACCAGCGGCTGATGAACAAGGTTTTCACCGAACAAATCAGTTGCAACATGGAAGTCTATGTCGATGATATGCTAACAAAGAGCAAGAAAATTGTTAATCACCTAGTTGACTTAGCTCAGACCTTTGATCAACTGGATAAATACCAAATGAAGCTCAACCCGACGAAGTGTACATTTGGAGTACGAGAAGGGATGTTCCTCGGATACATCGTCAACCAACGAGGCATTGAGGCGAATCCAGAAAAGATCAAAGCTCTTTTAGGGTTGCGATCTCCAACGACGAAGAAAGAGGTGCAGAGTCTTACAGGACGAGTTGCAGCGCTCAATAGATTTGTATCCCGAGCAACTGATAGGTGCCTTTTATTCTTCAAAACACTCCGAAAAACTTTCGAGTGGAATGATGAATGTGAAAAAGCCTTTCAAGATTTGAAGAAATATCTGGGAACACTTCCATTGCTGTCCAGACCAGTGATGGGCGAAAAGTTGTACTTATATCTGGCAGTATCAGAGAATGCAGTCAGCTCGGCACTGATCAAATTGGATAATGGAGTCCAGAAGCCAATCTATTACACAAGTAAGGCTTTCCGAGGTGCAGAGATCAGGTACCCGAAGTTGGAAAAATTGGCATTGGCATTAATTGAAGCAAGTAGAAGAATGAGGCCATATTTCCAGGCCCATACCATCATTGTGTACACCGACATGCCATTACGACAAGCTCTTCATAAGCCAGAAAAATCAGGGAGACTGATGTACTGGGCAATAGAGCTCGGTGAATATGATATAGTGTATGAACCCAGATCATCACTGAAAGGACAGGCTGTAGCAGATTTTATAGCTGAATTTACTTATCCTGATATCCCCGAGGAGCAAAAGTTACTCACTGATCAACCTGTGGATGTTACAGGATCAACAAACACAAGCCCAGACCAACTCCGGTTGGTAAAAGGATAAGTGGATGTTGAAAAATCAACAGACATAAGCTCAGACCAACTCCGGTTGCTAAAAGAACTTATGGATGTAGAAAGATCATCAACTTCGAACTCAGACCAGCTCCGGTTGGTAAAAGAGCGAGAAGAGATGGTCGACGAAGAGCGAAAAATACCAGGGGAGGATGAAAGGAAGCAACAAATATTTCACCGAGGAACTCTATCAGATAAGGAATTTGAAGACGGGTTACCCATATGGAGATTATATGTAGATGGCTTATCTTGCACAACAGGTTGTGGGGCAGGAATTATTTTGAACACCCCAGACGAGATTGACATGGAATATGCCTTCCGATTCCAATTCAAAGCCTCCAATAATGAGGCTGAGTATGAGGCCATGATAGCAGGTCTTAATTTAGCAAAGATTATGGAAGTGCAACAAGTGATGGTGTTCAGTGATTCTCAATTGATTGTGAATCAAATGATGGGAGCATATGCAGTTAAAGGAGAATTAATGGTCAAGTATCATGCCCAGGTAATGGAGTTATTGGCAGAATTTGATGCGATTTAGTTAATCAGAATACCAAGAATAGAGAATGCACGAGCAGACGCACTGGCCCGACTAGCATCAGCTACTCGTACCGAGCTGCGAAGAACCATACCAATTGAAGTACTAGAAAGTCGGAGCATAGATGAAAACCTGACGATGAACATTATCACCCTTGATCTAGGACCATCTTGGATGGATCCCATCAAGGCATATATTGAAGAAGGAGAATTACCGGAAGATAAGTTCGCTGCCAAGAAATTGAAGTATAAAGCTGCTCGGTATGTACTAACTAATGGTATTTTGTATAGACGAGGAATTATGGGAGGTTTGCAAAGATGTGTACATCCTTCCGAGGTGAAAGAATTAATTGAAGAAATCCATGAAGGGACCTGTGGAGCTCATGTAGCAGGTCGAACACTTTTGCAAAGGGTGATGACTCAAGGATACTACTGGCCGACGATGAGGGCTGATTGTATAGCCTATGCTAAGAAATGTGACAAGTGTGAACGTTTTTCTTCCATCCGACGAACTCCACAAGCATTGTTGACACCCATAACTTCCCCTTGGCCATTTGCCATGTGGGGAATTGATTTGGTTGGACCACTGCCGACCACCCGAGGAAGATTCAAGTACCTCGTCGTTGCAGTGGACTATTTTACTAAGTGGGTAAAAGCTGAGCCACTTATCGATATGACATACGAGAAGGTATACCAGTTCGTTTGGAAGAATATAATCTGTCGATATGGTCTCCCTCATGCTTTCATCACAGACTATGGAACAGAATTCGACAACGAGGAGTTTGTTGCCTATTGTCAACAATCAAACATCCTGAAGACCCATTCAGCACCAGGTCATCCTCAAAGCAATGGGCAGACAGAGGTAACGAACAGAACACTGCTAAATGGTTTGAAGAAGAGGCTAAGTGAAGCTAAAGCTAACTGGATTAATGAGCTACAATCAGTATTGTGGGCTTACCGAACAACTCCCCAAGCAGCGACTGGAGAATCACCATATATGCTGGCATTTAGAAGTGAGGCTGTAATACCTTCCGAGTTGGGTCTACCAACACATAGAGTGCTGAATTTCAATTCTCCAGTCAGTGACTTGATGAGAAGACTGGATTTGGATATGCTCGAGGAGGTTAGAGAAGAGGCAGCCATTAGGAATGCTGCTTATCAACAACGAACAGCTCTGTTCTACAACAAAAGGGTGAAGAAATACGATTTAAAAGAAGGAGATTATGTGCTAAAGAAGGTCATTTAGAAGCACAATAAATTGGAAGCAAACTGGCATGGACCTTACCGAGTTACAGAAGTTGTTCGACCAGGAACTTACCGAATAGCAACTCTAGAAGGAGAGGAATTCAAGAACACTTGGAATGCTGAACACCTTCGCAAGTATTATCAGTAATGTAAAATGTACAGCAGTTCCATCAACATGAATAAAACAATGATGTTTAACAATTTTCTCTCTCTCTCCTTTGTTTGAAAGTTTTTCGGGCATACTAGTGTTGTACACTACGTTGTTCAACAGCAAAAAGAAGACGATAGTTCGAGCGTGATCAACTTCGGTTGGTAAAATAGCGAGAACAAATTATACTCCTTTGGTTAGGAGGCGTACACTTGCGTGATCAACTTCAGTTGGTAAAAGAGCTTGTGGACAAGATAGTTCGAAAGAACCTGATAGTTCAGACCCACGACCAACTCCGGTTGGTAAAAGGGCGAGAACAAATTATACTCCTTTGGTTAGGAGGCATACACTTGCGTGATCAACTCCGGTTGGTAAAAGAGCTTGTGGACAAGATAGTTCGAAAGAACCTGATTGTTCGAGCGTGATCAACTTCGGTTGGTAAAATAGCGAGAACAAATTATACTCCTTTGGTTAGGAGGCGTACACTTGCGTGCTCAACTCCGGTTGGTAAAAGAGCTTGTAGACAAGATAGTTCGAAAGAACCCAATAGTTCAAACCCACGACCAACTTTGATTGGTAAAAGGGCAAGAACAACATTCTTAAAATGCCAATTTTGGCTGGTTAAGAAACAAAATATGCCAACAAGTTGTTCGGAAGGTAAAACCATTCCAGAAAATACAAAATATTCCAAACTGAGCCAAGTATAGTTGGTCGGGGATAAGAACCCACTAATTGTAGTTGGTCAACGAGGAGAAATTATTGACTAGGAGGGTCCATCAACCTAGTTGGTCGGACACATTTTATGAAAACTCTCGCTAAATTATACTTGGTCGACGAGTACAATTTTACAACCTTAGTTGGTTGGAAAAATTTTAAACATTTTTATACTCATTACTTTATTATTAAGTGATCGAACAACATTTTTGATACTTGTAACTGTTTATTACTAAGTTGGTTGATAAACAACACAAAATTGTTATCTTTTTAACAGATACATATGCACAGATGTAAAAGTGTTAGACAAGCACAAAAGAATAGCAATACAGATTTGCAAACAATGAAAGTCTTTCATTAAAATAAATTACAAGTTACATATATATGCTAACTATTACATTGAAAATCCTATTCTATTGGTTTTTTCCCTTCAGCCTTCGATACAGGTTCCTCGCCAGCAGGAGGATCATTTAATGTTTGGGGAGAATTAATAAAATTCAAGTCCTTCAACATTCTGACATTCATTACTGAAGGAGTATCCAAGAGATGTTCGGGACGAGATAATTCAATCTGAGAATGAAGACTATAGTCACCAAGGTATTTTGAAATTAAGCTCCGAGGAATGGCACGAGCTGGGATCCATTCCATGTCTAGTTTATAAGGCGGTACAGGCAAGTCTAGTAGCCCAGGAGCATAATAATCCCATAAATAATGGCCCTGCTCTAGCTTTAACACACCCAGGGCGTTCAACCATCCTTGTTTATAACCTTCATTGTTGGCATTTTCAAGACGAGCATCCAAGTGACAAAGGGCTTCATTGTAGCCTACCATCCAAAACTCACGAGGTTGTTTGTGGAATTGGAAAGTTATTCTCTCTAGTTGCTCGTGAAGGCTCCTGGCAAAAATATCTTTATTATTCAAAGCAGACTTCATCCCAGTAAGTTGATCTTCCAAAGATAGGTTTTTCTTGGACATTTCAGACAAAGCCCGATCTTTGGTGTTCAGTTGGTACGCTTGGGTTTCCAATGTTGACAGAGTATGAGCTTCTTCAACATTACGGCTGAGAGCTCTTGATCGACTCCGAGCAGGTGGAGAATTTTGCTCCTCGACAACATTTTGAACAGCTCTTCCTCGCCCACGAGAACCTCTTCCTCGTCCCCGAGCAGTAGCAGAAACACCAGACTTTCTTAACGTATCCAATTCTTGCCTTAATTTGGCATTTTCAACCTCTAAGAATGAGAATCCTTCATCAGTGACCGGTACCAAGGCAGTAGAGGATGAAGCTGCAGACTCATATTGTGCCAACTTTTTCTGTAAATTGTTGTTCTCTTGTTCCAGCAGCTCGGCGATCTGTCTGCAGGCCTCAACTTCACCTTTTAGGGTTCTCTCCCTAACATCGTACCCAGCGATGATCTTTTTGTGACCTGTCTCAAAGGAAAGCTGTTGATACCTATTCTCATATTCCTTGTGCAACAAGGCAGTTGATTCATTGTGCTGATTCTGAAGATCTTCTAAGGTACAATGAAGCTCCTCGATCAAGTCATAGTAGGCCACGTTGTTGGCCACAGCTCGGTCAAGTAAATCCTTCAAGTACTGATAAGCCTCAATTGCTTGTTCTGAAGCATCATGGCCAAGGATGTCAGCAATTTCTGATACACTCAAATTTGTATGACCAGCTTTATAATATTCATGGCATTGCTGCATCAGCTTTGTATCATGTGCAGATATCAGTTCCATTCTAGCCACAAACTAATAAAGAAGAGAAGGCAAGAGTTAATAAATAAAAACAGACAGAGCATCAACAATGAAGAGGAACAAAAAGATGTGATTTTATTACATCATCAACAAGATTACATCGTTTGGAATACAGAGGATAAGTAAAAGAAGAACAGAAAAAGAGTACCGAACAACTTCACACATTTTCCTTGTCTCCCAAGACTTTCTCGGGAGGCTGGGACGAGGAGCTTGGTTGCTCGGTAGGAACAATGGTCTGATTAGTAGAAGCTGGAATTTGTTCTGGAGGAGCAAGCAATGACGAAATCTCCTCGGTGGCTGTCTGGTTGGATGGTGGAACAAGGACTTGATCACCCACTGTCATTGAAGATTCTTCAGATGCAGCTTCGTCTGAAGACTCATCTTCAATAACTGGAGGAGGACCAGGGAGATGTTGTTGAAATAGCTCTGAGTCCTCACTCACCTTCAACTCCTGCAGTGCTGCAACCCAACCATCATGAAAATATTTCAGACTTCCATATTTCACCTGGGTCGTCATAGCTGCCACCCCCCTGTCCCATCCTTTGTCCCAACCAGTTTTAAAGGGCGTCTTCACAGCTGTTTTTCTCTTCATTTTTTCCGAGGATAGCTTCTCGAACATAAGATTCTCGGTGGCCTTCAATTTGGTCTCCACCTCCTCCTTCTGGCGATTTACTTCTCGCAGGAGGGTCAGCTCTTCTTCAGCCGATTTCAATTTATTCTCAAGCTCCCCAAGGCCTGAAAGTTTCTCGGCATAATCTTTATATTCTCTCTCCAAGTCCTTCACCTTATTACCCAGTTGTACCTTCTCTGCATCAGACGCAGCCAATTTTTTCTCCCATTCAGTTTTATCATCATCATACTTCTGACGGGACTCACTCACAGATTTAATAGCTTTCTTCAGTGCTCCCTCCACAGTGGACGAGGAGCAAGAAGCTTTGATTGCTTCATCCTTTTTAAGGATTAAATTGAAACAGCTCGTCAACTGCAATCAAAAGAGGAAAATGAAATCAGAAACAAACATGGGAAACAACCAAGGAAAATATAAAAATCTCGGAGTTGAGATACTTACTGAAGCCAAATGACGAGCAGCCAGAGCAGTAACCACATCCCGGGTAAGGTCTTCTTCAGTACCTTGCACCTCGGGGATGGGTGAAAATTTTGCCAAACTCATTGTAGAGATCGGAGGAATAATAATTGGAACACCATCTCCACCAGCTGGGAGCTGGGGAATGGCTCCAGAAATACTGACCGAGGAGGATTTCCTCAATCTCCTCGGAACCTTTTCAGCAACCTCAACCAAAGAGGAACTTTTGGTTGGTGAGAAAGTGATTATCTCAACAGGTGCATCCTTCTGCACAGGAGCCACTGAGGGCTTCTCGACAACCTTCTGAACAGCAACAGAAGGAGCATCATCAATTTTCTTTGTCCCCTTTGGGACATTAACCTTGGTTTTCTTCCCATCGCCAGCAGAGGAACTCTCCTCGAAGAGAGTGGGAACTCTTCTCTTGCCCATTTTCTGGCTCAAAGGAATATGAGATTCCGGATCAGAGTCTTCAGGAATTTGCACTGGATCACTGGAGCTGACCACAGGGCGAGCAGTAAAAGACGACGTATAACTCCTGTACTGCAACAAGTATGAGGCAGACCTGATGTGCTCGTCTGCAATCTTCTGATGCAAGCTCCAGATATGTTTCAACTGCCTTATATTAACTTCTGATTCTTTAGGAGTTTTTCTCTTGCTGTTAACTGCAAACAAAAACCATTTGAAATGTCAATCATGCATTTATTCAAACATGATGAAGTCACAATTTCGAGAATAAAATAAAATGAAAATAACCTATCCCATTGCCGTATGGGGGGCATTTGGGACCTTCATACACTCCGTCTCCGACTAAAGGAGCATGTTGCCAATTTTTGAAAACTAACCCATGTTCAAAATAATCCCTCTTGGCATCAGGGAGGTTAACTACTAAAGCTCTATTCAAAAATCTGGTTTTTAAATAATAAACGTTGTCTAAAGTAGCCCATCTATAGCAATACATAATCTCAGGAATTCCTATGCGAGTTCCATGAGTTTGATTTAATTTATGCACCCCATTAACTATTCTCCATGTATTGGGGGCTACTTTTGTAGGAACAACATCGAAATGTTGGCAGAATTCTAAGCATAAAGAGTTGGGTGGAAAAGAAAATCCACACTCAGCAATCACTGTTATAAATATTTAAAAATTATTTTCTAATGTTTTGAAAACTGCTTTTAATGTTAGGAAAAATTGTTCAGAAAATGTTTTACAAACTAATGTTTTGAAAACTATTTTTAATATTAGAAAAAAATGTTAAGAAAATGTTTTACAATTTTTTTAAAAAAAATTGTTATAAAAATATTGTAAAAACAGTTTTTAACATCTTAAAAAACTTTTTTGGATATATTATAAAAACTGTTTTAAAGTTTAATTTTTTTTTTAAAACTGTTTTAAATAGTTTAAAAAAACTGTTGTGAATGTTTAAAATTTGTTTTGTAATATTTTAAAAACTGTTTTTATTATTATAAAAAATTGTTAAGACAATGTTTTATAAATTTTTTGAAAAATCATAATATAAAAATATTGTAAAAATAGTTTTTAACAATTATAAAAACTGTTTTGAATATAATATAAAAACAGTTTAAAAGTTAAAAAACCAAATTAAAAAATATTTTAAATAGTTAAAAAAACTGTTGTTAATATTTAAAAATTATTTTGTAATATTTTAAAAACTGATTTTAATATTATAAAAAATTGTTAAGAAAATGTTTTACAATTTATTTTAAAAATTGTAATACAAAAATATTGTAAAAACTGTTTTTAACATTTTTGAATATAATATAAAAATTGTTTTTAAATAAATTAATTGGATTGACTTTAATTTCGTCTAATGGTTGTTTGATAGCCTCTTGTGAATTTGCCTAGGCAAAATTTGCGTAGGCAAATTTTGCCATGCCCACTCTTTTGCCCATTGACAACCAAACGGACCCTTAGTGTAATTACCCGTATGTTTTTTAAATAAAAGAAAGTTAATAGGAATTAATTTGATTCTATATAATTAATTATTCAAGGTTATGAATAATTAGATTCAGTATCATTTATAAATTTAGAGTCGGACTTAAATGATTTGGAATAAATCAAGTGGGATTTTATTCTAAATAAAAAGTATTTACATTTGTCGTGTCACAATTAAAAAATATTTTTTGGATAATAATATTCGAGACACTTTGAGAGGTATTATGCGCTCGTTTGAACATTTTAGACCCTTATGAATGGTCATGGGGTATATATACAGTACTGCTCTTGTGCGGACCAGTCCGCATTTTAAAAGTACGAACCAGACATGTGTCACCTGACGTTGAATCCATATAAGAGAGAGTGTGTGCCTCTAATTTAGCCTATAATTTCTAGGATCATCGTCAGGTGACACATGTCCAGTCCGCACTCTTAAAATGCAGACTAGTCCGCACAAGAGCATTACTGTATATATATATATATATATATATATATATATATATATATATATATATATATATATATATATATATATATATATATATATATATAGGGAGAGGTTCACAAGTGGACCAAAAGAATGGACTTTTTAATAGACCTTAACAAAAAACACATAATAACACATTAATTTTAATTCCTATAGTGTAATTGGTCCGCGCCAGCGGCACCAAATACGCGTGACGATCGATCCCCCACCCCCCACACGCCCCCCACCCACCCAACCCCAACCCCACCACCATGGCAGCCCTGCTGTCATAAGGGCTGCCACAAGGGCTACTATGGTGATGGTGGTGGTTGGGAGGGTGGGGGCGGTGGGGGTGGGGGGGGTTGGTGGTAGTGGAGTGAAGGTGTGGTCTCGGGTGCCGCTGGCGCGGACCAATTACACTATAGAAATTAAAATTAATGTGTTATTATGTATTTTTTGTTAAGGTCCATTAAAAAATCCATTCTTTTGGTCCACTTGTGAACCTCTCCCCATATATATATACATATATATGAGTCGGATAGTTATCGGGTTAATTTAATTATGTATTTTGGCTCATTTGTGAGTCCAAAGTTGGGGCCTAAAGCCCAACTCGGGAATCGAAGACTAACATCATATAATTAGAGTTAATCCACTCATTCGAAAGTTACATCCAAGAACCCTAGATATAACCACGCAAGAGGAGGAGGAAGGACACCATAGGAAGAGGAAGAGAGGCTCCTCTACCAAATCTCAAGCAAGGATTCTCTTGACATTCTAATTCAAATTGTACTGATCTTATATTAATGTTGATATTATGCTTAGAATAAGGTTTAACCATGTGTTGGGACTGCATATTTAAAAACCTTTCGAATTGTGTAGAAATTGATGATAATCATATAATCTATGCTTAGATCCGTAAATCCTCATGTTAAATTTGTATTCATGTGATTTAAATTGGAGATTTATTGTAAGGAACATATGGTAGAAACCCTAAAACAAATATGGAAAAAAAATTCTTGAGATTGAAGATGAGATGAGACTTGTATGCTCTAAGTTTCTTGAAAATTCTTATTTTAATTATTGATATTTAAGGATGATTTAGTGAACAAGTCATGTTTAAAATGTTTCCATTTCATGTTAGAACACATACCCATATCTTATTTGAGGTTATTGAATGATAAGAACAATGTTTGATACACTTAGAAATTTCTGAAAAAATTCCCGTCTTGGAAAAACATGCTCTCGGCTTACTAGGCAAACCCAATAGATTCGGCCTCCTACCGAATCGATTTGAAATACCTGCTTCTAGATTTTTTTTTGTTACGATCGTGTGGGCACCGACCACGTATGTAACACCCCGTAATTTTATGCATTTAATAGTTAATTAATTCGGGAAAAATTTAAATTACTAGTGTATCGTAATTTAATGGAATTAATTATGGAATTGTTACATAAATATTAATCGGGAGAATAATTGGTTAATATTTATGGAAAATTAATTTACTAGGTAAACAGTTATATTTAATTACGTCTTAAGAGTATTAATGACGTGGGGTTTACTTATCTCAACCGGGAGTCAGTTCCAGACTAAGTTAGGTGGGAGATAAGAAATTTTATATACTTATCCGAATGCAAATTCTGAGTGCACGGTTGAGTCCGGAAGGGCCAAGATAGTCGGAATAGATTACCTAGGGGTAGTAAATAGGTCTCGGGACATTTTTAGGCATAGCTGAGCCCACATGGGGGTATTTGGGTCACTTGGGCTTGGACCATTCATATGCAGAACGGATTGGAGATGATTGAATCTGTCAGTTAAGGGTTTACATTGACAATATCCTTTCTCGGAGATATCTGAGTCACTAGAGCTTTGGATATAATAAATCTCATCATCGTTCTCCACATGTACTAAAGGTTGGTCAAGACTTTTCTTAAAGTCTTCAGGTTTCTTAATCGTAAGATGTACCTGAAGGTTCTCAATCCTATTGAGTTGATTCCCTATCATATTAAGGATAAGATTAGTGTTATTACCTTGATTATAAAGAGGATTAAGCATAGTCTTATGGGTGACGATTCTCTCTTCAGTCTGAAGGTTAAAGATGGCATTGGCTTCTAACTTAGGTGAACTACCACTTTGGTTGGTGCTTCCAACGTCTAAGGAAAAGGGTTCAGTAGGAGGGTGAACAACAGATATAATCTGATTATTCAAAGTTTTCAAAATTTTCAAATACTTATCTTCAGTTTTAAGAATCTGTTTATCCTCAAGAACAAAAAGATACTTATCTTTTGAAAACATTTGAAACCAACCCACAAAAGAAGTAACCTGCTGGTTACCTTCAATCCATTTATAAATTTCATTTTTATAATTATCTAACTTAGCCCTACTATACTTGGCAAAATACCAAGCATGAAATTTAGCATAACCATGTAGATAAAATTCAGCATTAATATCTTTTATATTAATTGTGAAAACCATAAAAAGGAAAGGGATTAGAGTCTGACATTCATTTCAAACGTCGTTGGGAATTCTCTACGCTGAGAAGTGTCCTTCTTCTCATATATACCATGAGGTATTTTTTCATTGGTAAAGATACCATGAAGGTTAATATCATCGTTATATGTATGGTTCCTAGGGCTCTCTTCACTAACAGAGTTTCGTGACGCAGACGGGGGATAACAAAAGGGGCTTCTAAAAGACTGTCCTCTAGAAGATTGACACCTATTAAATATCCTAAAATTTAAGAAAACATCACCATATTTATCCTCAATAATATTCCCAATATCTTCATTTTGACATGATTGGGGAGGAACCGCATTTTTTACAGCCTAAGTCTCTGGGAAATCAATTTCGTTCCAACTTATAGTTCTAGGTGTGTGAACATTAGAATCTATAAGGCGTGTTTCGATTAACACGGTTTTAGCAAAAGGACTAAATTATTTAATATTGGGAACCATAGTATTCATTACCTTGTAATAAATTCGATAGACAATCCCAATAGTTTTCGATCCAGGAAGAAAATTATAACCTTTGGTTTGAACTCTAAGACTCAAAGCTTTACAAAGGTGAATATCAGACAAAGACAAAGTTATATTTAGAAACACATCAAAATAAATAGGTCCATTATAAAGACTAGTTTCAATAGCTCCCATCAAATATTGTCTAAAATTATTACACCTAGCATCACGTAGAGTATCTTGCAAATAGACGTTCATACCAGAAAGGGTCAAAGGTTTAAAAGAAATTTGAATTAAACCAACTTAAATAAAATGATATTTTTTTATCTTTTATATGATCTTCAAGATCATCCCATTTAAAGAGCTCGATAGACATATATTTCTCGTTCAGACTAATGGTTTGTTCCATAGTCTTTATAGCGTACTTGCTACGAAAATTATACCAATTATTGTTATCAATAGTTTGAGGCTGGACTTTAGAAATAGTTTGTCTGTTCAAATTCTTTTGAACATCAAATTCAATTAAATAAGAGTTCTTTACAAACTCTTGTGAAGTGTGTTTATCAATGGTGTTTAAATCCATAATACAAATGCTAATATTTAGAACAGTAATAACTGTATGATCTGAAACAGGAAAATATTATGCAAATAAAAAATCTAGATTTAAAAGAATATAATAAGCCGAATTAGAAATAACTTCTGACACCTAGTGGTCAAGGGTTTAGTCGGGAATAAGCCTCAACGCCTCACACGGCAACCCATTACGCGACAAATACCAGTCCATATCAAAACCAAATTTCTATTTCTCTTTATTATAAGCAATTAAATTAGGTTTTTAATGTGAATAGTAAATTACTATTCATACCGGCAAAGAGTAATTTGCTATTCATGTGAATAGTAACTTACTATTACGACATAAATTTCAAACCATTATTATTACTAATCTAAACATTAACACACAGTTTAGCCAATTATGGATCTAATACCATAAAGTAGAGGATCGATATTAACAGAGTAATAACGGAAATTTAAAGTAGAGGATCGATATTAACAGAGTAATAACAAAAATATATTACAAACTTTTATTACAAATTAAAATTAAAACAAATTTAAAACTTACAAACGGAATAAGAGTCCACCGGAATAAGGTCGGAAAGTGCACAAACTTATTACAATTTTAGAGAGAGAGAGAGAGAGAGAGAGAGAGAGAGAGAGAGAGTAAAGAAAAAGGTTCGAAATGAGGAAGCGGAGTCCTCAATTTATACAAAAGTTAAAGGAATAAATAATTCCTTAGATAATAACCCTTGGGTCGCACCATATTTGACGCTGGCAAAGTCTCTTATCCTGAAGCGTCGGCTGTTGGGCCAGTGGGTCCTTTCACAATCGTCAAGTTGTCTAGATGGAGACAGATTTGTCCATATGTGTCGGCAAGCATCTTTCTGGGGCCAGGTGGGCCAGCTGTGGGATAGCTATCTCAAGTCATCTAGGCCATCTTTCTAATCTGGGTTAGGAAAGGATCTATCCAGTCTTGGAGTTGGAAAAGCTGAACTCAGTGAGTTGAAGAATGCCTCTATTTTTTGCTCAGAGGGCATGCCACTGATAAACTCATCGTGTTCTGGGTTTTGGGATTCTTCGACAAGACAGAAGAAGGGATTGTCATTCTTGACTGAAGCCATGAATGTATCATCATCGGATGGAAGAGTAATAGGGTTAGAATGTTCATTGAAAGGTTTAATCCTATCTCTGGGATAATCGAAAGCCGATCTGAATTGGCTTTGAGTGTAAACCATCACCTTCTGCAGTAGCTCCTCATCCGTTTCTTTGGGTAATTTTTTCTTCAATGCAAACTTGAAATCCTTGATTGGATTCTCTCTTGGCGTCATCTTCTCGGCTGGAGGGGGTGAATCTTCCACCATGGACATGTAGTGTTTCAAACTATCTTTTATTAGAAAGATAGTAGTATTGATATAAATACCACACCACCATCGATAATAAAATATTCTTTCAAGTAGAGAAATATTAAGACGGTTAACTCTACATTGAAGATCCCATCTCGAGATCCAAGGAATGCCTATTTCGATAAAAAAAAAATACTACGGTATTAAGTCCTACTGGGATTTTGTTTTTCCCTCTTAATTTTGGATGAAATTGAGTCCAAGGTAGAAAAAGGTTTTCCTTGGTAATTTCATCAGGGAACATATCAATTCCTGGGCCAAATTTGTCCCACCAATTGATACCCATCCTGGGTAACAATCTTTTGAAGAATTTAGGCACAATTTAAAAAACCAAATGTGTTTGTGCTCAGCATTTTGATAGTAAAATGCTTTAGTCCAAGCCTAGACGTAATCCCAATAATAATAAGTTCCAATTTGCAAACTAAATTTTCGTGCTTTCAAATGATGAATTCCCCATTCTCGATGAGAGATGAACTTCTTCAAAATAGCTTTGCTATAAGCAATAGGAGATTTGAAGTTCTTCTGGTGTTTATTAGTATGATTAAATACCACAGATTCAGTTTCCTCGAGAATAGTCTCGTATACTGTTCGATATTTACCTTCCTGCACATCATAATTATGTGTATCAAGGTAAAGGGACTTAATTTCTTAGGGAGAATACATCTGCTTCTCGTCCTCTTCAGTTGTTAATTTTTTCAGTACATTATGGTATTAGAGCCATGATTGGCTAAACTGTGTGTTAATGTTTAGATTAGTAATAATAATGGTCTGAAATTTATGTCTTAACAGTAAGTTACTATTCACCTAAATAGTAAATTACTGTTCACTAGTGTGAATAGTAATTTACTATTCACATTAAAAAACGAATTTAAATGATAATAATAAGGAGAAATAGAAATCTAGTTTTGATATGGACTGGTATTTGTCGCGTAATGGGTTGCCGTGTGAGGCGTTGAGGCTTATTCCCGAGTAAACCGTTGACCACTGGGTGTCAGAAGTGATTTCTAATTCGGCTTATTATATTCTTTTAAATCTAGATTTTTTATTTGCATAATATTTTCCTGTTTCAGATCATACAGTTATTACTGTTCTAAATATTAACATTTGTATTATGGATTTAATAAGCATTGATACACACACTTGACAAGAGTTTGTGAAGAACTCTTCTTTAATTGAATTTGATGTTCAAAAGGATTTGAACAGATGGAATATTCCTAAAGTCCAGCCTAAAACCATTTATAACACTAATTGGTATAATTTTCGTAGCAAGTACGCTATAAAGACTATAAAACAAACCATTAGTCTGAACGAGCAAGATAAGTCTATCGAGATCTTTAAATGGGATGATCTTAAAGATCATATAAAATATAAAAAATATCATTATATTCATGTTGGTTTAATTCAAATTGCTTTTAAACCTTTGACCCTTTCTGGTATAAACGCCTGTTTGCAAGCTACTCTACGTGATGGTAGGTGTACTAATTTTAGACCTTTTTTTCTGGAAGATATTAAAACTAGTCTTTGTAATGGACCTATTTATTTTGATGTTTTTCCAAACATAACTTTGTCTTTGTCTGATATGCACCTTTGTAAAGCTTTGAGTCTTAGAGTTCAAACCAAAGGTTGTAATTTGCTTCCTGGATGGGAAACTATTGGGATTATCTATCTGATTTATTCCAAGGTAATAAATACTATGGCTCCCAATATTAAACAATTTAGTCCTTTTAGTAAAATCGTGTTAATCGATACACACCTGATAGATTCTAATGTTCACACACCTAGAACTATAAGTTGGGACGAAATTAGTTTTCGAGAGACTTGGGCTATAAAAAATGTGGTTCCTCCCCAGCCTCGTCAAAATGAAGATATTGGGGATATTATTGAGGATAAAGATGGAGATATTTTCTTAAATTTTAGGAAATTTAATATGTGTCAATCTTGTAGAGGATAGTCTTCTAGATCCCCTTTTGATACCTATCCTCCGTCTGCTTCACGAAACTTTGTTAGTGAAGAGAACCCTAGGAACCATCCATATAACGATGATATGAACCTTCATGGTATCTTTACCAATGAACAAATACCTCATGGTATTTATGAGAAAAAGGACACTTCTCACCGTAGAGAATCCCCTACGCCGTCTCAAATGAATGTCATAATCTAATCCATTTCCTTTTTATGGATTTCACAATTAATAGGAAAGATATTAATGCAAAATTTTATCTACATGGTTATGCTAAATTTCGTGCTTGGTATTTTTCCAAGTATAGTAGGGCTGAGTTAGATAACTATAAAAATAAATTTTATAAATGGATTGAAGATAACCAGCAGGTAACTTCTTTTGTGGTTTTGTTTCAAATGTTTTCAAAATATAAGCATCTTTTTGTTCTTGAGGATAAACAGATTCTTAAAACTGAAGATAAATATTTGAAAAATTAGAAAACTTTGAATAATCAGATTATATCTATTGTTCACCCTCCTACTAAACCCCTTTCCTTAGACGTTGGAAGCACCAGCCAAAGTGGTAGTTCACCTAAGTTAGAAGCCAATTCCTTCCTTAACCTTGAGACTGAAGAATTTGTGTACTCAAGGTGGAGGGAGAGAGGAATTTGCGTGTTGAGAGCCAATGGCACCGTTGCTAACCCCGCTATCCGGCAACCAATGGGGAATAACGCGGTGACCCTCCAAGGCCGGTTCGAGATTATTTCTCTCTCCGGCATGGTGCTACCGTCACCCGCATCACCTGGGAGTTGAGAGCCAATGGCACCGTTAATTATACATTTTGTTTTTATTATTTATTTTCTCCTATAAATCTTATAACAAATAAGTAAATCTTAAAAACAATAGTCACCTCTTTTTTTACTATACATTATGTGTGTTTTTTCATTCCCCAAAACTATATGTTACCATTTTACCGTCATATTTATTTAAAAATAAATTACATTCCATCTTTTTTTTCATCCCCAATACATGAATATCTATTACACGTTGCTATAAAAGAAAATGTTTATAAAATAATAAATGTTAATTTTTATAAATTTTATAAATAATGGTTTTCCATAATTAAAAAAAATAGTTGGATATACCTTTTTAATTGACATGGAGTCGACTTTTTTTCATACCACTGACACGGATAATTTTTTAATAATTTAAAAATAACCTTTTTACTATCTTAAAAAAATGGTCTGCGCCAGTAGTATGTATATAAGTGGCCCGGCAACCTAGACATAACACTGGCACGAACCGTTTTTTTTAAATACTACCCAAGAAACTCAACAAAAAAAATAATTTTTCTACTATTTTAGAAAAAACGGTCCTCGCCAGCGGTATAGGTGGTCGGACCACTTATGCATACCACTGTTGCGAACCATTTTTTTTAAATAGTAAAAATATAGCGAAATATTTTTTTTACTATTTAAAAAAAAGGATTCGCGTCAGCGGTATGTATTGATAAAATTCGCGTCAAAGAGTGGATTTTCTTAATCTCGGGTTGGGTGATGAATTCAAAAATAATTTTTTGATTTTGAATAGTGGCATATATTCCATTAGAATCAATTTTATCAATAGGCATAAGCAAAGATAAAAAGGGAGTACCTAAAATTATCTGTTGGGAAAAATCGCTAATAAGCAAGAAGGTATTGTCCAAACAAATTCCATTGTTACAAATAACAACTTTAGTTAATTTGTATTTAATGCCCATGCTATCACCACTAGCATTAAATAAATATTGAGTCGTCTTCTCAAAGTATTCAATAGGAACAATTCCTTCATGAATACAATTCATATTAGCACCGCTGTCAACAAGGGCAATGATGTTACACAAAGTGAATTCATTATTGATGACCAAGTTGACAGTTGTGTACCACTTCTGACTAGGTACATGGTTAATAACACCCAAATAATCCACTGAATTCTCAGGATTTAAGGTTTCTAGATTAGAATGCTTTGCAGCATTCTTGAGATTATTAATCTCTATTTGCATGTTATTATGCTGATCCCTATGTTGTCTTAACTCAATTTTAAGGTTATTGACTTCATGTCTTAGGTCATTAATATTAGATGGTTTATTAAACTCTTCACCTTTTCCTAAACGATTAAGTACCTCCGTAGGGCTGTACTGTTGGTTTTGAGAAAGGATATCTGAAGAATTAGGGATACTTTCCTGAGTATAACATGACTTAATTAATTTAAGCTTAATGTCATGGTCAGTAACCTGATTGATGACATCAATCATAGATTTTTTCTAGCTGGTAAGGACATTAAGACTTAATCCATTCATCTGTAGAACAGATTGGAGATAATTGCATCTATCAGTTAAGGGTTTACATTGGCAATCTCCTTTCTCGGAGATATCTGAGTCATTAGAGCTTTGGATATAATAAAGCTCATCATCATTCTCAGAGGGGTCCTCTTTTTCTTCAGAGGGACTGGAATTAAGCAAAAGTTTACTTAATTGAGTCTTCAAATGGTTATTAATTTGAAGATTATTAGTTTTAGTTTCCATTTTGCATTTATTAGCAAAGTGGCCATATTTACCACATTTAAAACATTTAGGATTAGATTTCTTAGTTTTCCCTTTGCTAACAAATTTTCTGTTAGAATTATCCCCTTGATTATTGAAAACATTTTTATTATTGTGTTTCTTTTTACGTTTATAAGGTTTTTTAGGAACTTTCTTCTTCCTCTTGGATATCTTACGAGTGGAAGTCTCATGAGTATTGTGAGCAAACTGATCACAAAACGCACCTAACTCTTTTTTTCTAGAAAGATTCTGCTTCTTAAGCTGCCTCTGTAGCTTAATGTCATTACAGAGAGAAAGGCCCTCTTGAATGAAGACGCTGATCAACTGACCATAAGTATATTGGTGGTAAGGTATAGAGATGCTATCATTAGCATCTCTCAACTTCTTTCTAACTTTCTCAGCAAAGAAAGTAGGTGTAACACCCCAAGACTTTTGAGGCAGAGAAATTAAATTTTGGGAAAATAAAATTTAATTAAATTGGAGAATTCTAAAATTTGGGAATTTAAGTCCAAAAATAGAGGACATTTTAAAGTATTCCGGATGATGATTTTGAGGGTACCATTGATCCCGAAAGGGTCGATATAGTCAAAATGACTGTCATTAGGTCTTATTTTGGCTCCGGAATGTTTTTAAGTTATTTTGACTCGAATTGGAGTAAACGAGTCATTTAAAGTGTGTATTAACATTTAAAAATTAGGTTTATTGTTTTAAGGGATTTAAGGCTTACGGATGAAGCCTTCTCATTTGAGAGAAGAGAGAAAATCCCTAGAGGGAGAAAGAAGAGAGAAAGAAGAAGAAAGAAAAGGAGAGAGGGAGAAAAGTTTGGAGATTTTCGGCCAAATCGCGACAACGAGGACGATCCAACCTCTACAAATCTGAGGCAAGTGTTTAATCTTGCTAAATAGCTATTTGTGTATTTCATTTCATAATTTGTGGGTTAAAGAAATGGATTTTTGGGTATTAATATCAAAACCTAGATTTTTAGGTTTAATCTTGAAATCAATGTTTATATATGGATTTAATGGCATAGAAATGGTTGGGATCAACTTTGGGTTGATTAATGGGCTTAAAATCATGATTTGATGAAGGTTTGGGGGTTAGAATGAAAAATGTAGGGTTTAAAATTCGTGGGTTTTGATGAAGAAGAAGACCCCTTCAAAATTTGCAGGCCCGAATCGATTCTCCCCCTTAAGCGAGTCGATTCGGTATAGGGAAATTGGCAGTTCTGCATTGATCGAATCGATTCTGACCCAAGCCGAATCGATTCGACCTGTGGCAGAAGCCCTGGTCTTTGGACCCGAATCGATTCGCCTTTGAAGGCTGAATCGATTCGCTAGGTCGAATCGATTTGGAATAGGGCCGAATCGATTCGGAAACAGGGTATTTTGAGGTGTTTTCTCCATATTGATTCCAACCCTTGTTGGTTGGGTTTATTGATTTGGGGCATTCTCTTATGATGTAAGAGATATGTTCTTGGAGACATATAAGGAGTTTCTCACATATTAGAATTTTGGGGACTCCTTATGGTAATTTGGGAGAAATGTATCCATGTATATATTTGGAGTTGTGTATAGAGATTTTGGGTAAACCTTTTGGGATTAAGGATCCTAATTGTAGATTAAAGTAAGTATAGTTGTGATGTGAGGCTAAGAACTCTTAGAGAGAATTGTGAGGGTATGTTGTGAAATTCTAGGCCAACCTTTATGTCAAATCCTTATAAGGATAGGATATTATTAAGATACGATTTGGGGCAAAATGGAAGAGTGTAGTTGCATACCCTTAGTAATGATACAATTTAAGAAATAAATCCGAGAGATCTTAGACTAGGGGATTCACAAAAGTGATTGAACCGTAGTCGAAATCGAGAGCAATGGGATTATTTGATGAAGTTAAGAATGAGCTTAAGGCTTATAGACTATTAGTTATATGTATACCGATAGTCGAAATCATTACTAGATTTATAATGTGAATCTCGGGTTACAGATGGAATGTGTAGTGATGGTTTCCTACACAAAATTTTGGGTGATAACCCTAATATTGAATATATATGTATAGATATATACATATGGATTTGGGAGACTATTTATCATAGGAAAGATGATTGAATATGTTTCAAGTGAGGGATTGTATACACATATCAAGGTAAATGATATGAGTTTGTGGTGACGGCTTGTATATTGAGGATTTATGTATACTTATAGCCGGGTTTGTATATCTTATATATATGAATGATAACTAGTTTATATATAGATATGGATATGAGAATATGTGTAAATATATATATCTGTATGCATATAAATGTATGGATATATTTATGTTGTGAACATACATGGTATGGATATTTAAACCGGATATGATGGTTTATTATTTGATCATATGATTGGATCATATGGATGTATATATATTATGCATGTGAATGGCATATATACTATTTGGTTAAGCATACCCCGCTCATTCTATCATTGGGAAGTTGCGCGCGTAGAGGGTGAGCATCCTGGCTAGAAAAGCAGGGTGTGGATATTCCCGAGGTCATAGTCGTCCCGTGTGTTATCATGTGATTTACATTTTTATATTTTTGGGATGAGACGTGGTGGGTATGTTTCGTCTCATTGCCGGT
The DNA here is from genome assembly GCA_949130495.1 of Sambucus nigra. Taxonomy (NCBI): domain Eukaryota; kingdom Viridiplantae; phylum Streptophyta; class Magnoliopsida; order Dipsacales; family Adoxaceae; genus Sambucus; species Sambucus nigra. The sequence goes on from OX422211.1 coordinate 36,474,778, forward strand.
TTGGAGCTATGACCGCTTCCCGGGACGACGTGTGCGTGAGTTTACCACGAGATGGGTGTCGTTTAGTCCCACCATGGTGGCCCCAGTATTGCTACGTGAGCCGGGCACTGGAAAGATGATAGCATTGATGCAGTTTTATCGGCGATATATATAGCCGGGTGGATTATGTGAATGTCCATTGTACATCAGATATGATTCGTACATTTGGTCATGGGTATGGATGATTGGTATATGTATATATATGGTGAGCATAAAATACCAATATATATTTATATATCCTATAGATGAAAGGATATAGAATTTTGGTAAAGTACATCTTGAATGATTATGGTGTACTAGATTGTTGGGGGTTGATGTATCGCATTTAAGGAATATTTCGGTTACATCATCCCAAGGATATGATTTGAGAGGTTAGCTGTAGTAGTAGTATTATATTGTATATATGGCATTATGGATCTCTAGGATCGACATTGTCAAGGAGTAGTGTAACGGGGTGGTTCCTTGTTTGGATTTCGCTTTGAGAGACACCCCACGCATGAAACGCAGTGCAGTGTTGAAATTGGAGAAAAGTTCTGCCAGTTATGGTATGTACGACATTATGGATCTCTATGATCGACATTGTCTAAGAGTAGTGTAACGGGGCGGTTCCTTGTTTGGATTTCGCTTTGCGAGACTCCCCACGCACGAAATGTAGTACATTGTTGAGAGTGGAGAGAAGTTCTGTCGATATTTATGTGTGGCATAATGGATCTCCAGGATCGACGTTGACATGGAGTAGTGTAACGGGGTGGTTCCTTGTTTGGATTCGCTTTGCGAGACACCCCACGCACGAAACGCAGCGCATCGTTGAAATTGGAGGGAAGTTGCGTCAATAATGATTGTTCATGCTTATTAATTAGAAATTTAAATTAGATGTTTCAACCCAGTTGCATATTGGGTAATCTACTAAATTTTAATTGTTTAAAGTATAAACCGGAATCCACTAAGACTAATAAGGCACTTATGATTGAAAATAAATGTTTAATTGTGTTTAGAAAAGGGGGTGGGTTCTTGGGGTAAGTTAGGGAGGCATTTCTCGTGGGTATTGTGTGTTAGTATTTAGGTTAGTAATACAGATGATCTGAGAAATGTCGTCGTAATAGTAATGTTACTATTCCTCGGAATATGTAAGATTACTATTCATCGGCGTGAATAGTAATTGACTATTCACATTAAAATCCTAATTTAAATGATTACTATTCACATTAAAATCCTAATATTACTATTCACATTAAAATCCTAATTTAAATAATAATAATCAGGAGAAATAGAAATCTGGTTGCGATATTCTGGTAACTTGTCGCGTAAATGGGTTGCCGTTTAGCCGGGGAGGCGTTGAGGCTTAGTCCCGTAGTAAATCGTTGACCACTGGGTATCAAAAGTGATTTCTAATTCGTCTTATTATATTTATTTAAATCTAGAATTTTAATCTGCATATTAATCTAGAATTTTGATTTGAATAATGTTTTCTTTTAAATCTAGAATTTTGATTTGCATACTGTTTTCCTATTCCAGATCATAGGGTTATTACTATTCTAAATATTAACATTTGTATAATGGAATCACACACCATTGATACACACACAACATAAGAGTTCACGAAGAACTCTTCTTTGATCGAGTTTGATGTTCAGAAGGATCTGAACAGGTGGACTATTCCTAAGGTCCATCCTAAAGTTATATATAACACTAACTGGTATAACTTTCGTAGCAAGCACGCTATTAAGACTATGGAACAAACCCTTAGTCTAAACGAGAAAGATAAGACTATCGAGCTCTTTAAATGGGATGATCTTAAAGATCATATAAAGGATAAAAATTATCACTTTATTCATGTTGGTTTAATTCAAATTGCTTTTAAACCCTTGACCCTTTCTGGCATGAATGCATGTCTTCACGCTACACTTCGTGATGGTAGGTGTACTAATTTTAGACAATCTTTGATGGGAGCTATTGAAACTAGTTCATGCAATGGACCAGTTTATTTTGATGTGTTTCCAAATATAACTTTGTCTTTAACTGATATGCACCTTTGTAAATCTTTGAGTCTTAGGGTTCAAACCAAAGGTTATAATTTTCTTCCGGGATCGAAAACTATTGGGATTATTTATAGGATTTATTACAAGGTAATGAATACTATGGCTGCCAATATTATGCAATTGAGTCCTTTTGGTAAAACTGTGTTAATTGACACACACCTTATAGATTCTAATGTTCACACACCTAGAACTATAAGTTGGGACGAAATTGACTTCCCAGAGACTTGGGCTATAAAAAATGTTGTTCCTCCTCAACCTCGTCAGAATCATGATGTTGAAGACATCATTGAGGAGAAAGATGGAGACGTTTTCTTAAATTTTAGGAAATCTTATAGGTGTCAATCCTCTAGGAGTTACTCTTCTAGAACCCCTTTTGTTACATATCCTCCATCCACTTCACGACACTCTGTCTGTGAAGATAACCCTAGAAACCTTTCATATCAGGATGATATGAATGTTCATGGTACGTTTACCCATGACCAAATACCACATGGTATTTATGAAAAGAAGGATTCTTCTCAGCGCAGGGAATCACCTACGCCGTCTGAAATGAACGTCAGACTTTAACCGTCTTTCTTTTAATGGTTTTTACAATTAATGGGAAAGAGATAAGTGCTGAGTTTAACTTACCAGAATGGGATAGTTTTAGAGCTTGGTACTTTAATAAGTATGATAAAACTATGTTAGAATTTTATAAAAATGCTTTTTACAAATGGGTAGAAGAGAATCGTCTGGTTACTTCTTTTGCTGTTTGGTTTCTTATGTTTACTAAAGATAGGCAACTTTTTGTTCTTGAAAGAGAAAATAAACCTAAAACAGAGAATAAACATGAGACTAAATGGACCACTGTGAATAAACAGATTATATTTGTTGTTCACCCTCCAACTGAACCCCTATCCATAGAAACTGGTAGTACCAGCCAGAGTAGTGCCGCTCCTATCATAGAAGTTAAAGGTTTTAAAATGGGTTCCAAAACTGAGTTCATGTCCCAACTCAAAGAGATCGAGAAAGATCTCAAAGGTTTAAAGCTTAACACTTTATCCCATAATGATTCTGATTCCTCCGATTTCGAATCAGATATCTCTTTAAAAGATGTTCAAGGATTTGAACTTTCTTTTGGTCGACCTCCCGAGGTTACTAAAATTACTTATAGTAATAATATTGGCCCGGCTAGAAATTACTACCATAGGCCAACTCCTCAGGATTTGCTCTTTGAAGAGAGCACCGTTATGCATAATACTTTTCATGGTAAATCCATATATGACTGGAATCTGGATGGAAAATCTGAATCTCAGATTTATGAAATGATCCATCAAATGTCTATGTATTCCACCATATGCAAGCATAATGATGCTCCTGATCATAGCATTGCGCAAATGATCACTGCGGGATTTATTGGTACCATCAGAGGATGGTGGGGAAATATTCTAACTGAGCAGCAAAGACATGAAATTCTTACTGCTGTAAAAATTGTTAAGAATGAACAAATGCAAGACCAGGGAGTACAAGATGCTGTTTACACCCTTATGCTTGCCATTATTCATCACTTTGTTGGTAGCGGAGATTACCACACAGAACGTAATAGAGAGTTATTACAAAACCTTAGGTGTCCTACCCTTAGTCAGTTTAGGTGGTACAAGGACGTGTTCCTTGCTAGGGTTAATCAGAGAAGAGACGGCAACTCTGAGCACTGGAAAGCCAAATTCATTGATGGCCTTCCTACTTTCTTCGCTGAAAAAGTTCGTAAGAAGTTGAGAGAAGCCAATGATGGCATCTCTATCCCTTACTCGAGTTACACTTATGGTCAACTCATAAGTGTAGTCATTCAAGAGGGTCTCTCTCTTTGTAATGACCTTAAGTTGCAGAGGCAACTTAAGCAACAGAATCTTTTAGGAAAGAAAGAGTTGGGTGAGTTTTGTGAGCAATTTGCTTTCGATACTCAGGGGACCTCCACTCGTAAAGTCTCCAAGAAGACTAAAAAGGTCTCTAGAAAATCCACCTATAAACGTAGGAAGAAAAGGGCTTATATTCCTAAAGAAAACGAATATAAACATAAGAAGAAAATTGTTAAAAAGAAAATTAACAAATCTGGCCCTAAATGCTTTAAATGTGGTAAACATGGCCACTATGCTAATAAATGTAAAATGGAAGCTAAGATTAGCAATCTTCAGATTGACGAGCATCTGAAGTCCCAATTAAGAAAGCTCTTGCTTAATTTCAGTTCCTCTGAAGAAGAGGACTCCTCCTCTGAGAGGGATGATGAGCTTTACCATATTCAAAGCTCTAGTGACTCAGATGTCTCCAAGAAAGGAGACTGTCAGTGCAATACATTGACCAGAAGATGCGACCATCTCCAATCCATAATCCAAATGAATGGATTAAGTCTTAATGTCCTTACTAGTCAGCAACAGAATATGATTGATGTCATCAATCAGGTTACTGACCCTGACATTAAACTAAAATTGATTAAGTCTTGTTATGCCCAGGAAGAGGTTATTCCTGATTCTTCAAATGAGTACAGCCTTAAGGAGGTACTCAATCGTTTAGATAAAATTGGATAATTTAACAAGCCTGCGAGTCTTAATGATCTAAGACATGAAGTTAACGCTTTAAAAAATGAGTTAAGACAACTTAAGATTCAGCACAATAACATGCAAATTGAGATTGATAATCTCAAGAATGCTCATAAGCATTATAATCCAGGAACTTCAAACACTACTCCTAGTACTGAAGATTCTATGGATTATTTGGGTGTTATCAGCCGTGTACCAAGTCAAAAGTGGTATACTACTATCAACCTGGTGATTAACAGAGAATTTTCTCTTTGTAATATTATTGCCCTTGTTGATAGCGATGCTGATATGAATTGTATTCAGGAAGGAATTTTTCCTACGGAATACTTTGAGAAGACTACTCAATCTTTGTTTAATGCTAGCGGTGATAGCATGGGCATCAGGTTTAAATTAACTAATGTTGCCATCTGTAACAATGGGATTTGTTTAGATAGTACCTTCTTGCTTATTGGCGATTTATCTCAACAGATAATTCTAGGTACTCCTTTTTTATCTATGCTTATGCCTTGTTGATACCAAAATTAATATGCTGATGTGGACGAATAGTATGAAGACACGTGTCAATCTACGTGGCACAATAACAGCGAGGAAGATCATTTACTGAACAACCATGGTCGGTACCGAGCAACGAGAATACACCGAGGAGCTCTATCATGCCGAGGAACTCCATCCGAGGAACTCTTTCATCCCGAGATACTCTAAGCACTCCGAGGAACTCTTGATCAACGAGCAACTAAGGCGGTCCGAACTGCACCTCGGCCGTGTCATCAATTATCAGACGGACAACTGTTCAACTATTCATTAGATTCTTGACGCACACGCCGCATTAAATGTATTACCCATTCATATGTATATCATTTAATGTATTGGACCTTTCATATACAGCCTTGAGGCTATAAATACCTTGTATCAATCCCATTCAAAGGGACCGGAATTTCTTGAGAGAACTTGTAATCAAGAATTCTGCAAACACTCAGCAATAACATAACAGTGGACGTAGGCTTTATTCCTAGCCGAACCACTTTAAAAATCTTTGTCTTATTTATTAATCTGTTGATGTAAAAAACTAGATGAGGCTATAAATACCTTGTATCAATCCCATTCAAAGGGACCGGAATTTCTTGAGAGAACTTGTAATCAAGAATTCTGCAAACACTCAGCAATAACATAACAGTGGACGTAGGCTTTATTCCTAGCCGAACCACTTTAAAAATCTTTGTCTTATTTATTTATCTGTGATTGAATAATTAGAGCAATCTAGTTTTTTACATCAACAGATTGGCGCCGTCTGTGGGAAACGACTGTTGTTATCGTTTTTCATAAAAATCATTTGTCACCAATGGCAGATAATCCAGAATCCAGTAATCGAAATGCTGGAAATACTGGAAATCTTCCAAATCCATCTGCATCTCCAGATCTGGCCGGAATTATGATGAATCTGGCTCAGGGACAAACCGCCATGCAAGAATCTATGAGGCAACTCCTTCAAACTCTTCAGGGCGGTGTACCTACTCATTCAGGGCAAAGGACTGATCATGGGCAATCACGATCCAGACGTATTGGGTCATATCGCAATGGGGAATCCAATGATTCTTCTTATCAACCTGGGCGAACTTCATCAATACGGGCTACGGATACTGATCAACATATCTCTCTTTCTCCGGAGAGAACTAGCGCTTTAGAAAGATTAAGCAGGGTGTCTCCTTTCAGTCGGTTAGGACCAAGGAGGAACATGAGTCCACCTAGGGCTCCATCAGGAAGTTTTCGACCACCACCAGGTTTGAGAGAAAGATCTGCACAATCACGACCAATTACTCGTCAAGATAAATCTCAGGAAGCTACGTCAGAGCAATCAGTTGCTCGGACTAAGCGGTCCGAGGAAGGGAATGAAGCATGGAAAGGTTCCATTCAACGATTGGAGGATAGACTGGGAGAAATGGCTAAGGCGAGGAACCCCTTACAGAGAACTTTTGTTCAAGGGACACCTTTTGTGCAAGCCATTGTGGATTTCCCTACACCGTCGAAATTCAAAGCACCTGTAGTGACCCCCAAGTACGATGGAAAGACAGATCCCGTACTTCATATAGAACAGTACCAAGCTGCTGCAGATATCTACGCTGTCCCCGACGAGATGAGGTGTAGAGCATTCTCGGGAACTCTTACCGGATCTGCACAGATATGGTACAATAATCTTCCTCGGGGTAAGATTTCAACTTTTGTTCAGTTAGCCGAGCTGTTTATTGGCAATTTTTGTTTTGGAGCAAAGCCAGTAAAGCGAGTAGCGCACTTACTAAGTGTTAGACAAAAATCAGGAGAAAGTACTAGAGATTACATAACTCGTTTCAATAACGAGAAGTTGGAAGTCATAGATTATGAAGAAAAGACAGCAATCACTGCTTTGATGAGTGGTTTGCTGCCTAACAAGCTGTATTATACTCTGGCTAAAGATCCGCCTAAAAATATGTCGGAATTGATGGCAAAGGCGGCCAAAATCATGAATGCCGAGGAGGCTATGACTGCGAAGAAGAATATGGATAAAGAAGTTAAAGTGGAGGTCGACAACTCTAAAAAGAAAGATCAGAAAGGTAATGGTGGTGACAAATATTCCAGGAATAACAGGATAAAGTTGGAAGCCCTAAAGAAGTATGATAATTATACTCCATTGAAAATGGGTATTAATCATGTTTTAGAAGAGATCAGGAATAACGAGGAAATCAAATGGCCAGAGAAACTGAAGACAGATCCAGACATGAGGAATAAGACCAAATATTGCGAGTTTCACAAAGATCATGGCCATATGACCAAAAATTGTATAGCCCTTCAGAACGAGATTGAAACACTCATTCGAAGAGGAAAATTATCAAAGTATGTAGATCGCAGAAGTGAAAGGAGGAATGATGATAGAACTAGAGAGAGATCTAGATCTCCTCGTCGTGCAGAGGAGAAAAAGAGGAGGGCCCATGAAGAGGATCCAGATGATGACCCCGATCTTCCCAAGAAGCCAAGGAAACCTGAACGAGAGGTATTTTCCATACGTTTTGGATCATTTCATTGTAACGTTATTACAGGAGGAGATGCAGGAGGAGGAGACCTTACTGCAGAAAGAAAAGCTTACCTCGGAGAGGCTCAAGCTTGTTCATATATTCAGCGAATAAACCTGGCCGAGGATGATCGTCCGAGGAAGGTAAAGAAAGAGAAGCTAGTGATTGGTTTTTCAAAAAATGACCTGGCAGGTATTCTTTACCCTCATGATGATCCTTTGGTGATCAAAATGAGAATGAAGGACGTGATCATTTCAAGGGTGTTGGTAGACAATGGTAGTTCGGCAGACATCATGTACTATTCATGCTTTGATAGCCTGAATTTGAAATTATCTCAATTGGAACCTTATCACAGACCCCTTCTGGGTTTTGCTGGCGAGAAAGTTTTTCCACTTGGGACGATCAAGTTGGATATATTCATTGGAACCTGGCCTGTCTGTCGAACAGAAAGAATACGATTCTTTGTGATGGATAAGAATGTGCAATCGGCCTACAACATCATCATGGGAAGAGTTGGATTGAAGAAGTTCGAAGCCGTTCCTTCAACAGTACATCAATGTTTGAAATTCCCAACAAATTTCGGAGTTGGAGTGGTGAAAGGTGATCAAAAAGTAGCTCGGGAATGCTATTATTCGTCGGCCGAACAAGAAGAACTAGAAGGATCGATGAAAAAGACTACTACTTACCAGGTGGAGGAAGGTACCAAAATTGAAACTCTTGATCCCAGGGATGAATCTCAACTTGTAAAAGGACAGGTGATGGAGTCTACAGAAAATGTTATTCTGGACGACGAGCATCCTAAACGAATAACCCAGATAGGTTCATCGTTGGATATGTCAATAAAAGAGGAGTTGATAACTTTCTTGAAGAATAGGAAAAATACTTTTGCTTGGAGTCATGAAGACATGCCAGGAATAGACCCAAATTTCTTATGTCATGAACTCAATGTGAATAAGGAGATTAAACTTGTAAAGCAGAGAAGAAGGGTGTTTAGTCCCGAGAAGAATCAAGCCATACAAGAGGAAGTCGAGAAACTCCAGAAAGCTCAATTCATTGAAGATGTAAAATATCCAGATTGGTTGGCAAATGTGGTAATGGTAAAGAAGAAAAACAACAAATGGAGAATGTGTGTTGATTTTACTGATCTCAACAAGGCATGTCCAAAAGATCATTTTCCATTGCCCAGAATTGATCAACTAGTGGATGCTACCTCGGGACACGAGCTACTCAGCTTCATGGATGCTTATTCTGGCTACAACCAGATCAAAATGAAACCTGAAGACAGGGAAAGTACTTCTTTTATTACCCCTAGGGGAACTTATTGTTATAATGTTATGCCTTTTGGTTTAAAAAATGCAGGTGCAACATATCAGCGGTTGATGAACAAGGTTTTTACCGAACAAATCAGCCGCAACATGGAGGTCTATGTCGATGACATGCTCACTAAAAGCAAGAAAGCTGCTGATCATTTGATTGACTTGAGTCAAACTTTTGATCAATTGGATAAATACCAAATGAAGCTTAACCCGACGAAGTGCACCTTTGGGGTACGAGAAGGAATGTTCCTCGGATACATCGTCAATCAGCGAGGTATTGAGGCAAATCCAGATAAGATCAAAGCTCTTCTAGGGCTGCGATCTCCGACGACGAAGAAAGAAGTGCAGAGTCTTACCGGACGAGTTGCAGCGCTCAACAGATTTGTATCTCGAGCAACTGATAAATGCATACCATTCTTCAAAACACTTCGAAAAACCTTTGAATGGAATGAGGAATGTGAAAAAGCTTTTCAAGACTTGAAGAAATACTTGGGAGCACCTCCACTGTTGTCAAGACCAGTAACAGGAGAAAAGTTGTATTTGTATTTGGCAGTATCAGAGAACGCAGTCAGTTCAGCGTTGATCAGATTGGAGAATGGAGTCCAAAAGCCAATTTATTACACAAGTAAGGCTTTCCGAGGTGCAGAAATCAGGTACCCAAAGCTAGAAAAATTGGCATTGGCACTAATTGAAGCAAGTAGAAGAATGAGGCCATATTTCCAAGCCCATACCATCATCGTTTATACTGATATGCCATTGAGACAAGCCCTCCATAAGCCAGAAAAATCAGGGAGACTGATGTACTGGGCAGTAGAACTTGGTGAATATGATATTGTGTATGAGCCCAGATCATCATTCAAGGGGCAAGCTGTAGCAGATTTTATAGCAGAATTCACATACCCTGATACCCCCGAGGAGCAAAAGGTGCCTGCTGATCTACCTGTGGACGATACAGGATCAACAAAAACATTTGCTGATCTACCTGTGGATGATACAGGATCAACAGAAACATTTGCTGACCTACCTGTGGATGATACAGGATCAGCAGAAATAGGTCCAAACCAACCAAGGTTGGTAAAAGGGTACGAACAGATGATTGACGAGGAGCGAAAGATACCGGGGGATGATGGAAGAAAACAGCAGATATTTTATCGAGGAACTCTGACAGATAAGAAATTTGGAGACGAAATACCTACATGGAGATTATATGTAGACGGATCATCCTGCACAGCTGGTTGTGGAGCAGGAATTGTTTTGATCACTCCAGACGAGATTGAAATGGAATATGCTTTGCGATTCCAATTCAAAGCCTCTAATAATGAAGCGGAGTATGAGGCCATGATAGCAGGTCTTAGTCTAGCGAAGACTATGGAAGCACAACAATTGATGGTATTCAGTGATTCTCAATTAATTGTGTATCATATGATGGGAATGTATGCGGTTAAAGGAGATTTAATGATCAAATATCATGCAAAGGTGATGAAATTGTTGACAGAATTTGAGGCCATTCAATTGGTGAGAATACCGAGGATGGAGAATGTACAAGCAGACGCACTGGCCCGACTAGCATCAGCTACTCGTACCGAGATGCGAAGAACCATACCGATTGAAGTATTAGAAGGTCGGAGCATAGATGAAGATCTGACAACGAATGTGATTACCCTTGATTTAGGACCATCTTGGATGGATCCAATCAGGAAATATGTTGAAGAGGGTGAATTGCCGGAGGACAAACTCGCTGCCAAGAAACTGAAGTATAAAGCTGCTCGGTATGTATTAACTAATGGTATTTTGTATAGACGAGGAATTATGGCAGGTTTGCAGAGATGTGTACATCCCACCGAGGTGAAAGAATTGATTGAAGAAATCCATGAAGGATCTTGTGGAGCTCATGTAGCAGGTCGAACACTTTTACAAAGAGTGATGACACAGGGATATTACTGGCCGACAATGAGGGCTGATTGTATAGCCTATGCCAAGAAATGTGACAAGTGCCAACGTTTTTCCTCCATCCGACGAACTCCACAAGCATTGCTAACACCAATAACTTCCCCTTGGCCATTTGCCATGTGGGGAATTGATTTGGTTGGACCACTGCCGACCACCCGAGGAAGATTCAAGTATCTCGTAGTTGCAGTGGACTATTTTACTAAGTGGGTGGAAGCTGAGCCTCTTATCAATATGACGTACGAGAAGGTATACCAGTTTGTATGGAAGAATATCATTTGTCGATATGGTCTCCCTCATGCTTTCATCACAGATCATGGAACACAATTTGATAATGAAGAATTTGTTGCCTATTGTCATCAGTCGAACGTTTTGAAGTTTCATTCAGCACCAGGCCATCCCCAAAGCAATGGACAGACTGAAGTGACGAACAGAACATTACTAAATGGGTTGAAAAAGAGGCTAAGTGAAGTTAAAGCAAATTGGATTAATGAGCTCCAATCAGTATTATGGGCCTACTGAACAACTCCCCGAGCAGCAACTGGAGAATCACCATATATGCTAGCATTTGGAAGTGAGGCTGTGATACCGGCCGAGTTGGGTCTCCCAACGCATAGAGTGCTGAATTTCAACTCTCCGATCAGTGACTTGATGAGAAGAATGGATTTGAACATGCTCGAAGAAGTAAGAGAAGAGGCAGCCATTAGGAATGCTGCTTATCAACAACGAACAGCTCTGTTCTACAACAAAAGGGTGAAGAAATGCGATTTGAAGGAGGGTGATTATGTGCTGAAGAAAGTCATTCAGAAACAGAATAAACTGGAGGCAAACTGGCATGGACCTTACCGAGTTACAGAGGTTGTTCGACCTGGGGCCTACAGAATAGCAACTCTAGAAGGAGAAGAATTTCAGAATGCATGGAATGCTGAACACCTGCGAAAGTATTATCAGTAATGTAAAATGTAAAGTATTTCCTTCATTATGAATAAAGCGAGGATGGTTCATCATTTTCTTTCTGTTGAAAGTTTTTCGGAGAATATTAGTGTTGAACACTACACTGCTTGATAACAAGAAGAAGACTGCTCTACGGAGTCATGCTCTACGGAGCCATGCTCTACAGAGTCAAGCTCTACGGAGCGCTCTACGGAGCAAAAGTGCTATAAGTAGCCAACCTCCTTTGGTTAGGAGGATAAGCTCTACGGAGCGCTCTACGGAGCAAAAGTGCTATAAGTAGCCAACCTCCTTTGGTTAGGAGGATAAGCTATACGGAGCGCTCTACGGAGCAAAAGTGCTATAAGTAGCCAACCTCCTTTGGTTAGGAGGATAAGCTCTACGGAGCGCTCTACGGAGCAAAAGTGCTATAAGTAGCCAACCTCCTTTGGTTAGGAGGACATGCTCCAAGGAGCCAAAAAGTTCGAAAGAACCCTACTACTCCTTTGATTAGGAGGTGTAGACCAGCATGATCAACTACGGTTGGTAAGACTTTATATACTCTCGCATTACAGCTTATGTTGGTCGGGAGGTAACATTATTACAAAAAGTTCTTTAAAGAACAAAATATTCCAAACTGTACCAAGTATGGTTGGTCGGGGATAAAAACCCACTAACTGTAGTTGGTCGACGAGGATAAAAGTATTGACCTTAGTTGGTCAGACACATGTTTATATTTGAAAATTGAACCAAGTATGGTTGGTCGGGGATAGAAACCCATCAACTGTGGTTGGTCGACAAACATTATTTATCCACCTTGGTTGGTTGGAAACAATTTTGAACAATTTATGCTTATTATAAATTCTAATTTGGTTGATGAACCATATAATTTGCAAACAGAAAAATAGCTATTGGCAAAACAGAAAATGAAACTCTTTCATTAAGATAAAAATGTATTACATGTTACATGTATGTGCTAACTATTACATTAAAGATTCCTACTCTATTGGTTTCTTTCCTTTGTCCTTTGAGACAGGTTCCTCTCCAGCAGGAGGATCCTCTAGACAAAGAGGAGAATTAATAAAGTTCATGTCCTTCAGCATTCTGACATTCATTATTGTAGGAGTGTCCAACAGGTGCTCAGGACGAGATACTTCAACTTGAGAATGAAGGTTATAATCACCAAGATATTTAGAGATCAAACTCCGAGGAATGGAACGAGCAGGAATCCATGCCATATCCAATTTATAGGGAGGAACAGGCAAGTCTAGCAATCCAGGAGCATGATAATCCCATAAATAATGACCTTGTTCCAATTTTAATACACCCAGGGCGTTCAACCATCCCTGCTTATAACCTTCGTTGTTAGCATTTTCAAGGCGATCATCCAAATGGTAAAGAGCTTCATTATAGCCTGCATTCCAGAACTCCCGAGGCTGTTTATGGAATTGGAAAGTTAATCTATCTACTTGCTCGAGAAAGTTCTTGATAAGAGCATCTTTATTATTCAGATCAGACTTCATCGCAGCCAATTGATCCTCTAAAGATAAATTTTTCTTAGACAAATCAGACAGAGCACGATCCTTAACATTCAGTTGGAATGCTTGAGTTTCCAGAGTAGATTGGGTGCGAGATTCTTCAACACTACGGCTAAGAACTCTTGATCGGCTCCGAGAAGCAACTGGAGAACTTTGCTCCTCGACGATTCTTCCTCGTCCCCGAGCAGTCACAGGAATAATAGACTTTTTCAAGTCATCCAACTCTTGCCTTAGTTTGGCGTTTTCAACCTCTAGAAACGAAAAACCTTCATCAATAACTGGTACTAATGCAGTGGAAGAGGAGGCAACGGATTCATATTGAGCCAATCTTTTCTGCAGACTATTATTTTCTTGTTCCAGGATCTCGGCAATTTGTCGGCAGGCTTCAACTTCACCTTTTAGGGTCCTTTCCCTAATGTCATATGCAGCAATGATCTTTTTATGACCTGTATCAGAGGAAAGTTGTTGATATCTATTTTCATATTCCTCGTGTAATGAAGCCATCGATTCATTGTGCTGGCCTTGGAGATCCTCTAAGGAACAATGCAGCTCTTCAATCAAGTCATAATAAGCGACATTGTTAGCTACAGCTCGGTCGAGTAAATTTTTCAAGTACCGATAAGCCTCAGTCGCCTGTTCTGAAGCATCATGACCAAGAATGTCAGCAATTTCAGAAGAACTAAGGTCTGTATGACCAGCCCTATAGTATTGGTGACATTGCTGCATCAGCTCGGTATCATGAGAAGAGATTAGTTCCATTCTAGCAACAAACTAAAGACAAGAAAAAGACAACAATCAACAAAGAATCATCAATAACGGCGATGAGTAAAGAAGTATTTTATTAGATCATAAAAGGATTACAGTGTTCGATTACAAATGATAAAAGATAAGAATGATACCGAACAACTTCACACCTTTTCCTTGTCTCCCAAGACTTTCTCGGGAGGCTGGGACGAGGAGCTCGGTTGCTCGGTGATAACAACAGCTTGATCGGCAGAAATCTTCTCGGCAGGAGGAGGCATAGAAGAAATATCCTCAATGACAGAGGGTTGAGAAGCAGAGATTGGGACATCCACATCCATGGAAGATTCGTCTGAAGCAGGTTCATCTTCTTCTTCTTCCACAATTGGTGGAGGAGGACCAGGGAGATGCCGTTGGAATAGCTCAGAATTGTCTTGGATTTTTAGCTCTTGTAGAGCAGCTACCCAACCGTCATGGAAGTATTTCAACTCCCCATATTTGACTTGAGATGTCATAGCTGCAATCCCTTTATCCCATCCTTTTTCCCAACCAGCACTGAAATGTTTCTTAACTGCAACTTTTCTTTTCAACTGCTCCGAGGAGAGTTTGACATCCAATTGTTCTTTCTGGATTTTGATGTCTCGCAGGGTAGACAGTTCTTCTTCTGCCTTCTTCAGTTGGTCATCGCACCTTTGCTGATTGACCTCTAAGCTTTTCACCTTCTCCTCCAAATTCTTGGAGGTTTCAGCCATCTTCATCTTATCAGCCTCAGCTGCAGCCAATTTTTTCTCCCAGGCAGCTTTCTCCTCGACGTACTGCTGGCGAGATTCTTTCACAGATTGGGCTAAACCCAAGAGGGCATCGTCAACATCGGACGAGGAACTAGAAGCTTTAATAGCTTGATCTTTCTTCACGATGGTATTGAAACAGTTCACCAGCTAAAAGATAAGAAAAAACAATAGAGTCAACACAAATATAAGATTTCAGGAAAAAGAAAAGAAAGACCAAAGGTATGAGAAATTTACTGAAGAAAGATGGCGAGCAGCTAGGGATGTCAGTGTATCCCTAGGAATCTTTTCATCAACCCCGAGAACCTCGGGTATAACTGAGCTCGTTGAAGAGCTCGGAAGAATGATTTTTGAAATACTACTACCACCAGCGGGTAGAGAAGATGCAGTTCCAGCAAGATTAACCGAGGATGATTTCCTCAATCTCTTCAAAGGAGGGTCAGCAGCATCAACCAAGGAAGAGGTCTTGGTCGGAGAGATTGTAATTACATCAGCTTTCTTGCTCGGGGCCACTGGGGGCTTCTCGGCAACTTTGGAGGAACTAACATCTACTTTTTTAGTCCCCTCTGGGACATCAATTTTACCTTTCTTTGCTTCAACAGCAGAAGAAATTTCACCAAATAGAGCAGGAGGAGCTCTTTTCTTGCCCATTCTCTGAGATAGGGGAATATGAGAATCTGAAGATGAACTTTCTGGTGTTGAGGCTGGTTCAACAGGGCGAGCAGTATAAGAGGTTGTGTAGCTCTTATACTGCAGCAAATATGATGCAGATCTAATATGCTCGTCTGCAATCGTCTTATGCAAATTCCAGATAAGTTTTAAATGCTTGATATTCACTTCCGACTCTTTTGGAGTTTTTCTTTTACTATCAACTGCAAATAAATACATAAATCTCAGTCATACATTTTGTCAAACATGATGAAAACGCAATTTCATAAGTAAAATAAAAATGAAAAATAAACCTATCCCATTGCCGTATGGGGGGCATCTGGGACCGTTGTATACTTCATTCCCAGATAAAGGCGCGTGTTGCCAATTTTTTATGACCAACCCATGCTCAAAATAATCTCTATTTGAATCAGGGAGGTTAACTACAAGGGCTCTATTTAAAAACCTAGTTTTTAAATAATAAATATTATCTAAAGTGGCCCATTTATAGCAGTACATGATTTCTGGGATCCCTATACGAGTCCCATGAGTTAGATTTAACTTATGCACACCGTTAATTATTCTCCATGAATTGGGGGCTATTTTTGCAGGAACAAGATCAAAACATTGACAAAACTCAAGACATAATGGATTTGGGGGAAAAGAAAAACCACATTCAGCAATGAAAAGACTGGGGAACCAATGTCCCTCAGCCAATCGAAAGTAATCTAAAGGCTCAGAAAGAACCTCTAGAGTTACCCAAGAAGGAATGGAAAAGTCAGAACGAAATTTCTCAGCAGATTCAACAATATAAACCATATTGAATAAAAGAGATGCAGAAGAAAAGAAGATCTTACAGAAAGAAAGGAGATATGTTGACAACGAACGGAAACAATGATGAACACACAAGAGAGAGGAAGAGAATAGAAAACTTGAATGCAGAAAAATGGAAAGTGTAGACGACGGTATGGTTACCAAAGGAGTTTAAATACTTTGCATTGGGAAGCGGCGAAAGAAATGATTACTAAAAAGAAACTACTGAACTTCCGGCGGCTAAAAAGACAAAAGTTGCACGAAGATCGAAGCGCTTGTAAAAAAGGCGGAAACTGCGAAATGAGAAGGAAATTTGAATACAATGCTCCTAAAACCCAGGAAGGTCATTTAATATTACCATATACCGAGAAAGAATGTCCCATACTCCTCAAAGTTCGAAATATGAAACATTGGGGGCTTCTGTTGATACCAAAATTAATATGCTGATGTGGACGAATAGTATGAAGACACGTGTCAATCTACGTGGCACAATAACAGCGAGGAAGATCATTTACTGAACAACCATGATCGGTACCGAGCAACGAGAATACACCGAGGAGCTCTATCATGCCGAGGAACTCCATCCGAGGAACTCTTTCATCCCGAGATACTCTAAGCACTCCGAGGAACTCTTGATCAACGAGCAACTAAGGCGGTCCGAACTGCACCTCGGCCGTGTCATCAATTATCAGACGGACAACTGTTCAACTATTCATTAGATTCTTGACGCACACGCCGCATTAAATGTATTACCCATTCATATGTATATCATTTAATGTATTGGACCTTTCATGTACAGCCTTGAGGCTATAAATACCTTGTATCAATCCCATTCAAAGGGACCGGAATTTCTTGAGAGAACTTGTAATCAAGAATTCTGCAAACACTCAGCAATAACATAACAGTGGACGTAGGCTTTATTCCTAGCCGAACCACTTTAAAAATCTTTGTCTTATTTATTTATCTGTGATTGAATAATTAGAGCAATCTAGTTTTTTACATCAACATGCCTATTGATAAAATTGATTCTAGTGGTATATACACCACTATTCAAAATCAAAGAATTGTCTTTGAATTTATCACCCGCCCTGAGATTAAGAAAATTAATTCTTTGACTAATAACATCATTTTCAAAGAAAACCATCTTAATTTTCTTCAAAAAGAAATCTCTTTTCTTAACATTAAAAAGAATTTAGTGTCCCCTCATATCATGAGCAAAACTCAGGTTGTTAAAAACCAATTAACATCAGAAATTTGCAGTGATATTCCTAATGCTTTTTGGGACAGGAAGAAACATATAGTTGCTCTTCCTTATGAAAATGATTTTCATGAAAATTCCATCCCTACCAAGGCCAGAGCCAGTCAAATGAAGTCTGAATTTCTTGACCTTTGTAAGAATGAGATTCAGAGTCTTTTAAATAAAAAGCTTATAACTAAGAGTTATTCTCCTTGGAGTTGTACAGCCTTTTATGTTAACAAGGCTGCTGAGAAGGAACGAGGTGTTCCTCGGCTTGTAATTAATTATAAGCCTCTTAACAATGTTTTGCAATGGATAAGATATCCAATACCTAATAAAAAAGATATATTAGGCAGGTTACATTCTGCCAAGATTTTCTCTAAATTTGATTTAAAACCTGGCTATTGGCAGATCCAAATTGCACCACAGGATCGGTATAAGACTGCTTTTGTGGTTCCCTTTGGTCATTACCAATGGAATGTTTTGCCTTTTGGGCTTAAGAATGCTCCTTCTGAATTCCAAAATATCATGAATGATATTTTTAATCCCTTTTCAGATTTTTCAATTGTTTACATTGATGATATCCTTATCTTCTCTCAATCAATTGACCAACACTTTAAACATTTAAAGATTTTTAAAGATGTTGTTAAAACTAATGGTTTAGTTGTCTCCGCCCCTAAAATGAAAATTTTTCAAACTAACGTTCGTTTTTTAGGGCATAACATTGGAGAGGGGAAAATACTCCCCATTGATAGAAGTATTGAGTTTGCCTCTAAATTCCCGGATGAAATTAGAGAGAAAACTCAACTTCAAAGATTTCTGGGTAGTCTCAATTACATTGGTGACTATTACAAGAATCTTGCATAAGACAATGCCATTCTTTACTCAAGATTGAAAAAGAACCCTCTTCCTTGGACTGAAGAGCACACTAAAGTTGTTCAGAAAATTAAACTGAAAGTCAAGCAACTTCCTTGTTTAGCTTTAGCTAACCCTTCTTTTTTCAAAATCGTCGAGACTGACGCTTCTGACTTAGGTTTTGGTGGTATTTTAAAACATATAAATTCTTTAACTAGAAAAGAAGAACTTGTTCGTTTTACTTCAGGATCTTGGAAAGATGCCTCAAAAAATTACTCCACCATTAAGAAAGAAATCTTTTCGGTTGTTAAATGCATTTCAAAATTTCAGGATGATTTGTTAAATCAGAAATTTTTGCTACGAATTGATTGTAGTGATGTAAAACAGGTTTTGCAAAAAGATGTTGAAAATATTGTTTTAAAACAGATCTTTGCCAGATGGCAAGCAAATTTATCGGCTTTTGATTTTGATATAGAACATATCAAAGGGGAAAATAACTCTCTTCCCGATTTTCTAACTAGAGAGTTTTTGCAGGACCGGTGAGTGGCCCCTCTCGAGGGCGTGGTAGAGGCCGTGGGAATTCTCACCGGCCTAGTAAAGAAAAGATTGTGATCAATGAAGATCAATATCCTCCGATACAGGATTATATGGAGTTCATTCGCCAGAGCGCGAAGAATAGGGAGAAGAATGCTCCCGCTCTTAACCCTTTCAGCAAGAAGAAAGCTGCTAAAGAGGTATTGGAAACAATTAAGTACGATTTCATTTCTAATCAAAGGACATCGGAATTAGTACTAATCCATAATGATGAGGATGAGAAGCAGATGACTTCTCCCTATGAAATAAAGTCCCTGTATCTTGATACTCATAATTATGAGGTGCCAGAAGGCAAATACCGGACAGTATACGAGGCGATTCTCGTGGAAACTGATTCAGTGGTGTTTAATCATACTAATAAACACCAGGGAAATTCTCATTCCCCCATTGCTTATAGCAAGGCTGTTTTGAAAAAAATCATATCTCCCCGAGAATGGGGAATCCATCCTTTGAAGGCGCAAAAATTAAGTTCGCATTCTGGATCCTATAATTATTGGGATTATGTCCAGGCTTGGACAAAATCTTTTTATTATCAAAATTCTGAGCACAAGCATACTTGGTTTTTTTGTTTTGTGCCCAAATTCTTTGAAAAAATCTTACCCAGGATGGGTTATCAATTGGTGGGACAAATTTGGCCCAGGAATTGATTTTCTCCCTGATGAAATAACCAAGGCCAAACTTTTTCTTCCTTGGACTCAATTTCATCCTCTTTTAAAAGGGAAAAACAAAACTCCGGTAGGATTAAACACCATACTATTTTTCTCCGAAATGAGTATTCCTTGGATCTCCCGATGGGATCTGCGTTGTAGAGTTAATAATCCCAATGTCCCTGTACTTGAACGCATCTTCTTTTATCGATGGTGGAGTGGCGTTGATTTGGTTTCTACCATCAATCAGATAAAGGGTAGTTTGAGAAACTACATGGATTTGGTTGAAGACTCTCCCCCTCCTGCAGAAAAGATGACCCCTACAGTCAATCCAATTGTGGATCTAAAAGCTGCCCTGAAGAAGCAGTTTCCCAGCGCTATGGAGCTGGAGCTTCTGCAGAAAGTTATGGATTATACCCATAACCAATTCAAATCTGCTTTTGGTGATCGAATCACACCTAATGTTCCAGCTAAGCCCAGTTTTAGTTCAGATACACTCAACAGGAATCCCATTCCTCTTCCCTCAGATGATGAAGATGATGATACATCCATCACTTCTGTTGCAAAAGATAATCCTTTCTTTTGTCTGGACGGAGAATCCCAGAACCCAGAAGATAATGCATTCATTGGTGATATGTTTGACACCAATATTCCCACTGAGCCAACGATGGAGGCTTTCTTCAACTCACTGAGTTCAGTATTCCCAACACGACGGTTGGATGACTCTTTTCCTAGCCCTGACGCGAATGGCCTAGATGATTTGAGGTAGTTGGCCCACCTGGCCCTTGTCGGCCCCAGAAAGATGCTCGCCGACGCACATGGACAATGGCTCACTACTTTCCTCGGTAGTGGTAGGACCCTCTGGTGACTCACAAGCCCACTTACAGCTGCCCGTGACTCTTGTGGTCCCACTTGGCCCAGCAGCCGACGTTAGAAGACAAAAGACTTTGTCAGCCTTTCAACTTGGAGGGCCCCTTTTTAGGAATTATTGATTCCTTTTCTTTGTATAAATAGAGGGCTTCCCCTCTTCTTTAGGCATATTTACATTTACTTCTCTCTCTCTCTCTCTCTCTCTTATTGTAATAAGCTTGAACTTTCCGGTCATATTCCGGTGGACTCTTCCCTTTACTGTAAGTTTTAGTATGTTTTAATTTCAGTCTGTAATAATAAGTTTGTAATAATATTTCCAGTTTTATTCCGCATATTGATCCTCTCCTTGTTGGTAAAAATGGGGGTAATTTAACTAAAACTTGAGGACGCGATTAGGTGAGTTGGGGCTCCACGAGAGTGCGATCCCATTTTAATTATGAAATAAGTGCACCGGTATTTATTATGCACGGTTAACACACTTGCTAAATATTTTTCACAATCGGGGCTCTGACCCGTTTTCTTTTCTCTCCTGCCTGTATATATATATATATATATTACTACAGGTGTCCTACCGCATGGATGCCGGATGACTTCCTATCCAGAGTCTTGGGAGCCGTGACAGGTGCGGACTGTTGCGGGATGTATCTGGTAGTCGCTTCCTACTTTTAAAATTCTAGGTAGGATTCATGTTGTATATGGGGTTTGTACCCAAGGGATATTTATAGATGTTTATACTTATTCCATTCCAGTTATTGTATTCGCTGTGACCCGACAGCTTATTCGGGTCTACTTTTTGTATCACATTCGGTTGTAGTTGATTATATCATTTTATTATAGCATTTCGTTTATCATAGCTCTTTCTTGCATCTTTCTCCTATTTATTAGTAGTTTCATGGTGTTGGTTTGTTAGTTGTTGCATGTTTTAAATTTATTTTAACATCTCGCATTTATGATATTGGATAGTTAGTCCTATATTATATAGTACCGGCAGTTGATGTTGATACTGGACCATCTGAAACTCCTGATTTAATGTGGTATAGGGCTGGCCACCCGTTATTATTTTAGGCGGGGTGTTACAGTAGGAAGACTATCAATAAACTTAGCTTTCCACTGCTTATGGTTGCCATCGCTTCTCTGAATGACCCTAGCAAGGAAGACATCTTTGTACCACCTAAATTGGCACGTTAAAACCACAATGAGCACATAGTCCACAGTATTAAAGACTTATCGATAAAGACGATGAGAAAAACAAAACTTGATGCACACCAATAGATATCTCAAAGCATAAAAAAGATTCAATCTTGGATCTCAAACTACTTGGGTGAAAACTAAGTCTTGGAGGCTTTTGGTTATAGATAGGAAAATAATTTCAAAAGAGTTTAATAGAGAAAAATGATGCCCACACTCCTATTTATAGAAAACACATTTTTTTTAGACGGTACAAATTTTTAGGTAAGTCACATAAATAAAAAAGCATATGGTCGTTCGAACGAAGTGACTAATCTCGCTATAACAGGTGATCGAACAACCTTCGAATGATATTTTTATGTAATGAAGGAAAATCTTGTTTGAAGTTCGTTTGAACGAGATCATATAACTCGTTCGAACAAACTTAAGACCTCGTTCGAACAAATATAGGAAACTAGTTTCAATTGGTCATTCAAATAAATTTTTACAAAAAATAATTTTGTTTTCTTTTAACAACCTTTTTACAAAAAATGTCTCAAGCATTATTTAAAATAACATCCAACATAAAATCCAAGGATCAAAATGATATGCATTCATACCTCACGAGATCCTTGAATATTGAAGATAGGATATGACACGAAACATGACACGGTGATATAGACACCTTAACTTGGCTACTACGGTCTTCAATCAAATACATGCCATGTACTTTGAAGGAAAAACTAACTTAATACCTAACCTATGACTCAAACGGTTTTGTCCAATCGAAATTAAGCCAAAACATACAAATTGACTCGATCCATAAATTTGTCCTTGCAAATATCCCCCTTCGATTATTTCGGGACAAAACCTGAAAACAAAAACATATGTTCCTCCAAGCTCATCTAAAGACTCAATCTCAACCCCAAGAGGAAAAAGTAAAGACTTGATAAGCACATATATTGAGTAACTTTACTCTAGTGTAAACATTGTTGAATTTTTGAAAACTTGCATACTTTAACAAACCATTAAACTGAAACTTGAATATATAACAATATCAACTGCATATAAAAAAACCTCCTCCTTTGTTTAAACAATCTCCACCTCAGATAAGACGTCTCCCCCTAAAGTAAACGTATCCCCCGGAGTTAAAGATTCAGATACTATTTCTTTCCCTTTTTATTCAGGAAAAGACAAAGAATAAAGTGCACAATATAGATAACCTTTCCCTATAAACTTAACATATGTAAACATTAAGGAAAACACATATATCAAGCAATAATGTGAAGTGAAATATTCAAAGACAAACAACTCGACAACACAAGTACGCATAATCCAAATAATAACACATCATATTAATTTAGATACAGAAAGGAGATTTTAATTTATAGCAAGCAACAAAAGATACCAATGTGATTGTAACAGATGTCATTATGAATCTAAGATTAAGCATATGATAAATATGGATTAAATGCAAATGCAAAGACTCAAAAACAAACATACCATATATGTAGCAACTATATACTAATAAAGCAGAAACGTATATATCTAGGTGTAAAAACCACAAATAAGACACATAACACATAGGTTTTACACACTAGCATAGTATCTATGTGTTTAAATAAAGGACGTAAGGAGTGAAGGGGTGTGAACTAGTAACAAGAAAAATATGACCCCAATCACTAAAAATATATCTAATAATTTCTATGTGACCTCAAAACCCTATCAACTTCAGTTTAGACTCAAGTGAAAAATAAAGAAATAAAAAATGGACAAATACATAATCCACATTATCCTAGAAATTTTGATGATTCTAAAATCAATAGCATCAAACAATTAAGCTCAACTATGACACACTATGCAACCCCATTGATCTTTAACTTAACACTCAAAATATAAATTTATATATCAATCTTTTAACTCATTTTAAAGATATTAAATTTTGAATCATCAATAAGAAAATTGGCATTGACAATTTTTTTTTTTTTGCCTCTCTTTTCTTTTAGTCTCTTGCCAACGGTGGGCTTTCACACAAAGGAGATTTCTCCTTCTCTAGCCCTTTCTCATTTTACACTCATATTTTTGTTTAAATAAGATTAAACTCACACAATGGTTCTTACATTAAAAAATTCCCCGTAATAAAAAATATTATGTATAAGATAAGATTTATAGGAGAAAACCATACTTAGCTCATAAAACATAGGCAGTAAAATTCAAAAGAGGTGCAAAGTGTTAGCAGAGGCATATATAAAGAAAATCTATCAAAGAAAATTGATTTTGAACTACTTTCTCCTAGAATGATTAAGAACAATACAAGCATCAAAAATCATAATGAAAAGTCCTAGTCACATGGATATATGGAAGCAATGGGATTCAAGCACACTAATATCCAACACAAAATATGTAAAACTAAATATGCATAAACCAAAAAAATCTTTTTGTATTTTAAACATCTTTTCAAAAAAATGACACCACTTGAAAAGAAAACTCAAAAGACAAAAAAATCTTTTTGTATTTTTCACAATAAGACTAAGTAAATGAAAAATGAAAATAAAAAAGATAGGCAACATACAACTAGCAATCACATATATCATGAAGCAAAAAATCTAGTGTATGGAAAATATACAAACACAATAAACCATCAGATTTGGCTTGAGAAGTATCATGTGCAAGAATCCGAGAATCAACAAGTCTAGTGTTTAAAACCTCCAAATATGATTTCCTAACCCAAATAGGTTAATACTTAACGCCTCAAGCTCTGGGAGGGATAAAAGTTTGATGTCTTTGAGACATCAAACTATTTGATGTCTTGGATTCGATTGGTCAATGCCGCTGGCACAGACCTATTTCCATAAATGATGTGAGTCCCCACCAACACTATTGACCAATCAGAATTCAAGATTTCAAATAGTTTGATATCTCAAAGACATCGAACTTTTTTTTTCTTCTGGGAGCCATGGTGACACTACATCTAGACTTCCTACTACCTTTCCTAATATCATAACATGTGTTACCACAATGTAAACATGTATAAACATAAGGAAGACAATCTTTAGGTTGACCTTTTCTAACTTCATGGGCCTACGGTTCCGCAAAATCATGAAAACAACCATGTCTTCTTCTTCAAACAACACTACAACTCGTCTCATCTTCACTTCTAAAGTTTTATGTGTCTTTGGTTGTCAACCCTCTGAAATAATCCCAGAAGTTGTAAGCCAAAAAACAAAAAAAAAACATTTGCTAAGATTTTAAAGAACAAACTCCAAACCTACCCCATTTTAATATATATATATATAGTTCCAAACACTCTCCACCCACGATCAAATGTGCAGATATTGCAGTTACTCTTTCTAAAGATGCGTATGAACAATCTTTGGATGACTTTAAGAGCAATCTCATAGTTAGAATCTTGCTTCCTAAGGGATCCAAACCATCATCTCTCGGTAAACTGCATGCAAAACTCACTATTGTATGGATGTAGTTCCAATGTGCAAAACTCACTAGTCCTGCCTATGTGCAGCATTTAATTTGGTTAACTATTAGAAGAGGATATTTTGATATCAACTTTTCAACTGTTGAGGAGATGTTAAATATTCAAAAGTATGGTAAGTGTCAAATAGATAATGTCTCATTTGTGTCATAAACATAGCCCCATTCTTGTTGTAATTGCGGAACCCAAAACCTCTTTTTGATTATGTTCCTTCTTCTTTTGGGACTAGCCTTAACTTATCTCTCATTTGTGTCAATAACAAAGGCAGTTTTTTGCCCATTCTTTGGATTCTTTTTAATAATACATTTATTCTTTCTCATAACATTGAGTGAACACTCCCAAATATTTTACTCTCAAGCTTCAGCTTCGTAAGATGTCTGTATTAATTTTGTTTAGGCCTCTACCTTTTACCAAATTAGGTCTTTATGGTCTGATCTTGTTGCTTTCAAATCTCATTACGGAGGGAAATGATCTCTTATTGGGAAATCATGAATGTAAAGGGGGTAATCATGAATGTAAAAACAGTCGAGGCTTCTTTAAAATTTTTTGAACAAAAATGATATGTTTTTTTTGTAGCATACCATGAGGTGTCTGGGTCAGTTTACGCGTGGCTTGACTAATTTTCATTCATGGTTCGTCGCTTTCGCTGACCAAGCATTATTTTTGTTGGAAAAATTGGACTTAAATGGGTTTTAAGAAAGCTGCCCAGAATTTTCTGGACAGAATTTTGAGCAACTTTGAGCTCAAATTTAGGTGGGACCCACACTACGAAAATTTGTGGGACCATATACGAACGCGTTCACTTCCGCAAGGAGATTAACGTAGTATATTCATATGTCCAATTTCAATAAGTTATGAATGATAATTATGTCCCCAAAGTGACTCAAAAAGCAATGAAAGTTAATGAATTGGGTGTGTTTTTACTCTTGTCCCACATTGGAAGAGTAGTGGAATTTTGATGAGTTAATAACACCCCAAGTATGGACTAAGGCTTGGATGCCTTGGGGGTATCCCAACTCTTTGAAGGGGAGATGACCTAAGTTATGCACGGGTTGACTTTCGGTCAAAAGTCCACATGCGGGCTTGGGCTTGGGCTTGGGCTTGGGCTTATAAAAATCTCCTACTTTTTGGGCCGAATTTTATTTAACTTTCTGGGCTTTAATTATTAATTAATTAATTAATTAATAAACTGTTGGCAGTTATTGCCAACAGTCAACAGTTAATTTCGTTTAGCTGTTTTGGCAGTTATTTGCCAACCGTCACCTACTTTGCTATAAATACAGATGCCTCCCTCCGTTTTTAAAAAATGAAATTTTTCCCCCCTCCAGAATCGCTGTCATTTCTGTCCCAGAATTCCTGTCATATCTGTTCCGAAATTTCTTTCTCCTGCATAACATATGTTCTAGTGTTGTTGAGTAAAGGCCACACAGAATTTGAGTTCGTTGAAATTAATTATTGTTGTGCTACATAATTAATTGAGGAAATCCGTTCTATCTTGGGAGACAATATTCATCAACCTCGGAGCACATTGGAGGGAATAAATTGTCTTAAGGAAACTGTTCATAACAGGGCTCGGATTTATCTTTAATTCTTTTATTATTTCTGCAAATTCAAGTAAGTGTTTCATTTATGTAATTCTGTTTTAATTCTGTAATTATATTAAATTCATAATTCTGTACAATTGTTATTTATAAATAGTAGACATAACAATCTTAAGACAATTTATATTGTTCTACTGTTTTTAGTGTACATAATTTTTTTTATTACAGAAATTTATTTGTTGGAAATAAATCTGTTTTGACAGAATAAAATGAATTAAATTACTGCTTTATTGTAGAAATTAGTAAAACAGTTTTGTTATAGAAATTAATTTCTATACTGTTTTTATATTCTGTTTTAGAAAATAAAATTTTATTTATGTACTCTTGATTAAAATCTGTTTATCTATATTTTTTTTAAATTATAATTCTGTTTTGTACGGAATTCTTTTTATTATTAAAAAATTAGTGTGACACAGATTTTATGATTTAATTATGTTTTGTACGGAATTCTTTTTTTATTATAGTTTAATTCTAAATTATTATTTGAATTCTTTTGGAATTCATTTATTGTGAATCATATTTGGAGGAAATTGTTGCACAAAATTTTGTATTCTGTTTTGATTAATTCATTATATATGAATTTTATCATTGATAAAAATTCTGTTTTTGTAACAGAAATGGAATCACAAAGTACGAGCACTACTCCTACGAAACTGATTGTCACCAACACAAGTGTGACTGCACCCGTATCTATGCCACACGGGGAGAAACCTGAAAAGTTCATTGGGGCTGACTTCAAACGTTGGCAAGGACAAATGTACTTCTATCTCACTACCTGCCAACTGGGCAGGTTTGTATATGAAGATTGCCCCTCTATTCAAGAGGGAGATGACGCTGAAAAGGTTTCTGCTGTCGATGCTTGGAAGCACTCGGACTACCTTTGCCGAAATTATATTTTGGCATACTTGGACAAGACTTTGTACCATGTCTATTGCACTATCAAAACTTCCAAGGAATTATGGAATTCTTTGGAAAAGAAGTATAAAACTGAAGATGCTGGGATGAAGAAATTTATCGTTGGGCGTTTTCTGGACTTCAAAATGGTTGATTCTAAATCTGTAATCTCACAAGTGCAAGAACTCCAAGTGATTCTCCACGACATTCATGCTGAAGGAATGTCAATTAGTGAAACTTTCCAAGTTGCTGCAATTGTTGAAAAGTTGCCACCTTCTTGGACTTTGTTCAAAAACTATCTCAAGCACAAGCGTAAGGAGATGAATGTGGAGGAATTGGTGGTCCGGCTAAGAATCGAAGAAGACAACCGTGAATCTCAAAAGAAAAGTGGGAAGAATCTGATGGAAACAAAGGTCCATGTCGTTGAAGGTCCTAAAAAGAACAAACGAAAGTATGATGGGGAAGGCACTTCCAAACATAACAAGAAAAAGTTCAAAGGCAAATGCTACAATTGTGGTAAACCGGGACACCGCTCAAGTGAGTGTCGTAAGCCTAAGAAGCAAAATAAAAATAACTCTCAAGCAAATGTGATTGAGGGTGAGCAGATCACCAATGATTTGGTGGATATGAATCTTTCTGCCGTTGTCTCTGAATGTAACTTGGTTGGAAATACCAAGGAATGGTGGGTGGACACTGGAGCCACACGACACATTTGTGCAAACAAATGGATGTTCCCCACCTATAAGCCTTTGGAAAATGAGGAGAACCTTTTTATGGGAAATTCTTCCACTTCTAAAGTGGTGGGACAAGGAAAGATTGCTTTGAAAATGACTTCTGGAAAGGAACTTACTCTCAACAATGTTCTTCACGTGCCTGATATCCGAAAGAATCTGATTTCTGAATCTCTCCTTACTAAGAATGGTTTCAAGCTTGTGTTTGTATCTGATCGCTTTGTGTTGTCTAAAAATGACATGTATGTAGGAAAGGGCTACCTAAATGAGGGGCTCTTTAAACTGAATGTTCTTACTGTAACCCCTAAAACATATGTTTCAATAAATGAAGTTGCTAGTTCTTCTTATTTGATTGAGTCATCTAATATTTGGCATGCTAGATTGGGACATGTTAATTTTGATACATTGCGTAGATTAATTAACTTGAAATTTTTGCCAAAATTCAATATTGATAAAAATCATAAATGTGAAATTTGTGTGGAATCTAAATTAGCTAGATTACCTTTCCATTCTATTGAAAGGATAACTGAACCTTTAGATTTAATTCACACCGATATTTGTGATTTAAAATTTGTTCAAACTAGAGGTGGGAAAAAGTATTTTATTACTTTTATTGACGATTGCACAAAATATTGCTATGTATATTTGTTACATAGTAAAGATGAGGCTATTAATGCATTTAAACAATATAAAAATGAAGTTGAGAATCAATTAAGCAAAACGATAAAGGCTATTAGAAGTGATAGAGGAGGTGAATATGAATATCCATTTGAGGAATTTTGTTCTGAAAATGGAATTATTCATCAAACAACCGCTCCTTATTCTCCTCAATCGAATGGTGTTGCTGAACGCAAAAACCGTACTTTGAAAGAAATGATGAACTCAATGTTATTAAGTTCAAGAGCTCCACAAAATTTGTGGGGGGAAGCCTTACTTTCTGCTAATTACATTCTCAATAAAGTACCTCACAAAAAGACTCACAAGACACCTTATGAATTATGGAAAGGTCGAAAATCTTCCTATAAATATTTACGAGTGTGGGGGTGCTTAGCCAAAGTGATGGTTCCTAAACCTAAAAAGGTAAGAATAGGGCCAAAAACCGTGGATTGTGTATTCATCGGTTATGCTACTAATAGCAGTGCATATCGATTTCTAGTTTGTAAATCTGAGATTTCGGATATTCATGTAAATACGGTTATTGAATCGAGGGATGCTTCATTTTTTGAAAATGAATTCCCGTATAACATGACCCGAGAATCTGGTCCTTCTAAAAGGACAAATCAAGCTACTACAAGTGGTACTCATCAACCTATTGAATCAATAGAGGATGAACCAAGACGTAGTAAAAGAGCAAAAACCTCGACTTCTTTCGGTCCGAATTTTCTAACATATTTGTTAGAAAATGAACCTCAATCGTATAAAGAAGCTATATCCTTACCCGATGCTTCCAATTGGAAAGAAGCAATTAATAGTGAAATTGAATCCATATTACAAAATCATACATGGGAACTAGTGGATCTTCCACCAGGTTCAAAATCGTTAGGTTATAAATGGATCTTCAAAAAGAAATTGAAGGCCGATGGATCAATTGACAAATATAAAGCTAGACTTGTAGCTAAAGGCTATAGGCAAAAGGAAGGGTTGGATTACTTCGACACATATTCACCGATAACAAGAATAACGTCCATTCGGATGTTAATAGCAATAGCTGCTATTAATGGACTTGAAATACATCAAATGGATGTAAAAACTGCATTCTTAAACGGTGAACTTGACGAGGAAATTTATATGGAGCAACCTGAAGGGTTCAAAGCTCCCGGATAAGAAGGAAAAGTATGTAAGCTTGTTAAATCACTATATGGATTAAAACAAGCACCTAAACAATGGCACGAAAAATTTGATAATGCAATGTTATCAAATGGTTTCAAAATTAATGAATGCGATAAATGTGTTTACTTTAAATACATTCATAATGGATATGTCATTGTATGCCTGTATGTTGATGATATGCTTATCATGGGTAGTAACTTGGAAATTGTCAAAACTACAAAACAAATGTTGAGTAGTAGATTTGACATGAAAGATATGGGAATCGCCGATGTTATATTAGGAATTAAAATTTCTAGAACATCGGATGGACTTATATTATCTCAATCTCATTACATTGAGAAAGTACTTGAAAAATTCAAGAAGTATGATATTAGTCCTGCCAAGACACCTGTAGATGTAAATTTACATCTAGTAAGAAATAATGGTGAAAGCATATCTCAACTAGAATATTCTCGTATTATCGGCAGTTTAATGTATATCATGAACTGTACGCGACCGGACATAGCATACTCAATAAGTAAGCTAAGTCGATTTACGAGTAATCCAGGAAGAGATCACTGGAAAGCAATATTGAGAGTTTTGGGTTATTTAAAATATACTCAAAACTATGGATTGCATTACTCAAAATATCCAGTTGTTCTTGAAGGACATTGCGATGCAAATTGGATATCTGATACAAAAGACTCTAAGTCTACGAGTGGGTATGTGTTTACCCTCGGAGGTGCAGCCGTATCTTGGAAATCCTCAAAACAAACGTGCATTGCTAGATCGACAATGGAATCTGAATTCATTGCACTAGACAAAGCTGGAGAAGAAGCCGAAAGGCTTCGAAATTTCTTAGAGGATGTTCCAAATTGGTCTAAACCTGTGCCCGCAATATGTATACATTGCGATAGCCAATCAGCGATTGGAAGGGCACAAAATCACATGTATAACGGAAAGTCACGACATATTCGTCGTAGACACAATACCGTTAGACAACTTCTCTCAAACGGAATTATCACAGTTGACTATGTAAAGTCAAAAGATAATATATCGGATCCACTAACGAAAGGTTTAAACCGAGAGCAAGTTGAAAGATCATCGAGAGGAATGGGTCTAAAGCCTATAAATAAATAAGAATCAATATAGTGGCAACCCAACCTAGCTGACTGGAGATCCCAAGATCTAGGTTCAATGGGCAAACCGAACTACATTGTATTCAGTAAGCACTGGAGGATATTTAATCCTATCCATTCCAAAGATGAGACAGTGCATATCTGCCGCGAAATTAGGATAAGTTATGCTTTTAATGATATCTATATCTTAGTACGTCTAAGTGGGGTATTGCAGAATACTCTTTATGGAAGTCACCTACGTGAGTAAGAAGGGGGCCACTTCTATGAGAATAATGAAAGGCATATTCTCTAAAATACTTGCGGAACCAAGTGGTGTTCACGGCCAAAATGAACACAAACGTGAGAACCAACTGTGTTGAAGAATTGTTGTGTGAATACTGTTGTCTAGGTTTACAAAAACGGTTGACGGTTCAAGGACGTAAAGTCTACTGATTAACCAAGTAAATCCGATAGTATATCACTAAGGAAAGTTCAAGGCCACTAGGCTACTTCTCCTGATGCAATAAGTCTTCAGTTTTACTCAACTTGTGTCTGCATCTGCATTAGCATCTGATTTGTTTTATTTATAGCGATATATCATTCATGTGGGGGATTGTTGGAAAAATTGGACTTAAATGGGTTTTAAGAAAGCTGTCCAGAATTTTCTGGACAGAATTTTGAGCAACTTTGAGCTCAAATTTAGGTGGGACCCACACTACGAAAATTGTGGGACCATATACGAACGCGTTCACCTCCGCAAGGAGATTAACGTAGTATATTCATATGTCCAATTTCAATAAGTTATGAATGATAATTATGTCCCCAAAGTGACTCACAAAGCAATGAAAGTTAATGAATTGGGTGTATTTTTACTCTTGTCCCACATTGGAAGAGTAGTGGAATTTTGATGAGTTAATAACACCCCAAGTATGGACTAAGGCTTGGATGCCTTGGGGGTATCCCAACTCTTTGAAGGGGAGATGACCTAAGCTATGCACGGGTTGACTTTCGGTCAAAAGTCCACACGCGCGCGCGCGCGTCCGTCCGTCCGGCCGGCTCGGCTCGGTTCGGTTCGGGCTTGGGCTTGGGCTTGGGCTTATAAAAATCTCCTACTTTTTTGGGTCGAATTTTATTTAACTTTCTGGGCTTTAATTATTAATTAATTAATTAATTAATAAACTGTTGGCAGTTATTGCCAACAGTCAACAGTTAGTTTCGTTTAACTATTTTGGGAGTTATTTGCCAACCGTCACCTACTTTGCTATAAATACAGATGCCTCCCTCCGTTTTTAAAAAATGAAATTTTTCCCTCCTCCAGAATTGCTGTCATTTCTGTCCCAGAATTCCAGTCATATCTGTTCCGAAATTTCTTTCTCCTGCATAACATATGTTCTAGTGTTGTTGAGTAAAGGCCACACAGAATTTGAGTTCGTTGAAATTAATTATTGTTGTGCTACATAATTAATTGAGGAAATCCGTTCTATCTTGGGAGACAATATTCATCAACCTCGGAGCACATTGGAGGGAATAAATTGTCTTAAGGAAACTGTTCATAGCAGGGCTCGGATTTATCTTTAATTCTTTTATTATTTCTGCAAATTCAAGTAAGTGTTTCATTTATGTAATTCTGTTTTAATTCTGTAATTATATTAAATTCATAATTCTGTACAATTGTTATTTATAAATAGTAGACATAACAATCTTAAGACAATTTATATAGTTCTACTGTTTTTAGTGTACAGAATTTTTTTTATTACAGAAATTTATTTGTTGGAAATAAATCTGTTTTGACAGAATAAAATGAATTAAATTACTGCTTTATTGTAGAAATTAGTAAAACAGTTTTGTTATAGAAATTAATTTCTATACTGTTTTTATATTCTGTTTTAGAAAATAAAATTTTATTTATGTACTCTTGATTAAAATCTGTTTATCTATATTTTTTTTTAAATTATAATTCTGTTTTGTACGGAATTCTTTTTATTATTAAAAAATTAGTGTGACACAGATTTTATGATTTAATTCTGTTTTGTATGAAATTCTGTTTTTATTATAGTTTAATTCTGAATTATTATTTGAATTCTTTTGGAATTCATTTATTGTGAATCATATTTGGAGGAAATTGTTGCACAGAATTTTGTATTCTGTTTTGATTAATTCATTATATATGAATTTTATCATTGATAAAAATTCTGTTTTTGTAACAGAAATGGAATCACAAAGTACGAGCACTACTCCTACGAAACTGATTGTCACCAACACAAGTGTGACTGCACCCGTATCTATTTCACACGGGGAGAAACCTGAAAAGTTCATTGGGGCTGACTTCAAACGTTGGCAAGGACAAATGTACTTCTATCTCACTACCTGCCAACTGGGCATGTTTGTATATGAAGATTGCCCCTCTATTCAAGAGGGAGATGACGCTGAAAAGGTTGCTGCTGTCGATGCTTGGAAGCACTCGGACTACCTTTGCCGAAATTATATTTTGGCATACTTGGACAAGACTTTGTACCATGTCTATTGCACTATCAAAACTTCCAAGGAATTATGGAATTCTTTGGAAAAGAAGTATAAAACTGAAGATGTTGGGATGAAGAAATTTATCGTTGGGCGTTTTCTGGACTTCAAAATGGTTGATTCTAAATCTGTAATCTCGCAAGTGCAAGAACTCCAAGTGATTCTCCACGACATTCATGCTGAAGGAATGTCAATTAGTGAAACTTTCCAAGTTGCTGCAATTGTTGAAAAGTTGCCACCTTCTTGGACTTTGTTCAAAAACTATCTCAAGCACAAGCGTAAGGAGATGAATGTGGAAAAATACACTGTATTTTTTGCATTTTGTAAAAACTAAGTTGTGATTTTGATAAATTAATATTTTTTGCATTTTTTAATTTAATGTACGACACATAACACGAATAGTGTGATTTATAATTTTCACACCAAATTGAATATAATATATCACGAATAATTTGGTGTCAATGACACAATATTAAATTTATTAGTTTACTCGTGTTATTTGTGTTATGTTGTATTTAATGTGGTGTGAAAATTATAAACCCTGCTATTTATCTCATGTCGTGTTAAAGTATAAAATACAAAAGTAGTAATGTGTCAAAATCACTTCTTAATTTTTTACCAAAAAAAATACAGTTTTATTAAAAAATTATGCGTTTTAAGAAATTATAAAAAATAGAGTTTTTAAAAAATATAGTTTATAGTAAAAGTTCCGACCATTTTTTTCTTTTAAAAACAATGTTGTCCAGTATTTTTGTTTGAAAAAGAATGTTCATTTTTTTAAATAAATAATATCGCATTTTTTTTATTAACTTCCACTTCTATAAAAAATAATAATAAGTTTTTTTTCCAGAATATTTAAAATTATTTTTCAGAATATTAGATTTGTTTATATTCAAAATATTATGCTTTTTTATTTTCAGAATATTATGTATTTAAAAATAAATAATAGATTTTTTTATAAAATATTATATTTGTTCAAATAAGTTTTTTTTTTTGATAAATAAGTTTATTAATAATTTGTTCAACCTAAGTTATATATATATATAGAAGGACACTTTGGTCATTTTAGTGTTTAAAGTTAAAAGTGGAGTGGGGGAAATTTTGTTTGGAGTGGGAATAGTGGTTCCCTATATATATATACAATACTGTTCTTGTGCATATCAGTCCGCATTTTAAGAATGCGGACCGATATATATATACAGTACTGCTCTTGTGCATACCAGTCCGCATTTAAAGAATACGGACCGGACGTGTGTCACCTGGCAGTGAGCCCAGAAAATAGAGGCTAAATTATAGGCACGCTCTCTTTCTTATCTGCGCTCATCACCAGGGGACACATGTCTGGTCCGCACTCTTAAAATGTGGTTGTTATGCACAAGAGCAGCACTATATATATATATATATATATATATATATATATGTCAAAAGTCTTTTGTAAGGAACACTATTTATAGAATATTTTAAGATTTATGCCCAAAATTAATTTTTTTGGGATGATTTTTTTGAGTTTCTTTGAAGATTTTTATAAATTTTCATAAATAATTTTAGCTCAAAATAATTTGTTTGCTATTTTAAAAAAATCAATTAAACTATGTCAGCTTAAAATTACTTAAAACAAACATATTTTCACCCAAATTTATCAAACTAGTAAATATATTTATTTTGAGCAAATTTCTTTTTAGGTTTCCTAAAATGTTTAAACATCATACTAAAAAAATCAATTCAAAAAAAGATTTAATACTTTTTCTTAAAATAATCTCGTAAATTGATCTGTAAACATTCTTCCTTACTCAAATATATATATATATATATATATATATATATATATATATATATAAGCGGATTGTTTTGATATTCTTTAAAATATCTAATGTCTTGGCACGAGTAAAACTGTACATTAACACTTTTGAGTTTTAATACTTTAATTCAAACTATTTTATTTTTACATAAGTCTAACCCTTAACAAGGCAATGGATTGAAGCATCCAGATATAAGTAGATATACTCTGTGCCAAAAGATAACAACAATAGAATATAAATATATCATGCATTTATCAGTAAAATTCCACAAAAATAGGACCTCCCCTCATCCACACATCCTTCGTATATTATATTCATTCAAATAGTCAAATTCCATATCACCGACATGATCTCCGGCACAATTACCACATGGGCAACATGTGTTCACTTAGTGTAATTACCCGTATGTTTTTTAAATAAAAGAAAGTTAATAGGAATTAATTTGATTCTATATAATTAATTATTCAAGGTTATGAATAATTAGATTCAGTATCATTTATAAATTTAGAGTCGGACTTAAATGATTTGGAATAAATCAAATGGGATTTTATTCTAAATAAAAAGTATTTACATTTGTCGTGTCACAATTAAAAAATATTTTTTGGATAATAATATTCGAGACACTTTGAGAGGTATTATGCGCTCGTTTGAACATTTTAGACCCTTATGAATGGTCATGGGGTATATATACAGTACTGCTCTTGTGCGGACCAGTCCGCATTTTAAAAGTGCAAACCGGACATGTGTCACCTGGCGCTGAACCCATAAAAGAGAGAGAGTGAGCCTCTAATTTAGCCTATAATTTCTAGGGTCATCGTCAGGTGACACATGTCCGGTCCGCACTCTTAAATTGCAGACTAGTCCGCACAAGAGCATTACTGTATATATATATATATATATATGAGTCGGATAGTTATCGGGTTAATTTAATTATGTATTTTGGCTCATTTGTGAGTCCAAAGTTGGGGCCTAAAGCCCAACTCGGGAATCGAAGACTAACATCATATAATTAGAGTTAATCCAC
The DNA here is from genome assembly GCA_949130495.1 of Sambucus nigra. Taxonomy (NCBI): domain Eukaryota; kingdom Viridiplantae; phylum Streptophyta; class Magnoliopsida; order Dipsacales; family Adoxaceae; genus Sambucus; species Sambucus nigra. The sequence goes on from OX422211.1 coordinate 36,511,547, forward strand.
TCATTCGGAAGTTACATCCAAGAACCCTAGATATAACCACCCAAGAGGAGGAGGAAGGACACCATAGGAAGAGGAAGAGAGGCTCCTCTACCAAATCTCAAGCAAGGATTCTCTTGACATTCTAATTCAAATTGTATTGATCTTATATTAATGTTGATATTATGCTTAGAATAAGGTTTAACCATGTGTTGGGACTGCATATTTAAAAACCTTTCGAATTGTGTAGAAATTGATGATAATCATATGATCTATGCTTAGATCCGTAAACCCTCATGTTAAATCTGTATTCATGTGATTTAAATTAGAGATTTATTGTAAGGAACATATGGTAGAAACCCTAAAACAAATATGGAAAAAAAATTCTTGGGATTGAAGATGAGATGAGACTTGTATGCTCTAAGTTTCTTGAAAATTCTTGATTTAATTGTTGATATTTAAGGATGATTTATTGAACAAGTCATGTTTAAAATGTTTCCATTTCATGTTAGAACACATACCCATATTTTATTTGAGGTTATTGAATGATAAGAACAATGTTCGATACACTTAGAAATTTCTGAAAAAATTCCCGTCTTGGAAAAACATGCTCTCGGCTTACTAGGCAAACCGAATAGATTCGGCCTCCTACCGAATCGGTTTGAAATACCTGCTTCTAGATTTTTTTTGTTACGATCGTGTGGGCACCGACCACGTATGTAACACCCCATAATATTATGCATTTAATAGTTAATTAATTCGGGAAAAATTTAAATTACTAGTATATTGTAATTTAATGGAATTAATTATGGAACTGTTATATAAATATTAATCGGGAGAATAATTGGTTAATATTTATGGAAAATTAATTTACTAGGTAAACAGTCATATTTAATTACGTCTAAAGAGTATTAATGACGTGGGGTTTACTTATCTCAACCGGGAGTCGGTTCCAAACTAAGTTAGGTGGGAGATAAGAAATTTTATATACTTATCCGAATGTAAATTCTGAGTGCACGGTTGAGTCCAGAAGGGCCAAGATAGTTGGAATAGAGTACCTAGGGATAGTAAATAGGTCTCGGGACATTTTTAAGCATAGCCGAGCCCACATGGGGGTATTTGGGTCACTTGGGCTTGGACCATTAGGCTAAAGCCTAATTACTTAATTAAAGTAAAAAAGGGTAACAGCAGATTACACTATGGAAAACCTAAAGTTTGAGAGTGTACCCTAGGGAGCAGTTAAAGGCACTAGGAATCAATTTGGGAGACAAAGGCAAAAACCAAAGGATATTTCATCACCAACCTTGAGAATCACATCTCTGGATCAAACCCTACGAAACCATAAGGCAAGTGGTTAAATTGTTGTAGCATTAATTTGTGTTACAATTCATATTTGTGTGAAATGGAAACCAAAATTCGCTTTGGGGTAAAGTGGGTACAAAAATGGAGGTTTTGTAAATAAATCTTCTGATTAGAAATTGTTGTAGAGATCCATTATATAATCTGAGATTGATATGTACTAGTCAAATGTGAAAACCCAGAAGAATTATGAACGAATTTGATTTGGTAATTTGGTTTTGAGACGTAATTAACGAATAACCCGGGTTTTTTCCCAATTCAGAAAATAGGAGAGAACGGAAATTAAACGGGGTTTGGGGACTTTATGAGGGTTCCTTATGATGTTCTTGGTGTGTTATATTGATGATAGGACCTAGGTTAGACTGTAGAAGAAATTGGACATTTAAGGTTTTCGTCCATGGTAGAAATAGGCCTTCGGAAAAGACGAAGACCTGCTCGATCGATCGATCGATGGTCGAGGATTTTTGACAGGGAAATTTATTTAAAATTCTTTTTTCACAATTTATTTAGTGAGAAATAAATATAGGACATAAATTCTTAATAATTATGAGGGGAAGTAATTGGGAATTGGAGGAAATTTATGAGTGACACATTGTGGTTAATTTTGGAGAAATATATTCCAAAATATTTAAATTTCGGATAAAGTGGGCGAGTCAGGGCATAGTGGTTGAGCGATACCAAAGTAATTAAATTAATTAATGCGCAAATTAATTAATAATCTGAGTTGGGCCATAAACTCAAGTTATGACGTATATGCTAGTGTTACAAGTTTCGTACACGGTAAAGCCGAGATTATTTTATATATATACGGTGTGCGATAGTATATATATACGGTGTGTGCATTAATATAAGTGGCTAGATATTATTATAATATATACTCTAATGCTAACAGGGGAGGTCACGCATAGAGGGTGAATCACCTAGCTTGAGGAGTAGGACGAGTATATTCCCAGGTCATAGCGTCCATTATATGGGTGAGGGGCATGTCACTTTTCGCGAAGGAATATGACCGCCTCCAATATATATGTTATTAACCAAGTTAGTGAGCGATCCTGACTTGGGTAACTAGGTTATGTGAATACACCTAGTGGAATAGCACTTTAGAGAATATATAGTCGGTGAGTTATTACTCAGGAGGATGGTTATTATCATTTATTATTTATTATTTCAACATACGTGTGAATGTTGTAATGTGGTTATATATATAATAAGATAAATAATTATATACGAGTAATTTAATACAGGCCGTGAATTGTATTATGGGTATAACGGGTGTGAAAGTTATATGAATTTAAAAAGAGAAATGATTAATTAAGTTAATGTTGATAATAACTTAGAAATCATAATTATTGCATACTCGGTTAGAGTAGGGTGGTAGTAAGGGGTTATATCGATTATCTAGTTATGGGATAAATAACTAGGGAAATTAATTAAGGCGTTAGTCGTGCAAATTAGAGGAGGGGTGAGGATGTCCTCAAGGGAGTGCGACACTAACTAAAATATGAAGAGCATGCATACATATTTATTAGTGCAAGTTAATCATTTGCTAAATATTTTCCAAATGTTTTGGGTTCTAACCCTTGCTATAAATATTTTTAAAAACGTTCTAGGTGACCAGCCACAGGGATGCCAAACTTGACTAATTCCAGGGATCCGTTGCTGCGGCATATGTGGATGTTGCGGGAATTTGAGAAGCGCCTCATTCTTTTTCATTTCTAGTATAGAAATTTTCTATCAGTTACTCGAGCATGTTGCTCACATCTTTATTTAGTATTTATATAAGACTTGTTGAGATTTATCATTATTGTATGTACTTTTGTTGGATTTTAGCCGATGGTTTATTCGGTCAGATTATTTAGCTGTGAATGGTTGATTTCAGTTAATTGTGATTGTTTAAATTATTTTGTTTTCGCATGAGTTTTTCATTAAATTATTGAAAGATAAAACTTGACACCAGTTTAAATTCTTACTTAGGTGGTTAGTAATTAAAAAGTCGACAGTGATGCTAAGAATGAACCAACTGAGAAACTTGTTCTAATTTAATTTATGACTGATCACCCAGGGTTAATTAGGTGGGGTGTCAGAACGTATTTTTCTGATTTTTTTAATTAGTTATAATTTTTCTACGAAAGGGTGTGCGAGACCCTTTTTGTCCAAGTGTGGGATAGAGACTTATTCCAAGATATTAATGATAATGTTATGAAGTTATATACATCGTTAAACCAGGATGGGTTAATGTTATGGTGGTGCATTCATGATGGCTTAATATATAAGTAACTATATAAAGGAAATTATTTATTTATAACTCTTGAATAACGTTATACAGAATAAATATAGTAAAAGGAAAGGATATGCTTAGATGATTTGGAAATTTTGGTAAGGTTACATAGAGGATAAGACCCTAAAAGATACGATGGTATTATTATGATTTATATGGGGTGAGTTTAAATAAAGAGAAATACTTATTGTTGATAAGTCGAACGCTTGAGAATATAATTAGTTCAAAAACTCCCTCAAATCTTTATCGCGTAGGAATACAACATGTAAATGTATCCTAAGCCTAGTGGGCTAAGATGAAATGGTTAACAACAGATGTGATATTAGGTTGGATGAAATTACTTATTTATATTAAAGGATTTCTTATATATGTACATATAACCCTTGTTCACGTTAGTTGACTCCTTATATATGTACATATAAACCTTATCGGAAAGCTAATAAGAAGCGTATGATAATTCATAATCTAGAATGATTTAAGTCCAAGTCAAGAGGACAACATTCTAAAATTATAGTTTGTGTTGGAAATGTTAGTTTACGAATAACTATACCCATAACCTATATATTTAAAGAGAAATAATTTATGCAATAAATGTGATTTAAGTCTAAAAGGCAATGTGTGGGACTTAATATTTAATCGAAGAACATTCGTAGGATAACGGCTTAAAATGAGTTATGGAATAGTTGACTAAGATTTTATAGTTAAGCCAAGAAGGCTATACTTTATATGGATTGAATTTTCCTTGGAAAAAGGTATTTATAGGGTAACTACTTATACATATAGGATAATAATATATATTATATTATTTTTATGTGGACATACCAATATTCGTGGAACGTCCTCTCGGCTTGGGAGTTCGTGCGTTCAGACCGTGTACCATATGCCGACACATGTGGGCTTGGCGATTGTATAGGTCATACAGTTACTACGTCGAGGCGCTACCTATGAGGAGGAAGGTGTTGATGCTGACTCATGTGTCACCGCTAGATATAGGCCTTGAACGGGTATCCTGCATAGGGACCACCCCAACTTATGTGTGTTTTGTGATTTCCTCTTAGGATAAGAGATTCCTCCGGACTTGCCGATAGAGTACGGACTAGACACCAATGGTAGATGCCTTTATGTGTCGCATATATATATATATATATATATATATATATATATATATATATATATATATATATATATATATATATATATGTCTTTATCTATTTACACATTGCGGTGTGCCTTATATGGGAATGTGCCCTCTTAGTCTAAAGATATAGGCAGTACTTAATGATAATAAAGTTGGGTTAATAAAATGATGTGGATAATTAAGGACGAAGATGAGTCCCGGTGAATACTGTGCTAGACAATTAATAATGAGAATAATAATTGAGTAGTCTAAGAAAGTAGACCAAAATTAAAGGGAATGAATAATAGGGTAGCCAATTATTAATCAGAATAATAATTTGGTAATCTAAAAGAATGAAACTTATAGTCTAATAGGGTAGACGATAAGGAATATGAATTAAATCATTAAGTGGTCTAAAGTGATAGACAAGGGTTATGGAATATTATGACATAAGAATATGCACCGAGTTTATGTAAATTGTGTAATCAATATTAGGAAATCTATATGGGGATTGGGGTGTTACACATAATACCAACTTTTATTTAATGCATAGCTAGATGGCTTACTCTTTACATGACCGATTAAATAATTGAAGTTACAATTGGCATTTTGTTTGAGGATACGAGTAGAACTGCTTCTAGATGAGACATGGTACTCATTACATGTGAGCGTCGACGAAGAGACGTGAAGTATGAGTTAGTAACAATTTTTATATTTACTAGTGATGAATCCTTGCATCTCCAGGGATCTGACCCAAATTATAAATATTTCCCCCCAAGTATTCTTGGTGATATGGATTGCAGGAGTGATGTCGGTTCAGACTTGCAGTTCAGTGGACGTAGTGGATTTCGCTCCATTGATTCTAGTAGGTTGTATTTCAATATTTTTCCATTTCATTTCATATTGGGATTTGTATAGGCATAAGCTCAAGTGTTTATTAATGGAAGTTATACTTAGCTTTACATTATGAACATTGTATGATGATTCATTTTTTATTGTTTATGTATTAAATCTACTTTATTCAGTTATTTTCATTCATTGTGGTTTTTGATATAAAATAAAGAATTTTTGTTCCTTCAGTGCTGAGAATGGTATAAATTATCGATGAGCCCCATCTTCGGTATATTGAGCTTGGCCAGCCTTTACGTGAAAAAATAGGGGTTGTTACATTTTGTATCAGAGCACGGTTCTACTGTGTAAGGACATATTGTCATAGGTCCGTTATCAATTTATTATGTCATATACCGCTACACCGTTGACGATCATTCAAGAGACATCTACATCAAAGACGGATCCGAATTACTCAAGTTCTTTATCATTCAAGACCCCGCGAAGTTAACTTTGGTAAGGTTATGTTTTAAATACCTTTACTTTTCAGTTAGAGCTTTTGGGAGATTTTTACAAAATATTTTCTAAGTATTGTAGCGGACTTTTTCGTTAAATATTGAGAATGAGTATTTTTTTTCTAAGTTTTGAAGCGGATCTCAATTTTGATGCCCAGATCGTTCCCGGGAGATAAGCATCTCGTTCGAACGAGATTGGAAGTCGCGCGATGTCGTTTGAACGACATGCGTCCTTCGTTCGAGCGACATATGCTTCTCGTTCGAATGAGCTCGGATTTCAAGGCGGTGCATTTTTGTATAAATACTCATTAAATGGTAACGTTTTCATTAAGAAGTCCACAGTTTTTGACAGACAGAAAACTACGAAAGCAGAATCCTTTAGGCTTCTTCCTTTTAGGGGTTTAATCCCTTTTTTGGTTTACTATTAACAAAACTCCCTTCTTGCTTTAGTGAATTATTTTGGTGTTCAAGAACACATCTTTTCCTTTGTTCATCTTTTATGAAGTGCATCTCTACACTGTATGACTGCATGTCATTGAGAATCTTGCTGCGTGAAGATTCTTTGCTGAAGATTGGGCTGCAAGTCCTTAGAGGGTGCTGCGTGTATTCTCTTGCTGAGTTCAAGACTGTGTGTCTTTGTGGGCTGGCTGCATGTTGATCCATTGAAGATTTTCTCTATGTAATTGTAAGTTACAATTTATAAATTCATAGTGAAATAAAGGTTTTAACTCGAAAGGTTTTTTTTCCCTGAAATCTGTGTCTCAGCTTATTTGTTGTGTCGAATGCTTTATTTGTTTATGGTTTGACACACGCACCGTAGATGAATGTTTAGGGGCTGAATTAAATAATTTTTGTTTGGAAACTTGCGAATAAATTTAATCAATTATAACATAGTCGCATTTCTCAAATTGGTATCACAACAGGTTACGCTAATTTATCGTGTATTCTTATATTCCGCAAAATCGTATGATATTGATTTTTTTTTAAAAACAGTTTTTGTGAAAAATCGCAATTTTTCAATGGAACGCCCATTTAATGAGAAGCCTATTTTTGAAAAAATTCACGACCATGATGAAAATTTAAAAAGTTGGAATTTGAAACTTTACAAAAGAATTAAAGTTTTGGCAAAAGAAAATTCTCTCTTTAAAAGTAAGATTGAATATTTGCAAGAGTTTCAAACTCAAAGTGATATTTGTCGTGAGTACTTTGGTAATTTGTGTATTGATTTTGATTCTTTGAAAATTGCCAAAAAGGAGAGTGATGATAGGGTCCTATTTTTAGAAAAGGAATTGGAGGACCTTAAAAATTCGATGGTTTGTGTTTGTGTCAAAGATGATTAAAGTATTTTAGTCAATGAATATGTGGCACGTGAAGAGACTCTTAGGGAAAAGTTTGCCTTAATTGAGGGAGAGAGAGATACCCTTTTAGGAATTGTTGTGAATTTGACAAAGGCGTCCCTTAAATTGGAAGAGTTTAATTCTTTGCTTGAGTAAAAAGTTTTGAAGTTAAAAAATGATTTGACAGACTCGAGTAGGTTTGATAGTGATGGTAATGGCTCATCTTGCTCTCATGTTTCCAGTGCTAAAACCAAAACCATTATTTGTTTTAGAGGGTCAATCAATTTTAAGGATGTTAGAAAAGGTCAACCCATAGGTGTCGTTCCACCCATTTACACATGTTCATATTGTGTAAGGAAAGGTCACCTTAGGCGATTTTGTTTTGATCTTGAAAAATGTCTTAGGAAGTTTATGTCTAGTGTTTCCGTGGTTCCCAAATCCGTACGACGTTTCACATCTATTTGGGTTAGGAAATCACTTTTAGAGGCACTAGATTTTAGACGAGTTGATTCTCATTTGCTTGCACATGATTCTTCTCTTGCCATATCATATAGATGATTGTGTTTGCATGTTTGTCATATGCTAGTTTTTGTTTCATGATATTTATGATTGCTAGCGTTATGATATGTACTTTTTGTAAATATTTTTTTGTTTTGAATTTTTTTGAAAAATATAAAAAGATTTTATTTTGATAAAATTTTGAGAAAATCCAAAAAGTTTTTTGTATTTTGTTTGCACCGTTTATGGATGAAGACTTAGGATGACCGAGTCACAACATCATTTCATTATTTTTCTGTGACTATTTGATAGTGTTTTGAGACAATAGGTCAATTCATCCTTGTGTTTTATAATGTGTGGAGTCATTAAGATGTAATTGAGTGTTACTTCCTACATGTTTGACTCATGTTTCCTTTATTGCACACATGCACGGATTGTTTTGATTATTATTCTTGTCTTATCGCATGGTGGTTGGGTGTTTTCACTTCAATCTCGCCCTTAAAACGACCCAAGCGCGATAAAATTTTGATAAGGAGGTTGGAATGCATGTAAAAACTATTTTGGTGAGACTGTGTGTTTATTTGAAAATGGGGAAGGGCTGCGAAAGGTTCATTTAGCGTTTGCAATTCTAAGCCACCGTTAAAAAGGACCTAAAAAATGGAGGAGTTTTATTATCCGAGGTTAAAAGAGCCCGAAAAAAAAATTAAAGGTAATAAAAAGCAATATATGCCAAATATGGGCCAGTAGGTTTTACCATCAATTCTCCAAAGTTTGAGAATTTAGAATGCCCCTATTCAAAATATATATCTGAGGGAGTTTGGTTGGAGACTATAAACGGGTTTGCACTTCCTTAAAAGTCTTAAAAATGCGCTAAATAGTTTTGGACGTTATTGGTGTGGAAATCATTTTGCTTTGATTTGTTGATTTGTATAAGACGATGTCATTTCAATTCAACAAATTTTTACACCTAAGGATACTTTTGATGTTCATTCGTTAGGGGTACACATATGCATCGTGCACATATGCTTGATTGAGTTGATTAACTATCGAATGTGTTCACACCCATTCATTCCATTTCCATGACTTTGTTGTTTGAGTTTAAATACATGGTGTGATTTTTTTTATATCCTGTTTTTGTATGAAAAAAATTGAAAAATCCAAAAATAGTTTGTGAAATTTTGGGGACATGCCTTTGCATGCGTGTAGTTTGATCCATGTTTGCTATGCATTTTTTCCTTAAAATCCATGTTTTTATTATTTCTTCTTATCTGTCTATTTGGGGACATCGTAAAAAGGAGGAGAAAGAATTATCATGTTATGGGGGAGTTTTTGCATTATGGGGGAGATTTGATTATTAATGCTTTATTCTTATATCATTTCAAACTCGATGCGTCACGAAGGTTTTTGTATCTCATGTGTGTAGGTACAAAGATTGAAGATCTTGATGTTGCACACCCTGATGAGAAAAGCTTTGAGATTTGACGAAGATGATTGAAGAACAGTTTTGAGGTCTTGCAAATTTATTCATGGGAGGGTAGATTTGTATAGTCATTTTGGTTTTTGATAATTCAGATTTTTTATGTATGTATCGGCATAGACATAGGGGGAGATTTGTAAGGACATATTTTCATAGGTCCGTTATCAATTTATTATGTCATATACTGCTACACCATCGAAGATCATTCAAGAGACATATACATCAAAGACGGATCCGAATTACTCAAGTTCTTCATCATTCAAGACTCCGCGAAGTTAACTTTGGTAAGGTTATGTTTTAAATACCTTTACTTTTCACTCAGAGCTTTTGGGAGATTTTTACAAAATATTTTCTAAGTGTTGTAGCGGACTTTTTCGTCAAATATTTAGAATGAGTATTTTTTTAAGTTTTGAAGCGAACCTCGATTTTGATGCCCAAGTCGTTTGCGCGAGATAAGCATCTCGTTCGAACGAGATTGGAAGTCGCGCGATGTCATTTGAACAACATGCGTCCTTCGTTCGAGCGACATATGCTTCTCGTTCGAGCGAGCTCGGATTTTGAGGCGGTGTGCTTTTGTATAAATACTCATTAAATGGTAATGTTTTCATTTAGAAGTCCATAGATTTTGACAGACAGAAAAATGCGAAAGAAGAATCCTTTAGGCTTCTTCCTTTTAGGGGTTTAATCCCTTTTTGGTTTATAATTCACAAAACTTTCATCTTCTTTTAGTGAATGATTTTGGTGTTCAAAAACACATCTTTGCCTTTGTTCATCTTTGGTGGAGTGCGTCTCTACACCATATGACTGCGTGTCATTGAGGATCTTGACGCGTGAAGATTCTTTGCTGAAGATTGGGCTGTGAGTCCTTGGAGGGTGCTGCGTGTATTTTCTTGTTGAGTTAAAGACTGTGTGTCTTTGTGGGTTGGCTGTGCATTGATCCATTGCAGATTTCTCTATGTAATTGTAAGTTGCGATTTATAGATTCATAGTGAAATAAAGGTTTTTACCTGAAAGGTTTTTGCTTTCCTGAAATCTGTGTCTCATCTTATTTGTTTTGTCGCATGCTTTATTTGTTTATGGTTTGACACACGTACTGTAGATGCATGTTTAAGGGTTGAATTAAATAAGGTTTGTTTGGAAACTTGCGAATAAATTTAATCAATTATCACACAGTCGCATTTCTCATACTGTCCTTAGGATCTGTGTTTGAGCTTTAAAATTGTACAAGCTTAAGGTATTAAACGTGAGTGTCAAGATTCATAAGTGACAATCCAAAGACAATCTAGTCGATTAAATCATCAATCCAAAGACATCACTAAAGATCCTACTCCTTGAAATCACATTACATTTTCTAAAACGCCATCATGGAAGACTACCTAGAGTTCACTCCTAAGTTTCCTTAAGAAACATTGTTGAATATGTAATATAATTATTGTAATTTTTCCTGTAACTATCATCATACCCTACAAGGTATAACTTTCAATAAAGAATCACCAGGGCACGTACTCATAATGATACTATCTTAATAACTTAGACTCAGTACACATCCCAAGTGTTGACCAACACGGTTCATCACGCCTCCTAAAGTACTCACCCACAAGGATATCATCTTATGAACTAAGACTGAATGTACCTAATCTCAAACTTTAACCCATATAAATTTACATGTTCATCAACTATCCACCGATTCCGGTATTACCCCAAGGATTTGAATTTTCCTAACTACATTATGGAATTAACCACCCTTAAGTGCCACACCTAGGGGTTATCTAAATTTTAGTCATTAATCATCATTGCTTAGTCAGAACATCCTAATTATCAACCTTTATCGTTGATCGTACAGAATTCGTGCCACTTGGTTGATGGGTGTCATCTCCTTTTATTAATATATCAAAAGATTCTATGTCATCAAGAATTAAACATAAGTATCTCACACTAATAACCACGGTGTCACAACTATCGGCTTGTAAGGACACTCGTAAATTACTAATATATAACCATAAGTGCAGAAGCAATTTAACAACTATTAGTTTGATCATGTGCCACCTGAGACTAACTTGCTTGTTGTGCTAACCTTTTTTACTTTATCGTTTAGTACACGAACTAAACCGTTACCAAAATCAGCGTGATTGTCCCAAAACCAACACCAATACAGAAAGATACACTACAAACCTCACCACGTTACTCTCGATAGGAACCCTGAATCTAGAGTTCTGATACCATTTGTATATGCCCCGATCCGGATTTATGGGCTACCCGTAGTCAACTCGGTCTGACCCAAGAGTTTGGTATGAAGCGAAATGAAACAACCTATATAATGTTGCTACTCCAGTTTTATTTAAATTAACGTTTTACTTGTTTAGCATGCGAATTTCAGTTTCAAGTACGTGAGGGACCATGGGGAGCACTGCGAAGTCCAAGCATACAGAGATAATAACACAAACAAAAGAGAAGAATTACCAATATAACGCTCTCAAAATACGAAACGTCACCCAAACTATCGTAACAAAGTGAAAGAGTGAGCTAAATGCTCAGTGGGAAATATACAACATGCAGTGTAAAATTGAATAGCAGAAACAAGACTCTAACATGTTATACCTAGATACACATGTAAATTCCTTTGACATATATATACATGTATACCCATATACTTAATGCATGAAACAATTTTACTTTCGAAAACCTTATTTATCTAGATTAGTTCACCATAATCTTGTAAAAGACTTCCTTTTTTCCATTTGACATTTACTCATTTATTTAACACAGACGGTTAAATATATGAAACAACTACACTTAGTCTGATCAAAAGTCATTTCTTTACCATTATTTACCCTTTTATTTGAAGTATTCCAAACTAGTATTTTCATTAAAAATCACCATTTAAACACACGTGAACAACATGTTAGAAAATACTCATTTTGTCGTGGAAAAACCTTTCACAGCACACACTGGGGTTACTTATGTGTCAAAATCTCTTAGGTTGCTTGACCACCTATTTACTCACTTACTTTAACTTTTTCCTTTACCTTATGAATATTAATTAATTTCACATTTACTTGTCCATTTTACCTTTACCGGAACATTTATTAATTCATTCAAGTTAGGTTGTTATTGACGTAAGAAATTACGCATACACGTGGACCAGACAGAAATAGATACCCGTCATCCTATATGGAAATATTCATACTTGATCGGCACCCGAGGATACTTGCTCGACACCCGAGGAGAGTTGGTCGGCATACCAACCAACTCAAGGCCGACAAACCATCCAGAAGATCAAAAGCGATTAGAAGAAGACTCACCAACGGTCATGAAACCCTTGAAGACCAATAGTTACATTCATTGTATATAGATATAAATGTCTGAATATATAAACACATTGTATCTCTTTAACTCCCATCACTATAAATACATGCACTCCCTTGGCCAAAGGGACAAGAGACATGATACACTAGATACACACAATCTGAATTAAGCAATTCTCAACACACTTCTCTCTCGCTACACCATATTGTGTTATTGTACACCCCTAGGAATAAAAGAATAGTGGATTTAGTCTTTATTTATAGCCGAACCACTTTAAAAATCTTTGTCTCTTATGTGTTTGATTATATTGCTTCTATCTAATTATGTGTCATCAAAAAAATAGGATGTAGTCCATTTTTTTGTATCAACAGATTGGCGTCGTCTGTGGGAACGTGTTACAAACATTGTTCTCCATAAAAAGCTAAGTTTTCTATCTCCACTCATAATCAATTATATGTTCATATATACATCGTTTATCAATATAAGATTCTGCTATACTTGTTCACGAATCTCAGGTTCAATTTTAAATGAGTTGAGAATCTTCTTAAAATATTGATTTTAGACCACTTTCTAATGTCTCTCTAAAGTTACGTAGTCTCTTAAAATTTACTGGGTAAACACGTTACTGATTTGCATCAATTTTACAGATACCCATATGATCCCCTGTATCAAATTTTCTAACCTGAATAAAAATATTCAAATGATTCTACCAATATATCAGAGGATTTTCCATCGATAGTGTAAATGACTACCATATGTGAATAGTTAACACTAAGAATTTGAGTGTCCATTCATTTTAGTGGGTACGCTGACGACAACAGCCTTATTATGTAAATGACTACCATTTGGTAGCGAGATTTTTGTGCCACCTGCGGGGAGGAGCAAGTGTGGACACTAAGAGAAATTTGTATATGCTATTATGTAAAGATTCGTGCTCCTTTGAGCGTTATGATAGTAGAGCATATTGTGATTATATTGTACGGTTACTGGTTACCGAGGGTTTGAACGGTAGTAAATTGTGTGATAAGACTACGTACTAAATTTTAAATTTTAAATATAGGGTTTTAACGAGGCATCACCTGAAAGACGGTTGAGCCTGCATATGTGTTGTATTGTATTGTAGACTTCGGTGAGTATGATGTCTTACTATGTCGATCCCGGTGAGCAGGGATGTTTAAATGATGTGATTCAGGGTATATTGACTTATTATAGAGAGGAGAGGTATATCTCCTTAATCATATAAATCCAATAACTTGTGATAGTGAGAGCGTCGCATTGTATCTCGTCTTTAGTGACATGAGAGTGGACGAGTAGACTTTTTATGTTCGTAGATGGGAAATCAGGGATATATGTTATGGAGTAAGGACTTAACAGATCTCGACGATCAGTAGTGTTAGGTAGTAGTGTATCGGGGGGGGGGGTTCCTTGTTTGGATTTTGCTTTGCGAAACATCCCACGCATGAAACTTAGCCAATGTTGGAAGTTGGGAGAAGTTTGCCTTTAGTACATAGATTTAATATCGTAGTAATTGCAATGTTCGTAGTTCTAGCCGTGAATAAAGGGTTATATTACAAACCAAGGCCGAGAGGGACGTATAAGATTAATAGGTGATAATGTTACCAATCGTTAACACCACGAGCAAACCGGTGGGATAACCACAAATGATTAGGTGGAAAAGGTAGGGTGACTGAGTAGGACCTTACCATAGAGTCATGCCAAGTATGTGGGGCATAATTTGTTATTTATATAAAAAGTCTAGTACGGTGGTGCTGCAATGCACAAAACATAAGGTGTATGGGCTCCCTAGATAGTTGAATTATAGTATTTTTCCATAATTAAGAATTGTGGCACAATGCGTATTGCTAGAGGTAACTGAATGTAGAAGAGTGTGACTTCAGAACTTAGCTGTTTGATGGTTTAGGGCAGTGAGGACCATTAATTCCCCGATTTTCCACGAGGATAGTATAAGAAGAATCCGATAAAGTTTAACTCGGGGAAGTTGAAACTTACTTGATAGGACATGGAGAGAGCATATTTCACGAGAATCTAAAGCTTAAAGAGAGGGGGAAGGACTTGCGACATGAAGTGATGACACTGTCGCCTAAGCCATAGATATGTATGTGGTTATAAGAAAGGTAAAATGCATAATGATATAAAGCCTTAGTAGCGATGGCATAGGCAAAGCAAGACATTACTAAGCTCCAGTTGGAAGTGGACCATCAGGAAATAATAGAGTTCCTTCAGCATTAGGAATTCCTTGTTAATAATGGGAGAGTGAATACTTGAACCATTACTGAGTTAATTACTTCGCAATGGGATTACGACCCTATGTGGGTGAAAGTGGGTCGGGTAATTAAAGTAGCTCACGTTATGGCAAGTTAGGACAAATCATAACGTGTAACAATAAACCCCATCCATTATTCCTAGGATAGTAAGGTTATATAGGGTACAAATTGAGTTTTTGTCCGAAAGAGTCAAGAGAGTTATGACTCGATTATTGGGAAAAGTTTTTGGGAGGCCATGAATATCGAGATGCGAACATATTAGGCCTAACACACTCACACGCTGACGGGAATACTGAGAGTCTGATTTGCACATTGCGAGGTATATTGCATTTTCAATTATGGGAAGCTTTAGTGTAATATATTCTAATGGTGGAGTTAGTGTAAGATGACTCCCCTCAACTTATTATCAATAGGATTCCATTTGAGGCATTATATATATCAATCCTTGCTATCCTTGTGCTTATTGGATAGAAGGGAGGACAATAATCTACTAGGTTGTATTATTGCATGTTGGAATGAGGAAATTGGTACCGAGTGATCTGGGATCTTTTCTTATTATTATTAAGTTTGAGCCGGTAGCGTACAGCCTTAGGTTCCACAGTCCATTGCGGAGGCAGTATGGCGAAAATGTGTTAACATTTATAATATATATTGTGTGTAAGACAAATTTGTATATATCTAAATATCAATTAACCTACTAGTACGAGTAGTAGGAGGCTAGATAGTAACTATCTAAAAGTTAAGTGTTGAAACTTAAATGGAATGTCTTGGAGAGTAAATTATAGCATCAGTGAGGTGTTCATTATTAAGGGTATTCGGTAATGTACTGTATGGGTGGTACTGCGTAGATTACATAAGATGTGAGGTTATTACTCGGAGTTGTCCTTACCAGAATTGCCTTATTTTTTGAATTTCGGGACGAAATTCTGTTATTAGGGGGGAAGTATGTAATACCCCGTATTTTCGAAGATTTAAATAATTATGTGATTTATTATTATTGTGGCATTAATTAAATTAAAATGTGAGAATTAATTATTAATCCGGATTAAATTTGAATATTTACTAGCATGACGAGAAGTTAGTAATTATTAATATTACCGTGAGAATAAGTAATATGGAATGACGATTTTATATAACTTGTCGTGAGAGAGAAATACGACAGTTTGGTATATTAAGTCGGGGACGCGCGTGTGAGTCGTGTTAGGACTAATTAAGTGGAATAAAAAGGTAAATTATTTGAAGTAACTCATATGATCATTTCGAGTGCGCCATTGGGTCCGGAGGGGTCGGGATAGTCATAAAACTCTACCCGGGTATTCTATTTGGACTCCGGGATATTTTTAGGCCAAGTCGGCACCTTGTAGGGGTAGTTTTGTAAATAGGATTTTTGGAGGAATTAAATAGATGAAAAAGTGAGAAATAATATATCATCTAATTAGGTACAATTAGGGTTAGGTTACACCAAGATCAAGAGAGAGCCACAGTGGGTGAGATAGAGCAAATTCCAAAGGAGGAGAAGCTATGTTCACCACCTTGCACAACCACCACCACCATCGTGTAGATCAGAACACGAGGAACGCATCCATACCAACAACACCAATGGATCAGACCTTTGACATCGAGGCAAGTGTTTATTTCTTTCTTTCTTTAGCGATAATTATGTTCATGTTAGTCTAGGTTAATAAACCTTGTTATGAAAGTCAATTTGGGTGAAATTGGAGAACTATATCATAAACTAGGGCTGATTTGATAAGAATTTGAATACCATATGTAGATAAGATGATGCCTATGAAATTATGATGATTTCTATGAAGAAATTTGGGTTTAAATTTAGAAGTTATGCATATCAATTTAAGAACTAGGGTTCTTGATAATAAATTGGGGATTTCGAATTATATGGCTAATTTAATGATTCTATGTTATTAGAATTTATTTACAAATGTTAGGATTCGATTTGGGACTGATTGATTGGAGTTTGGGATGATATTTTAGAGGTTTTAGGGTTAAAAAATTATGAAAAATGAGGTTGTCTAAGGTTGAAGACGAAACAACCCAGGTCGCGCGAAGTCACGCGAAGGGTATCGTTCGAGCGAGATTGGTATCTCGCGAGAAGTAGTTAGAGCAACGTAGGGATGTCGCTCGAAGTCGCGCAAAGACTGGTTCGAGTGACATGTGTAAGTCGTTCAAACGACTTGGCTTTCTTGTTCGAGCGAGATTTTTAATTTTTAGGGATTTTTCTATTTCGCCCCTACTTGGGAAATAGTCAATTTGAGTGAGAAAAAAGTTAGTGTTCGATGAACCCAAAATAGTGTAGAATTATTAGGAGTTGTTTAAGTGTAATGATTTAAATATTTGGGACGGTGAGTTTACCTTGAAGGTTACGAGAGAGAGATAATCATAATTGTAAATGCGTCGAGAGTATTACGTGATAAGTACTTAAGATATTAGTTCTGAAGATATGGAACTTATAAGAATCAAAGTTAGTAGTTACTTGTGGAACTTCTTATGATTTTGTATTAAGGATTTTCGGGTGGCATATTATCCTTATATACATATTACGAGAGAGGGAATATCGTAATTTTAAAATACGTTGATAGTATTTAGTGATAAAAATACTACGTACAAAATATGACATTTGGTTGTGTGTATACCATTTGATTGATGGGTTGTGTGTATACCTATATTTAATATTATGTGTATGACATACCTAGCTACTTGCTATCGCGAGGGGGGTTGTGTAGAGACGGTCTTATCCTGAGTGACCTTCGGGGGAATATTTGACTTGTATCTCAGAACATAGTACTGTGAAGACTTATTTGTGAGTTGATAAGTCGCTAACTATGGGAGCGTAGGTATGTGCATGACCCATAGGTATGTGAAATATGTTCGCCGCCAATATGTGTGATTTGTAATATGGTTCGTGGGAGATTTCCAAACCGATAGTCCTTATTTGAGTATGAGATGTACCGGGACATGATATCAGAGTATGCAATGCACTACAGGTGTATCCTTGGGGTGCTGTGTTAGTATATATATATAATAGTGGTTGATATATATGTATACTTGTGTTATACTTAAAATGCGATAATTGTAGGCTATTAAGATTGTGTTAATATATATATATATATATATATATATATATATATATATATATATATATATATATATATATATATATATATATATATATGCTTGCAATATATCTACAATGGAATAATTGCAAACTATTAAGGTGGTGAAACCTTTTATAACGTAAATAATGAATACTTGACTTGAGTGTGATAACACTTACTTAAATGATAAATGTTGAGATCAAATACGGAATACTACTACGAGGGGTACATAGAAGGATAAGCCTTTTCCTAGTTAGAAGTGTGTCAGATGGCTTGGATGGATTAGATGTGCGTTAGGCGTGCACACTAGTTGAGAGGTGAGAATATCTTGTGAGAGATCGAACTATCATGCATATAATACTTGCTTTAATGCAGTTTTAAATACTTGCTAATAAATCTTTTTAAAACATCGGGCTCTGACCCGTCTCTTGCATCTCTTCTCTCTTTTGCTATATATATATATATATATATATATATATATATATATATATATATATATATATACAGGTGCCCAGCCACAGGAACACCAGTTCTAGATAGTTGGATGGTTTGCCAAGATGCAACTGCTGTGGAAGTTGCGGGTCATTGAGATTAGACGCTTTCTCATTTAATTTAGTTCTTAGTTCAGATATTTCAGTTCGGGCATGTATCGTCCATTCTCATTAGCAGGGTTGTACTCAGTTTCCCTTGTAGTTATTTCAGTTGGATTTAGTATTTATTATGGTTTGGTTTGTGACTTTGATCTGGAAGGTTTGATCCAGTCATAATTATTCAGTATTTGTTTCAGTTTGTATTCATCTCTTGTGTATGGTTTGTAATCATATGTTCATAAATTAAATGAATTAATTCGTTTCAAGTTTATTTGGAAAATGTTCTGACACAAGCTTAATTACATATAAGGTAATTAATTGGATTTAGGTTTTCGACAGTGATGCTAAGAATAAACCAACCAAACATCATGTTATAAATTTTATAAAGGACTGATCACCCGATATTTAATTAGGCGGGGTGTCACACGACCTCTCCTTCAACCACTTTTATAACCTAGTTTGGCAAGAACTGAAGAATATAAAGCCAAAATTTAGCGTCAACTATCCCTGGTCAACGACAATCCAATAACCAGAGATGATCTTTAACACCGGATCCATAAATTTCTCCTGGTCGGAGTTCAGGGCAGTATCACCAGACCATTTTATTGATCGATAAATTCTACGGACCATTGTGTATTGGTCGGCGGTCAGCGAACAGCGAGGGGAACATCTCGGTGGCACCCCGGAATAATATGGTTGGTCGGAATCACTATTTTTTGGTCGGCACACAGGTTTGTACAGGTATTGTTGATCAATAACTACAATTTTATAATGGATACATGAGTCGGCGTCAAGGTGCAAAAAAAAGAAAATCCATGAGATCTAGAATTCAAAGAAAGTGACCGGACTCATCCCTCAACTGACCATATTTTTTATTTTAATTTTCTCTGAGATCCAAACTCCAACCAAGTTGCAATCACAATCAAAGTGCCTATGATTCAGAAAATTAATCAAAGATGCATTATCAACATTATCGATGGTCGGCGATTACTGTGAAAGCAGAAAATATTGGTCGGCAACATATTTGGTGCGAAACGTTGATCGGGACATTTTTATGCAGGTCGGTGCTATCTAATACATGGTCGGCAGTCATATTCTTAGTCAGTAACAACCGACAACACCTATTATTAGTCGATCACTAGTCGGAGATCACATATGACTTCTCGACTATATCTTATTCTTGGTCGGGTATATTTATTTGTTGGTCAGGAGCAACCATACATGATTGGCAACTTGGTCGGTGGACTACACAGTTTGTTGGTCAGCTCATTATTTGTTGGTCGGTGACTACTGAACAGAAAAGCATTTTGGGTCCTCACACCAATCCATTTTGACTTTATCACATACCTATTTTCATAGAAGCATCTTCAGGTTATAATAATTTTAAGACCAACTTTTATTTAAATTTTTACTATAGTTCAAATAATATTAAAATTATAGGCCTTACTTATGGCATCTATTTGATAAAAAATCTTCTCACATGATACACATTTGGCACAAAACATATTATTTCATATTTTGAAATTTTTATTGCCTTATGCCTGAGCAAATACACATCATATATATAGATTAGATGACTAAATTATTCTCATGACTAATCAATTCATCCTACACATATGGTCGAGCAAGTTATTCATTTTTATAGGTACAAGATTCAGTGCCGACGAATGCTCAGAAAGAATCTTAAACTTCTGTAAAATATTATCATTGCTTGGCATTATGAAATTTTACCTCAACGAGGCACTATTGATTTTATTATTTCTCTGATATGTGCTCAAGAACGAATCATTCTCTGTATCCATTCTATATTCATCTCAGCATGGAGCTCGGTAAAATATTTATTATCATATATTCAACTCTAAGGAGATCTGCAACAGTTATTATATTTCACCCCTAACCGACAGTTGGTCTGGGTAATTCTTATTTATATTCAGGCCCGACAAAGTACTCGGCCATATTCTTATGTTCTGGAAATATTATCCTTGTTCGGCATTATGCATTTTTACCTCGACAGATCAGCCAGACACTTTATTATTATTCTGAATTATTCTTTATATCTATGCATATTCTATATTCATCTCAACATGGAGATCGCTAAAATATCTATTATCATATATTCAGCTCCAAGGAAATCTGCATCAATTATGATATTATCTCCAACGGACTGTTGGTCGGGAAAATTCTTTTCTCTATATATATTCAACAACGACCAACTAAGGTTGGTCGGCATATCTGCAACCACCAACTAAGGTTGGTCAGCATCAATAAACTTAACCAACAATGTTTTCATAACAATCATATAAGGCAATGCATATTTGATTATGGGTTACCTCAAGGGGCATCCAAAACTATTCAAGAAGATGGGTGACCTCACGGGGCATCCATTGTATATGCACCAAGGTAATATAGATAAGATTGCTACAACTAAGCAGGAACATGAGATAAATAATTCCATTGCTTAGGCACTTATGGGTGATCAAAAGATCGCTACAACTAGGCAGGAGCATGGGATAAATATTCCATTGCCTACGCACACTAAGACAAACGAAAATTAACAAATCGTCAATTCATATATAGAGATTAACATAAGATAAATTTCATGATTATATATTATAGTTTATGCCCTGGAAATCTATTATTCTCTAACAATGCAGGATCAATCGATCCCTTCCTTATTATTATCTGGATTTCTTATTAAGCCCGACAGATGGTCGGCACTCTTATTATCTGGATTTCTTATTAAATCCTGGCAAATGGTCGGCACTCTTATTATTTATCTGGATTTATTATTAAAGCATGGAAGATGGTCGGCACTCTTATTATTTACCTGTGTTTCTCAGTGCTTCTATATGGACTTCTTGCCAGCATGGATATTCGATGAAAATTATATATTACGGTCAATCAATCTTATTATTGGATCATTCTATCAAGTCCTGGCAAATGCTCGTGCATCATTATTATTATTCAGTCTCTTAAGCCCAACTGGGGGCTCCACATGCACCAATCAATGGCACATACGAGAATCAGATTCCTAATTGGAATATATCATATTCTTAATTAGAATGTCCACATATTCCTAATTGGAATATATCACATTCCTAATTGGAATGCCAACACATTTCTAATTGGACTATATGTTACAAACAGTTTTACTCAACCAAAATTACTTGGTCATCAAAATTAATTATATGGTCACATAGGGACAGTATGGAAATGCAAACATGCAAAGTTCTTGGGAAGTCATTTCAGGGAACATTTCCTCGGCCTTATCTTTTCTAGCAAGATCAATATACTTCAAGGCCAAGAAAGCATTCAGAGTTCATATGCCACACTTGGGGTCTTTTACTACATAATTAATTGTTCATTCGGTGGAACATTCTCATTATGCAGTATCATCCGAGCATCAGATTCAGCTCCAAATCATAACAGAATAAGACATATCACTAACCAATCGTCATCCATGAGTTAGTTTTTCTATTGAAGTTCAGGAAGCATATTCAGGAGTTAGTTTTGCTATTGAAGTTCAGGAGGTATATTCAGGAGTTAGTTTTGTTGTTGAAGTTCAGGAGGCATATTCAGGAGTTATTATGCACATGTTATTGAAGTTCAGGAGTCAGATTCAACATCTACAGCACTGGGATCTTTATTACTGTTGTCCCAACCTACACTGAAGAAGAAGTTATACTTATATATAAATGTTTCAAAGGTTGTTACTAACTCGGCACTAATCATATTGAAGAATTGGGTTCAAAAGTTAACATGCCACAACAATAAAGCACTCTGAGGAGCAGAGATCATAAAATCAAATATGGACAATCAGGACTCAGTTGGTCGACACAGAAGGCAGTCTGTAGGCTAATCAACTAACCAACATACTTGAAGAGTATGACAAGCTACAATCTGCAAACTATGACATGGATGCATCCAAATTCCTAGGGTTGATACATAACACACGTTCGCTTGACGAACAAATATTAGCTCTAAAGAAACCATCGATCAAAGTGCATCATCTATCGTCGAGGAGATAACCCACTTTATACTGAACGAATCAAGAAGGAAAATAAAGAATCTCATTATGCACGAGCACCGAGCCATACTGAAGAATAAATACTTCATCCTTTTAGTAAACCATCAAATATGGAGCATTAGGGGCTTATGTTGACGTAAAAAATTACGCATACACGTGGACTAGTCATAAAGGGATACCCGTCATCCTACATGGAAATATTCATACTTGATCGGCACCTGAGGAGTTCTCAGCAGCCGAAGAAAGTTGGTCGGCACCCGAGGAAAGTTGGTCGGCATACCAACCAACTCAAGGCAGACAAACCATCCTGAAGATCAAAAACCAATAGAAGAAGACTCACTAATGGTCATGAAACCCTTGAAGACCAATAATTACATTAATTGTATATAGATATAAATATCTGAATATCTAAAAACATTGTATCTCTTTAACTCCCATCACTATAAATACATGCATTCCCTTGGCCAAAGGGACAAGAGACACGATACACTAGATACACACAATCTGAATTAAGCAATTCTCAACACACTTCTCTCTCTCTACACCATATTGTGCTTTTTTACACCCCTGGGAATAAAAGAACAGTGGACGTAGACTTTATTCATAGCCGGACCACTTATAAAATCCTTGTCTCTTATCTGTTTGATTGGATTGCTTCTATCTATTTATCAGTGATCATAAAAATGGGATGTAGTCCATTCTTTTGCATCAATAGTTGTCTTAATATACTTTCACCACACAACCCATTTCTTGGCATGTCCCCTCTTCCCTTATCTTTTCTCGAAATATTTTAATAAACCGTGTACTTTAACGGGCTTCACATCATCGGCGACACCACTATATGCTCTGTCCAGTTGTTTTGGGTCTTTCACCTCGGGCTCTGGGCCCTTTTTAACTATTTCGGTGTCATCTGAGTTCCTTTTATCTGTATTAATATTTTACAAATGTCCACATTATTTCTTCTTTCCCATTTTACTTAGACGAAGCCAAGCTCGGGGTTTCATCGCAATTCGTGTTACACTTTGAAAATTATCATTTTGCGTCCTTTACACTTTAACTTTGATTTTGTTCCAAAATCATATTCATTTAGGACCAATTTGTGTAGCAACCCTTCCCAACATTTTGATTTTCATTTTTAGTAAAATTACCATTTATCCGTTTGTTTAAAACTCATATTTTACTCCATTTCACAAGTGTTATTTTTTTCCGAACACCTTTAAGTTACTCACACTAACTCCTTAAGTGTTTTTAACATCTTAACACCCTTTTAACCTTGGAGTATCATTCTTCTCAAGTTGCAAACCTCTTTATTCTTTTATTTTCTTGGGATTACAGGTATTTAGTCCCACTTTTAAAGATTCATTGGTATCCACTCCCATGTTTTTATTTCTTTAGTAGTAGGACATATTGTAACAACTGTAGGACACGTGTCATTCTCTACAGAGAGAAAGAGAGGCTATTGTAAGGCAATTGATGGAGGTTTTGTATAGTTATGAGACGACATACAATTCAAAAAATACATGGGAGGGAAGCTTAAAAACACTTTCGTAATGAACTATATTTTTTTTTCAAATCTATAAGTGTTAATCTCTTAAGAATTATTAAGTTACACACACCAACTTCCCAATATTTGACCATTAACACTTATTCAACACCTTTACTAATTATATTTCCAAATTAGACACTTCTTTACGTTCTTTATTCAATAAATCTAATTACACTTAAAGAATAATTTTATAAGAAATTGCCATTTCCCTTTTATTAATGCATATAGTCTTGCAATCTTATATTCATCACACCTTTAACCCCCCATTTCACACACTTTGAAGGCTAGAATTTTTACTTTTCTTATTTCTTAGTTAAACCTAACAAAACCTCCTTTAAACTTGTGCACATAATCATTACCAAAATACTAAAATTTTATATACATGAGAAAAATGAATTTTAAATCCTAAAATCCTATTAAATGCATCAAACATACATTTCATCCTCGAAATTCATAATACTTTCAAACTGCACTTTCAAGTCATGAAAGATATTTCACTTCTTCAAACCCAACAAATGTTCATCTCTTAAAAACTTTACATTTTTGCGAGAAAATTTAAAACACCATCTCAACAATTTTTAGCAAAATCAATCATCATTTTCAAATATTTTATTTCATAAAATGTTTAACATAGATTTTTCTACAAAATACACCATTTTTATAAAATCTCAATATTCATTTCAAGAAACGTTGAAATATTTACTCATCATTTTATTTTTTAAAAAAATAACATTTTTATTATTTTCATTATTTAATAAAATGCACCCTACTCGTGTAATTTATCAACAATACTACAAATACACAAAATAGAGTCTTAATTCTAAGAGTAAGATTTTTCACCTCAAAGACTTCATAAGATTTTTTACCTCAAAGACTCCAAAGGTGGCCTTAAGGAGACACCAAGTGCATCATCCATGAATGCTCCATTTAAGCTTCCAAGCAAAGCCCCATCAATACTCTCTTCAAACTCCATGAAAGCACCCATCTCCATCTTTCAGAACCCCTAACAATAACTCCATAAATTCGTAGCTGTCCTCATCCATAGTTGAAATGGGTATATAAGGTTGAGGTGTGGTGAAATATATAACAAATATCGGGATATAAGGTGGTGGTTTGTGGTGTTGGGAGAGTGTAGTGAGGCTAAAATGATGGAGGAAGACCACCCCTTCCACTCTTCATATCTTCTTCCAATTCCCCCAACACAAACGGGCCTAAATAAACCTTATAAAACCTTTAAAACATCCAAAAATCTTATTGTTGCCCATCTGGGCCTGCCACATTTTAACAACTCAACGATACAAAGGCTAGAAATGTGATAGAGCACAAGGCAAGTCAGATTTAACATTTTCGAAGCACGTCGTCCGAACGACATGAGCCTTGTTCGAACGAGAAGTGTAGCTCGTTCGATATATGGGTTCGCCCGACCTTCACGAGACCTAGGAATGTAAGGGAGTGAGATATCGGTCGAATGTCATTTGAACCACTGCTTTAAGTGACCTTCGCGAGACACTAGTTCTCGCTTCTAAGGAACCTTATGCTGTTTGAACGACCCCTTTCTACCGATTCTTTTATTTACTTCAATTTTGACCCACAACTTTTAATAATTATCATCAAACCTCACTTCATTACAATTTATACAAAATTTAAATGAAATATTAGGGCAGGGTATTATATTACGACTCCTCCCAGACATTCTCACAGGTACCGACCTAGCCACACACCCTGGCTCGAGTCACCAACCGTGTCGAATTTAATCACAACCATTCATCCTTATGAGGCAAAAGAAATATATGAACCCGTTGTCCTCTTGGAAGTCAAATGCCAGAATTACCTCTTTAGGAGTAAAAGTCTCTCCTCCTTACTTCCTTAATACACAAGAACTATTCTGGATGGCAAATGCCTAATGCCTAATGCTTTTGTCAAGACGATCTTATCCACATCTTTAGTGATGTCGTGACCATCCTAATACACCTATGGCATGTGACACCCCGACTAATTAAATACCGGGTAGCTACTCCTTTATTAAATTAATTCAAAATGCCAAGTTGGTTCAGTTAATAGCATCACTGTCGAAAATATTTTAATAATTACTAACCACCTAGTATTGAAAAAGTAAGTGCCAAATTTTAAGTTAAGTCTGATTAACATGCAGTAAAAGAATAATGAGACAATAACAACCATTCACTATAATGAAGTAATGAATAACCAACAACATAAATATAAATCCGGAGGAAAAATCCTCACAACAATCCCACAACTGAAAAATAATACTACAAGTCTGAATCCTGAATAATTACATGCCAGAAGTCTCAATAACTGGAATAAATGAAATGTCTCTAAAAGAAATGGGCGAAATGCCCTACAACTGATAACTGAAGAATATCGAGTCAAGATGGATGAAGCGTCTACAAGCAAAGTCCTGTAACTTCCACAAACAGCTACAGCTCGTCACCTGAATGAGAATCCTAAGCATGGTGTCCTTGTGGCTGGGCACCTAAAATGGTTTTTACAAAAATAGATTTGAAAGCAAATGGGTCAGAGCCCGAAAGTGGAAATCATTTTAAAAACTGCAAGTGTTTTAATAACATTAAAACATTAAATGCAAAATACATGTTAGGACGTGCACTCACATGAAATTCTCACCTCTCGTCTACATGTGCACTCCTAACGTATCGTACCCATCTAAATGATATACATAGCTAACCAAACCATAATAAGTTCTACCCTTTACTACTCGATTTCCATATTACATGCTTGCGTTATCAAATGAATAGAGAGATTTACTTAAACTCAGATTCTCAAATTGTAATACAATTCACTATCGGTTAACCCGTTATATTTTCTCAAAACGTTTCCACATTTATACACACAATATCACATGAAAGTTCCCATTAATTAAGTGTATATTATTCACGTCATAAATATACAATACAAGCACCCCGAGACCAAGCTGCGGTGCACACATACTCTGCTATCTATCCCGGTACATCACGTACATAAGGATCACGCATTCCGAATCTCTCAGGAATCGTTCTCAGATAACAACATCACAAATAATGGAGGCGAACACAGTCACATCACATGGGTCACGCACATACCCGCGCTCCCACGATCAGCAGACTTATTAACATCCCAATAAGTCCTTCTCTGACCTATGTTCATTGAGGTAACCAGTCTAAATCTGGGCAACACAAGGATTAGAGGGCCCTAAGCGAACGCAAACCTCCCGTGATAGCAAGTATGGTAGGTACGTCATACACATAAAATCAATACATATACTAAGTATGCACACTTCTTAGTAATCAACATAATATATTGGTGGTACACTTCTCATTCTCGTACCGACATATAATACTACACAATGTATAAGTTCCCGGTTAATATAATAAATTAGGCCGTCAATAGTTCTCACATCGTAATAGACACTAACGTCCTACTTCATAATTACCCTTAGGTTCAAACTACACTTCTAGGTTTGATTCCTCATTATATCCCAAACATCCCAAATATCACAGTTAATCATCAAGGGAAGGTTATCTCTTCATATACACAAGGTTACGGGACACTCGGGATCAAAACAGGCTAAAAAGTCTAAACTGTCAACTCGTTCAAAGTCTCGTTCGAACGAGGCTGTTCGAACGAGAGTTCGTTCGAACGAAGTGGGCTATCTAACGAGTTCTCGTTCGAACGAACTTATCGAACGAACTTCACCCTCGTTATAAGTCAATGGTCAACTCGTTAGAAGTTCGTTCGAACGACCTGGGCAGGTCTTCTAACGAGTGGCCAGTTTCGTGCCCAGATTTCCTATTTTCGTTTTTCCAATTTCTCTACACCTCCAATCTCATCCAAACATTAATCCAACGATTGTTTAAGGTTCCTAATCGTCCCTAAACATACTTAGGTCACATATTAACATGTTTGGGGGCGTTAATTCATCCTAACATCATTCAAATGTCAAATCTCTACATATTTTCCCCAATTCTAAAAACATGAAACCCTAGAATTTATGAATCATCAAAGAGCCTAAATTAAATCCGTTTTTGGTTTCATACTAATTGTAATATCATCAGATTAATCAGCAACTACAAATCTACATGCGATTTCCTCATCAAGAATGTAATTTCTACTTCCAATTTAAATGGGTTTTTCATTAACTCCCAAGAACAATAAGGTTTTTCAATTCCTAAACATAGAGGAAACATTCTCTGAAATTAATTGAAATTAAACCACTTGCCTGATATAAATCTCTGATTTTGATGATGGATTGATGGAGTATTCTTTCTCTTTCTGCAGAATCCTTCAATCTCTCTCTCTACAAGCTTCCTTCTCCCAAAATCAATGGTGGCTAGGGTTTGTACTCTAGGGACTTTGGAACCACTTTCAATAACCTCCATAGCCTATTTGGTTATTAGTGGGCTTAGTGGGTTATTGACAAATCAAATATTAATTCCAACTTTTTGTAGCTTTTAATTCCCCAAAATTCAAAATTACCAAACTACCCTTATACGTTGCCGGTATGGCCTAAAAATGCCCCGGGACCCAAACTAAACTCCCGGCTAGTGTTTTCTGACTATTTCGACCTTTCCTAACGCATTGACGCACTCAAAACGACCATACAATTAATAGAACTAAAATTCACTTTTTAATTAAAATAAATATTTCCCTGACGCGACTGTCACACGCATCTCAATAAAAATTTTCAACTTGCCGTATTTCAATCTCACGACAAATTTCATACTTAAATATTCATATATAATCATATATGCACATTATAATCAAATACCAACTCGCATCTCGCTAGTATTTTAATCCGGATTAATTTCTAATTAATACGCATTTAATTCAATTAATCCCATAAATAAATATCACAAAAACACGGGGTATTACATGGCATTGTCATACTCTGATCTCATCCCAACATCTCATTAGAAATAACCTAATGAAGAGAAACATTCACCTTATAATTAACCTTCAACTATATAAGGTCGTCACAGAGCTT
The DNA here is from genome assembly GCA_949130495.1 of Sambucus nigra. Taxonomy (NCBI): domain Eukaryota; kingdom Viridiplantae; phylum Streptophyta; class Magnoliopsida; order Dipsacales; family Adoxaceae; genus Sambucus; species Sambucus nigra. The sequence goes on from OX422211.1 coordinate 36,540,798, forward strand.
ATCTTTGAGTTTTACCCAACTTGAATTTACATGACGACCACATTGGTCGTCAAAGGCATTCCGAGGGTAGTAAGTACCACACTGAAATACACTATATAGTTGACTTATTTTATTTTGTGCCATATAGGAGTTTCAACTAGTTTTGATATAAAGATAAAATACTTTTCTAGTTTGAATGAGCCTCTTCAACTATGTACTATAAGGACTACATTAAATACATTATCAACAATCCCAAGCCAAGCGAATAAGTCAAAAGGTTGTTAAAAACACACTCTAGGATCACATTTCACTTATTATACCTTTAGTGTGTTTAATTTTTTTTTTAATAACTTTTGGTAATTTATAAACATTTAAAATGAATTTTTAAAAAAATTGAAAATTAGTTTTAAAATCTTTGTGGGCTTACATATAATATTCATATTCCCTTGCAAAAGCCTTTTGGACTTCAAACACAACCGGCATAAACTTTTTGGGTAGAAACTGGGCATTCTAAAAACTCCGAAATATGCGTTTGAGAGGCCTTATAAATCCTAAACATGTCACACACTTGTTATATCATTATTAGCCACATTTTTGTTTCTTTCCCCTCATATATCTGAGAGTGATTCACCGCCGTTGATTTGTATTTATCAATGGTCTGCATGTTTTTTTATGATCCCAATTTTACCCTTTTATACCAATCAGGTAACATTTAAAAGTAGTTCCTTGTGGGTCGTTAGATTTAGTTTGACCCACTAGACATGATCACAGCCGTTGGTTTCATCTAAAGTTTCCACAACCTTTAGCCTTTTCTATAAATAGGAATGTTGTTTTATCATTCAGAAGTTTTTAGAGAAATATAGTCTTGAGAGAAAAAAGAGAGGAGATAGGTGAACTTTTTTCAAAATAAACACTAGATGTGTTAAAATGTTTTTCTGAATATGTTCTCTAGATTCCTATATGTTGTGTATGTGTCCTAATTATGGTTCAAGAATAGTACTTACCTTATTGTGTCGTATTGGAGTACTTGGACTAGGATTCCTTTTTTAAGAAGCTTGATGCCTTTTTGAGATAGAGTAACTCGGAAAAATCTAATCCTATTTTGTCTCGATATCCAAACTAGTTAGAACTCATGTATGGCACAGACTCAATTAAGTCAACCATATAGTGTGTTCTCAATCTCCCCCTTTGGATATTGTAGACGAAATTCCCTTAAGTATCACGAACTCGTAGGTAAAAATGAAAAATCCTAAATTTCCTATATAAAAATCTCTATCTACCCATTCCCATCCTAGAACCGAAAATAAGAGAAGAAAATACATTCCTCAAATACAATACAGACCATTACCTTAATAAATAGGATAAGATATACAACTGGGTCTGAAAAAAATGCTTGAAAAGGATAAACACTCAAAGGCATATTAGTTTAGTCAGTACCAACAAAAATATAGAATTTAGCATAGGTACTCAAGTTCTTCTCCCCCAATTTTGCTCAAATATAAAATGGGGTAGAAAAATCAGGAGAATGTAATATAAGATGTCAACACAAGCAATAACATATACAAGGGCAAATACAAGGGTCTCCTACATAAAATAGATATTAAGAGGCGTCTTTTGTCATTTGAGAAACGTCCATTCCCTAAATCCTCAGAAACCAATTATTAGTGTGCAACTACCGAGGATATGAAAAATGTGTTGAATTAAGTAAGAACTATCATACCAATGGCATTACGATGATACTCAAATCGAATATCATCGACAAATTTGAAATTCTTCCTAAGGTATACCTAATCAATGATACGACAAGTCGATTGAACAACTTTGGCCCAAAAATACTTGGGTAGAATTTTCGCATGTAGCATAACCCTATCCATCTCTTATAAAATTCTATCTTTCCTTTCAGTAATGCCACTCTGCTGAGGTGTCTTAGGCGCACTAAATTCATGTTTATAACCATTGCCTATACAATATTTTGCAACACCCTAATATTTGAATTCTCTACATCTATCACTTTTGATACGACATACTTGGGTATCCTTCTCGTTCTCTATTTTTAAGAACTCATCTAAGTTATGAGATTTATTTTTCATAAAGGATAACCATGTATATCGTGTGTAATCGTCCACAATAACGAGTATGTAACCGTTATCACAGAATGTGACAGTTCGAAAGGGACCCACAAAGTCCATGTGGACTAATTTAGTTTTGTTTGTTAATTTAGTTTCATCTCTTGTCATATATTTAGAACATCCGGAGTCAAGATACCATCCAGACGAAATACGTGGTGCCTTAATAGCAGATATGACAATGTTGCACTTGAGCTGGGGTAACAAATCATCTATCTAATCCAAATAAGCCTAGTTTTAACGGTTTGATTGGCCTTTTATTTAGAAAAGTTTTGTTGGGTCTTTCTAAATGATTTCTTCTTAGTTTTAGGTCCTCCCTTCTTTTTATAGTTAGAGTTATGAGTGGTCTGTCTTGGGAGAACATAAGTATTCCTACTCTTTCTAAAATAGTTAAAGTTTGAATAAGTAGGTGTATAAACTCTCTTTTGAAAACATTCGACAATGGAGTGGCCGTAGACATCACAATATGAACAATACTAATGTGTTGTGGACTTGAATTTATTACTAAATTCGTTGAAAATTGGTTTGTAACGAATTGGAATGGTCGTCCAAGGGTCATTGGCTTTGGGTTTCTGATAATGATTTCTAACAGGACGATAGACGTACTTAGCTGGACCATTAGATTTGGTCTCTTGAGTACAATCACCTGATTTTGCTTTAGAGACATTTTTAAAATAATTTTCTTTCCAAGTGTTCTGAGGATTCTGGCCTTGTTTTACAAAAATAACATTTTCAGGAGAAACATTTTTGCGAGTATAAACTTTTTTTTCCAAATCCAAAACCAGATTTGTCATTAGAATCAAACTTGCTTCCTACAACAATTTATCCATAGGATTTAGCTTTAAGTTTCAAAGTGTAAGCATTTTTTAAATGCGTTTGAAACTTTTTGCTTAGATTCTTCAAGTTCTACCAAGGTAGACTTGTATCTTTGTTCCAAAATATTATTTTTCTCATAAAAATCTCCTATTTCTGTGGAAAATTCTTCAATTTCTGTCTCGTGGGCAACACATTGTGCTGTAAATTCTTCAACATTCTTCCTAATAGTCTGGTTAAGTAAATCAATACGCTCATTCAGAAGCTTAACCATTTTTTCAAGATGGGCACTTTTCTTAACAATTTCAGTGTATAGCTTATGGAGATCCGGAAGGTCGTCATCGGACTCGCTAAGTGTGTCGTGTGCAGTTTCTCCTATAGCGTTCATTTCATATGTGGAACTCACACACACTTCAGGTTTAGCGAAAATGCTTTCAGTTTGACACACCCTTAAACTATCACTATCAATGTTGTTTTCATCATCAACAATCACAACATTTTCAATAACAGATGCAACAATAGGAACAGTAAAATCATGAGTAGACACACATTCATCATCGTCATGCTATATGATCCTAGCATAGAATGACATATTGGACTCATAATTATGGTTTGACTCAATTTCATCTTCATCAGAATCACTATAGTCGTCCCATGTCTTACACAAATTAGCCCTAGTATCGTTGGTAGGCTTATTTGGGCATTTATTAGCAATATGCCCCATTTTTCCACATCCATAACATTTAACATATTTCATGTCTATCTTAGGTCTACTATTGTCATAGGTCCTTTTGTTGTCATGTCTTTCATGAGGTCGGTGATTTTTATTACTTTGATAATTTTGTCTGCCTTATTTATAGGATAAAGAATTTCTGAATTTGATAATCTTTTTGAAATTCTTGCTCATAAGAGCTATTTGATTGTTAAGGTGATCCAAGTCACAGTCATCATTCAAGTCAAGGTCAAAGTCTAAGGGACTGACTTTAGGTGAAGTCAATTGTGATGAAAACACAACATTAGATCCAGTGAGTCTCTTGTTACGGGCAGTCAATTGTTTTTTTAACTCTAACTCCATCTCAACAGTTCTTAATTTTCTACTTAGCAATTCAGGACTCGGGTTTGGGTCATTCATTTCTTCTATGGCATATCTCTTATTGTCAAACTTAATAGGTAATGACATCGGAATCTTTTGAACGGTTTCTTTTCTACTATAGGTTATACCATTTTCATGTAATTTTGTAAAAATGTCGGTTAACCTAATGTAGAAATCATCGAAGGATTCATTGTCATCCATAATCAGTGTATTGTACTATTGGACAAGCATTTGTGTTTTTTCGGCGTTAACTCGTTCATCACCCTCATGTGTGGTGACTAGAGTGTCCCAGGCCTCCTTAGAAGTAGAGAAAATAGATATTCTTTTAAATTCATTCTCGTTAATGGACATAAATATAGCATTATTTCCCTCATTATTATCGAGAGACTTCTTGTTCTCTATCGTAGTAAATTCGCTACGAAGTTTCTTTACCATTATGGGATCATTATTAGACAAAGACTTAGTTGGATGTTCATAACCATTTTCAATCATATCCCAAACATCATCACAAAGAGTTCCTTGAATGAAAGCAACCATTCGTACTTTCCTACAGGAAAAGTTATTTCCATCAAAGAGTGGCGGTCGGGAAGGGTTACCTAACTTCTCAAATCTTTCATCCATATTCAGAAATGGATTTTGAAAACAATTTCTGGAGTTTCAGGATCAAAATAACTTTTGATAAACCCGTTCTGATACCACTTGAAAAACTTGTTTACAAGATTAATAACAAAAGTTATAAGTTGAGAAAACTCCAAAAAACTTGTTGAACAAAACTCCTTTCAAAATAAACACTAGATGTGTTAAAACATTTTTCTGAATATGTTCTCTAGATTCATTAGTTTGATTACCCTAGGTTTTTAAAACTAAAAACATTCAATTAAGTCTTAAGTGCGATAATGTTCACCAAATAAATTAAGAAGATTCAAGCAAATTGGACACACAATTTTTAACGTGGTAAAACCCTAAAATAAGGGAAACATCCACGACCCCCTCTATGGAGCAAAATGAAAAATCCACTAGAATCACAATCAAGTTACAACACCAAAGCATGCAACTAAGAACCAAAATACAAGATCATAAAATTTACCTACACGAGTTACTCCACTCTCAAAGGCAGTCTGTCATGATTTGTTCTTCTCCACATAGCTTCCTTGTTATGTCATGATTTGTTCTTCTCCACGCAGCTTCCTTATGATAGTGTTTGTGAATTAACTAAATGGAACAATGCTTCTCACCCTCTCAATCAAATATACAAGCAAATACCTACAAATTACAAGCCATTTCTATATGATATGCAAGTAATTTTAAATGTTCTTTGAACAATATGACTTCAAGAATTTTTCAGATCTGTCACAAAAAAAATATCTCAAGTTTTTGTTTCAAACCAAAATTATTTATATTCAAACAGATTTCACAAAATGTGAAATAAAATTTTGAAACAAAAAATATTTCAGATCTGAGATTATACACAAAAATTCAGAAGTCAAATTTCTCAAAATAAATTTAAGATTAAAATCTTGGATCAATCAACAACAAAATAAAATGATCCAAGAAAGAAATAAAGAACCAAAAAAATATAATCTGTGAACTATATGGTTCTTAAAGAGACAAATTGTTGAAGAAGGTATTCAAACTTGAGTCAAACCACCAATACCCCAAACCAAATAAACCCTAAACATTTTAATATCTCAAATGGGTTTACTATTTATTAAAATTGAAATATTGGTATTTGGGTTTGAAAAGAATATAACGCGATTTTTCTCCTCTCTCTATACTCTCCGATTTTCTCTCTTGCCCACTACTCTCTCTTTGAGCTCTCTAACGGAAACGCCAACATGCTCTCGGTTTGTCTCTCTATGGCGCTGACCCCTTCTTCTTCATAACCAACCAAATGAAGACCCTATACCACCAACGAAAGGTTTTAAAAGGGTCGGTTACTAGCGAACGGCGTGGATCTGCTCTCGTCGAACGATTATAAATCCAATGGCCTGAGAGTAAGCGAATTAGGATCGGTAAAGAGCATACTATGGATTGGCTGAAATAGATAGCCTCAGATCGAGAAGGGTTTTAACAAAAGAACGATAGAGGTGCGATTTTTTTTCAAATGGACTGTTACGATCGCAACATGAGACGAGACAGACTTGATCTGTGTAAGAAACGCAAATAGCTTATTGGCTGTATGGGAAATATACGGATTGAGGTAGAATAAGGGATATGGATCGTAGTTTGAATCAATGGTCACAATCAGGGCGACATCTCAGATTGACAAATGCGCACAAGGTGTGATAAAATAATATTCTTAATTAATCAGAAAAAAAATTTAAATGATTAAAAAATGTTCTAACGAGGATAAAAAAATGTTTTAACGAGGTCTAAACACCAATGAAAATTGTGCACACATAAAATCATATATGCAGTGTATGTGTCCTAATTGTGGTTCAAGAATAGTACTTACCTTATTGTGTCATATTGAAGTACTTGGACTGGGATTCCTTTTTGATGAAGCTTGATGCCTTTTTGGGATAGTGTAACTCGAAAAAATCTAGTTCTATTTTATCTCGATATCCAAACTAGTTGGAACTCCTATATGGCACAGGCTCAAGTAAGTCAACCATATAGTGTGTTCTTATTAATATACTGGTTAGGATTTACAGACTTAATATGGTTTTTTTTTTAAAAACTGAGTAACCAAGAATATTCATTTTGATTCTGATTGAAATCTTTAACACATCTTGTGTTTTTATTCAAGAGGAGTTTCTTCAACGATTTAATTCAGAGTTTACCTAAACCTTAACTTTTGTTAATAACTTGATAAGATATTTTCAAGTGGTATCAGAGTGGGGTTTTCTAAATTATTTTTATTCTGAAACTCTTGAAACGGCTTTTGAAATCATGTTTTCAAAAATGGATGAAAAATTTTAGAAGCTTGGTAACCTGTCCCGATCACCCCTCTTTGATGTACACAATTTTTCTTACTGAAAGGTAAGAATAATTGCCTTCATCCAAGGGACTCTGGATAATGACGTACGTAATATGATTGAAATGGCTATATGTTCCCTAATAAGCCTTTTGCTTAAACCAGAATAATAAAGATTAAGAAAAGTCTCGGCGAATTCACTAAAGAAGAAAATAAAATGTTACCTGGTAACAATAAGGGTATAAACTGTATATTTATGTCTGTAAATGAGAATATATTTCAACGTATATCTATTTTCACAACTTCCAAAAAATCTTGGGAGACCCTTGTCAGTTCCCATGAAGGTTATCAGCGTGTAAAGGCTGGGAAGACACAAATGCTTGTTCAACAGTATAACACCCTTATGATGGATGGGAGTGAATCCTTTGATGACTTTTATATTAAGTTGACTTTTATTATTACTAAATTTCATGCTAATAGGATAGTATATGATAGGAAATTTTTTGCTTATAATATTAAGATACCTTCTTACTAAGTTTGATAATAAAAGATATGATATAGAACAGATGGATGACCCCAATTTAACTCCCTAATTGTTGAGTAGCAAGCTTACAATTGTTGAAATGGAGTAAAAATACAAGAAACAAATTACCACACATAGTTAAAGATCATCCGGTTCTAATGTTGTATTTTCATCTCAGTTAACTGTCCGTAAAAGGAACCTACCTGACTTTGACTTAGATTTAGATGAAGATGGTGACATAGAAAGTCTTAATAATCAATATTCCCTGATGAGCAAAAATTTTAAGAAAATTCTTAAGTTTAGAAATTCAGTTTCTTCTAAATAAGGAAAATCTGGTTATCAAAACTTTCAAAATCATAGACCGCATGATAGGAATAGTGATAAACAGACCTCTGATATTAATTTTAAACCTAAGAAAGACCTTAGTACTACTCAATGTTATAGATGTGGGAAAATAGTACACATTACTGCTAAATGTAGAACAAAAATGAATAACAGTGTTAAGCCTTATATATGCAAAACTTGGGATGAATCTAGTGACTCTGAAGCGAATGAACTTTAGTCATCCAATGCTAATGAATATTGCATGCCCTTCTTTGCAAAGATAATATATTTTGATGACAAAGCATGATTTCCTGTTGAGAGTTCTATATTTCTTGTTGATAATGATATATGTCTTTCTGATATAAATGATGTATCTAATACTGTTTTAAATGAATTAGGTAGCTCTAGTGTAACTGTAAGTCAAAGTGATAAATCTTGTGATGAATTGAATGGATTGTAAGTGCTACTACGCAAATTGAATCGTTAGGGGCCACAACACACACATCACTTAGTGAGTACGAACATGAACTGCCTGATATACAAGAAATGTACACTAAGACTCTTAAAAGAAGTTCCAAATTATAAAAAACGATTAAACATCTGATTGAACATGTTGAACAACTAAGTAATACTGTTACGGAAAATGCTGAAGATTACACAACTCAATGTGTTTCACATGAGATAGAAACTAAAGAAAACGTTTCAAAATTTAAAGATTTTTTAAGAAAAAATTTGTTTTATAAGAAATGTATAAAGATACTTTATTTGAATTGGAAGAATCTAAACAAAAGGTCTAACATGTTGTCAAAAAAGTCCTACACTTTGAGACTCATGCTAAAACTTGTGACTGCATCATTAGCTCTAGCAAACTTAATTCTAATGATAAAACTGGACTTGGATTTGATAAAAATATTATAGTGTTGGCAAGTTTTCTTTGTTATAAAACTACCGCAAGTGCACGGGCTATTGAAATATAGCGGGTACAAGTATGGGTCGAACCCATAGATATTTGGTCAACTTTTATAAAATAATGATTGTCCAACTAAACAGATGAGTGTATAAATGTGATTTAGTTTCTGAAATAAAAATAAAAGTGGAATAAACGAACAAGGAAGAGTTAATACCAAATGTGGAAGGAACTGTTTGTCCATTCTAATTAAATTTACATATTAATTTAATTCCGTAATTCCGAATTTATAACACAAAACTTACCGACTCTCATCGTGTACATTTCAGAGAATAAAACATCACATGCGTTCAAAATATGTTTAACATCTATTTGAATTAGAGACTATAAACCCTTATTCCATAAAAAATGTCACGGTCTAAATTTTTAATGTGTATTTAAGCATGAGGTATCAAAACATCTATAAAAAATGTTTTGGGTATCAAAACATCATTACTTCTTGTTTTCTCTTCTTGCAAACTTAAAAAATTTATATAGATGATGTTTTGATACCCAAAACATCATTAATTTTTAAGCATAACCCATAAAAAATGCCAACTTAAAAAATTTTAAAGCATGAATTTATAATTACTTCTTGAGGTTTAAAAATACACTTTCGTGTAATTTTAAGCGAATACCGAATTTTTTTATTTCAAATTAAAACACGTCGGAATACATATGGAATTAAATTAACATGCATAATTTAATTAGTCATGACAAACATCACCTAAGTCCTAGTAATTAAACTACTCACACATCATATTTTATACACAGATATTGCAAGGTGAAATAATAATTTATATTAATAAATAATCAACTTACAAAATTTTGGTTCCAAAGACTTGAATTTCAATACACAATATGTCTCCCAAGTTGCTCAAAATTAATCTCCCAAGCACTCAAAGATGCATATAAGGTAAAATAATTTTGTGCTCACTGCCTTTAATTGTTTTCTCTTCTGCCTCCTTTTGGAGTTAACTAATGGTATTAATTCTTTTTTTTTTTGGTGTCCGTCCCCCTGTTGAGTTGCCCACAAAACCCGTTTTATAATCCACGACCCTTTTCATGTCTTGGAGGATTTTTTTGGTAAGTGCTCAAATGAAAGAGTGGGTTTTGGAGGAGTGGAGTTAGTGGACGTGTGTTTGGGATCGTGGGTGACCTCAAGTGAGAGAGTTCGGGATTTCTAATTTTTTATGGGTTGTTGGCTAGTGGAGCTGGGTTGGAGGTTGCTGGCCGGAGTTTGGACAGCTTCGGGTCGTCGAGTATGGCTTGATTGGGTTTGGGGTATGTATTGAATGGGTATGAAATGATAAAAGCTTAGTGGGTTTTGTTAATGTTTGTTTGGTAATGGAGGGAGGTGAGAGGAGAGAGAGTGTGTGGGTTGAAGATTGCTTCGGGGTTTTGAACGTGGGTGTTAATGGAGGTAGAGAGAGAAAGGTGTTGGGTAAAAGATGGGTTGGGGATTTGTTTAGGTATGAGTGAGTGTATGTTATTAGGGTGTGTGTAGTTTGTAAAATTTAATTCAAAACTAACTAAAATATTTATAAAATATCTAAAAAATTATAAAAGTTATAAATTTATAAAAAAATAAATCTAAGAAAATTAATAAACTCAATTTTAAAAATAAAATATTCAAAATAATAGAAAAATAATAATAATAATAATAATATATTATACACACCTAGTATAAGCATATACAGACACGAACCTGATACTATTTAAAATGACACACACATAGACACATACGTACTATATTATATTTACATAAAATAATAAAATAATAAAAAAAAATAACGACACTGATAAAATAAGATGATAAAATAATAGAATAAAATAAGATAAATATGACACGCACACGAATAAAAGTTAATACTACAGAGATGAATAAAATATACTGAAAATATGCACATAAAAAAATTCTAAAAATATAAATATACAAATCAACACACACCCAAGGTGCAGGTATAGGTTGGGCTTGGTTTTAAGGATCGGTTTGGGTGAGGGGAATGGGGTTGACTTCGGGATTTGGTTGTTGACCTTCTTTCGGCATCGAACTTTGAACGGCCATAAATTCTTTGTTTCCACTCTGATTGTTATGTCGTTTGAACCACGCCGTCCCTTGATTCAAGGCCTTCAATTTTCGTGTATGGTCCGAGTCCAAAATTAGTCATTTGAATTTATAATTTTGCACCTGAAGGTGCGTAAGTGATCATTTCAAGTTCAATTTGCGTACGAAATTTCACCGCAAGCATTCGAAACCTGTCAATAATCAAAACAACCTTGCACAAGAGATTAGCGATGAATATAAGATGTGAGTGTTAATCAAAATCTCATTATTAACCCTCTTTATTCTTAAATTTGTATTTTTCTGTAAAATAGCAAAAATGGCTCTAAAAGCTCTATATTTTTTATAAATTTAGAATAACAATGCTTAGATTTGGGCTTAATTAATACAAAATAATGCACTCGCCACATACCCCCAAACCTAAACTTTTCTAGTCCTCGAGCAAAAATTAAAATCTTCAAATTTTACTCACTTTCGTAGGAGTCACGATTGCACTTAGCATGTGCAACAAGCCGTTAAACCCCTAGGTTACCCTAGTGAACGACATTTGTCTCGTGAGGGTTTGCAGTGAATATACCCACAAAATTCAAAAACTTGACACAATATACAAAAGAAACAAATGTAATATAACTATGTCTTAAATACAAATTTCATAATTATTGTAAAAAAGTCACTTTTCAATCTCAACTTATTGTGCGTGCGTGCATCGCCAGTATAACCGTCCAGTTCAAAAGATTTGATCGTTAAGTTTCTTTCCCGAAACTTCATCTTGATTTCAAATGCTCACGGGATGCGCTCATAAACGAATACTCAAAAATTGAGTAATGCTCTTGGTATATGTGAATAAAAGATTAAATTCAATGAGCAAATTTCACATATACATCACGAAAGATGGACAGTTTATAATAGATGATTATGATCCCATGAATAGAAGATCGATTAATTTTGAAAACATGAATCACACTAAAATATCCTATTCATCTTTTCTCCACACTATAACTAACTTTACTTGAGATTAATTAGGACTTTCATTCAGTTGTAGTGTAGGCTCGATTTTGGCTTGAAAGAACGAATTTTGGAGTTTCAAAAATTTTCTGAGAATATAGAAATTATCGGGAATTTGATTTTTAGGCACACTTTCCAAGCTCCATTTTCATTTCTTTTCTTTTTCATTGTTTTTTCATCTTCCCTTTTTTCTTTCTTTTCTCTTCACATATTATTCTAGCCAACATTCTTCTTTTGGCCTTTTACCATATTTTTACCCTGATATTCTCAGAAAAATGGATATGGATTTTTGGGTTTTCAATATAAGGATCGTTTTCATTTTTGAAAAAATGGGCTTGCAACGGAATAATGTAAGAAGGTCGATTTAAGCTTTATTTTGGGTATTTCAAAACGATGGCCTAATATCATTTCTCAAGTTACGTTTCGTCAATTTTGTGTCTATTGAGGCATTTAGTGTGTATGATTCACATTTTGACTTTCAATTTTCAGTAATGGAATAAAACAAAAATTTTGAGATCATCGCCGAATCAAGTGCTGAAGGAAAGTTTGAGTTATGCTAACTCGAATTGATTTAAATTTCTATAAAATGATGAATGGCACAAAAATCTCACCGGGTTACAATCTCCATATTTATTCATTAAGCTTAATAACTTTCGCCTCAATATCCTTTTTCGATTATATTATATGGATAAGGGTAAAAAATTTATAAGTTGAGAGATTGGTGAATTAATTATATATTAAGAAATTGTTCCAAAACTAACTTATATTGGAAATATTTTTGGATTTTTGAAATTTTTTTGATTTTTTTTAGGGCGGAGAAAAATAACCTCAATCCCCCCCAAACCTAATTTCTACATTGTCCTAAATGTACAAGACAATTTGAAAAAGGTGGAAAGTTTATTAACAATGTTACCACAATGAGATACTTTCTCCAACACACATTTTCTGTAAAACAAAAAAACAAAAACTATGATATGAAAACACAACCCAATATTATATTCACTCGTGGTACACCGGGTCTTGGAGGGGAATGTACTCCACTTTTCGATCTCGTAATTCCAAATATGGCTTCAACCTTTGACTATTAACTTTGAAAATTTCACTATTTTTCTTGTTCTCTATTTTAATCGCCCTATGTGGGTAGACCATCTTAACAACAAAGGGATCAGACCATCTAAACCTTAATTTACCTGGAAAGAGATACAGTCTAGAGTTATGCAAAAGAACTTTTTGGCCAGGTTCGACTGACTTTCGTAGGATGGACTTGTCATAGAACATTTTCGTTTTCTCTTGGTGCAATTTTGCGTTTTCATATGCATCATTCCGAATCTCCTGTAACTCATCGAGCTGGAGTTTTCAAACCTCTCCGGCAACAGGTAAATCAAAATTAAATGTCTTAATGGCCCAGTAGGCTTTATGCTCTAACTCTACCGAAAGATGACAGGATTTTTCATAGATAGGCCTATACGGGGACATACGAAGTGGGATTTTGTAGGCAGTGCGAGAAGCCCACAGTGCATCTAGTAACCGTAAGGACCAATCCTTTTGATTTGGATTCACTGTTTTCTCGATAATTAGCTTGATTTGCCTATTGAAAATTTCTACTTGTCCACTGGTTTGCGGGTGATAAGAACATCCTACTTTATGCGTGACTGAATATTTTTTCATAAGACTCTCAAATGATCGATTGCAGAAATGGGTTTCTTGATCGCTGATGATGGATCGAGGTGTACCAAATCGGGAAAAAATGTTTTCTCGAATAAATTTGACTACCAAATGCCTGTCATTTGTCCTAGTCGGTATAGCTTTGACTCACTTAGACACATAATCAACTTCCAAAATGATGTAAAGATTACCGTAAGAGTTTGGGAATGGACCCATGAAATCGATGCCCTAAGAGTAAAAAACCTCAATAATCAATATGGGATTTAAGTGCATCATATTCCGACGAGTGATCTTTCCCAACCATTGGCATCGGTTACAACTTCTACAATGGTCATTTGAATAACAAAAAATAATGGCCCACTAGAATCCACATTGCAAAATTTTCGCAACGGTTTTCTTAATACACACGCTTGGTCATGGCAAAAAGAGATTACGCTTAGAATTTCATGATCGGGGACACACTTCTGAATGATTTGATCGGGAAAATGCTTGAAGAGCTATGGATCGTCCCAAAAGCAATGCTTGGCTTCCCTAAAAAATTTGGAACGATCTTGTTTAGAAAAAAGCAGGGGCATCTCACCTGTCACAAGATAGTTCACAATATCAGTAAATCAAGGAAGATGAGAAATAAGCATTAGTTGTTCTTCGGGGAAGGATTTACTAAGTGGCAACAAGTAATTGGAAGATTCAATGTTCAACCTTGATAGGTGATCCGCCACTACATTCTCACAACCCTTTTTATCTTGGATTTCTTGGTCAAACTCTTGCAATAATAGAATCCATCTAATGAGTCGATCCATAGCATCCTTTTTAGACAAAAGGTATCATAAGGCTGCGTAATCGGCCAAAATGATAACCTTGGATCCTTATAAGTAAGACCTAAAATTTTTTAGCATGAAGAAGATAGTAAGGAGCTCTTTTTCAGTTGCGAAATAATTCAAATGAGCATCATTAAGAGTCCTACTAGCGTAGTATACAATATGAGGAAGTTTCTCATTGTGTTGACCGAGAACTGCACCTAAGGCATAATCAGAAGAATCACATATGATTTTAAAGGGCTAACTATAGTCGGGAGGTCGCATAATGGGTGCTGAGGTCAATTCCTTCTTTAGCCTCTCAAAGGCTTGAAGGCAATCATCGGTGAACTGAAAGGGTGCGTCTTTGGCAAGAAGATTACATAAAGATCGACAAATTTTGCTAAAATCCTTAATGAATCTCTGATAAAAATCGGCGTGTCCTAAGAATGATCGAATTTCACGCATAGTTTTTGGGTACGGGAGATTAGAAGTGAGATCAATTTTAGACTTATCAACCTTGATACCTTTTTTAGATATGATATGACCTAACATTATGCCCTGTTTAACCATAAAGTGACATTTCTCAGAATTAAGTACAAGGTTCTTGTCCTTACACCTCTCTATAAGGAGGGTGAGGTTGTGGAGGAACTCAACAAAGCTAGACCCAAACACTAAAAAAATTATCTATAAAAACTTCGATAAACCTTTCAACCATGTCTGAAAAGATACTCATCATGCATCGCTGAAAGGTAGCAGGTGCATTACACAACTCGAAGGGCATGCGTCGATAGGCAAAAGTACTAAATGGGCAGGTGAATGTTGTTTTCTCTTGATCATTGGGAGTGATTAGAATTTGATTATAGTCGGAGTAACCATTAAGAAAATAGTAATAGGGATGACCAGCTAATTTATCAAGCATTTGGTCTATGAAAGAAAGAGGAAAGTAATCCTTCCTTGTGATGAAGTTAAACTTCTAATAATCAATACACACTCGCCAATAGGTTTGAATTCTAATGGGTACTAACTCATTATCGTTATTTTCCTTCACCGTAACACCAAATTTCTTGGGGACAACTTAAACGAGACTGACTCATTGGCTATCACAAATGGGGTAAATCATACCCGTATCGAGAAATTAGCACCTCGGATCAAACGATCTCCTTCATATTAGGATTAAGTCTATGTTGTGCTTCGCGGGAATTTTTATCATCATCTTCTAAATGTATCCTATGCATGCACACCGAGGGACTTATCCCCTCATTGTCACATATGGTCTAGCCTATGACTTCCTTGTGTTCGATGAGAACACGCAATAACTTACCTTCATGTTCTTTGCTAGGTCAGACGTGATGATAATAGGTAAGGTATCAGAAGGTCCTTAGAAGCTATACACGAGTGATTTTGGTAACAGCTTCAATTCGAGCTCGGGGGATTTATCAATGGAGGGGGGAATTGTCCTTGCAGAGAGAGAGAGATGGGTTCATGCTTAGATCTCCGAGGTCCTATTTCCAAGACAGGGGTGGAGTCAAGGAGAGAGTTGATTCCAACGATAGAGCTTTTGATGTCAAATTCAGACCCAAAATGGGCAAGGCATGCCGCTAAAGAGTCGTCATTATAAGTATATTCGAAAATCTCCTAGATGATAATGTTAATCATATCGACATATAAGGGTTAGTCATCATCTGGTGGTTGTTTTGCCAAATTAAACACATTATGGTCCATAGTCATGTTTCCAAATGAGAATTTCAATTGGCCACTACGACACCTAATGATGGCATCAGACGTCGCAAAGAATGGACGACCCAAAATGATAGGAATTTGTGCATTAGGATGATGAACACGCTGGGTATCCAAGACCACAAAATCAACTGGAAAGATAAAATCTCCCATCTTAATCAGGACATCCTCAATAACACCTAATTTCTCATACACGGTATATAGCAGAAGATTCATGCTGGCTCCCAAATCCAAAAGGGCTTTTTCAATGGTGTGTTCCTCGATCTTGATGGAGATCGTCGGAGTCTTAGGATATTTATACTTAATGGGGGTCCTATATGAGATGATCAAACTTTCTTGCTCAGTGAGAAAAGATTTATTAGGAACGTTTGTGCTTCTCTTGAAGGTACAAAGGTCCTTCAAAAATTTAGCATAGGATGGGACTAGTTGTATAGCATCAAGCAACGTGATATTGATTTGTACGTGCTTGAATACTTCCAAGATTTTGTCCGATTGTGACTTTTTATTTTATGGAACTAAACGTTGTGGAAATGGAGCTTTCGGGACGTATGTCTCAACAGATGGTTCAAAAGATAAGGGCGAGGAAGAAGTCAGATACACATGTGGGTCCTTCTTTTCCTTACGTTTCTCGTATTCACTCATGGTGAGTCGTGAGACACTATTATCAACTTCTTTACCTGACATAAGTGTGATAATAAACTTAGCACGATCTTGGGTAGTGGATGTGTTAGTGTTGTCCTGGATAACATACTGACCCCTAGGCATGTTACCCTTAGGATTAGGCTCGGGTTGGCTTGGGAACATTCATTTATTTCTCTCGCTCAAAGCATTGGCTAGTTGACTCACTTGTACCTCTAATTTGCTAATCGATTGGTTGTTGGCATAGGATTTTTTATGTAGATTGGAGGACACTTTGCGTGGTCTATTGGAATTGTAGGGTACTTTGGGAAAGTAAATTCATCGTTTCTTCTAAATATTGAATCTCTTGTGGTGAAGGAAATAACGATGCAGGGGTGCTCTTTTGGAAACCTGGGGGAGGACACTTTGTGTGGTCTATTGGAATTGAAGGGTACTTTGGGAAAGTAAATTCATCGTTTCTTCTAAATATTGAATCTCTTAGGGTGAAGGAAATAACGATGCGGGGGTGCTCTTTTGGAAACCTGGGGGTGGGTTACTTGAAGATTGACTTCCATTACCCTGGTATTGACATTTAAAGAATAAAAAGTTAGGATGATCCTTCCAACCTAGATTGTACGAGTTGGAAATGGGTCGTATTTGGGTTTACTTTGATAGAGGATGTTTTCTTGCTCAGTGAGAGCTTTATGAGCCGAAAGGGTGGGGCAACTTTTGACGAGGTGGTCGAAACTAAAGCAAAGCAAGTGCATAGGTTACCCTACGTGTTGCACGGAGGCAGGTGTGAGATGGTTACCCTCCTTGGTCATTTATAAGGCTTCTAAATGACGGTCCAAGGTGAACACTTTGGCATTCAATCCAAATCCGTCTTCTTCTCGGTGAGTATTACCCTCATTAATTTTGGTGGTTGTAAAATCCCAATGGGGTGCCCATCGCTGGGAATTTTTAGCAACATATTCTAAAAATAAACATGCGTCATCCTCACTCTTCTCTGTGAAATCTCCACTACACATAAGTTCAAGCATAGACAGAGTAATGTAATCAAAACCCTCATATAAAATTTGGATTTGACGGCCCAATTCGATTCCATGGCGAGGACATTGCAGGAGCAAGTCCTTGAATCTTTCCATGTACATCCAAAAAGTCTCTCCCTCTTTTTGATTAAAAGTATTAAGGGCGTGATGTATTGCCGCCGTCTTTTGGTTAAGGAAATTTTTTTGCAAAAATTCAACACTCAACTGATTCCCAATGGTAATGGAATTTGGTTTCAATGAGAGTATCCAACTCTTAGCCATGTCTTTGAAATAAAAAGGAAATAGTTTTAGTCTAAAAATCTTGTCGGTGAGTTATTGCAACCTAACTGTGCCGTAAATTTCTTCGAATTCACGCACGTGAAGGTACGAATCCTCCTTTTCGATGCCTCAAAAGATGGGAAGTAAATGAATTATTTCTGGCTTGAATCCAAAGTTATTGGCATTGTATACACGATGGTTGACTCGCTCTACTCGGATATAGGTAATCCTTGAGGGCACGAGTTGCTGGCTCTTCTCCCATATCGGTGAAGATCTAAGTGCTATCTACAACAGTATCGGGAATACTAGACTCCGTTATAGCTAAACAACCGGTAGAATCTCGAAACCAACCTTGCATTCACTGCGCTCACCCCTATTTTTTATATTTATATGTATGGAAAGAAAATTAATCTGACTTAGGACCACAAAAATTCGTAAGCTAATACAAAATAATTTGACTTATCTAAATTAGGTAAGGGGAAATTCAATTTTTAAGATCTATTTTCTTGAGATTATTCGATGACAATGGGTCTCTTAAATAATCTCCCTAATTAAAGATCTCCTAATTCTTAATGAGGGATAATTTAAAAGACGATAAACTCCAGACTATCGCCTCAATTACCAAATTTTTTCTCCAGGTAGGTGGTCGGTACGAAGACTCATTAAAAACCACCAATCCTAGTCAAGGTCAAAAGGGCATCGATTTGACAATTCCGTGTTTGGATTAGCTTTTAATCCTATCCTTCAAAATAATATGCCTATGAGCTTTGTGACACCCTATGTCCAATGTCTAATGAATTTTAAATTAAAATTATGGCTTGGGTAATACAAATGCTCAAGTAGCTTACTGATTTGTGGGCTAAGGAAGGGTGATGAAATCACCGCCTTATCTTAAAATTGGGATTTGCCCTTAAGTAAAATTATGCAACGTGCTTATTGAATTTTTCAAAAATAATTTCACGTAGGACCACACAAGACTTACCTCCAGCATGGACTTTTTACGGTCACTTCTTTACGCTGGGCCAAAGTTTTATTTAACGTCGATCGGAGGGAAACGTCGCCTCCATTTCAGTCGTCTCAGAGAGTACCTTGTGCACTTGGCAAGATTTCACAAGTAACCTGAGCACTTTCACACGTTTGCTTGCTTTTCTGGGATTTTTCTCTTCTTTTTGTTTTTGTTTTTTTCTCTTTTTTTATTAACTGAAAAAGAACACAAAAACTATACCAAGTGTAAAGTGCAAAAAAAATATGAAATTTAAAAATAACTACACATATACTTACAATGTAATTTTTTTTTAAAGAGCAAGAAAAAAAAAGCACACCATAAGAGTGTGGGAAAAAATATACTGAAAAAAGGCTATTTGAAATATAAAATATATATAGAGAGATTTTTTTTTGAGTTTTCTTGCATACTTATATGTCAAATCTAGTGTTAAAAACAACTATTTACCCAAGAAAAATCAAATCCAATTCAGAACAACCAATTTTTTATACTGAAAAAAAATAGGAAATAATAGGCTACGGAAATCCCTTTTTTTTATCACTAATTTTTTCTTCAGATTTGAGGTACTTTTATCACTTAACTAGTGTCAAAACAACTATTTAAGTAATAAAGATATTAAATCTGATACCTAGCAACGGGTCGGGTCGGGTCTTAACGAATTCATGTCGAATTTTGCTCAACCTGAACACGATTTGTTAACTTGACAGGTCATGAATCCAATATTCGTACATGATTCATTTTCCGAATGGGTTACACGACCCGACCCGTTTAACCCATTAAGGTAACGAATCATTTTTGGGTCTTAATGGGTTAAACCCGTTTAACTCATTGTATCCGTTTAACCCAATATGAACCGATAGACACGTACTAATAAGACCCGTAAGCTACCACTAAGACCCGTTAGCTTTGCATAATTACATATTTAGCCCTCTCAAACTAAAAATATTATTTTTATATATCCTTACATATTTTAACGAGTCATAATAGTTACTAACGAGTCACACGACCTGATATGACATGAACAGTATTCGGGTCTTAACAAGTTGTTATCGGGTGAGTAAAATTTAACCAACCCGATTAGTTATTTTTAACGGGTCTATCGTGTTAACCCGATAGTGACCCGCACCCGATAAGCCTTGATCCATTAACAGTTAATTTTGGTTCAGGTCGTGTCATGTTATCGTGTCGTGTCACATTTTGCCATATCTATTTTGTGACACCCCACCTAATAAAATACCGTGTGATCATTCCTATATCAAATTAAATAGGAATCTCATTTGGTTCATTCTTAGCATCACTGTCGTTCTTTCATTAATTACTAACCACCTAGTCTTTCGTTAAGCTGATGTCAAATTTTATCCTTATCAATTCAACCTAATACCTTACTAAAACAACAAATAATCTAAAACAAGAATGAAACTAAATACATGCCATAAAGTAAGTACCATAGTCTGTTGAACAACGTCGACTACAAGCTATCCACAAATGCGAATATAAAAGTATCTCAATACATGCCAATACCGAATATAAAAGTACAAGTCCGAAAGTACAACTGACAAGATCCCTATCTAAGATAGAATGAGATAAATGACTATGTCAAAGAAGCCACAACAGTCCACATAGCTGCAGCCACGTACCCTCTAAGAAGGAGTCGAGCCTAGCGCCATTGTGGGAGGAGACCTAAAAGGTTTTTGGAAAAGATTTTATAGCAAGGTTAAAACCCAAAACATTTGAAAATATTTAGTAAGTGAATTTAAATGCAAGAAGTAAATGTGCAATGCTCTTCATATTTAAATTAGTCTCGCGCACTCCATTGAGTTTACCTCACCCCTCAACTAATGTGCACGCCTAACGGATTAAACCTAATGTTCCTAGCCACTTTTCTCGTAATTGCGTTTACCAAATACTATACTAAGTACCCCACTAATATACCCCGAGTGAGTATAGTATTTTATTTATTAAGTTATTACTCTCATTAACTTACATAGATCATAGATCTTTCATTTTAGCTCATATAACATTCCCACAAGTTATAATATCTATACATTTTATGCCATGTATATATATGTAAATTCTCATATATAATTTTTGCTCTATATATATACGTATCATATCTCAACATTCACACATATGTTGGATATACAATGCTATCACCGAACGCATAGGATGCGGCCATAACTCCCGCTGAAAGTGATCGCTCCATACCAACGGTCCACCCCTAAGTCGCAGACGCTATGGACTGGGGATTATACTCGCCCTGCTCCTCAAGTCAGGGGATTCACCCTCATCGCGCAACCTCTTATAATAGCATTTATATTGCTATGGCTTTACTATATATATTATTCACACACACACACACACACACACACACACACACACACACACACACATATATATATATATATATATATATATATATATATATATATATATATATATATATATATATATATATATATATATATATATATATACCGACATATATAGAAATCCAAGACATTTGAGTATCATGCCCATACCCAAGCCTAAAATATTTAAGTCTACACCCCGACTTCCTTATTATTATTATTTACACATTATTTTCTCTTATCGTAATGTAACCCTTTTTTAAGTGGAACCGGACTCCCTATCTCTCGGCCCGAACTTAAGTGGTTCTAATTCACCCTTTAATTTATTTCAATCATGTTTAATCCCTTCAAATAATAATATTATAATGTACTAAATCATGAACTTACATCTCCAATACCATGAAATTTAATCAAATAATTCAACGTTAAGTAATTCCAACTTAACCCTATTTTAATATTAAATTTCACAATTTCAGTTAAGGCGGAAACTATAAACTTCTAACATAGCAAGTCTGAATCAGGGGATTTCAAAGACGTGGCAAACCATCAGATGTCGTTCGAACGAAGAGCCCTGTCATTCGAATGACACTGGATCTCGTTCGATTGAATTACCATGACGTTCGAATGACAGTGGTAATTCCTCATCTTTCTTGCTTCTGTATAAACCCAGTTCGCCATTGATGAATTTAAAACCCCTATTTTGAACAGGTTTCTACAGAAATGTTCCCCAAATTCATCCTAAGCCCTTTCTCCATTACAACAACACTAGCCCTAATAATCTCATCAATTTTCAAATCCTCAATCATCAAATGCATCATTTATCAAATCATCTATAAATTTATCATTCTTATAAGGAGAAAACCCCAATTTATGCAATAACTAACCTTAGAATTCAATTTGATCGCACCTCTTTTGATATGAATAGCTAGATACAATTTAATACTCAAAATATAAACCACTTGCCTTAACCAAGATGATCTAGGGCGTTGAAAGATGAAGTTAAATTGCAATTGCCTATTCAATATCCCTAAATTAACTTTTCCTTTGGCTCTTCCTTTCTTCTCTCCCTTTAGTCTTCCATTATGACTTAATGATGCCTAACCCCTTACACATCTTAGGGTAAAAACACTATTCACATTTTGGGCCTATGGGCCCCAATTAAAATGGCCCAAACTCTCTTTATTAAGTTCACACGTGTGTAATTGGACCCCAATACCCTATATATATATATACCCACTTCTTTTGAACTAACTTCCCTTGACCGGACTCAATCACGCACTAAAAATTGCCACCCGGATTATATTTCTAGAATAAATCCCCACTCATTAGCTTATTTTAAATAAAACTACTTTTAAATATTCCCCGTAATTAATTCTCATCAATTAAGAATTTCTAATTATCGAATTAAATGAATTAAAATAATGACCTAAAAATTACGAGGTGTTACATACTCCCCCCCCCCCCCCCCTTATAAGGGAATTTCATCCCCGAAATTCGAACATACTTGAAGTAAATAGTTCTGGATACTACTCCCACATGTCCTCCTCACGCTCCCAAGTGGACTCGTCGGCACTATGATGACCCTACTGAACCCATACAAGAGATACTTCTTTGGATCGTAACATGCGCTCATTGCGATCTAGGATTGCTCCTGGCCTCTCCTCGTAAGAAATATTGGGATGCAAATCTATCTCCTCAAGTGGGACATGACAAAATGCCCTTAGACTACTCTTATATTTCTTCAATGACGTAACATGAAATTCATCATGGATACGCTGAAGATGGTCGGGCAAAACCCAAATGGTGCGCTATCAGTCCCACTCTCTCAATGATGGGGAAAGGGTCCACATACCTTGGCTCTAACTTCCAATTTTGGCCAAATCTCATCACCCCTTATATATGGGATAGCCGTACTAACACTTGATATCCTATCTCTAACTCTACATACTTTCGATTCGCATCCGTGTAGCTCTTTTGTCCATCTTGGGCTATACGAATACGCCCCATATATAACTCAATCTTCGTGGAAGTATCCCGAATCATCTTCAGCCCCAAAAGTTTGTTATCCCCCACCTCCAACCAATAGGTCAGTGAGCGACAAGGCCTACCATACAGCGCCTCAAATGGGGCCATGCCTATGGTAAATTGGTACGAGGTGTTGTATGAGAATTCAACCAAAGGAAGGTACTATTCCCACCCTCCCCCAAAATAAAGAATGCACAACCATGGCATATCTTCAGACATCTGATTCACCCTCGCTCTTTGCTCATCCGTCTGGGGGTGATAGGCGGTACTCGTCCTCAGCTCGGTGCCCATAGCCTCCTGGAGGCTCTACCAGAAATGAAATACAAAGATCTTATCCCTATCGAAAACTATATTGATCGGGACCCCGTGTAATCTATCTATATTTGTGATAAATAGTCTCGCATACTGCAAAGTCTCTAAATCCGTACGGACAGGCAAAAAGTGGGCCACTTTGGTTAAACGATCTACAATGACCCATATGGAATCATGTCCTCTATGTGAAACAGGTAACCGCGTAATGAAATCCATAGAGATGCTCTCCCACTTCCACAGCAATATCTCAAGTGGATACAACATCCCCGACGATTTTTGGTGATCTACCTTCATAAGATGACATGTCGTATACTTCGAGACAAACTCTGCAATGTTCCACTTCATCCTTGTCCACCAGTATTGCCTTCTCATATCTTGGTACATTTTATCCCCATCGGGATGTACCGCAAACTTGGAGCCTTGAGCCTCCATTAACACGGTGTGTCTCAAATCTCCGTTCTCTGGCACGACTAACCGTCCATTAAAGCGTAACCCACCTTCAGAGGTAATGGAGTAGGAATCCACACCCTCTGCTAGCAATTGTTTCACCCTATCTTGGAAAAAAGAATCATCCACCTGCATTACAATTTCGGGTGTAACTGCTAAAACCGCCATACACGCCTTGACGACCTCATCGTCGTGCCTAAGTTCGCTCCACTTTGCCTTCCAAATTATCGCCAAATCCCCCTTAGATCGTCAGCTCAATGCATCCTCAACTACATTAGCTTTACCATGATGATATTGGATATCACACTGATAATCCTTCATGAACTCCAAGCATCTCCTTTGACTCATATTAAAATCCTTTTGAGTAAACAAATGTTGGTGTGATTTATGGTCCGTGAACAAGGTGAATCTCTCCCCTAAAAGGTAATGCCTCCAAATGCGCAAGGCAAAGACGACCGCGGCCAACTCTAAATAATGGGTGGGGTAAATCATCTCGTGGGGATTTAGCTTTCGAGATGCATAAGCTATAGTCCGCTCTTCTTGTTGTAACACCCCCTAGTCCTTGTAAGGACGCATCAGTATAAACTCGATAATCCACTCCTGCCCTCGTTAGCGCCAAAATGGGGGGCGATGTTATCTTGTCTTTCAACTCGTCGAATGTTAACTGACACCAATCGCTCCATACAAAGGACACTCCCTTTAGAGTCAAACTGGTCAGCGGTCCTTTTATCTTGGAGAACCCCGTGATAAAATGGAAATAGTACCCATCTAACCCTTGAAATCTCCTAATTTCAGTCAGTGTCGTGGGCTGATCCCACTCCCTCATCGTTGATACCTTTCTTGGGTCTACAGAAATCTCCCTCTCCGACACAATATGGCCCAATAATTGCACCTCTCGAATCCAAAACCCATATTTCTCATACTTTGCGTAAAGCGGGTAATCCTGCAATGTCTGCAAGCCCATCCGGAGATGCTCGGAATGCTCCTCCTCCGTGCATGAATAAAAAAAATGTCGTCTATGAACACTATGACAAACAAATCGAGAAAATATCTAAAAACCCGATTCATAAGGTCCATGAATACCTTCGGTGCATTAGTGAGCCCGAATGGCATCACCCAAAACTCATAAGAACCATACTGCGACATAAAAATGATTTTCGAAATGTCTTCCTCTCGAATCCTGAACTGATGGTACCCCGATCAAAGATCAATTTTGGAGAAGAATGTTTGTCGTCGTAACTGGTCAAAAATATCATCAATCCTACGCAGTGGATACTTGTTTCGAATCGTGACCTTATTTAAATCCCGATAATCAACACATAAACGGGGTGAGACGTCCGTCTTCTTCACAAACAACACGGGTGAACCCCATAGCAATGTGCTCCGACGAATAAATCCCTTACCCAAGAGTTGTTGAATATGTTCCCTTAATTCACCCATCTCTTAAGGGGCCATACGATAAGGCGATCGGTCTATCGGCCTAGTACCTGGTGCTAGGTCAATGACGAACTCAATCTCCCAACTGGGTGGAAACCCCGGTATGTCCTGAAATACGTCCTCAAAGTCCCTCACCACCAGAATCGAGCGTATTGGAACCACCACTTCCTGCGAGGTCTCCTCCTCAAGGTAATAAGTGAGTGAGCGATCCTATTTCAAAAGGGGAATCTCTACTAAAATTATTTCCTTCCTCGGGATACCGAACACTATGGCTCTCCCATAACAATCAACCATCGCTCAATAACCAGCTAACAAATATCTACCCAAAATCACATCATAGCCCTCTAAATACAATACCAAATGATCCACCGCAAAACTCAGACTCCCAATCACAACGCCTACCCCCTACAAATAGAGTGGATAAGCGATCCACCCCCTATCGGTGACTCCACACACATGAGTAGACTATTGCCGGTGTCTAGCAACCAAACCACTCTAGCAAAATGGGTCCTAACAAATCAATGCGATGAACCAGTATCGAAAAGAATTTTACCATCATGACCATGGGTAGGGAACGTACCCTCAACTGCTGCTGGTGCCGGTCGTGCGGGAGGGATCAAATGATCTGGAACATTGTACACATGTCCATACCGTAACTGTCCTAACTGCTGCTGGATCGGGAGTGCTGGTGCCGCCTGAGGTCCCTGTTCCTGATGTCCCTGCTGGGCACCCTACTGCTGACCCATATCTCTCCACGGATAATCTCTCCTGAGGTGGTCTTCCTGACCATAAATGTAACAGAGTCTGTTGCCATTCCCCTGATACTGACCTTGCGGTCCCTGACATTGGGGTCCCTAAGGTGGGCCCTGACGACCCTGGCGGGGCTGCCCCGGCTATTGCCCCTGACGACCCCCTCCATTATTTCCATGGCCCTGGTGGCCATGAGGAACCTGCTGCTCATTTGGGCCCTGGGGCCCTGCCTAAACTCCTGACCTCCAAATTAAAATCTCTTAGCAGGATTACCCTAAAGGGTATCATGCCCCTGTTGTGCACCACTCGAAGAACCTCCATTGGCCTTGCCCTGTTGGCTCGGCTCCCCACCCCTCTTTTTTCCCTTAAGATGGAAGCGATGATCCGGACAATAAAGAAGGGCTACATTAACCACATCAGTATACGTCAGAAAATCCGAATTCCATATCAAATATTGCATGATCCTCCAGGCCAACCCATCAACAAACATAGCTTTCTTCTTTTCCTTCTTGTTCACATCCTCCGGTACGAGAGTGGCCAAACGAGTGAAATCCTCATCGTACTAGGCAACATATCTATCTCCCTGCTTCAACTCCCTAAGCCTCCTCCTTATCTATGTCTCAACGGCCAGGGGAAAGTACTTACGGTTGAACTGTGACGCCCAAAACTCTGCAACTATCATAGAATCCCACTCTGTAACTGTGGTAGTGGACTCCCACCACTGCAAGGCGGCTCCCTTCAGCCTAAATGTTGCAAGCATCTGCCTCTGCACCTCGTTACACTCCACCATTCGTAGGTGCCTCTGTAATCAAATATGCGCTACCCTGGAACTCTGGGGGATGACCTTTCTGGAAGGCCTCCCGCACTCGCTGCCACTCTGTAGGCCCTGGGGGACCATGCCCTACTGAAGCCATGTGTTGTGGCAACTGATGTTGAAGAAGGTGAGCTAGTATGCCACTATACCCGCTACCTGCTCGGTAGAAATAAACCCATGTGGCTATGGTACCTCAGGCTCCTAGGGAGCCTCACCCTCTCCTTTTCGGGTGGCTACCCTCGGGGGTCTACCTCTCGCTGTCTTAGGTGGCATTTGAAATGTATAACAAGTTCTATTAGTTCACAATCTATAAAAATATTGAAATAGCAGAAGAGTGACAACCAATAAACATAATATGAGTCAACCGTCCTAACAATAGGGTTTCATGCCAAAGAACGCAACGCTGAAACTAAAGTAAGCTGCACAGATCCTAGGGATACTAGAACCTAATGATTTGATACCATTTGTGACACCCCAACTAATAAAATATTGGGTGATCATTCATATATCAAATTAAACAGGAATCTCAATTGGTTCATTCTTAGCATCACTGTCGTTCATTCATTAATTACTAACCACCTAGTCTTTCGTTAAGCTGATGTCAAATTTTATCCTTATCAATTCAACTCAACAACATACTAAAACAACAAATAATCTCAAAAAATAATGAAACTAAATACAAGCCACAAAGTAACTACCATAGTCTGTCGACCGACGTCGACTACAAGCCATCCACAAATGCGAATATAAAAGTATCTTAATACATGCCAATACCGAATATAAAAGTACAAGTTCGAAAGTACAACTGACAAGATCCGTATCTAAGATAGAATGAGATAAATGACTACATCAAAGAATCCATGACACTCCACATAGTTGCAACCACGTACCCTGCAAGAACGATTCAAGCATGGAGCCCTTGAGGGAGGACACCTAAAATGTTTTTGGAAAAGATTTTATAGAAAGGGTTAGAACCCAAAACACTTCAAAATATTTAGCAAATGAATTTAAATGCTAGAAGTAAATATGCAATGCTCTTCATAATTAAATTAGTGTCGTGCACTCCAATGAGTTTACCTCACCCCTCAACTAATGTGCTCACCTAACGGATTAAACCTAATGTTTCTAGCCACTTCTGTCGTAACTCGCCTTTCATAAATACTATACTAATTACCCCACTAATACACCCCAAGTCAGTATAGTATTTTATTTATTAAGTTATTACTTGCATTAACTTACATAGATCATATATCTTTCATTTTAGCTCATATAACATTCCAACAAGTTATAATATCTATACATTTCACGCCATGTATATATGTAAATTCCCTTATATAATTTCTACACTATATATATATATATATACGTATCATATCTCAACATTCACACATATGTCGGATATACAATGCTATAACCGAACGCATAGGAGGTTGCCATAGTTCCCGCCAAAAGTGTCCGCTCCATACCAACGGTCCATAAGTCACAAACGCTATGGCCTGGGGATTATACTCACCCTGCTCGTCAAGTCAGGGAATTCACCCTCATCACGCAACCTCCTATTATAACATTTATACTGGCAATTGGAGTATCATGTCCATACCCAAGCCTAAAATATTTAAGTCTACACCCCGACTTCCTTATTATTATTATTTACACATTAATTTCCCTTATCTTAATGTAACCCATTTTTAAGTGCAATCGGACTCCCTATCTTTCGGCCCGGACTTAAGTGCTTCTAATTCACCCTTTAATTTATTACAATTAAGTTTAATCCCTTCAAATAACAAGTTTATAATATACTAAATCATGAACCTACATCTCCAATACCATGCAATTTAGTCAAATAATTCCAAGGTTAAGTGATTCCAAATTAACCCAATTTCAATATTAAATTTCACAATTTCAGTTAGGGCAGAAACTATAAACTTCTGACATAGCAGGTCTAAATCATGGGATTTCAGAGACCTGGCAACCATCAAATCTCGTTTGGAAGAAGAACCCTATCGTTCAAACGATAGTGGATCTCGTTCGATTGAATTACCATGACGTTCGAATCACAGTGGTAATTCCTCCTATTTCTTGCTTTTGTATAAACCTAGTTCGCCATTATTGAATTTAAAACCCCTATTTTGAACAGGTTTCTACAGAAATGTTCCACAAATTCATCCTAAGCCCTTTCTCCATTACAACAACACTAGCCCTAATAATCTCATCAATTTTCAAATCCTCAATCATTAAATGCATCATTTATCAAATCATCTACACATTTATAATTCTTATAAAGAGAAAACCCCAATTTATGCAATAACTAGCCCTAGAATTCAATTTGAATACACCTCTTTTGATATGAATATCTAGATACAATTTAATACTCAAAATTTAAACCACTTGTCTTAACCAAGATGATATAGGGCTTTGAAAGATGAAGTTGAATTGCAATTGCCTCTTTAAGATCCCCAAATTCACTTTTCCTTTGGCTCTTCCTTTCTTCTCTCCCTTTAGTCTTCTATTATGACTTAATGATGACTAACCCCTTACACATCTTAGGGTAAAAACACTATTCACTCTTTGGGCCTATGGGACCCAATTAAAATGGCCCAAAATCTCTTTATTAAGTTCAAACATATATAATTGGACCCCAATACCCTACATATATATGTACCCACTTCTTTTGGACTAATTTCCCTCTACCGGACTCAACTGCGCACTAAAAATTCCCACTCGAATTTTTTTTAGAATAAATCCACAACCGTTAACTTATTTTAAATATAACCACTTTTAAATATTCCAATTAATTAATTCTCATTAATTAAGAATTTATAGTTACCGTATTAAATGAATTAAAATAATGACCCAGAAATTACGAGGTGTTACATATTTTATAAAGTCTACACATAAAAAAAAATTGCTGCTGGAATAAATAAGAATAATTAGGATTTTGGGTTTTTTTTTTAATTTTTTTCCCTCCAAATTACAGAACCTTGAAATCTGGAAATTTTTAGAAAAAAAAATTATTTCAATTTTTTAAAAATTTTGGGTACTTTTATGACATAACTAATGTCAGGAACGAATATTTACTCATAAAAGACTCCATATTCGATTTATATATATATATATATATATATATATATATATATATATATATATAATATTCTAGAAATAATTTTAAAAAACTGTTGAATTTTTTTTATTTTTTTTGTATTTTTTTAAAATAAATAAAAGAATCTAGTCTGAAAATAAATATTCAAAAAATCGACCGAAAATCCCCGGTAATGGCACCAAAAACTTGTTGTCAAGTTTTATTTTTTATAAAACTACCATAAGTGCACACGCTATTGAAATATAGCGGGTACAAGTACGAGTCAAACACACAGAGATTTGATAAACTTTTATAAAATACTGATTGTCCAACTAAACAGATGAGTATATAAATGTGATTTAGTTTCTAAAATAAAAATAAAAGCGGAATAAACGAACCAGTAAGAGTTAATATCAAATGTGGAAGAAACATACCGACTCTCGTCGCGTACATTTCGGAGAGTAAAACATCACATGCGTTCAAAATATTTTTAATGTCCCTTTGAATTAGACACTATAAATCTATATTCCCTCGAAAATATCACGTTCTAAATTTTTAATGTGTATTTAAGCATAATGTATCAAAATATCTAAGTCCAAGCATAACCCATCAAAAATGACAAGTTTAAATTTTTAAAGCATGAATTTATAATTAATTCTTGAGGTTTAAAAATACACTTTCGTGTAATTTTAAGCGAGTATCGAATTTTTTATTTCAAATTAAAACACGTCGGAATATGTATGGAGTTAAATTAACATGCATAATTCAATTAGTCATGATAAACATCACCTAAATCCTAGTAATTAAACTACTCACACATCATATTTGACACACCAATATTGCAAGGTGAAATAATAATTTTCATTAATAAATAATCAACTTACAAAATTTCTATTCCAAAGACTTGAATTTCAATATAGAATATGTCTCCCAAGTTACACAAAATTAATCTCCGAAGCACTCAAATATCCATACAAGGTAAAATAATTTTGTGCTCACTGCCTTGAATTTTTTTCTCTTCTGCCTCCTTTTGTAGTTAACTAATGGTATCAATTCTTTTTTTTTTGTTTGTGTTCGTCCCCCTGTTGAGTTCCCCCAATACCCGTTTTATAATCCACGACCCTTTTCATGTCTTGGAGGATTTTTTTGGTAAGTGACTCAAATGAAAGAGTGGGTTTTGGAGGAGTGGAGTTAGTGGACGTGTGTTTGGGATCGTGGGTTATATGAAGTGAGAGCGTTTGTGATTTCTAATTTTTATGGGTTTATGGGTTGTTGGCTGGTGGAGCAGGGTTAGAGGTTGGTGGCCAGAGTTTGGACAGCTCCGGATCGTCAAGTATGGCTTGATTAGGTTTGGGGTATGTATTGAATGGGTATGAAATAATAAAAGCTTGGTGGGTTTTGTTAATGTTTGTTTGGTAATGGAGGGAGGTGAGAGGACAGAGAGTGTGTGTGTTGAAGATTACTGGGAGGTTTTGAACGTGGGTGTTAATGTAGGTAGAGAGAGAAAGGTGTTGGGTAAAAGATGGGTTGGGGATTTGTTTAGGTATGAGTGAGTGTATGTTATTAAGGTGTGTGTAGTTTGTAAAATTTAATTAAAAACGAACTAAAATATTTATAACATACAAATCAACTCAACAAAGCCTTTTCCCAATTATTTGGGGTCGGCTACATGAATCCTATTTTTCCATTCCATTCTGTCCACTGCAATATCTTCGGTTAAACCACATGATATCATGTCCTTTTTTATAATATCCCGCCAAGTTAGTTTAGGCTACCTCTACCCCTTGGGTTACCATCAATACTAACTAAATCACTCTTCCTTACAGGAGCATCCATTGGTCTACGCGTGACGTGTCTAAACCATATAAGTCTATTTTCTGTCAATTTATCTTCTATAGGAGCTACTTTTACCGTTTCACGAATTTGTTCATTTTTAATTTTATCCTTTCGAGTTTTACCACAAATCCATCTTAGCATTCGCATTTCCGCCACTCATTTTCTGCACATTTTATTTCTTGGTTGCCCAACACTCTATCCCATATAACATGGCGGGTCTAATGGCCGTCCTATAAAATTTTCCTTTTAACTTCAAAGGTATACGCCTATCACACAGAACGATGGTCGCACTTCTCCACTTAACCCAGCCTGCTTTAATCCTATGCATAACATCATCACTAATATCTCCATCTTTTTGTATAATCGATCCTAAATAACGAAAATGATCATTTCTAGGTATTTCTTGACCCTCCAATTTCACCACATCTCCATTTGTCCTCCTATTACTACTAAAATTACACTCCATATATTCTGTTTTAGTTCTGCTTATTTTAAATCCTCTTGTTTCTAAAGTTTCTCTCCACAATTCCAACCTAGCATTTATTCCCATCTTAGTCTCATCGACTAAAACAATATCATCTGCAAATAGCATACACCATGGCACCTCATCTTGTATTTGTCCAGTTAACTCATCCATAACAAGAGCAAAGAGATAAGGACTTAATGCTGAACCCTGGTGTAGCCCTACCGTAATTGAAAATTCACTACTTTCTCCGGCTGATGTTCTTACTGTAGTCATCGCACCATCATACATATCCTTGATCACATCAATATATCTGTGAGTCACTCCTCTTTTATGTAGAACCCACCATATTATATCTCTAGGTATCCTATCATACGCCTTCTTCAAATCTATAAAAATCATATGAAGATCCTTCTTTTTCTCTCTATACCTCTCCATTAATCTCCTCAATAAATAGATTGCTTCCATTGTTGACCTCCCAGGCATAAACCCAAATTGATTCTCAGATACTGTTGTCTTCAATCTCAATCTATATTCAATCACTCTCTCCCAAAGTTTCATTCTATGACTCATTAACTTAATACCACGATAATTTGAACAACTTTGTATGTCCCCTTTATTTTTATAAATAGGTACTAAAATACTTTTTCTCCATTCATCGGGCATCCTATTAGTCATTAAAATTCTATTAAATAATTTTGTAAGCCATGATACTCCATCCTCCCCTAAGCACTTCCAAACCTCAATAGGGATACCATCTGGTCCTAAAGCCTTCCATGTTTCATCTTTTTTTAGAGCAATCCTGACTTTTGTTGTCCTAATTCTACGAAAAAATATATCTTCTCGAGTCTCCCTAAGTTCCTCTATATCTAATCTACTCCCATTATCTCCATTTAATAACCTCTCAAAGTAGATTTTCCATCTTTCCATAATTTTATCATCTTTGACTAGGACTCTCGAATCATCACTTTTGATGCACTTAACGTTATGAAAATCTTTTATTTTCCTATCCCTAAGTTTAGCAAGCTTATAAATACTTTTTTCCCCTTCTTGTGTTCCTAATTTTGTATAAAGATCATCATACGCTTTTAACTTAGCATCTCTTACCACTTTCTTAACTTCCTTTTTAGCCCATTTATATTTCTCAAAATTCTCTTCATTTCTATTTGTTTGCCATGTTTTAAAGCACTCCCTTTTAATTTTTACTATATTCTGTACTTCTTCATTCCACCACCAAGTTTTTTTGACTGTGGCCCTTTGCCTTTCGATTCTCCAAGAATTTCTTTTGATATTCTCCTAATGCATGTGGCCATCTTATTCCACATTATGTTAGTTTCTTCTTCACTATTCCATGTTGCTTCATTTAATACTTTATCTTTAAATAGTTCTAATTTCTCTCCTTTTAAATTCCACCACCTAGTTCGTGGGTTAATCTTCACTTTTCGCACTCGGGATTGATTTTTAATATTTATATCCAACACCATTATCCTATGTTGTGAGGTTAAGCTCTCTCCCGGGATAACCTTACAATCTTTACACGTTAATCGGTGTCCTTTCCTAGTAATGAAAAAATCTATTTGGCTCTTATGTGTTCCACTTTTATAAGTTATTAAGTGTTCAAGCCTCTTTTTAAAACATATATTTACTAGTACAAAATCATAAGCCATCGCAAAATCTAAGATAGACTCTCCCTCGTCGTTCCTATCTCCAAAACCATGCCCTCCATGCACTATCTCATATCCTACATGATCTTCTCCTATATGGCCATTAAAATCTCCACCTATATAGATTTTCTCACCTAGGGGTATTTCTTGAATTAGTTCATCCATTTGTTCCCAAAATTGTACTTTAGTGTGCTCATCTAATCCTACTTGAGGTGCATAAGCACTAACAATATTAATTATGTTGTCACCTAATACCAATTTTACAAGTATAAGTCTATCACCTTTCCTAATAACGGTTACGATATCGTCCTTAAAGTTTTTATCTACTATTATTCCAACTCCGTTCTTATTTCTATGTTTTACTGTATAATATAATTTAAATCCTGTATTTTCTATTTCTCTAGCTTTCTCACCGACCCATTTAGTTTCTTGTAAACAAGCTATGTTTACTTTTCTTCTTATCATGGTATCTACTAACTCCATCCCTTTTCCTGTCATAGTCCCTATATTCCAAGTCGCTAACCTAAGTCTAGTATCCTGGACTAGCTTCTTTACCCGCACACGTCCAGCTTGTCGCAGGAACCCTTGCATATTTATCGTCCCATCCGGGGGCCGATGCGACGACCCTTGCCTATTTTTCGAGACACCCGGTGGCAGGCGCAACGCCCCTTGCCTATTTTTCGAGACACCCTAGTATAAGCATATACAGACACGAATCTGGTACTATTTAAAATGACATACACATAAACACATACGTACTATATTATATTTACATAAAATAATATAATAATAAATAAAAATAAAGACACTAATAAAATAAGATGATAAAATAATAGAATAAAATAAGCTAAATATGACACACACACGAATAAAAGTTAATAATACAGAGATAAATAAAATATACTGAAAATATGCGCATAAAAAATTCCAAAAATTTAAATATATAAATCAACACACACTCAAGGTGCAGGTACATGTTAGGCTTGGTTTTAAGGATCGGTTTGGGTGAGGGGAATGGGTTTGACTTTGGAATTTGGTTGTTGACTTTCTTTCGGCGTCGAACTTTGCACGGCCAAAAATTCTTCGTTTCCACTCCGATTGTTATGTCATTTGAACCACGACGTCCCATGATTCAATGCCTTCAATTTTCGTGTATGGCCCGAGCCCAAAATTAGATATTTGAATTTATAATTTTGCTCCTGAAGGTGCGTAAGTGACCATTTCAAGTTCAATTTGCATCCGAAATTTCACCTCAAGCATTCTAAACCTGTCAATATTCAAAACAACCTTGCACTAGAGATTAGCGATGAATATAAGATGTGAGCGTGAATTTATCAAAATCGCATTATTAACCCTCTTTATTCTTAAATTTGTATTTTTCTTTAAAATATCAAAAATGGCTCAAAAAGCTCTATATTTTTAATAAATTTAGAATAACAATGCTTAGATTTGGGCGTAACTAATACAAAATAATGCACTCATCATATAGATACAAAGAATATTTTCAGATTCAAACATAGTCTTTGATAATGAAAAAACGTGACTGTGTGATAATTGTTAAATTCGTAAATTTCTAATTTGGCACACTTATTTAATTAGAGTCTATTTTTAAACAAACATAATTCATCCCCTAAACATGCATCTAAATATGATAAATCATTCCAACCATGCATGAAAAATAAAGACGACTGATATAGGAAAAAAAAACCTTTCGGGTAAAAACCTTTTGTAACACTTTGAAGAATTCACAAGACTTTTGACTTACATACAAACTGATAATCGCTCACAAGTGTGTAATGCACAGTGCCTTTAGCAAACCTTCAAAGATACGAGAGACAATGAAATACCCTCCTGGCATCGGTTCGTCATCTTCGGCTCGTCCACACGCAGAATGACTATGCTCGGTATCCACCGATCAAAGATGGAGATGCCTTCTCCACAGAGGTTGAACAAAATCAAAGTTGTTCTTAAACACCAAGAAATTCACTAAAGCATGTAAGAGTTTTGTGAATTGAAAACCAAAAAGGTATTAAAACCCTAAAGGAAGAAGCCTAAAGAATTCTGCTTTCGCAGTGTTTCTGTTCTGGAAAACGTATGGACTTCTTAATGAAAACGTTACCAAATAATGAGTATTTTATAAAAAAAAACACGCTGCCTCGAAAACAGAGCTCCTTTGAACGAGATCAGCATGTTCCTCGAACGAAGGACAACTATCGTTCGAATGAGATCGCGCGACATGCTATCTTGCGAAAACGATATGCTATGTTGCGCCAACGACTAAAGCGATTTTTTTTTTATTTTAATGTCCGCTTAAACACTTAGAAAAAATACTCATTATCAAATTTTGATGAAAAAGTCTGCTCCAACACTTAGAAAATATTTTGTAAAGATATCCCAAAAGCTCTAAGTGAAAAGTTAAGGTATTTAAAACATAACGTTACCAAAGTAAACTTCGCAGAGTCTTGAATGATGAAGAACTTGAGTAATTTGGATCCGTCTTTGATGTAGATGACTCTTGAATGCTCTTCGACGGTGTAGTGGTATATGACATAATAAATTGATAACAGACCTATGAAAAAATGTCCTTACAGATAAAACAGGCCCGACTTTGAATAAATCTTAGGAAGGAATTCTAACTATTGATGCCTCTAAAGCAACCCAAAATGTGAGAAATCCAAAGATGAATCCTAATGGTAAAGTTAAGTATGTTTGTCCCTCTATAAGAGATCTTAGACAATGTAGTAAGACATTTTCATTTAAAATCTGTGTGTCAAATATGACTAAACCTAGTTTCAAGGACTTAGAAAATAAAGTCAAGGCTACCTCACATCAATACTGTGATTACTGCAATATCTATTGTCACTCCATTACTGAGTGTTTTTTAAAATATTTGTTCACATCTGTTTACCAAAACTTTAACTATTCTAGAAATAGTAGGAATATGTATGTTCTCCATAGGCAGACCATTCTAAACTCTAACTATAAAAAAAGAACGAGCTCGAACTAAGAAGAAGGCATTTAGAAAGACTCGTCAAACTTTTTGAAAGACCATGGCCGAGAAAAAAATTAAAACCAGGGCTATTTGGGTTAGAAAAGTTGACCTTTTTCCCCATCCGAGGTGCAATGTGGTTATTATTGCATTTAAAGCTGAACATACCTCAGCTAGTTGGTATTTGAATCTCGAGTGTTCCAAACACGTGATCGGGGATGAGACAAAATTAACTAATACGATAGACTTTTTAGGAGGAAGTGTCCTTTTTGGCAAAAGAGTCTCATCCTAGATCATTGGTTAGGGAACATTTTGTAAAGAGGGTCTTCCTGCTCTAAATTATCTCTTGATAGTAAAAGGTCCTAAAGACTATGTGCTTAGGATATCACAATTTCATGACTCTCATTACAGAATCACCTTTTCTAAAATGAATTGCAAGATTTTTAATAAAGAAATCTACTGTATTCTTTTAGGAAACATAAATCGGAATAACTGTTACACAGTAATTCTAAGTAGAATCATGTAAGATAGCCAGATCAAATGATTCTGCTCTATGGCATAACAGATTAGGTCACACTAATTTTGATAACTTTCGTAGATTGAGTTCCCAGTAGATAGTTAGAGGTTTATCCAAACTAAAAAACACTTTTTGTGGTCATTGTTAAGTGGGGAAAATGAGTAAGATTGCTCATGAGAAAGTTAAGAATATTTTTAATTTCTAAACCTCTTCAACTAATCCACATGGACCAAATGGGTCCCTATAGAAATATGAGCCTGTATGGTAACAGCTACATCCTAGTGATGGTGGATGACTTTACGCGATTTATTTGGGTTCCTTTTATGAAAAATAAATAGTATACCATCCGAGAATTTTTTAAAATCCCGTTAAAAATACAAAATGAGAAGGATACCCAAGAATCTCATATAAGGAGTGATAGCGGTGGAGAATGCCAAGACTTTGGTGTGGCAGAATATTATTTTGTTAATGAATATAAGTATGAATTTAGTGCACCTAAGACACCCCAATAAAATGGTATTGCTGAACAAAAGAATAGAACAATCTAAGAGATGGCTAGGGTTATGTTACATGACAAAGGGTTGCTAAAATACTTTTGGGTTGAGGTAGTCTAGACGACGTGTCACATTATTAACCCAGACTACCTCAGAAACATTACCAAAGAGACCTATTATGAATTGTGGTACAATAAAAAAATCCAACTTGAAGTACTTTAGAACCTTTGGAAGTATTTGTTATATCTGGAAAGACAGAGAAATGCGTTAGTCGTTATGTCCAAACGTCAAGTCTCAAAATTCCTAGAATTACCTACATAACTTATTAAATAATTAGTACAATGGTAAATTCGGGTATCAATCCAATTTTCAAGCGATGAAGCAATTATCGTGAAAACTTGCAATTCCAATATTTATTAAACTTTTTTTTGCATAATTTTTTTAAAAAAATATTTCATAGGAGAATAATTTAACTATTGTAGAAAACAAAGGTAATTAAACACCTACTAAAATCGAAATTGTAACCGATTTTAGAATTTGTGAGAAGATACAAGAGGTGGGATTATACCGCGTAATCAATTTCATTTAATTTCCTAATTTCTTCAATTTATATGTTTGGAAATAATATTGAATTTAAAATTTAACTCTCATTACAATCATAAACTCAACACTATCATTTTTAGCAATTAAATCTGGGAATGTCACTACATATAAAAAAATAATATTCATACTCTTTTCAATAAAATATCCGCTAAGATTAATTTATTAAAAATCGTACGAATCTTCAAATCACACACACCGAATTAACATCTGAATTTTAGGAAAATGACCTATCTCTAGTTTGAATCCCAAAAAATAATATTAACTTTCAAAATTAATTTACTAACTCTCGATATATAAATTAAATAGTGACTATCCCCAAATTAATTAACCTATAAACGTAGCAATGAACAAACTATTTCATTAAATCAATCATCCTACACATTTCATCACACCCCTTAAATGGGGTGTTTAGAAAACATAATTAAGTAATCAAGCACAATCACAAACATTTAATAAGAAATTAAATATAAGAGCAAGAAATACAATACGCAATAATTCCTTGTCAAACAATGTGCATGAAAGTGTGTCCCAATTTCTTCACAATCAACTAAACTTGATTAAAAAAATAAAAGCAAAAACTAACCCTAAAAATTATTCCAGACCTTAACTAATTTATTTTCTATCTTTTTTTTTGGAATTTTTTATGCTACTAGTCTCTCTCTCTCTCTCTCTCTCTCTCTCTCTCTCTCTGCGGTCTCTTTTTTCCTCTCCATTTCCCTCTACGTATGACTCCGCCTTGAAAATGATCTTCCTCCCTCTTAATATAATCCACGAAGTGTATTTTCAATGGAAGATTTGGTGGGATTTTATTTGGATAAGTCAAAGAAGAATTGGTGGCTTTCACGTGGATTTTATGGGTGAGGCTTTGTTCCTATTTATTTGGCATTTGTTAATTGGAAATGGGTTTTGGGTTAAGGTTTGGAAGGTTCGGGTATAGCCTCGGGTTAAGGAGGTTTCCGCATTGGTTAGGTGAGGGTCGAAACAAGTTTAGGTTTTGTAGGTTCATGTGTTTGGTCCCGATAATGGTTGCTAGGGCCACCGAAGACGGGGTTGGTGGATTTCGGCTTTGGGTCGAGTTTCAGCTGTTAGGAGATGGGTTTTGACTTTTAAGGTTTGGGATATGGAGGTTGGGAGAGCGGGGAGGGAGTGTAGGGAGGTAAATGATGGTGTGGGGGTATTTGGGTGTGTGGATGCCTATGGTTAGAGTGGTGTATGTGTGTTTAGTTGAAAAAATTTAAAATAAAATAAACTAAAAATATTTACAACCTAACAAAAGAAAATCTAAAATTAAAAAAACTAAAGTTTACTAAACTAAAAAAAATTAAATTTCTAACTTGTAAAAATTAGATCTTTACAAGACTAAAAATATAAAGTCTATTAAGACCCTAATAAAAATTAAATCATTAACCTAAAAATAAAAGACTCAAATAAAATTGTAACAACCCTCTCTTTCGGTAGGCTATTTTATGTTTATTTACTATGTGTAGTAAGTAATTGTAAAATGATAGATGTTGAGTAAATATTAATTTAATATGAGAAAGGTTAATATTTACTGAAATGTTGTATGATTACCTGATGAGTAGGTAAAAATATCCATGTGGTGATTTATGGTGTCATAAGATATAAAATGACATTTTGGTTTAATGAGAAACCGGAACTTAAAATGAGTTATAAAATTTTCAAATGATAATTTGGAGGGTGTAGTTAGTCCCGGTAGGTGCGAGACAGTCAAAATAAGTGCCATATTGTATTTTGGCATTTCGGACACTTTCGACTGGTTATAGCTTAAATGTGTAGTGCGTATCATTTTATCGCGTATTAGTCATTAAAGTTGGATATTTTAGACTAGTGGTCCGATTTAGTTTTGCTAACCTCATTATTTTCCTCATTTTCTCTTAACACACAATTGTTAACCTAGAGAGAGAAAGGAGAAAGAAGAGAACTTTGGAGAAAAGAGAGATTGGAGCTTGGATTTTGTTTGCATCTTCCTCAAATCTGATTTTTCTACATCAAGGCAAGTTATCTACTTGCTATTATATGATTTAGGGAGAATAATTAGTTGTGATAGTTATGAATTTGTTGTGTTTAATCATTTTAGGGTTTTGTTGGATTTATGGGTATTAACCCTTGGAAATTGATTGGGATGATTAATATTGTAAATGATGGTAATTAGACATATTGGTGGTGTATTAGTTCCATTAAATGATATGGTCTTTGGTTGTTGGAAGAAGAAATAGGAAGGCTAGGTCTGCTATG
Source organism: Sambucus nigra (assembly GCA_949130495.1). Classification (NCBI taxonomy): domain Eukaryota; kingdom Viridiplantae; phylum Streptophyta; class Magnoliopsida; order Dipsacales; family Adoxaceae; genus Sambucus; species Sambucus nigra. The sequence goes on from OX422211.1 coordinate 36,581,750, forward strand.
ACCGGTCGACTGCGGTTATCAGACCGGTCGACCGGGCCTTCGGGAGAGGGCACACTGCCTTCTTTCAAAGGCATAAATGTTGAGGCACGGTCGACCGCGTCCCCCTTACCGGTCGACCGGCCCTGCCGAAGTGATCTTTCTGCTTTTCTTCTTAGGCAAAAACTTGAGACGCGGTCGACCGCGGTCTTCGGACCGGTCGACCGGTCCCCTGTTTTCTTACCAAAATTTTACTTTTGCTTTTAAATCTTTTTTTTTCATAGGGACTTAGGAACCTTCTTGAATGAAGTAAACTTGGGCTTTTAGAGTCCTAGTTGAGTCTGGTTGTCACCCTATAGTGGAATGGATTTCACTTGGGGTTAAGTCCAAAAAAGGGGGAAGGGGGTATTCCAAAGTGAAGTTTAGGCATCACTCTCTTGGTTACTTCTCAATAGGAGGATAGGGGTTGTAGGCCCATGTTTGGAAGACTTAAGGGATTATCAGAAAATTTTATGAACTTTGGGGACTTGTAGGATCATAATGATCATTTGGAGATTTAGTCGGGACTTGTACTTTGAGGAATATTAGTGACGATATTCGAGGGGAATTAGGTTCAACTAAAATGAACCCAGTTGTTTAATGATGATAGGTTCGAATAAAAAGAACCAAACACATGGATATTTGAAATGGAATTTGGTAATGGTAATTGAAAATGAAAATGAGATTAAAATGGTAAATGTTAATTTACTGATTACACATCTCTCTAAATGACATCATAAAGGAAGTTCGCGCGCTTGGTGATGCCCCCTGGCTAGTGAATGCAGGGTGGATATAGTCCTAGGCCATATGCGGGGTTTTTTATATGTTTTCTGCGCTGGTTAGGGGATTCCGGGTGTGGTCCTCACTTTCCCGCAGGCATATGGCCGCTTCCCGACGTTGCGTTATGATCCCAGGTTGTCTTGTATAGATAGGCCCTGGAAGATGATGGTCATTTAGGGGCGCGCCCAGTGGGGAAACTCGGAGGGGCGGTCTTAGAATCGTTATATGTATATGAATATAACTTTTCTGCATCAAGTGGGACTTGATGGATATATGCCATAAAGAGCATGATACGTTCCATAAAGAGCACGGGGATGAGATTAATGAGATATGTTCCATAAAGAGCACTTGATATTAATGGTATTCCTATTAAGGAATGGAAAGATGAAACGGTAAGATAATTAACTATGGAAGTTAATAAATGGTTTTATTCCTATTAAGGAATACAAAAAAGGTAATGGAAATTTGATATATGAGTAAAGGTTTTAAATTCAAGTTATTACTTTTCTTTCTTTTATGTCAATGACATTTCATTTCATCATTTAGTTAAATTGTAATGTAAATTTATCATCCTTATCATTCATACATAACTGTTCATTTCTATCATGCTTTTTATTTCTTCTGGTGATTATATAGAACCCGGCCCTGACCGGTTTACTTTCCTTGTTGTGTATATGATTGTATCCGCTCAGGTGCTCCCCCGCAAGGACGCCAGTTTTGATGTTCCCATTCCTTTGCTTTCGACGAGCTGTAAGATTTTGCGGGTTATTACAGGACATTGTATTAGACGCTCTCATCTTTGTATTCAAGATATGATCGGGTCTTTTTATCGGGCGTGTGGCCCAAACATTTGTACTTGTTTAATGAATGTATTAGGTAAAAATATTTAAATTGGGTACTTCGTTGTATGTTGTTGTGGATCGACAGCTTATTCGGTCATTTTGTATACATTCGTCTTAGTTGTATTATATATACTCTTTTGGAATTCCACTTGCTTATCAAATGGGGTTGTTTTAATTTAAATTTCTTAACTGCAGTTTAAACTTCTAAACTTGTTGACAACCCGTCTTCTGATTTATTGGGTGGTTTTCCCGTATACTCAGTTTATTATTGTTGATGCTGAGAATGTTATCCATCCATGATTCCTGTTACGTTTGAGTATCGGGCTGGCCACCCCTTATCTCGGATCGCGGGTTGTCACAGAAATAAAATAATAATAATAGAACCAACTAACTTAAAAAACTAAAATCTAAAAATAAATAATTAAATGAAAATCTAATATATATATATTAGACACACCATAACGAACCCTAATATCTATAACTATACGCACACAAATTAAACATAAAATTCCTAAAAATATAAAATAAATCCTAACAATTATAAATGACTCAAATAAAAATCTAAAATAAAATAAAACAAAAAATAAAACACACACGAGGCTCGGGTAATAGACTGGGCTCCGTTTAGGCTAGGTCTGGTTCGGGAATGAACTTAGGACCTCGGAACACATCTGGGCAAGCTCAAAAAAGGACTTCAGTCTTCACGGTAGCTTTGAATTTCTTGATTTAACGCTTTTGACTGCTATTGTGTCGCAATTGACTGGATTTTGTACTATTTGATGTTGCGACTGACGATTGACGTGCATTATAGATAAATACGAACATAAGGTCTTTTTTTATTAAGAACGAGTGACTAAATTTCATCTATTTGGGGTATAAAATCAACACTTTGGGGTGCTTATCAATACCCGAGGTGACAAAAACATTTTTCTAGGATATTCTGAAACAAGTAGGGCTTACCGTCACTACGCTAAAAAAAAAAATGTCACTTTTGAGCCAGCCACCCTTGTCACAATTAATGATCATGACAAAAAAACATGCATTTTTTGTCATAGTCATTGACCATGAGAAGCTCGTGACAAAGTCTTATCACGGTCAATGACCGTGATAAGACCGTAACAAGTACAATTATCACGATCGGGGCTTGTCACGGTCAATGACCGTGACAAGACGGTAACAAGTACAATTATCATGATCTTGTCACGGTCATTGACCGTGACAAGTTCGTGACAACTTTGTCAGTAAAAAAAATCCTCCCTCTTCTTTTTTTCCACCGTTTTCTATTCCCTCCATCTCTCTCTCTCTAAACGACTGCGCTCTCTCTCTCTCTGCCTGGTATTTTTTCTTTTCGCCTTCTCTTTTATTTGTGTAAATGTGCTCATGTGTGTGTGTGTGTATATATATATATATGTATGTGTGTGTGTACATGGGTGTGTGTGTGCATGTACATGGGTGTGTGTGTGAGTGCATGTGTGTGTGGTGGGTGAGAGGGGGCATGGGGTGGAAGGGAAAGGGTGGTGGTGGTGGGGAGTACATGTGTGTGTGTGTGTGTGTACGTGTAGCGGGGAAGGGTGTGTGTGTGTGTGTGCAGGTGTGTGCGTGTGTGTGTGTGTGTGTGTGTGTGTGTGTGTGTGGTGGGGCAGGGGTAGTGGTGGGGGGGGGGGGGGGGTATGGGATTTGTATGCTTTTGTGTTAAAATTAATTGGTGTTTAGTTTAATACTTAAAATTAATTGTTAATGTTGATTTAGGATTTGATATTAATGTTTAGTTTAGGACTTGAAATTAATTGTTAATGTTGATTGGACATTATAAATATTATTTCTTTATTTTTATTTAGGTTTGAAATTGTTAAAATTGAACTAATTTAGTAGATGAATTAGATGGAGTACGGGATACACATTCATTGGTTTGTTGTTGCTATTGGATTATATTGGACGAAGGTGGTTGGATATGGAAGTTGGTTGTTAAATTTTTTAAAAATACTTAATTTAATTCACATAAATAAATCCGTAAATAAATATATTGTCTTAATTTGTTGAGTTGGTTAATTTTGGAAGTGGCACGACCACTAGATTATTGTCAAAATGGGGGGAGGGGGTGTTCTCGACTTTTTTCTAAAATTACTTTCTGTCATGACCCATTCGACAGTGGAACGACCACGAACTTGTCATAATTAAATGAAAAATACCTACAAGTACATATAATATGCATAGATACTAGCCTTCTAGTTCTTATGTGTAGGCATTCAATAGCCCTTAGACCCGTTTGAGAGTCATTACCCCTGTAATGAGATCTTTCGAATTGTCCTGTTTGGACAGTTTGGGACTACATAATTTCCGTATAAGAATATTCTTAGTGGCTTAAAGTTGTTACTTTTGGAGGAATTTCTGTAGTCGTATCCTAATGTTCTCCGAGTACATACTAGATTGGCAAGTGTGATTGTTAATTCAATTGATCAATTGAAATAACACTCACACTTGCCAATCTACGTCGTGTACTTGGATAACTTTGGGGATATGCTGTCGAATTTTTCTCAAATCGTAACAATGTGCATGAGTTGTTAAGTATATTATAGAAATATGCGGTCTTGAATGGGATAGGACCACTCACCCTTTAAAGGAGATGAGGGAAATAGAGATTACTATTATAAATTAAATTTAAAAATCAAATATAAATAAGACATAATTGATTGAAACATACTATAAATATAAGTTTTGTCTACACTAATCCACGAATATACGCTTCTTATCTTTAATAGGTGATTGTTTGTACACTACAAGAAGAATACCCTATTATGACACTTGTAAAAATAATTTTATGACAATTTTAAAGAAAATGTCATTAAAAGTATAATGCTATTACTTAAATGACATATTATTTATAAAACGTCATTATATATATATATATATATATATATATATATATTAGTACTAATTTACATGACATTTTAAATATAAATGTATATGTATTATGACCCTTTTTAATAAAAATTTAAAAGAATATGTATTTAGTATAGCATTCATGACAGTTTTACTCTTCTAAATTTTAGTCCCGCGTAATTGCGTACTATTTCCCCCCATCTCAAATGCGAAACATTTTTCTCTAACCAAAATCCAAAATCCAAAATCGACATCTACACTTTTCACCCAAAATCACACCAAAGACTCCTCATTCTCATGACACAAAATTGCGCTTTGATTTCGGCGTCCTCCAGTTTTTTATTGTGGCTAGGTACTCTCTCTCTCTCTCTCTCTCACCCACACCCACACACTTGATCGGTATCTCACAAAATCAATTTAAAAATTATTTGGGTTAATCGATTTCAGCTTCTTACAGATTTGGAAATGCAGATTGAGGTATTCAATTTGAAAATGAATATTTGGTCTCTATAGGTAATCGATGCATGTGTTTTTATTGGTTTGTAGTTAATTGTTAATCTTAATTGTCAAAATTTGATTATGTTTTGTGGGTTTTATGGCCAGTATGGGTTTTGAATAGAGATTCCAAGAGTACCAATTTTGTTTAGGTTGGTGGGTCTTTTCATAGCTTATAGTTGATTTTCACTTAGATAGTGTTGTATGAATTAAATCAAATAGTAAAAAGGCGACGATTTATAATTTTTTTGTACATATAATTTGATAAAATGTTGTATGGATAAATTCAAATTTTGACTATACATTTATGGACTAATTACACTTACTTATATTTATCATTATGGTGTACTCTTTTTTTAATTTATTATAAAACCCAATAGACATGGATTTGAATCTTCTACTATTTTTGTATTGCAAACATTTTGTTTAGTTTGTTCTATAGTACAAATACTTTTATAATCCTCACTTACAGATTTACATAATGATCGATGCCTACTTTTATGTTGCCACTTTGAGGAATATTTGTTTGGTGTATATCTTTCTTATTGAGTTTGTTGTCCAGAGGGTCGCTTCCTGGTTGGTTATTATGCCATGGGATGATTCTGTAGTACAAATATTTCTCTGTCTTGATGAAGATTTGTTGTGTTAATGTGAACAACTATTTGCTAATGCTACCGAACAAAAGAGTTTTTATGTTGTTATTATTAGTGATTGGGCCCGTGGTGGAGTGAGTTTGGTCACATCATATGTTTATTGTGAAATTCTACAATTTATGACATGTGCAATCTTTCATTGACTTTGTTGAATTTGTTTGTTACTACTACAATTCAGTAATGCTAAAGTGGTTGTCATTTGTTTGTCTAGTGTCCAATTATGTTTGTTGTCTCATGAAGAGTGTAATTGTGTTTAATGCTAATTTTTATTATTATTATTTTTAACAAATGTCTTTTATTTCTCAATTTCGTTTACAGGCATCCCATGGGGCACAAAAGTAGCCCGTGGGAAGTGACCGTGTTCTCATTGGGCTCCCAATTGGAATTTGAACAAATATGAGGGCTTAGTTAATCTAGGATTAATCTGGAATTCACGATTATATGAATGTGCAAGCTCATCGTATGTCCTAATTTATGCACATTTATGTTTGCTTTACAAAACGACATGGAATCGATTTTTCTAAGTCTAGAGGGTAAACATTTATTTTCATACCTTTTACCTTTGCCATGTGTTCAAATCAAAACATATATCAATAAAATCCACCTTTGTCACAATGCTAGCCTATATGTAATATTGTGCTAGTTTAATTTAAATAAAACAGTCATGAAAAATATACTAGAATTATTTTTATGATTGTACTTAATAAAAAATCACAAAAGGTTAATTTATACTAACAAATATAACTCTTTTATTCTAACAATCATATATATTAATATATTTTATGACACTTTTCAAACCTTGATAAACCAAAACTTATAACTAAGTTAAAATTCATTACCGGTTTTAACATTACCCCGGCCGCAGGTCTTAGATAAAGGGAGGGAAATATAGAAATCCCCAAATTTTGGATTCCATTTCTCTATGGTTCTCATACCCGCTGCATCGCTCTCACTCTTTTTTATAATTTATTATAATACCTACTGGATATGGATTTAAATCTTCTAATGCTTTTGTATTGCAAATATGTTGTGTATAAATGAAACATGTGTAAATATTTTTGTATTGCAAATATTTTGTTTCATTTGTATACAATTTGTTGGTGTATTCTTAGACTAAGAACCTAATAAGAAATTGTAACTACCTATAATTTATTTGTGTCGATTGACCGTTATTTGAAACTTAGTAATGTGTAATACTTACTCTTACTTGTGCATCGCACGAAGTATTACTAGAGGCGGTTCATTTTAAAGTAAAATGGTGGTCGGATCGTCCTTGGGATTGTTCTCCTTGTTGGACATGTTTTTATAATACCCACTTCCAAATTTAAATAATGACCAGTGCCTACTTTTATGTTGCCTCTTTGAGGAATATTTGTTTGCTACATATATTTTTCATTGCGTTTATTATCCGGAGGTTTGATGTTTGGTTAGTTATTATGCCGTGGGATGATAATTTCATACAAATTGGTTTGTTTTATAGTACAATTACTTCCTTTGGCTTTGTGAAGATATTTTGGGTTAATGTGAAATATTATTTCATAACTAGAAGGTAGTATCTGAAGAATTTGTGTTCTCAATGCAATATTATTCATTTTCTTATAGTTCCATGTCGTTGTTTTAGTCTCAATGTGAATTATTCATTGGTATTAAGGTTATAATATTGATGCAAAGAGTTTTCATGTTGTTGTTATTGGTGATATGGTCACTGGTGGAGTCATTTGGGTCACACCATTTGTTTATTGTGAATGTCATAATTTCTGACCTGTGCAATCTTTCATTGATTTTATTGAGTTTGTTCCTTACAAATACAGTTTTATTTAATGCTAAAATGGTTGTTTGTTGGTTTAGTGTTAAATTATGCTTGATGTCTCGTGAAGAGTGGAGTTACGTTTAGTTCTATTCTTGTTGATTGTGGTGATTCTTTGAAGTTTGGGTGGTTTTCTATTTGGTGAGGTTTTTGGTGATCATTTGCCTCAATTTACTACTGCTAATAAGAGTTCTTTTTTTGGAAGTTTGAGAGTTTTCATTTGGTCTGCTCGTAAGTAATTTATTAGATGAGCTAACTCACTCTCTCACTCTTTTTTTTTGTCATTAACTCATTCTCTCTCCCCTCAATCATAAAATGTTGAAACTAATTTTCTAGAGTAGTTCCTTAGAAGATTTATGTACCCTTGATAGTACTTGGAAGAAATAATTTTATTTTTCTATTATGCGTTTGCATTTTAAAGTAATAAATGAATTTCTTATCTCCGGGAATACTCTATAATTCTTAACTTCAGCGACTGAGTGGCACGGAGAGAGGCACGAACACCTCTCGGGGAAAAATAGTAACTAGTGGAAAGTGAACTCATTCTCACGGGGCTACCGTAAAAGCGAGCGTTAATGGACTGGGGAGTTTAAAACAATGACTAAGTGGACCAGGGAGTGGCACAGACACCCCATAGGGCATAAAAGTAACTTGTTTGCGAAGTGAGTGTGTCCTCTTCGGGCTCCCGATTGCTGAAATTAACTGATATAGGCTCGTTTTGTGATTAAACGTGGGCATTGGGCGGAAACTAAAAACAGCGATCGAGTGGCCGGAGAGTGGCATGGACACGCCATGGGGCACAAAGTAACCCGTGTGAAGTGATCATGTTCTCACTGGGCTCCCGATTTCTGAAATTAACTAATATAGGCTCAATTTGCAATTAAAATTGGCATTAAGTGGCACAGATACACCATGGGGTATAAAAGTAACCCGTGGGATCCTCTCTGGGCCCCACTTGTCCAAATTAAATAGTATAAGCACATTTTGGGGTTAAAAGTTTAAGAGGCGGAAACTCAAAGCTCTTGGGAATAGTTAAATTGGTTGGGCACTATGACTATTTATTTACCCATGAAGTTATATTGTACTCTCACATAATAATTTTGTGATGCGAGTGTTGCAAACTATTCCCTAAATTATCTTATATTGTTGTCTATTTTGTTGATTGGCATAGTGTATGAGTAATAATTTTAATTATTTTTTTTCATGATAACCATTTTATTTAATTGAATTCAATATTCTGAGTAGATTGGTAACAAAAAAGGTAAGCAAAGTACCTAGTTCGGTGGTTATCAAGTACCTCTCAAGTCTCAGAGGTTGTGGCATTGAAATTCTTTTGGGCAGTTTAGTTCATCTTCCTTTCTAATAATAATATAACTATAACCTGTATAGAGTTTTTAATTTAAAGAAAATGGTTATTTATTGTTGTAGGTTGCAAATGGACTGAACTTGTGTATATCCTAATCAAGTTTATTTAATCCAATGAGTTGATATTGAGTCTCACATATAAGAATGCATGATAGAACTCGCATATCTGTGTGTTTTGAATTCTTGGGTCTTCATATCCTTACAAACAGTTAATAAATTGGATAACAAATGTTTTACCGAGTGGGAACTCAAACATGAATAAATTAGATAATCCACTTCTAGGGACATCAAATATAACAATTGTTGAGTGGGATGTGTACCCTATTCAAAGAGGGTGTGGATATAATGGAATGCTCAACCTGGTTATATTTGATGAGAATATTGAATCAAATTATGAATATCTTATATAATACAACACTAGTATACAACTATCCTCCTCTGATCATTTGGTCATGGTCTACGAAAGAAACAATTGCATTTCTTGAGTTCTTATTTAAATTTCTAAACATGGTTAACAAAGAAGTTTTTTTTAGAGATGTTCAATATACATCAGGAGATAAATATGTACTAGTTAATAAAGATCATAAATGTGTTCCAAGTTTTTTTCATAACCCACTTGACATTTATTCTCACGTTCTTTCTCTTTGTTCGTCCAAATTTGAAAAAATCTAGCTTTGCAGTTGCTTGAAGAATATAATCCTCATGCTTAAAAATGAACTTTCGGACAAATTTTCTTCGTTGTCATGTAGATTTAACGACTGTAGTAAAGAGAGCTTATTGAGTTTCTCAACTAGAGGTTTTTCGATCATGCGTGCGAGTGCTAAGACTGAAGATATTAGTTTATTGTTGTTGGGCGACGAAATGAGAATACATTTGTGTAGAAATCCAATAAGGGTTGATTTGAGGAGATTTTTTTTGGTTAAAGAAACTTTACTTAAAGGTTTGAGTCCTTTTAAATTCCCAACGAGCCAATCAAACAGATGAGAAAGCTGCTCGATTTTAGAAAACTCGACTCTGGGATGTGAGTTGTTCTCCTCCAAACTCATATTTCACATATTCCTTAGTCTCAGTTGTTTCAAGGACTTGAGAAGGGTTAGAAGGAACTTTGGTTCTTTATTTGACAACTTCGCAATGACACGCTTTAACTCATAATATATAATCTGCAAAGTACTAATACTATCGTCATCTTGAGAGATATTTGAGAGCTCTTTTAAATTTTCTGAATTTAATGCCTTCAGCAAGGACTCCCATAATAGTGAAACAAAATCTGAAGGGTAGGAATTATATAATTGAACATATTTCTTCAATATCTTGATGATATATTTCTTAGAAACTTGCATGTTTAGTAGACTGCACACATTTTTTTGCTTTTTTGTTTATGCATTTTCTCAACTACCTTTTTTTTAATACAATTTTCATGTTTTGTATACTCTTTCAAACTTAATTAAATTTTAATATTCATTTTTCTCTAAATGCAAATTGCATATGAAGAATATCAGTCAACATAAGACGAATACAAATTGCATCAGTTCCCGCTCTGATTGAAACCTCGGCCTTAATACATGTCTTCTGAACAAGACCATTCACAAGCATCATGATGGCCATGCAATATAACAAGGACAACATGTCTTCATAATGAAAAGCATCGTCAGTTTTGACTTTCGAAAGAAAAGATCTTTTTGCTGAACTTCTATAATGGAAGTTATAATTTAAATCACTACAGGTAAACATTCTTTGCTTCTCCAAGTTGGTGTTCTTCAGAGAGTCGGAATCTTCACTCAAGGTGAATTTGGATTGATTAATGTGATTTGAGTTCTGATTGAATTAGGAGTTAATTTGAGTATACATTTAAAAAAAATCTTCACATTATTAGTTAAAGGAGAGTTTTTTTAGCGTAAGGGATAACCAACTAAAAATAAAGATTAACGCATCTATGTTTTCATCCGGTTAACAAAATAAAGATTATGTTAGTTTTTTCCCCTCTTTTCCTTGTTTTCTTTCTCTATGTTGTTACAAGAGAATCTATTACAAATACTCCAATAAACATAGTTTGAAAACATCACTAAAAGTACCATCAGGGGTATTTGCAACAAAATGTATAGTTCCGGGGTAGGGGTCGAGATATTTAATTAATATTTTTGTTTGGTTCTTTTCAAACTGCGGCCTAGTTATGTGAAAAAATTGTCACGTCTTCTATCCATTACAAAACCCTGGGATTACAGAACTACTGCTCACATAATTTGAAATTTCATCCATTGATTTCTAAGCGTACGATCAGTGACAAAGTTTTTATGATTTATCTCTCAAACCAAAATTTTCCTTTTAGTTTTATTGTTAATTTTTTTTTGGTTTCAGTAGTGACAAATTTGGTCACAGAATAGTAGGGGTTTTAAAGAGGAAGAAGAGAATAGAAATGTCGAAGTCATGTTAGGGCCTCACAATGGAGATGGCAAGTGTATCAGCGAATTCGACAGTGTTCAGATTGAGAAACGGTCATACAGGGAATGCACTAAAGAGAAAAGACCTTCGATATCTACTGAATGTGTGGGACTAAGGGAAAACATATTTCAATTGCAAGAGAGACCAAGTTGACACAAGAGCTCGAATTCACGAAGATGGAGGCTACTAATTGACCCAGAATGTTGTAATAAACATTGGGTTTGGATTGCGTAAACATTATTGTCCAAGTTTAAGGTACCAAATTTACTTTTAGATAGCCATTTAGAGTATCATGTTCTGAAGTTGTGTGAACCTCAGCTATGAATTCCTTTTTTACTCGATTGACTGGTATTTTTGATAATCTTTTTTATAATTTTAGATATGCCCACGAAACAGAGCACAATGATGTAAAAAGGTTTGTGTATATTTCACCACAAAAATAAATAGAGCTTAAAATGAAATCAGGAAAGTGGGAATAATTGAACAGTAAAAGATAACTCTATTATATGGTATTGTGTAATTGTTGCTTACTTTCACTTGATAAGGTAGATACTCAAATCCAGGCAGTTCTCCACTTAGATAAGGTAAAGGATGCTTTTTCTTCAAACTCAAATTTTACTGAGTTGTTATAGGAGGTGCCAATGTGAGAAAATATCCATTCAACTTCCATTCTCTCTCATAACTTTCTTTGGATTTGGCTATTTATGAAATGTACATATTGTTTTTTTTAATAACTTCAAAATTGGTGAAATTTTCATCAGATCAGGTGAACGACGTTGAATGCCTTTCGTCTAAATTTAGAGGAGTCATTTGTTCTTGATTAAGTTGATATGTTCATGATGAGACTATGTGTGACTAATTTCTTTATGACGAAGAACTTTTAATTATTTATTGGAGGAGTGAAAATGAAATCATATTACCCATTTCATCTTGTTTGTTTATTTTTTTCTTTTTCTTAATTTTGTGTTGACGAATTTTATTGCGAATAAATTCTAGGCATTCTTCACCATATCCACCGTCTTCACCAAGGCATCGGAGGTAATTTCTTCTCTAATTATTTCAAGTGAAGTTCTCTAGGCAAAGAAGTTCGTATAAAATTCTGCCATATTTGAATCCACAAAGTTGGATTCATTAAAACCAATATTTATTTGATTTTATTTCTGAAATAATGAGACTTAATATGAGATCCAATGGGTATATAAGTAGACATTGACTAGGGACCTTTGTCTCATTTACCATGAAATGTAACAGTAAATTAACGACACAGTAAAACCGAGGTACAACATCTAATACTGAATTTTGTGGGCTAAGTCTAGTTTTAAGTTTTTAAGATAAACTTTGGGAGTCGAAATCCTAATAACCCTTATATATTACAGAGTTTTCAGTATATGCTTATTTAATTTACAGATTGAGCTTTGAAGTAGAAAGACATGTTCTTCTGATATTACTTTCTAGTTCGCATTCTTCCTGCTGGATTATCTTAAACTGGCTCATATATCAAGACTTCCCTGATTAGACTTGTTATGGATAACCAGTGATCAAGCAGGAGATTTGGTTATGTGGTTGGTTATTGTGAATCAATGTCACTTCAGACACATCATAATAGATGATCTATAACAATGTTCATGTGCCCTGCATCAACATGATTCTAATTTGGGAACGATATTCCATTTGCTAATTGGTAGGTCATTGTAATTTTAATATAAACGTCATTGTTTATGGTATTTTTCATTATAATTGCTTATAAGGGGTGTTTGATTTTTTTTATTAGATTGACAGCACGAAGGAATCATTATCTAAATGCGGATTTCCCTCCTCTTTCATATCTAAACGAGGAAGATGGCATGCATTACAAGTTAAAGGACGTGCTACCAGACCCTCTGCTCACCGCCATATGTAATGAATTTCTTGTGTTGATTTGGTGATGATTATGCACACTACAAAATCACATTTCGCCGCATTGCATTTTTGATGTAGAGATCAAGGGGGGACATAATGTCATTTTGTGATACTATATCAAGTGAAGGGAGGGATATTCATCATTAAGTTGTCTACACACAAGGAGTGTGTCTTATAACAAATGGCTCAACTGGCTTGAAAGATCCCACGCGTATAAATCAATTACCCTTCCTGCTATAAGTTCTCCGACAAGGTACCATTCTGGTAACATCCAAGTACTCATGTGTCACACTCGGGGTTCATTTTTGTGAGGGCTTTTCTTGTATATAGTATGCCCTATGCTGGATTAAATTACAGATTGTGGATTCATAAAAGAAAAATTTGGTACATCCTTGTCAAGAAGAAGTCAAAATTAGCTAAAATACGTTCTTGTAGTAAAGAAACCTCTGGAATTAAGACACTGTCGTTTTTGTGTCCAGTAATTGAGTGATTTGACCTTTTTCTATTACTAAACCACTAGTTTGTGCCTGAACGAATTGGATTAAAACACATATTTTACAATAGGAGAACTTTTTTTTACTATCGGCCTTATTATTCTACTTTTAGAAAATTAAGTTTTCATTTGCTTCAATATTTTCTGAATTTTAATTTTGTCTGATTTTTTTAAAGTTTGGCAATTGAATAAAATCATAGAAGTTGTTCATGTTTTTTAAACATATCTATCAATATTTTAATTCTACCCTTTTACCATATATGGATGTTGCTCCTAATTTCTCTATGATATGTTGATTCAAATTGTTTATTGTTTCCTTTTTGTTGCTTGATGGTATATAGCAATCCGCTCAAATCTACCATAAAATTTAGAGGACTGGGCAAACCGTTAGATGTATGATGTTACAATTGGTCTGAGTTTTTATTTAATTTCATGAATAATACATATATTTTCATACATGTGCCACAAACACACGCGCGCATCTATTATTATTGCACTTATTCCAATTTTACTTCAAGTACAATAATAAAGTATCGATCACAACAGGTTAGAGACTTTGCTTTGTTACGTCTCATACAGGAAACATATCTTACTAAAAAGACAAGGAAATGAACGGCATGGCAACTGCCAATTGATGATGACCTCTTCTTTTAGGCTTACGCCAATCTGTTTTTTTGTTTTCCCAACAGTGCTTATATATTTCTTAGTTAGCTTGTAGTAATTTAATTCTTAGTAGATCCGTATATGTTAGACGTTGGAAATGGAGGCATGACCTACCAGTAATAAAGAGCACATTTCAACATCTGGGCTTTGATGAAGGTGCTCTCTATTAGCCTTTTATTTCTAATTTTTATGATTAAATTTTCATCTTCTCCAGCTTACTTGGATGATTTGTAAAAGTTTTTGGTCTTTTATTGGCAATCTTTGCATTTGTTGAAAAAGAACATCGATCTGACTTACGGTTCATGCATTTTAAATGGTTCTTATATAGATATCCTACCTATGATTGAAAAAGAACATCGTTTAAGAACACGTTTACAGATTTCATAGACGATTATATACCCACGGGCGATTTGCGGGTCGAATTTGGATCGGGTTTGTAAGTGGAGGTTCTGGACCAAACTTACTTTCAAACTCATTTGTTCAGACCTTCCCTTCATCCGACAGAATTACCTACATAACCCTTTATTAAACTACAACATTAAAGGTGGATTTGGGCAATTTGTTTATGGGCGGATGATGGACGATTTGGTCCTTTTAGACCCATATTATCAGGCCTAATATTATAGATTGAATAACAAAATGTATTGAATTCAACTACACTTGTGTGTAGATTGATTCATCCACGCATTAGTTACAGGGAAGCCAAAAAAGAAGAGGTTAGGTTTACTAGTAACATAAAATTTGTATAATGACCAGCCATAAAACATGTCAACTAGTAACATAAAATTTTTATAGTGACCAGCCATAAAACATGTCAATCTATCTTGCTGGTACATAAATTTATTTCTAAATCTCTCTTATTGGACAAAGCACATACACCAAATGAAAGATTGGTATAAGTTATAACCCTAGTTTCATGACCAATTTCTATGATATATTACTATCATGAGGTGCCATGTGTTTATAAACACAAGCAGACAATGACATTACCACCACGGTCTACTGTGTAGTTTATGAACATGCATGAAATCATCAAAGAATACATGTGGTAAAGTCATCCATATATATATGTACATGTTTTCCTAATGTTCTACTACCTTTGTTCTTTTAGTGCATGATTTTTCACGCTAGTTGGAATCACTGTTATACCTGGGACGTGGATCAATTCGGTGCATGATAAGGAAACAGGTATGTACACAACTCAACACTATTTTCAATACAAATATTTCCATAAAAGCCACACAACTTTCCAAAAATTAACATACACTCTTGTTGATGAATGCATATGAAGATACTAGAAAAAAATTAGGCCAACAAGAGATTCTCAAATCTGCTTCTTCTCATCACAAACACCATCTCTCTTCCTTCCCACTTTTTTTCCATTACAACATATATGGTATCTATAGATCTCTCCCTCTCTCTATGTACCTATTGAACCAAATATCATTACATGTAATTCATATATGTATGTGGGTATGCTATATTTGCAGTGATCAGTTAATCAGTTCAGTATTTCTCTAACTAGTGCACCCATATATCTCAATGAGTCTATAATTTACAGTGAGACACATAAAAATTTCCATATGTAATTTGCAATAATCATTCTGTAATTTCTATAATAGCAGTGGGATTGAATGGGTGGAAGCTTAGATTTTTAAAATGCATATAGCATCTCCAAAATTCAAATTCTTAGTAAAATGCCATTGTATGTCCATGAAACTTGCTCGTGTAAGTCAATTTTATTTCTTAGTTGAGTTTTTTGGCAACTTAGGAGTCGGACACTCTACGACCAAATGTAAGTCAATTTATATACATATATTAAGATCACTAAATGGAAAAATTTGGAATGATATTGGCCAATCATTATGTTTATGTTTATGTTTAAGTTGAACTTGATTTGTAAGTTATGAAATTGTTATCATCATTGTCGAATATATGACTTAAAGTTTTGAACTTATGCAAGAGCATCTACTGTAAAGGTGTATCATTGTCGGACAACAAGACCGTGAATCCAAATGGGAAGAGGACTTCGGCACATTGTTTCCAAACACTATGAAGTGCTTATTACTACGAAGGAGTATTAGTTTTGATAAACGAATTAAGTTTGGTTGATGTGTTAGACCAATTTGATTTAGTGTAGTTTTGACTTTGGCGCATATATGCGTGATTTTTGGATGTACATTATTTTGGATACATTTTTTTGATGATATAAATAGTGGGTAAATCTAGCAGTAGATGTAATAGATCATTATTTTTATGTGAATGATATACATTGAAAGGGGTTAAATACAATAAATTTCAAGACATGTTTCTATGAATATTAGTTTTTGTTTAGATTTATTTACAACTATGACATTATTATTGATTATAATTTTTTTTATTATATGCTTAATTTATGGTCGTTTATATTAAATCCTCATGTGATTAAATGTTTTATATGACTTTTTTAAAATTTTGAAAATTGTTTATCATAACGCTTTTTAAATTAAATATGACATCTTATAGAGTATATTATGGCCTTTTTTTGTAGTAAATATGACAGTTTTGAAAAAAAAAGTCATATATAATCGTTACCTAATATGACACTTGTTATGGGTATCAATTATGACACCCATACTTATGACTCTTTTTATTAAAAAATAAAGCGTCACAAAATGTGTTTAATGACACCTAAAAAACGTCATAAAAAGGCTTTTTTCTTATAGTGGTAGTAGCTGTGATGGGATATCCTAAATACAAATAGGGGATGGGGGAGACAAATAGATTGGGGGATGTTATTTGCAGAGGTGCTAAACAGTAGTGTGGATGACTTGGCTGCTCCTACCGAATATCAATCATTTTTTATGATAACCCGAAGTTGAAACAATTTTTTAATTTGTAATAAGTATTCCAATTTAGCGCATGTACTAGTGTTTTATTATTATCGGACATCGGTTTACTGATTTTAATTCATTTTTACTTAATCATTTTCACTATTTTTATCTGTCTCTCTTTCCTTTGTATATGTGTGTGAGTTAAACAAGAAAAAGTATTCTAAACATCGATTTAATATTTTTTTATCCATTTGTACTTGATTACATTAGTGCATGTACTATTTAGACTTAATGTTTGCATGTCTTCTTCTAATTCATTTTGAATTTTTACTAATAACAACATTTTTTTACAAAAAATGTCTCCTTCAGGGATTAAGGCAAGGATGATGATAATGATAGTGATGATGTCTTCTGGGGGGCCCGGCGGTAGCGGAGGAGACGAGGGCTCCTCGGACCCTATGCTCCCCAAATGGATCAAATTGGTAATGGTTGTCGAGAACAAGACGGGGATATTAGTTAGATCTCTTGAGCTGCTAAAGACGCTTATCGACCCGTCGTACACTAGTTGGAGGGAGGTGCCAAATGAGGTCAAGTTAGCTATTTGGGCAGCATTACAGGTAATGTATTTATATTTATATTTATATTTATATTTTAATTTTAATTTCAATTTCAATTTAAATCTCTATTTATTCACAACTAACGTTGTATTTGTATGACAGGAACAATTCAACCTGGCCCCAAAACTCTGCGATTCCGTTTTGGAGCAGTTGAGGGAGCAACACAAGACATGGAAGAAACATTTGTGAGTCCAGTACTTTGTGAAGTCCCGAGACTCTATTATCAGAATGCATGATTCTGTCCCGCCGAAGGAGCCGATCTCAATGGCACAATGGAAAAAGTTCATTGACAATGAGATCTAGGAGCGACAATTGGCAGCTCATCAACCGGGGAGGGAAAATCGGGCGAAAAAAATGGGGGTGCACTACTCCGGTCGGACGTATTATGACGAGATGGAGCTTAGGATGATGGTAAGTTTTTATTTTTCTATAATTACAGAAATATTTTATTCTAGATCTACATTATTTTACTTTGCGGGCCTAGTACTAATTTTCCATTATTTAATTTTAGGGGACGGGGAGTGGCCCTGAGGATAGGCCACATAGTCTCGATGCCTATGTGGAAATTCGAACGAAGAAAGGGAAGGATAGGAGGTTCCCTCGGGCGTCACAGCCACAATTGTAAGTAATCCAACGGTTTACTTTTTGTTAATTACATTATAATATTTTTATTTACTTATTTAACTAATCATGTGCTTTTTGTCATTTTAGGCAAAGCTTAAGGAAGTGCATGAGTCGGAGTCCGATGCCGATAAGGCATCTTTATCCACGGACGCACTCAGCCAAGTGCTTGGTGCTGATCGTAAGGGGGGACAAGGGGGTGAGCTCGCGGGTGGCTAAATCTAGGATCATCGGATTGGAGATGAGCAACACCAGGTTGGCTCGTCAGGAGGACTCACATGAAGCGAAGCTATCAAGGTTGGAGGCGATAATCCAAGATATGTTCTCATTTGTGAAGCGTTCATTGGGCGAAAAGGGCAAGGGTAAAGGGAAGGAGAAGGTGGTGGAGGAGGACGA
The DNA here is from genome assembly GCA_949130495.1 of Sambucus nigra. Lineage (NCBI taxonomy): Eukaryota > Viridiplantae > Streptophyta > Magnoliopsida > Dipsacales > Adoxaceae > Sambucus > Sambucus nigra. The sequence continues at coordinate 36,600,528 of OX422211.1, forward strand.
GGACGAGGACATGGACATCGATGCTTCATCACCGACACGTGGGGACTCACCGATCGATGATCCAGTCCCCTGCTTGGCGCCCGTCGAGCGGCCTATGTCAACAATTGGTAGACCGAGCGTGTTTATACTCGACATATTTGATGGCACGCGAATAAGGAGGGGGTTGACGGACCCGATTACCGTCCATGGTATGTTGGTTCATGGACATAAGCTTCAAGACATCGAGACCAAGGTGCTCATCATGCATGTGATAACCGGGAAGGAGAACTCCCCATTGTGGTTGCATGAACAATGCGACGTGATGCATATTTAGGGGTGTCTCAATGCGTTTGTCATGTGGCCTTACTTCCTCCTCAAACCTACCACATAACATTTTTTATATCTATTTTATCTGGACACTTGGATTATATTTATATTATTTTGATTTGTTACATTTTGGTTTGGATATGGAATTATATATGCAATAATTCAGTACATTCTTTCTATTTTATTTGGATATATGTTGTCTAAACAGGTACAATTTTTCTAGAACAGGTAAAAATATACTACCGGGAAGTAACAGTGGACAAACTGTCCTACAGATTTTTTTAAAATTCTGCCCAGATTTGCCACGGTTATTGACCGTGACAAGTCCGTGACAAAGAAAACTTATCGCGGACTTGTCACGATAGATAACCGTGATAATTTTTTAAAGAATGTCACGAGTTTGTCATGGTCTTTGATCGTGATAAACCTTGTCAAGGTCAATGATCGTGACATGACCGGGACAAGTCTAATGAACTTGTAACGGTCATTGACTGTGACAAGTCCATGACGATAAAATTTTTCACCCCTAGAATTATCACGATCATTGACCTTGACAAGTCCAACTTATCAAGGTCAATGAACGTGACAATCCAACAGATTTGGTGTAGTGCGTGTTTATAACTTATGTACCAATATTATAATGGAGTCCATTAATATTGCTGCAAATGACATAAGTACAGAGAGTCGTGAAAGCCAATCAGTAGCATGGATGAGCTTGAAAATGATTTTGACGTCAACACACCTCAGATAACTGACCCGCTTCACCCTGAGGTCCCTATAGTACTGACCTAGGTTTCTAAAGACAATCCCCTAGAGAAGGTTGTTGGTAACCCTTCTAAGCCTGTCCAAACTTTATCCTACCTCTGAAAAGTGACAAACTTTGCATGTTTTGTTTATCTTATAGAACCAAAAAATGTAAATGATGGCCTTAATGGCTCATATTGGATTAATGCTATGCAAGATGAGATAGTTAAATTCCAAAGTTATAAAGTTTGGTATTTAGTCCTAAGGCCTGAAGATAAAAAGGTTACTGGCACCCGTTGGATTTTTAAAAATAAAATTAATGAGTCTGGGGTAGTCGGTAGAAACAAATCAAGGTTAGTAGACCAAGGATATACTCAGATAGAGGGAATAGATTTTGACGAGACTTTTCTCCGGGGATAAGACTTGAGTGTGTTCATATCCTTTTATCTATTGCCTATCATTTGCAACTCAAGATTTTCCAAATGGACATTAAGTTTTCCCTTTTACATGGTATTTTAGTAGAGGAAGTATATGTTGAGCAACCTGAAGGCTTTGTTGATCCCACTTACCCAAACCATGTTTATAGGTTGAAAAAGGCATTGTATGGATTAAAGATAACCCTTATGGCCTCATATGAATGCATCTAAACATTTGAAGTCAATAAAGGGTTTGATCATGGAGGCAATGACTAGACATTATTCGTCCGAAAAATTGATCATGAAGTTTTGATTGCACAAGTTTATGTGGATGATATCATTTTTGGTTCCACCTCCCTTGAACAAGTAAAGGAATTTTCTAGTATCATGCATGGTGAATTTCATATGTCCTTAATGGGAGAGTTATAATATTTTCTTGGTTTACATGTTAAATAATGTAGTGATGGACTGTGTGTATCTCAAACTAGATATCCTAGTGAGTTAGTTAAATTTTTTAGCATTTATAATGTTAAAACCGCATGAACATTAAAATATCTAAAGATGAACATGAGAAAAATATTGATCCTACTCTATAGAAGCATGATAGGAGTCTGATAGAGCTTACTGCATCCAGATCTAATATTTATTTTGTCGAATGTTTTGTGCACGTTATCAATGTTCACCTATAAAGAATGTCATTTATTATTTGTTAAGCGAATCATAAAATATGTTAAGGGCTCATTTAATTATGGCATTTGGTACACAAACGGCACTACACGCACTATATATGGTTACACAAACGTTGCCTTGGAAGGATGCTTAGATGATAGTAAAAATACATCTGGTGCCTGTTACTATGTAGGAAGTAGTTTAGTTGGGTAAAGTAGTAAGAAACAAAATTATTTATCCTTATCTACTGCTGAATCTGAGTATATTGCAGATGATAGCTGTTGCAAAATGTTGTGCAATTATGGCATTAAGGAGGACAAACTTAGACTATTTTGTGATAATCAAAGTGCTATAAACATATCTAAGAATCTTATTCATCACTCACACACTTAGCATATTACAACTAGACATTACTTCATCGAAAAATTTGTTGAATCTAAAGAACTAGAAATTAAATATTTAAACACTGAAAAAAGTCGGATGATTTATTCTTAAAACCCTTGGATAATTCTCGCTTTGAATCATTAATGAAAGCCATAGGAATGATAGTTCTTGAATAATGAATCTACCTCTTAGTCATATCCTCGGTATATATCTTACTTATGATTGGTTTATGAAGATTTAGGGTATGGTTGTTTGATAAATCACAAAAAACACCTCCTGTATATATTTTATGTAAGAGACCCCTTATATGACCCTAGTTATGACTTACAATTGGTATAATAATTATGTTTTATCTCTCTTATATTTTTTTACCCATTGTCTATTTGAGAAAAAATGGGGGAGAAAACTTGAGGACATGGCTTAATTTTTTTTTTCTAATTACTAACATGACGATTCAAGTATTTTATTCCAAACATTCTTATATAGATCTTGTTGTACATTATTCGTTATTTAGGGTAGTGGTTTGTATCATAGTTGAGTCATGTAATTCTTTGTTTCATCTTTTTTTCAGTTCTAGGATGGGATTAGGTAGAACAACTCTTTTGTATAGGAATCTACGATATTTTTTTTCACCTATGAGTACCAAGTACTCAAGAAATTTTGTCTCTAATACTTAAAGGGGGAGATTGAAACACACTATATGGTTGACTTAATTGAGTCGGTGCCATATACGAGTTTCAACTACTTTGGATATAAAGACAATATAGTTTTCTAGTTTGAATGAGCCTCTTAAACTATGTACTACAAGGACAACATCAAGCACATCATCAACAATCCCAATCCAGGAAAATAAGTCAAAAGGTAGTTAACAACACACTCTAGGAGCACATTTAACTTATTATGCCTTTAATGTGTTAAAACTTTATTAATAATTTTTGGGAATTTTAAAACATTTAAATTGAATTTCTTAAACATTTGAAATTGGTTTTAAAATTTTTGTGGGCTTATATATAATATTCATATTCCCTGGAAAAAAACTTTTGGACTTTAAACAAAATCGGCATCAACTTTTGTGGTAGAAACTGGGTATTCTTAAAACTTTAAAACACGTGTCTAAGAGGCCTTATAAATCCTGCTAGTGTCACACAATTGTTCTATCATGATTGGCCACGATTGTGTTTTTACCCTTGCATATCTAAGAGTGATTCACCACCGTTGATTTTTATTTATTTATGGTCTGTATGTATTTTTTGGTTATCCTAGTGTTACCATTTACATTAACCAGATAATATTTAAAAGCGGTGCCTTATGGGATGTTAGATTTAGTTTGACCCATTAGACTTCATCCCATTTGTTGGTTTCACCTCAAGTTTCAAGAACCTTTTGCCTTTGCTATAAAGAGGAAAATTAGTTTTTCATTCAGAAGTTTTTAGAGAGATTGAGTGATATTGATTCTTGAGAGAAAAAAGAGAGTAGAGAGAAGAAAGAGAGAGAGAGAGAGAGAGAGAGAGAGAGAGAGAATAAAATCAGAGAGAAATTAATTTTTCTTGTGAAAATTTTGTCATTTTTTTTAAGAAACTATTTCCTTCACGAAAGTTGTTAGGATTTTAAAAATCTAGAAGGATTTCCCTTCTTTAGTAGAAAACTACTTATGTAAACCCTATTTTCATTTTCAAACATTTAGGCTTTCTATGAGTTATGACATTGAGTGATTTTGAGTGAACAAGTCCATACAATCCCTCTAAAAAGCCTATCTCTCTCGTAACAACCTCACGTGGTTGAAAATCTCATTTCTTTGTAGAAATTTGAGATTTAAACCTGTGATACATTTCACGTTATTTTCTTGGTTTTATTTTTGTGATTTCAATTTTGAAATCATCTCTCATTGGATCTTGGTTTAAAAAGTTTTCAAGTTTTTAGATCCACTCTCTTAAGTTTTGAAAATTAGAAAAAGAGATTTAAAACTTCTTGCATATTTTAGATATGATATTCTTTTATAGTTTTATAATTTGTAATTTTTTTTTATCATAACTAATCATTTTAGGTCTAAGATTTTTTTAATATAAAAATATCAGATCTGAAATAATTGTTGGTAATAAGGCTTATTTTTTAGTTTTAAAAAAAGATCTTCATATTAGATCCATTGTAATTAGTAGGACTGGTTTGTAACTATTAAGTATGTGTGGGTTATATTGTTGAATTTTTAGACAAACACTGTTACATCTTTCTTACACATTGAACACTTAAACAAAGTGTATTGTTAAGTGATATACCAACTTTGACTGAGTCGGTATTTCTCTAATGAGAAAAGGAGTCAGAGCTAGTCAGGCGGGGAAAATCAAGCAAGGTAATAGCAACATAGGAGGAGAGAGATCAATAGGTATATTTATGTATCTTGGGAATAATTAATTTTGTGCTTCTATTGCACGCTTGTAACATTGTTCATATTTAGTGAATTTTATTTGGTTGTTGCGTAGTGGTCACCATGGAAATTTCACCTAATTTGAGGTTTTACCAAATAAAAAATCCCCTGTGTTATTTATTGTTTTCAGTTCTTAAGTCTTGCTATACTGGTTAGGATTTAAATACTTCATAAAGTTTTGTGACACCCCATCTAATTAAATATCGGGTAGCTACTCCTTTATTAAATTAATACAGAATATCAAGTTCGTTCAGTCTTAGCATCACTGTCGAAAAACATATGATTAAATACAAGCCACCTAATATTTAAAAAGTGAGATGCCAAATTTTACTTCTTAAATTCACTTAGAACTAAGTAATGAATAACCAACCATTCAACATTCACATAAACCATCTCATAGAAATAATTAACAGAAAGAAATAACAGAGTCTAGAGTAACACTCCAAATATAGTCTCAATGCCAAATAATCCCAATACAAGAGTCTAAATAAGTAAAACCAACAACTAAAACAATGAAAGTCTGAAAGAGCTATCTCCGAATAAGAATGAGAATCATGCCCTAACTTATATGAATTACTCCGAAGGAAGCAAAGATAGATGTGGAGGCGTATAATACCGAGATCTTGTAACTTCCACGACAGCTACAGCACGTCAACAAAATGGAACTCCTATGCTTGGCGTCCCTATGGCGGGCCACCTAAAATGTTTTTAGAAAACAAAATAGATTTGGAAGAAAACGGGTCAGAGCTCGAGGTGAAAATATTTTAAAAATAGCAAGTATTTAATTGCATTAAACATTAAATATTATATACATATTAGTCACGTGCTCTCACTTGAGATTATCACCCCTCAATTATTGTGCATGCCTAATGCATTCTTTTAACCAATTCAAATTATACCACTACCTAACTAGTCTGTAAACAAACCTGCCTATACGAAATTTCTTGACGAGGCCTACCCATATTACCCAATTAAGACATAATTAAATTCCAAATACTCATTAATTGAATCCATTATCTCATGTATTATATAAGTTCCCACATCTTTAAGTCATTTAAATATCTTAGCCATTCTCATCTGCTAGACAACAGTAAACAATCACGAGTATATATTTATATCACTCTCAGTACATATATACACATATAGCACCCCTAGGTTAACCTGTGGTGCACGCGTACTCTACTATTGAATCCCGATACATCACGTACATAAGGATCAGGAGTTTCGAATAACTCAGGAACCGTATCAATACAAATAACACATATCAAAAGCGAACATAGTTCATATACCGATGGGTCACGCACATACCTACGCTTCCATGGTCAACTGACTTATCAAATCACATATAAGTCGTCAACGTCCTATCTTCTTGAGGTACCAAATCTAAATCCCCCTGAAGCCACACAAGAAAATATTGTCCTCTTCCTATAACCTCTCGTGATTGCAAGTATGGTAGGTATGTCATACACATAATAATCCATACATTAGGTAATCACACCACCTAAGTAATCATAATATCAATATAGGTATACTTCTATCCTATATTACAAGTTTCATACATAGTATAATTTCATCACGATTATTCTATGTATGTTTAGCGCGATAACTCTCGTCGTATAATTTCGAGTAATTAAACATATCTCGAAAGGTTACAAAGTCTCTCACTTATCTCTAAGGTTATTTTAGTAAATTAAAGTTTCCCTACAACTGTCTCTAACCTTAAGTAAATGTTTATCCAAATTAAATTCAAGTTTCCATAATTTATAACTGTAACACTCTCGTCGGACACTTGTAATTTTATCATTTAATCCCCATACCAAACTAATATTTTTCGTGCCTCAAATACAAACCTACTGACCTTCTCTAAGTCCCAATATATTCAAATAGTCCTCACCCATAACTCTTAAAAGTTGAGGTTTGGTTAAACCTTAATAGGAAATTTTATCACAAATACAAGGGGAGTCGATCGATCGAAGGAAAGGGTCGATCGATATCCATCCAGTCGATCGATCGACATTCTTGAGTCAATTTATCGATCCATCAGATATTAGCCTACGTTTTTTGCATATTTTATCCTACGGGTTTCATTAATTTAAACCCTCAAATCCTCTATTACAATTTCCCAAACTCCCAAATAATTATACCAAATGTTATACCAACATAAACACATAAATTTTAACGTCTTAGAATCATTGAATCATTAGGCGTTGTCATTTTCTTGGATCAAATCATGTATATTTCCTAAAAACCCTATTTCTTCTATTTTCTTCAAGTATAATCTATATCTCAACATAAATTCGTAATTCTCTACACATGGATCATGATTTCGTGGCTAATATTTTTTCAGAAGTTAACTACATGCAAAACCTACCCAGATTAAGATTTAAATCTCCAAATCCATTAATTCATCATTTTTCAAGGTTTTTCTCCAATTCTAAACTATCATGGATAATATAAACACCGAATTATTGCAAGTTAAATCACTTGCCTAGAATTGGAAGTTCTGATCCTTTGTAGAAGGTGATATGGTGGTAATGTTATCTTTTCGATCATAAATCTGACGGTGGTGGTGGTGCAAGTGGATGTTTAGCCCTAGCAACCCTTGGAAACCCTTCCTTTCTCTTTACTTCTCTATCTAAAGTTTTTAGTAGCCAATAAACCTAATGATCCTAAGGGTTGACTGATATATTAATCCTAAATTTCGTAGGTCACTATTCATCAAATACTAAAATGACTAAAATACCTTTCCGGGTTACCAATTTAGCCTAAAACTTCCCCATGACCCAAACTAAATCCTCGGGTAGACTTTTCTAACTATCCTGATACTTCCGGACACATTGGCGCACTCAAAATGAACATAAAGATAACATAAAATAAACTATTCCTAATACATTAAATTGGGTTCGGATATGACTGACACGCGCATCCCAACTTAATTTTCAAAACTGACGTATTTTCCACACGTGACAATTTTAATAAGTTCATAACCATATATTACTATAGTCTCTCAGTAATATTAAACATAATTATCATAATCAAATACTAGCTCTCATCTTGCTAGTATTTAAATCCATATTAATTACTAATTAATTCATATTTTTAATTCAATTAATCCCATAATCAAAATCAGTAAAAATACGAGGTATTACACAATTCCCCCCTAATAATGGAATTTTGGCTTGAAATTCGGGAAACAAGGTATACCTAGTAAAAATAACTCTGGATATTTGTCATTCATCTCATCCTCGTGCTCCTAGGTACAATCCTCGACATTATAATGCCACCACTGAACACGTACTAGCGGTACTACTTGTGATCTCAATTTCCTATCGTTACGATCTAGGATAACAATTGGCCCCTCCTCATAGGAACTATAGGGATGCGAATCAATCTCCTCCAAAAGAAATGTGAGTACAGGCTAACTTATCCTAAACATATCGCCCCGGCTAAGAAATATGGAACACTTCATGAATCCTATGCAAGTGCTCCGGTAACCCAAGTCTATAAGCAACTGGCCTAATCCTCTCGATGATAGGGAATTGGCCGACATATCTCGACACTATCTTCCCTTTCTTACCAAAACCCATTATCCCCTTCATAGGAGATACTCTCAGCAACACTTGGTCTCCCACATTGAACTCCTGAAAGAAACTCTTGGCATCAGCGTAGCTTTTCTGCCGATCCTGAGTAACCCGAATACGGCTCCGAATCATCTTTATACTGGCCGAAGTATCCTGGATCACCTCCGATCCAAGTAGCTTATTGTCCCCCACCTCTAACCAACATGCTGTAGAATGACAAGGTTTACCGTATAACGTCTCAAATGGAGCATTGTAAATTGGTAGGAGTTATTATAGGCAAAGTCCAGTAGTGGGAGATATTGCTCCCATCCCCCGATAAAATCTAGGATACACATCAGCAACGTATCCTCTAACATCTGATTCATTTGCTCAGTCTTCCCATCAGTCTACGGGTGATAGGTCGAACTCAATCGTAATTTCGTACCCATGGCCTCCTGGAAAGCTCTCTCAAAATTTGGACACAAAAATCTTGCCTTGGTCGAACACTATATCAAGGGGCACCTCATGAAGTCTCACTACCTTCGCAATGAAGATATGAGCGTACTGCCCCGTAGTATAATGTCCGAACTGGCATAAAATGAGCTACCTTGGTCAAACTATCCACAATCGACCATATTGAATCGTTACCTCGTTGAGATGTAGGCAACCCCGTGATGAAATACATGGAAATGCTCTCCCATTTCTACATGTGATGTCTAACGGTTGTAGGATCCCTAGCGATCTCTCGTGGTCCACTTTTACCAGCTGACAAGTGGCAAATTTCGAAACAAACTCAACAATATCCTTCTTTATTCCACTCCACTAGTAGTGTCGCCTCATATTCTGGTGCATCTTATCCCTACTGGGATGTACCATAAAATAGTAACCGTGCGAGTCTTCCATCACCTCGTGTCGCAAGTCCTCCCCCTCAGAAATAACCAGTCTCCCATTGAAGCGCAATCCTCCATTCGAACCACCAATGTAAGACTCGACCCCTTATGCTATAAGTTGTACTATCCGATCCTGCCCGAACGGATCCTTTACCTGAGCCTATTCCACCATCATAATAATCTGAGGCATAACTGTCGTAATAGACATAAATGATTGGGCCACTGCATCTTTGGGTCCCAACTCCTTCCATTTCGCTTGCCACACTTCGGCCACCTCACCTACTGGCCTATGACTCAACGCGTCTGCTATCACGTTAGCCTTTCCCGGGTGGTATTGGATATCGAACTGATAATCCTTCACAAATTCAATCCACATGCACTGGTGCATTTTCAACTCCTTCTGGGTGAAGAGGTACTGTAGTGACTTGCGATCTGTGAATAAGAAAAACCTCTCCCCCAAGAGATAATGTCTCCATATCTGAAGTGCAAACACGATTGCCTCTAACTCCAAGTCGTGTGTGGGGCAATTCCTCTTGTGAGACTTAAGGTTTTGAGAAGCATAATCTATAGACTGATCCTCCTGCTGAAGCATACCCCAAATTCCTTGTAAGGATGCATTGGTATAAACTAAATACTCCACTCCCGACCTACGTATCTCGGTTGGTGTCGTGGGCTGCCCCACTCCCTTACCGGTGAAACTTGACCGAGATCTAAGGATATACCCTTGTCTGATACTAGATGCCCCAAAAATTGGACCTCCTTCAGCCAAAACCTACACTTCTAATATTTGGCATACAACTTGTGCTGGTGCAGTGTCTGCAACACCTATCGCAAATGCTCGTCATGCTCCTCCTCAATTCGAGAATATATTAAAATTTCATCTATGAAGCCAATGACAAACTGGAAAAGGAACTTTCGGAATACCCTATTCATCAAGTCCATGGATACGGCTGGTGCATTGGTTAGCCCGAATGGCATAACCCTAATCTCGTGGGATCCATATCTCATCAAGAATGCAGTCTTAAACACGTCCTGCTCCCTGATAAGCAACTGATGGTATCCTGATCTCAAATCTATCTTTGAGAAGAATGAAACTCCTCGCAACTGATCGAATAAGTCATCAATTAGGGGCAACAGATACTTATTCTGTATGGTGACTTTATTCATCTCTCGATAATCATAACACAAACGTAAAGATCCCTCCCTTTTCTTCATAAACATCATGGGGGCACCCCAAGATGAGGTACTCCTCCGGATGAATCCCTGTCCTAACAACTTCTCAATCTCATCCCGTAACTCCCTCATCTCTGTTGGAGTCATGCGATAAGGCGCACGGGCTATCGGCCGAGTGCTCGGTATCAACTCTATAACAAAGTCTATCTCTCTACTAGGTGGAAATCTCTTTATATCCTGGAATACACCAGTGAACTCCCGTACAACAAGAATCGAATCAAGTGGGATTACGGCCTCCTTAGAGGTCTCCTCCTCTATGTAATACAAGTGAGTGGATGATTCTCCCTCGAGACGAGTCATCGCCACTAGGAACATCTCCTGACCCGGTATAGAAAAAATAATACTCCTACTAAAGAAATCGATCATAGCCCTATATGTAACGAGCCAATCCATACTGATAATCGCACCATACTCGTGTATATCGAAGACAAGCATATCTGTAGGTAAAATAAATCTCCCAATCTCTATACCCACTCCCCGACATATAAAAATTATCAATGACCCATAGCCCAACGGTGAATCTACACTAGTAATTGTGCTCTCTGTCGTGTCTAATAACATCATGGCGTGTGAAAAACTAGTGGAAATGAAACTATATAATGCCCCCATGTCAAACAAAATATGCCTCAAAGTCCCCTGGAAAGAAAATATACCCTCAATCGCGGGTGGAGCCTGTGAGACTGTGTCCTGATGAACGTTGTAAACACACCGATACTGTAACTGCCCCTGCTAAACTGGGACCGCTGGTATAGCTGGAAAATCTAGAATCTGTGGTGGTGTTGAGAGGGCGGTGGGAAATATCGATCTCTGAGGCTCCAGTCGAGCACACTGCTGTTGCGTATGTGGGGTCCTGTCCTTCTCAGGACAATCATGACGTTTGTGCCCAACCTTGCCACATATGAAACACTTCCCACCAAAATTTCCCCCTCTTTGTCCTTGCTTCCCTCGACCTTACTAGCCATTACCACCTCTCCCTTGGCCCTACTGGCCCTACTGATACTGTTGTTGGCCCTGATGTCCCTATTGGCCCTAATGGCTATGCTGACCTTGTTGGCCATGCTTATAACCTCCCTGACTGTGTTGAAAACCTCCCAAACTGACACGCTTAGAATCCCCCTACTGGGAATTCTGATCACCCTGCCTCTGTGCCCCACTGGCACCACTACCTCCTGCCCTGCCTTGCTGGCTGGACTCCCTTGCTTGCTCGCTCCCTGTCAGATGGAAGCGGTGGTCTTGACAGTGAAGTAGTGATGCATTAAGCACATCAGTATTGGTCTGCAATGAGAGGTTACCCATAAGATGCTGTTGAATCCTCCAGGTAAGGCCATCTATGAACATCTGTATTTTCTTCTTCTCAGTAGGTACCTCTATTGGTACCAGATTAACCAATTTGGTAAACTCTTCCTCGTACTTCGCTACGGTTTTCCCCTCCTAGGTGTGGTTTTGTAATTTTCGTATCATCTATGTCTAAACAGTGGAAGGGAAATATTTACAATCGAATCGCACCCAAAAATCCTGAATAGTAAAGACATATCTCTCCTCAGCAGTGGAAAGAGACTCCCTCCATCGCAACGCTGCTCCAACTAAATTAAACGTAGCTAGTATCTACCTATGTACATCTTTGCATTCATAGATCCTCAAGTTCCTCTGGATGTCCTTCTTCCATTGGCTTGCCACTACAACATCGAAGCTCCCTATAAACTCCGGAGGATGTTCCTTCTGAAAGTCATATCTGACACGTTCCCAAGCAAATGGGAATGCATGAGACTGAACTGGTTCCACCACAGGTGCCTGAGGTGGCTTCTATTGCACTACTGCTAAAGCTGCATTTATCACTTGTGCTACAATAGCGGCAACTTCAATGGTGTTTGTAGTACCCCAAACTAGTGCTGGCTGAGGCTGAGGCTCAGGTTGGGCACCCCTGGTAACTCACTCTGCACATCGAGGAGGCATCTGAAATGAGAGAGAAGCTTTATAACTCTACAGTTAATATCACAAAATGGATGAAGACGTAAAATGCGCCATTAAAGAATACTACAGTCCTAAAATATATGGTTCTGTATCAAAGAACACTACGCGGAAAGCATAATAAGTCATACAGATCCTAAAAACTCTAGAACCTGATGCTCTGATACCACCTATGACAACCCGTCTAATTAAATACCAGGTAGCCACTCCTTTATTAAATTAATACAAAATATCAATTTGGTTTAGTCTTAGCATCACTGTCAAACAACATATAATTAAATACTACCACCTAATATTTAAAATGTGAGATGCCAAATTTTATTTCTTAAATTAACTTTCAACTAATTAATCAAAAGCCAACCATTCAACATTCACATAAACCATCTCATAGGAATAATTAATAGAAAGAAATAACAGAGTCTCGAGTAACATTCCAAATATAGTCTCAATGCCAAAATAATCCCAATACAAGAGTCTGAATAAATAAATCCAACAAATGAAAGTCTAAAATAGCTATCTCTGAATAAGAATGGTTAACATGCCCTAACTAATGTGAATGACTCCGAAGGAAGAAGAGATAGATATGGATGCATCAAATACTGAGATCCTACAACTTCCAAAGCAACTATAGCACGTCAACATAATGGAACTTCTATGCTTGTCGTTCCTGTGGCTTGCCACCTAAAATGTTTTTATAAAACAAAATAGATTTGGAAGAAAACGGGTCAGAGCCCGAGGTGAAAATATTTTAGAAATAACAAGTGTTTAATTGCATTAAACAATAAATATTATATACATGTTAATCACGTGTTCTCACTTGAGATTCTCACCCCACAACTATTGTGCATGCCTAACTCATTCTTTTAACCAATTTAAATTATACCACTACCTAACTAGTTAGTAAACAAACCTTTCTATACGGAATTTCTTGACGATGCCTACCCATATTACCTAATTAATACATAATTACATTCCAAATACTCATTAATTGAATCCATTATCTCATGTATTATATAAGTTCCCATATCTGTAAGTCATTTAAATATCTTATCCATTCTCATCTACTAACCAACAGTGAATAATCACAAGTATATATTTATATCACTCTCAGTATATATATACACATATGGCACCCCTAGGCTAAGTTGCGGTGCACGCATACTCTGCTGTCGAATCCCGGTACATCACGTACATAAGGATCACGAGTTCAAAATCACATACGAACTGTATCAGTACAAATAACACATATAGGAGGCGAACATAGTTCACATACCTATGGGTCACGCACATACCTACTCTCCCATGGTCGGCTGACTTATCAACTCACAAATAAGTCTTCACAGTCCTATGTTCTTAAGGTACCAAATCTAAATCCCCCCGAAGGAACACCAGATAAGATTGTACTCTGCCAATAACCTCCTGTGATAGCAAGTATGGTAGGTATGTCATACACATAATAATCTATATACTAGGTATCACACAACCTAAGTTATCATCATATCAATGTAGGTGTGCTCCTATCCTATATTACAAGTTTCATACGTAGTATAATTTCATCGCGATTATTCTACGTAATATGTTTAGCGCGATAACTCTCGTCGTATAATTCGAATTACTTAAACCTATCCCGAAAGGTTACTAAGTCTTCCACTTGTCTTTAAGGTTATTTCAGTAAATTAAAGTCCCCCTTCTACTTCCTCTATCCTTAAGTTATTGTTTAACCAAATTAAATTCAAGTTTCCATAATTTCCAACTGTAACACTCATATCGGACACTTATAAGTTTATCATTTCATCCCCAAACCAAACTAATATTTTTCGGGCCTCAAATACACCCCCACTGACCTTCTCTAAGTCCCAATATATTCAAAGAGTCCATACCAATAATTCTTAAAATTCGGGGTTTTGTTAAACCTTAATAGGAATTTTTATCACAAATATAGGGGGAGTCGATCGATCGAAGGAAAGGGTCGATCGATCGATCCATAAGATATTGGCAAAACGGTTTCTGAATATTTTATCCTATGAGTTTCATAAATTTAAAACCTCAAATCCTCTATTATAATTTCCCGAACTGCCAAATATTTATACCAAACTTTATACAAACATAAACACATAAATTCTAACGTCTTAGAATTATCAAATCATTAAGGGTTTTCATTTTCTTGGATCAAATCATGTATATTTTCTAAAAATCCTATTTCTTCTATTTTCTTCAAGAATCATCATATATCTCAACATATATTCATAATTCTCTACACATGGATCATGATTTCATGGCTACTATTTTTCTAGAAGTTAATCTACAAGCAAAACCTACCCAGATGAAGATTTAAATCTCCAAATCCATTAATGCATCATTTTTCTAGGTTTTTCTCAAATTCTAAACTATCATGGATAATATACACTGAATTATTGCTAGTTAAATCACTTTACTGGAATTGGAAGTTCTGATCCTTTGGAGAAGGTGATATGGTGGTGATGTTCTCTTTCAGTCACAAATCCAATGGTGGTGATGGTGCAAGGTGGTTGTTTGGCCCTAGCAACCCTTGGAAACCCTTACTTTCTCTCTACTTCTCTGTCTCAAGTTTGTAGAAGCCAATAAACATAATGATCCTAAGGGTTGGCTGATATATTAATCCTAAATTTCATAGGTCGCTATTCATTAAATAGTAAAATGACTAAAATACACTCTCGGGTTGCCAAATTGGACTATAACTGCCCCAGGACCCAAACTAAACCACAGGGTAGACTTTTCTGATTTTCTCGATACTTTCGAACACCTTGGCGCACTCAAAATACCATAGGGATGACATAAAAATAAATTACTCTATAATCCATTAAATTGGGTTCCGGCACGACTGACACGCGCGTCCCAACTTAATTTCCAAAGTTGCCATATTTTCCGCACGTGACAATTTTAATAAGTTTATAATCATATATTAATATACTCGCTCATTAATATTCAACATAATTATCATATTAAAATACTAACTCTCATCTTGATAGTATTTAAATCCAGATTAATTACCAAATCATTCACATTTTAATTCAATTAATCCCACAATTAAAATCAGTAAAAATACGGGGTATTACAGGTTTTTTTTAAACTGAGTAACCAAGATCTGAAATTTTATTCTGATTTAAATCTTTAACATATGTTGTGTTTTTATTCATGAGGAGTTTCTTCAACGAGTTTATTCGAAGTTTACATAAACCTTAACTTTTATTAATTACTTGGTAAGCAATTTTCATGCACAATGCTACATATTCTAATCCGTACCAGCTTGGAAAGACATGCCAAGAACTAGTCCTTTCCTTTCTAGGGCTATCTATATTGTTAACACAGGCCAAAATTTAAATCATTCTTCGATATCCCCCTTTTTGGGGTACCATTTCAAGTCTCCATATTGCATCATCAATCTAAATCCCAAATACATTTCTTAGTACTCCTCAAAATTAAGTGTCACACCGCCTACACTAGTCATTCCATGACACCCGAGCATCACGCCCACTAATAACACAAGCTTTCGATTTTTATTTGAAGGCTACATCACCCATATGTGCCAATTTGGATGACACCTCCTGACACATACACTATTAGACTCTTTTAAATCATCACCAACAACTTGAGATCATTACCTAACCTTCAATATGATCATCACTAGGACACTAGAAATTCTTCATATCGGACTTAACTAGTTTCCTAAGGACACCAAACATACTCCACGTAAAAGTCCTCAAAACCCGATAAGGTTTCATCATGCATGGCTTTCTCATCCTAGGTGTGCTCTACAAATTCCTCAATACCCACACAATGATCACTAAGTGCTCGCAAAGACATTAGTCTACGGGTCTCTCCATATGACGCACCTTTACCATTGAACACGTTAAGACATCGTAACAAGTCAGTTTATATTCCCATTGATGCCACCCACAATAAGTTATACGGACACCCCAAGACGCCCTCAAACCACACTCACACTGGTATTGCCTCGCATCTTGCCATTACTTGGGCTGCTAAAACGGGCCCTCACACTTAGATAATAATTTTATCACTCTTTCAAATGCATGGGACTATAATTCACGTACCAAATCACAAACTAACACTACTAAGGATTCTGGCCAGATACAGGATGTCACATACAACCTATAAACCTCTACATTTAGATCACTAACATCACTAAGATCCTATCCCTCAAAATTGCACCACATCTCCTAAACGCTTAACATAGAAGACTATCTAGAGTTCACTCCTAATTATCATCAACCATCATCGTTGCATACGTAATATACTTACCGTAATTTTCCTATAACTCTCATTATAACTTGAGAGGTACAGCTTTTAATCATATCCACCAAGACATTTTCTTATAACAATAATATATTATCGATTCAGACCGAGTACACATCATAATGTGTTGACTAGCATGGTTCCTCATGTTTACCGAATCATCAATTGTCTTACGACAA
The DNA here is from genome assembly GCA_949130495.1 of Sambucus nigra. Taxonomy (NCBI): domain Eukaryota; kingdom Viridiplantae; phylum Streptophyta; class Magnoliopsida; order Dipsacales; family Adoxaceae; genus Sambucus; species Sambucus nigra. Next base: position 36,617,592 of record OX422211.1, read on the forward strand.
GATACTACCCCAAGGATCAAATTTCCCTAATTGCATCATCAATATTAACTAAAAGTACTGCACCTCGGAACTTAATGCATCCCTATCACGAATCAATACTACGTAGGCATGATGCTCCAGTCACCTAATCTCCACGACTGACTTTGCACAATTCATGTTTCTAATTCAATAGACGTCGTTAAGATCTATCAACATCTCAACAAATTTCTCATATCATCAAGGGTTGGCAAACAAATAGCTCACAGTAAAAACCACGATCTTACCACTATCGTCTCGCACAAACACTCGCAAATTACTAACATATCTAAATCAGCAGCACGAAAGCGATTAATCACAACTAACTTGGTCGCATGCCACTAGGCAATGAATTACCCGTCATGTTAATCTCTTTGACTCCACCATCGAGAATACAAACTGAAATCGTTACCAATCTAACGTGACCGGCCCAAAATAAAAACTGACGTCGACCTCACCACGTCACTTTTGAAAGGAACATTGAACCTAAATCTCTTATAGCATATGTAAAGCCACGTCCTGATTTGTGGTCAACCCTGTCTGACCCGAGTATTAGGTGTGAAGTGTAATGAAACAACCTATATGATGTTGCTAGTCCAGTTTTTTTTAATGAACATTTCACTTATTTAGCATGCAATTTTCATATCAAATCAAACTATGTGTGGGACCCGTGTGAAGCGTCCCCGAAATCCAAGCATACAGAGCTACTAACATAAAATAAAAATAATACTTGCCTATATAATGCTCTAAAAATACGAAACCGCACCCAACCTCTCGTAACAAAGACTAGGGAATAAGCGGAATGCCGAGTGAAAAATTAAATGAATGCAGTATAGAATCGAACGGCAGAAAGAAGACTCTAACACGTTATATCTACGTGCACATGCAACTACCATATATATATATATATATATATATATACACTTACATACGTGAAACTGTTTTATTCCAAAAACATTACTTTCTCCGATTAATTTACCTTAATCTTGTAAAATAACTTCCCCTTTTACTCGATTTCATCCCGAAATCATGTTCATTGAGGACCATTTTGTGTAACACCTTTTCCACCATTTTTGTCTCATAAAAATTTTCCATTTTGCATAAAATTACCATTTACCCATTTTTTCCAAACTTGTCATTTCCTCCATTTTCACTAGTGTTATTTCCCAAAAAATCATTAAGTCACCCACACTAACTTCTTAAGTATTTTTAACACATTAACACCTTCTTAACATTTTGGAGTAGCATTCTTCTCAAGTTAAAAACATCTTTATTTCATCACTTTCTTTTTCAGAAAATCATTGAACATCAAAGATTACTTTATAAGGAAAATACCATTTTCTTTATCGATACATGTAGTCTTGAATTCTTATACTTTTCACATTTTTAACATTTTTTTCACACACTTTAAGGGCTGAAATTTCTATTATATCAATTTCATGTCTAAACCTAATAAAACCCTCATTAAACTTGTTTATATGCTCAACTTCAAAATACTACAAGTTTATATGCATGAGAAGATGGATTTTAAGTCCAAAAATTATATCAAATGGGTCTAACATGTGATTTAGTCTAGAAATTTCGTAATACTTGCAAAAATAATTTTTTTAAGACTAAAGGATGTTTTTATTCTTCAAAACTTGAACAAATGTCCAATTTTCTAAAATCTTCATTTTTGCATGAATTTAAAACAAAGTTCGCCCACAATATCTTTAGCAACACAAATATCATTTTCAATATATTTTATTCCATAAAGTGTTTAATACTAAACTTCTTAAAATACATCATTTATTCAACATTCTTAAATAATAGTATTTTTTTTAAAACCTTTGAAATCATTTATAGTCCATTCACACAAAACCTTGAGATATCATCTTCTTAAGTTATGTATGCATTCTACTCAAGAAATTCTATCTACAATACTACTAATTGTGAAAAATAGAGTCTTAAACTAAGAGTAGAGTTTTTCCACCTCAACGGAGCTCCAAAAATGGTTGGATGAAGAAAAAGATGATGGAAATCCCCACCTTTTAATGTGGCCTCAAGGAGGTTATCTAGTTCCACAAAACTTGCCTCCATAAAACCTCCAAGAAAACCCCCCTTCAAACTCCATTAATCTTCCATCTTCATCTTCAAGAACCCCTAACAACACCTTCAAAATTTGTACCTTTATCAATGGAGGACATAGGTGTATTGAGCTTAAATATGGTGGAATACTTCTAAAATGTGGAGATATATGGTCGGGCGATGGTGGTGTAGGATAGATGGTGCTGGAGGAAAAGAGGGAAAACTTTCGATGAAGTAGAGAGAGAGAGAAATGATGAAAATGGAGGGGGAGAGACCTCTCACCCCTCTCATATTCTACACAAAATAAACTCCCAATAACCCTCCACAAGCTATATAAAACCCCTTCTCACACCGAAATTCCAAAATTAAATTTCTGGAATAGCCAGAGATCGACACCTCATCAATCTAAGGGTTCAAAATGTGATAACACGCAAGGACGACCCGAACTTAAAATTTATGGTCATCTCGTTTGAACGAGAATGGGACCTCGTTTGAACAAGATTATCTTCTCGTTCGATCTTAACTTCAAACGACCTCCTAACGAGCATGTTTAGCTATACAGTGGGATCTCGTTCGATCTTCACTTCAAACGACCATGGACTTTCGTTCGAACCAAACTTTCTCGTTTGAACGAGAATGGTCACGCATTCGAACAAGCTTGATTATCATTCGAATCACTGTTTCCTTATTTCTCCATTTTTAACCCAAAAACTTTCATAATTACCATAAAGACTCCAAGAACAGTCAATTACAAATATAAATCCAATTATAATGATCAAATTCCTAAGGGTTTCCATATTACTATAACTTACACAGAAAAAATAGAAAGAATTGGGCACGGGTATTACATAATTAAACTTCACGTAAATATTTGTTTTAAGAAAAAATTTAAATCATGTGAGGCTAAATTGATGGAAAAGATAATTACGCATTAATGCTAATTTAATAACTGAAATTGTCACTTTGGGCAATCTTACAATGAACAAGTCATACCATCATTGCATCAATAATCTAACATTCATAATTATATTTGTACCTATGGACAGTCAATTTTATACATAGCAATTTAATCTTTACAATTAACGACTAGCATAATATAAATATTAATATCAAATCCTTAACTATAATTATAATAGTCATAATTATATTTGTCGTATACAAAAAATATTGCAAAATATGAATATTATGATAGCCAAATAAGGGTGGACAACTAATGTAACTATTAAAATACGTAAAATGGAGAAATCACAAATTTTCAATAATGAAAATATATGAGTAATCACTAAAAAAAGTGTTAATAAAACGTTTAAAATAATCGCTAATAATCGGAATTTAAAAACAATTTGGAGAAAAAGATAGCTGTCAGCTTTATTATCCATATCGATAAATTTAAGGTTTTAAGGGTATAAACGTGCTCAAATAGCCAAAACCGCGTCCATCACAAAAAATTGTGAGTTTTGATTATAAGGTCGTTTCAGATTAACATAAGGAATTCATGAAATTCTGAGTAAGTCTGCAATTTTAATTTCAATTATTGCTTATTATAGGCATAAGAAAACTGTCACTAAAAATGTCTTAAGATTTTAGATTTAGAGTTTTATAAAATAAGAAGATTCAAAGATACAATTAAATTATCACAAAAGAAAATTACAATAAGGGAACCAAATTCAATTTTAATTTGGTCATAATTTTTTTGAAATTCAATGATCTCATCTTATGAAATTTCCTTTGATGTGATTATATAGATATACCAATTAATTCATTTGGTTGTATTAAGAGACATCCTAAGTTTGTTTATCCTAAATTACTCTTTAAATATTTAATTCATAGAGTGTGCAAGAAAATTTACTACTAAGGAACATACATGCATAAACATATTACGTAATGTATGTAAAAATCAACGTCCCCATAAATATTATAAGAAAAACTTCATGGATAATAAAGATTCCAAATATAAATACATACATATTAATCTAATATTTATAACTACAGATTAAGACACTTTAATGTCTTCCTGATGTAATATCATATAAATGTTAGTATATAAAAATTAGTTCATAATTATAATAGGACCTTTGGTCAACCAAATAAAGACTATACACAACAATCTAATTTAAAAAAAATGTTATGGTCAAACCCATAATTATACATCTAATATTCAAAATGTTATATTAAAATCTCTGGCCTATACCAAATGATACATAACATGAATATTAGTACAATCATTTAATGATAAAAAAATATATATATTTAGTGATTTACACCGTAAAATATGGAAAAAATAATTTATTTTTCAAAAAATAAATAATTTTGAGTTATATCATTATAGTAACATAAACAATCATAAAATCAGGATCACTCTCCAATTTGTGGAATCATAAAATCAAGTTTTAAGGGAGAGTTATTAATATTGACATTAATACAAAAATGGCAAAAATGCGTTTTTAGGGGACTGAACAACGTAAAATCATCGAGATAGGTGGTGACCATTGTTTACAATGAGTTTTGTTTATTTCGACGGGACCGTTGAAATCTAATAAAATTCCGATCAGGAAAAAATATTGTCGCTGAAAACGTCCCTCAATTAATTCAGTAATTCATCAATTTTTACCCGGATTCTTTATGTAGGCAAAATTCTTAATGGACAATCATGAGATCAAAAGCTCAAGCTCTGATACCACATGTAAGCAAAATCAAAAGAGTACTTTATTAACAGTTTTGTATGGATCTATAAATCTCAGACATGGATATCCAATTATACATGTCATTTGGTCTTTAATCACATAAAATGTTATGTATTATATATTTAACGTTAGAATCTTTGATCAACATGATTATCACATATAATAATTGTGCGGAACATAAAATGATATTATAATCACATACCTCCATCGTGTCATAATTGAAAATATTAGCGAAGCACTCGACCTTAACAATGTTCAATCGGGCTGATTTTCGAACTTTGACTTCATCTTATCTTTGACAAAATCATATCACAGTCACCACATTTCAACGGTTTGATATTCCATTATGGTCATGTAACACCCCATAGGATTGGATTATTTAATTTAAATTGTTGTAAATAAAAAGTTGGAGAAAATATGTTTTACTCAAATTAATTATTTTTTCATATTTAAAATGTTGGTTTTATCATTGGAAAATGGAGTTTTTATCGGAATTGAAAATCGGGGGGATAATCGGTTTTTAATTATATATATATATTTTCGGGGCAACCTGGCATCTGTCCGGGTCCAAATCGATTTGGCCTTAGGGGCGAATCAATTCGCCTCAGACAGTGCTGGTGGATTTGCTTAATTTTTTAGAGTTTGAGTTGCATTAAAACTCTTAAACTTTTCCATATAAAAGTAACTCGGGCTTTGTCTTTTCTAAACAGTTTTTCATGGACTCTTAAACCAGAAGTCTCCCATAACTTTACCTCCCCTCATCTGCAAAACCCTAGCTCCAATTCAATCAAAATTCAACTCAAGTTTTGAAGGCTCAAACCGTATTTTCTTAAAATCGTTTAAGAATGAGTCTTTATTGAATTTTCGGGAGGAATGCAACCATCCAATCAGAATTTTCAACCGATTTTTAAGACATTGATACTTTTAGTCTTTCTTTTTAACATTATGCGTTTTAAATATCGCCCAAACATTAATTTACATTTTTTTTCTTAAAATAAACTAGAAAACTTAATTAGGGAAAGTGAAATCTCTTTTGGGACTGTTTTTATAAAAAAAATCATAATAAGAATTAAGATTTATAACCCTTGTGTGCTTAGGGTAGAGGATGGGTTTTCGTTAATGGGTGTAGATTTGCATGTTAGAAAATCATAGTAGCTTTATTAATTGAAAGGGACTTGTAAAATCATATAAAATTATGTAGGTGTGATAAAAGAGAAATTTTTGTTGTGTGCACAATAAACTTGTATGATGACGAAATTATATTGTTTGCATAAAACAAGTCGTTTAATTATGAAAATTGATTGAACAGGTGAAATTAGATTTATTTGTGATCTTATGAAAAATTGGTAGAATTGTTGATATAATGTCTTATGCGACTTATTGATTTAATTATATTTGACATCGCGGGAACGACATAATTTTTGAGTAGTTATGACCTCACTTTGATTTTAGGAGCGCTTACGAGGTATGGGATTAGTAAGTGTGTCTTGGTAGTAGTTAACACTTTCTAGGTATGGGACTAGTTAGTGTATATTTTTACAGATGAGATATTCTGGGGTGGGGTTGATTTTTGTGTCGTTCCGTTGATTGAATAGTCTAGAAGGAAATTGATGATACAGATTCATCCTATATGATAAGGTAGGATGTACTTGTGTTTTTTAGACCCCTAGGTATGGGACTAGGGGTATGCTTGAGGATATATGCTTTATAATAGGGTGGGGATAAAGTAAAATAATGAGAAATTGAAAAATTTAGAATTAATGCCTAAGATAATAAACGGGTATTAAAATGAATTGGCATCGACAATAAGTGCAGGACTGACAAAGTACATATTGTTTGTACATTGCGAAGTGGGTGAATGTTCACGTCATCATTAAGTACAGGGATGACAGAATACAGTCTGGTTGGCTATTATGACGTGTCGTTCGTGGGGCCTCGTCAATAAGTGCAGGACTAAAGACATTGGGCCGGATGGCTAGTAAGGGAAATTATGCATGGTGAAAAAACTTAAGGCAGCCCAAATAAGTGCAGGTCTAATAGGAAGGTCGACTAGCTATGACGGTGTCGCGATAATCATGATTTGATTAATTAAATTAAATGTGATTATTCGCTTAATATAATTAAATATCAAAAAAATAATAATTAGACTTATAAAATGGTGACCAGTTCAGGTGGGCAATTAGTGGTAATTTATTTTACTCGCTTCATTAATATATATAACTTGTTTAATTAAAATACGCTATTGTGATGTTTATCATGTATAATGCTACTGTTTGGTTCACAGACCCTAATTGGGAAGAGTAGCTAGAATTCATGCGGTGGGCTCTGACCCATTACGTTGACTAACATTTCAGGTATAGCACTGTAGTTGTTTCATGGGAGTGATTGAGATATTTTTGGACATGCAGCTGGAGTTTTATTTTATATGCTTATGTAGTATAGGATTGCTTTCTAATCCGTCGCTTCTACTATGAAACTTTTATTTATGGATGTGGTGGAGCAATCGGTTCCACAGTTATTTATGGTTTTTATCATATATTCACAGTTGAATTATTTCATTGGGATTTATATTTATTTGGAGTTGGAATTATTTTGGAAATTAGCATGGTGATGGATTTAATATTGCTTAAATGTTTATGTTTAGTGGACCAATTTGATTATTATGTTGTGGGAAATTTTTTAAATGTCTCATATGTCTGTCACATGCAGAGAATAACAACTTATTTAGTGACGCCAGACGTAGTTTAGCCACGGCGGCTGGCCACCTCGCTTTCCAGAATGCGCGGTCTATTACAGATGGTATCAGATCATTATCTTAGGTCTCAGAGGTTGTGAGTCTGTTTAGCGTCCGCATTACCAATCTTTGATTCCCTTGTTAATTCGTACTCCTTAAGGTATTGGGTCTAGCATGCGTGTTTGTTGTGTTTCTTCGAGATAAGGAGTTTTTTGTTAAGGGTGTTCTAGGTATTAAGGTTAGAAGTAGTAATCTTGAGGTGATGATCCTTAGAGTTGATTTTGGAGACGTTATTTATTTAGCAGATCGTTAGTGTATATTTTTGGATATTTACTATCGATAAAGTGATGTAATTTGATTTGAGGATCTTAGCGCTACGATGACTTTCGGAGATAGACTCGAGTGGTGATTCCTAGGGGATCATGATATGCAGTTATTTTCATAGTTATGTTTATATATATGGTTAGGATATATATATATTGTATATTATATATTTATTCGCGGGATAGCTGCGTGTAGGATTGGGTGTATGAACGCCTAATTGTGGGATTATATGGGTAAGCATATGTGAGCCTTATTTTATTTTCACGCGTTTACGCTTCGTCGAATTCCGAGGACGAAATTCTTGTACTAGTGGGGAAGTATGTAACACCCCGTCGAATTGGACATTTAATTTAAACCGTCATAAATAAAAAGTTGGAGAAAATATTTTTTTACTCAAATTAATTATTTTTTCATATTTAAAATGTTGGTTTTATCATTGGAAAAATGGAGTTTTTATCAGAATTGAGATCGGGAGAAAAATTAGGTTTTTATTAATTATATATATATTTGGGGCGACCTGGCATCTATCTGGGTCGAATCGATTCACCTCAGACAGTGCCGAAGGATTTGCCTAGTTTTTCTAAAGTTTGAGTTACATTAAACTCTTAAACTTTTCCATATAAATTTAACTCGGGGTTAGGATTTTCTAAACACTTTTTCATCAACTCTTAAACTAGAAGTCGCTCATATCTTTACCTCCTCATCTACAAAACCCTACCCTCATTTAAATCAAGATTCAACACAAGTTTTGAAGCCTCAAACCGTATTTTCTCAAGATCATTCAAGAACGAGTCTTTATTGATTTTTCAGGAGGAACACAACCATCCAATCAGAATTTTCAATCGATTTTTCTAAGGCATGGACACTTATATTATTTCTCTTTAGTTTTATGTGTTTTAAATATCGCTCAATAAGTGCAGGGCTAACAAAATTGGGTCGACTGACTATAGTAAGGAAAATTGTGTGTGGTGGAAAAAATTAAGGTGACCCAAATAAGTGTAGGACCAATAGGAAGGTTGACTGGATATGATGGTGTCGCGATAATCATTAGTTGATTAGTTAAATTAAATGCGATTATTCAATTAATATAATTAAATGTCAGAAAAATAATAATTAGACTTATAGAATGCTGACCGATTCAGGTGGGAAATTAATGGTAATTTATTTTACTCTCTTCGTTAATATATATATATTGTTTAATTAAAATACTCAATTGTGATGCTTATCATGTATAATGCTATTGTCTGGATTCACGAATCCTAACTGAAAATAGTAGCTAGTATTCATGCGGTGGGCTCTGACTCATTACGTTGACTAACATTTCAAGTATAGCGCTGGAGTAGCTGCACGGGAGTGATTGGAGATATTTTTGAAGATGCGGTTGGAGTTTTATTTTAAATGCTTTAGTAGTTTAGGATTGCTTTCTGTTTTGTCTCTTTTATTATGAGACTTTTATTTATGGATTTGGTGGGTCAATCGGTTCCACAGTTGTTTACCGTTTCTATCAAATATTTACAGCTAGATTATTTCATTGGGATTTATATTTATTTGGAGTTGGAATTATTTTGGAGATTGGCATGGTGATGGATTTAATATTGCTTGAATGTTTATATTTATTGGATCAATTTTCTTATTATTTTGTGAATTTTTTTTAATGTCTCATATATCTGTTATATGCTGAGAATGATAACATATTTAGTGACGCACGACATAGTTTGGCGGCGACGGCTAGCCACCTCGCTTACCAGAATGTGCGGGGATTTACAGGTCAAAATACTATTATGAAGTTAACTCTTATCGAGAATTTATATTTCTTTCTCTTATCCTATAATTTCATTATGTTATCTTTTAGTGTATTAGAATGATGAAAATCGTTCACTTATTTATAGCCAAGGACATGACCCAAATTTCCAATAATCACTTAATTTGAACCGTCCATTAAGGTAAATACCCAAGAGTTCTTTTGACTTTTGGTATTTGAACTACCATTTCTTTAAACAAAACAACTCTTAGTAGTAATATAATTATGAAACACATTATGGAGAATTATTCTTTAAAATAATTCCAACAACTAAATGAACTAGCACGTTGACGCGACTAAGAATTTGTCTCAAAAGTGCGTTCTCTCTAGGCTCAAGTGCAAGCCTGTCACGTTAGTAATAATCCGACAAGTCGGGATCGTCTCCACAAGGATCAGAAATTGGCAATTGTAGATACGTAGGAACAGTTATTTAACCTTCAAATGGTTATCCAAAAGAAAGAAAAAATGATTGATGGGTTGAAATTTCTGATTGGTGATGAAATAAAAATGAACTACATGCACAAAACACCAAGAATTGTAAAGAAATTAGATATGAATATGAGAGAAAATAGGTTGGAGTACAATCCCCCAAACCTTGGTAAAATTACCATATAGAATACTAGAATTGTAAATTAAAATTTTGACTAAATCCAGTCTTCATAGATCCTAAGCATTATATATATGAGGGAACTAGCCCGCATCATATGAAATCAAAGGTAAATACAAAGCGGTGTATAGACAATTACACTTTCATTGTGTTATTAAACATCACAAGTACCTCGGGCAAGAGAGATTAAAAGATCTGCTATGTTCGTATAATTTCCATACACGATTCGGTCAATATTTAATTTACGCTCTATTTTCTACATGGGTAATTTAGCTCAGGATGAGTTCATTAACCCCAAACCTTGTAAATTTATCTAGACATGGTTTTATTAGAAAACAAATTCATAATAATGCATGGAATTATGGATCTAAGAAACATTGTTAACAAATTACAAAACCAGTGAGGATTGGAAATAAAATTGAGACTAAATAAGAGAATGGAATTTGATACTTGGATTGAAAAATTGATACTTGAAATCAGCACTAGGGAAAAGAGATGAACTTGAATCCAGAATACTCCTTCTTCCCAAACTTACAAACTATAATTTTTCTAAGAATATGAAATTGTCTACTATAGAAAAAAACAAGAAAGCCTCTCTACAATTCGACTCCCTTTGGAAGGATGTAGGGTTTTGCCTTTTATGACACCAACTAGCACGATTTGACAGCTAATATCGATGATCTGTATAAGATATTCCAAGATTTGCACCTCTTGAGCTCCATAATAAATGCCAGAATTTCGCATAGTCAGACCGGTCCGAATGCCATCGGATCAGTTCGTTTTTCAGTAACCGGATCGGTTCTTTTTTATTTCTACCGGACCGGTCCTGATGCCATCGGATCGGTTTGGTATTCATCGATTCTGCATCAATCCGGGGGCTACTGGAATGGTGACATTTCGGATCGGTCCGAGAAAAATTGAATCGGTCCGATTATCTTCAATTTTGACTTTTTCTTTCCATCTTTGACTCGTCATAACTTTTGATCTCGAGATCCGATTTGATTTTCGTTTCTTTCGATGCTCTTGTGAAATAAGAATCTTCAACTTTCCTTTAGGGTTCAAATCCGAACTCCGAGTGTAAATTTACATTTTTGCCCCTTTGACTTGTCTTCTTTTGTTCTCTTCCTTTCTTTCGATTTCTTTCTTTCTTTTCTTGCAGTAAATACCTGTAAAATCAATAAGAAATACACAAAACTCGGGGTACTCATTACAAATAGTCAATGGCAATGATATGGGATAAAAATGATTCAATTACGTTGTTCGAGATATTAAAATTACTAACTTAAGGGGCTAAATCCAGAAGAATTTATGCTTGGTCACACGTACCTCGCGTGATGGGGGTATATTATAATATTTGGTAACAATATAATGAAAAAAGTAACTAAAATAAAGAACTAGTTGTGAAATAATAAAATTCGAGGATGAGTAAATTTTAGATTTAACTATATAATACAATTATTAAATTTGTAACTAAATATTACAAATGAAAATAATCCTATTCTTGGTTATATAATAGTTTTAGAATTTAATATCCATTTTAGTTAGCAAGGTTAACATATCTCAATTGGCCTCTTGTTAAGCTACAACACTCCTTTGTAAATGTAGGAACAAATTTTTTTTATGAGGATGATGAAATTAAAGGAACAAAATAATTTTAAATGTGAGAGCATCAAAATAGAATGTATAAAGATATTTTTAGCTAAAGAAATATATTAACACTAAGTATATATGAACAATTATCCATCATGCAAAAAATTATTCAACAAACAAATAACCACTAAACCTCTTTACATGGAACGAAAGTATCACCCGACAAATATGTACAAATTTATGATCAACAAATAGCAAAACTACATCCAAACAGTGAGTCCCGAACAATGTTATATAGCTATGTGAATCACATTTTCCATCGCAAGGTTGTAACAAAAATAAATAAAAAACATGAATAATTTATACCAACTAATTGAGGAACAACTTATATATATATATATATATATATATATATATATATATATATATATATATATATATATATATATAAAATACTGCTCTTGTGGAGACGACTCTGCATTTTAACAGTACAGAGCAGACATGTGTCTCCTGGCGGTGAGCCCAAAAATTATCGACTAAATTATAAGCACTCTCTCTCTTTTCTAGCGGTGACCCGAAAATTATTGCCTCGGGAGCTCCTGCCCCCAAACCCCTGCTAGCATTCGAAAGTTAGGCTCTTCCTGAATAAAAATCCTAGATCCGCCACCGGCACTAGAGACAATATATTTGTCCGGGTGAAAATCAGGGACCCATTGAGAGACCTTAAACAATCCAGTTTAAAGCTTGGAACTACGAAAAGACCAAACTTTATTCATTTCAATAGAGCAGGAGAAACAAAAATTGTAGACTCCTTTACCTATGTGAGTAAGAAACCATGTATCTTGAAACTGCCAAAGACATGTAAGATGCCTTTTCAAATCATCCAATTTCCATGGCTTGTCACCTTTGTGAAGAATAAGTCTACCAAAGCAATATGTATTATATTTTTAACGTTAGGATCTTAGATCAACATGATTATCACAGATTGTGTAAACTAAAATATCAAGAGTCATACATTGATCTAAATTTGTTGGAGAGGAAGAAGTTAAAAATATTATCCTCCACTTGAATATGGAATCATCATTTTGATGATTGAAATTGTTAGTGTTATACTCTATACGAATCTATAGTCATCATTTAGATGATTGGAGGTTTGGTGTTTCTCTCTCTTAACCTAATTTAACTGATATTGTAATTTTACAGTATCTGATTGATTGATATCATTCACTTATTTATAGGTAGGGAGGTGACTCAATCTCTAAAAGTCACTCAATCTGAACCGTACATCAAGGTCGATAGAGAAGAGTTTTGTTAATTTTTTTACAATTAGGTCCCTTGTTGATAATTTTTAAACATTTAAAGACAATATACTATTAGGTCCACTTGTTATGACACTAGCGTGAACTTCTACAAGAAGAGAATTAGTGGACCTAAATATTTAAAATTTGTCAAAATTCCTTTAATATTTAAAATTAATTTGCGAGGAACTAAAACTACTTTGCTAAAATAAAGTCAACTATTAGCATTAAAAGAAATCTTTAATAAATCAATATTGACTTTGAAATTATGTACCATTGTGAGTTGTGAATTATTTAAAAATAGTTCTAAGGTTTGCTCAAAAGTTGCCAATCTTGACCATTTAAGTAACTAAAGTGGTGTCAACTTGACATAATTCGTACCTTGCAGAACAGTAAAATGGAATAGAGCTTGCTAAGTATACATGTATTTCGTCACGTGACCACACGGATTTATGTATTCCTTTCTTCTTTTTTCAACTTCTTTTGCTCCTTTTTTCCTCTCTATTATTAGAAGTTTGGGGACTTTTTTCACAATATTGGTGCACTTGTAACTTAAATCTCAAGAGTCTTTTACTCAAAACTTGGGCAGCAAATTTTCACCAACTAGTATTCCTATTCTTCTTCAACTTTATGAGTAAACCAAAAAATTTGAGGAGTTGTGGAAAATTTTGGATATGTATATGACCGAACTTTCTTTGACTAGTTATTGATGATATTGGATAAGTTGATGTAGAAAATAGTTGTCACAGCAATGTCAACATACGAATCATCTCCTCCAAATAATTGTCACTACATCCACCACCTTCTAACACCTCAACACCCTTTTAATTCTACCGACAACTCGCCACCATCACTGCAACCGGACCTGTCAACCACCATGGCTTCAACCGTCCGCCCACGAGGCCGGCCACCGGGGTCCAAAAACAAACCAAAGCCTCCAATTATACTATCCCAAGACCCCCCAAACTCTCTCCAATCCCACGTCCTCCATATATCCGCAGGGGCGGATATAATCTCCACTCTCTGCGCCTACTCGAGGAGGAGGGAGAGAGGGATTTGCGTGTTGAGCGCCACCGGCACCGTTGCTAACCCCACTATCCGGCAACCAACGGGGAATAATGCGGTGACCCTCCAAGGCCGGTTCGAGATTATTTCTCTCTCCGGGATGGTGCTACCGCCACCTGCACCACCCGGTGCGAGTGGGTTATCGATATTTTTATCGAGCGGGAATGGGTTGGTGGTGGGAGGGGTGGTGGTGGGGCGGCTGGTGGCTTTATCTCCGGTGGTTTTGATTGCGGGATTGTGTTCTAATTTGGTTTTTGAAAGGTTGCCATTAGTGGATGAGGAAGAAAAGGAGGAGGAGGATGGTGGTGGTGGTGGTGGTGGTGATGATAATAATAATGATAAAAAGTGGAAAGATGATGTTTCTCATTCTTTGGGTGTCACTAGTGGTAATAGTGGTGTGGTTCCTTTTAATCAAGTGGGAGGTAATAATAATTATCCTTTTTTGGCTGCTGATTTGTTTGGGTGGGGTGGAAGTGCCACTCCTAGGCCTTCATTTTAAACTAAAAGAAAGAACTTCATCAACTTAGTGTTAAAGTTTGATTTCATGCATAGGAAAAGTTTACATGTAAAAGTTATTTTACCGAGGTATAATTTTTAATGCATTTGAGATACAAACTTGATAAAAACACTTGCGTACATGCGTATGTACGAGTCGCGGCTTGGAAGGTGGGAAAAAAAAAAGGTAAGTTCAAGTTCATGTATATATAATCTGGATTGGAACTCTGTTATTGGTTTAATTGATTAGTTATATTACCTTAGTTTTTTTTTAATGTAATGCATAAACTCTTATGATGCACATTTCTACCTAGTTTTTTTGTTTTCTATGTTTTGGTTCTCTGTCCTTTGTTGTGCCGCACCACCCTTATGTGCCATTCTTGTGTTGAATAGATTTCGTCTCATCAATTCTTTATTTTTATTTCTTGTTGAGAAGCTATACTCTTGCATTTTTCACTAGTGTATATATATATATATATATATATATATATATATATGGAAGCAAATTGTTTTTATATTCTTTAAAATAACTTATGCTGGGGCGGACCAATGTAAGAGAGAGAGAGAGAGAGGGGGGGGGGGGGGGGGGGTTGGCTCCCGAATTTCCAATTTTTTTTTCTTAATATTTATATATGATATTTTCTAACGACCTATGTCTGTGACTAAATTGTCATAACTTCAAACCCTAACAAAATCTCTTTTTATTGTAGTGCTGGTTACATATTTTGTCAGAGTTTCTACTCGTGACAATTTTTTGGGATCTTAAGTATTTAGTCCTATTTATATTGATTTATTAGTCACCACTCTCATGTTTTTATTTTTTTAATTGTTGGTCCTATATGATACAAGTGTCGTTCTCTACAAAAAGAATTATGGGTAGTTACAGGGAAGTTACAAGGAGTTTTGGGTGGTTATGGAACTTCTTACAATTTTGTAAACATATGGAAGGAGAGCCTAAATACATCTCTGTAGATGAGATTAAAGTCAAAAAACCTACAATTTTTTTCCATTGATTTTAAGCAATTTTATTTGTGACAATTTTTTTACAATGCTAGATCATTTAGTTTTGTTGCTTAAGAAATTTGTTTTAAATTTGGGTAATGATAAATTTTGGTACGGATATAACTCATGACAAAAATAAATACAATCCATTCATTGCTTATAAATTTTCACACAAAATTGTCTTCACATGAGTCTCAAACTTTTGAGTTTTACCATACCACAATATTCTTAACTATCTTATTTTTACATGAGTTTAACCCTTAGTGCTTTATCAATTATAAAATATTAACACAATGGATTGAAAGCATCCAGATATAAGTACATATATTATGTGTCAAGATATAAACAACAATAGAATATAAAGAACATAAATTTATCAGTAAAATTCCACAAATATTGGACCTCTCCTCATCCACAAATCCATATTATATTATATTCATTCAAATAGTCAAATTCCATATCACCGACATAAACATAAGCAGTGGAAACATGGGCAACATGTGTTCATTTGGTCTCTCCATATACTTCCGTAGTCCTTGTGTATCTCTTGATTTTCATTATCACAATCTCTTTTCATCATTTTTTTTGGAATCTCAAACTATGAAAGGGTCAAATTACGCTTTGACCCTTTTAACTATGTATCTATTTTCATTTCATCATCTAAGGTAGTATATTTTAGACTTAATCCGCTTAACTTTTAAAAACCCATCATTTTATCTTCTACTCGTATTGATATTAAATTTTTAGACAAAAAATTAGTTATTTACACAAGTGGTTGACAAAAATACCCCTTGTGCAGCACAAATAATCTTTTTTTGTTTAAAAATATAACATCGTTAGTATTTAGAGGTTAAGTGACATATTTTATAAGTTGAGAGAGTTAAGTCTAGAAAATGAAAGTACATGTGGTAAAATGAACATAGGTGCAAAATTGAAAGAGTCGGAGTATAATTAACCCTAAAAAAATTGGGAGAACCCATACAAAGAAATTAGTTTACTTTAATTTAGTATATTTGTTAAGAAAATACTTGTAAGCATAATATTGTTTCAATGTATACTTCAGGAGCGACCCTGAGCATGTGTTAAGTGGGTGATCGCACATGCTCCCGCTGATCTGTTTGTTATTATTTATATATTGATGCCCCACTTTTTTATATCAATGCACAAAAAGTGGGCTATTTTTTATTTTTTGTACGGGGATTTGTCAATTTTTATTAATCTCAGAACCGCCCCGGTACACTTTATGATATATAGAATGAGTTACTTAATAATTCATTCATCTTAAATTAGAGTCCCTATCAATTTTTGTGTACATTAAGGATATACGCAATATTTTTATTAAGGTTAACTCTTATTTACTAGTTGAAACTTGTTTATTTGATTATTTCCAAATAAAGGATAGTGGATTGATTCAGGACATCCCCCAAAAAATAGTGAA
The DNA here is from genome assembly GCA_949130495.1 of Sambucus nigra. NCBI lineage: Eukaryota > Viridiplantae > Streptophyta > Magnoliopsida > Dipsacales > Adoxaceae > Sambucus > Sambucus nigra. The sequence goes on from OX422211.1 coordinate 36,634,712, forward strand.
ATCTTAACTTTAGACGAAAAGAGTATCCGATAAATAGTTATTTACTCTTAAATATGCCTCATTTCTTTTCTTTTGTTACATTTTATCTTTATATCCACCCATCCATGTGAGGTCTAAAGGTGAATTAGGTTGTTCATTCTTTGATCCAACCCATATTCAACCCATATTCTTTGATCCAACCCATATTTTTAATGTGAGATTAAGTGCAATTCACATATAATTTTACATTTGGATGATGTAGAGTAATTGAGCCGTTGAACTTTATATAATATGGTTCATATAATATTAATTATTAAAGTATGCAATCTAATATTACTTAATAATGGGTAAATGACTAAAATCTTATGAGCCGATGTCTTATTTCAAAGCTTTAGTATCTCTATATGGACTAGAGATGACTACAATAGCTGCTGATTATTTCAAAATTTAGAAAAAGTGAAACTCATCTGTGCTGTAAGGCCATTCACGATGGAGAACTTAAATTTCTAAATGTGCACTATTTCCGTCCATAATTAATAAAACACAATGCACATTTCACTGAATAAACATGTGTCAACAATATAAATTTACATTTTAGATATACAATGGTTAAATGGGTCCCACAGGGTTAAGCGGGTAACAGTCTATCACCCAAGTAGCAATCTATCTTTTTTTTTTAGAGATGAAGAAACGCCCTTCATCGGTGGCTTACATAGACAAAAATGAAAACTTTTAAAACAAAATAGCACGAAGTGTGCATAAGAGTAAATGAAACCTTGAAAAAAAATTTAGGGCCTACGATATCTTGAACGCATTTTCCTGCGAACGACATGCCATTTATTATGATTCGAAGTAGAGTTTACACCGTTCGATTCAATATTGGGGATTTCCACATATAAATCAATGCCTCGATCGTCATGAAAAGGACACCTATCTTCTTCACTTTTATTGTCTTCTTCAGAAGATGAAGACTCAATAAGATAATTGCGCAAAACTAATTTATCCCATTTTAACACGATGGAATCATGTTGGATTAAATGTTGAAAATTTCTGATTGCATTTGCCTGATCACAGAAAAAAAATTCAATTTCTTTTCAAAAATAGAATCTGATTAGGAGGTAATGCTTCATGACTCTCAACGTTTGACAAATTTGAAATTGCCTCCAGAGGAGGAATATCTCCACATGTGTCTTCATTGTTGTCAATATTATTGTTTTTTTAATAATATTGTCTCCATTTATAAAGTGTCCAACAGTTTTGCAAAAACTACAAAATAAAGGTAAAGACTCATAACCAACATTAACAAAAAGTATAAGTATAAGTAGCAACTTTAACTAGTGAGTATTAAACTATAAGTAGCAAGTTATTTATCCAAGTTTTCGTGCCTGAAGTGAAAGTGTGCTGAATATTTTATTAATTTATTGGATAGCCCTATCCAAAATGCAGATATATGTGTTCTCCATTTGGGTAGAATTATATTCATCTAGTGCATAAAAGTCATTTCATTATGCAGTTAGTCAAACCAGTAATCTCAAATACGGTATTTTGGATTGACCCAACATGACGAAATTCTTTTTTCTTTTACACAAATATGGTACATCGCGACTTTATGTATTTTTTACCTGAAATGAACACAATTCTTTTAAAACATGATACAACGAGGGTAATACGATTTTTTTTAGTTTTTTGTTCAATCAGGAAAAAATAGGCACGATGATCCAAATACAAACATGATAACACGATTGACACGACACATAATTTAGATAATAACATGGCACAATATAATTTTGTTTTAAAATAAAATCTGACACGAACACAATATATCATATCAATTTAAAATTATTTTATTTTCATTTCGTTCTTTAAATTGTCGCCCCTATTATGAACTCTTTTTTTTTTGGTTACAATATGAACTTACTTGTCAGTCTCTCTCCTAGTCTCTGTAGAACAAAATCCGATGGATCAGAAAAATAAAATAAAATAAAATAAAATAAAATAAAAATAAAAAGAGAGAGAGAGAGAGAGAGTGAGTTTATTGACAGTTACAAAAGATAAAAGGAATAGCATAGTACCCAAGTGATAAGCAAGTTCCAAAGAATTTTTCAAGGAGAAACCCCACCTCCCAGAAAAAGAATAGCATACCCCAAAATGTAAGTTTTGGTACTTTGTGGCATTGTAAACTTTGAAAAGTGGAAAAGGAAATTTCTTTTGGGAAATTGGGTTTGGTTATTAACATTTCTTTTCGTACAAAATTTATATGAACTCCTTTATATCCCAAAGATGACTTGTACATCACGAAAATATTGTACCCTAATAAAGGAACTGCTTTGTGTTTCTTTTTCAATATTCAGTGATATATCAATTTCAATTTATCAAAATTTGTTTATTTTTGTTTTTTCTTGTTTCACACAATAAATTTCAAGATTTAAATGAGATTTAATATTGAAAAAAAATAAAAGTAATATTATTGCAAAAAATTTATAAAAAATTACAATGAACTGTTTAATAGAAATTCGGTAAAAAACTACAATTTGCAGGAACAGAAAAAAATCCTAAGCAACTTTGATCATGGAACTATATGTACTTGTTCTATTTGGCATGTAAAAATTATCTACGCTCCTCAATTGCGTCAACATACTATCTCTATCTTTGTACGCGTTAAACGAAGAATTTGTTTTATTAGATTCTTTTGTTAAATATGTTGTAGTGCTATGTATAAAAGATTGCCTTTGACAAGCTTCCGCAATCCTTGTCTATAATAGTCTTCTCGAATTTGGTGACTGTGTAGTATTCCTTTTCCGTTATCAAATTATATTAATTGAGCTTTAAGTTTTTAATTAAAATGGAGATATAAAGAAACAAATTATATATCATTTTTTTTGTCGTGCCTTATTTTCACCATGTAATGCCTCAACACAAAAAAATATGATACCAAACATTTAACAACAATTTAAAGAAGTGAATAACATAAGATGTAATCAAGCAAAAATTTCAAATACATTAACATCATTTTGAAATAGTTGATAAATATATGAATATCGACATTATTTCATAGAGTGCAACATGATAGGAAAATTTTATTTTTTTAATAGTATGAGACATTATAACGACGGTTCAAAATGTGATCAAATTTCTAAATGTCAGTAGCAAGTATAAAATATTTTATTATAAATATAGTTAAAACCCAATAAAAAATTGAAGAAATCAATTTACATTAGGTCTACCCAAAAATCTAAAGCAGTTGAAACAGATGATTAACATGGGGAAAAAAATTAATACAACTTACATCTACAACACATGCAGCAGAGGATAGCGTAAATATATTTAAAACATATATACAAATTGAAAAAATTGATTTACATTAGGTATAGAGCAAAATGTAAAAGAATTGCAACAAATGATTAATATGGGAATTTTTTTTAAAACAACCTATATCAATAACATAGGCAATAGTTGGAAACATATATTCAGAGAGGATTTGCAAAAATTAAAAATATCAAATTATGTGTTTTATGGTTTTTTATACCTATATATGTGTGTCGAATTTTCTTGTGTATATTTTTCACATATTATATGTGGTATCTTGCTTTGAGTCTTTACGGCTTACATTTAGTCCATTTTTACCATATCCTTGATCGTGTGGATTATTTTTGCTTGAGTTTCCATGTTGCATGTTTGCTATATATTATATCGTTGCATGATTTATTCCCTTCTCCTTGTGTTTAAAAATTTTGGTATCAAATTTTCTTAAATTGGTATATTTTGATCATGTATTTAGGGGGAGAAATTATTTTATGCTATCCTGCTTTGTCTATTCCTGAACAAAAAGGGGAAGAAATAGTATCTTTCCTTTACATGTTTAGTATCCTTATCTTAAGGAAAGTCGTCTTACCTAGGTTGAGATTGTTTTAAACACTTTTAATTTTTTTTATCATTTGCAGAGTTATACTTGTTATATTCTCTTTGTATTTGACAGTGTGTTTAAGTGTGCAGAATTATACGGCAAAGTTTTTTAAGCAGATCAAAGCTACTCACTCATATGTTTTTGTGTCTGTCGAGCGTTTGTACATTTTTTTTCTTTTTTGGGGTTGGGGAATGAGTCTTTTTAGAGATCTTTATGGACCATAGGATTTTTGTTTTAATTTTGTCCCGGAATAGCCAAAGGGGGGAATTTGTTAAGACAAATTTTCAATCGTGTCAATTTGTATGTCATTCGCATCGCTCCGAACAAAACAATTTGATTTATAGGATAAACTTTGTCTTGTTGATCCCATAAGCCTATGACATTATTTGATGAAGACGTAGCGGCTAAACTTCAAAAATTGGATATTTCATGTCATGTTTACCGTGCCAAGTTTATCTTCACGTTTATCGAGAATCTCACAAGTATGAATGCGTATTAATTATTAGTTCTTGAAAATATTTTAAGGATGTTAGTTTTTTATTTAAAGATGTTTGTAACTATTTTAAATATATTTCAAGAAAAAAATTCTGAGTTTAGTTTCGTTAGAATGTGATATAAACTCTTTAGAACGAAAATGTAATTTTCGTTCGAATGACTTTATTGCTTGTTAGAACGAATTTACGATTTTGTTTGAAACAGGGATTAAACGAACATCAAATTAGGATGTTCTGCATATGCAGTCCGAACTCGTTAGAAGCTTGTTTGATACTAGTTCAAATGGTATTACATTCTTGTTCTAACAAACTTGGGTTTTTGTTTAAACAAGATGTGATTCTATTTAGAACAACCTTAGTTCTCATTTGAACGAGTCGCCGCGTCGAAATTCGTGCATTCAGTGTTTGAGGCTTTTTGGACTCAAAAATTTTGAAGGACTTTTGGCGAAAAATATTTATACACCTATTTACAAAAGTTCCAAGCCCCAAGTTTCACCCTTTATGTTTTAAGATCAAAGTTCCACAATTCCTATGCTTTGAGATCTTAAGTTTGGGAACCAAAGTTTGTTTCTTTCATTTTAAGAGAACTTGTTTCATGAGGTTGACTCTGTACGTCCTGATTGCGGTGTTTAACAATTGTTGAGCATCATCGGCGGATATCGAGCTCCACGTGTACTCTTGTATTGTAGTAACTTGCGTGGGTAGAATCATGTATTGCATTGTGGAGGAGTGGTTGAAGATAGAATAGCGTCAGGGCTTGTGGGGGATCAAGTCGTTGTGTAATTCTACTACTTATGCTTTATAAAACCATATCATATTGAACTTTATAGCTAGGCCGTCCGAAGTTTTTTCCTTTGCAGTTTTACTCATACATCAGTGTATTGTGGATTAATTTAATTATTTTTTCTGCTATAACCTTAGATGCATGCTTTAGGGCAAAACTATATAATTTGGTAAATTAGTTTTCCACAAGAAAAGTTTTAAATTAGTGCTAAGTTTATTTGGGTAAATTTTGTTTAAAAGTTCCATCTTTAAAATTTGAAAAAAATATAAAAATATTGGACTTATGTTTATTAAACCATCTTTGCTTAAGAGTACACTATAGGGGCTTTCTCAAATATCACTAAATTATTACAACTGCCCTCCAATTAATTTATCTAAAACTGACTCGAATAAAGAGGTCTTATTTTCTTTGTGTTGGCCAAAAAAATGCTTGGGGGGGGGGGGGGGGGGGGGGGGGGGGATACCATTTCAACAATCGAGTCATATGTAGTTAACATATAGCTAACGATTTTTCATACGGTGGTGACAAAACATATAACTTATACATATCTTTTCATTTCCCAAGTCCATCCGGTCCATTCGTTCGTGGATCTATTTACTCGATTGCATACATTTTTGGAACACCTCTAACAAAAGGACAAATAGTCAATTTTGGAAGAACTTATTTCAATGTTAGATACTACATAACATTATTTCCTGTGTTATCAATATCTTCTTGGTGAAACTCAATTTGTAACGAACTGATTTTCACCGACATCTTATTTATTCCTTCATATTAAAACTTAACTTATTTGATACTATAAAATTTTAAATTCCGTCGGTCAGTTTTACTAGTTAACTCAAAAAAATTTAGTTATTGAGGGAGAATCAACATCTAGAATATCTACTAGACTCGAATTCCTCCAGAACATGATCTCAGATATATTCACATAATGATTATTCGACCCATAAAGATTATTCACCCATGAAATTTAATCACACCAATATCAAGTCTAAGTAATAATTATGTGAATATTCCAATCATCATACCCTTCAGGATAAAGAACCTATGCATCTTGTGAAAATTATGAAATTGTACAAGTCTAATCTAAATAGCACCTAGACAACAATCTCATCATTGCTCATGTTCACTACATCCATCATGTACTGGTATAATCTTCTTTGAATAATTAGACAATTTCTGGAACCATCAGATGTGTTCCTGTAGTTAGAATAAGCTACAATGATTATACACACAACTTTATCGATAGTATGTCAACTCCATATCATGGTTGCAAACTGTTTAAACAAACTAAGCCGAAATTCTAATCATTTGTAAGTGAGTTGAATGCAACTCACCAGAATTTCTACTATGTATAATTGATTGACTGTATAATATAGTTATAAACAGGGATATGACATTCCCAGAAACATAATTCTTATTTCAAAATGAGCGAAGACAATCATTTATTAATAAGTAATAATTGTCATAAAACATGATTTAGAAATAAACACCAACAGGGGCCATGGTCTCCCCAGAAGTTTTTTTTTAAATCTCCACACTAATGTACTAATTACACTTTATATAAGTCAAATTTTTTTTATTAATTTATACTTCCATTTTGTTTTGTTTTATATATTTACCCCTTGTATCTGTGTGATATCGTATCTATGTTCTGTTAAAGTCAATTTTTTAAATCTTTTATCTTTTGTGACGTGGTCTAGTTTAGTCTTTGTAGTTATATACTTGTCTTAAACTCATTGGCTCAAGTGAATACTTTTCTTATATCTTTTATTTATAATTTTTTTAGGGATTATTTTTGTTCACCCTCACTTTTATACATGTTTTTGTAGTATTATCAATTTCTTTTGTTTAGAAATTTGTCACACACCCATATTCCCCAACTACTAGCAGCAAAAATGTAATTTAAACAATTTACCGTGTAACTTTTAATAGAAATCTTCATATTTCCCTTGTCTCCCATAAACTTTAGAAACAAATCACCTTTTAATCTGCATAAGTTGATTTTCTATAATTGGAAACCCATGCATTTAGTCCTCGATGAATATACTTAGTTCAATATAATCCTACACATTTTTATCCTTTGTCACTCAAAAGATAGAAATGTCTATAGCTATAAATATTGTTCACGCAAGGACAAGTACCTAACTACATTACTTATCAACAAATAAATACATGGGATGCGAGGTAACAAAAAATTCTCTAATGGTATTAAATCCAAAAAAAACTCTCTAATCTTGTGAATAAAATCGAAATAAACAAAGATTCGACCCGTGAACACACTTTATCAATTAACCGATTTGGTCTCTCTCTCTCTCCCCCTAACATTTAAAATATGCCTTCACCCTTAACTTGTTTCGTGAGGTTGACTCTGTACGTCCTGATTGCGGTGTTTAACGATTGTTGAGCGTCATCAGTGGATATCGAGCTCCACGTGTACTCTTGTGTTGTTGCAACTTGGTGGGTAGAATCTTGTATTGCACTGTGGAGGAGTGGTTGAAGATAGAATAGCGTCAGGGCTTGTGGGGGATCAAGTCGTTCTGTAATTATACTACTTATACTTTATAAAACCATATCATAGTGAACTTTATGGCTGGGCATCTAAAGTTTTTTCCTTTGTGGTTTTACTCATACATCATTGTCTTGTGGATTGATTTTATTATTTTTTCTGCTATAACCTTAGATGCATGCTTTAGGGCAAAAATAAATAATTTGATAAATTAGTTTTTCACAAGAAAAGTTTTAAATTAGTGCTAAGTTTATTTGGGTTAATTTTGTTTAAAAGTTCAATCTTTAAAATTTGAAAAAAATATAAAAATATTGGACTTATGTTTATTCAACCATCTTTGTTTAAGAGTACACTACAGGGGCTTTCTCAAATATCACTAAATTATTACAACTGCCCTCCAATTAATTTATCTCAAAATCACTCGAATAAAGAGGTCTTATTTTCTTTGTGTCGGTAAAAAAATTGCGGGGGGGGGGGGGGGGGGGGGATACCATTTCACCAATCGAGTCATATGTAGCTAACATATACCTAACGATTTTCCATAAAGTGGTGATGAAACAAATACCTAATTCATATCTTTCCATTTCCCAAGTCCATCTGGTCCATTCGTTCGTGGATTTATTTACTCGATTGCATGCATTTTTGGAACACCTCTAACAAAGGGACAAATAGTCAATTTTGGAAGAACTTATTTCAATGTTAGATACGACATAACATGATTTCCTGTGTTATCAATATCTTCTTGGTGAAACTCAATTTGTAGCGAACTGATTTTCACCAATATCTTATTTATTCCTTCATATCAAAACTTAACTTATTTGATACTATAAAATTTTAAATTTCGTCGGTCAGTTTTACTAGTTAACACAAAAAAATTTAATTATTGTGGGGGAATCAACATCCAGAATATCTAGTAGACTCAAATTCCTCCAGAACATGATCTCAGACATATTCACACGATGATTGTTCGACCAGTAAAAATTATTCACCCATGACCCTTCAGGATAAGGAATCTATGCATCTTGTGAAAATTGTGAAATTGTGGAAGTCTAATCTAATTAGCACCTAGACAACAATCTCGTCATTGCTCATGTTCACTACATCCATCATGTACTAGTATAATCTTCTTTTAACAATTAGAAAAATTCTGGAACCATCAGACATGTTCCTGTAGTTAGAATAAGCTACAATGATTACACACGTAACTTTATCGATAGTATGTCAACTCCATATCTTGGTTGTAAATTGTTTAAAAAAAGTAAACCAAAATTCTAATCATTTGTAAGTGAGTCGAATGCAACTCACTAGAATTTATGCTATGTACAATTGACTGACATGTATAATATAATTATAAATAGAGATATGACATTCCCATAAACACAATTCTTATTTCAAAATGAGCTAAGACAATCTTTTATTAATCAATAATAATTGTCGTAAAACATGATTTAGAAATAAACAACAACAGGGGCCATGGTGTCCCCGGAAGTTTTTTTAAATTCTCCACACTAATGTACTAATTACACTTTATATAAGTCAATTTTTTTTTATTAATTTATACTTCCATTTTGTTTTATTTTATATATTTTCCCCTTGTATCTTTGTGCTATCGTATCTATGTTCTGTTAAAGTCAATTTTTTAAATCCTTTATCTTTTGTAACGTGGTGTAGTTTAGTCTTTGTAGTAATGTACTTGTCTTAAACTCATTGGCTCAAGTGAATACTTTTCTTATATCTTATAGTTATTATTTTTTAAGGATTATTTTTGTTCACCCTCACTTTTATACATGTTTTTGTAGTATTATCAATTTCTTTTGTTTAGAAATTTGTCACACACCCATATTCCCCAACTACTAGCAGCAAAAATGTAATTTAAACAATTTACCGTGTAACTTTTAATAGAAATCTTCATATTTCCCTTGTCTCCCATAAACTTTAGAAACAAATCACCTTTTAATCTGCATAAGTTGATTTTCTATAATTGGAAACCCATGCATTTAGTCCTCGATGAATATACTTAGTTCAATATAATCCTACACATTTTTATCCTTTGTCACTCAAAAGATAGAAATGTCTATAGCTATAAATATTGTTCACGCAAGGATAAGTACCTAACTATATTACTTATCAAAAAATAAATACATGGGATGCGAGGTAACAAAAAATTCTCAAATGGTATTAAACCCAAAAAAACTCTCTAATCTTGTGAATAAAACCGAAATAAACAAAGATTCGACCCGTGAACACACTTTATCAATGAACTGATTTGGTCTCTCTCTCTGTCCCCCTAACATTTAAAATATGCCTTCTACTTACACTTAGTGTCACTTACACGATTCAATATCTTAGAAAATTTATCTACTTAACTTCTACTTAACTTCTACTTACACTGACGGAGCCCACTACATTCAATATCTTAGAAAATTTATCTCCCATAGGTTTTAGTGTTATAAGGAACACATACCCTTTTCTACACAACTAAGGCGGTTAAAAGGTACTCTACTTATAGGGCCATGTGTGAAATGAAAAATTAGGTCCATTTACTCGCTTAAAAAAAGCTAACAAAAAAATTGTCTCATTCATTTTCAAACATAAGGAGTTAGTTTCTTGGATTTCCAAGTTCATTTCTTTCAAAGTATTTTCATCACATATCAAAACATGTTAGCCGGATTCCTTCAATATAAGGGGAGTTAGCGCCATTAAAAATATGAGGGGTAATTTTTTAAACCCTCATGAATAACAATAATATTTTTTGTTCCACAGCTGGGACGATAAAATGGTTTATGATCACATACGCCTTTGGCACCTGACCAAGATTATACCAAACATCTACATATCCTCATCAATAAGGTAAATAGGGAAAACAAGTGACACTACATTAATTGGGAACTATTCTAAGAAAATGTCTAAGGGGATTGCTAGGCTATGTTCTCCCACCAGTCACCATTAGAATGACGCCAGAAGTTATTGCCTGTTGTCACTTTCCACCTTCCACCTATTTTTCATCATTAATGGGTGTTGATCATTATCTATAAGTAGGAGTGGCAATTTGGGTTAGTCTTTTTCGATCGCGTTGATTTTTATTTGAGTATAAATTTATAGTATTCTTAAATCTATACAAGTTAATCGTGTCATGTTCGGATAATTTTAAATCATTACCGCAAACTAGTTATCGTGTAAAAAATTATCAGCCCTGTCTATAACGTCAATGTTGAAGCTTAGCCTCCATATCTATAATAATATCACATTTGAGGACTTAAGCACAATTAAACCATCGTCCTCATTGATGAGTTGAAAATTGTGCACTTATATTTATTTTTCAGGGTTGGTGACCTACCGAAATAGCACACTACTCTTGTTTCTCTATCATCAGTGCCTTAATTAACCTATTAGTTGGATTCTCATGGCCACATATATTTTTAAATTTTAACACCCCATCCCTTAAAAGAGATCTAATGGCGTGATAACGAATTTTGTTATTGAGTGAAATATCATTTTTTTTTTGTTTACACTACGGCATTCACTTGCGACTTAGTGATTAATCCCTTCGCTGATTTGTAGACACCTCGATAGGTGATAACGAATTTCGTTATTGAGTGAAATATCATTTGTTTAAGATGTTATTCCCTTTACCTATCATTATGAAAACATTCTTCGCTTTCTAGAATCCGAACTTTGTTAGTTATCCATTTAACTAAAAAATATTTTTGTTAATATCCATCAGAAAACACATACTCTTTCTTTGTTGTTGTAGGTGTTCTTTTTACGTATACTCGAGGTGAAAACAATTTTTCAGAAAAAACTTTTTTCAATTTTAATATGCACTAATTTTGTGAACCAATTTTACCTAACCCAATTTAATCTTGTTAATCCTAAGCATGTATTTATTATGATTAAGCAAGTAAAATAAAGTAAAGTCCACAATGCCAATGTACGAGGAAATCACTAAGAAAAAACCCTCTAACGACCAAAGCCAAACAATCATTATGGTACGGTATTACAAAGTACAGACAATAGACTTACTCAACAAATCGATCACCCACAAACCTTGACACTCTTCTATGCTTCAACTGCTCTTCCACAGTGCCACACAAGAGTCTACCTACGCAAGGTCCACATCACACTAGTCCACGTATGTCTCGATATCCGCCGATACAACTACGACAACCGCCTATGATTCTGAAACGGAAGTCCATCGCTTTTTTGCCGCAAAACTCGAAAAAATAATTGTTCAAGAGAGATGAACAAACTCTAGATGGTAATAAACCAAGATCTCTATTGCATATGTGTATGAAAGATCGGATCCTGTAAACACAAAGGATGTTTTTAAGTTTGAAAACCTTTGTAAATAAGTACGAAAAAACATAAGGGTTTTGTTCTGTATTTTTGGTTCTACAACCCTCAAAATTATGAGCAAAAGATGCCTTAAATAGAAACTTTAAGTCGGCGCGTCGTTAGAACGATTCCATAGCAAAACCATCATCACCATCATCGTTATCCTCATGCTTGCCTTAATCCCATCATATAGGGTCGGCCACATGTAGGGGTGGCAATTCATGTGCGTCATGTCGTGTTCGGGTCCTGTAATGTCGGGTTCGTGTTAAGTATTAGTCAACCCTAACCCGACCCATTTAACTAATCGTGTCAGATGAGCAAACACTAACCCGACCTATTTATTATCGTGTCGTGTTCGGGTTGACCCGCATAACCCATTAAGTAAAATATAAAATATTTTTTTTCTTCTCTCTGAACCAATCATACCACTCATAGGCCTACAATAACTTAATTTAATTAATTTCAACTTCTTGCAACACATAAATAATTTATTATTCGATTCTCCATGAATTTTATAGAATGCCTATCAAGATATATAAATTATATAATATATTCTCCATAAAATACGAGTTAAACGGGTCTATTCGTGTCATTTTCGAGTTATACGTGTTTGACACTAACCCAACCTATTTATTATTCGTGTTGGCGGGTCGTGTCATAGTCGGGTTCGTGTTAAGAAATCGTCAATCCTAACCCGCTAACTTCGTGTCGAGTTCGTGTCGGGTTATCGTGTCGGGTCAAAAATTGCCACCCCTAGCCACATGTATTCTCCCTTTCCATTCTAATCTATTATATGCATTATTATCATTCAAGTTTAATTCCTTAAGGTCTCTCTTAATAATTTTCTCCCACGATAGCTTAGGGCGACCTCTTTTTATTTTACTCTCTATTTCCAAAAATCTTCCACTTGTTATAGTGGCATCTACTGGTCTACACAATACATGTTCGCACCACCTAAGCCTACTTTCTCCTAATTTATCGCTAATGGGAGCTACGTCTAACTTTTCTCTCACGTATTGATTTTTAATTTTATCCTTTCTAATAATTCCTATCATCCACCGGAGCATTTTCATATCACTAACATGGAGACTTTGCTCATGTTTTTTCTTTAACGCCCAACACTCTGCTCCATACAGGGTCACTGGCCTAACAACTGTTCTATAAAATTGACCTTTCAATTTATTAGTTATCCTCTTACTAATAAATTAAAAGAAAAGTCTTATAGAACAGTTGTTAGGCCAGCGACCCTATATGGAGCGGAGTGTTGGGCATTAAATGAAAAAAAATGAAATGCCTAAGCCGGAAAGTCAAGACGAATGACTGAAATCTCATCCCATACCCCCCCCCCCCCAAAAAAAAAAAATACAGGACACGATCTAGTAAATAAATATCGGACCCATAGCATAAACTATCTCCATGTGATTTAGTCGTAAAATCTCCAATCTCTGAATAATCACTACACACACGAAACAAACAAATACCATGTGAAGTATGGAGGTAGAAATGATATAAATTCTTATGATACCCATTTGTAAAATAAACTATTTGTTAAACATGTAAGCAAAACATATGATATCAATTTGCATAAACATCTTTCAATATAACTCAAATCAATGATATCAATATATAAACAATATGATTAAAACATGATATCAATATATAAGCATGTAAAAACATGTGTGCTCATCAAACAAACTCTCCCACATAACATACTATATTTCCCCCTTTTTGTCTTGAATAGATAACCAGATAAAAAGATAAAAAAATAATCATCATATCTAAAATGACAGGAATCACATGGTATATCTAGATAAATGATGAAGCTAGCTAAAAAATAATCACAATATACCAAATCATAGCTAGCAAACAGTCACAAATATGAATCATCAATATCAAGAATGATGTGACTAAACAAATAATGCAGTGTATGAATTAATCATGAATAATCAGAATTAATTGAATGTAAAATGTCCAAAAAAAATCAGAAGTACCAAAATAGTGCAATATCAGTATAAATACGAAGCAAGTACTAAAATCTAAAGAAAATCTCAAAATTACAGCATGGGTCATTTGAACGACAATGCAAGGTCGTTTGAATGGCATTGGCATCCTGTTTCAAGTAGGTAAAAAACGACCTAAAATAGTAGCATGTCGCGCGAAGCACTTAAGAAACGGCCATAAAAATGACCTAAGAAACCAGCCTACCTGACACTTTTAATACCTCGTTACTAAGCTCGTTAGATCCAGTTTTTGAACGACATGGATATGTCATTTGAATGACATCAAAAACTTTATATTTTGGCTCTAACAATATACAGGATTTTCCTAGTGATTTTTTTCTCAAAACAACAACTGGAACTACGAAACAGTAGCAAAATAGACTCAAAACATAAAATATGAGTTACATGCTAAAATAGTATCAATGTGCCTAAACATGGATACAGAATATATGGGAATGAACTACAACAAATGAATCACAACTTGAACACATCAAAATGATCAAAAAGCTTTAATTGATAGCTAAGTTTTAGACATATGTGACATTTTATATATTGAACTTAATGAACTAAACAAACAACATGCACACAAATTCCAAAACTTGACGATTTTACCAAACAAATAACCCCGACACGATTTTTCAACATAAGTATTCATGGTGCAAACTCAGTGTACTTTTCCATCCAAACACCCTTATATATTCGTATTTATTTTTCTAGTTATTTTGAGGTTTCCATTTTCTCATCTTATAGAAATCCTATTGGCCCCTTTTTTGGCATATGTTTCTTTTTATTGCCCTAATTTTTTCTCAGCCTTTTTTAAATGGTGGCTTTCATGATGAGTTTATTATACTCTCGCAGTCCTTTCCCATGCACACACATCATTTTTTCAATTCAACAATATCTATCTTCACAGCAACGGGCCATACTTGTACACCTCCTCCTAAGTCTAAATATGAATAGATGATAAAATTAAGAGAATAACGTCTCACCAAACTCAAATATGCATGATAAGGTAAGCATTCATAAAAGCTCGTGCATGTGTGTGCGATGGCATACATATAAAGTCGAATCCAAATGCAAATCAACTTCAAAACAACCCCATTAATCAATGGTTAAGATCATTCTAAGCATCTATAATTATGAACAAATGTCCTAGCCACATGGATAATGAAATGATGGGGGTCCAAGAACACCACTATTCCACATTAAACATGTAAAATCATGACATAAAAATAAATTGAAAATCTCTTTGTGTTTATCAAAAAATATTTTTGACTCAAAAGATAAAATCTTTTTGTATTTTTCAAAAATATATGAAACAAGAAATTATTTTTGTATTTTCAAAAATTTTATTAAAATAAAATATTTTTATATTTTTCCATACAAGACTCAAATAAAAGGAAAAAATAAAAAAACAAAGAGATACACAAGTCATAACACTCGAAAAGATATATATCATGAAGCAAACTAGTGTGTGACCAACAAGATAACACAATCATCTATAAGAAATGTCATGAGAAGTATCATGTGAAAGCAAACGAGAGTCATGAACTTTAATTCCTAAATCCTCAAAGTCCAATTTGCTAACCCAAGTAGGTGTGTAATAAAGAATGGGGGTTTGGGGAACCGAAACGACTTTATTCTCAAACTTCCTAAGAGCATTTTTAAGGTCATAAAAATAACGCCTAAGGTGACCCTTCCTACCGCAATGAATGCAAGTGTAAACACGACAAGAAATGTTACCTAAATATGGACCTCTCCTAAGGTTCCTAGTTAGCTCCCTTACACGATTGGTATTGGATATGAGAATGGGTGTAATACGATCATCGAAGCCTATGCCACACCTATCATCCTTGATTTGGATGGTGCCGAAAATCCTATCAAACTTTTCGACCTATCCTCCAAATCAAACTTCACCTTACTCGAGTCTCTCAATCTCCCCTCAAGCTCACCAATCCTACACTCAAGCAAACACCTAGACTCCTAAAACTCTAAAATCTCTTTCTTTAAAGCATCCATCAAACCACGAGGACTATCTCTCTCACCACCAACATATTCTGGTTTCTCTAGAAGAGTCTTCTCCTATGCCCTAAGATCTTCAATCAATGCATCATTATTTTTTATGGAATACTCTTAAAACCTAGCTTGGAACTACAAGTTATTCGTCTTATACTTCACCATTTCCTCATACAAATCATCCAAGGCAACTTGAAAATCGCTCATATCTATCTCCTCCTCCTCACTAGCTTCACCCTCACTCACTTGGGATTCATACACAACAGTCTCGGAAGTGTCAATCATAAGAGTATCTTCATGAGAAAATTTATCGTCGTCTCTCACATAACATTCCATGAACGCGACAAAGTTGCGCTGAGTGGGGGAATCTTATCCCTCTTCCAGTTCACTATCACTTAAGGTGGCATTTTATGCAATCGGTTTCTTTCCCTTCTTCTTAAGTGCAGTGGGGCGCTTCGCTACCTTATGTCCATAACCCTTACAACTAAAACTCCTATCCGAATCATCCCTTTTATCATTCTCATTTCGACTCTTAGGGACGTGATCGACCTTCTTGTTATTGAATTTCTCAAATATTTTGGCATCTTTTTTATTTCTTTTGGAACTTAAGAAACTTTTTGAGCTTCTCTGCCAAAAAAGATACATCTTCGAAATCGGCATCAGATTCATCATCCGAAACTTTGGTTTCCTCCTTCCAAGCTTTCACATAAATGCCTTTTTCTTTGTTTGGCATTTTCTTGGAGGTAAACATGTCAAGCTCATAGTTTTATAAGTCACTTACAGTCTCTTGTTGTTTCGTTGATTCAAGCATACCCAAGGAGTTTAAAACGGTCACTTTTTGGACAAATCTAATAGGCAACGATATTAAGAATTTCTTTATGACTCGGTTGTCAGGAATTTTCTCTCCCAAGTTAAACGACGAGTTGCCAATATGGGACAATCAAGTGTAAAAATCATTAAACATCTCACTTTCTAACATCTTAATCGTCTCAAACTGGGTAGTGAGGTTTTGAAGTTCAGACGCCCTAACCGTGCTACTTACCTCGTGAGTAAGTGCAAGAGCATCCCAAGCCTCTTTTGACGTCTCACACATCATAATACAATTATACTCTTCCAGAGTAACAGTGCAAGTCGATGTTCGGCTTCAGTTCATGACTCAACAAGTTTTAAACTAGTGGCCTCTCCATCCAGTGGCGGAGCCACTTTGTAGGGTGGGGGGCAAGTGCCCCACCAAGAAATTTTGAAAAAAAAAAAAATTAATTATTTGTTACCATTTGTTTGCTTTTCGGGATTTAATTTTTATTTAAACTTGTAATTTGTTTTTTTTATATAATTTAATATTTAAACTTGCAATTTCAGTTATGAAAAAAAATTATAAAATAACTTGCGAAAATGTGGTGCTTTAAACGGATAAAATCGATGTCCAGAAGGAACTTACTCCAAAAAAGATATTGTATTCAATGTTTTTTTTAAGTTAGAATTGTAAAAAGTTAAAAATAAGCTTAAATTTTTTTTCGGTGGCTACCGCTCCCGAACCCCGTCAATGGATTGTACCCCACTGTAATACCCCGAGATTTGTGGGACAATAATTTATTTATTTTGGGAGAAATAAATATTATTTTAATTGGAGATTAATTAAATTGGCATTTGAGGTCAAAATTTGAAGATGTTAGAAAGTGATTCGAATGACGATTCTGAGGGTGCGGTTGTTTTCGAAAGGGTCGAGATAGTTGAAATAATTGTACTTGGGGCTTATTTGGGTTCCAAAATATTTTAAGTTCGTTTGGCTCGAATTAGAGTGACCGGGTCATTTAAAGTGTGTATTATCATTTAAAGTTGTGTATTTTGGGAGATAAGGCTTATTAAGCCTACGGGAGAAACAATTCTCCTTAGAAAGAAAAAGAAAAGAGAAAGCCCTAGAAAGAGAGAGAGAAAGAAGAAAGAAGAAGAAAGAGAAGAAGAAAAGAGGAAGAGAAAGAGAAAGAGAAGAAAAGTTGGGTTTTCCGGCGAATCCGTGATTTCGAGGGAGATTCAGACTGTACAAACTTGAAGCAACTGATTAAACTTGCTAAATAATTGTTGTGTATCATTTATTTCAGGATTTGAGGATAAATTTATGAAATTTGGGATAAATATGTCAAAAACGTAGATTTTGGGTAAATCTTACATTTGATGTATATATAGTGGATTTGAGGTTAAAAATTAGTTGGGTTGAGTTATATACTGATTTTTGATATTATATATATGTTTGGGTTGAAGAGAAATGGTTGGAAGACGATAAAAATGAATTTTGGATTTTGAGGAAGATGATGAATAGTAACTCCGTAGCTTGCAGGGTCAATTCGTCTAGGAAGCGGATTGATTCAGCTCTTGGTCAAAACACAAAAGTTGTAGATATTTTCTAAACGGTCGTGTAAGCGCCAACCGCGTATTTTTTTGATTTTCCTTCGATTTATTATGATTTTTATAAGATAGAAGTTTCGGGGTTGAAATCATCAACTCGGAAATCAAATCGAAAATTGGAAAAATAAAGGCTAGAATTACTTGTGTAGATGTTTGTGATGATTTTTGGTGTAGATTAGAAACCATGTAAATGAATTTGGATTGTTGGATGGAAAATTTGGAAAATTAATTTTCAAGGATCTGGTATGACCGGTCGACCACACCCCTATGGGCGGTCGACCGCGCCTCCAAAATAAGGCACACTGTCTTCGATCTTAGGCATATTTGCAAACCGCGGTCGACCGCGATTGGGGCACCGATCGACCAAGCCTCTGTTTTGGGTTGAAGTGTGGGTCTTTAAGTTCATCCCCTTTCCTTTGGGTTTATATTTATGGACCTTTCGAATTATTGTATAAAAAAGGATTAAGTGATTATAAGGGGACAATTGACTTTAGAAGTGTGAGATGATATTTGGGGCTAATTAATAATGAAATTGATGGTGGGATATTTCTCTCTCATTATGGAAATGAGAGAAAAATTAATAAATGATTGAATGAAAATGTTGGGGGTTTTAGTGATTGATTTCGAGAGAGTGAGAATTTAAATGATTATATCAATTTGGTGAAAAAAATCCTCTAAGTGTCGAGGTTAATATTTGAGGAATGATAATTGTTGATCAATGCGCTTACGGGTATAGAGAATATCCTTAACGTAAATAGAATTGAGAGACGATTCATATAAATAGAAGTGAGGTGTGGACTTCAAGTGATAAATAGTATAGTGTATACCAAGTGGGGAAGTTATATGTGTTATTGATGAATAGTATATCGAGTGTAAAATATACTAAATAATGAGATTATTTCACTTATGCCTAAGGGCGTACTATGAGTATGTAATAGTGTGATATATATACCTTGTGTGATGGCATACATTTATATGATGTGATGATGTATATATATATATATATATATGTGAAGCATACCCCCTCTATGCTATCATGGAAAGTTGCGCGATGTGGGTGAGGCCCCTGGCTTTAGGAGCAGGGCACGTATAGTCCCTAGTTCATAGCGTCCATTTATTATTGTGTGATTTTTATTAGGGGTGAGACGTGGTGGGTATGTTTCATCTCATTTCCGGGGAGGAACTATGACCGCTTACCATACGTTATGATATGATTTTTGCCAAGGTGGTGTGAGATTCCGACCGTTGGTACCCAGGATGATATGTAAGTGATTCTCTGGTAGATGATAGCATTGAGAACCTGCATCCTCGAGTTATAGCTCGCTAGGATGGTTATTATTATACTTGTTTGAATTAATATAATATTTGTATATGATTATGTGATATCATATTTGTCTCTAGAGTAAAGAGACATAAGAAGATTGCTTGAATCTCATTTCGGGAGATTTTAACCGGACTTAATTTATGATGAATCAATTATGAGAAATTGAAGAGTAGTTAATTATATGAGTATAAATATTACTTTGGGTATCAAGGGAATAATGGACCTCAACGACCTACATTGCCAAGGAGTAGTGTATCGGGGGGTTCCTTGTTTGGATTTCTCTTGCGAGACGTCCCGCGCACGAAATGCAGTGCAATGTTGGGAGTGAGGAGAAGTTAGTCCTTAGTGCTCATATTTATATCAATATATATAGCTCGACAATCAACAGTGCCAAGGAATAGTGTATCGGGGGGGAGGGGTTCCTTGTTTGGATTTCGTTCGCGAGACGTCCCGCGCACGAAATGTCCTGCATTATTGAAAATTGAGAATAATTAATTAATTATATTATATAAAAATTTGGGTTATACGCGTCATGCATTGAGGGCATAATGAATCTTGATAATCAATACTTCCAGGAGTAGTGTATCGGGGGCGTTCCTTATTAGGATTTCGCTTGCGAGACGTCCCACGCACGAACCGCAGTGCAGTATTGAGAATTGGGAGAAGTTTAGGCCTTAGCACTTAGATGCTAATAAATCATATATATATATATATATATATATATTTATGTCAATAACTAGAATATGAGAAATTCTAGTAAAAGAGAATATTTATGTATATTTTATTTGTTTAGAAAGTGGGCGAATAATTGAGATTGAGATTAGTGGAAGTTGAAGGTTATGATTTAAGAGAAACTTTTAAATGAGTATGAATTGGGAGTAAGTTAGATTACTTTGCCTCTAGATAGATTTGGGCAATTATTTGAGGATCATGTGCATACGTTTAGTGCGCGCTTTAGATGAGAGGTGAGTTGGATTTTCTAGAGAGTGCGATTCCACCTTAATCATGTTGTAATGCATTTATAA
Source organism: Sambucus nigra (assembly GCA_949130495.1). Lineage (NCBI taxonomy): Eukaryota > Viridiplantae > Streptophyta > Magnoliopsida > Dipsacales > Adoxaceae > Sambucus > Sambucus nigra. The sequence goes on from OX422211.1 coordinate 36,655,485, forward strand.
TTATTATGCATTTTAATGAACTTGCTAAAAATGTTTTCACACCTCGGGCTCTGACCCGTTTATATTTTCTCTTGCCTCATATATATTGAATTATTTTAGGTGTCCCTCTGCAAGGACGCCATTGAGGGTATCCATCTAGTGTATTCGTGGAGCTGTGAAAGTAGCGGACTGTTGCGATATTTTGATGTAGTCATTTCCCACCTTTTGTGTATCTAGATCAGGATTCAATTTGTGTATTGGTTTTATACCCAAGTGTTGTAGTGTAGCAATTTTATATTTTATTTCTCAAACTGTTGTATTGTCTCCGACAGCATATTCGGGTATTTTATTTTTGTACATTGTGTTCTACTCCATATTACTATCTTTTATATTATTCGAGCATGTGTGTGTATCATGTCATATTTAGATGTTATGTTGTTGGTTAGTTGTTGCATGGTTTATTTTATTTTGTAAATAAAATGTTTTAAAAAAAAATTGACACCCTCTTTTTGTAGTAATGGGTTGTTAGTCGAGTTTATTTTAGAATCGTGAGTAGATGCTGAGAATGACCCCCTTGATATTCCTGATTATTTTAGTATAGGGCTGGCCACCCGTTATTATTATAAGCGGGGTGTCACAGGTGATATCAGAGCATCAGGTTCTAGTGTCTGTAGGATCTGTGTGGGTTTACTGCGATCTTCCATAAGCGTTCTTGAAGTGGAGCCCTATTAATAGGACTATTGTGTTCATACGTCTATATTTTTCTTCTGTGATGAGAAAACATTTGAAAGGAGTTCTGATACAATTGTTCTTGTTTCAGATGCCACCGAAGATAGGTCGTCCAAGCAGTGAAAATAAAGGGGCTGAGAGTGTGGAACCCCAATTGCCTCAAAGGACTATGACTATAGATGAACTTGCCAGTATTATTGCATAAGCAGTAACTGCTGCCATTTCTGCGATGGCGCAACAATCTGCAGTTTAAGCATCCGCAAACCATCCAGGACCGCATTTGTGGAAAAGAGTGAGGGAAGATTTTAGCAAGGGGCATCCTCTAGAGTTTTCAAGGGGAGTTAATACGATGGCTACAAGTCGATGGAAGAATAGTATGCAAAAGCACCTCCGTATGGTTGAGTGTAGTGAGAGGCAGATGCAATTTCTAGCCACCTTTAAGTTAACAGGAGAAGCTCTCCAATGGCGGGAGTTTGTCACCACATCTAATCAGAGAGATACATTTCTTATAATAGATTTTTGGGAACTCTTTGACCGAAGGTATTTTTCTTTCGTAATTCAGAAGGAAATGAAGAGGATATTAATGGATATGTTTCAAGATAATAGAACGGTGGCTGAGTATGAAGAAAAATTTACTCGATTGGTGAATTTAGTCCCCGAGAAGGTGAATACGGAGGAGAAGCGTATAGCAAGGTTTGTGGGAGCTGTAGATGGGCATATTCGACAGCATTTGTTAGGGAATCCAGCGTTAGTGAATTTTACTTAAGTAGTGAATGCGACACTGTTACAGTGTCATGAATATCGTCTTCGTTTGCAAGGGGGGTAAGAACTTTAGAGATTCGGGTTCATCGAGTAAGTCTGGTGAAGAGAATACTAGTAATGCCAGACGGTATAGGCAGGATTTTTGAGGGTCGCAACAATGTTATGTTCCTAAAGATGGGCAAAGAGGATTTGTGGTTAAATATTTCTTTTGTAAAAAATTTGGTCATAGGAAGAGAGATTGTCCTAAAAGAGGTAAAGGACCACATTTTGAAGAAACTTTGGATGTGAAACCCTTACAGCAAATTCGAGGCCATTTTAGGCTAGGGGACTTTGTGTGGGAACCCATTGATGAGGAGATGAAATCGGACTAAAAAGGTATGATGTAAGTTATTTTCCTTTGTGAATAGGATTATGCCATATGAAGTCTTGGAAGTATTGTGCGTAAGATTGAAAAGAGTGGTTAGTGTTATAACCCTATTATATGTGAAATGACCCGGAAGGGAATATTGAGCAAGTGAGGCTTTTATATTATTATCTTTTGAGAGAATAGATTATTTTGTAATGTGCTAATAGAAAGCTATAACTTTGTTGTGAATGTAAGAATTGTTGAAATATGTCGATTTGTGATGATAAAGCTACTTATTTTATAGTCGTGTTAGACTTATATAATTGTTATGTTCTAGCTATGGAAGATCTTAGTGTATGGCAATATATTATTATGATGAGAGAGATTATGACTAAAATGATTCAGAATTTAGTGGATTATTGATGAGTAAGAGACTTAGCTCATAATTATGTTAATTGTGAGAACTATATATTATTATGAGTATGTTAAGTATTAAAACTTTGTGTCTTGGGCATAAGGTATTTTATTTAAATGTCGAAAGACATAAACTGTTTTCAAAATGAAAATTTTAATAGGCCTTTGGGCAATACCAAAAATTATTTACACAAAATATTTTAAACTCTAGTGCCGATCTAACAAACTCTCAGTCCCTGATGTCGTTACATATTAGTGTATTGGGAGGGTTCCTTGTTTGGATTTCGCTTGCGAGACCTCCCCTGCATGAAAGTAGCGAATGTCAGGAATTGAGAGGAGTTAAATCTTTGGACCTCTTAAAATTGTTATATTATTAGTATGTTAGTATAATTTAATATATTTAGAGTTATGGTAAAATTTGAGGCAAGAGAATCCTTATTTTGTTTATACGCGTAGAGCTCGAATTAAGGGTGTATGGGTGCTCTAGTTGTTATAATTGGTTTTATAAAAATTAAAATAATTCATTGTGGGAAATGGGAGGATTGGGTATAATGTTATCAAGGTTAAGTGTAGTAGAAACTAGTTGAGCTTTGGAGTATTAGGCTTAGCGAAATTTCAAGGGCGAAATTCTTGTAAATGGGGAAGTCTGTAATACCCCGAGATTTTTGGGACAATAATTTATTTATTTTGGGAGCAATAAATATTATTTTTAATTGGAGATTAATTAAATTGGCATTTGAGGTCAAAATTTGAAGATGTTAAAAAGTGATTCGAATGAGGATTCTGAGGGTGTGGTTGTTTCTGAAAGGGACGAGATAGTCAAAATGACCGTACTTGGGGCTTATTTGGGTTCCGAAATATTTTAAGTTCGTTTGGCACGAATTAGAGTGACTGAGTCATTTAAAGTGTGTATTATCATTTAAAGTTGTGTATTTTGGGAGATAAGGCTTATTAAGCCTACGGGAGAAACAATTCTCCTTAGAAAGAAAGAGAAAAGAGAAAGACCTAGAAAGAGAGAGAGAAAGAAGAAAGCGAAGAAGAAAAGAGGAAGAAAAAGAGAAGAAAAGTTGGATTTTTCGGCAAATCGTGATTTCGAGGGACATTCAGACTCTACAAACTTGAGGCAAGCGATTAAACTTGCTAAATAATTGTTGTGTATCATTTATTTTATGATTTGTGGATAAATTTATGAAAGTTGGGATAAATATATCAAAAACCAAGATTTTGGGTAAATCTTACATTTGATGTATATATAGTGGATTTGAGGTTATAAATTAGTTGGGTAGAGTTATATACTTATTTTTAATGTTATATATATGTTTGGGTTGAAGAGAAATGGTTGGAAGATGATAAAAATGAATTTTGGATTTTAGGGAAGACGATGAATAGTAACTTCATAGCTTGCGGGTCAATTCGGCCAGGAATCAGATTGATTCAGCTCTTAGTAAAAACACAAAAGTTGTAGATCTTTTCGATATGGTCATGTGGGCACCGACCGCGTATTTTTCTGATTTTTCTTTGATTTGTTATGAGTTTTCTAATATAGCTGTTCTGGGGTTGAAATCATCAACTCGAAAATCAAATCGGAAATTGAAAAAATAAAGGCTAGAATTAATTGTGTAGATGTTTGTTACGATTTTTGGTGTAGATTAGAAACCATGTAAATGAATTTGGGTTGTTGGACGGAAAATTTGGAAAATTAATTTTCAAGGATCTGGTATGACCGGTCGACCGCGCCCCTATGGCCGGTCGACCGTCCCTCCAAAATGAGGCACACTGTCTTCCATCTTAGGCATATTTGCAAACCGCGATCGATCACGGTTGGGGCACCAGTCGATCGGGCCTCTGTTTTGGGTTGAAGTGTGGGTCTTTAAGCTCATCCCCTTTCCTTTGGGTTTATATTTATGGACCTTCCGAATTATTGTATTAAAGAGGATTAAGTGATTATAAGGGGACAATTGACTTTAGAAGTGTGAGATGATATTTGGGGCTAATTAATAATGAAATTGATGGTGGGATATTTCTCTCTCATTAAGGAAATTAGAGCAACATTAATAAATGATTGAATGAAAACGTTAGGGGTTTTAGTGATTGATTTCGAGAGAGTGAGAATTTAAATTATTGTATCAATTTGGTGAAAAAAATTCCCGAAGTGACGAGGTTAATATTTGAGGAATGATAATTGTTGATCGATGCACATACGGATATAGAGAATATCCTTAACGTAAATAGAATTGGGAGACGATTCATATAAATAGAAGTGAGGTGTGGACTTCAAGTGAGAAATAGTATAGTGTATACTAAGTGGGGAAGTTATGTGACTTATTGACGAATAGTATATCGAGAGTAAAATATACTAAATAATGAGATTATTTCACTTACGCCTAAGAGCGTACTATGAGTATGTAATCGGGTGATATATATACCTTATGTGATTGTATACATTTATATGATGTGATGATGTATGTATATCTTGTGTGAATGATATATATACATATATATGTGAAGCATACCCCCTCTATGCTATCATGGGAAGTTGTGCAATGTGTGTGAGGCCATTGGCTTGAGGAGTAGAGCACGTATAGTCCCCAGGTCATAGCGTCCATTTATTATTGTGTGATTTTTATTAGGCGTGAGACGTGGTAGGTATGTTTCGTTTGAACTATGACCGCTTACCGTACATTGTGATATGATTTTTGCCAAGGCGGTGTGAGATTCCGACCATTGGTACCCAGGATGATATGTGAGTGATTCTCTGGTAGATGATAGCATTGAGAACCTCCATCCTCGAGTTATAGCTCGCTGGGATGGTTATTATTATACTTGTGTGAGTAGTGTATTATTTCTATATGATTATGCGATATCATATTTGTCTCTAGAGTAAAGAGACATAAGAAGATTGCTTGAATCTCATTCCGGGAGATTTTAACCGGACTTAATTTATGATGAATTAATTATGATAAATTGAAGAGTAGTTAATTATATGAGTATAAATAGTACTTTGGGTATCGAGGTCATAATGGACCTGAATGACCAACATTGCCAAGGAGTACTGTATCAGGAGGGTTCCTTTTTTGGATTTCGCTTGCGAGGCGTCCCACGCACGAAACGCAGTGCAATGTTGGGAGTGAGGAGAAGTTAGTCCTTAGTGCTCATATTTATATTAATACATATATCTCCACAATCAACAGTGCCAAGGAGTAGTGTATCGGGGGGAGGGGGAGTTCCTTATTTCGATTTCGTTCGCGAGACGTCCCACACACGAAACGCCGTGCACTATTGAGAATTGAGAATAATTAATTAATTTCATTATATAAGAATTTGGGTTATACGCGTCATGCATTTGTAACAACCCAAGACTTTCGGAATAGTAATTATTTTATTTTGGGAGAAATAAATAATATTTTATTGGAGAATAATTAAAATTGGCAATTGAGGTCAAAATTTAGAGTTGTTAGAAAGTGTGTCGAATGGAAATTCTGAGGGTACCATCATTTCCGGAAGGGTCGAGAAAGTCGAAATGACTGTACTTGGGGTTTATTTGGGTTCCGAAATAAATTATGACCGTTTGACTCGAATTAAAGTTACCGAGTCATTTAAAGTGTGTATTATCATTTAAAGATGTGTACATTGGGAGATAAGGCTTAAAAAGCCTACGGGAGATATTTCTCCAAAAGAGAGAAAGAGAAAAAAGAGAAAGAAAGAAAGAAAGAAGAAGAGAAAGAAGAAGAAAAGGAAGGAGAAAGAGGGAGAGAGAGGATTTTCCCGTGGATTCAGACCCTACGAACCTGAGGCAAGTGATTAAACTTGCTAAATAATTGTTGTGTACATTTATTTCATGATTTGTGGATTGATATTTTGGGTTTTAGGTTAAATTTGTCAAAACCTAACTTTTGGGTATAATCTTAGATTTAATAGGTAGATCTTTGATTTGAGGATAGAAACTAGTTTATATGTATTCTGGGATGATTATTGATGATATATTTGTGATTGGGTTGAAGAAAAATGGAGAGAAAACCATTTAAAATGAATTTTGGGATTTTAGGTTTACTAAATAGTAGCCATTTTCGAGTTTCAGCAGGGCCGAATCGATTCGCCCCCCTTACCGAATCGATTCGAAAATATGCAGGTGCCCAGGTCTGAGTGACCGAATCGATTTGGACTCCAGCCGAATCGATTCGGCCTGAGACAGAGTCCCAGGTCTGATGACCCGAATCGATTCGCCTTCCTGGCCGAATCGATTCACTGGGCCGAATCGATTCAGAATAGGCCCGAATCGATTCGGAAACAGGGCTTTTGGAGGGATTGTTTTCTAAAGATAAATTCATCCCGTTTTGCTTGAGGTTATCGATTGGGGATCTCTATAGGAGATATTTGGAGCATGTTTTGGAGACTTTTAGCGAGTTTCCCTAAAAGAGAAATTTTGGAGTCATATTGACTAAATTCGAGGACTACCGATTAGAGACTTTGGTATTTTCCAAAGTGGGGAAGCCCACTCTTATTTGAGGTTTTGTTTGGTAATGATAACAACTTCACGACTTGTAGATGAGGTTGACTTAGAAGTTCCGGATCTTAGGATCCAAATCCCATTTGGGATAACTTTGATGGTTCATAAAATAAATTGAACCCTATAATGGATGGAGAATTATGAATGCGATTTGATGTGCATATGGATATAGAAATATCCTTATTAATGATTGATTTGGGAGATATCTCATATAATGAGAAATGATAATTGAGGTGCATTAGGATATAGAATATCCTTAACTTAAATTGAATTGAAAGACAATTCATATTAGAAGCGACATGAGAGCTTCAAGCGAGAATTAGTATAACATATACTAAGCGGGATTAATGTGTGAGGTTGGGCGTTTGTATATCTTGAGAGAAATATACTAAACATATGATGTTAATCAAATTTCGCCTAGGGCAATATTATAAACATGAATATGATGTTTCAGGTATTCCCTATATAATGGTATATCTTTATTATGTGGGATGTACGTATACCTTATATAATGGTGTATATACATGTTAAGCATACCCCCTCCTTGCTATCATTGGGAAGTTTCGTGCGTAGAGGGTGAGCATTCTGACTAGAAAAGCAGGATGTGGGTATTCCCCAGGTTATAGTCGTCCTTTGTGGTCAGCACATGGCATTATTTATGATATATTTATTTATTTATTTTGGGGGTGAGAGGTCGGGGGTATGTGACGCTCTCACTTGCCGGTTAGGAACTATGACCACTTCCCGAACGTCGTGTGCGTGAGTTGATCACGAGGTGGGTGTCGTTGAACCCCACCAGGTGGCCCCAGTTTGCTACGTATATGGGCTTCTGGAAGATGATATCATGTGAGTCTGCGTCCTTCGAGTTATAGCTCGGTTGGATGGTTATTATTACTTGTACTTGTACTTTGGGTGTGAAGGGCATTATGGACCTCAATGACCTACATTTCCAGGATTAGTGTATCGGGGGGGTTCCTTGTTTGGATTTCGCTTCGGCGAGACGTCCCACGCACGAACCGCAGTGTAATGTTGGAACTTGGGGATAAGTTTAGTCCTTAATGCTCATAATTAATTATATATATATATCACCTATCCCGACAATCGACAGTGCCAGGAGTAGTGTAACGGGGGGGTTCCTTATTTGGATTTCGCTTCGGTGAGACGTCCCACGCATGAAACGCCGTGTACTGTTGAGAATTGGGAATATTATTTAATTAATTAAAATTGGACAATAATCATTTGGGTTACATGCATCTTGCATTGAGGGCATAATGAGCCCCGAGGATCGATACGGTCAGGAGTAGTGTAACGGGGGGGTTCCTTGTTTGGATTTCGCTTCGGCGAGACGTCCCACACATGAAACGTAGTGCCGTGTTGAGAATCGGGAGGAGTTTAGTCCTTAACTCTTGATGCTAATAACTCATCTATAATAAATTATATATATGGTTTCATGCCTTATATGGGCATCACTAGAATATAAATTCTAGTAAATTGAGATTGATGGTATATGTTGATGATGTGGACATGATTGGATCATGTAACTTTATATGTTCAACAAATGAACATTATAAAGATAACGATAACAATTACATTTAAGATAATGTATATAACTTAAAGAATATAATGATAATGTAGAATTGGGAGATAGGTTAGATGGTTTCACTTAATCACTTTATTTGGGTTTAAGTTAGAATTCTCTTACCAAATTAGAATCGGACATCCTTTTGGAGACACGTGCATACGCTTAGTGCGCGCTTTAGATGAGAGGTGAGTTGAATTTTGATGGAGTGTTCGATTCCAACTAAATCATGTAATAATGCATTTATAATTATTATGCATTTTAATACACTTGCTATAAACTGTTTTTCAAACTCGGGTTCTGACCCGTTTATATTTTCCTCCTCCATGTATATATATTGTATTACTTCAGGTGTTCCTCCGCAAGGACGCCTTTGATATTCCTCCATTCCGGATTTGTGGAGCTGTGGCAGTAGCGGACTGTTGCGGCACTTTGCTTTAGTCAATTCCTATCTATTGTACATCTAGATTAGGATTTAGTTGTATTGAGTTAGTATTCAAGTGTTGTAGAATAACACTTTCATATTTTATTCATCTGATTATTGTACTGTCTGTTGCCCGACAGCATATTCGGGTATTTCATTGTTGAGTTTTTTGTTGTACAATGTATTATACTCTTATTTTATTGGAGCATGCACATTTCTCATCATAGTTAGATGTATATTGTTGGTTGTGTGCATTATTGGCTTTGTTGTTATTGTTAAAAATAAAAGTTTTAATTTTTGGCAATTCGCACTAAATGATTGTGGGTAGTTAGCCTTATATTATAGTGTTTAGTTGTTGATGTTGAGACTGTACCATCTGAAATACCCGATTTATGTAGTATAGGGCTGGCCACCCGTTATTATTTGGAGCGGGTTGTCACAGGTGGTATCAGAGCATCAGGTTCTAGTGTCTTTAGGATCTGTGTGCGTTACTACGATCTTCTGTAAGCGTTCTTGATGTAGAGCCTTGTTGTTAGGACGATTATATTCATAAGTTTATATCTTTCTGTGATTCGAAAATATTTGAAAGGCGTTCTGATATAATTGTTCTTGTTTCAGATGCCACAAAAGGGAGGTCGTTCAGTTAGGGCAAATAAAGGGAATGTGCAACCCCAAATGCCTCAAAGGAACATGACTACGGATGATGTTGCCAATATTATGGCACAAGCGGTCACTGCTGCCGTTTCTACGATGGCTCAGCAATCTGCCACTCGAGCAACCCCACCCTATTTAGGATTGTCTTTATGGGAGAGAGTGAAGGAAGATTTTAGTAAGGGGCATCCTCCCGAGTTTGCAGGGGGAGTTGATGTGATGGCTGCAAGTTAATGGAAAAATAGTATGCAGAGGCATCTTCGTATGGTTGATTGTAGTGAGGTGCAGAAACAATTTTTAGCCACCTTTAGGTTATCGGGTGCCGCTCTCCATTGGTGGGAGTCTGTCACCACATCTGAGCAGAGAGATACTCTACCCATAAAAGAATTTTGGGAACTTTTTGATCGAAGGTATTTGCCTTCCCCTACTCTGGATATGGGGATTTTTCAGGGAAGTAGGACGGTGGTAGAATATGAAGAAGATTTTTCTCTATGGGCGAGATTAGTACCTAATGAGGTAAATACGGAAGAGAAACGTATATCGAAGTTTGTTCGAGGTTTAGATTGGAAAATCCAACAACATTTGTTAGAAAGTCCAAAGTTAATGACTTTCATTGAGGTTGTGAATGCGGCACTATTAAAGTGTCATGAATATCGTTTTCGTTCTCAAAAGAGTAAGAACTTTGGAGATTCGAGTTCATCAGGTAAGTTTGGCAAAGAGAGTGCCAGTAATGCGAGGGCGCAGAAAGGATTTATGGGTAAGTGTTTCCTTTGTAAAGAAATAGGTCATAAAAAGAGAGATTGTCCTAAAAGAGGTAAAGGACCGCAATTTGATGAAATATTGGAAGTGCAACCCCTACAGCAGATTCGAGGTCGCTTTAGACTGAGGGACTATGTTTGGGAGCCCGTTGATGAGGATGGGCAGTCGGATTAGAGATGGATGATGTAAGTAAATTTTTCCTTTATAAATATGGTTATTAAGACGTAAAGTTTTGGAAATATCGTATGAGAGATATATGAACTGGGTAGTGCTTTAGCCCTTTTGTTTATGTATGGTATGAAATGACCCTAAAGGGGAATTCTGAGCCGGATAGGCTCTTATTCTATGATTTTGTAAAGGATTGGTGTTTGTGTAAGGTGCTCATAAAGAGCTTTAAACCTTGTAGTTAATATAAGAATGGTTATGGTGATAAGTAGTTATGATAAATCTACTTCATTTATATAGTCACGATAGACTATTATGATTGTTGTATTCCAGATATGGATTTGCCTTATAAAAAAGGCAATGTATTGATATGATGTGAGATGTTGATTATGCTTGAAAGTTATGATTGTGGTTGTATGGGACGCGGGTAAAAATTTTTGCTCATGAATATGATAATATTTCTGAGCTACATGTTATATAGATGATGATCTATAAAGACCTTGTGTTGGACATAAGGCATTTTATATTGTATTATAATATATATGAACCGTTTTCAAAATAAACTGTTTTTAAAATAAAACTTTTTATCGGCCTTCGGGCCCTTTCAAACAAAATTTTTCACTAAAATATTTTCAAACTCTAGTCCGGATTTAACAAACTCTCAATCCCCGACATCGCCACACATTAGTGTATTGGGAGGGTTCCTTGTTTGGATTTCGCTTTTGCAAGACGTCCCCCGCACGAAATTGGCGATTGTCAGGAATTGAGAGGAGTTATCTCTTTGGACCATTCAAAATTTTGTTTTATTAAAATTTTAGTATTACTTATTGTTGAAAATGTGGAACTTTCGAGGAAAATAAATCCTCATTATGATTTCTATGAGCACAAAGCTCAAATTTAAAGGGTGTATGGGCGCCCTTGTTGTGGAAATTGGTTTTATTTAATGCATAATTGACTTAATAAATAAAATAAATTAAATTAATTCGTCGTGGGAGGTTAGATGTTTGGAGATAGGATTAGTGATGATGGGTAGATTAGAAATAGTTGAGCTTTGGGAGAATTAGGCTTAGCTAAATTTCGAGGACGAAATTCTTGTAAGTGGGGAAGTTTGTAACAACCCAAGACTTTCAGAATAGTAATTATTTTATTTTAGGAGAAATAAATAATATTTTATTGGAGAATAATTAAAATTGGCAATTGAGGTCAAAATTTAGAGTTGTTAGAAAGTGTGTCGAATGGAAATTCTGAGGGTACCATCATTTCCGGAAGGGTCGAGAAAGTCGAAATGACTGTACTTGGGGTTTATTTGGGTTCCGAAATAAATTATGACCGTTTGACTCGAATTAAAGTTACCGAGTCATTTAAAGTGTGTATTATCATTTAAAGATGTGTACATTGGGAGATAAGGCTTAAAAAGCCTACGGGAGATATTTCTCCAAAAGAGAGAAAGAGAAAAAAGAGAAAGAAAGAAAGAAGAAGAGAAAGAAGAAGAAAAGGAAGGAGAAAGAGGCAGAGAGAGGATTTTCCCGTGGATTCAAACCCTACGAACCCGAGGCAAGTGATTAAACTTGCTAAATAATTTTTGTGTACATTTATTTCATGATTTGTGGATTGATATTTTGGATTTTAGGTTAAATTTGTCAAAACCTAACTTTTGGGTATAATCTTAGATTTAATAGGTAGATCTTTGATTTGAGGATAGAAACTAGTTTATATGTATTCTAGGATGATTATTGATGATATATTTGTGATTGGGTTGAAGAAAAATGGAGAGAAAACCATTTAAAATGAATTTTGGGATTTTAGGTTTACTAAATAGTAGCCATTTTAGAGTTTCAGCAGGGCCGAATCGATTCGCCCCCCTTACCGAATCGATTCGAAAATATGCAGGTGCCCAGGTCTGAGTGACCGAATCGATTCGGACTCCAACCGAATCGATTCGGCCTGAGACAGAGTCCCAGGTCTGATGACCCGAATCGATTCGCCTTCCTGGCCGAATCGATTCGCTGGGCCGAATCGATTCGGAATAGGCCCGAATCGATTCGGAAACAGGGCTTTTGGAGGGATTGTTTTCTAAAGAGAAATTCATCCCGTTTTGCTTGAGGTTATCGATTGGGGATCACTATAGGAGATATTTGGAGCATGTTTTGGAGACTTTTAGCGAGTTTCCCTAAAAGAGAAATTTTGGAGTCATATTGACTAAATTCGAGGACTACCGATTAGAGACTTTGGTATTTTCCAAAGTGGGGAAGCCCACTCTTATTTGAGGTTTTGTTTGGTAATGATAACAACTTCACGACTTGTAGATGAGGTTGACTTAGAAGTTCCGGATCTTAGGATTCAAATCCCATTTGGGATAACTTTGATGGTTCATAAAATAAATTGAACCCTATAATGGATGGAGAATTATGAATGCGATTTGATGTGCATATGGATATTGAAATATCCTTATTAATGATTGATTTGGGAGATATCTCATATAATGAGAAATGATAATTGAGGTGCATTAGGATATAGAATATCCTTAACTTAAATTGAATTGAAAGACAATTCATATTAGAAGCGACATGAGAGCTTCAAGTGATAATTAGTATAACATATACTAAGCGGGATTAATGTGTGAGGTTGGGCGTTTGTATATCTTGAGAGAAATATACTAAACATATGATGTTAATCAAATTTCGCCTAGGGGCGTATTATAAACATGAATATGATGTTTCAGGTATACCCTATATAATGGTATATCTTTATTATGTGGGATGTACGTATACCTTATATAATGGTGTATATACATGTTAAGCACACCCCCTCCTTGCTATCATTGGGAAGTTTCGTGCCTAGAGGGTGAGCATTCTGACTAGAAAAGAAGGATGTGGGTATTCCCCAGGTCATAGTCGTCCTTTGTGGTCAGCACATGACATTATTTATGATATATTTATTTATTTATTTTGGGAGTGAGAGGTCGGGGGTATGTGACGCTCTCACTTGCCGGTTAGGAACTATGACCACTTCCCGAACGTCGTGTGCGTGAGTTGATCACGAGGTGGGTGTCGTTGAACCCCACCAGGTGGCCCCAGTTTGCTACGTATATGGGCTTATGGAAGATGATATCATGTGAGTCTGCGTCCTTCGAGTTATAGCTCGGTTGGATGGTTATTATTACTTGTACTTGTACTTTGGGTGTGAAGGGCATTATGGACCTCAATGACCTACATTTCCAGGATTAGTGTATCGGGGGGGTTCCTTGTTTGGATTTCGCTTCGGCGAGACGTCCCACGCACGAACCGCAGTGTAATGTTGGAACTTGGGGATAAGTTTAGTCCTTAATGCTCATAATTAATTATATATATATATCACCTATCCCGACAATCGACAGTGCCAGGAGTAGTGTAACGGGGGGGTTCCTTGTTTGGATTTCGCTTCGGCGAGACGTCCCACGCATGAAACGCCATGTACTGTTGAGAATTGGGAATATTATTTAATTAATTAAAATTGGACAATAATCATTTGGGTTACATGCATCTTGCATTGAGGGCATAATGAGCCCCAAGGATCGATACGGTCAGGAGTAGTGTAACGGGGGGGTTCCTTGTTTGGATTTCGCTTCGGCGAGACGTCCCACGCATGAAACGTAGTGCCGTGTTGAGAATCGGGAGGAGTTTAGTCCTTAACTTTTGATGCTAATAACTCATCTATAATAAATTATATGTATGGTTTCATGCCTTATATGGGCATCACTAGAATATAAATTCTAGTAAATTGAGATTGATGGTATATGTTGATGATGTGGACATGATTGGATCATGTAACTTTATATGTTCAACAAATGAACATTATAAAGATAACTATAACAATTACATTTAAGATAATGTATATAACTTAAAGAATATAATGATAATGTAGAATTGGGAGATAGGTTAGATGGTTTCACTTAATCACTTTATTTGGGTTTAAGTTAGAATCCTCTTACCAAATTAGAATCGGACATCCTTTTGGAGACACGTGCATACGCTTAGTGCGCGCTTTAGATGAGAGGTGAGTTGAATTTTGATGGAGTGTTCGATTCCAACTAAATCATGTAATAATGCATTTATAATTATTATGTATTTTAATACACTTGCTATAAACTGTTTTTCAAACTCGGGTTCTGACCCGTTTATATTTTCCTCCTCCATGTATATATATTGTATTACTTCAGGTGTTCCTCTGCAAGGACGCCTTTGATATTCCTCCATTCATGATTTGTGGAGCTGTGGCAGTAGCGGACTGTTGCGGCACTTTACCTTAGTCGATTCCTATCTATTGTACATCTAGATTAGGATATAGTTGTATTGAGTTAGTATTCAAGTGTTGTAGAATAACACTTTCATATTTTATTCATCTGATTATTGTACTGTCTGTTGCCCGATAGCATATTCGGGTATTTTATTGTTGAGGTTTTTGTTGTACAATGTATTGTACTCTTATTTTATTGGAGCATGCACATTTCTCATCATAGTTAGATGTATATTGTTGGTTGTGTGCATTATTGGCTTTGTTGTTATTATTAAAAATAAAAGTTTTAATTTTTGGCAATTCGCACTAAATGATTGTGGGTAGTTAGCCTTATATTATAGTGTTTAGTTGTTGATGTTGAGACTGTACCATCTGAGATACCTGATTTATGTAGTATAGGGTTGGCCACCCGTTATTATTTGGATCGGGTTGTCAAAGCATTGAGGGAATAATGAATCTTTATAATCAATACTGCCAGGAGTAGTGTATTGGGGGGATTTCTTATTTGGATTTCGCTTGCGAGACGTCCCTTGCACGAGCCGCAGTGCAGTATTGAGAATTGGGAGAACTTTAGTCCTTAGCACTTAGATGCTAATAACTCATATATATATGTCGTTAACTAGAATATGAGAAATTCTAGTAAAAGAGAATGTTTATGCATATTTTATATGTTTAGAAAGTTGGCGAATAATTGAGATTGGGATTTGTGGAAGTTGAAGGTTATGATTTAAGAGCAACTTTTAAATGAGTATGAATAGGGAGTAAGTTAGATTACTTTGCCTCTAGATATATTTGGGCAATTATTTGAGGACGCGCTTTAGATGATAGTTGAGTTGAATTTTTTGGAGAGTTCGACTCCACCTTAATCATGTTATAATGCATTTATAATTATTATGCATTTTAATGCACTTGATAAAAATGTTTTCACATCTCGGGCTCCGACCCGTTTATATTTTCTCTTGCCTCGTATATATTGTATTATTTTAGGTATCACTCGGCAAGGACGCCATTGGAGGTATCCATATAGGGTATTCATGGAGCTGTGGTAGTAGCGGACTGTTGCCGTATTTTGATGTAGTAATTTCCTATCTTTTTTGGATCTAGATCAGGATTCAGTTTGTGTATTGGGTTTATACCCAAGTGTTGTAGTGTAGCACTTTTATATTTTCTTCTCAGACTGTTGTATTGTTTGTGACCCAACAGCATATTCGGGTATTTTATTTTGTACATTGTGTTGTACTCCATATTAGTATCTTTTATATTATTCGAGCATGTGTGTGTCTCATGTCATATTTAGATGTTATGTTGTTGGTTAGTTGTTGCATGGTTTGGTTTAGTTTGTAAATAATTGTTTAAAAAAAATTGGACACCCTATTTTTGTAGTAATGGGTTCTTAGCCGAGTTTATTTCAGAATCGTCAGTAGATGCTGATAATGATTCACTTGAGATTCTTGATTATTTTACTATAGGGCTGGCCAGCCGTTATTATAATAAGCGAGGTGTCACGCCCACCTACTCAAGATTTCGGGCTCCGCCACTGTCTCCATCTATCATGACCAGTGGCTATTTTACCGCTAAATAAACACGCTCATCTATATCCTTAAGTGAACTTTTCATTCGCATTTTCCATAAGCATAATTTTTTCCACAAAAAATCAAAGTTTTAAAAGCATCAAAATTTTGAATTTCATAGATACAAACACATGGGATCACTTTCATAGTAAAATAGTGTTTCTAGCTCTGATACCAATTTGTAAGTGCCCTTCTTATCTGTGATTTAGGTGAAAATAATTTTAAAAAAAAAACATTTCCAATTTTGTTAACCAATTTAACTTAGCCCAATTTTATCTTGTTAATCTTAAACATGCTTCTATTGTGATGAGGCATGTAAACTAAACTAAAGTCATCAACATCAATGCACGCGGAAAACACTAAAGGAAAAAACCTCAGACGCCCTTACATAGACGATCACTATAATATGTTATTACAAAGTACATACAGTAGACATACTCAGTGACTCGATCACCCCCAAGTCTTGATGCTCTTCTATGCTTCAACCGCTCCTCCACAGTTCCACGCAGGAGTCCACCTACGAAAGTTCCACAACACACGAGTCCATGTATCTTAGTATTCATTAATACATCTATGGAAACTACCTACGATTTAAAAATCGGAGTCCATTGTTTCTTCACCCCAAAACTCGACGAAACAATTGTTCATTGGAGATGAAGAAACTCCAGGTGGTGATAAACGAAGATATCTATTGCATATGTGCATGAAATATCGAATCTTATAATTACAATGGATATTTTTAATTTTGAAAACCTTTGTAAACAACTGCAGAAAAAATAAGGGTTCTGTTACGTATTTTTGGTTATGCATACCTCGAAATTTTGAGCAAAAGACGTCTTAAATAAAAACTTTAAGTCGGCGCGTCGTTAGAATGATTTCACCATGTCATTAGAACGACTTACCATTGTCATTTAAATGAGATAAGAATGTCGTTTGAACGACAATGTGATGTCATTTGAACGATAGTGAAGGTCGTTTGATCCTCCAAAAGTCAACGAAAATATCCATACGACTCTAAAATGGATTTATCTCAGAATAAACAATGTTAAAACATTTTAAAAATCATATTTTAATAAAATAATATCCTTAAAATATATTTATTGAGTTCCATAAACATTATGCATTCATACCTGAGAGATACTCGGAATGGAAAATTATATGAAGACGTGAAACATCCACCAATAAACACGATAAGATCTATCTTTGAAGCTTGGCCACTACGTCTTCAAAACAACATCACCAACTATGTGGGAATCATGACAAGTAGAAATCTATCTATGACTTAAATTAGTTTTTGTCCAAAATAATTCCAATACATACAAATTGACATTATTTGGAAATTTGTCCTAACAGTTATTGATGATGAAACCATTTATAATAATATTAAACCCTATTGACTACAATAGTGTCCGACCATTGTGAAGGCATAAAGTTTATTGACACATTAAATTTAATCGCACCCATAGCATGTTAAAGTAATAATGATGTGAATATTCCAACCCTCAAACCCTCCAGGAATAAGAATCTACGCACCTTTTGAAATTTTTTGAAAATGTGCACGTCTAATCTAATTAGAACCTTGACTCCAATCCAACTCTTGGCCATGTTTAATACATTTATCATGTACTGATAAATCTTCTTTGAAATATTAGATAAGTTCTGGAACCATAATACATATTCATATAGTTAAGATAAACTATAATGACTATACATACTTCTTTATCGATAGAACGTCAACTTCCTATCTAGGTCATAAATTTTTCAATCATGCTAGAACCAAAATCATAATCTCATGTGCCTGAGTTGAACGCAACTTGCCAGAACTTTAACAAAGTATAATTTACTGACCTATAAAATATATTTGTAAACTAATATAAGACATTCCCATAAATATGATTCATATTTTCAAATGACCTAGGGCAATACTTTATTAATAAAAAATATTTGTAATAAAACATGATCTTAAGAATAAACTCCATCAGGGAACCGCGGCATCCCTAAAATTTTTTAAAATATCCACACTAATGTAATCATTACAATTTATATAGGTTAATTTTTTATTTGTTTATACTTCGATTTTATTTTAATTTATTCATTTTCCCATTGTGTCAATGTGATATTATACCTATAATCTATTAAAGTAAATTTTTTAAGTCTTTTATATTTGTTTATGTGGTCTAGTTTAGTCTTTATAATTTTCAGTAGTGTTAAGACTCATTAAGTCAAGTGAATACCCTTCTTATATAATTAGTTATTAAATTCTATAGATTATTTTTTGTTCACCCTAACTTTTATACTGGTTTTTGTGTTATCATCAATTTCTTTTGCTTGAAAATTTTTGTTACAACCTTAGTCCCCAACTACCAGTATTCAAAATATTACTAATTTCCCATGTCTTTTAAATAGAAATTGTCAAATTTCCCTTGTCTCCATAGACTTTTTTTAAAAATCACGTTCTAACATCCATATGTTTATTTTCTATAAGTGGGAACCCATACATTTAGTCTTGGATAAGTAAACTGAAGTATCTCCACTTTAAGATAAGATCGTCTCTCTATCTATTTGTTTGTCTGTCTCTCTCTCTCCCTATCCCCTAGTTAGGGTTGCATGGCTGCCATCACACCCACCACCAACCAAGTTGATGCAAACCCCCTGATCCACCTTTTGCATGGAATAATCCTTTGCAAGTGTGGTGAAGGAAAACACAACCCAAGATATCCCATTGATAAAAATCTCTTCCTTTTAAGGAGAACCTTAGATTTTTCAAAAGAGGATATCCACAAGTTGGCTGCACCTTTCTAATTTTCTATTATGAGAAAATTCTCCCATGGAAGACCACCAATGGAAGAGATAAGGAATACTATCCGTACAATGAATCTAAAATCATCATTCATCGTTGGACTCCTAGATCAAAAACATGTCATCATAAGATTATTCCATTAAGAATACTTCATAAGGTTATGGATGAGAAATCAGTGGTTCGTTGGAAGATCAACAATCAGAAGGTTTAAATGGAGCCCATAATTCATACCTGAAATCGAAAGTTCAATAGTTCCGTCATGCTTATCTTCACCATCTTTACCAATTCACTTCTTTTCAATATGTTATTTATTTTCAATTGCGCAGGTTGTGGGTAAACCACTAAAGATGGATAGCTCTAAAGCCTTAATTAATCTCCCTAGTATTGTAAGAGTCAGCGTGGAACTTGATATTCTAGTCCCAAAACCTGAGAGGGTTTGGATTGGATGTGGAGATGAAGGATTTTGGCAAAAGATATCTTATGAAGAAATTCCAAAATGCTGCGTTGACTTCTATAAATTTGGACATGATACAGAATCTTGTATTTTTAACAAGATAATCATAGATCACGAAGGTGACAAAAGAAAACCAAAGAAACAATTCAAAATAATCCAAAAAACCAAATCAATTACCAATGATCCAAAACCTACTCATCTACTACCTAAACATTCCTTCTCAATTGAGAAAATTCCTATGCCAAAACCTATTCAAACCTCTTTAACGAAAGATCAATCCATAAATTATCCTCATTTTACCACCCATCCTCAATAACTTAATCCTGACCCAAGCTCCAGTCAAGAGATTTCCCTACACCAACATATCTGCCAAAAAATTTCACCTGATCCTAACATTAATAAAGCTCAACCCATCCCACCAAAATTTTAATAAATTAACCCTAATATATTCATTAATCTTGATCCTTACCTTTCCAAATCTCCAAATAAACCTACTGCTTTACCCCTCAGTTCCTTACTACAGAACTCTCCTCAAAGTCCAACTCAGTACATGACAACATATTTAATGTAAGAATTACTTCATAATATTCAAGAAGAAGATTTCAATAAGGAGGATGTTATAGTCATCCATAATCTCATGTTATCTCCTAGGGGAAAGGATATTCCAAGTCCCTAAAAGTGACCTCGTAAAGCCATTATCCTATTCTGACACTAAACAAGACATACCCAAATTTCCTGCTCTAATAGAGGGATTCATTTTAGTCCCTAATAGTATGTCCAGAATGATATGAACCTTTCAAAAGCCTACTCAACTCTTAACTGATGCAGCGGATGCTAAAAGCTCAGGGGTGAATAAATATTCTAAAGGAAGACTTCCTGACTTAATACATCGTATTTTTATGACTTTTAAAATTGAGAATTTATTAAATTTAATTTGAGATATTAATTTAATATTAATCCAGAATTTTAATTTAAATATTTACCAACGTGATGTGAGTTAGTAATTATTGGGAAATTGTTGAATATTACTAGATGAGTCAAGTAATATATAAGATAGATTTTATTATAAAAAATTATCACGAGTGAATAAAATGGCAATTATGAAAATTTAAGTCGGAATGCGCCTGTGTCGTGTCAGGACTCAATTATTATTATAAAAGTGAATATATTATAAGTCACCCGTATGGTCGTTTCGAGTGCGTCAAAGTGTCCGAAAGGGTCGATATAGTAAAAAAAGTGTACCCGGGGGTTTAGTTTGGGTCTCGGGACGTTTTTAGGCCTAATTGACATTCCAGAAGGGTATTATTGACATTTTGTATTTTTGGGTAATTAAACCTACGATTTTCTTAGAATATATCAGCCATTTGGAGTTGTCTCTTAGGGTTGACAAACACAAAACCTTAGCCCAACCATTAGAGAAGAAGGTGAAGAGATGAGAGAAGAAGGTGAAGAGTTTCCAAGCAATCCAAGGCCTAGAACTCACCCGATTTCACCGCCACCGCACCAAAACGTAGATTGCACGATGAGGAACACAACCATATCTTTTTCATCAACAAATCAGATCCTTGAATCCCAGGAAAGTATCTATCTTGCTAATTTCCAAGTTAATATACCTTCCATGTTAGTCTAGGAATGAAAATCATATGTTTTGATTGAAGAATTATATGTTTTGGAAGAGAATTTATATGTGTTGTAGGGAGAATCCATGTACTCTAAAATCTGGATCTTATGTAGAGAATTAACCATGAGTTCAGTATGATATTTGGGAAGAAAATCAGGAATTAAATAGAGGTTTGTGATTATTCATGCAAAATTTGGTTTTATAAAGAAATCTGAGATTAAACCCCTTTTTGATTGATTAGTTGAGGATTTATTAATGTCGTTAAGTTTTAACTTGTTTATGCACATTGATTCTACATTTGGATTACTTTGATGGGAGTTTGGGATGAAATTATAGAGGTTTGGAGGGGTTAGAATGGCTGAACCCGTAGATTGAAAATTGCAGAAAACTGGGCAAGAACTGCTTGATCGATCGATCGACCAAGATCATCGATCGATCGACAATTGACGATCGATCGATCTACCCCATTCCTCGATCGATCGATCCCTCCTGGAAAAGTGCATATTTTTCTCCTTGTGTTTAAATCTGGTTAAAATACGTGGGAACCCTTGAATATCTTTTAAATATTATAATGGGTTATGAAGATGACCAGTAGGGTCTAAGTAGACTTCGTTGAGTAAAATTAATATGAGATGAAATTGTGGGTTAACGGGGAGTTATTCATATATTGGAAATTGTGCGTACGTTTACTAAAAGATGGATACTTGTGAAAGATTTAGACTAGAAGGTAAGTGAGGGTATCCCTATTGAAATTATACTTAGTGAGTTAGAATACTTCGAGAGATGAGAAGTTTGTATGAAATAAATTATAGATGGGAATAAAAGAGAAAAATCCGTTATGCGAGATAATTGAGTAATTTGTGCTAAAGACGGATAATTATAATTATGGGTCATGGGCGCAACTAATTTAGAAAATGTGAATATTTATATATATGACTGTGTGACTGTGCATATATTATGTATTTGTGTAAAAATCATACACGATCTACATGCTATCATGGAGCTTTCCGCACCGGAACATTCTTATCTCGATTGGACCTTTATGGGGGATATTGACTCGTACCCTAGAAGATAGTATCCTTGATACTGGTTATCTGAGAATGATAGTCAGATGTTCTAAGAGATGTGAGGGTATGTGCTGACCTTTTAGGACCTGGAACTATGTTTCGCCTCCATTTGTTTTTGTATTGTGTTAATACAGTTCGAGAGTGATTCCAAACTAGTATTTCCCTTAGCTTGAGTGATATGGGGACTTGATAGAAGAGTATGCCAGCACCATAGATTTATGTGGGGTGACGATAGTATATATATATTATATGAGTGATTGATATATATATATATATATATATATATATATATATATATATATATATATATACTTGTATATGGAAACTTTCTACTGTGTGTATAAGTAGTTAAGTAATGAATAAATGCTTCAACTTTATAAAAAGTGTTCGTGAATTTGGTAACGGTACTAAGTGATTCTAAGTAACGTAAGAATATGGAAGATAATGATTTTCTAAAACTAAATATTATGGCTTTGGTACTTCTCGGGATAAAACTTTATGGATTATAAGTTAGATAGACTTATGAGATCAGTAGAACGGTAGGAGTGCAAACTAGATGAGAGTTAAGGATTCTCAAGAGAGTGTTTCATATTAACATGGTTGTGATATTAGACAGTAAGCATTTTAAATACTTTCTAAACTATTTTTAAAACCGTTTTACACTCGGGCTCTGACCCGTTTTCTGTCATTTCTCTCTCTCTTGTATATATATGTATATATTACAGGTGCCCAGCCACAGGGGCGTCATGCTTAGGATCTTTGTATTGCACGTGCTGCAGTTTATGTGGGAGTTGCAACCCTTGCTTTAGACGACCTCTTCATCGATTCAGTTCCTACTTTAGTTCTTCATAGTTGGGGCATGTGTCGCCTGATTTCCTATTCCGTTTGGATTTTTTAGAGATTTATGTTTATTTATATTTTCAGTATTCAGTACTCCTTGGGAGTTAACTATTGTCAGGATGATTCCATTTATGGTTCTTAAACTTTGTTTGAATTATCGAGATGATTCAATTCTTGTGTGTTGATTGCCATCCTTAGCATGTATGTGATTCTTAACTGTTGGGTATTAAAAAGGTTTTCATATTGGTATTTAATAAAGGAAAATGAGACTTTAAATTATTTTGACGCTTAGCTTAATTATTTAGGGTGTTCAAATTGGAAAATTTTATTTTGTGACAGTGATGCTGAGAATGAACTAACCATTCACCTTGATTTTAATTTAATAAAGGACTGATAACCCGATATTTAATTAGCAGGGGAATTACACTGACCTATGTTCAAAAGGATCACAGGGGTTGCCTCTATAGCCTCAAAAGGCTATCTTTCAAAAAACCTTTAATGATTAATTTCTTAGTATGGAATATTAGAGGTTTATCAAATAAACCTTCCAAAAGAAGAATACAAAGTCTTTGTAAATGTCATAATATTCTTTTCATGTCTCTTTCAGAACCCAAATCCAGGTTTGAGATTATGGAAGATGTTAGAAGATTTTTAAATTTTGAAGGATGCTATGCTAATTCTAATGACAAGATCTGGTTCTTTTGGAGATTTGGGGTGTATTGTGAGGCTCTTTGCAATGATGAACATACAATGCTCTTAAAAATAACTCATCCTCATATTGCTTCTGCAGTTTTCCTCTCTATTGTCTATGCTAAGTGTAGTAGATCTGAGAGATTAAACCTGTGGGACCGCCTTAGTCATCATAGAGGTCTTTCTAAAAAAATAAATCTTGGCTTGTGATGGGGGATTTTGATGTGGTTTCTAATAGTGATGAAACTCTTGGTGTAAAGGAAATTGATTATAATGCTATAGAAGATTTCAACAACTTTGTGTTAAATGCCTCTCTATTGGAAGTAAAATTTACTGGAACAAAATTCACTTGGCACAGCAATAGAGATAATGGGAAAATTTTGGCCCGACTTAATAGAGGCCTGGCTTCCATTAAATCTTTCCAAATTTTTCCCTAGACCACCTCAACAAAACCTGTTATGACCATAGCCCCCTTTTATTTTCAATCTAAATCAATAGATGATATTCACATGCCTTTCAAATTTCAGAACATGTGGTACCAACATAAAGACTCCAGTAAGATAATTGAAGACTCTTGGAAAGGTCATTGCTCAGGTAATCCTCTTAATATATTCTTTTCAAAGCTCTAAATACTTAAAGTTTCTCTTGCTAAATGGAATAAAAGTAAATTCCAAAATGTTTTTGACCTTATTTAAATATTGGAAGATGAAATTTTAAAATCGCTTGTGAAACAGCTCCTATAGTGGATAATAGATCTCTCTACCCTTATCAAAATCAAAGATTTTAGAAGCATTAATAAAGGAAGAACCCTTTTAGGCTCAAAATATGAGAGGCAAATGGATTCTTGACGGAGATACAAATTCCAAATTATTTCATGGTTAAGTGAAATCTAGAAGAATTCACCAAATAATCCATAAAAATTAAAGATAAGGATGGGGCTTGGGTTAAAAATATTGAATATGTTAAAAATGAGTTTTGTTACCTTGAAGATATTCTTAAGGAAGATTCAATTGAAGGAGAAGATGAAATAATTGATGTTATAGACCAATCAAGAACTGCTGAAGAATCTAGGATGCTTGATGCTTTTTTTGATGAAAATGAGATCTTTAAAGCTATATCTGATCTTAATGAAAGAGCAAGCCCTGGTTCAGATGGATTTCATGGCCTATTCTATACAAAATTTTGGGATATAATCAAAAACGGCCTTCTAAATGCAATTTTTACTTTTCTGCAGGCGGTGAGCTCCCCCAAAGCTAGACAAGTGCAATTTGTATGCTCATTCCAAAAGGGAGTAACCCTGTGTAATGATCTAATTATAGGCCTATTAGCCTATGTAATCTTTATTTCAAGATAATTACTAATATCCCTGCTACAAGACTGTCACTTGTGCTTCCTCATATTATTGGGACCTCTCAAGCAGGATTCATCAAAGGAAGGAAAATCACAGACGACATTTATTCTAGCTCAAGAAATGATGTATTTTATTGGCAAAAAAGCTCATGGATCTAATGTGGTCATCAGGTTAGTTTTATCAAAATCTCATGATAGAGTATCTTGGATGCTCTTACTGAAAACTCTTCGGAGATTTGGCTTTTGGATTGATAGAATTTGGAGGTGTCTCTCGAACAATTGGTTTTTAACCATTATCAGTGGCCCAGTTTTAGGTTTCTTCAAATATTATAAGGGTCTTAAACAAGGAGATCCTCTATCCCCTGGTCTTCTTGTTTTGGTGGGTGAAACTTTAATTAAAGGCATTCATAATCTCATCCTAAATGGGCAAGTGAAACCTTTCTCACATCCTAGACAAATCCCCCTTAATCCAACCTGAGTTTTACAGATGACTTAAATATTTTTTGTAATGGAAGTCTCTCTAGCCTTAAAAACCTGATATCTTTTCATAAAAAAATTAAATTAGCTTCTTGCCAAATGCTTAATTTCTCTAAGAGTTCTTTTAATGTTCATCATTCTATACCTATTAATTGAATAAGAGCCATTTCAATGTCTACTAATTTATCCTCTAAAAACATGCCCCTTAGATATCTTGGATGCCCTATATTTTATGGTAGGATTAAACACAGCTATTTTGACGAACTCATTCAATTAATTAGGGATAAATTACTCGTTAAGCAATTTGAATTCTTATCCTTTACTTGTAGAAGAACCATCATTAACTCAGTTTTGTCCTCTATACCGCTCCATACAATATCATCCATAAACCCTCCTAAGAAAAGCATCCTCATCATCCAAAACCTTCTCAGTAATTTCCTTTGGGGTTCCTCAAAGAACTTTGGCCCAAAACACCACTTGTGCAATTGGCATTCTCTGTGCTTACCTGTTGAAGAAGGGGGATTAGGCTTCAAATATTTGAATGACTTGTATAAATAGCTAGTTTCAAAACCTTTTAAACCCTTAAATCGAATCAGAGTCTCTGGACTTAGTTCTACTGAAAGAAATACAATCATCAATACCCTTGCTTTTGCTCTCAAACACACAGAAGAATCCAAAAAGTTTTTGATATTGCAGACCAAAATATAACTACTATAGGTGTTGTTTCTCATTATTGGCATGCTATATATGATGGTAAATTCTCTTCAAATATTTCTTGGAATATCATCAGATCTAATAAACCATCATCCTTCTTATTCAAAACCATATAATATACTTCTATTACTCAAAGAATCTTTATTTTTCTATTGAATTTTTTTAATAAAATTACTCCTATTGATGAAGCAATACATAGTAAAGTCATTCTTCTTGCCTCAAGATTCAACTGCTACCTTTGTAATTCAGAAACTCTTTAGCAGTTCTTTTTCAATGGTCTATTTGCTAAATCACTTTGGATCTTCTTTGCTAATATGTTTGGGGTGCATATCTCCTTCTCTTCTTTAAATATGATCCTCATGTCGTGGTGGTTAAGGAAGCCCTCTCAAGATTTCATCAAGTTTATTTTCGACATTATTCCAGGAGAAATAATTTGGGAGATTTGGAAGAGTTGAAATAGAAGTGTGTTTGATGGAGATAAAATATTTTCTATTCAAACCAGTCAACAAGTCATTGATATGGTTAAAACTGTTGTTCAAATCATAAATTCAAGTCTGGTCTAAAAGAATTTCAATCCATTGCCCAATTATTCAATATTCAAGTCTCTTCTGCAAATACTAGAGCCATTCAATTAACTCATTGGTTGAAACCTATTCAAGGCATGGTTAAATTGCATTGTGATGGCGTTTCAAAGGGTAATCCAGGTCCAGCTGGTACAGGTGGTATTACTAGGGACCATATAAGTGTTTTTATTAAAGTTTTCTCAACTTATGAAGGTATTTTTAGCAATATTAGAGTTGAAAGTTTGTCCATTGTTAGAGGTTTAAAGCTAATATCCTCTCTTGACTTTAACTCTTTCATTATTGAATTAGACTCCAAAGTTGTTATTGATATTCTGAATGATTCAATTCTCTTACGCCCTTGGTCTATTATTGATGTTCTTGAAGAGATCAAAGAACTCCAATCCAATATGAAGATTTCTTATCATCACAATTGAAGGGAAAACAATCATGTAGCTGATAGTCTTGATAATCATAGTATATATTCTCGTTCCTACTATTGATTCAATCACACAAAGGATCTCGCTAAATCTTCTAAAGGTCATTACATAATGGATATTCTAGGAATTGATTCTATTAGAATGTCTAAATAGTTCTCCTCTGTGTTTCAAGATTTCTTTCTCTCTTGTAAGCTACCATGGTAGGGATTTTCTACCTATAGTAATAAATCTGAGGAATCATTTCCTCTTCTAAAAAAAAAACATTTAGTCTTATATGAATATAATTACTTAGATATAATACCATATATTTGTATCATCTGTTGTAGGTCCATATCCCTTATTACTCAAAATATGGAAATATCCTTAGTTTTAAAAATAGTTCACACAAGGATAACTACCTAACTACATTAGTTATCGAAACATAAAAACAGATACACTAGATGAGAGTTTACAAAAAAATCTCAAATGGCACTAAGCCCAAAAAAACTTTCGAATCTTGTGAATAAAACCAAAATATAATATGTACGACCCGTGAATATAATTTATCAATTAATCGATTAAACTGACTTAGTTTCGCTCTGAGCCCCCAACATTTAAAATCTAGCTTCACCTTTAACATCTACCTACATGGATGGAGTGCACTACTTTCAATATGTTACAAATTTGATCTCTTATATATTTTAAGGTTACAATGAACACATTCTTTTTTTATAACTAAGAAGGTTAAAAGGGCATTTGCTTATAGGGTCATATGCAAAATAAACAATTCGTTCAACTTACGAACTTAAAAAATGCTAACAAAATAATTGCACCATTCATTTCCAAACATAAGAAGATAGTTTCTAGGATTTCCATGTTCTCGTTATTTTCAAAGTATTTTCATCACATATCGAAACATGTTAACTGGGATTCTTTCAATATACTGGTGTTCACACCATTAAAAATACGAGGAGTAATTTTTCCCCTTATGAATAAAAATAATATTTTTTTGTGCCCCCACACTAGTATACTAGGATGATAAAGAGGGTTTATGACCACTTACTCTTTTAGTACCTGACCGCGATTGGTCCTAACATTTACATATCCCTATCAATGAGGTAATTTGGGGAAACAATAAAAATCAGTTACAATTATTGGACGCCAACGTTAATTGGGAACTAATCTAAGAAAATCTCAAAGGTGATTGGTAGGCTATCCTCTCCCATTAGTCACCACCACTGGAATAACTGGTGAAGTTGTTGCCTACTATCATTTTCCACCTTCAAACTCTTTTTTCCACTAATGGGTGTTGATCCTTATATATAAGGTCAACGTAGAATCGTAGGCTCTATATTATTAATAATCTCACGTTGGGAGATTGAAGCACAATTAAACCATAATCATCTTCGATCAATGCAAAACTGTGCGCTTATCTTTGTTTTCAGGGTTGATGACCTACTAAAATAGATATTCACATAAAGATGACAACCTACCTACAATAGTCATCAATAAATATAATTAAATATATGGGATGAGAGCTCATAAAAAATTCTCAAATGGCACAAAACACAAAAAAAAAACTATCTAATCTTGTAAATAAAACCAAAATAAACAAATATTAGATCCACTGTGGGCATCCCAGAATCCCCCCTTCTTCCTCTTTATAGGGGGTTCCCTTAGTTGTGAGTGCGGGATTGCTCCTTTTCCTGAGGAACTCGGCTCTCGTCAATATGGGATAATGTGTAAAGATAAATTCGTCAGTCTATTTTGTGCAAAATAGGCAAAATCAATGTTGTCGCCTCAAAAAAACAACATTAAGGATATGGTTCTTGTGAAAACAAGTTGGTCAAAGGTCCGAGGATTAAGTTATGGAATGGGAAGGTGTTAGGAACCCTTACTTCACTTTCGATCTCTCATGGACATGTATTAATCTTCCCCTATTAGACTCCATGAAGTGTGTGCATTATATAGATGAAGAAATGAATCATTCAACTTGCATCATGGAAAAATGATGGAGTGAATTTATCCTTAGATGTGTTCCCGAAAATAATAATTCAAAATATAGTATAACTTCTTGACAGATCAAAACTCGTTATGGAAGAACGAAATATGTATTGGAGGAAACACAAGCATGCAAAAAATGACATTCATTATATATTTACATGGAGACTTTCATACACAACAAGTTTACATACCGATTTTTTTAAAATAATAAAAAACTTATTTTTGAGTTGATTTATTTATATGATATTTAAACATTTCAATGGACCCATATAAAAAAACATCAGCTCAAAATAACTGTTTTAGCTATTTGTAAAAAATCCATCACACTTTCACAGGTTTTAAAGTCCTTTAAAAGCTCTGAAAGTTTGACCGATTTTACAAAAATAACAAAAACATTATTTTGAGCTGATTTTTTTATATAAGTCCCTTGAAATGTTGAAATATCACATAAAAAATTTAACTCAATTTTTTTTAATATTTTATTAAAATAGGGTTGCTCCAGTAAGTATGTAAACTTGGTATGTATGAGAGCCCACCTCTCTCTCTCTCTTTCTCTCTCTCTCTCTCTCTCTCTCTCTCTATATATATATATATATATATATATATATATATATATATATATATATATATATATATATATATATGAAGAGTATATTATAAGTGTGTATAAGGGAGGACTCGAATCTCGAGATTTACCCAAGATGCCTATGTAGCCCGGAGGTATCAAAGTCCATGTAGTTTGAAGATTACATAGGCTGGTTTTTATCCATAAATATAAATAGGGATTTCTCCTATGTGTGTGTAGAGAGAAACATGATTTAAGAGTGAAAATGTGTAGTGAGGGTCCCTTTTTTTGAATTTATAGATGTACCCTTCTTTTCATATCATTTTTTGTTTTTATGGAAAAAAAGTATGTGAAAATACTATTAGTAAAGGTTTGAGATTAGTATATGTGATGTAATGAAATAAATTGTTTCTTGATGTTGATCTTGAGTGTAGATATGCTAATATTTCAATGGGATGACGTTGGTATGAAGAGATGGGGGAGAATTTACTAAATGTAATAAGAAAAGTATGGAATAAAATGTGGGAAATGTGTTTTTTAGGAAGGGAACAACTCTGAATTCGGGAGAATGTTCTCTAAATTGTTGAGAGAGATGTTCAGGGGTGATTTTCAAAGTGAGGACTTGGACTTTATTTATAGGGCCAAGGGGGTGCCGATCGGCATAGTCCTCGACTTGCCTATCGGCATAGAACCTCATGCAAATTGTCGAAAAAATGGTCGTAAAACTCAAATTGTAAGTCTGAATCACACACAATGTGGACCACTGGAAAGGGAATTAAGAGTCCTTTAAGAATACATCGAGCTACTCTTGTGTCCAGAAGTTGACTAAGGTCAAATGGGGCTCGAAAGCGCCTACTGATCTGTGGATATGAAATCCTTGAAGGAGAATGGATCATTCATCCAAAGCATAAGGTTGATTCATGCACCAGACATACTTTTGGAAAAGGGTATTCAGATCACTTCAAGATCTCATTTAGCTTCGTTCAGTTTGAAGAGTTGACCAAGTTCAAATAGGGTCCAAAAGTACCTAGTGACCCTTCAACATAAAATGGGTCATTCGTTCGTAATGTAAGATCAATTCGTTAATGGGGTAGGCCATTGGAAAGCGCACTCAGATCCCGTCGACGATTCATTGAGCTTTAGTTATTATAGTGAGCTGACGGGGGTCAAACGGGGCACAAGAGCTTACAATGTTCTCCAGATCAGTTTTCAGGGTCAAAAAGACCATTCACCCGTACAATAAGACTGTTTTGCACCCGGGGCAAACCATTGGAAAGGGGATTCATATCCCTTCAAAGATTAATGAGCTTTTTCTAAGTCAAGAAAGTTGACCGGAGTTAAATGGGGCCCAAAAATGCCGAGAAAACTCTAGATTAGTTTTTAATAGTTAAATGAACCATTCGTTTGTACCATAAAGTCGATTCGTGCACAGGGAAAACCATTAGAAAGGAGGTTTATATCCCTTTGAAGATTCATTGAGCCTTTTTCTTAGGTGATATTGTTGACTGTAGTCAAATGGGGCCCGGGTGCACCTAGCCTATAGATTAATACTCGAAGTATGACCTAGGGTTTATGATAAATGAGTGAGTGCTAGGTACATAAGGAGGTTTTTAAGGGGTACTAGGATAGGGTGTCAACAGAGAGCCCCTAGACGGAAGAGCTTGGAACAAGTGAAGTTCATCGAATAATAGACACCAGATCAACGATAGGAAAGAGAATTTCAGGTTAATGAGGTTGATTGATTTAGAGATTAGTTTTGAGGGCCTAAGGAGATGAGGATGACCAATTCAGTGGGTCGAGATCAGTTTTGAGGGCCTCAGAAGATGAGGATGAGCGATTGAGCGGGTCAATGATTCTTTAAGATTAGTTCTAAGGGACTAGGGAGACCAATTTAGCAGGTCTAGGTTAATTTTGAGGACTTAAAGAGACAAGGATGATCGATTTAGCAGGTTGAGGTCAATTCTACAGTTGTGCTGGGGATGACCAATTCTGAGGGCTGAGGTCAATTCTATGGTCCTAAGGTTATGTTGACTAGTTCTGAGGGAGGAGACCACTTTCTAGGACCTTAAGTTGTGATGACCAATTTTGAGGGCCGAGTTCAACTCTAAGACCTAAAGTTGTAACAACCAATTCTAAGGGCCGAGGTAAATTCTGAGGACCTAGAGTTATAACGGTAAATTTTGTGGGTTGAGGTCAATTCTAGTTACGTTAAGTTGCAACGACCAATTCGAATGGTCGAGGTTAATTTTGAGGACCTTGTGTTGTAACTCGGGGAGTAGCTCTCTTGGAGAAATTTAAATTATCTTTGAGGTGTAGGTGCACTTGTGATTTCGCTGGGGATTGTGTCATCTTGAAACTCTACTGGGGAATGTTTAGTTTTGAGGTTTCAACTGAGGAATTATAGTGGTGTTGGATGAAGATGTATCATTGGTTCCATTGTGGAGTATGAAGGGCTGAAGAGTGTAACATTAATCCAAATGGGTTTTTTGAGATTTTATAAGGGGCTTAGTGCTCCAAAAATAATTTTCTATATTTTTCTGGATTTTTCAACAATTTTTTATTATTTTCTTGTACAAAATCATAGGGGACTACTGATAGGAAAGCTTTAGGGTGCCAATCGATAATGTCACAGACTTTTAGGCTTCCTTGGGAAGAGGAAAAGGCGGCTACCGATTGGTATCGGCTCGGGGTTGCTCATTGACAGACCCTTTAACCTTCTATAAAAAGGAAGGAATCCCTACCCATTTTCACACCTTGAAGTGTTTGGATCTTTTACTTCCTCTCTCTAAAAAAATTTATTAAGTTCTTTCTAATTTAAAAATTTAAATGGATGGATGTTCAAGTGAATTGTACAATGACAAGTGGCTGGTCATTGATGACTGGGCCAGACTGGAGTGGCGGTCTAGGGTACCCATTACATTGGGCAATATGTATGCCCTTGATTTGTTTGATATTATAGCTTATAAGCTTATCCTGCTACATGAGCCCTCATATCCTCGTTTGTCTATGGTGAAGAACCCTAGTGGATATGTAAGTATGGTGACTTTTGGAGCACTAATTTATTTATCTCTTTGTTCCTTGCGCTTAATGGATGATTTTTGTTCTATTTTCTTGCAGACTAACATAACTTCTTCGAGCATCCAATCCCAGGGGAGGACTGGGTTGAAGGATTTTTGGGATAAGCTATCTGTTATTATGCGTTGGATGGTATCATACACCGAGTTTGGCACAGGATTTGAATGATACACCGTGTTCCACTGGAATTTTATGTTCTTTTGGGGAGAGATGGTAGGACACAACCCACATATTCCATCTTGGAATCAGAAAGATGACTGTTACTTCCTTTGATATCTTGCAGCTGACGGGCCTGGATTGTGATGGGTTCTAAATAGTGGTGGACCACAGTTTGAGGATGATACCGTAGGTGGTACAAGAGGCTCTGGGGGGATGTGGGTAGAATCGTGTGGGCGGATTCTATCCGAAATTCTATTTTGAGGGCAACCATTTTGAGGAGGATGGTGAATATGACTAACGAGTGCAGGTGACATAGAAGGCCCGTCTGTTTACTTTTCTTTTGCTTGGTGGTTTCTTAGTGTCAATGAGCGGTGATGTCCTCCATCTTTGGTTCTTTCCGTATCTAAGGATAATTTATGATGTTCAGTTGTACAATTGGGGGAACCTAACTTTGGCGTCCCTTTATTCTTCTTTCGATGCTTTCAACGGTGCTTTCGGTAAACTTTTACGGGAGCCATGTATGCTCTGGAGGTAACTTTGGATTTATTATTATTTTTTCTTTTATGCATTTCCTTGCATTTTTCTTTTGTTCTTTTGTTGATTCCTGTTATTCGCAGACGTGGTTCTATAAGGTGATTAGGTATAATACGGGCTTGATGGCCCCGAAGGATAAATTTTGGGAGATTTCTTTCGGATGTTCCGGTGGTGGAAGTCCAACCAATAGTCGAATTAGTACTTATCTTTAGTTATTCTTGGCATCTTTATTTCTCGAGTAGATATTTATTCTTTGGTAGGGATTTTAGGTTACCATTTAATCCTTGGGGGTTACTCTGTGGGATATAGGGTTGCAATCATGCATGCACAGATGCGGCGGTTGATTGCGCATAGATTTGGATACGTCTGGTACCTGGGAGAAAGGGTGGTTAGGAAGATAAAGGGGGAATATATGGAAGTCCCACCGTCGGTGCCCCTCTACATATGAGGCTAGGGAGAGAGCTGTCAGACGATGTCGGGGCGACAGTGATGATTGGAGATCCCTAAATGCACTATACGGATACAGTGGAGAGTTACGATTATTTGGATTTTATTATGAGCTAGTTGATTCCCTACTATATATATGATATGGAGAACATGCCTCCAATTTCCACGGCTTCGTATGGGGGTATAGTTGCACCAATGGGATTATCCCACAACATAGGTGGTGGTACATTAGCGGCAACAATGGAGGCAGAGAAGTCTCTGATCATTAAGGTTCCCCTTTTTATAATTTTTTACTGGACAATGGGGAGTCCCTGAGTGTGCCGCACCATCCTCATGCATCAGTGTCTGGGTTGACGGGGCTTACGAATGAGGCCCTCTGACCTGAGGTATATTACTTATCTTTCTATTTTCTGTTTCCATTGATTTTTCATTACTCTTTGTTGGTTGGTTTGTCTTTTTTGTTTCTCTTTTGCTTACAGTATGTTCTAGTGTCGGGAAACTGGCTACGGGATATCAAGAATCGAATGTCCTCCATATCTGGTTATATCAAGAAGTCGACTCCTTCGTACTTTGTGCCACCTGCTAATTTAGACGACGTTTCCAGTTCTAGGAGTGGAGGATCCACTACTCGTCGTCGTGGAAAGAATGTTTGCCGTGGAGGATGAGGGTCTGAGGGGAAGGTTCAAGGTTTGGGTGAAGCCACTTCTTTTATTTTTCTATTTTTCTTTTTATTTGTAAAACGTAATCATGTGAAGCAAGAACATATATGAAAAACATTCATTTTTTTTAGTATTTTATTTGATCTAGTGACCTATCCTATATGCACTTTTAATTTTCTACTGAGATTATTTTATTTTATGCAAAGATAAAGATAAGTATGGAAAAAGGTACCTTTTCAAAGAAAGTTTCTTTTTAAGTTTTGAACAAAAAAGAAAAAGATTTTTTGGAGTAAGAATTTATTTTGAGAATGAAAATGATTTTTAGGGAAATATTTGTTAAAAATTTGAGAAAAGGACTAATGAAAAGGAATGACCCGAGGTTAGGTTTTCGAAATAAAGATTTTTTGAAAAATTTGATTTTAGGCAAAACAAGAAAAATAGAATTTTCCAAAATAAGGGGGTGCCAGTCGACATACCCCTTGAACTGCCTATCGGAATGGGGGTAAAGTCAAATCACCCCACGAATTTGATTGCACTTTCCTACATATTAGTGTACATCTGTAGGGCTGATATTTAAATAGGTTGCCAGAAGAAGAAAAAATGCCAAAGATTTTGGGTATGAAAGGAGGGGTGTGTGGGTGTTTTCTTTACCAACACCCATATTTCTTTTCTTGCTTCTCATTTCCTATTCCCCAAATGGATCTTCCCATGTATGAATAATTCTCCTCTTATCTTGACGGTTTACTGGCCATGTGCCTTTACAATGTTGATTATGATACTTATAGCTTGCGCTAGGTTTATCTATGGAGCAATCGAGCCATAAACTGGAACTTTCTAGCAGTGGAGGTCTGTCCTACCTACGAAAAATTCTCAATAATGTTTAGGGTTAACCCTAGTGCCACAAAGACCATTCCCAATATTTCTCGTTAACCCCGAGCATTTCTGGTGGCATTTCTCCATATTTCTCCTTCGACGGCTCAATTATTTGTCAATGGAGGGACTATTTCTCTTCAAGCGATTATGTATTGAATGTGTCAGAGGGGTTTTAATGATGTTGGCTCTGTCAGAGCTTTTGCTTTGGACTTTACTGTGAGTCTTTTATTGGTGACAGGGGACTTAACAGCTGATCCTCAAGTGGTTGCGATAGCGACATGGATGTCTTACCATCATAATCAAGCGATGGTGGTTCTAGAAGAGACCTTGAATGGTCTTGATGTTTGGAAATAAGGCCATTATGATTTTCTAAGGTGGAGTCTGGTGATGTTATCCATGCATCTTGTAGATAATTTTTATCTCACGGCCCCTCCTGAGTATCCCTTGGCGGGTGTTCCAAATTTCTTCGTTTAATCTTTCCTGAGTTCCGAACCATTAATAGAAAACTAGGTCAGCTGGTTTGTGGAGCCCAGAGCCCGGTGTCTTCATTGGTCGGTTCCATGGTGGGGATATTTTTAGCCCGTTTTGAAGATAAGATATTACCAGTATGTGTGGTTGGTTAACCTTCAACATACCTCCTTCAATTACCTCTGGCGGTTTCTATGCCAAGTCGAATAGGAATAAATTATGCCTCCTCGCATAACGAACTTCTTCTCGGTGGAGGACCTGACTAAATCATTGTGGATGATGATGTGATCCTTGTCGCAGTGCCATTTAACGTCTACGTATTCGTCACAATCTCTAAGAGGGGCCTAGAAGGTGTTCGGGGAATACCTAAAGTGGTTGTGGAAGTGAGTAGTGAAAAAGATTACGGAGGAAGAGACTGGGAAAATGTGTCTTGTTGCCTTCGACACCATGGAGGAGGGTGCCTTGGTTTCTTTCAATCTTATCACGGTGTATCTCTTTATGGAGTGCATACGGAGTGTTAACTAGGAGTGGAATACTTGAGGACCTCCGAGGGCAGGGAATGATGATGAAGTGGGACCATCAAAGAATTCAAGGTGGTGCGAGCCAGTGTGAACTAACATCTTGAATATTGTATCCCTTTCCTGTCCATCAATAAAAGCATTCCAATCCACCTGGCACTGATGAATCCCATTCTAGCGGGGAATAACCTCCATCCCGAGAAACTTTGAAGCTGGGAATAGTATTTATGAATCTATGATAATTTTTATTTTGGATCATTTTGGTGTTTTTCTGTGGGGTTAGGGATAATTTTTGGGAAACTGGTATGGATTAATTAGGTTTGTTTAAGATTGTTTTTCATTGGAAAGGGGGTGGTTTTTTAACTCCCTTCCCTAATACTTCATGTAACGGTTGTATTCCCTTATTTTAAACAAAATGATTTTGATCATATTTTCTTGTGCCTCTTGATGAGTTTTTCATTTGAATTATCTATACCAATCACTAAGTCATACAAAATCCTTTTGTTCATTTGAATGATGTAATGGACCTCCGTTCTCGGAGGCTACAAAAAATAGCATTTTGGGAAAAAGAATGGGATCGTACCCATGTATGGTGTATGGACTGCCTACATACCTCTGAAGATTTTGAAAAAAAATTGAGTTTCATTGTGAAAAGAACTTTTTTTTAGAGGATCAGGTCTGATGTAGGTCTGGGTAGTGGAAATGAATACATATCTTTTTTTAGAATAAAAGGGGGATGAGAAGAGTCGTAGCGCACCAAGATTTTGCATTACAAGTAAAATTTCTTGAGACGGTCTAAGTTGACTGAACACACCATCTCTTATTCATCGAAGTCTATAAGTATAGCAGGGCCTCCTAAAAGAATTTTCTTTACAAGGTAGGGTCAACCCCAAATTGGCTTGAATTCCCTTTGGGCTCCCAAATGGGTTCTGTAACCTCATTGAGGGAAAGGTCTCCTTTCTGGACACCGCAGTCCTTGATCCTTCAATTAAATGATTATGCTATCCAGCGATGATACCCCTGTATATGTTATTGAGCTTTAAGTCCCTTTTCATCCAAGAGTAATAGTTTGTAAAATCAGCTCTGATGCTTGTCTTCTTTGTTAAGCTTTCTCTCAACCATGATGCGTATGGAAGTTATTTCTAGCTCAACGGGCTGGACTGCTTCCATATTATGTGCTAGAGAATAAAGGGTAGCCCTAGTTGATGTTTCGATTGAATTACGGTAGCCCTAAAGGGCGTATCGGATCCGTTCAGCCCAATCTCTGCAATTCTTGGTCATTTTAGTGATGATGGTTTTGAGGATTTTATTGAAGGCTTC
Organism: Sambucus nigra; assembly: GCA_949130495.1. Taxonomy (NCBI): domain Eukaryota; kingdom Viridiplantae; phylum Streptophyta; class Magnoliopsida; order Dipsacales; family Adoxaceae; genus Sambucus; species Sambucus nigra. The sequence continues at coordinate 36,693,260 of OX422211.1, forward strand.
GAGAGAACTACTGGCTTGTGGTCATTAGGTATAATATTTGTGTCTTTAAATCTCGTACTTTTCGATTAGTTCTATAACTTCGGTTTCGAAGTGGAGTTGTTATTGGATAATAACTCGTGTGGAACCCCGTATCAATAAATAATATTCTTTCTAATGAACTTAAAGACTTTCTTAGCATTCAATACTACCCATGCCAGGACTTCGACCCATTTAGTAAAGTAATCAATAGCGACTAGGATAAACTCGTGACCGTAAGAAGCTTTGGGAGTGACCTTACTTATGATGTCAATGACCCAGGTAGAAAAAGACTTGGGAGAGGTCATATTTTACAATTTTTGAGGAGGTAAGTATTAGAGATTGGCAAACTGCTAGTATTTGAGGCATCTTCGAATATAGACAGTCCAATTTTGAACCATGGTGGTTCAATAATACCCTTGACGGATTATCTTCATTATAAGCATGTGACCGTTCATGTGGGGCTCACATTCCTCAGTGTGTATCTTCTGCATCATTTCTTCAATACCAGCCCATTCTATGCAATATAGATGGGTTCCATTAAAGTTTCTATTGAAAAGTACTTTTTCATAGATGATATACATGGCAACCAGTTTACGAAGGGCTGCATGATCTTTCTTATCTATGTCTGGGGATATCTATCAGGTTTGAGGAGGTGCCAAATGTCATAGTACGATAACCCGACCATGTCAGAATATTTTTTGGGGTATAGCTCGATGTGGTAGTAGTGAGTGGGCATGGATTGTTTTGGACTCAGGAGATGGGCCATTATTATTCCTTCAGTCATATTATTCATAGAGTCCAATGTAGCAAGGGCATTAGCATAGTTGTTCTTTGTACGAGGTAGGTAGTGGAAGGGTAGGAGATTCTTGTCTTTGAGTTTCCATTTTATGAGGATTTAGCCGACGATGAGGGTAGATTTCCCATAGATGTTTAGGTGCTAGATTCCTTTCTTAAATAAAAATTTTAGGCCTACAGTGCATGCCTTGTATTCAATCATATTGTTAGTGCAAGGGAAGTCTAATTTTATGGCAATGGGGGTGTGAGAGTCGTTAGGGGCGATCAAGAGTATCCAAATGCTGTATCATTTCTTATTTGCAGCTCCATGAATTACCATTTTCATTCGAAGGTCCTTTTGAGAGGTGCAGAGAATGTCTTCATCTAGGAATTCAGAGACCCAAACATCGATTCCTTCCATGGGGTAATCAATAAGGTAATCAGAGATTGCTCTATTCTAATACCTCGTAAATTCAAGGATAATTAATAAAATAATATTTTGGGGGGAAAATAATTTATTTTATTTGAAGAATTAAATTCATGATTTGAGAAATTTAAAATTTTGAAGAATTTATTAATTTGGCGAATTGAGGATTAATTATTTTGGATTATTTTATGTCGTCTTTTGAGGTCTTAAATTTGGAAGATGTTGAAAATTAATATGGATGTCGATTTTGAGAGCACGGTTGAGTCCGATAGGATTGAAATAGTCCAAAATGAGTGGCCATATGTATACATTGGGTTTCAGGACTTAATTAGACATAATTGTGCTCCAAATTTAGAGTTTGGGCACTTTTTAAGAGGCCCTTATGCCCAAAAACGGAATTAGAGTTTTAAACCCTAGTTGTGAAAGGGTAAGGTAACTTAAAGTCATTTTAGAAGACTGAAATTGGGGAGAGCTTAATAGGAGAGCCATTAGAAGATAATTTGGGGATTTGGGGAGATTTGATTCAAGAACAAGAGAAGATCCTTAAATTCAATCCAACATTGACATCCAAGACTTTGATCTACAAATTGAGGCAAGTGGTTTAATTTTGATTTGTTAATTTGAATTTACTTATTCATACAAAAGGAGGTGGGAATCAAATAATATGTTGGGGATTGTGTTCATGAGAAATTCGGGATTTCTTTTATTTAGAGTTATAAATCTGTAGAGGTGTTAAGATTTGATTGATTTGATGCTCTAAATTGAAGTAATAGAAGGAGTTAGATTGAATCTAATAAAAGGAGGGAATAAGAATGAATCTTGGGAAGTTTTGATGAAGAAATATGTACATAATGGAGGTTTTAAATATTCCAATGGCAAATTGGGTTTTACTGGACATATTAGGGAAGGAGATGATAGCAGGGTCGTTCGAACGACCTGGTATCTCGTTCAAACAAGAGCCACTATCATTCGAATGAAAAGAATGGTTGTTTGAATGACCTGTTAAGCCTTGTCAAGTTTTCTCCCTCCCCTTATTCAGACAAGTTATATGTTTTGTGATGAACAGCTCCTGTGTTGATTGAATCTGCAGTTATGATTAATTTCTAAGGTTTAAATTTGTGAATAATTACCCTTGGACTAATTCGAGGATTAATTAATTAGGAGAATTTAGGTTTATGATTGAGTGTTTAAAATGTTGTTAATTAAGTGGGGGAAACTTAATCGGATAAAATTGAATATTGAATTGGGAATCTTAAATGTCAGGCCGAGATCGGTATAATTGGTACGGTGACACCTAGATAATGAAAATTAGTGTAAGATTATTGGAAATTAAGTCGGGTTATAGACTTGCATGTTGTAGGCTTGTGTATAGAAGTAGTACACCAGTAGCCTATATATATATATATGTGTGTGTGTGTGTGTGTGTGTGTGTGTGTGATGTGTAGTATATATATGATTAGCAAATATTTGTCTGAATAATATTTATGGTAAAGCATACCAATATTATTTCTATCATAAGACGATGCACGATGTGGATGAGTCCCCTGACTAGGAAATGCAGGGCGAGTATATTCCCCATGTCATAGCAAATGCAGGACGAGTATATTCCCCATGTCTTATTCTCTCTCTAGATAGAGACATTTTAGTTGTACTATTGGGCTTGTACTTTTATATTCAGTTTGGCATGTATCAACACTCTCTTTTATACTTTGGACTTAGTGGATTGATGGTATAGTCGATGTTATTCGACTAATGCATTTAGTAGTTGTGTGGTATGATTAGATTTTCTCTTGTGTTGGTTAGATTGGATTTCTATTATTTGGGTTGGCTTTGATTTATATCATAAGTTAAAATTTGGCCTGAGCTTAAATAAATACTAGGTGGTTAGTAATAAAAAATGTAGCGACAGTGAAACGAAGAATGAACCAGATGAGATTCCTATTTAATTTGATATATGACTAATCAACTTGTATTTTATTAGATGGGGTGTCACAGATAGTATGAGAGCATCAGGTTCTAGTGTCCTTAGGATCTGTGCGGCTTTTCACATTTCAGCGTAGCGTTCTTTGATATAGATCCCTATTATTAGGACCATCGACTCATTTATGTGTTTATCAGTTATCGTTCTTCTTCTATTTTAAGATTTTATTAATTGTGAACTAGTACAACTCATTCTACATTTCAGTTACCGCCCAAGAGAGCGAGATATAGACCCCCAAGGGAAGCCTCCAGAGGAGGAGAGGGTGAGTCTCCCCAGGAGCCTGATGTGACAGAGCCATAGCCTCCACAAGGGTTCATTTCCATCGAGCAGGTAGCTGGTATAGTGGCTTAGGCGGTTAATGCCACCATGACGGCGATGGCAGCCCACTTTCTTCGGCATCATCCACTACAGCACATGGCTCCTGTAGGGCAGGGCTGACAGAGTGGCAGCGGGTTCGTGTGGCCTTCCAAAAGGGGCATCCCCCAGAGTTCCAGGGTAGTACGAATGTGATTGTAGCTTACCAGTGGAGGAAGGATATGTAGAGGCACCTACGGATGGTGGAGTGTAGCGAGGTGCAGAGGCAGATGCTTGCAACGTTTAAGCTGATAGGAGCCACCTTGCAGTGGTGGGAGTCCACTACCACTATTGTAGAGAGGGATTATATGATAATTATAGAGTTTTGGGAACGATTTGACCGCCAGTAATTTCCTCCGGTTGTCGAGGCTAAGCTGAGGAGGAGGCTTAGGGAGGTGACTCACGGAGACCGATCTGTTGCCGAGTACGAGGAGGAGTTCATTCGTTTGGCAACTCTTGTGCCGGATGAGGTAAGAAATAAAGAAAGGAAGAAAGTTATGTTTGTTGATGGGTTGGCCTGGAGGATTAGGCAACATTTGATTAGGAATTCGACTTTAGTGATGTACACAGATGTGGTCAATGCGGCCTTACTCCATTGTCAAGATCATCGCTTCTATATTAAGGGAAGCAAGAGGGGTGGTGAGTCGAGCCAGCAGGGAAAGACTAATGGAGATCCTTCTAGTAGTACACAGCAGGGGCAGAATACCTGTCAGGGAAACCTGCTAAGAGATTTTGACCCTGAGGCCAGGTTTTTAGCAAGGTCAACAGGGTCCCGATCAGCAGCAGCATTTTGTTCATCGGGGCTACCAGGGCCAAGGAAATGGCGGGGAAGGTAAACTGGGGTAGGGATAGTGGCAAGGAGGATTTGTGGGGAGGTGTTTCTTTTGTGGAGAGGCAGGTCATATAAAGAGAGATTGCCCTGAGCAAGGCAGGGAACACCCACTGGAAGGTGTCTTGGATGTACAACCACTATAGTAGTTTATGGGTCAATTCGGACGAGAAAATGTTGACCAGGTAGGCTAATAGAGCGCGAATGTAAACTCTCTTTTATTATTTAAGTGTGAGTATAGTTTTGAGTGATATTAGGAGCATCACAACATAATATTGTTATCGCTAGGATTCGTGAGTGAGTTGAATTTGGTGAGTGCATTGGACATAATAGTTATTATATATATATTATTACCATGGGAGCACATGGTCCTTTGGGGTTAGCCACGAGAGAGTAGAAAGTACGCAAAGAGGTTAATTGCATTATACGAGAGCTTTATACTTTCAAGAATTATGGGAGTAGCGTGGATGATTTTCCAAAGTTTCAACTGTGTAATTATAGTTTGGGTCTATAATGTACAATTATAGTAAGACTGGGTGTTTGCGGAATCAAGGTATGAATTATCTTTGCTAGGTTTCTTAAATATACAATGTTAGGTATCTTAAAATGTGTTGCATGTTAATGTATTAATATTGTTAAATTGAAATCCCACGGAGTAGGGACGCTTCTGATGTGATTCGGGCTGGTTGGACTTAATGTCGAGCGGGGATATATAGCTCGGGATTTATTTTCGCGCAAGGAAACTAGTGATAGTAAGGGAGCGGTAGTGCATATTGTCTTTTGTAGCATAAAATGTGGATGTGTATACTTTTATGTCGAGAGACGGGTATTTGGGGGTACGTGTTATGTATTGAGGGACTAATAGATCTCAATGATCACCAAAGTTAGGTAGTAGTGTATCGGAGGGTTCCTTGTTTGAATTTCACTTTGCGAGACGTCCCACGTATGAAACTTAGCATAACGTTGGAAGCGGGGATATGTTGGGTCATTAGTACATGAGTTGGTTACCTCGGTCATGTTGTTATAATTGTGATATGGAAGTTATATTACGATTTCAAGATAGAAGAAGTCGTGTATTATTTGTCGGTTAAGCATGGGTACAGGGTGTGTGGGTGCCCTAGTTAATTAATCTGATTGTTACAAGTAATTCGCAAATAGAAGTGGGAGAGATATGTGTAGGATCTTAAGGGTAGGCGACTTGGGAGCTAGTCGAGACTGGGAGTACTAGGCTTATCCGAATTTCGAGGACGAAATTCCATTGTAAGGGGGAAGTATGTAACACCTCGTAAATTCAAGAACATTTAATTAAATAATGTTTTGGGAGTTAAAGAATTTATTTTATTTTGAGAATTAAATTCATGATTTGAGAAATTTTTAAATTTGACAAATTTATTAATTTTGCGAATTGAGGATTAATTATTTTGGATTATTTTATGTCGTATTTTGAAGTCTTAAATTTGGAAGATGTTATGAATGAATTCGAATGTCGATTTTGAGAGCACCGTTGAGTCCGGTAGGGTCATAATAGTCCAAAATGAGTGGCCATGTGTATATATTGGGTTTCAGGAGTTAATTATACATAATTGAGCTTCAAATTTGGAGTTTGGGCCCTTTTTAAGAGGCCCATAGGCCCAAAAACAGGATCAGAGTTTTTAACCCTAGTTGTGAAAGGGTAAGGCAATCAAGCCTCTTGGACCAGTGGTATAAGTCTGCCACTCAGACAGTCTTGGGGGTGGATTGGGTTTGGTCCCCAGTTCGATCCCCAACACTGTCAAAATAATGTTTGGCCAGCGAAGGCCACGAACCGCGAATGGGGATTAGTCAAGGTGCGCTTAAGGTTGCCCGGAAACCTTATGGTATGCTACAAAAAAAAGGGTAGGGCAACTTAAAGTCATTTTAGAAGACTAAAATTGGGGAGAGCTTAAGACGAGAGCCATTAGAAGAGAATTTGGGGATATTTGAATATTTGCTTCAAGAACAAGTGAAGATCCTTGAACTCAATCCAACATATTCATCCAAGGCTTTAATCTACAAATTGAGGCAAGTGATTTAATTTGCATTTACCTATTCATACTAAAGGAGGTGGGAATCAAATAATATGTTAGGGATTGTGTTCATGAGAAATTGGGGATTTCTTTTATTTGGATTTGTAAATATATAGAGGTGTTAAGATTTGATTGCTTTGATGCTCTAAATTGATTTAATAGAAGGAGTTAGATTGAATATAATAAAATGAGGGAATTAGAATGAATCTTGGAAAGCTTTAATGAAGAAATCTGTACAAAATGGGGGTCCAATGGCGGATTGGGTTTTATTGGAAAAATTAGGGAATGAGATGATATCAGGGTCATTCGAATGACCTGGTATCTGGTTTAAACGAGATTCACTATCGTTCGAATGACATGGATGGTCATTTGAACAACCTGTTAAGCCTTGTCAGGTTTTCTCCCCCCCCCTGATTGAGACTTGTTATATGTGTTTAGTGATGAACAACTCCTGTATTGGTTGAATCTACAACTATGATCATTATCTAGGGTTTAAATTTGTGAATAATTACCCTTTGATTAATTGGAGGATTAATTATTTTGGAGAATTTAGGTTTATTATTGAGTGTTTGAAATCTTGTTAATTAAGTGGGAGAAAATTAATCGGATAAAATTAAATATGGAATTGGGAATCTTGAATGTTGGGCCGAGATCGGTATAATTGGTAGGGTGACACCTAGATAATGAAATTATTAGTGTAAGATTATTTAAAATTAAGTCGGGTTGTAGAGTTGCATGTTGCAGGCTTGTGTATAGAAGTAGTACACCGGTAGCCTATATATATATATATATATATATATATATATATATATATATATATATATATATATATATATATATATATACGGTGATTTGTAGTATATATATGGTTTGTAAATATTTGTGTGAATAATATTTATAGTAAAGCATACCAATATTAATGCTATCATATGAGGTTGTGCAATGTGGTTGAGTCACCTGACTAGCAAATGCAGAGCGAGTATATTCCCCAAATCATAGCGTCTCTTATTCGGGGTGTGCCATTATGGTATGGAACGAGAACTTTCAGGTGGAACTATGACCGCTTCCTATGCATTGGGTAATAGCATTTATATCCGACATGCGTGTGAATGTTGAGATATGATACTTATATATAGTGCAAAATTATTTATAGATATATATATACATGGTGTGAAATGTATATGGCGTTAATTGAGAAACGACCCAAATAAATAACTTATAAAGTACACTAAGCCCTATAGGAGTGGGAAATCATGGAATATTTGTGATAAGACTAGTTATGGGGTATTTAGCTAGATGGGTCATGGATAGTACGTTAGGAGTGCATATTAGAGGAGGGGTGAGGAGTCCTCAAGAGAGTGTACGACATTAACTTAAATATGAAGAGCATTCATGCATTTAAATTCACTTGCTAAATATTTTTAAATGTTTTGGGTTCTAACCATTGCCCTAAAACCTTTTCAAAACCTTTTTGATGTCCTACCACATGGGGGCCAGGCCTGATCTTCTTACTAGGTGCGTAGCTGCAGTATATGTGGATGCTACAGGATATTTGCTTAGACACCTTTCTTGTTCTCTCTCTCTAGATAGAGACATTCCAGTTGTACTGTTGGCCTTGTACTTTTATATTCATTTTGGCATGTATCAACACTCTCTTTTATACTTTCTACTTGGTGGATTGATGGTATAGTCGATGTATTAGACTAATGCTTTTATTAGTTGTGTGGCATGACTATATTTTATCTTGTGTTGGTTATCTTGGATTTCTATTATTTGGGTTGGCTTTGATTTATATCATAAGATAAAATTTGGCATTAGTTTGAATAAATACTAGGTGGTTAGTAATTGAAAATGTTGCGATAGTGATGTTGAGAATGAACCAGATGAGATTCCTCTTTAATTTTATATAGGACTGATCACCCGATATTTTATTTGGCGGGCTATCACATCTACATTTCTTAACTTTCTGCATGACATACATAATATCAAACTCGGATAGTAACATATACCAAAGAAGTGTAGTGGACTTCATATTCGACCAATTTTCGACTAGCTGAATAGATAGTTATTTCCTTACGGGATTCTTTAATTTATTAGTCTAGGAAAGTCCCAGTTTCGGTGTCTGTAACGGTTAAGTATAAGAGGAGGGGGATACTTGGTTGTGGAGGCATTAGTACTGGAGGTTGGGTGAGGTATCACTTTATTTTGTTAAAGGCTTCTTAGCTGACCTCATTCTAGATTTTAGTTAAATCCCTTCAGAAAAGTTTGAAAATGGGTTCGCAAATAGAAGTCAGTTGGATTATGGAGTGACTAATGTACAGTAGTCTACCAAGGAATAATCAGACTTCATTCTCCATTCGTGGTTGTGGCATCTCAATTATGGCTTTTAGCTTGGCAGGATCTACTTCAATTACCTTCTACCTGACCATGAATCCAAAGAGTTTTCCTTTCGTGACACAAAAAACCCACTTCGATAGATTTATCCGTATTTGATATTACCATAGTTGCTCGAAGAATTTTATGAGGGTGAGAATATGACCTTCCCGAGTCTTAGATTTAATGATCATGTCATCTACATAGACTTTGACCTCCTTGCGAATAAGGTCATGCAAGATGGTTTTGGCAGCCCTGACATTCTTAAGTTAAAATTTTATGACACTATAGCAGAAATTTCCCCATAGGGTGATGAAGGAAATTTTCTCCTCATGATCAGGGTGAATCTTGATCTGGTTATAACCAATAAATTTATCGAAAAATGACTTGAGGGCGTGACTGGCCATATTGTCCAGGATCATGTCGATATTGTGTAATGGGTAGTCATCCTTTTGGGATGCTTTATCAAATCCTGATAGTCGAAGCACACGAGGACTTTTTCTCCCGACTTTGGCACGGGGACAATGTTGGCGAGCCTTTTTGGCTATTTGCCAATTCCAATGAAACCCACGTTCAATTATTTGACTTCTTTGACTTTGATCGACCATTCGGTACGAAGTTTCTTTAGCTTCTCCTTGACCTTCTTGCATTCTGGGAATGTTAGTATCTCATACTGAGTTATTTCTGGGTCAATGTCGGGCATGTCATCTTAGGACAATGCGAAGATGTCCACAAATTCTTTCGATGGTTCTTCAAATTTTGCACGCTCATGCTCATTAAGCATGGACCCTATCCTAATATCTCACTTATGGCTACTAAAATCGAGATTAATAACAAGAGTCTCAGATTCATTAGTTTGCACATGGTTATGTTGTTTATTATTTTCCTTATTAGGATAAGTTAAGAATTTTTCATTTTCATAATCATCAACATCAAGGGTTTCATTAGAATCAAGACAATTAATATAAGGCACAAAAAGATACTCAAAATCTTCATTTTTTTTCATTTTCAAAAAAATAGCATTGAGAACCTCGTTAAAAGAGACCTCAGTTTCATTGATATTAAGAAAAGGAAAGTAAACAATTGGCGAAAATACTTAAATACGGTAAACACTAGGGTTGGGTTGACTTTGAGTAGGTTTTACTCTGACATTATTCCAATTTAGGTGAGTCATGTTAGGAGCTTTGATTTGAGCGGACATGTCTAAAGGCAAAGATTCCAAGTGGATCATGCAGAGACTTAGCCCGAGTGATTGCAAGTCAAAGGATTCTTTGAACTCAATTTCCTCAGAGTCTTTGGTAATTTCCATGGTTTTCTCAACGAAAGGTCGTACTTCGTGTTTGCAGTCTTTGGCCCAAGAGTTACTATATTGAATGAAGATTTCTAGACCTGATATCATCTTCTTATCAACATGGTCATACCAAGATTTAGGGAATCCACAAAAGGGGAAATCTTAAACCTCCTTGACAAATCTTTCATTTAAAGAGTATCCTAAAATATTATTTTTATTTTCCATTATTTTTTTTGGTCTCGATCGACGACATTCTTTGAATTCATCATGTGAAGGTTGGTAACCCAGGCCATATGGGGGAAAGGCCTCTTTTAAGACTACGGGATCAAGGATTCCTTGATGACACTGTGCTAGCCCTATTCCAGGCATAAAGTGCATAGTCTTGAACATCTTAATCACATTGGCATTGCCATGAGGGATGTGTTCTGAAGAGACTTGATCTTTGAAGGTGTCTCCTAGAGGAAGCAAATTTTTTTAAATTAAATAGGAGCATGTCATTAGTGCCATGATGGATATCCAATACTGGATTGCTAGTCTTGGCATTATCTATACTGTCATTATCCCCCAAAATGGTGATAACCTATCCTTTGGTGAAGAACTTTACTTTCTGATGAAGGGAAGAGGATATTCCTTGGATGTTGTGAATCCATCAATAGATAAGGAGTTTATTGAAGCAAGTAGGTATGTTGATGACAAGTTTGATAGGGCCATCCCCTAGTGTGAGTTTTATGGAACTCATTACTTCTCGACGAGTATTGTCATAAGCATACATGACGATAGAATTAGGAGTGAGATCACTGACTTTTTGTCCTAAATAATTCAAAGCTCTAAGCATACAAACATTGAGAGCGGATATCTTATCGACAAGCGATAGTGGGACTATCTTTTCCAAGACTTCAATGGAGATGTTGAGAGCATAATTATGATCATGGACAAACTTCAGTATCACCTCTTCAGAAAAGGAGAGGTGTCTAGAAGAGGTCGAGGACCTAGCCATATTTAAGAATTTTTTGGGAGTAGTGGAAGGAAGGACTATAGGTCCTATGAGGAGTTTTATCAAGGCATTTCGATGTAACTGAGAAGACATGAAAAGTCCCCACTGGGTGATATTGGCTTGGGTCTCCTTGAGTTGATCTAGGACTTTGCTTTCTTTGTTGGTTATTTCTGACATTAGAAGTTCTTCGATAACTCCCTTTCCTTTATCAAACCCTGGTGATTAAGGATTTAAATATTTGTTGTGTCTCCCTGACCTAATCATGTGGTTCATATAAGCAAGAAAGAACCAGAATCATGTGGGTTAGTCTACCTCAAGCTGAATGGACACTTTATTAATTTCTCCCTTTTTAAAGGATGTCATTCCACACATGATGGCTACTCTGACTTGGTTCATCACTCGAGCTGTCAAAAGCATCCCCCACCCAGTGGTGGCTATATGTTCTTGATAAGAGTAATCAATACATTCGACAACCTCAATGAATTCATCGTATAAATCTTCCTACTGAGCCAGGTTGTGCAGGAGTGAAGGTGCCATCAGTCCTTGAAGCTTCAAAGTGGTGAGAATCTCATAGATGATGAAGATATCATTTGTCTATGGAAACTTATAAGCCAAGGTCTATACCAAATCATCTGGATTGATGTTTTCAATAGGTATTTCTCATTCATCTGATTATCGATACCACTTTTGGTCTTCCATGAACAAGCCGATAAATTTTTTATAATCGATTCTCAAATCGATGGGCAATTTTAACCCAAACTCCAAGAGTTGGTTTAACATAACTAGTAACTCCATGCATCTCCCTCAGAACGGGTGCAAACGGTGATGCAGGCCCTTGTAAGCGATGATAAAGTTTGATTGGTGAAGCATGTAAGGTATAGAGAAAAACATGGCCAAACCTTGAGCGATTTGGGTGAGACTATAGGGATGATTATTGCTTAGTTGGCAATAATTTGAGTAAATGGGCCAAATTTTGGTTCAATTTTTTGAAATATGGCATTTTTATGTGTTAGAAATGGGTTATGAGTGGTATTGGGTTTAGGATTATCATGCGGGGCGATGATACCTCGGTCAATTAGGACTTGGACGACATTTTTTAAGTGGAAGCATTAGTCAGTGATATGACCTATGGAATGGTTGAGATCATAATGAAAATTGGGTTTTAAGTTTTTAAGGAGTGGATTTGATAATCGATCGGGGTTCAATTATTTGATGAGATTTCGTCTTAACTGGGCCTAGTAGTCTTTGGACAGGGGAGTATGGATCTAGATGTATTCTTTCTTAGCAAGATTAGGGAGATTATTTAGCGCCCAAGAGGTAGAAGGTTGTGAAATGTTATTGATTGTTGAGACTGTAGCACTGGCAGGCTGCTCATAGTTTTTAGGAATGAACTATCCAGTCACTTTCTTTAGTTCAAATTTGACTTTGGTAATGCCTTCCTCAATTTCTACACCAGCCACATGAAGGGCACGAAAGTGTGGATAATGTCCCCCAATAAATGATCAAATATGACGCAAGAAGTTCTTCTTCACCATACTGACTTGTTCCTCCTCGAAGGGCTTGTTAGTCTTGGTGGAATCTTTTTCCCTTCACCTTCCTATAAATCTACTGGCTATTTCCCTTAGGTTTTTCTTAACAAGGTCTAAATATCCATGAACAATCTTGAGTTCCACATTATACTTGTACTGAGACATGAATTCTCGAGCGACATCCTTCTAACTACGAATCCTGGATTCTTGGAGGAACATAAACCATGAGAGTGCTCTATATTTTAAGGTCTACTCAAACATTTGGGCCATTATCTCTTCAAAAGAATGAAGGAGGTTCATGGCGCGATGATATCTTTGAAGGTGAATAATTACGGGTCCGTTTCACCTTAACTTCTCAATGTCTATCATTTTGAACTTCTCTAACAGTCTAGCTCTGGGATAAGAAGATATGCAGGTGTAATCCATGTAGTTACTGAATGTATTAACTTGTTCAAACGTTTTTGAAAGCATTTTGAGGTCTTCTTTGACCTTATTTATCTCTTCCTCTTTGAGATCAATGGGTATTGGCAGATTAGCCCTTGGTTGGGCAAGGTTCGAAATCAGGAATTGAGTAGATGGTGGACCATTGGAAGGTGGGGCACGCAGATCATGCTATTACTCTTAGAGGGACTAAACAAGCTCGAGAGAGGTGGACCCATAGCACGAGGATAGAGAACTTCGAGTTCTTAGGGAATCGCGGCCTAGTGGCGTTGCGTTTCAGAGGCCCTGGTTTGAAGGATGTAAATCTTGGAACTAAGTTGATCTAGGATGGTCATCATATCGGGATGGACATTAGTTTCTTGGTCGGTGATCTCTATGTAAAGCTCGGGGATTTAGATTTCTAACTCGAACAAAGTAGCAGAAGAGGCAACAGAGCTTCGGGGTGGTTCGATGGAAGAACAAAGCCAATAAGGATCTAGGCCAAAATTGGTTATGCGATTGACCTAAGAGGGTAGACAATTTGAATATTTTTTGAAGTAAAGAGGGAGAGAGTTTCTGGTATTTTGAAAGGAAGGGAAAAAATTATTTCGGGGTTTTGGTTTTTGAAAAATTAGGGAAAAAGGAAAGAAATCTCAGCATGATTATTATTAATGTTATTATTAAGTTTTCACTTGTATTATGTTTGCCCAAAGTCAAGAAAAATGTCGCACAGGATCCAAGCCTAGGAAAATAAGGTTTGAAAATTTGTAAGACACGGTTTGACTTATTTCTAGGCTCATAGATAGGGTCATGTTTTGAAAAACGCAAAATAGTGCAAAATTTTGTGCGATATGTCGACCCAGAATTTCGAATGAGTTTCGCATGCTAACCGGAAAACTAAATATGAGTGCAATAGGTTTGATGCCTATATAATATTTATGCACTTTTTGGGTTAGTGGAAGGGTTCTCCCATTTGGAATGACTTCCACAATATACATATTTCCTATAAGGGAAATCATTCATCAGTATGTGTGGAAAAGCTATTTGATATACCTGAGTGTACGTTAACTGTCTCACGATATACCTCATGGGGATGGTACGTGTAGAGAGAATTCGATATTCTCGATGTATGTGAACGGGTTATACGCCATATACCTCCCATCATAAGTTCGGTTAAGTGATATGATGCGGGAGGAATAGTTTGATATACGTTAAATGTACGAGGCCAGTGGAAGGTAAGAGTCATATCACTTTAGCTAACTGCGCCCTGTAGGACCAACATCCATCACTAAGTGACTCCCTGGTATAGGATGAAATTTTGATCAATATTACCATGCTCTTAGTGATTTAGTGTGAAAAAATTCACGAGTCTTGATATGCATGTAATGGAGAGGGAGTATTTTTTTTATTTAGATTATCTGTAGAGGGAGTACTATACACATGAGGGAGTATATATAAGTATCATGAAAAGTAGATCTAACATAGAGCATGAAGAATATACTAAGCATGGATCTATGTGATCGAGTGACACGTGAATATTTACAAATGAATATGCTATACATGGATCAACTACAAGTGGTGTGTGATATGTGTAAGTGCGCATGGAGATAGACAAGTGCGAGAAGTGTGGGTGTGTGCTAGTGAAGCCTAAGCATGGATATTCTAAGTGGTGTGTGAAGCATGTGAGTATAAGTGAAGCTATGTGTAAGTGTGTGAAGTGACTAGGTAGAGTATATAAGAGTGTGTAAAGTGCATTAGTGAGTGAAAAGTGATATATACATGATAGATATAAGCATGAGGTAGATATACACAAAAGGCAGGCATAGGAGAAAAGGGAACATATATGTAGGTGCATATGCACACTTGTAGAAAAGAATAACACCCATGTAGAAATCGAGATTCATACTATTAAAAAATTCTCCAGCAGAGTCTCCAATGTGACCATCCTGGGGTTTCCCCCTTTCTTCCTCCTTTTTGGGGGTTCCCTTCGGCATGCGCTCAGTATTGTACCCTTTCTCGAGGTGCTCGACCATCGTCAATGTGGGATAATATGTAGAGATAGAGTTGCCAGCCTATTTTGCACAAAAGAGGCAAAAGAAATGTTGTTGCAAAACCAAGTAGTTCAAAGGTCCAGGGAGTAAGTTACAAAATAAGAAGGTTTTATGTGCCCATCCCGCCCTTTCAATATCTCATGGGCATGTGTTAATATTCTCCTCTTAGACTCCGTTAAGTGTGTGCTTATGTGCATAATATTGATGAAGAATGGAATAATTCAACTCGTGTCATGGACAAGGACAGAGTGAATTCATCCTTAGCAGGGTTCCAAAAAATAATAATTCAAAATATTATAAGTGTTTCCCGAATCACACCTCGTTATGGAAGAATAAATGTATATATCGGATGAAACACAAGTATGCAAGAATATGAAATTCATTTAGAGAATATATATATATATATATATATATATATATATATATATATATATATATATATATGGAGAGGTTCAAAAGTGAACCTAAAATATAAACATTTTAATGAAGCTTAACAAAAACCACCTTAACAACCCATTAATTTTAATTCCTATATTATAATTTGTCTGCGCCAGCGATAATGTACACGTGTATGACAAGCAGGTGGGGTGGGGGTCGGGTAAGTGTGTGTATTAAAAAATACACGTGTCACACGCGTGCCCGTTGCCACTAACGCGGACTAATTAGAACATAATGGATTGTTTAGGTATTTTTTTGTTAAGGTGCATTAAAATGTTCATCTTTTAGGTTCACTTTTGAATCTCTCCGTATATATATATATATATATATATATATATATATATATATATATATATATATATATATATATATATATATATATATATATATATATATATATATATGTGTGTGTGTGTGTGTGTGTGTGTGTGTGTGTGTGTGTGTGTGTGTGTGAAAATAATATTATAAGTGCACATAAGGGAGGACTCCAATCTCGGGATTTACCCAAGATGCCTACGTAGCCCCGGGGCATTAAAGTCCACGTAGCTCGAAGATCGCATAGGGTGAGATTTAATCCATAAATCCAAATGAGGATTTCTCTTATGTGTGTGTAGGGAGAAACGCGCTTTAAGAGTGAAAATGTGTAGTGAGGATCCCTCTTTTGGAATTAACAAACATACCCCCTTTTTTCTTGCTTTTGGTTTTTTAGGAATATATAATATGTGTAAATACTAATAATAAAGGTTTAAGATTAGTATATGTGATGTAATGAAATAAAGTGCAAAAGTATAAATAAAACTACTAATACTAAAACAAGAGAATTAAATAGAAGGGTGGAGAATTTGACCTCCTTATGAATGCTTGATGTTGATATTGAGTGTAGATATGCTGATCTTGCAATAGGATTAAGTTGGTTTGAAGATATAGGAGGAATTTATTAAATGAAGTAAGAAAATGATTGAATGGAATGTGGGAAATGGGATTTTTAGGAAGGGAGCAACTCTTAATGCGAGAGAATTCTCTCTAAATTGCTAAGAGGGACGTTCAGGTTTTCTTTTCAATGTGAGCTCATGGCCTCAATTTATAAGGCCAAGAGGGGTGCCGATCGACATGGTCCTGGACTTGCCTATGGGCATAAAACCTCATGCACACTGCCTCTGGGGGTGCCATTTGGCAGTCTGGGATAAGTTTTTCGGAAAAAAGAGTCTTAAAATGAAAATCATAAGTCAGAATCGCGCATGGGAAGGACCATTGGAAAAGGGTATTTATGGCCTCTTAAGAATCCATTGAGCCACTCCACGATCCCAGAGTTATCCGAGGTCAAGTGGGTCTCGAAAAAACTCGTTGGTCTCGAGATATAAAATCCTCGAAGGACAATGGGTCGTTCATCCAAACCATAAGGCCAATTCGTACACGGGATGCACTGTTGGAAATTTTATTTAGAGCCCTTCAAGATTTCATTATGCTTCATTCAGTTCGAAGAGTTGATCAACATCAAACGGGGCTCGAAAATGCCCTGCGACCCTTCATAGTGAAATGGGTTTCTCGTCCGTACCATAAGGATATTTCAAGTTGGGGAGAGACTTTAGAAAAGTAATTGATATCATTTCAAAGATTCATTGAGCTTATCTCAAGCTAGAGAGTTGACCAGGGTCAAATGGGGCCCCAAATTACCCGGTGGCCTGTAGGATAATCTTTGGAATAAAATGAACCATTTGTATGCATCGTAAGGCGGATTCATTCATGGGGGACCGTTAGAAAGATAATTCAAATCCCTTCAAATGGGACCCGGGAGTGCCCGGTGACCTTCAGATTAATTTTTGATACGTCTGAACTATAAGGCCAATTTGCGCATGGAGCGGACCATTGGAAAGGGGATTTATATCCTTTCAAAGATTCATTGAGATTTTGCTCAGGTTAGAAAGTTGATCGGAGTTGAACGGGGCTTGGGAGAGCCCGATGGCCTCTAAATCAGTATTCAGGGTATGATCTAGGGTTTGCGATGAACGAGTGAGGGCTACGTACCTAAGGAGGTGCTTAGGGAGGTCCTAGGATGAGGTGTCTACACCCATGAACAAACTTTATTAATTAACCAATTAAACTTAATTGGTCTATACTTATAGGGTCATGTCCGATTAAATTTCTATCTTATAGGTTTTAAGGTTATAATACATAACTAATGCGGCTAAAAGGCGTCTACTTATAAGGTCATGTCCGAAATGAAACACTACGTCAATTTACTCACTTAAAAGATGCGAACAAAAAAATTGTCTCATTATTTTTCGAACATACGTAGATAATTTCTAGGATTTCCATGCTCTCTTTTTTTTCCAAAATATTTTCATCACATATCAAAACAATGTATCTGGGATTCTTATAATATATGGGGTGTTCTATTACACCATTAAAAATATGAGCTGTAACTTTTTGTCCCTCTATGAATAATTATAAATTTTTTGCCCTTACACTAGTATACAAGGATGATAAGATGGTTTCTGAGCACTTATTCTTTTGGTACATGACCACACTTGGACCCAACATTTACATATCCTTATCAGTAAGGTAATTAGGGAAAATAAAAAAATCAATTTTAATTATTAGACACAAACGTTAATTGGAAATATTCTAAGAAAAACCCTAAGGTGATTGCTAGGCTATCATGTCCCAGCAATGCCACTAGAATGACTCCTGAAGTTGTTGCCTTCTTTTACTTTCCACCATACACCTCTTTTTTGCCATTAATGGGTGTTGATCCTAATCTGTAAGGTCAATGCAGAATCTGAGGCTCCATATATCTAATATTCTCGCATTTGGATACTAAAGTATGATTCAACCATCATCCTCGTCAATCAATGCATAATGGTGCACTTATCTTTACTTTCAGAGTTGATGATCCACTGAAATAGTGCACAAATCTTGTTTATTTATCATCGTTTCTTTAACTAACCCACCAGTTGGATTCTCAATGCCACATATCATTCAAGTTTTAACACCTCATCCTCTAAAAGATATCTAATGAAGTGATAATGAAGTTCGTCATCGAATGAAATATCAATTTATTTACCGAATGTATTTCACTCAACCTATCATTAGAAAAAACATTATTCACTTTTTAGAATTCTAACTTTTTTAATAATTTATTTAACTAAAAATATTTTTGTTGATCTCCATCATAACCATATACTCCTTATTTGTTCTTGATGATGAAACCATTTAAAATAACTATGAAACCCTATTGACTACCATAGTTCTTGATCATTGCGAGGATATAAAGATTATCGGCCCATTAAAATTGGATCTCACCCATAACAAGTCAAAGTAATAATTATCTGAATATCGCAATACTTGTACCCCAAGGAATAAGATATATGGACCTTTTAAAAATTGTGAAATTGTTCAAGTCCAATCTAATTAGAACCTAGAATCCAATGTCACCATTACTCATGTTATATACATTCACGATGTAATGGTTCAATCTTCTTTGAACTATTAGACATGTTTTTGAACCATTAAATATACTCACGTAGTTAAGATAAACTACAATAATTATACACTCATCTTTATCAATAGGATGACAAGTACCTAACTAGTTGCAGCTTGTTCAATCATACTAGAACTAGAATTCTAATATCTTATGAGTGAGTTGAATGCAACTCACCAGAATTTCTACTAAGTACAATTGACTGCCATATATAATATATTCACAAATAGATACAAGGCATTATCACAAAAGTGATTCATATTTCAAAATGAGCTAAGAGAGTCCTTTATTAATAAATATTATTTTCATAAAACATGGTTTTAAGAATAAACCCTAACAGGGGCCATGAAGTCCATAAAGGATTTTAAAATATCCATATTAATTTACTAATTGAATTTTTTATAGGTCATTTTTTTAATTTATACTTTAATTTTGCTTTAATATATACCTTTTCCTATTGTATTTATGTTTTGTTAAGGTCCTTTTTTAAGTATTTTATATTTTCTCATTTGGTATAGTTAGTCTTTGCGTTGTGTAGTTGTCTTAAAACACACTAGGTCAAATGAATACCATTCTTATGTAAGTATTATTAGATTTTTATAAATAATTTTTTGTTCACCCTCACATTTATATTTCGTTTTGTGATATCAATAATTTCTTTTGTTTTTCAAACTTTTCTTTTAAAAAAATCACCTTCTAACCTCAATAAGTTTATTTTCTATGGTTGGGAACCCATACATTTTGTCCTCTATGAATATAAGTACTACATTAGTTATCAAGAAATAAAATAGATACATGGGATAAGAGATCACAAAAAAAATGTCAAATGGGAATAAACCAAAAAAAAATCTCGAATCTTAGAATAAAAGCAAACTAAACATATATTCAACCCGTGAAGACAGTTTATCAACTAATCGATTAAATCGACTTAGTCTCGCTCCCCCCCCCCCCCCCCCCCCCCCCCCACCCACACACACACACACAATATTTAAAATCTAGCTTTACCCTTAACATCTACCTACATCGACGGAGTGCACTACTTTCAATATCATATAAATTTGAGGGTTACAAAGAGCACATACCCTTTTATACATATCTAAGGCAATTAAAGGAGCCTTTTATTATATGGTCATGTGTGAAATGATTAATTCTGTCAATTTACACACTTAAAAAATGCTAACAAAAAAAATATACCATTCATTTGTAAACATAAGGAGATAGTTTCTAGGATTTTAATGTGTTCTTTTTTCCAAAGTGTTCTAATCACATAATGAAACATCTTAGTCGGGATTCTTTCAATATAAGTGGAGTTCACGCCATTAAAAATATGATTAATTTTTTCCCCCTTATGAATAACAATAGTATTTTTTGTGACCCCAAAATTGTATACTAGGATGATAAAATGGTTTATGAGCACTTACACTTTTTATACCTGACTACGATTAGACCTAAAATTTACATATCCTTACCAATAACGTAATTAGGGGAAACAAGAAAAATGAATTATAATTGTTGGACACCAACGTTAATTGGGAATTATTCTAAGAAAATCTCTAAGATGATTGGTAGGCTATTATCTCCCAATCCTGAAGTTGTTCCCTACTATCACTTTCCACCTTCCAACTCTTTTTTTCCATTCTTGGGTGTTGATCCTTATCTATAAGGTCAATGTAGAATTGCAGGCTCCATATCTCTAATAATCTCGCATTGGGAGACTGAATCATAATTAAAACGGAATCCTCATCGATCAGTGCAAAAATGTGCACTTATCTTTTTTTTCCAGGGTGATTACCTACTGAAATAGCTGTGACACCCTATAAAATATGTAAGGACATGATTTTATAAGTGTCCGAATTAAAATCTTGGAAATTTTTTGTGTGTCCTTGATCACAGTTAGTATTTCTGATACTTCTACATTCGGCGTGTCAACACGATCATCCACGACAACCTTGATTCGAATCCACACATCCATCATCTTCATACGTGCATCATGAAACATGCAACGTACTCTTCAATCGTTCCCACTACTCGACTCACGATTATCGTAAAATAATTTATTTGGAGTGTTTATTAATCACACAAATATTTTGAAATTTTTTATAAAATACTTTTAAAGGGATGGAACGTTTTTACTTCGAAAAATGAATTTTTTCTAAGTGTAGAGGCAAAGGGAAAAAATCTTGCTGAATTCGTTCGAGCGAGATTGGCTGGTCATTCACGTGACGTAGCTATCTCGCACGAAGCCGTTCGAGCGATGTGGTCTTAAGTTCGAGCGACACATGTACTTCGTTCGAGCGACACACCACCTTAATTTTTGTATTTAAAGTAGTGTCATTCTACACATTTTTCAAGTCTTTTGGCACTGACATTTCTGCAAATATTCTGCCCAAAATTAGACTTCGTTTTTTTAAGGTTTAATGCCTTTTTGTTTCACAAATCCTTCCCAAATATTTTTGTGAATGTTTAAACCCTAGATACAATTGTTCTAGACATCTTGGAGTAACCTCGTGGAGAATAACGGTCTTTATCCACTATTGATATTGGAGTTCTTGCGGGACCTGTTGCTAACAAACGCCGCCGACAAAAAACCGATGTCGGTGGGTATTCGTGCCTCAAAATTTTATTTTGATGTAATTGTAAGTCATTACATATTATTGTTAAATAAATGGTTTTGCCCCTTTGGGGGATTTTTTTCCACATATTTTGATTGACTTTTCATGCTAGGTTTGATTAATTTAGTCTATCACAATTGGTTGCAAGAGTTAGGATTTTTTTGTGATTAAAAATTGAAATTTAATTAATCAAGTTAATCATTGATTATTGGCGCACTCTCAAATTTGTATTAGAGACTATTACACAATTATATCATGTAATATTTTACGCAAAAGTTTTCTGGATATAAATTTTGGCGTAAAAAATGATTTTTGAAAAAGCGCAACTTCAACGGAAAACTTGTATAATCATGTGCCAATTTTTGACAGGTCAAATTCCACATATTGGAAAGCTCGTATGCGATCCCACTTAAAATCCATTGATGAACGTGGTTGGGTTATGTGTGAAGAGGGAGGACACCTCCCATTGTCACTGTAGATACCGTAACTACTTTGAAATATGTGACTGCTTGGACTGAGGAATAATTTAAATGGAGCACATTTAACTCACGTGGGCTTAGTGCTATTTCCGAAATCGTCACCCCCGACAAGTTCTGACGCATCATGATGTGTACCACATATAAAGAAGCATCGGATGTTCTTCAACTTAGCCATGAAGGTACTAATGCATTTAAAAAATCAAAATTAAAAAATTTAACTACACAATTTGAGACAATCACCATGCCTGAATCTAAGTGTTTTGATGAATTCTATGCACGCTTATCTAATATTGTTTGCATTAGTTTCAATTCCGATGAACAGATTCCTGATGCTAGAGTAGTTAAAAAGATTCAGAGATCACTACTTAAGCATTTAATATTTAAAGTTACTGTGCTAAATTCATTAGGAAATTTGAGTAGTATGAAATTAGAAAAATTGGTAGGAGACCTCCAGACTTATGAAATTGACATATTTCCTAATACGATAAAATCAAAAGATAAAGGGGTAGAAATTAAATACCAGGCTAGGAAGAGTGAGGGGTTACCAAGAAAGAGAGGTGAGTTGTGACACCCCACCTAATTAATCCCGGGTGATCAGTCCTAAATCAATTTAGAACAGGTTTCTCAGTTGATCCATTCTTAGCATCACTGCCGTCTTTTTAATTACTAACCACCTAAGTGAGAAAAGTAGACTGGTGCCAATTTTTATCTTTCAATTAATTAAGTAAAACTCGTGCAGAACATAAAATAATGCACAATCACAGTTAACTGAAATAACTATTCACAAATAAAAATACCTAACCGAATAAACCATCGGTCCAATTAACCAATACAATTAAAGACAAGAGGACAATCTCAACAAGTCTAATACAAAAATATGAACTGTGAGCGACATGCTCAAATAACTACTAAAGAGTCTCTACAAGAATGAAAGAATGAAGCGTCTATAAAAAACACCGCAACATCCACAAGTGCGGCAGCAACGGATACATGGAATAGAGTCAAGCCTGGCGTGGACACCTAAAAGGTTTTAAAAAAAAATTATATAGCAAGGGTTAGTACCCAAAAACATTTAACAAATGATTAACTTGCAGTAATAAATAAATATGAATGCTCTTCATATTTTAGTTAGTGCCGCACTCTCTTAAGGACTTCCTTACCCCCTCCTCCAATGTGCACTTCTAACGCTTTCATTTAATTTACCTAGATCCTTCACTCCTGGACCAATACTTATGTTAGCCCTTGCAATTAACCTACTCTAACCGAGTATGCCTTAAATCATGATTTTTATGTTATTATAAACATCAACTTAATCAAATCATTACCCCTTTCAATTTCATATAACACTCACACATGTTATGCACATAATACATTTCACACTATGTATTAATTATCCCATATATAATTATTTACCTAATTATATATTAAATAATATTGCAGTACTCACGAACATACTTGAAGCAATGAATAATACTAATATCCAACCGAGTAAAAATACTCGCAAAATACAAATTCTCTAAAGTGCTATCCCACTAGGTGTATTCACATAACCTATTTACCCAAGTCAGATTCGCTCACTAACTTAGTTCGGCATACGATTGGAGGATGTCATATTACTTCCCTGAAAGTGAGATGCCCCTCACTCATATAACAGACGCTATGACCTGGGAATATACTCGCCCTACTCCTCAAGCTAGGGGATTCATCCACTACGCGCAACCTCCCCCTATAGCACTAGAGTATATAATGATATTCAATCTCTGATATTAATGCACACACTATATATATATACTATCACACTCCGTATATATATATATATATATAAATATAACAATGTCCCGACTATACCCAGTACTAAATCCGTAACTCAAGTCTATTTAAATTATTAAGAGTTTATGGTCCAACCCTAATTATTAATTAATTCGCACATTAATTAATTTAGTCACCTTTGGTGTCACCCCCACCATAAATCTGGACTTACTCTCGTAGCCCGAAATAACACCACCCGAGTCTCAATTCCCGACTCTAAATTATTTAGCCTTTACCTAAATAAGATTTATATCTCGGTGTTTCTCAACCGTTATCCCCGGACTTGTTCACTACATCCATATTTAATCCTTTCGAACACCTTCCCAAAAATTCAACCTTAGTGTGTCACACCTAATTTCTCTAAAACCCAACAAAATTTTAAATTGTGATGTCACACTAAGTCGTCTCCAAATTCTAATTAATTTTATTCACCATTAATTAGATTTTAAACCCATGTATTAATTTCTCGCCAATTTAAGTCATGGAAAAATATTAAATTAAATTTTCTCCATATAAAAGTAAACTGGGCGAACTGTCAGAATCTGCCGACCATCGATCGATCGATCGACCCCAGACCTTCGATCGATCGATCGAGCAGGTCTTCATCTTCTTCGCGAAGACAGATTTTTCCATGGACGAGTTTCATAAAACCCTAACTCCTTCTACCAGCAATCTCAAGCGTTCTTAACAATAATACAAGTTAGGAACCTTATTAGGGACCTCCAGAATGTCCACCAACGTTATTAATTCGTCCATTAACTAGAATTTCTAAATTTGGGGAAATATTCATTTTTAATTCCTTACCCATTTACACCCCAAATCTCTTCACCAAATTCGTTTCTAAATATCCAGATATCATCCTACCAGATATGTATCAATTTATAATATTAGATTTTAACAAGAATCCTCATTCAAATTCGTAAATCAGATTATTATTTTCAAAACCTCATGTTTATGCCATGAATACCCAACATGAATTTGAATCAGTCACATCACATGAATATGAATTGAAAAACAGATTCAATACTATTGCAAGTTATCCACTTGCCTTAGGTTTCGTAGTGTCTGATTTGGAGATGAATTCCAATGTTGAAGATGACCCTTCTTGGCCCTCTAGTGATACCGAAACTGCCTTTAACTGCTACTAAGGTTCCTTAACACACTTAGCCTTTTTCTAAACTCACCTCAGCCGTTTCCTTACTTCTTTTAATTTAAAAATTTACCTAAATCCCATTTTTTGCCTAATGGGCCAAGCCCAAGTGACCCAAATGCCCCCGTGTGGGCCCGACTATGTCTAAAAACGCCCCGTGACCAGTTTACTACCCCCGGGTACACTTTTTTTACTATCTCGGCCCATACGGACTAACTGTACACTCAGAATTGGCATCCGAATTAATTTATAAAAATACTTATCCCTCACCCCTTTTTAGTTTATACCGACTCCCGGTTGAGATAAGTGCAGACCCCGTCATTAATACTCGAAATGACGTAAATAAATTATTACTATTCACTTAGTAAATAAATTCCCCTAAATATTAACCATTTACTCCCCGATTTATATTTAAATATACTTTGCCATAATTAATTCATTTAAAATCACAACACAATAGTAACTTAAAATTCCCGAATTAATTAAATATTAAATGCACCAAAAATACGGGGTGTTACATACTCCCCCCCTTACAAAGGAATTTCGCCCCCGAAATTAGGTCATACCTGTGATGAAAAGCTCTGGATATTGCTCCCGCATGTCCTCCTCCCGCTCCGCTCCCAGGTTGACTCGTCAACGTTGTGATGACCCCACTGTACTCTAACTAGTGGAACAACCTTGGATCGTAACTTTCGCTCGCTACGGTCTAGAATAGCCACCGATCTCTCCTCATATGAGATGTTTGGCTGTAAATCAATTTCTTCGAGTGGAATGTGCCAGAATGCCCTCTCGCTCCTGCGATATTTCTTCAGTGATGCCACATGGAACACGTCGTGTATCCGCTGAAGATGCTCCGGTAATCCCAGCCTGTAGGCTACAGGCCCCACCCTCTCGATAATCGGGAAAGGTCCCACGTACCTCGGTCCTAACTTACCCTTCTTGTCGAACCTCGTCACCCCTTTCATAGGGGACACCCGGACCAATACATGATCCCTAACCTCTAACTCCACATGTCTCCATGAAGCGTCAGCGTAACTTTTCTGTCTATCCTTAGCTATCCGAATCCTCCCTCGGATCAGCTCTATCTTGGCAGATGTATCCTGAACAATCTCCGGCCCCAATAGTTTGTTATCCCCCACCTCTAACCAACAAGCAGGTGAACGATAAGGTCTCCCGTATAGTGCCTCAAATGGTGCCATGCCGATCGTGAATTGGTAAGAGTTGTTATACGCAAACTCTACCAGAGGAAGGTATTTCTCCCAACCTCCCCCAAAGTCTAATATGCACATTCTGAGCATATTTTCTAGCATCTGATTGACTCTCTCAGTCTATCCGTCAGTATGTGGGTGGTAGGTTGTACTCAAACGTAACTCCGTGCCCATGGACTCCTGAAAACTCTGCCAAAAGTGGGCCACAAAGACCTTGTCCCTATCCGACACAATATTTATTGGTACCCCTTACAGCTTAACAATCTATGCTATGAATAGCTGCGCATAACGCATCGTCTCAAAGTCTGTGCGAACCGACAGGAAGTGGGCCACTTTGGTCAACCGATCCACAATGACCCATATGGAATCGTGACCCTTTTGTGATGTCGGTAACCCTGTAATAAAGTCCATGGAGATGCTCTCCCACTTCCACACAGGAATTTCAAGTAGTTGTAGCATTCCTGATGGTCTCTGATGGTCAACTTTCACGAGTTGACACGTGGCGCATTTCGAAACAAACTCTGTTATGTCCCGTTTCATTCCTTCCCACCAATACTGTCTCCTCATATCCTGATACATCTTATCCCCACCGGGATGTACCGCAAATCTCGACCCATGAGACTCTATCATAACAGCGTGCCTCAACTCCTCATCCTCTGGTACAATCAACCTCCCATTAAGGCGTAAGCCTCCCTCCGAGCTGATTGAGTAACCCTCTACTCCCTCAGCT
The DNA here is from genome assembly GCA_949130495.1 of Sambucus nigra. Lineage (NCBI taxonomy): Eukaryota > Viridiplantae > Streptophyta > Magnoliopsida > Dipsacales > Adoxaceae > Sambucus > Sambucus nigra. The sequence continues at coordinate 36,720,253 of OX422211.1, forward strand.
AGCAACTGGCTCACCCTATCCCGGCAGGTCTGATCCTCTGCCTGAGCCCTCACATCCCGCATAATAATCTCAGGTGTGATTGACAATGCTGACATACATGCCCTAGCTACATCATCCTCATATCAAAGTTATCTCCACTTCTCTTTCAAGACTTCTGATATTTCCCCAGTCGGTCTCCGACTTAATGCATCTGCTACCACATTAGCCTTACCAGGATGATACTGAATATCAAACTGGTAGTCCTTCACGAATAATAGCCATCGCCTCAGCCTCATATTCAGATCCTTCTGAGTGAAGAGATACTGAAGTGATTTGTGATCCGTGAATAACGTGAACTGCTCCCCCAGAAGATAATGTATCCATATCCTCAAAGCAAAAATGACCGCTGGTAACTCCAGGTCGTGAGTGGGGTAATTCCTATCGTGGGGCTTTAGCTTCCTAGACGCATAAGCTATAGCCCTTTCCTCCTACTGAAGCACACCCCCAAGTCCTTGTAAGGATACGTCAGTGTAAAATAGATACTTTAATCCTCTTTTTGGTAATGCAAGCATGGGTGCAGATGTCAACTTGTCCTTTACCTCGTCAAAAGCTAATTGACAATGATCATTCCAAGTGAAAGGTACCCCTTTCCGGGTCAGATTCATCAAAGGGCCCATAATTTTTGAGAATCCTTTGATGAACCGCCTGCAATAACCGACCAATCCCAGAAAACTACGCACTTCAGTCGGTGTTGTGGGCTATCCCCACTCCCTTACCACCGATACTTTACTCGGATCCACCGTAATACCCCAGTTTGACACCATGTGACCAAGAAACTGAACCTCCCGTAGCCAAAATCCACACTTGCCGATTTTTTCATACAGATGGTGATCCCGTAATGTCTGTAACACTATACGCAGGTGCTCTGCATGCTCTTCCTCAGTGCGTGAGTAGATCAGGATGTCATCAATAAACACGATAACAAACTGATCGAGAAACTCCCTGAAAACTCTGTTCATGAGGTCCATGAACACTGTTGGTGCATTGGTGAGCCCGAATGGCATCACCCTGAACTCGTAAGATCCATACCGTAACAGGAAAGCGATCTTAGGAACATCCTGCTCTCGAATACGTAGTTGATGATACCCTGACCTCAAGTCGACCTTAGATAAATAAGACTCCCCTCTCAACTGGTCAAATAGATCATCAATCCTAGGCAATAAATACTTATTCCGTATCGTGGCCTTATTCAGCTCTCTATAGTCCACACATAACCGTAGTGAGCCATCTCGCTTCTTCACAAATAACACTGGTGCACCCCACGACGATGTACTTCGTCGAATGAAGCCTTGACCCAGAAGCTGTTGAATCTTCTCTCTCAACTCACACATCTCTGAAGGGGCCATACGGTATAGGGCTCGATCAATTAGCCTCGTCCCCGGGGCTAAATCGATTATAAATTCGATTTCCCTGCTAGATGGCAACCCTGGTATATCCTGAAACACATCCTCAAAGTCTCTCACCACTGGGATTGAGTCCAACGGAATAGCCACCTCCTATGAGGTTTCCTCCTCAATGTAATACAAGTGTGTGCGTGACCCTCCCTCGGGTAGTGGCATTGCTATCAAGAACATCTCCTGCCCTGGAATGGAGAACACGATGGTCCTCTCGTAGCAATCCACCGTCGCCCTATAACCTGCAAACCAATCCATACCCAAGATGACGTCGGATCCCTCCATATCTAACACCAAGAGGTCCGCTGCTAAACTAAGTCTCCCAATCAAAATGTCCACACCCCGACAAATCGAGTGGATCGTAGCCCCGCTGCCTATTGGCGACCCTACACACATCCGAAGACTACACGCGGTCTCTAGTAGTCCGGCCCGTTTAGTAAAATTATATTTAATGAATGAATGCGATGCTACCATATCAAAAATAATACTACCCTCATAACCATGAATGAGAAACATACCCTCAACTACTGGCGGTGCTTGCTGCGCTGGAGTATTGGGAACATCCCGAACGTTATACACACGTCCGTAGTGCATCTGTCCCTGTTGTGGTGGGGCGGGCGCTGCTGCTGCTGGCGGTATCTGCCCCCGTTGCCCCTGTTGGGCCTCCTGCTGTTGATCTCGGCCCCTCTGTGGGCACTCCCTCTTGAAATGTCCTGGCTGGCCACAGACAAAACAGCGTCTCTGACCATCCCCCTGTCGTTGGCCCTATTGGCCCTGGTACGGCTGGCCTTGGCCCTGTTGGCCTCCCCCATTGTTCCCTTGGACCTGACGGCCCTGCGGAACCTGCTGCTGCTGGTTTGGACCCAGCTGCCCCTGCCTGAACCCCTGTCCTCCCGATAAAAAACCACCAGGCTTAAACTTCTTAGCATGATTCCCTTGCTGACTTCCCGTCTGATGCTAAGCAGCACTTGTGTCACCACTAGTAACTGCCTTGCCCTGTTGGCTCGGCTCCCCTAATCTCTTGCTCCCCTTCGCATGGAAGCGATGATTCTGGCAGTGTACAAGTGCGGCATTAACGACATCGGTATACGTCACCAACGCTGGATTCCCAATCAAATGTTGCCTGATCTGCCAGGCTAAGCCATCCATAAATCTCGATTTCTTCCGTTCCTCATTGCTCACCTCATTTGGCACAAAGTTCGCCAAACGGGTGAACTCTTCCTCGTAGTCTGCCACTGATCGATCACCCTGAACTAAATCACTGAATTTCTTTCTCATCTCAGAGTCTACTGCTGGTAGAAAGTATTTGCGATTGAACCTCACCCAAAACTCTGCTATCGGCATCAAGTCTCGCTCCTCGACGGTGGTAACTGACTCCCACCACTGTAAGGCTTCCCCCGACAAATGAAAGGTAGCAAGCATCTATTTGTGTCCCTCGGTACACTCCATCATGCGCAGATGGCACTGAATGTTCTTCTTCCAATCACAAGCCTCTACTACATCTGTGCTACACCGAAACTCAGGTGGGTGACCCTTCTGGAAGGTCTCCCTAACTCTCTGCCAAGATGGTGGCCCCACTGGAGCCGGAACTACTGGTGCCATTGGAGGCGGGGCCTGGGGCTGTGGAAAGTGATCTGCCATAGCTCGCATTGCTGTCTCGACCGCCTGGGCCACTATCACTGCCACCTGAGTAGTGGAAATCAACTCGGGTGGGGGTGGCGGTACATATGGCTCCTGGTGAGCCTCCCTAATCTCATCCCTAGCCTCAGCCCTCTCCGCTCTCAGTCTCCTCATTGGCATCTGAAATAGATTGAATCACATAAGTACACAGTTTACACAAAAATATTCACAGCAGAAATACGATATCTCACAAGTGGAAAAATGAATAAACAGTCCTAATAATAGGGTTCTATAACAACCGAGTGCTACGCTGAAACGTAGAAATCCGCACAGATCCTAAGGACACTAGAACCTGATGCTCTGATACCATCCGTGACACCCCGCCTAATTAATCTCGGGTGATCAGTCCTAAATCAATTTAGAACATGTTTCTCAGTTGGTCCATTCTTAGCATCACTGCTGTCTTTTTAAATACTAACCACCTAAGTGAGAAAAGTAGACTGGTGCCAATTTTTATCTTTCAATTAATTAAGTAAAACTCGTGCGGAACATAAAATAATGCACAATCACAGTTAACTGAAATAACCATTCACAAATAAAAATACCTAACCGAATAAACCATTGGTCCAATTAACTAATACAAGTAAAGACAAGAGGACAATCTCAACAAGTCTAATACAAAAATATGAACTATGAGCGACATGCTCAAATAACTACTAAAGAGTCTCTACAAGAATGAAAGAATGAAGCGTCTATCAAAAACACCGCAACATCCACAAGTGCTGCAGCAACGGATACATGGAATAGAGTCAAGCCTGGCGTCCTTGTGGCTGGACACCTAAAAGGTTTTAAAGAAAATTATATAGCAAGGGTTCGTACCCAAAAACATTTGAAAACATTTAACAAATGATTAACTTGTAGTAATAAATAAATATGGATGCTCATCATATTTTAGTTAGTGCCGCACTCTCTTGAGGACTTCCTTAACCCTCCTCTAATGTGCACTGCTAACGCTTTCATTTAATTTACCTAGATCCTTCACTCCTGACCCAATACTTATGTTAGCCCTTGCAATTAACCTACTCTAACCGAGTATGCCTTAAATCATGATTTTTATGATATTATAAACATCAACTTAATCAAATCATTACCCCTTTCAATTTCATATAACACTCACAGCTGTTATGCACATAATACATTTCACACTATGTATTAATTATCCCATATATATTTTTTTTAACAAAGAGGGATGGTACCCCCACACATTTTATTAATATAATAAGGAGAAAAAGCCTCTCCGAAGCTTACAAACCCAAGCAAATTCAAAATCTAGAGGTTGGGTCCAATACTCTAGATAGAAAGCAGTAAATATGGGATTTTATAATAACCCCATTACATAGAGAAAACTTGAAATAAATATGGAGATTTATCTTATCCCCATTTGCAACTTTAAAATTCTATGCCTTATTTGAGGAGTATGCAGACTATCCAGCTTAAGTAAACCTTTAACCAACCTCGGGAGAGAGGAATGATCCCAATATAAAAAGTTCGTGTTGAAAAGAGAAGCCCTTGAAGCTAAATGGTCAGCGACTCAGTTTGATTGTCTCCATATATGATTGTAAGTCACTTCATCAGAGCATTGTAAGTCTTGAAGAAACTTTCTAGCTTGCCAAGGAGGTTTAGCTTTTTTCAATATCACATCTATTAATAGCTTGCAATCCGATTCCACTGTCACTTTTTGAATCTTTAATTGAGAAACCAATTTCATACCTTCAACCAAAGCCAAACTTTCAGCAAAGAAAGAAGTTTGAACTCCTATAGACCTTTCAAACCCAACAATGAAGTTCCCATCCGAATCTCTAATCACTCCACCAATACCACTATTACCCGGATTACCTTTAGAGGCGCCATCAATATTTAATTTAAAAACACCACTAGGGGGATTAGACCAAACGCATTTTATAAGTTGAACAACTTTAGGGCTTATATAATTATTTACCTAATTATATATTAAATCATATTGCAGTACTCACGAACATACTTGAAGCAATGAATAATACTAATATCCAACCGAGTAAAAATACTCGCAAAATACAAATTCTCTAAAGTGCTATCCCACTAGGTGTATTCACATAACCTAGTTACCCAAGTCAGATTCGCTCACTAACTTAGTTCGGCATACGATTGGAGGCGGCTATATTCCTTCCCTGAAAGTGAGATGCCCCTCACCCATATAACGAACGCTATGACCTGGGAATAGACTCTCCCTACTCCTCAAGCTAGGGGATTCATCCACTACGCGCAACCTCCCCCTATAGAACTAGAGTATATAATGATATTCAATCTCTGATATTAATGCACACACTATATATATATACTATCACACTCCGTATATATATACATATATATATATATATATATATATATATAAATATAACAATGTCCCGGCTATACCCTGTACTAAATCCGTAACACAAGTCTATTTAAATTATTAAGAGTTTATGGTACAACCCTAACTATTAATTAATTCGCACATTAATTAATTTAGTCACCTTTGGTGTCTCCCCCACCAAAAATCTGGACTTACTCTCGTAGCCCGAAATAACACCACCCGAGTCTCAATTCCCGACTCTAAATTATTTAGCCTTTACCTAAATAAGATTTATATCTCGGTATTCCTCAACCGTTATCCCCGGACTTGTTCACTACATCCATATTTAATCCTTTCGAACACCTTCCCAAAAATTCAACCTTAGTGTGTCACACCTAATTTCTCTAAAACCCAACAAATTTTTAAATTGTGATTTCACACTAAGTCGTCTCCAAATTCTAATTAATTTTATTCACCATTAATTAGATTTTAAACCCATGTATTAATTTCTCACCAATTTAAGTCATGGAAAAATATTAAATTAAATTTTCGCCATATAAAAGTAAACTGGGCGAACTGTCAGAATCTGCCGACCATCGATCGATCGACCCCAGACCTTCGATCGATCGATCGAGCAGGTCTTCGTCTTCTTCGCGAAGACAGATTCTTCCATGTAAGAGTTTCATAAAACTCTAACTCCTTTTACCCGCAATCTCAAGCATTCTTAACAATAATACAAGTTAGGAATCTTATTAGGGACCTCCAGAATGTCCACCAACGTTATTAATTCGTCCATTAACTACAATTTCTGAATTTGGGGAAATACTCATCTTTAATTCCTTACCCATTTACACCCCAAATCCCTTCACCAAATTCATTTCTAATTATCCAGATATCATCCTACCAGATATGTATCAATTTATAATATTAGATTTTTACAAGAATACTCATTCAAATTCATAAATCAGATTATTATTTTCAAAACCTCATGTTTATACCATGAATACCCAAAACGAATTTTAATCAGTCACATCACATGAATATCAATTGAAAAACAGATTCAATACTATTGCAAGTTATCCACTTGCCTTAGGTTTCGTAGTGTCTGATTTGGAGATGAATTCCAAGGTTGAAGATGACCCTTCTTGGCCCTCTAGCGATCCCAAAACTTCCTTTAACTACTATTAAGGTTCCTTAACACACTTAGCCTTTTTCTAAACTCACCTCAGCCGTTTCCTTACTTCTTCTAATTTAACAATTTACCTAAATCCCGTTTTTTGCCTAATGGGCCAAGCCCAAGTGACCCAAATGCCCCCGTGTGGGCCCGACTATGTCTAAAAACGCCTCGTGACCCGTTTACTACCCCCGGGTACACTTTTCCAACTATCTCGGCCCATCTGGACTCAACTGTACACTCAGAATTGGCATCCGAATTAATTTATAAAAATACTTATCCCCACCCCTTTTTAGTCTATACCGACTCCCGGTTGAGATAAGTTCAGACCCTGTCATTAATACTCGAAATGACGTAAATAAATTATTACTATTCACTTAGTAAATAAATTCCCCTAAATATTAACCATTTACTCCCCGATTAATATTTAAATATACTTTGCCATAATTAATTCATTTAAAATCACAACACGATAGTAACTTAAAATTCCCAAATTAATTAAATTTTAAATGCATCAAAAATACGGGTGTTACATGAGTCATCTAGAAAAAGATCGGAAGATTTGTCTGATTCTAGTTTGATTTTCAAGAAATTTCGCAAATTAATGAAAAATGGCAATTTTCAATGGTAAAAAGAATTTTCAGAAAAATAAGTTTGAAAATAAAAATGAAAAGGATAACAAGGATGTGCCGAAGAAAGACGAGGGGAGATGTTATGAGTGTGACGCTAGAAGTCATAAGGCATTTGAGTGTCCTACTAGGTTGCGACATCCAGTCAAAGGCAAAGTTGCTCTTAATTCCTCCCTTAGTGACGACAGTGAGGTCGAGTTGGTGGATTCTGAAGATGAGTCACCGCATGAATGTAAATTCACCGCATTCATGGCTAGTCGTGTGAGTACTGACAGTGCACCTCATGACAGTGAGGGGGTGGATGTTGTAAGTGAGAGCGAGAGTGATTTACGATGCGCGTACACTTATTTTTATGCTGATTCTTTTAAAACTAAAAGGCATAACAAAGTGTTAGCACTTAGGATAGTTTCCTTAGATAAAGATTTAGGAGAGATCAGAGAGAGAGTGTGCTCCATTACCACTGCCATGAGAGAGAGAGAGAGAGAGAGAGAGAGAGAGAGAGTTTGTGTATAGAGAGAGAGTTACTTTGGTGACAGAAATATGTTTAGAGAAAGAGAAATGGGACTTGACCAAGCAAGTGGCTAGTCTTATGAGTGAGCTCCAGACCTCCATGGACACTCGGAAGAAACTTCAAGCCCTTGTATCCCATCTTACTCATGACCTTGAAATAGCCAGGGAGGTCAAGGTAAAGATTGAGGATAGATCTGAAAAGATGGGAAATATGCAATTTGCCCCTACTTTGGTATTTAGTGAAAAGTAGGGAATTGGTTTTGATGGTGAATCCATGTCCCATCTGACACCAGAACTAGTTCCTGAGTTTACTACGAACCCATATGGCCATCGCCAAAAACCCCAAAGAAGAATTCGACCAAGAAAAGAAAAACTAAGGTTGGCCAAATCCTGTGTACTTTTGTACCTACTGCAAAAGAAAGGGCCACCTTAGGGAGTTTTTTAATTATTTGGGTCGGACACAACGTACATTTGCTCAACCCCATGCCACTAGAAACTTTTTGAGTCTTAAGGAACAGGCTGAGTTTCTAGCTTCGACTTCTTAGAGTCTAATGAAAAAGTTCCAATGAATTTTCATGCCATCAGTGGAAACTTCTAATATCCTGACAAGAGCCAAAAATGATAAGGGAAAACATAAGGTTACCTCATCATAGGTACCTAAGCTTGACGCAAATGCCCGTGTTGTTCATGTTCCTGTTAAAGCACATAACACTTCTCAGTGGTATCTCGATAGGTGATGTATCATTTTTTACCTACCTAGAGTATCGCAATGAATGTAAAGTCACCTTTGGATATGGGAGAATATCTAGCATTGTAAGACGAGGTGCAGTAGAGATACCAGGACTTCCTAAGCTATAAGATGTTTTGTACGTCAAAGGTTTGAAAGAAAACCTTCTCAGCATTATCCAGGTGTGCGAGGCTGACTTTGCAGTAAAATTCGACCAGAATGAATGAAATGTTTATGATCAAGTCGATAAACTTCTATTGCAAGTGGTGAGGATTGAAGATAATTGCTATGGCATTGTGCCGAAGTCCTCATTTGTCTATAACATTGCCACGATCATTCCTATGGATCTGTGGCATCCACGTCTAGTTCATGTGAACTTTAGGGATTTGGAGAATTTAGCTAAAAAGGACCTAGTACGTGGCTTTCCATCACATGGAAAGCTGACTTTAGCAGTTTGTGGACCCTGCCAGTTAGGAAAGCAAGTCCGTAGCCCTCACAAGAAGTTTTATTCATTACCACTTCATCAGTACCTGAGTTGATACACATAAATCTTATGGGTCCTACTCGTACTGAGAGTTTGGGTGGTAAGAGGTATATCCTCATGATGGTAGATGATTTCTCTCGTTACTCGATCATAGGTTTTCTGAGAGAGAAATCCGATGCTGTGAAATTTCTTACAACCAAGTGTCGTGTCCTGCAAAATCAACACGAAGTCACCATCAACAGAATACGTAGTGACAATGGCACTGAGTTTAAGGAAGCTAAAGTAGATCTTTACAGTGATAGCCTCAAAATCAAAATTGAATTTTCATCCATGAAGACTCCTCAGCAAAATGGAATTGTTGAGAGGAAGAATCGGATGATTCATGAGATGTCTATATCTATGATTCAAGGTCGTAGAGTTACTAGGAGATTGGCTAGAGGAGGTATCCACCGCATGCCACATGGTGAATAGGGTTTACCTTCTTCCACACACACTTAAGACATATTAGGAATTATGGACTGGAAAGAAGCCTAACCTTTCATATTTATGTGTCTTTGGGAGTAAATGCTACATCCAAGGGGACAGGGAGAAATTTGGAAAGTTCGACTTCCACAGCGACGAGGGAATATTATTAGGATATTCATCGACTAGTAGAGGATATCGGGTTTTTAACCTGAGGATCTCTAAGGTTATGTAGTAAATAAACATCACCGTGCAATATGATGAACCACCGCCATTGGTTCATTCTAACCTTTTGTGTGAGGATGACGCACTTTCTATTGATGATCCCATTGTGCCTCCCACACCCAGAGTGGGTCCTATTCCTGATTTAGGGGACACTTCTGCTTGGGTTCACAAGAGTCATGGTCCTACTACTATTCTAGGAGATCCCATCCTAGGGGTGCTAGAGAACGTTGTAAGCCATGTTTTCTACACATCCAATGTCAAGCCCAAGAACTATAAGAAATCACTGAAAGATGAACACTGGATATGTGTTATGCAGGATGAGTTGCTTCAGTTTAGAAAGAATGATGTATGGGAACTGGTCTCCCGACCTAGTGAGACAAATGTGATAGGTACCAAGTGGATCTTCAAGAATAAGGTGGATGAGACTGGTACTATTATCCGAAGTAAGGCTAGGTTGGTCTCTCAAGGCTACACACAAATAAAGGGTGTAGACTTTTATGAGTCATTTATTCCTGTTGCGAGGCTTGAGTCCTGCTACTTCCTACTCGCCATTACTTGTCATCTGCGGTTTAAGTTATATCAGATGGATGTCAATAGTGCCTTTCTGAATGGCATTCTATAGGAGGAGGTTTACGTGGAACAACCAAAGGGGTTTGAATCCCCAAAGCACCCTAAGCACGTCTACTATTTGAGGAAAGCCTTATAAGGTTTGAAGCAAGAACCCCATGATTGGGACGAGAGGCTTACTTTTTATCTCGTAGATCATGGTTTCAAGAGAGGGGAAATTGATTTGACATTATTCGTTAGGAAAGATCACTGTGCTACTTTAGTTACCCAGGTATATGTGAACGGCATAGTGTTTGGATCCACGTGCTCCCAGCATGCTCACCACTTTGAGGAGGAGATGAAGAGTGAGTTTGAGATGATCATGGTTGGTGAGCTTACTTTATTTCTTGGTCTCCAAGTTCGTCAGCTACGGGATGGGATGTTCATCTCCCAATGCAAGTATGATAGAGACCTTGTGAAGAAATTTGGTCTAGACTCCGCTAAGAATGCATGTACACCGATGGGTACCTCAACAAAGCTTAACAAGGATACTTCAGGCAAGGATGTAAAGAAAATCTTGTATCAGAGTATGATAGGTTATCTTCTCTACTTGAGTGACAGTCGTCCCGACATCGCCTTTAGTGTTGGAATCTATGCACGATATCAGGCATCACCGAAAGATTATCACTTACTCACTCTTAAACGTATTATCAAATACGTGAGTGGGACTCTGTCACTTCACATTTGGTATTTCTTTGATACCAATGATTGTTTATCCGCATATTCTGATGTCGATTGGATCGGGGATGTAGATGGATGTATGTGCGCTTATGGCGGGTGTTTCTTCTTTGATTCTGCTCTTGTATCTTGGTTGAGCAAGTATTAAAACTCCATCACTTTACCCGCTACAAGGGCTGATTACATAGCCGTCGGGAGTTATTGCACGCAACTTCTGTATATGAAGAAGATGTTGGAGGATTATAGGATATCGCAGGACAACTTGACTATTTCCTGTGATAACACGAGCGCGATACACATATCTCGTAATCTAGTCCGGGATTCATGCACAAAGCACATTAGGATACGCGAGCACTTTATCCGAGATCTTGTAGAGGAAAAGGTCATATCCTTGAGTTTTGTATCTACCAACCTCCAATTAGTCGATATTTTCACAAAGCCTTTAGATGCCTTTAGCTCTGAGAGTCTTATAAAGTCTTCAGGAATTTGCACTGTTGACTGAGGGGTGGTCACCATGTCTACAGTAGGATGCATTTTTTTATGTTCATATCATCGGATTCCTATCTCTAAATTGTATCATTTGTATCATTATTTGTTTTTTTTAAATTGAAAAATCCAAAAAGATTTTTTTTTTGAAATTTTTTAGAAAAAGTGAAAATGATTTTCGTTTCATTAAAATTCTTTGAAAAACACAAAAAGACTTTTGTATATTGTTTTCACCGTTGCTGAATGAAAATTTAAGATAGCCAAAGTCACAACTTCATTCCATATTCCACGTGACTGTTTGATAGTGATTTGAGATGCCACATCATTTCATCCATGTGCTTTACATTGTTTGGAGCCTTTGAGATGTGATTAGTGATATTTTCTACTTGTTTGACTATTTATCTCCTTTATTGCACACATGCACAGTACTATTTGAGTATTGTACTTGTCTGTCACATATTAGCTGGAGTGTTTTCATCTCAATTATGTCTATACAACGACCAAAATGCGATAAAAGTTGACAAGATAATAGTGCATGTAAAAATCGTTTACCATGAGGACTTGACAAGATAGTAGTGCATGTAAAAACCTTTTACTATGAGGACTTAATTGCAACAAAGTACGATGAGTGAATCACGGGAAAGGGTTACGAGAGTTCAAAATTAACTCGTCATGAAAGCCAATATTTGAAAAGAGCCCGAAAAAAATTAAGTGGCAATAAAAAAAATATGCAAAAGCAAATGTACCAATAGGTTTTAGTTTTATCACCTCAAAAGAAAAATATAATGTATAACTATTTATGAGGGAGTTTCGATGGAAAGAAATGAAAAACGGGTTTGCACGTACTTGAGAGTCATGAAAAAGAGTTAAAACATTTTGGATGTTACTGGTGTAGATATCACTTTGAGCTTTGATGTTGATTTGATTAAGTCAATTTCTCTTAATTCCTCTATTTCTAAACCTAAGGAAGATGTTGATTTCGTTCATTAGGAATATCCAACACTCATCGTGCACATATGTTATGGTTGTATGTATTGATTTTCTTATCAAATTTTTTCACATCCCTACATTTTCTCTATCACCGACTTAGTTGTTTTGATGTTCTTTCATGGTGTGATTATTTGTTGTATATTTTGTGAGAATTATTTTGGAAAATTCAAAAAGAGAAAGTTTAATTACCTTGTGACATTCTCCATTTTCATTTGATTTATGTTCTTCATATTTGTCTATTTGGGGACATAATAGAAAGGGGGAGAACGAATTATGGGGGAGAGTGCTTGAGCATAAATTGTTAGTTCCTTTTGTTTATCATTATATTTCAAACTGTTGTGCATCACGGGCAATGTTTATTATCTTATGTGTGTAGGTACTTAATTGAGGATTATTTTTATTGCACACCCTGATGATGAAAAAATAAAGATTGAAGATTTGGACATTTGAAGATGTTGAAGTTTGTTCAAAGACATGTATTTAGTATTTCCAGTTTTTAGGTTCAATGGGGATATTAAATTGTATGTAATTTGATTTTTGTTTTGGTAGCATAATTAGAATTTTTAAAGTATGTACCAACATAGACATAGGAGGAGATTTCCAAGGACATGGTTTTATAAATGTCCGAATTAGAATATAGGAAAGTTTATGTTTGTCCTAGATCACAGTTAGTATGTCTGATACCGCTACATTCAGCACGTCAACATGATCATCCACGACGGACTTGATCTGAATCTGTGCATCCATCATCTTCATACGTGCATCATACAACATGCAACGTACTCTTCAACCGTTCCCACTACTCCACTCACGATTATGGTAAAATAATTTATTTAGAGTGTTTATTATTTACATAAATATTTGGGGAATTTTTATAAAATATTTTAAAAGGGATGGAACATTTTTACTTCGAAAAATGATTTTTTTCTAAGTGTAGAGACGAAGGGAAAAATCTCACTGACGTCGTTCTAAGTAAGATTGGCTGGTCGTTCGAGCGATGCACCGCCTCAATTCTTCTATTTAAAGCAATGTCATTGAACACGTTTTTCGAGTCTTTTGGCAATGACGTTTCTGCAAATATTCTACCCAAAAATAGATTTCGTCTTTTAAGGTTTAATGCCTTTTGATTCACAAATCCTTCCCAAACATTTGTGTGAATCTTTAAACCGTAGATATAATTGTTCTACTCATCTTGGAGTAACCTTGTGGGGAATAATGGTTTTTATCCACTGCTGATATTGGAGCTCTTGCGAGACCTCTTGCTGAAAAACGTCACCACTAACGAACCGACGCCTGCAGGTATTCGTGCGTCAAATTATATTTTACTATGAATATAAGACGTTACATAATATAGTGAAATAAATTGTTTTTCCCCTCTGGGTTATTGTTCTAGATATTGTGATTGACTTTGCATGCTTGGTTTGATTTATTTAGTCTGTCATAATTTTTTTGAAAGAGTTGTGGTTTTTTTATGATTAAAAATTAGAATTTAATTAAACAAGTTAATCATTGATAGCTGGTGCACTCTCAAAATCTAATCTAAATTGATCAGGTCTAAAATAAATAAAATAGGAGTTTAGACATTTGGGTATTATTCTAAGCATAACTAGAAATAAAAGTGAAAGAATAATATAATTTACTCAACATAAAAGAGTGAACCACAAGAACCACAATATTCTGATACCAAATCCAATACAGTAATCACTACACCAAATTTGTCGAATTGTCAAGGTCATTGACCTTGACAAATCCAACTTGTCAAGGTCAATGATCGTGACATTTCGAGGCAAGACAACTTTTTTGTCACGGTCGTGTCACGGTCATTGACCTTGACACAAAACTCGCGTTTTGTGTCACGGTCGTGCCGCGGTCAATGACCGTGACACGTTTGTCACGGTTTATAACCGTGACAAAGCCGTGACCATTTTTAAAAAGTAATCATGACAAAGCTCGGGGACACCTCCTTGTCCTTCCCCTTCTTCGTCCGAAGAGCCACATAAGTATCGAGCCTATGTGGCTTACCCCCTGGCACACTCCCAACCCCCTGAAATAAAATAAAGTAAAGTAAAATTAGTATCGGCCCCGCAAAGTAAAATAATGAAGAATAATATATTTCTGTAGTTATAGAAAAATTAAATCTTACCTGCATCCTACGCTCTACCTCGGCGTAAGAGGTCCGGCCGGAGTAGTGCACACCCGTCTTTTTTGCCCGATTTTTCCTCCCCGATTGGCGAGATGCCAATTGTCGATCCTCGATCTCATTGTCAATGAACTTCTTCCATTGTGCCAAAGAGATCGGCTCCTTGGGGGGGAAAGATTCATGCCATTGGATAATCTACTCTCGTGTTTTCCCAAAGTACCGTGCCCGCATATTTTTTTTCCACAACTTGAGTTTCTCCCTAATCTGCTCCAACACGGGATCGCGTAGCTTTGGATCCAAGTTGAATTGTTCCCGTCGAACAAATACAATGTTAGTTGCGAATAAATATAAATATAAATGTAAATATAATAATATATATAAATATAAATATAAATATAAATATGAAATCGAAATTGAAATTGAAATTGAAATTGAAATTGAAATTGAAATTGAAATTGAAATTGAAATTGAAATTGAAATTGAAATATTCATATAAATATAAATATAAATATATTACCTATAGTGTCGCCCAAACAGCTAACTTGAGCTCATATGGCACCTCCTTCCAACTCATAAACCCCGGGCCGATGACCGTCTTTAGCAGAACGAGGGATCTCGCTAATATCTCCGATTTGTTCTCGACGGTAATCCCATATTTCCCATATTTGGCGAGCCTAGGGGCGGAAGAGCCCTCGTCGCCTCCACTACCACCGACCCCAGACGACATAATCATAAACAACATCATCATCTTCGCCTTAATATCTGAAGGAGACATTTGCTGTAAAAAAATGTTGTTAGTACAGATATAATATTTTCAATTTTAAGGACTATTTTCATCACTTAGTGTTCATCTAAGTTCTAGTATAACAAGTTCCCATAAAAATCTTTAATAAAATTCTCATATCTTCTTTCAATTTAAACACACACACAGTAGTGACTGTCTATGTAAAATAATCTCAATGTTAATTTTAGGTATTGAATTTCTACTATTGTTTTGTGCTTTTTATAAATCATACCCCACCCCCACCCCCACCCCAACATGTTTACGGGCTTTCATCATCCGTCATAAATTTTTCGGTCCGTGACTTACTGGCCAGTTGTCTTGGGTCTTTTAGTCCCTTAACATTACTTTAAGAATTTTACCCAATCTAAATACCACATTTTCTTTCTTGTTATACACTTGAACACGTTTTGTTATTTAGTCCTTATTAATTTATCTTTGATGTATTACCAGCATCTTTACTTTTATAAACTTTATTTAATTTTCAATTTTAAGGACTATTTTCATCACTTAGTGTTCATCTAAGTTCTAGTATAACAAGTTCCCATAAAAATCTTTAATAAAGTATTTTCACAAATATAAACTAAGAGTGATAAAATAACTTTGAGGCATATAAATTAATTGTGACAAAGTAAGATTATGGAAACCCCACTTTTCTTTCTATAACTCCTATTTTATTAAACTTTAAATATAATTAGGGGTGTATAGAAAGAAAAAATAAATAGGAATAAAAATAACATTTTTAAAATATGAAGGGCTCACCAATTTGATCAAATTTTTCAACAACATAGACTAATTGATCTTTATTATAAGACAATTACTACAAATTTATGCGCATTTTAACCCTTATTGTAGTTTTTTAGTTTTCATGCTTTTATTTGATGGATATAAAGTCATGTGATTATTTCACCATATAAAGTCAACAAAAAACGCCATATATGATTTTTTTTCTCCATTAGTATAAGTATATAGCGATTATTTCGCACTTAAATCACATATTAAGCCGGCCTTCATTTTTTTATGAAATTTGTACAAAATTACTTATTTATTTTGAATGAAAATAAATTGTTATCCAATATTTTTGGATATTTTTTACATTTACATTTTTGGATATTATTTTTGGATATTATTTACATTTACATTTTTGGATATTATTTTTGGAAATTTATAAAAAATTACTTATTTATTTACATTTTTAACCCCCCACCCTGCCCCCTACCTCCCACCCTGCCCCACCCCCCACACACGCACACACACACGCATATATATACACACATACACACATATATATACACACAAACATATATATAAATGGAAGAGAGAGAGAGAGAGAGAGAGAGCAGCGTCGAGAGAGAGAGGGAGAGAGAGAGAGAGAGAGAGGGAGGGAGGGAACGACGGAAGGGAAAAAAGAAGGGGGAAAGGCTTTTTACTGAAATCATTGTCACGGTCGTGTCAAGGTCATTGACCGTGACAATTCTTTGTCACGGTCGTGTCAAGGTCATTGACCGTGACATAAAACGCGTGTTTTTTGTCACGGTCAATGACCTTGACAAGGGTGGCCAGCTGAAAGGTGACAATTTTTGTCATTTTGGTGTAGTGAATAGAATCCTCGTAGACCATCACCATCTTATAATGAATTGCCATACTGTATTTTACCAAATAAAAGAGATATTGACTTAATAAAATAAATTCATCATAATAGATAAGAGGAGTACAGAATCATGAACACGTATGCTCGATACCTACATCTTAGGAATATCATCTTAGATGAGATTAGTTTGAATCAAGTTTGCGGGTGCACTGATGGCCTATATCCAACACTACACCAAAACTACTGACTTGTCATGGTCCCTGATCATGACAAGTCCAACTTATCACAATCATCGATCGTGACAAGTTTGGGGGTGACAACTCAGTTGTCATGAACATGTCAAGGTCAAACACCGTGTACGTTCATTAGACTTATCACGATCTTTGACCTTGATAAGTTATTATCATGGTCAAATACTGTGACAAGCCCGTGTCAATCCAAAAAAAATTATCATGGTCTTTGACCGTGACAGTTCTGGGAAGAATTTAAAAAATGTTGTTGGGCAGTATGGCCACTGGCACTGCCCAACAATATATATGTACATGTGATAGAAAAATTATACATGTCCAAACATCATATATCAAAATAAAATAGAAAGAATATACCAAATCTATTAAAATAAAAAGATAGAAATAATGCAATGAAGTAGGGTCTTGAGTAGTTGAGTAGATCAGAGGGGGAAGGAAGGCCACAGGACATATCAATTGAGACACCCCACAATATGTTGAACATCGTATTGTTCACGAAACCACAAAGGTGAGTTCTCCTTTCCCTCCACCACATGCGTGACGCACACTCTTGACTCAATGTCTTGGAGAAGACGTCCATGGACCAACATACCTGGGAGGAAGTTTGGATCCCTCAACCCCCTACCTATCAGCTTCCCACAATATATGACGACTAGATTAACGTTAGACCAACCGAGTATTGACATAGACTGGTCGACGGGGGTCACGATAGGAAATGGATCGTCATATGGCGCCGAGTCCATGCGTATCGGCGATCAAGCAGTGGAATCATCATCCTCGTCCTCTTCCTCGTCTACCTCTACCTCCTTATCCTTACCCTTGCCCTTGCGCCTACCCAAATGACGCTTCATGAAGGCGTACATATCTAGGATCGTCGCCTCCAACCTCGATATGTTATCGTCATGGGTGTCCACCTTATGTGCCAACCCATTGTTTCTCGTTTCCACGCCGATGATCCTAGACTTCCCCACCCACGATCTTAACCCCTTGTCCTCCCCGAGCACTTAACTGAGTGCGTCCGTAACCAAAGATGCTTTGTCGGCATCAGACTGTAATTCATGCACTTCCTTAAGCTTTGTTAAAAAAGACAAAAAATACATGATTAGTTAATTAAGTAAATAAAAAAATTATAACATAATTCAAAAAATTAAGCATTTATAACTTACAATGGTGGTTGTGATGCTCGGGGCCACCTCCTTGCCCTTGTCCTTTTTCGTCAAAATTTTCACATAGGCATCGATTCTATGTGGCCTACTCCTAGAGCCACTCCCCATATCCAAAAATAAAATAATACAGAATTAGTAAGTAATGCAAAGTAATGCTAATTGAGAATAACTAAGATGAAAGAAAAATAAAAAATTACCATCCTGTGATCCACTTCAGCGTAATACTTCCACCCGAAGTAGTGAACATCTGACTTTTCCGCCCGGTTGTCACTCCTCGATTGGCAAGATGCAAATTGTCGTTCATTGGTCTCATTGTTGATAACTTTTTCCTCGGCTTCTTGTGGGGTGGTGTCACGTAGTCTCAGAATGGACTCCCGAGTTTTTCTAAAGTACCATGCCCGCAAATTCTTCTTCCACATCTCGTATTGATCCCTCAATTGCTCCAACGTGAAGTTGCGGAAATGTGCAGGGATGCCAAATTGTTACTGTCAAACAAACACAAACCAAAAAGAAAGTAAGTGTTATAGTTTTAAATATAAATATAAATATAAATATAAATATAAATATAAATATAAATATTAAATACACAACTTGTAGTGCCCCCCAGATGTTCAACTTGAGGTCAATAGGCATGGCCCTCCAATTAGTGTACCCGGGGCCAACAATATCCTTCAACAAGTCTAGCACTCTAGCTAAAAATATTCTCTTATTCACGACGACAGACCCCAATTTGCCCCAATTGGGGAGCCTATTCACCGAGGATCCCTCATCTCCTCCATTACCGTGCCCTGATGAAGTCATTTTCTGCAAAAATTGTTATTATAAGTACAAACATGTATATGAACTTTGAATTAATGCTCATATCCGATAATAACAGTACATACCAATACCAATACCAAATTATACCAATTTCAATTTATACCAATGCCAATCTACACCAATACCTATTTCAATTTGCACACACACGCACTGCCCCCCCCCCCCCCCCCCCCCCCCAACACACACACACATTCCCGGGTCAAAGACTTTGAATTAATGCTTAAATTGATTAAAATTATAATCAACATATTCACTTGCTTATTACAAGCATTAAAATTATCAAGTTAAAATGAATAAAAAGCATTAAATTGTCGTCCGATAATAATAAAGCACTTGAATAATATAGCCAATGGTCATTACAAATAATTTGAATACTTATTAAAAATAAAAAAAAATGTTTCAAATTCGGGTTATCATTAAAAATGGATTGAGATTCAGTAGGTGAAGCCAAGTCATCCACACTATTGTTTAGTCTCTTTAGCGCATGTAGGACGATTTTTCACATCTCGTTCTTGATATACTCCGAGTAAAACACTTGTTTGACCTTTTGAAAAGCACAAAGAAATGGCTCATCGCGCAAGTGTTCGTTGCTCTTCAACTTGGAAAATTCAACCGTGAAAAATGGGTGTCAGGATCAACTTTACAAGCATTTTTATCCTCAACTCTTACCCAATCAAAGTAAAATACAACCTCTTTTAAGTTTACATAGTCCAATTCAAATATATTCCGAATTACATCATAGTAAGTCATTTTAGCTTCAACAAGGTTTTTATCTTTCGCGCTCGCTCGAAAGAAAGTAAGAGACTTGTATGAAATGTCTGAGTTCTATAGATTTGTATTTACCTCATACACCCTTGCTCCAAATACGTAACAGTTCAATCGATACTTTTTGTACTCTTGTGCCATTAACAAGGCTCCGGTGGCTAGACGAGCAACCCTTGATGTCACATCACCCATCTTTAAGAGCTGAGAGTATAGATAAATTAAGTAGGTTAATAATAAGGATTTTTTTTAATGTGACATTTAATAACATCCATTTTCATTATAATTAACTCGTGTGACAACCACAGCCCAAATTCGTTGTCTGATTGCACCATTGTTTTTTATCTTTTATTGTTATCACAAGCTTCATATTTTATGCATAGATCGTGATGAACGTATTCCAAAATTAATCATGTAAAAAATAAAATAATTTAAACTTACTTTTTCCATTCTTCGACATCTTCATGTGTCTCAAATAGATAACGAGCTACTTGTTAATGTTGTAAACTCGTTAATTTAACTATTTTGCCCATCACATGACCACCCTCGTCAACGAACTCACCATTGTCATCCACACTGGTCGAGTCAGTCATATATTCCCGAGTGTAGATTGATGACTCCACGGTGATGTATTCCTCTGTAATTGATTTTTCGATGTATCGCGTATTCTTAACATAATCTTCGAAAACTTTCATCAATATTTCAAGCGGATACATCTGTCGATATCTAATTGGGCC
This sequence comes from Sambucus nigra, assembly GCA_949130495.1. Taxonomy (NCBI): domain Eukaryota; kingdom Viridiplantae; phylum Streptophyta; class Magnoliopsida; order Dipsacales; family Adoxaceae; genus Sambucus; species Sambucus nigra. Next base: position 36,740,892 of record OX422211.1, read on the forward strand.
GTAAATAAGTGCCTCGTCACATAGGTGTACCAACAAGTGAACACTTATGTCAAATAAAGATGGAGGAAAGTACTTCCCCAAGACGCAAATCACTTCTGTGACACCCCGCCTAATTAAATACCGGGTGATCAGTCCTTTATTAAATTAAAATCAAGGTGAACGGTTGGTTCATTCTTAGTATCATTGTCGCAAAATAAAATTTCCAATTAAAACACCCTAAATAATTAAGCTAAGTGTCAAAACAATTGTTTTTAAACATTATTTCCATTTTATTAAATCCAAATATGAAAACCCCATTTTTTTAAATAACCAACAATTTAAGAACTCTGACATACTAAAGATGGATAATAATGCACAAGAATTAGATCCATCCAGACAAACCAAACCAGTTTAAACTATAAATAAATCCATCCTGACCGTAATTAAATCCCAAAGAGTACCAAGTAATGGAAATATAAAGGAAAGTATATCTCTGACAAAAATCCAAACTGAATAGAGAAACGGGCGGCACATGCCCTAACTAATAAGAACTAAAAGTATGAGTAGAATCAACAACGAGGTCGTCTAAGCAATGTCCTACAACTCCCACATAAGCTGCAGCGCGTCCGGTCCAAAGAACCTAAGCATGACACCCTTGTGGCTGGGCACCTGTATTATATACATATATGTAAGAGAGAGAAGAAATAACAGGAAACAGGTCAGAGACCGAGTGTAAAACAGTTTAAAATTAGTTTAGCAAGTATTTAAAATGCTTACCGGCTAATGTAACAACCATGTTAATATGCGACACTCTCTTAAGAAATTCTCACCTCTCATCTAGTGTCCACGCCTACCGCACTATGAATCCCATAAGTTTATTTTAACTTAACTTCCCCCATAAGGTTTCATTCCGTCATATACTATGGCTAATATAATTAATTTCTGAAAATTAAATTTGCTCATATACCTTAGGTTATTTGAAAAAATATCGTGATTTCACAAAATTTCCAAACACTTATAATTAAATTTGAGTAATTATTCAATACTTAACTACTTTTATGCACAGTAGAAACTTCTCATACTTAAGTATATATATATATATATATATATATATATATATATATATATATATAAATTCGGCACCCCGTATAAAATCTATGGTGCTGGCATACTCGGCTATCAGGTCCTCATATTACACATATTAAGGGAAATAGTAGTTCGGAATCACTCTCGAACTGTATTAAAATGAAACACATACAAGTGGAGGCGAAGCATAGTTCCAAATCACTAAGGGGTCAGCACGTACTCTCACGTCTCTTAGTACCATCTGACTATCAATTAGATAGCCTATAGCAAGGAATCCTATGTTCTAGGGTACGAGTCAATATCCCCCCATAAAGGCCCAATCGAGATAAGACCGTCCCGACGCGGAAACCCCCGTGATAGCAAACAGCGCGAGTATGATTTTTACAGATATATAATATATGCACAATCACACAGTCATATATATATATATATATATATATATATATATATATATATCCACATTTCTAAATTAGCTGCGCTCAAGACCCACAATTATAATTATCCTCTCTTAGCACATTTTTACTTGATTATCTCGCATAACGGATTTGCCACTTTTATTCTCATATATATAAGTGACTCCACACCTACTTCTCGTCTTTCGAAGTATTCTAACTCCCTAAGTATAATTTCCGTAGGCACACTCACTTACCTTCTAGTTTAACTTCCTTACAAGTCTCGACCTTTTCTTAAATGTACGCATGATTTCATTTGTGAGAATAACTCCCCGTTAATCCTAAATTTCATATTACATTACATTCTCAATCAGCGGAGTTTACCTAGACCCTACTGGTCCTATTTATATCCCATTATGCTCCAACAGTAATAACCAAGGGTTACTACGTATTTTAATCAGATTAAACCAACAGAAGAAAAATATGCAGTTTTTCAGGAGGGGTTGATCGATCGATGTAAGGGGGACGATCGATTGATGTTCTTGAGTCGATCGATCAATCAAGAAGTTATGACGAAAACTTCATTAACCCAGTTACGGGTTTGCCTCTCCAACCTCAACCAAATCTCCATATATCATTCCCAAACTCCCAACAAACGTTACCACAAGTACTATATAACAGAAAACATACTTTTCTACGTAAAATATGTCCCAATTCATCTATTACAACAATTTAATGGGTAAAATTAACCTGAACTTCAAGAACCCTAATTTTTTATTTTTCTGTCAATTCTTCCATTCTTCTCTAGATTTCCTACTTCTAAATCCATACAAATTCGTGGTTTATACTCTTCAATGGATTTAGATGTCCAGAATATGATTACTTCTTCTTCAGCATGTGATTTTAAGTCTCAAAACGATACTTTCTTTCATGAAACAAGTTCTAAACAACCCTAGATTAACATGATTGAGACATCAACTAAAAATAAAGCAAGATAGATAATTGCTTGGAAATTGAGTTTCTTATTTATGGAAGAAAGTGGTACGGCTGCGTTCTCCGTCGCGCGCTCTACGACTCGGTGGTGGTGGCGGTGCAAACGGTTGAGTTTTCGGCCTTGAATTGCTTAGGAAGCTTTCCCACTTCTTCTCTAATGTACGTTCTTTGATTTTGCTCTTGTTAACCCTAGAGGACAACTCCTAAAGGCTGATATAACCTTTGGAATTTCGTGGGTTTAATTTGCCCAAAAATACGAAATGTCCATAATACCCTCCCGGGATGCCAATTAGGCTTAAAAATGCCCCGAGACCGAAACTGAACCCTCGAGTACATTATTTTGACTATCTCGACCCTTCCGGACACATTGGCGCAATCGAAATGGCCATACGGGTGACTTATAATTCATTCACTTTTAATACTAATAAATTAATCCCGACATGACACAGGCGCATCCCGATTTAACTTCCATAATTATCAAATTATACACTCGTGATAATTTAGTAAATTCGATTATACATATTACTTTATCCACTAAGTAATGTTCAAAAAATTTCCAATAATTACTAACTGTCATCACGCTAGAAAATATTTAAAATAATTTTCGGATTAATATAAAATTAATATCTCAATTTAAATTTAATAAATCCCCAAATTTAAAAGTCATAAAAATACGGGGTATTACAACTTCGCTCACCACTAATTTTGCGGCCACTTTGTGATCTCGATTGACTACCTTCTCACATAAAAGTGACAAGCAGATACTAATTTGAATAATAGCCCTCCGTAAAACCTTGTGCTTAGAGAAATATTGCTTAAACAATAGAGGAACCAATTGTATAATCATAATTCATAATCTTTTACAAGTTGGACAAAAAATTAGATGGAACTTTCGAATTATATATTGACTCTAAAAGCACCATCCTTCCTAACTCGTTAAAGTAAATGCACCAGGGAGAATTATTTCCCTTCCCCTACTATCTTCTTTCAACCATAGCTATGGCTTAAATTTCAACGTTTTAAGGTATTTTCGTACATTTTCTCCATCCTTCAAATGACTCCCCCCAATGCATGTGCCCAAAATATGTTCAATGATGTTATTCTCTGCGTGCATCACATCCAAGAGATTGTGCACCGGGTTATTCTTCTAATAAGGCAAGTCAATTAAAATTGATTGCCTAGACCATGCCTTTCTTATCTCAGTTTCATTCCTAGTTAGGGTCTTCTTATGCTTGACATTCTTAAATTTAAGATTCTTACCTGGCATATTAGGTCCATAATCAGAAGATTTACTTTCAATTTCTATGCCTAAAAGTATTATCATTTAGTGCTTTTGGACCAGAGATGAATAAAGATAGGATCAAAAATTCAGGTCTCATAGACTGTGAAGGAGGGAGATTAAGTGGGGAGAGGATCACTATCCATACACTCTGATTGGTGCTTATATTTCCAAATGGGTTAAAATCGTCTGTTTATATTACCAAACGAATGTTACTCTATTCTCGAGCAAAATCACGATACTCAAAATTCGTCCTCTTCCAAGCTGTAGAATCAATAGGATGGCGCATGAGATTTTCCCCTGCTTATGCCCTAGCATGTTAAGTCATTGACCTCCTCTATCCATGTTACTTTGAAAATTCTCTTTAATCTAGGCCCAATGGGAAAATATTTCAACACTTTTTGAGGCACTTTTGAGCATGTTCCTACCTTGCTAGTAGAATGGACATATCTAGTTTCATCGCATACCGGACATCAATCGAGATTTTCATACTCCTTTCAGTATAGTATGCAGTCATACACACAAGAATAAAATGATTTATACTTCATTCACAAACCTTTCAAACTGTTTTTCATAGTAGGATAGCTGTTTGGATGCATATTCTGCTTGGGTAGGAAGCCCTTCACCCAATTCAAAATTTTTGCACGCTAGTGGCAGGCAGACCATATTGAGTCTTCGAAGTAAGTAAACCAATCACGGCATGAAAAGTTTTTTGATCTTTCTCACAACCATATTATAACGGCTCGCTCGCCTTAAATTTTAAACTTTGATAGTCATCGTCGAGGTTCATCCCGATATCTTCATGAGCAAGTGAACCTTGTACATCGTCAGTGACATCATTCTCTTCCACTTCATGAACTCCATATGCGTCATCAACTAAATCCTCTAACACATTATGATCTACATTTTCATCCTCTCCTTGTACATCTATCCTACTTGTTGAAGGTTGTTGTGAAGGTTTCTCGGGGACAAAAGGAACTTTTGGATCCCCATGAAAAATTCAAATTCGAAAACTATCTTGCATACCTTATCTTAACAAATGTAGTTCAACAATTTTCCACTCAAACACCTTGCCATTCTTACACTTAGCACACGAACACGAAAACTCTTCATCATCATGAAATCTTTTTGCATATTTCACAAATTCATTAGCACCTCTGCGAAACACATCCCCTAATCTATTTGTCTCACCCATCCACTCTTTCTATTTAGGATATCACATAACAACTACTACAAACAATCACCTATTATGGGTAAGAAGCGTAAATTCGTGGATTAGCATAAAAAAAAGTGTGAATATTTAGTTCCCATTAGTATAAACAATCACCTATTGAATGTGTATGCATAAGAACTAGAAGGGTAGTTTCTATGACATCATTTTATGCATGCATTCAAATTCAAATTCAAATTCAATTTTAATTTAAAATTTAAATTAAAGTTCAATTTATAATATTAATTCTTATTTTCGCCATCCCCTCTAAGGGTGAGTGGTCCTATCCCATTCGAGACCGCATATTTTTGTAATATACTTGACAACTCATGCACATTGTTCCAATTTGAGAAAAATTCGACAGCATATTCCTATAGTTCTCTAAGTACACAACATAGATTCTCAAGTGTGAGTGTTATTTAAGTTTCTCGATTGAAATAACACTTAACATCTCATCATCTAGTACGCACCAAGAGAACATTAAGATACGACTGCAGAAATTTCCCCCAAAAGTAACAAGTTTAAGACACTAGGAATACTATTATACAGAAACTATGCAGTCCCAAGCTGTCAAAATGGGACAATTAGAGAGATCTCATTACAGGGGTAATGTCCCTCAAACGGTTCTAAGGGTTATTCAATGCGTATGCATAAGAACTAGAAGGCTAGTATCTATACGCACTATATGTAATTTAAAGTACGTTTTATTTAATTATGACTTATCACAATTCAAGAGATTTCATTTAGTTATGTAATTTAAAGTATGTTTCATTTAATTTAAAGTACGGATAATAACTAAAACTTATACCAATTTATACCAATATCAATACCAATTCAATTTCCATTTATACCAATATCAATACCAATTAGAATTCAATTTCGATTTAGAGGAACGGGTCCTATGGAATTACAATGTTTAGAGCATTTCAAATGTCTCAGTTCATTTCATAAGAAGCTAAGGTGATGGTAACACTATTTGGGAAAAGTATAAAGTCCATAAACAACATTGACACTATTTTCAGAATCATACACGCACATGTGACATCCCCAAATTGAAAACAACACGCTAAATTCTCACACACCACACTATTGCCACCACCACCCCCATCCCACCCCAACTCCCACTGCCACACATCACCCCCCCCCCCCGACTCCCCCCTTCACCACCACTGCCCCCCCTTCCCACCCAGCCCCTCCACTCCCCCGTACCCCCTATCCCCCCCCCCCCCACACACACACATCCACACACACATACATATTGGTCGGTTCCATAGTTTTGGAACCAGAATCAGAACCAAAATTGGTCAATTCAGAACCAAACCAAACCATCTATTCTCGGTTTGGTTCGGGTCGGTTCACTATTACGGTTCTTTATTCTGCTTTGTGGTTCTTGTTCGCGGTTCTGGTTCGTGGTTCTAGATCGTGGTTCTCGTTAATAGTTCTGGTTCGTGGGTTGGTTCTAGAGTTAGTTAATGGTTATGGTTAATGGTTTAGGTTCGCGACGTAGGTTCTTTGGTTCGATTTTTCGATTCGGTTCTCAGTTCGGTTCGGTTTGGTTCAGGTATAAAATTGAGAACCGAATTGAACACCTCGGTTCTCAATTTTTTTGAACCAGAACCAACCCATGGAGAAACAAAACGAACCAACCCAACCCAAGAAGGTCAGTTTGGTCTGTTTTTTCAGATTGTCGGTATTTTTGCACACCCCTATCCCCCGCCACACCACTCCCCCCGCCAACCCACATACACACGCAATTCTACACGCACATATACATATACACACACACACACACACACACACACACACACCTATACAAAGGAAATAGAGAGAGAATGTACCTGGAATCATAGAGAGAGAGAGAGAGAAGAGGGGTAGGTTTTTTACTGAGAAAGTTATCATGGGCCTGTCAACGCCTTCGACCGTGACAAGTACGTGACGACTGCCCTTGTCACGGACTTGTCACAGTTAATGTCTGTGTCAACCCATGGTCACGGACTTGTCACGGTCATTGATCATGACAAAAAATGTGTATTTTTTTGTTATGGCCAATGACCGTGACAATTTGGGATTTTTTGTGTAGTGCAAAAAAATGGTAAATCAACAACGTTAACATCAAGACTACAAATTACAAGAATATAACGGGATTTGGGGTTGTAATCTAATTGTGCATATTCAACTCGTATTTGAGTGGTTTTTAAGTTATCTATACCTGGCAACCTGAATATGTCCTGTCTCTATACCCAAACCCTAATGATTTCATATTATTTATTTAATAGGTAAGGGTTCCATTATTAAAATTTCTATACATTTCAATCATATGAATAATATATAATGGGAAAATAGACAATATCTAAATCTATAACCACATAAATATTGTCCATAACACATAGATCAAAATAGGCTACTCGTTAGCCCTCACATAACGAATGGGTATTACTATCACCTTCGGGGATCGCTCGTGCATACTAGATCTAGTTATAGGTTATCCCATCTATATAACCATCACAACATATTATAAAGATAATCACTATGCCTACAAACCAATAATATAGCCACACGCCCAATAGATATACGAAAATAAATTTGTTAAAACCTATATTTCGCATCAGGGTACCCACGTAATCATTATCGTCTATACCCCATAACGATATCCCATCAGGTACGTCCCTCACGAGTACACACCCGCTATGTAGCACATAATACAGAGGACAATTTATCTCTTAGATCAATAGTTTAAAATGTCTAAGTCTCCAAGTTCAATTCAAAATTCCTTTTTTATCAAGTATGAAACAATTCCACACTAGTCATGCGCCTGACCCTAAACTAAACCCATTCACATGGCTCATGCTCACTGACCACAATTGTGACTATTCGCATAGGTAAACCAAAAAAACACTCCAGAATTCTGCATTTATTCAACATACACCCATGTTACGACCCTTGTGTCCATAACCACCATCAACAACTTGCCTAAAGGTTTTAACACCTCTCATATGCCTTAAATTATCACACAAACTTTTCCAATCCAAATGCTATCATTGCAAGTTTCGTGTATTCATATAAGGATTTAAAGGTAAAATTCAGAATTAGAAACCTAGAATTGAATTTCATCCAAAAATCTCAATTCATTCATGCAATATTCGATGGGATTTTAATCAATTCTACAAGTATAGCATACTCTTAACATCAATTTATTCAGTATATCCCAAATTCATGATAGAATGTATCAAATCCATATGGATCAACACCTAATTTTTAGTAATTACATTCAACCAAAAATTTAGTTATTTAATTATCTAAATCATGTGTTTCCATGTTTATATTAGACTCCAATATATAACTATTTTATAATACCAAAAATAATATTATTATATACTAGTAAACTTACCTTGATTTAAGAGGTGAATTCACTCTTAAATTGTTCCCAATTCTCTTCTTATCCAAGTCCAATTGCCCCCAATTATTTTTGTACTTCTTCTTCTCCAAGTGCATTTTCTCTCGAGCATCTCTATAGCCTTAAGGTTTCTTCTAAAGTATTTTAGAGTTGTTAAGGCTAAACCTAATCCTCCTTTTATAATGTTAAACCAAAAAATTAGGGTTGGACCCCAAATGGGCCTTAGACTTTTAATCCCATACTAAATCAAATTAGTCCAACACACAATCCAAGTGATATACTAACCCATATGTCTTAAAACCCATTTCTCAGTCCTAATCCAACACTTTAAATGTCCTGAATGTTGGTCCAATGTACTCTGTCAATCTCAAATTAATCTAACCGGATTAAGTTTTAAGATTACTAATTAAATTAATTATGAATTAAATTGTTAAGTAATTATTAATTCATTACCATGTTTTATGTCCAATTTTATTTCAGACAATATACAAATATAACTCATTTAAATATGAAATATAATTAGTGATGCCACGAGTCACAACATGCAAATAATTCATTCAATTCAATTTAATTTATTAATTAATTTAATGCTCTTAAATTACTGGGCATTACATTCCTCCCCCTAAAATATGGAATATCGTCCTTGAAATTCGAATTCATACCTCACTAGAATGAATCTTGATATCTTGCACATGTTTCATCCTCCCTTTCGAAGGTAGACTTGGCCTCGCTATGGTGTCCCCATTTGACTCTGACTAAATGAACGATGTTTAACCACAATATCTTCTCTCTTCGATCTAGAATAAGTTATGGTTGTTTCTCATAACTCGCATTAGGCTATGGCTCAATCTCACCGAGCCCGTTCTGTGAATAGTCATCCACTTGATGAAAACATTTCCTCAGCATTAATGCATAGAATAAATCATGCACTTGTTAAAATTGGTCTACTAATGCCAATTGATACACCACGGGGCCTATCCAAAATCGTGAAGGCATTAATGGTTAAAGGATCCAACTTCCCTTCAGACCACCCAATTCTAACAACCTCTTTAATCAGGGAGACTGTTAGAAAAATATGATTTTCCACCAGAAACTCTAACTACGTCCTCCTCTTATCGTCTTAACTCTTCTACTGATCATGTGTCATTTTCATTTGTTCTCGGATGAATGCCACCTTCTCTGAGGTGTCTTGAATAATGTTTGGTCCGAACATACTATGTTCGTATGACCCTAACCAATAGGTCGACGAACGACCAGGTCACCTATATAGTGCTATACCAATAGTTTATTGATGACTATTATGATAAGAAAACTGTACAAGAGGTATTTGATGATCCCACTCGCCTTTCAGATTAAACATATATGCCCTAAGCATTTTTTCCAAAATAGAGTTCACTCACTTAGTTTAACCATCTGAGTGAGGGTGAAATTTCGTGCTCAAACTCAGTTGTAATCCTATACCTTCTTGTAAATCCCTCTATAATTGAGATATAAAAATGTTATCCCAGTCGAACACAATCTCATGGGTCACACCATAAAGTCATACAATCTCTGATATAAATAATTTGGTAGACTGCTCGGTTATGAAATTAGTCCATACCAGAAAGAAATGAGCCATATTTGCCAGTCTATCATTAATAACCCAAATTGAATCACGACCTTTATAGGAACTCCACAATCCCACTATGAAGTCCATAGACTTTCTCTCCCACTACAACTCGGGAATGTCTAATGGTTGTAACTCCCCCTCCCATTTTTAATTATTCGCCTTTACTAGTGGAAAAGTGGTAGACATAGACACAAATTCTACAACATCCTTCTTAATCATAATCCACAAATATTCTCAACGCATTTTCTGATACATTTCTCCCTTCTCGGATGTACCGTGAATCATAAATCCTATGCCTTGGTTAAAACTTCCCTCCTTAATTAAGGACTCTCTGGCACTACCAACCATCCCTAAAATCTCAATTTTCTACTTGAACCTATTGAGAAGGAAGCAAGTCTACCTCAAATGAGATATTTTACGTTCTCCTGACATAGGGCTTCAGAAACATGTTCATGTATCATCCTTGTAACCATGGCAAGTGTAACGGTCAATATTCCAAAGAATGCATCAGAAAAATCTAGGTATCGAGTAGCACTTCACTGTGCTGCCCAAATATCCAGTTGGTCATCTTCATGTTCATCCCATGAGGTTACCAACGTAACAGTCGATCTCTTACTCAACGTTTCAGCTACCACATCCGCCTTCCTTAAATGGTACTAGATAGAAAAATGGTAGTCCTTTACAAATTAAAGCCATTTTCTTTGTCTCATATTCAGGTCTCTCAGAGTAAACAAGTTTCGAGGACTCTTTTGATTGGAATATAAAGTGAACCTCTAATCCAAAAAATAGTGTCATGAAATACAAAGGGCAAGGACTACTACGAAAACTCCAAATTTTGAGTGGGATAGTTACCCTCATGAGGCTTAAACTTTCGAGATGCAAAAGCTATAGCCATGTCCTCCTGTATCACCATTTATCCTATTCTCTAAATTGATTCATCTATAAATACAAAATACTCCATGTCGATTTAAGTTAATGCAAGTACAATCACATTATTGAGCATCTCCTTGACCTCCTCAAAGGCTTTCTGTCAATCTTCACTCCAAATGAAATGTTCCCTCTTATGGGTGAGGTGATTTAGTGGTTCAATAATATTCTAGAACCCCTAAATGAACCTCCTATGGTACCTTATTAAACCCAAGAAAATAATAACTTTTGTAGGCACCTTGGGATATCCCCAATCTACTAATGCAAAAATATTTCTAGGATCCATCAAAATCTCTGCTGCGGATACAACATGTCCCAAGAACTATACCTCCGCAGCAAAAACCCACACTTACAAAACTTTGTGTACAACTCATATTCTTGTAGTGTCTGTAAACCCAACTATATATGTTCTTTATCCTTTTCCTTCGATCATAAATATATAAAAGTTATTAATAAGTATAATGACGAACTGATCCGTAAATGGTTGAAATACCTGATTCATCGTATCCATAAACGTTATTGGCATTTTGGTTATCCCAAACAGCATGACTTGAAACTCATATAACCCATATCGCAAGGGAAAATTCATCTTCAGAATGTCCTCCTCCTAAATATATAACTGGTGATAACCTCAGTGCAAGTCAATCTTAGAAAATACTGATGTGCCCCTCAATTGGTCGAACAAATCATTGATGACTAGTAATGGATACATGTTTTGTATTTTGACTTTATTCAACTCCTTGTAATCTATACGTAATTGAAGCGGTGAATCTCTCTTCTTCACAAATAAGACTAGAGCCCCCTACGGAGACGTACTCCTCTGTATGAACCCTTGGCTTAATAACTCCTAGATCTTATCATGCAACTCTATCATATCTAGTAATACCATCCATCATGGTTCCCTCATGATGGCCCTAGTTCCCAACATCAAATATATGCAAACGTCCGCCTCACTAGCTAGTGATAACTCTGGAACCTTGTCAAATATGTATATAAACTCTTGGACAATCGGTATCGAATCTAACGATACTTTTACCTCCTTAAATGAAGTCTTACATATATAATATAAGTATGTTCTATACCCTCCCTCAATCCTAGGAACAACAACTAATATCATATCTTATCTAGTAATAGCAAACATAATCGTCTTCCTACTCCAATCTATATGCACGTGATACCAGGGTATGAAATATATGCCTAGATGATATCATACGTCAACATATCCAATAAAAAGAAGTCGGCACAAAATCACAATCTACCAATATCTACTTCCACTCCTTTACAAATATGGCATAAGGCAGCACCCCCACCTATTGGGGTATCCACATGTGCAGACACATCTTCTGCTACATATACCAATCCTGACAAAGATGCAACTTTATAACTATAAAATGAGTGTGATGATCGTGTCTTAACCAAAATTCATGCATAACTACCATAAATATAAAAAGTACCCTCAATCGCCTGAAGCAGTGCTATATAGCCTACCTGACGTTGTAGCCGCGCCAATAATGAAATTTTGAGCATCCCAATGCCCAAGGCAAATTCGGATGCACTGGTGTAGGTGACAAGGCCTAAAACTGTGGTGGGGATGGAAGCCGTAACACACCGGGATTTTATAAGATTAATTTAAGATTAATAAATCTTAAATTGTGATTATAGTTAAAGTTTATAACTTGAAATTTATAGTTTTGTTAAAATGTAAAATTCAGGTGTTTTCGGACTTATAAAGATGTGAAATCGTGTAAACATGTTAATTTGGACATAATTATTAATAAGATAATTTATTTGTTAGTAGGTTTATAAAATAAATTTTAGAATTCAATTTAAACCATTTTGATGAAACTAAAATTTTGATTACATGAGATGAATATCCCTAAGTTCTGATGAGAATCTGCCAAAATTTTTGACATAATTTTAATGCGTGACATTTTAGTTGTACATTGAATTAGACTATGAGTCATATATATATGGATCTTAACTTTCCAATGAGGTTTGAATCAGGCCATTTGGACTTCTATGAAGGGAGTAATATCCATTTTAGTAAAAGGTGTTTAATTTGTTAGAATATTAGAGGTGTGCAAATTTTTTCTTTTTATGAATCCTAATAGGATAAGGAATCATATATTTTTCACCAACCTAGATGGAGCTTGGGGAGGACTTTTTCAAACTCCTATTAATTTATTCCCAAGAGAAGTTCTCTCCAAAAATACCTCGCCACTTTCATAACCCGAACCTCCATTAAAGAAGTTTTTGAAGTTATTTTAAAGAACATGGACTTATTTTGTTAAGGTCGATATAGAGACGAAGACAACAATATCAAGCATGAATCTTGTATTAAAAGCATGAATCTTGTATTAAAAACTTTTCGAGACGAAGACAACAATATCAACGGATTTTCTATTAAAAGCTTTGATCAAGCATGAATATCTCTATTGTTCCCCTTAAGTATTGTATGTTTCAAATATTTCCAAAACCTTAATTAATATATTTTCTTAAAAATAATTAGAAGATTAATTTGGTAAAATGAAAATTAATTTTGGGGATATTTTTATTAATCAGAAAATATCAAGGTTCTAAAAAATACGGGGCGTGATCGAGGCGTGAAGGACAAGCCTTAAGCCTTAGAAGCTTAGGCGGGCCTAGGCGTAAAAAGGCGTGAAAAGGCGTTTAGGCCTTTTTAATATATTTTATGATTTTTTAACCATAACAAGGCTATTAAAATACTAAAATTGTACATATCATAAATATATGTCTGAATATTTGCAAATAAAAATACTATTTGATTATTTTGGATCTGATAATGGTTCGGTTTGTAAAAAAATCTTTAAAAGGAGATATCTTTTCACTAAAGCATTGTTGTTTTTAGAGAAAAAGTACCCCTTAAGGGTTTTACCAAGCATAAGGCGTCAAAATCTTAAGGCGAGGCGTTTCTCCCATGCCTCAAGCCTAGGCGGGTTTTTTAGAACAGTGGAAAATATGATCTAACACTTCAAATATCGCATTTTTAGATAGTGTTTTGGGTTACGATAAATTTGTGGGAGAAATTGCATGTTAGAATTAAAATATGAACTTAAAATAAAGTTGACTTGAAAATTCTTATTTTATATGTGTGTATGTAGAACAAAAATTATGGTTGTGTGACGTTGTTGATACGCATGTTGGAATGGTATTATGTGTTAAATCACTAAAATATCACAACTATTATTATGGAATTAGTAAACTTGTGTGACTATTTGGTAGAACTTGATTATTACATGATTAAATGAACGTGATTTGAATGGAATTGAAATCTTAGGATTAATTGGAGGATTGTAATGTGAAATTAAATATAATTTACGTTGAGATCGTTTATGTTAATATCACGATGCCGCGGGAACAATGGGCTTTTGGAAGTAGATGCACTTGGACCCATTTTAATAGGTTTCTTTCCAAGTATGGTACTAGTTGGTAGATAGTGTTATTGTTAGCACTTTATAGCTATGGAAGTAATGAGTGTATTCTTGTACGGTTGGGTATTTAATGGGTGGGTCTAGGTAGTACGCCATTACATTATTCCTTTAGCCTAGGTGCGAGACTAGGTGATGTTTTTTTGTAGGTATTCTTCCAAGGTGATTGACTAGGTAATTCTTATGATTTGGTGATCTCTAATTATGGGACTAGGAATGGTTTGTGATTGTGATACCCAAATTATGGGTGGGGCTAACTAAAAATAAAAAGGAACTTGATTAGGAATTAATAATTAATGCCTAAGATAATACACTTGTATTAAAATGGATTTGACATCACCAATATGTCAAGAACTAACTATAATTGCGTCGATTGGGTATAGTTACGTTACGCGGTCGGTTACTGGTAATTCTTTGAGAACATAAGGTACATGTTTTGCACCATGGTATCTCCATTTGTTACAAACTTGACAAATTTCCCACTTTATTAATTGTAACTCAACATCTTCTAAAGATTTCTATTTTTCGTTCGTACAACGGATGCATGGCCACAAAATCTTCTCACTTTTAGGGTTCTTAAAAGCATTGCTAATAAAAATCCTGAACACCTTTAACATAAATATTAGTTATTCAATCAGTCTCCCCCATTCATTCTTTGTATCATGGAAAATCCATTTAATAATCTTCAAATTGGGGTCCTATGTTTACATGATAAAATAAATATCATGTTGCATAAATATCATTTTGCGTAACTGTGTTAATAGGATAATCTTCAAATGGAGGCAATAATATTTGTAAATCAAAGTAAAGCACAAATATAGTGTCAACAACGCGGCAATTAATCAAACTATGCAATAACTTAAATACAAGAACATACCAATCAGCGATACTACACAACCACTTAAACTCAAATTAAATAAATTTGTCTAGTGATATTATTACAAGATAAAAAAATATTACTACATCTTCATCAAACGATAAAGTGGCCAAATGATAAAAGAGTTAAATAATTTTTCAACCCATTCCCTTATCTATTGTCGACGTGCATAGGCACGTCGTCGAAACAACGTGTATGGTATCAACCATGATCTGATACTCACCCTCATGCAAATGTCGACAATGTACTAAATTTCCTACTTGATTGGAGATGAGCATGCACACCCCAACGATATTTTTATCGCTCAGGTCCTTCATATAGTATTTCTCACCATAGTCAACATGGGTTATTGACAATGATCTAAGACCTGTGACATGTTGAGGCACTAAGAAGGGGAATGTTGAAGGAAGAACCGACATCGGGATGCAATAGGGGTTGCAGGGGAACACGACCGGTTAAAGGGACACAATTTGTGCAAGTTTCCCATTAACGCCTCCCAATTTATTTTGAAGCCCCATTACATCCCCTTCCATCCTAGAATGACGTTCGTCAATGGACCGGAAATGATAATGACTGGAAGAATGTTCTTCCA
Organism: Sambucus nigra; assembly: GCA_949130495.1. NCBI lineage: Eukaryota > Viridiplantae > Streptophyta > Magnoliopsida > Dipsacales > Adoxaceae > Sambucus > Sambucus nigra. The sequence continues at coordinate 36,756,679 of OX422211.1, forward strand.
ACATAGGTGCAGTGTGTTTGAATTTTTTTTTGACAGATGAGACTGTAACTCCCAGACCTGAATTTATGGGTTATTCGTAGTCAACCTGGTTCGACTTGAGTTGGTAGGTGTGAAGTTCAATGAAACAACCTAATTCCTAGTCGAGTTTTATTTTAAATTGATGTTTCACTTATTTAGCATGCGAGTTTATTTTCAACATAAACTATGTGTGGGACCCATGGGAGCACCCAAGTCCAAGTAAATAGAGCTGCTAACATAAAATGAATAAAGTACACTTACCTGTACAACACCCTCAAAATACGAACCCGCACCCAACTTGTCGTAACAAAGAGAGGGTGTGAGCCTACTCCCAGTGGGAATATACAAGCAATATAGAAACAAATGGCAGTAAAGAATACTCACACGTTACAATCACATGCATAGAAAAATGTACATGTATCTACATATGTGGGTATACCTTTGAAAATACATATTCAATGCATTAATTGATTTCTCCCAAACTTTACTCGTCTAGATTAATTTACTTTAATCTTTAAAGGTCTTTCTTTATTCGTACTTATCACTTATCACTTATTTAACACACCCAGTTCAACATATGAATCCATTACACTTAATTGATTTCAACACATTCCTTTACTAGAATCACCCCTATTTCATTAATTCAAACATAATTTAGTATTCTGATTAAAAAGTATCATTCCAATGCACGCATTCACCGCATTAGAAAATACTTGTTTATTATCTGAAAACATTCCAATACATGCTTATGCAAATTATAGGTTCAACAATTTAGGTTACTTAACCATCCATTTGCCGACTTACTTTACCATTTGCCTTATCTTATGGACATTATTAAATCTACACATTTACTTGTCTATTCCGCCTGCAGGGAACAATTATTACATTAATTCAAGTTAGGTTGTATTAATATTTTACCACACAAAATATTTCCTTGAGATGTCCCTTACTCCTTTTATTTTTTCTCGAAATTTTACCATTTATCCCATACTTACACGGGCTCCACATAGATGGCTATATGCACTATATGCTATGTCCAGTGATTTAGGGGGGCCTTCTTTTTTATTCCAAATTTCATTAGAGTCCTTATTAATGTGTTTAAACTTTTACACATTTATACATTATTCCATTACCTAACTTTTTTCCGACCGAATCCAAAACCTAGACTTAACTGCCAGTTTTTCAATAGAACTTCGAAAATTTGTTTCTTTTCTTCCTTAAGTCCTTAATCCACACACCCACGTAATTTATACTAAAATCATTTACGCTTAGGACTTAATTCATTTAATCCATAATAGTGAAGGACATTCTTTAACATTTTTATTTCATAAAAATGTTTCACTTTAAGTAAATTACGAATTTACCCTCTGGTTGCCAAACTTGCAATTTAGTCCTTTAACAAGTATTATTTCTCAAGAATGATTCTTAAGTTTTCAACTTAATATTTAAAATAATTTATTCATTTGAACACCGTACTTTTATCCTAATTTTACACTTGACACTTTTACATCTTTCACACATAGCATAACACCTCTTACACAAAACTACTTTTTCTTTCTATGCTATTAACAATACAAAAAGTTGTTTTATCAATTCCTTTGAACTCAACGATGTTCAATTATTCATAAGTCTCCATTTGACAAGAAACTTAAAATACTTATGTCATGAATATTTTAACAACATTAACATCATTCCGCATTTTTATGAAATAAAATATCCATTATTTTCCTTTTACTAGAAACACACACATAAACGTCTCTTTCTTACATTTTCATCCCACAAAAAGCTCATTATTTCTTTTTACTAAGAATACACCAAAAATGACATTTCTTAGATTTTTATTCCATGAAAATGTTTATTTTCTGTTTATTAAGAAAATACATTAGAGCAATATTTTCTACATATTTTTATTCCCTCAAAATGTATATTTTTTGTTTATTTAGAAAATACATTATAGCTATATTTTCAACACAATTATATTTACCTAAAAATGTCTATTTTCGATTTTTTAAGGAAATACATGACAACGATGTTTTCTACAGATTTTTATTACACAAAAATGTCTATTTTAGTTTTTTAAGAAAACACATTACAACAATATTTTCTGCACATTTTCATTCCATAAAATGTCTACTTTCAGATTATTAAGAATACAACATTATGTCATCACAACCCTACTTTTAATCATCAACAATAAGACTACACTATTTCTCCATTAGAGTCTCAATAAAAAAAGAGTAATTTACCCACCTAAATAGTTCCAAAGTGGTGGTGGTGATGAAGATGGGTGACTCCCCCACCTCCAAAGGGGGTCTTAAAGGGAGTCACAAAGCTCTACAAATCAGACCTCCATGAAATCTCCAAAATACCCCAAAACATACATCATTTTTCCTCTTAAAGATATCTCCTCAGTAAACGTGAAAACCCCAACAACCAACTTCTATTGTATATCCACCTTAACATTGGGGAGAAATCGAACATATATATTAGAGTGGTTGTAGGTGAACTATTTGGCATATCAAGAAATGGACGATCATAACGGAATGGGAAAGAGCCGTGAGTTCTAAAATAAACCCCAAGTGTGGTGTTGCCTTCTATTATCTTACCTCTCACGATTCTCCCCTTTTTAGAATCTAACATAAGATATGTCAAACAATTTAAGAAACCTTATCCTCTTAAGGTTGTCCCATATCAGGTATAAATCCCTCCACGGTCAACAATAAATATGATCGAGGGTCCCCCCTCTGACAGCAATTTGCAGTGCCATCAAATCTCTTTCGCTCTTTCTCCTTCTCTTGCCAAATATACAAGCCATGACCCACGATTTTGTGTAATGTCTATACCTATGTACAGTACAGTTCAGTTGGCATGATTCTATATCCACAGTGGAGAGCTCAACATCAAGATTGTGTGTCAGATATTATCTGCGTCATTTGAGTGACGTTCGGCTTCGTTCAAATAACCTCATGTGTCACTCGAGCGACCCCCTTTGTCATTCAAGTAACAGAATCCATGCACAAAATCCCACATTTAACAGCTTTCCATACTCAGCTTCTGAAATCGTATTGTTTAGTTCCCTTGCCTATTAATCCACTACTCTCGTTTACTAGATTTCCCCCCAATAGTTTCCAACGTTAATAAAGGCATTCATAATTTACTCCATAAAACATCTATAATTCTTATATAAGACTTTTATATAAAATTCCCAATTCAAATAATTTTCTTCAACTCTTATTTATACCTATTGTATTTTTCGTATATATAATCTAACTAATTTATCGGGCGGGATATTACAGAGACCCCAAACCTCTCATCCTCCCTTTTCTGTCCTTCCCCGAGGTATGTGAGAAGGCATCATTATCAAGGTCATCACATGGGCTTGAAGCTGACTGACTACTCATAGACTCTTCTAGAGTCTTAGCCAAGTGAGGAGGGAATATATTACTTTTGTCCATTTTTGCAAGCACGTACAAGTTGGACCAATTCGGTATCTTTCCTCTATCTGGGTTGCCTTTTGTCTTGATCGACCACTCGTTCTTTAAATCCTAATAAGATTTCGAGCCAAGCTGATGGACATCATTTTTTTTCCCTATTCTGCTTGTTTTTCTACCTTTACAGAATTTTCGAGTCCTTAGTCTCATTTTCTAAAAAATGACTCCATTTACCGACTCTCAATGTTCGAAGGGACTTCGACTTTGAGGGCCAAAATGTCGGAGCTCAATGCCCCTTTAGGGAAATTCTTCTACCTAAGGTTTCTTTGATATCTTTGGAGTTGTTCAGCAGCCCTTGAAAGAACCTTATTTTTTTGAGTTTGTGGAAAAAGAAAATCACTTTTTGAGTAGCACGTAGATGTCATCTTTAACAATTTTGATCTACGAGGTTCCATTTGTCATCTCCTCCCACTCCCAAGGTCATTTTTTTCCAAGGACAAACACTGGACTTTAAACTCTTGAACATGATTCTTATCCCCTATGGGGTTATTTCCTAATAGAGAGAACTCAGTGGGCTTCTTCTCAACTGACTCGACAGTTTCTGGAGCGTTGGGCATGTATGTTTGATTAATGGGAGTACCTTGCCTACTATGACTCGGAGTAGTGTTGTGAACCATTGGTGGAATCGAGTATTGTTCACCAATTGGTGACAAGAATTATCCTTGGGGTGGTGTCCTCTCGTCGGTTAGAGCGTTGTGTCCATTACCCCCTACATTATCTAAAAAAATAATAAGAATTCAATGTGTATCTATAATAAGTGCATAATTTCAAAGTTCAATATGAAATTATAACTAAAAAATAATTTTTTTTGACCATATATTATAATCTACCTTTTCATGGCAAAACTTTAATAAAAGTTCAATATGTCTGATTTCCATATAGTTGGATTTGTTTTTAAAAACCTACAAATTTTTGCACGTGTCCAATTAGGAGGAATTGCATAATGCACAGATGTGAACGACATGAACTCAAAATCCCATCCTCTTCAACCTATTGGCAAGATTGAGTTTACGTGTATATGTCGCGAGATATCACAATCTTCATCAATGCTCTTTGTATGTAATTGTATCAATAATGAGTGAATTTTTTTCTGCCTTCTCTAATAGCATAAGCAAGGTTAGTGCTCAATCAGGATTATGTACGTGAAATATATATTTGTACAACTTCATCCCAACATTCTGGTAAGGAAAAAAAAGTACGATTGAACGAGTATTCTTGTTGGAGATGAACTCCATAGTTTACAAGGTATTTAAATCATTCAATTTTCCTATTCTCGTACCAATGAAATGGAGTACCCTCTAAATGAGTCTCATTAATGAAAGAGTTATGAGTGTGGTCCAATCACAACCTTTCATAATCCTATTGCCATTGATTATCATCGTGATTCATTTTTCTCAAGAAAAATGAAGGAGGACGTGAATATGATTTCTCTAAATAATAGATCTAATGAGTCATTAACTAGTTAGGTTAGTTTTATTTAGGTATTGAATGATCACTACCCTTCTCTTCACCCAGTGCAATTTTTATTATTAGTTATTATGTACGAGGGCATGAATCCAGTGCATGTTGGATCTCATTGTTAATTTATTAGGATTTGAATATCTATTTTTATATTTTTTTAAAAGAATTATTGCACACACACACACACTCAGAACACACATAAAAATACACACATGTGTGCAATATATACAATGTGTGTGTATACCTACTTCTGTATTTATTTATATTTTTACCCAAATAATTGTGTATACCTATTGTTCTATTTTTTTTTAAATTGTCTCTTACACACACACACAGAGTACACATAGAGTACACAATACACACACACATATAGGGACGTAACCAGGATTTAGCATGAGTGGGTGACGCGACTAAGAATGTGTCTCGAAAGCACTTACTCTCTAGGCTCAATAACAAGCCTGTCGCTCAAGTAATAATCCGATAAGTCGGGTATCAATCCTCAGGGAAATAGGACAACAGAGTTATGACGACGTTGGACAGATGAAGGAATCCTAACTTTGACTCTAAAGAAAAAGGAAAAGGTGATTTGTTTTGGGAATGGACTACAACTAATTGCAATTTTAAAAATATTTATTTAATGAACTAAAGTATGAATGGAATGCAATTATTCTAAATTACCTAAAATACTAATGATGAATGACTTAAAATTTAAACTATATGATGAAGGAAGCAGGACAGGAATACAATCCCTCAACCCTCGTGTATTGTAGGTATAAAACTAATCGTAAATTTAAGTGATTAATTAGACCCAGAATTTAGTACTCCCAAGCATTACGTATATGAGGTTCAAGCCCGCACCATACTTAATCAGAGGACGAGTAAATCGGTATTATGATGGCAACACTCGAATTGCATTCTAAAGCATCCCGGTTACCCTGAAGCAAACGAGATCCAATGATCTATAATTATTATGTTGTTACGCAATACAGTCGTAATAAATCATTAAATTCAGAGGAATAATTTTATACACATGCAACTAACACATCAGGTAGAGTTCATGCATCCCGACCTTTTAAATCTAGCCGGGCATATGGAAACTTGAAAATAACACATTTTGAATGAAGGGAAACATTTTTACTGCGGGAATAAGATGAAGAAAGATGAGATTATAAGTGAACAAACAACTAGAACACAAATTGAGATAGAAATTAGAATGATTTTACTAGAATTTGAACTTGAAAGTAACTAGGGTTTGTTGTTCTTCTCCTCTAAAATGGATTACAAAGTTTCCCTAATGAATTAGAAGCCTCCTCTCCTACGTTTGGGAGGAGTACAATTTATTAACTACGAAATAAAAGAGTTTGAACCAAGTAAAACTCTAATCTTTACAAGTGGATAAGTCCGAAAAATCGATAACAGAATCGATCCGAGTAAAGGGTTCGGTTCGGTTCCATCTTTTGTAGAATTTATAGAAAACTCTTCGAGCATGGGATCGGTTCTTTATTTCCTTCCTTCGGTTCGGTTCCATCTTTTCAACTCTTTACAGGAAGTTTTCCAGAAGTAGGATCGGTTCGGTTTTTCATCACTTCGGTGCGGTTCTGTTTTGCCATCCTTTACAGAAACTTCTCTCATGATGGATTCGGTTCATTTTAGTTCTCTTGGGTTCGGTTCCCTTTTATCAGTTTTTGCAGAAATCTTGCTTTCTTGTGTTTCTTTGTATCTTTTGGTACGAAACTTGGATTACAACGCTGTATACCTGCGAGATAAATGACGAACACACAAAACTCGATGTACTCATTAGAATTTGTCAATAGCAAAGATATTATATAAATCCACTTGAATTACACTACGCTAAGTGATAAAAGCCTATAAATTAAGGGGATAAATGGGAAGAATTTATGCCTAATCAGTGGGGGATAATTTAATGGTGATTTTCAAGGGTTCGGGAGCGAGAGCCCCTGAGCCGAATTTTTTGAGGTAATTTTTGAGAATTTATAAATGAATGACTTAAATACTTATTTGATCTACTGGAAAAAAGATAAAAATTGATTGAATAAAGATTATTTGTCATTTAAGCATCCAATCCCTAAAATCAATCCTAACATCGACCTGAAAATTAACCCTTACAAGCATTAGCCCTAAAATTGATCCCGAATTTAACATCAATATTAAAGGAGAGGGCGATAAATAAAAAATACAATTTTATATTTAAGTCCCAAACATAAACCAATAATATCAATAAAATTAAAATTTACCCTAGTTTGAAAATAATTTTTTTCCACCTAAAAACTTATATAAGCATATATATGTATTTTTTTTAGAATACACACACACACAGATATGTACATACATAATACACATGCGCATACATACACATATACAATATACATATATAGTATACACACACATATACAATATACACGCATATATACATAATACAAACACACATACATACACACACGTATACACACATTCACACATATACACATAGACATAGAAATACACACATACACATAGAAAGACACACATATATACAAATGCACAAATACCCGAATACAAAATATTAGGGTTTAAGGGATTACTTTTGAAATTGAAAGAGAGCTTAAATGAAAAACTTGAGATTGAAAATGAAAAGGAGCCGAAATCGAATGAGAGAGGGAGATATTGATAGGTTTGGAAACTTTCGAGTAAAAATGCAAACTATTCTGGGTTTTTAGTATAAAGACACTGGTCACGACCCTCAGCGGTGACCAGTTGCCGTGACCCCTTTAAAATTTAACACTTCAGTCAGGAAACAAAACGATGGTCACAACCCAAAGTTGTGACTCCTAAATTCGTATGGTCATGACCCCAAGCTGTGATCGGTTTAATGTGTATTTTGATTTTTTGTCACGAACTTGGATCGTGACCCTATTCGCAACCACACTTTGAGGGAAATTTGGTTCCATAATGGTCACGCACATGTCATGACTATGGTTTATAACCCATACTGGTCAAGGACTTGGTCTGTGACCACCTTTAAGAATATCCATGACAACACTGGGTCATGGACTTCATCACGCCAACTTTAGATATGGTCATGGCTTTAGGTCGTGACTAGCTAGTCACAGCTCCGGGCCATGACCCCAGACCGTGATAATTTGCAAAATTTAGCGTGGTGAGATGTCTTGAACTTGCGAGCTACTTGATTTATTAACCTCAACTTGTTCACCTCATAATTAGTTTCCAGAATTACTAGATCTTCTTCACCACTTAGATTTTCTATGGGCTAGTGCACATAATCATTAGTCATGCTGGACTTATTATGGGCCTTGATGCCACTAGTATGATTCGCTTTTACATTAAGGGCCATTGTTAAATCTTTAGGCTTCTTTTGATTAATTAATTTACCTCCTTCATTTTTCTCCTTATACACATAATAGACTTTCTTCTTACCTTCATTATCTCCTGATTTGAAAATATAGCTTTCATTATGTCCCTTTTTGAAACAAAAATTGCAATATTTGGGCAGGTCTTATACAACTATCTCTTGTTAGAAACCCTTGCTCCCATAATAAATCCACACCCTATTTATAATTATATTTGTGAGATTATCCTCAATACAGACTCTTGTTAAACTTGGTCGGTTAAATTCAGCAATTAAGTTATCCGTTCGCAATGGTTTTCCACGATTTAAGAAATAAAATATAGGTATGACTTAGAGAAAAAGTGTATTGGAAATATAGGGAAGGATATCCAGATTGGAGGTACACTACTCTCCCACTACACCAAATCCTGTGAATGGTCTCGCCCAGTTGATCACGGCCTAAGTTTGCGACCTGCTAGTCACGGACTTAGGCCATGACTATCTCATTTTTTGGCGTGACCATATTCATTACCACACTAAATAATGGATGCTCTATAAGTGGTCGCGGACCAAATCCCTGTCCACAATGGGTCAAGGACTTGGGGCGTGACCAGGGCGTGACCATCTTGGCACCAAATTAGTGCCAAAATTCCCTCCAAGCTTAGTGGCGGATGGTTTATGGACTTGGACCGTGACCATAGGCGTGAAGAAGGAGAAAACATATACATATGGGGTCACAGTTAGGGGTCGTGACCATTTCTTGATGTGGGTCACGATTATGGGAAGTGACCATCCCTCAATTGAAGGTTTGATGTTGGTCACGCAAGGGGTCATGGCCTAGGCGTGGCCATTCGTCAATCAGTAGCAGGCATGAGGTCACGACTTAGTGTTAACCATCCCTTAATTCGTGGTTAGATGTTGGTCTCACATGAGGGTCACGACTGTAGGCCATGACCATTCATCAATCAGTAGTAGGTACAAGTAACTAATGGGTCGCGATGGTGGGTCATGACTCTTGGTCGTGACCAGGTTCATCCTTTAAAAAAAACTGCGCTTTTCTTAGACCCTAGTCTCTATTTGGGCATTTACGATTTTGTTAATCAGTAGCAGGTTTGGGCAATTTTTGCAATTTGATTTCGGTTAAGGGGTTTCTGCGATTTCAGCTCTAAGATTTGTGAAAGGTATGTGCGTATATGTGTGTGCATTTCAATTTGTTAATTTGTGGCTGATGTGTGTGTGTGTGTCTGTGTGTATGTGTGTGTATGTGTGTGTGCATTTCGATTTGTTGATTTGTGACTCATATGTGTGTATATATAGATTTCTATTTCTGTATATGTGTGTGTGTGTGCGTATATATTTCAATTTTTGTGTATATGTGTGTGTGTGTGTGTGTGTGTGTGTATCTGCGTGTGTATATATAGATATATGTTTGTATGTATGTGTATGCATAGATTTATGTATATATGTCAACAAACCCTAGAAATTATATTGGGGTTTTTTTTTTGACAAAATATTACGACATTATATTTTTTGGGGAATACAGATATTTAGTCCCACTTTTAAAGATTTAATTGTATCCACCCCTCTATTTTTATTTTTTTAGTCGTCGGTCCTATCGTAAGAACTGTACGACTGTGACACCCCGCCTAATTAAACCTTAGGTGATCAAGCCTTAATTTAATTTAAACAGGTTTCTTAAATGGTTCATTCTTAGCATCACTGCCAAAAAAAATTTAAATTACTAACCACCTAAGTGAAATTAAGCTAGTGCCAAATTTTAGCTTCCTTAAGCAGAATAAACAACCCATACAAAACGATACAATTCCAGCAATACTAAAACAATTCGCATAAATAACTGAATATAGATAAAGTCTTGCCGAAAACCACGGCCAAGAAAACCAACTCAAAATCCAAAATCAGAATAACTGTAAAAGTAAAGATTGGACAACATGTTCCAACTAAGAGTACTGAAACTAAGATCCTGCACTAGAACTGAAAAAGAGAAAACGTCTAAACAATCCCTGCAACATCCACACGTGCTGCAGCTCCCAAATACCTGGAATGAAATCATGCTGGGTGTCCCTGTGGCTGGGCACCTAAAAGGTTTTTAAAAAATTTTACATAGCAAGAGTTAGTACTCAAAACATTTAAAAACATTTTGCAAGCAGTTATCACAATAGAGTTATTGATTACACATATCAAGATTTCGCACACTCCTTTGAGCTTCCTCACCTCTCTTCTATAGTGCATGTCTAACGAGGGTACTTAGTTCACCTAGTTGTACTACCCCAGTTAACTAGATCAGAATACCCACTGCATGTACCCCCTCACTAAGTCCCCATAACCTACTCGCAGTATTTTAATAATCCATATTTCATATGCTATAAACGTAGATAACTTACTTACTTCTTGTTATCCTTATTCTTATAATAATTACATCACGCTACTTAATTATTACTAAGATATTTTCAATCCATCTCATTATATACTATCCTAAGTCAGTAGATTATACATATGGAATACATTTTATCACGCAACATGTATTAAATATTAGTTATCACTAACATATCCTTTTGACACACATAAAGGACTCTTGGTTCGAAATGATTCATCGACCCCAAGTGAGAGTTGGTTCGGAATGATCCATCGACCCCAACTATTTATATATATAGATATATATATATATATATATATATATATATATATATATATACATATTCGGGTTCGGGACTCTTTCATCGCGACACCAGTTTAAGGTTTGGTTCGGCATTTTTACATCGACCCCAAACATATAATAACTTTATGTTAGTTCGGAATATCTCATCGACCCTAACATAATTAATTTAGGTATAATTTTCTTAACCCAAAAATTCATATAATTTAGTAGGTACACACCCGACCTATCAAATTATGCCCTTACGTAATATATTTTACTTATATTCGGCGTACACATTAATTTATGATTTATTTCACTATTGCATTTATTCGAGTATGCACGCAACTCTAAGGGTCATAGTTACCCCTCCCTTGATTCAGTAGTTAAGCTATCTCTAACCTACTGGTATTTTTTCGGAATTGACTCTCACTCTTTCCGTAACTATATTCTCACATTCCCGATACACGACTCAATCGGTTACCTTCCCGTCGGTCCATTTCTCCAAATTTCACACTCAATCATTTATGAAGAAATCTCACGGTACACCTACTGGTATCTATTAAGTCCTTTCATAGGTAAAATTTCATCACTAAGGTTCCCATTAAGTGACGGTAATTGAAAAGAAATTTATCCATAAAATTCTCTAAAGTACAGCCAGGGTCGATCGATCAACTGCTCGATCGATCGACATTCAAGGGTCGATCGATCGATCGAACAGTGACAGACCCAGATCGTCTCCTTCATGCGGGTTACACCATTTTTGTTTATCCATCTCCCATGATAATTCACCATACTTGCAACTAACAATTTCTAATCATTCCTACATATTCTAGGATGGTTACTAAAGATCTAAAACAACAAAATCATTACAAATTTCTTCCAAATTAACTAAAAATCTTCTTATTATTCAAGAACCCTAAAAATACAATCTTTCCATCTTTTCATCATAAGTCCAGATTTTTAGTTCGATTTAATCATCAAGTATTCTATGATATTAGATTATTTGGAGATAAAAAACGTTCTACATGAAATCCCTATCAATCATGGATCATATTCAAGTGTTTTCTCCAAAAAATATCATAAAAATCATGTCCGTCCTAAAACTTATATATGGGTATTATAACTCAATTTATTTTGCAAGTAACCACTTGCCTTATGTTTTATAGGGTCTGATTTCATGGTTGTTGTTGATGATTGATGATTCTTATCCTTCAATCCTTCTTCCCAACAAGTTGGTAGTGAAATCTCCTTTGAATTCTCCTTACTTCCTTCTTTTGCCTTAGGAAATTGTTTCTCTCTTCTCTCTAATGGTTATGGTGTATTTCCCTCCTCTCTAACCCTAGCCTCCAACTATTATAATCTGACGTAGGGTTCCAAAATTCGTAGGTCTCCTCACCCTTAAATGTAAAGAGACCAAAATGCCCTCGTATGGTCCCGGTTTAGCCCAAAAATGACCCGGCACTCAACTAGTACCTCATGGTACACTATTTTGACTAATTCGGCCCTTTCGGAATCATCTGTGGACTCTAAATTATCTTTTAAGTCTCTTAAAATATGTTTATCATCTCACCTTCAATTTTTTCTATGCGCGACACTCGGTCGAGATAACTCAGGTACGTCCATGGCCGTACATATCAACATTCAATATTTACTATTCACATTTAGTAAATTTTTAATCGTCATATTAATCAGTGTCTAACTTTTATTAATCGTTATTATTATTACATCACATTAAATTACTCTACTCACGTAATTTAATTTAAAATGTATCACATTAAATTACTCTACTCACGTAATTTAAATAAAACCTATTTTCACATTAAATTACTCTACTCACGTAATTTAAATAAAACGTATTTTCCTAACTATGCATAAATACGGGGTATTACAACGACACATGCCATTCTCTGTGGAGAGAAAGAGAGGTGGTTGAGAGAGGTTTTGAATAGTTATGGGACTAAATACAATTTAAAACATACATAGGAGGGGAGCCTAAAAAAAACTTTGGACATGGGGATAAACCCAAAAATACTATATTTTTTTGACAAAATGTAATTAAGTGGTTTTTTAATAAGTAAAAAAATTACATCGACATTGTTGTGGGTTATATGCATGTCATCATATTATATTGGGGGTTATATGCGTGTCGTTATTTTTTAGGATAATTTTAGGCCGACACACAAATGCTTTTAATATTGAATATGTTGTTCATTGATTTTAGGAAGAAGATGAAATTAAAGGGTATTAGCAAATATTAGCAAATATGGCTATTAGTAAGTTTTCCATAATAATTATTATTGTTTTCTAAATATAGCAAATATGGCTATTCGTAAGTTTTTCAGGTGATCTTAATCTTTTGCAAGAGCTATTTCGACGATTTGGTGTGATTTTTCATTTTCGTAGATTCTTTCCAGGCAAAGAAGAATAATTAACCTCCCTACCAAAGCAACTTTGGTATAATTTTTGTTGCTAATAGGTAAACAGTAATGCAATATCTAAAATAATTTTGGCACTCTGATTTTCATTTTTTATTTGTTGAAACTAAAGTACATTGTGTGAAAACGTTGAATGATTTTAAGGTTACTAATAACCCTTTTTTCATTTGCATACAAATGAGCTAAAGTTTAAACCATGACCAGTTTTCTTTGCATCTTTATCTCGTGGCCCAAAATCGTGTATGTACAAGGTTCTTCATGTAATTGTCTTGGATAACTTGTATTAGAATGTGTTTAATGGTGAATTTAACTTTCCTTTCGCTTCTATTACAAGTTCAGTTAGATAAGTTTTAATAATTTCCTCTCTTTTTGTTGCAGATAATTGAGAGGAAATGTGGCAAACATTTCAATCTGGTATGCTTTATTCAACTTATACGTATATGTCGTCATTTTGTCTTGTGAATTTTGATATTTTGATATGATTATTTGGGAGTGAAGGTTGTGGCTTTATTTTTTTTACGATTGCTCCTTGTGGCTTGACTTCACTAAATTTACGTGCTAGAGGACAAGATCATTAATAGAGGAGGAAAATTTTAGTTAGTTTTAGACGCTCAACACTTGATTGTATCTTATAAAAGATTGGTATAACGGAATATCATATTCTTTTCATAAATTAAAAAGAAAAACGTGAAGTAGTGGTCACACACCTTATTAAGCTTCTCCTTAACTGATTGAACTGTCTAATTCATTAATTGTGATGGGAAATAGTCCTAACATCAAAGTAATAGTGTCGGAGAGACAATAGTAAGCCCGAGACAAATATTTATAATGAAATTATGCAAGGTCAGTATATGAAAGTTCACTAAGAGGTCTCAATATCTTAAGATCGTAGGCATTGCAATTGAAAATAGCATTGAGGGTCATAATAAAGTGAATACTGGTTATGAAAAATTAATCCAGTCAGTGATTTTATTTTATTAGAGAGAAGTACAAATTGTTATCATGCCTAGGAGTGTGTGCACTTCTGTGTCTTTGACGTATGCTTTGCGTTAGACTCGTACAATCTCAATTGTGGACTACCTTTTCTTATACTTTGGCTTTATAGATGTCAACATGCTCGTTGACAGTACTAGCAGTATTACTAACTTTTTCCTTTACAGAGGTACTCCGCCCTTTTTTATTAGGATTTTGCTGAAAGATGCTTTTTTTAAGTAAAATAAATATTAGTTTAGTTATGTTCTTAATCCTATTCATGAAGGGGAATGATATTATTTAACTTTTCCTTATTGTCAAAGTTAATTGCATTCATAAATTACACCAGTTAGGTCCACTTTCTTTTGAAATCAAAATATGAGTGCTATAGCCACCATTGGTTTCTCGTTGTGGAATGAGTGGCAGTAAGTGTTGGCTGAAATAATGTCTACCCTTATTGAGTAGATCCAAAGACCTAACACTCTTGATAAACCATTGGGGCAACATAATGGAAATTAGCATATCCATGACCCCACTAATGCGCTCCAGCTTATTAATTTTATTTTTTATTTCCATCAAGAAGATGATACAGGGACGATGAGTTAATTGCCTCCTTTAGCATACAGACTATTTGGGGTCGCCCGACTCCATGACAGTTTCACAAGACCATTAGGATCGCCCTTGTGGCTATTTAGGTCCGACCACCATAATCCATCAACTTTCTCTTCATCAATATCATTATTTCTCTCAAAATTTCTCATGTCGATTACTATTGGCATATCCATTAAGCCTTTTTCTAAAGTTATGAGTTTACTTTGGGCCTTTTGAGATTGAAATCAACATTTGCACCGGCCTTTAGCCCCCATTCCTCCACGGTTCGATAAAAGAGGAGTATACACCACCCTGCTTATCTTTGTTTTCCCATTAGTATCTTCTTCACTTTCTTGTTTTTCCTTGAGGGAGAGGTTACTAAAGTTTGAATCCAAATTGAGTTCTTCTACTGATTTGTTCTTGTCAGTGTCAGTATTGGTTGTCAAAGAAAGGTCCTCCAAAAATTCTATGATGGTATAAATTTGCTCTTTATGGGTAATCTCCATTGATGACCTAGATTTTATTGAGCTCGTGTTTTTTCTTTATCATTTGAGATGAAAATGGTTGTCACTGTCATGTTTTTGTGCTCAGAATTGGTTTTGATGGGTGGTTCCGGTGATTTTGTTGCAAAATGGTGGGACTTAGTATCCCTAAACTTAAATTTTCTAAGTTTATGAACTATTTGATTAACTTGGGCTGGTGATTAACTTTTTCATTTCATCATTAGCATAGATTATATCACACTTGGGAACCTTGGACGTACGTTGAATTGATATAGCACGTGGGGAATTCATATTCGGCTCCATTATGGGCAGCTTGCGTACATTATCCCTTGTGTTGATATTCTCTGTCACCCTCACTCCCACTAATTGGCCTTATTCCATACAAATGGTAATTTCTATCTGTTGTTTTTGTATTCTGTTTATCTCACGTGTTAGGATATTATTGTGGTGTTAGATTTCGAAAAACCTCTCATTATTGTCGGCGGCCCCCCTATATGCATACAATCTGAGTCTCGGATCACAAATAACTCATCCTTTCACTGTGGTTGCTTGATAGTAGCGGTTATCATGATCATCCCTGTCCCTTGCAATCATATAAAAAAGGTGAATCATTCATATGTGAAACCCACCCTTGATCCCTCATTTTCAATCTTATGGAGTTCTAACTTAGGGATATTATAACTATTCTTGTGATTTGTTTACCATATTTCAGTCTTCATTTATTTATATGAGTTGAGATGCTTCTATTAGTATATTATAACTGTTATTACTGATAAAAACCTTTGATTAGTAGGTCTTTTTTTTTTACCAACTAGTGAATATTATTATGTGGTATATGGGACATACCATGTTTTTATTAGAATAAATTAGTTCCAATTTTTAAAACACTTATAAACTTTTGTGTGTAATAATCAGTTTGAATTTTGATTGTTATTGTGTAAATCGTTGATTATGATTGCTGAACTGAAAACCAGGCATATACCTTGAGTTGATGGACCGAGTCTCTTGTTATTGTTAAATTATTGAAATGATGGAAATTATGACAGAACTCTTCTTATGTTATCAATTTCATTTTATTTTTAACTTTTGGAAATGTGATTTCATCAGAGTTGATTTCAATTTAGTCTTGTTATTGATTTATTTGTAATATGTACATACAATTCGATATTACGTGAAGAAGATGTGGGGGGTTAGAGGATAAAAAGTAGCTTCTAAAGTCTTTCTTGCTCCGGTAATACTGTTATAATGTTTTCAATATTAAAAACTATTCTATAGTGTTTTGATTTTATTCTTTTAAAATCTAATGCTCAATTCTCTCTCTCGCTCTATGTCTCTTTAATAGTCCATGAAATCACTCTCAGGTACATGAATGATATGTTGTTCATGCATGAATTACATCCCCTTAATTCTGTATTCTTTTAAGATATTATGTTTAATTTTGTCCCCCCCTCCAGGAATTATTTCATTTATATGTTCCCAAGGTTTAACTTCAATGAGTTTTTTTTATTGACGGGTTACCGTAATGTTTGTGACTTTGGACAAAATTGCTCAGGCATATCGAAAATATGCTGTTATTTTGATTTTAGAGAACTATGCTACATTTCAGAATAGGTATAGCGAGATTTAAATGTAGATATGAGGGATTGCGTTGATAACTTATTTTAGAACAATGTATTCATTTCTTAACCATCATTACGCCAGAAGAGGCATAGTGACACGTGTATCGATATACCACAACCATCATCATCATCATCATCAATTTGGTTTATTGTGTTTGTGGTCTCATATTTTCTTTTTCTTTTTGGGTTTGGAATCTTTTAAGTACTTGATTCGTTTGTAAGGTTTGGAGCTACTACGGGGTTGCTACGGTAGCAGATGCTATGGGGCTGCTTTGGGCTAATACGGGGCCTCTACAGAGTTGCTATGGGTAATGTTCATTTTCATTGTTTTGGCATTCTGACCAAGTCGGCTCTTTTTTTTGGTGTAAACATTTACTTATTAACTTTTCACCCTTGTTATTTTTTATATGACACTTGCTTTGAGTTGTTGTTTGGGATTCTTGAATTGTTGTTGACTGGTGGATTTGAACATTTAAATGTCCATTGAGTTGGTTGACCCAAGGAATTTCTAATACATCGCATTATTATTTGAATTATTGTTTGGGATGATTGAATTGTTGTTGATTGGTGGAATTGAACATTTATATGGCCATTGAGTTGGTTAGCCCCGGGCATTTCTAACATTTAGGGATGGGATTAAATCGAATATGAAAAAGACATAAATAAAACATACTATAAATTTAAAAAGCTTGTTGTTAAATAATTACTACCGAATAAATGAAACATACTTACCATGGTCACATGATAGGTACCAACACCTCGCATGGGATCAATGTAACTAGTAAGAACTGACCGCGCGATCACGGGACACCCGGTTTGAGAATACGACGATAATTTGAAAATATCTAGACTTAGGCTTAAAAAATAGAATTAGAGAGACCCACCCCGAAACAACACCCGAACGATCCTTTGAGAGGCACCAACACCTCGCACGGTATAATTGTAACTCGTATGGACTCGTCGCAAATTCATGGGACTCCGGGTGTGAGAATACGATGATAATTTGAAAATATTTAGGCTTGGTCTTAAAAGTTTGGCGTTACAGAGTGGAAATCCGAAACAACCCTCGAATAGACCCGTGAGAGGTACAAACACTTCGCACGGGACCAACGTAACTCCTAGGAACAGACCACGTGATCATGCTACTCTCGGTTTGATAATATGACGATAATTTGCATATTTCTAGACTTAGGCTTAAAAACATGCCGTTAGTGGGTGAAACCGTGAAAATGCCCCCGAATGGCTCGGTGAGTGGCACTAACAGCTCCAACGAGACTAATGTAACTCGTAGGAACATAGCGCGCTATCACGGGATTCTCGGTTTGAGAATACGGTGATAATTGGCATGTTTCTACACTTAGGCATAAAAACATGGCGTTAGTTGGTGAAAACCCGAAAAAGCCCCCAAACAACGCTGTGCGTGGCACTAACACCTCGCACGGGACCAATGTAACTCGTAGGAACTGACCGCGCGATCACGGGACTCCCGGTTTGAGGATACGATGATAATTTGCAGATTTCTATACTTAGGATTAAAAAAATGACGTTAGTGGCTGAAAACCCAAAACAACACCCGAACGGCCCCGTGAGTGGAACTAACTCCTCGCATGGGACCAATGTAACTCGTAGGAACTAACCGCGCGATCACGGTACTCCCGATCTGAGAATATGATGATAATCTTCCTATTTCTAGACTTAGGCTTAAAAACATGACGTTAGTGGGTGAAAACCCAAAACAACCCCCGAATGGCCACGTGAGTGACACCAGCACCTCGCACGGGATCAATGTAACTCCTAGGAATTTATCGCGTGATCACGGGCCTTTCGGTTCGAGAATATGATGATAATTTGAATATTTCTGGACTTAGACTTTAAAACATGGGGTTTGAAGGCAAAAACCCGACTCATCCCCCGAACGGCCCCGTGAGTGGCACCAACTCCTCGCAGGGGACAAATGAAACTTGTAAGAACTAACCGCGCGATCATAGGACTCTCGGTTTGATAATACGACGATAATTTGCATATTTCTAGACTTAGTCTTAAAAACATGGCATTAGCTGGTGAAAACCTAAAACAACTCCCGAACGGACTCGTGAGTGGCACCAACATCACGCACGGGACCAATGTTACTCGTAGGAACTGATCGCGTAATTATAGGACTCTTGATTTTAGAATACGACTATAATTTAAAAATATCAAGATTTAAGAAAAACATGACGTTAGTTGGTGAAAACTCAAAATAGCCCCCGAACGTCCTCGTGAGTGGCACTAACACCTCGCACGGGACCGATATAACTCGTATGAGCTAACCGCGTGATCACGGGCCTCCCGATTTTAGAATACAATGATAATTTTTATATTTCTAGACTTAGGCATTAAAACATGGCGTTAGAGGGTGAAAACCTAAAACAGCCCCCGAATGACCCCGTGAGTCGCACCAACACCTCGCACGGGACCAATGTAACTCGTAGGAATTGACCGCGTAATTACAGGACTCTCGATTTTAGAATTCGACTATAATTTAAAAATATCAGGATTTAAAAAAAACATGGCGTTAGTGGGTGAAAACACGAAACAGCCCCCGAACGGCCTCGTGAGTGGCACTAACACCTCGCACGGGACCGATATAACTCGTATGAGCTAACCGCGTGATCACGGGACTCCTGATTTGTGAATATGATGATAATTTTTATCTTTCTAGACTTAGGCATAAAAATATGGCGTTAATGGGTACAAACCTGAAACAGCCCCCGAACGACCCCGTAAGTGGCACCAACACGTTGCACGGGACCAATGTAACTCGTAGGAACTTATAGGACGATCACTAGAGCGCCGGTTTGAGAATACGATGATAATTATAATATTTCTATACTTAGGCTTAAAAAGATGGCGCTAGAAGGCAAAATCTCAACACAACCCCTGAACGGCCCCGTGAGTGGCACCAACTCCTCGCACGGGACAAATGTAACTCGTAGGAACTGATTGTGAGATCAAGGGACTTTAGATTTGAGAATATGATGATAATTTACATATTTCTAGACTTAGGTTTAAAAACATGATGTTAGCGGGTGAAAACCCAAAACAGCTCGCGAATGGCCCCGTGAGTGGCTCCAACACCTCGCACGGGACCAATATAACTCGTAGGAACTAACCGCACGATCACAGACTTCCAATTTGAGAATACGACGATAATTGACATAATTCTAGACTTAGGCATAAAACCATGGTGTTAGTGGGTGAAAATCCGTAACAGTCCCCAAACGGCCCCGTAAGTGGCACTAACACCTCGCACGGGACCAATGTAACTCCTAGGAACTTATCGAGCAATCATGAGAGCCCCGGTTTGTGAATATGAGGATAATTTTCATATTTCTAGACTTAGTCATAAAAACATGGTGCTAGAAGGCAAAAACTCAACACAACCTCCGAACAGCGCCGTGAGTGGCACGTACACCTCGCACTAGACCAATGTCACTCATAGGAACTGATCGCGTGATCACGGGACTCCCGATGAAAATTTGCATATTTCTAGACTTAGGCTTAAAAACATGGCGTTATGGGGGTGAAAACCCTAAACAGTCCCCGAACGACCCAGGGAGTGGCACCAACCCCTCCCACGGGACCAATGTAACTCGTAGGAACTGACCGCACGATCACGGGACTCCAGTTTGAGAATACAAAGATAAATTGCATATTTCTAGACTTAGGCTTAAAAACATGACTTTTGTGGGTGAAAACCCAAAACAGCCCCCGAACGGCCCTGTGAGGGGCACCAACACCTTGCACCGGGCCAATGTAACTCGTAGGAACTTACTGCACGATCACGGGACTCCCGTTTTGAGAATACGATGAGAATTAAAAAATATCAGGACTTAAGCAAAACATGGCGTTAGTGGGTGAAAACCCGAACGGCCCAGTAAGTGGTACCAACACCTCGTATGGGACCAATATAACTCGTAGGAACTGACCGTGCAATCACGGAACTTTCAGTTTGTGAATAAGATGATAATTTTCATATTTCTAGACTTAGTCTTAAAAACATGGCGTTAGTGTGTGAAATCCCTAAGCAGCCCCCGAACGGCCTCCCGAGTGACACCTACACCTCGCACGGGACCAATGTAACTCGTAGGAACTTACCGCTCTATCACGGGACTCTCGGTTTGAGAATAAGATGATAATTTGCACGTTTTTAGACTTAGGCATAAAAATATGGCATTAGTTGGAGAAAACTCGAAACATCCCCCGGACAACCCTGTGAGTGGCACGAAACCTCGCACGAGACCAATGTAACTCGTAGGAATTGACTGCGTGATCACGGGACTCCCGATTTAATAATACGATGATAATTTGCACATTTATATACTTAGGCTTAAAAAAAGGTGTTAGTGGGTGAAAACCCCCCGAATGGCCCCGTGAGTGGCACCAACTCCTCGCACGGGACCAATCTAACTCGTAGGAACTGACTGCCCAATCACGGGACTCCCGATTTGAGAATACGATGATAATTTGCCTATTTCTATACTTAAGCTTAAAAACATGACGTTAGTGGGTGAAAACCCAAAATAACTGCCGAACGGCCCCGTGAGTACCACCAACACCTCGTACGAGACCAATGTAACTCCTAGGAACTTACCGCACGATCACGAGACTTTCGGTTTGAGATTATTTTGATAATTGGCATATATCTAGACTTAGGCTTAAAAATATGGAGTTGGAAGGCAAAAACCCGACATAGTCCCCGAACGGCCCCGTGAGTGGCACCAACTCCTCGTAGGGGACAAATGTAACTCGTAAGAACTAACTGCGTGATCATAGGACTCGCGGTTTGAGAATACGACAATAATTTGCAAATTTCTATACTTAGCCTTAAAAACATGGTGTTAGCAGGTGAAAACTCGAAACAGCCCCCGAACGGCCCTGTTAGTGGCACCAACACCTCGCATGGGACCAATGTAACTCATTGGTACTGACCGCGTGATTATTTTACTCCCGATTTTAGAATATGACAATACTTTAAGAATATCAGGACTTAATAAAAACATGGCGTTAGTGGTTGAAAACCTGAAACAGCCCCCGAACGGTCCCGTGAGTGGCACCAACACGTCGCACGAGACCGAAATAACTCATAGGAACAAACCGCACGATCACGAGACTCCCGGTTTTAGAATACGGTGATAATTTGCATATTTCTAGACTTAGGCATAAAAACATGGCGTTAGAGGGTGAAAACCTAAAACAAATCCCGAACGACCCCGTGAGTGGCACCAACACCTCGCACGGGACCAATGTAACTCGTAGGAATTTATCGCGCGATCACGAGAGCCCCAATTTGAGAATACAATGATAATTTTTGAATTTCTAGACTTGGTCTTAAAATTATGATGCTAGAAGGCAAAAACTCGACACAACCCCCGAACGGCACCGTGAGTGGCACCAACTCCTCGCACGGGACCAATGTAACTCATAGGAACTGACCGCGCAATCACGAGACTCCCGGTTTGAGAATATAATCATAATTTGCCTATTTCTAGACTTAGGCTTAAAAGCATGACGTTAGTGGGTGAATACCGAAAACAACCCCCGAACGGCCCTGTGAGTGCCACCAACACCTCGCACGGGACCAATGTAAGTCCTAGGAACTTATCGTGCAATCACGAGCCTTTCGGTTGAGAATACGATGATAATTTGCATATGTCTAGACTTAGGCTTAAAAACATGGGGTTTGAAGGTAAAAACTCGACTCAGCCCCCGAACGGCCCCATGAGTGGCATCAACTCCTCGCAGGGAACAAATGAAACTCGTAAGAACTAACCACACGATCATAGGTCTCTCGGTTTAAGCATGCAACGATAATTTGCATATTTCTAGACTTAGGCTTGAAAACATGGCATTAGCGGGTGAAAACCTAAAACAACCCCCGAACAACTCCGTGAGTGGCACCAACATCACGCACGGGACCAATGTAACTCGTAGGAACTGACCGCGTGATTACAGGACTCCCGATTTTAGAATATGACTATAATTTAAAAATATCAGGACTTAAGAAAAACATGGCGTTAGTGGGTGAAAACTCGAAATAGCCCCCCGAACGGCCCCATGAATGGCACTAACACCTCGCAAGGGACCAATATAACTCGTAGGAACTAACCTCGCCATCACGGGACTCTCGATTTAAGAATACGACGATAATTTGCATATTTCTTGACTTAGACATAAAAACATGGCGTTAGTGGGTGAAAACCTGAAACAGTCCACGAACGGCCCCGTGAGTGGCACTAACACCTCGCACGGGGCCAATGTAACTCGTATGAACTTACCGCGCAATCACTATATCCCCGATTTTTGAATACGATGATAATTATCATATTTCAAGACTTAGGCTTAAAAACATGGCGCTAGAAGACGAAAGCTCAACAAAACCTCCGAACGGCGCCGTGAGTGGCACCTACACCTCGCACGGGACCAATGTAACTCATAGGAACTGACCGTGCGATCACGGGACTCCCGACGATGATTTGCATATTTCTAGACTTAGGCTTAAAAACATGGCGTTATAGGGTGAAAACCCTAAACAGTCCCCGAACGGCCCAGGGAGTGGCACCAACACCTCGCATGGGACCAATGTAACTCGTAGGAACTGACCGCACGATCTCGGGACTCCGGTTTGAGAAAATGATGATAAATTGCATATTTCTATACTTAGGATTAAAACATGGCTTTCGTGGGTGAAAACCCAAAACAGCCCCGTGAGGGGCACCAACACCTCGCACAGGACCAATATAAATCGTAGGAACTTACCGCGCGATCACAGGACGCCCGTTTTGAGAATACGATGAGAATTGAAAAATATCAGGACTTAAGCAAAACATGGCCTTAGTGGGTGAAAACTCGAACGACCCAATAAGATGCACGAACACCTCGCACGGGACCAATGTAACTCAGAGGAACTGACCGTTCATGGGTGAAAACCCTAAACAAGCCCTGAACGGCCCCGTTACTGCCACCAGCACCTCGTACGGGACCAATGTAACTCCTAGGAGCTTACCGCACGATCATGAGACTTTCAATTTGAGAATATTTTGATAATTGGCATTTTATAGACTTAGGCTTAAAAACATATTCCTCGAACGGCCCCGCGAGTTGCACCAACACCTCGCACGGGACCAATATAACTCGTAGGAACTTACCGCGTTACCACGGGACTCCCGATTTTAGAATACGGTGATAATTTGCATGTTTCTAGACTTGGGCATAAAAATATGGAGTTAGTTGGTGAAAACCCAAAACAGCCCCCGAACAACCATATGAGTGGCACGAACACCTCGTACGGGACCAATGTAACTTGTAGGAACTGATCGCGTGATCACGGGACTCCTGATTTTAGAATATGACGATAATTTAAAAATATCAGGACTTAATCAAAACATGGCGTTAGTGGGTAAAAACCCGAAACCAACACCTCGCACGAGACCAAAATAACTCATAGGAACAAACCGCACAATCACGGGACTCCCAGTTTGAGAATACGATGATAATTTGCATATTTCTAGACTTAGGCATAAAAACATGGTGTTAGTGGGTGAAAACCTGAAACAGCCCCCGAATGGCCCCGTGAGTGGCACCAACACCTCGCACAGGACCAATGTAACTCGTAGGAACTTACCGCCCCGATTTGAGAATACGATGATAATTTTCATATTTCTAGACTTGGGCTTAAAATCATGGTGTCAGAAGCCAAAAACTCGACACAACCCATGAACGGCACCGTGAGTGGCACTAACTCCTCGCACGGGACCAATGTAACTCGTAGGAACTGACCGCGCGATCACTGGACTCTCGGTTTGAGAATATAACGGTAATTTGCATATTTCTAGACTTAGGTTTAAGAACATGGCATTAGCGGGTGAAAATCTGAAACAGCCCCCGAACGGCCCTGTGAGTGGAACCAACACCTCGCACGGGACCAATGTAACTCGTAGGAACTGACCACGCAATCACGTCACGTCCAGTTTGTGAATACGATGATAATTTTCATATTTCTAGACTTAAGCTTAAAAATATGGCGTTAGTGTGTGAAATCCCAAAATAGCCCCTGAACGGCCCGCGAGTGGCACCATCACCTCGCACAGGACCAATGAAACTCATAGGAATGTACCGTGCTATCACGGGACTCTCAGTTTGACAATATGGTGATAATTTGCATGTTTCAAGACTTAGGCATAAAAATATGGCGTTAGATGGTGAAAACCCGAAACAGCCCCCGAACAATCCTGTGAGTGGCACGAACACCGCGCACGGGACCAGTGTAACTCGTAGGAACTGCCCGTGTGATCACGGGACTCAGGATTTTAGAATACAACGATAATTTGCAAATTTCTATACTTAGACTTAAAAATGGCGTTAGTGGGTGAAAATCTGAAACAACTCCCGAATGGCCCCATGAGTGGCACCAACTCCTCGCACGGGACCAATGTAACTCGTAGAAACTGACTGCCCAATCACGGGACTCCCGATTTGAGAATATGATGATAATTTACCTATTTCTAGACTTAAGCTTAAAAATATGACGTTTGTGGGTGAAAACACAAAATAATCCCGAACGGGCCCCCGTGAGTGCCACTAACACCTCGCACGGGACCAATGTAACTCCTTGAAACTTATCGCACAATCACGAGACTTTCGGTTTGAGAATATGTTGATAATTGGCATATTTCTAGACTTAGGCTTAAAAACATGGGGTTGGAAGGCAAAAACCCGACATAGCCCCCGAACATCCTCGTGAGTGGCACCAACTCCTCGTAGGGGACAAATGTAACTCGTAAGAACTGACCGCGTGATCATAGGACTCTCGATTTGAGAATACGACAATCATTTGCAAATTTCTATACTTAGCCTTAAAAACATGGTGTTAGTAGTGGAAAACTCGAAACAGCCCCCGAACGGCCTCGTCAGTGGCACCAACACCTCACACGGGACCAATATAACTCGTAGGAACTTACCCCGCGATCATGAGAGCCCCGATTTGAGAATACAATGATAATTTTTGTATTTCTAAACTTGGGCTTAAAATCATGGTGCAAGAAGGCAAACAATCGACACAACCCTCGAATGGCACTATGAGTGGTACCAACTCCTCGCACGGGACTAATGTAACTCATAGGAACTAACTGCGCGATCACGAGACTCCCGGTTTGAGAATATAATGATAATTTTAATATTTATATATGTAGGTTTAAAACATGGCGTTAGCAAGTGTAAACCCAAAATAGCACCCGAACGGCCCCGTGAGTGGCACCAACACCTCGTACGGGACCAATATAAACCGTAGGAACTAACCGCGCGATCACGGGACTCCTGGTTGGAGAATACGATGATAATTGACATATTTCTAATCTTAGGAATAAAAATGTGGCATTAGTGGGTGAAAATCCAAAACAGCCCCCGAATGGCCTCGTTAGTGGCACCAACACCTCGCACGGGACCAATGTAACTCGTAGGAACTAACAACGTGATCACGGGACTCCCAGTTTTAGAATACAATGATAATTGACATATTTCTAGATTTAGCCACAAAACATGGCATTAGTGGGTGAAAATCCGAAACTGTCCCCGAACGTCCCCGTGAGTGGCACCAACACCTCGCACGGGACCAATATAACTCTTAGGAACTTACCGCGCGATCACGAGAGCCTCGATTTATGAATACGATGATAAATTTCATATTTCTATACTTAGGCTTAAAAATATGGGGTTGGAAGGCAAAAACCCGACATAGTCCCCCGAACGGCCCCGTGAGTGGCACCAACTCCTCGCAGGGGACAAATAAAACTCGTAACAACTGATCGCATGATCATAGGACTCTCGATTTGAGAATACGATGATAATTTGCATATTTTTAGACTTAGGTTTAAAAACATGGCGTTAGAGTGTAAAAATCCAAAACAACCACTAAACGGCCCGTGAGTGGCACCAACACCTCGCACGGGACCAAGGTAACTCGTAAAAACTGACCGCGTGATCACAGGACTCCTGATTTTAGAATACGACGATATTTGAAAAATATTAGGCCTTAAGCAAAACATGGCGTTAGTGGGTGAAAACCCAAAATAGCCTCTGAACGGCCCGTGAGTGGCACCAACACCTCGCCTGGGACCAATATAGCTCGAAGGAACTAATTGCGCGATAACGGGACTCCCCATTTGAGAATACGAAAATAATTTGCATATTTCTAGACTTAGGCATAAGAACATGATGTTAGTGGATGAACACCTGAAACAGTCCTGAATGGTCCCGTGAGTGGAACTAACACCTCGCACGGGACCAATGTAACTCGTAGGAACTTACCGCGCGATCACTAGAACACCAGTTTGAGAATACGATGAAAATTTTCATATTTCTAGACTTAGGCTTAAAAACATGGCGCTAGAAGGAAAAAACTGGACACAACCCTCGAACGGCCTCGTGAGTGGTACCAACTCCTTGCACGAGACCAATGTAACTCGTAGGAACTGACCGCGCAATCACGGGACTCTCGATTTGAGAAAATGATGATAATTTATATATTTCTAGACTTAGATTAAAAAACATGGCGTTAGCGGGGGAAACCCAAAATAACCCCCGAACGGCCTCGTGAGTGGCACCAACACCTCGCACAGGACCAATATAACTCGTAGGAACTAATCGCGCCATCATGGGACTCCCGATTTGAGAATACGATGATTATTGACATATTTCTAGACATAGGCATAAAACCATGGCATTAGGGGGTGAAAACCCGAAACATCCCACGAACGGCCCCGTGAGTGGCACTAACACTTCGCACGGAACCAATGTAACTCATAGGAACTTACCGTGTGATCACGAGAGCCCCGGTTTGCGAATACAAGAATAATTTTCATATTTCTAGACTTAGGTTTAAAAACATGCTGCTAGAAGGAAAAAAAACTCAACAAAACCCCCGAGCGGCCCCGTGAGTGGTACCAACACCTCGTACGGGATGAATGTAACTTGTAGGAACTGTCCACGTGATCACAGGACATCCCGTTTGAGAATACTACGATAATTTGCATATTTATAAAATTAGGCTTAAAAACATGACGTTAGGGGGTGAAAACCCGAAACATCGCCCGAACGACCCTGTAAGTTGCACTAACACCTCGCATGGAACAAATGTAACTCATAGGAACTGACCGCGCGATCACGGGAGTTTTGATTTGAGAATACGATGATAATTTGCATATTTCTAGACTTAGGCTTCAAAACATGGCATTAGTGTGTCAAAATCCAAAACAGCCCCCGAACGACCCCGTGAGTGGCACCAACACCTTGCACGAGACCAATGTAACTCGTAAGAACTTACCACACTATCATGGGACTCCCGGTTTGAGAATATGGTGATAATTTGCATATTTCTATATTTAGGCATACAAACATGGAGTTAGTTGGTGAAAACCTGAAATAGCCCCCGAACAACCCTGTAAGTGGTACCAATACCTCGCACGGGACTAATGTAACTCGTAGGAATTGACCGCATGATAACGGGACTCTCGGTTTGAGAATACAAGTATAATTTGCACATTTCTATACTTAGGATTAAAAGATTGGCATTAGGGGGTGAAAACCTGAAACAACCAACAGCCCCGTGAGTGGCACCAACTCCTCACAAGGGACCAATGTAACTCGTAGTAACTTACCGCGCGATCACGAGAGCCTCAGTTTGTGAATACGAGGATTATTTTCATATTTCTAGACTTAGGCTTAAAAACATGCTGCTAGAAGAAATAACTCAAAACAACCCCCGAACGGCCCCATGAATGGCACCAACACCTCGCATGGGATGAATGTAACTCGTAGGAACTGAACGCGTGATCATGGGACTTCCGGTTAGAGAATACAGTGATAATTTTCATATTTCTAGACTTGGGCTTAAAAACACGACGTTAGTGGGTGAAAACCCAAAACAGCCCCCGAACGGCCCTATGAGTTACACCAACACCTCGCACGGGACCAATGCAACTCGTAGGAACTGATCGCACGATCACGCGACTTTTAATTTGAGAATACGATTATAATTTGCATATTTCTAGACTTAGACTTAAAAACATGGCGTTAGTGTGTCAAAATCCAAAACAGCCCCCGAACGGCCCCGTAAGTGGCACCAACACCTCGTACGGGACCAACATAACTCGTAGGAACTTACCGTGCTATTACAGAACTCCCGATTTGAGAATACGGTGTTAATTTGTCTATTTCTATACTTAGGCACAAAAACCTGGCATTAGATGGTGAAAACCTAAAATAGCCTCCGAACAACCCTTTGAGTGGCACCAACACCTCGCACGGGACCAATGAAACTTGTAGAAACTTACTGCGCGATCACCAGAGCCCTGATTTGAGAATACGATGATAATTTTCGTATTTCTAGACTTGGGCATAAAAACATGGCATTAGTGGGTGAAAACCTCAAACAACCTTTGAACGGCCCTGTAAGTGGTACCAACACCTCGCATGGGACCAATATAACTCGTAGGAACTTACTGCGCGATCACGAGAGCCCCAATTTTATAATACGATAATAATTTTCATATTGCTATACTTAGGCTTAAAAACATGGCGCTAGAAGGAAAAAACTCGACACAACCCCCGAACGGCCCTATGAGTGGCACCAACTCCTCGCACGGGACCAATGTAACTCGTAGGAGCTGACCGCGCGATCAAAGGAATCCAGGTTTGAGAATACGACGATCATTTTCATGTTCTACACTTAGGGTTAAAACAGGGCGTTAGTGGGTGAAAACCAAAAACAGCCCATGAAGGGCCCCGTGAGTGGCACCAACACCTCGCACGGGACAAATATAACTCGTAGGAACTAACGGCATGATCACAGGACTCCCGGTTTGAGAATACGACGCTAATTGACATATTTCTAGACTTAGGCATAAAAATATGGCGTTAGTGGGTGAAAACCCAAAACATCCCCCGAACGGCCCCGTGAATTGCACCAACACTTCGCACAGGATCAATGTAACTCGTAGGAACTTACCACACGATCACGAGAGCCCCGATTTGTGAATACGATGATACATTTCATATTTCTAGACTTAGGCTTGAAAATATGGTGCTAGAAGAAAAAAACTCAAGACAGCCCGCAAACAGCCCCATGAGTGGCACGAACTCCTCGCACGGGACCAATATAACTCGTAGGAACAGACTGCACGATCACGGTACTCCGGTTAGAGAATAGGATGATAAACTGCATATTTCTAGACTTAGGTTTAAAAACATGGCGTTAGTGGGTAAAAACCAAAAATAGCCCCCGAACGACCCCGTGAGTGGCACCAACACCTCGCACGGGACCAACGTAACTCGTAGGAACTTATCGCGCGATCACGGGACTCTCGATTTGATAATACCATGATAATTGAAAAATATCCGGACTTGAGCAAAACGTGGCATTAGTGGGTGAAAACTCGAAACAGCCCTGTGAATGGCACCAACACCTCGCATGGGATTAATGTAATTTGTACGAACTGACAGCGCGATCACGGGACTTCTGGTTTGATAATATGACAATAATTTTCATATTTCTAGACTTAGGCTTAAAAACATGGCGTTAGTGGGTGAAAACCAAAAACATCCCCCGAACGTCCACGTAAATTGTACCAACACCTCGTACGGGACCCATATAACTCGTAGGAACTTACCGCGAGATCACGGGACTCCCGGTTTGAGAATACAATGATAATTTAAAAATATCAAGACTTAAGCAAAACATGGCGTCAGATGGTGAAAACCCAAAATAGCCGCCGAACGGCACCGTGAGTGGCATGAAAGCCTCGAATGGGACCAATATAACCCGTAGGAACTAACCGCGCGATCACGAGACTCCCGATTTGAGAATATGATTGCATTTTTCTAGACCTAGGCATAAAAATGTAGCATTAGTGGGTGAAAATCCGAAACAGCCCCTGAACGGTCCCATGAGTGGCACCAACACCTCGCCTGAGACCATTGTAACTCGTAGGAACTTACCGCGGGATCATGGGACTCTCGGTTTGAGAATATGACGATAATTTAAAAATATTTGGGCTTAAGCAAAACATGGCATTAGTGGGTGAAAACCCGAAATAACCCCCGATGACCCCGTGAGGGGCACCAATACCTCGTACGGGATCAATATAACCAGTAGGAACTGACCGCGTGACTACGGGACTCCCGGTTTGAGAATACGATGATAATTTATACATTTCTAGACTTAGGCAAAAAAACTTGGCGTTAGTGGGTTTTACCCATAACAAACCCCGGACGGCCTCGTGAGTGGCACCAACACCAGGCACAGGACAATATAAATCGTAGAAACTACCGCGCGATTATGGGATTCCCAATTTGAGAATACCACGATAATTTCAAAATATTAGGGCTTAAGAAAAATATGGCATCAGTGGGTGAAAACCTGAAATAGTCCCCGAATGGACCTGTGAGTGGCATCAACACCTTTCACGGGACCAATGTAACTCGTAGAAACTAACCGCGTGATCACAGGACTCTCGGTTTGAGAATATGATGATAATTGGCATATTTTGATACTTAAGATTAAAACATGGAGCTAGGGGCTGAAAACCCAAAACAACCCCTGAACGACCCCGTGAGTGGCACCAACTCCTCGCACGGGACCAATGTAACTCGTAGGAACAGACCGAGCGATCACTGGAGTCCCGGTGTGAGAATACGATGATAATTTATATATTTTTAGACCTAGGCATAAAAACATAGCGATAGCGGGTGAAAACCCAAAACAACTCCCGAACGGCCCCGTAAGTGGCACCAACACCTCACACAGGACCAATATAAATCGTAGGAACTAACCGCGTGATCACAGGACTGCCAATTTTAAAATATGATGGTAATTTAAAAATATCATAACTTAAGGAAAATATGGCGTTAGTGGGTGAAAACCCGAAATAACCCACGAACGGCCCCGTGAGTGGCACCAACACCTCGCACGGGACCAATATAACTCGTAGGAACTAACTGCGCGATCACTTGACTCTCAGTTTAAGAAAATGATGATAATTTTAATATTTCTAGACTAAGGAACAAAAACATGGCGTTAGTGGGTCAAAACCTGAAACAGCCCCCGAACGGCCTCGTGAGTGGCACCAACTCCTCGCACGGGACGAATGAAACTCGTAGGAACTGACCGCATGATCACGGGACTCTAGATTTGAGAATACGACTATAATTTTCATATTTCTAGACTTAGGTTTAAAAACATGGTGTTAGTGGGTGAAAATCCAAAACAACCCCCAAACGACCCCGTGAATGGAACCAACACCTCCCACGGGACCAAGATAACTCGTAGGAAGTAGTCGCGCGATATCGGGACTCCCGTTTTGAGAATCCGACGATAATCACATATTTCTTGACTTAGACATAAAAACATGGCGTTAGTGGGTGAAAACTCGAAACAACCCCGAACGGCCCCGTGAGGGGTACCAGCACCTCGAACGGGGCTAATGTAACTAGTCGGAACTTACCGCGCGATCACGAGAGCTCCGATTTGCGAATACGATGATAATTTTCATATTTTTAGACTTTGGCTTAAAAACATGGTGCTAGAAGGGAAAAACTCAACACAGCCCCCGAACAGCCCCGTGAGTGGCACCAACACTGTGACACCCCGCCTAATAAAATATCGGGTGATCAGTCTTATACTAAATTAAAGCAGGAATCCCAGTTGGTTCATCCTTTGCATCACGGTCGAAAACTTTTTTAAAACTTGCTAACCACCTAGTATTCCAAAAGTTGGTGCCAAATTTTAACTTTTTAATTAAACAAAACAGTACATGCGGAAATAAATATAAACCATTCACACAACTGAATAAAACTCAACTGAATAATTAATTACACAACTTACCGAATAAACCATCGGCCACCAAAGTGAAATAATCCAATACAAATATTCAACACCGAAATAAAACAAATCTGAAAACTAAACTAAAAGTCTAGGCGACATGCCCTAAATAAAACTGAGACTGATAAATGATTCCTACTCTATGAATGAATGAATGATGCGTCTAATCCAAACTCCTGCTAGCATCCACATATGCCGCAACTCCGTGTCCCTGGAATAGCATATTATTCATGGCGTCCCTATGGACGGACACCTAAAAGGTTTTGAAACTAGTTTTATAGCAAGGGTTAGAACCCAAAACATTTTGAAAATATTTAGCCAGTGAATTAACTGCAGTAATTAAAATGCATGAATGCGCTTCCAATTTAAGTTAGTGTCGCACTCCCTTGTGGACGTTCTCACCCCTCCACTAATGTGCACACCTAACGATTACCTTAACCCTACCTAGTTGTACTATCCCGTCCAACTAGTCCTGGTATAACTTTCCCTTGCCATACTACTCTAACCCGAGTATAATGATTCTTGAATTATAAGTTATCTCACAATTAACTTAATTAATTCCTCTTAAATAGTAGCATATAACCGTGTGACAAGTTATATAAAGTAAATACATCACACACTGTATTATTACCTGCATATAATATTGAATACCATTATATACGTACCTTTATTAAAACATCCACACATATCATACGTATATCCATCCCTCCGAGTATACCCTCACCGGATGATTCCTTCTAAAGTGCTATCTCACTAGGTGTGCTCACAAAACCTAGTTCCCCAAGTTGGAATCGCTCACCAACTTGGCCCAAACTATAATCGTAGTGGAGGTGGTCATATTCTTTCCCTGAAAGTGAGATAAATCCCTCACCCATATACCGGACGCTATGACCTGGGGATATATTCGCCATACTCATCAAGCTATGGGATTCACCCACATCGCGCAACCTCCCTTGATAGCACTAGAGTATATAAATTGAATAAATATCTAGTCACTGATATTTAATATCACACACAATATATATATATATATATATATATATATATATATATATATATATATATATATATATATATATACTATCACCGTATATATATAATATAGACCCCCGCTTTACCGTGTACTCAAAATCCCGTACACTAGCCTGTAATTTCCTGAGTCTGTAGCCCGACTCGACATAATTAATTTTCTCACTTAATAATTTATCACATTCCCGAGTCTATGGTCCGACTCTAATGTAATTAATTCACACCTCAATTAATATAATACAACATAATTAATTTTCTCACTTAATAATTTATCACCTTCCCGAGTCTATAGTCCGACTCTAATATAATTAATTCACACCTCAATTAATATAATACTTTCCCCGAGTCTATGGTCCGACTCTAATTAAATTAATTAACACGCCCATTAATTCAATACCTCCCCGAGTCTATCGTCCGACTCTAATTAAATTAATTAACACACTTATTAATTTAATACCTCCCCGAGTCTATCGTCCGACTCTAATTAAATTAATTAACACACTTTTTAATTTAATACCTTCCCGAGTCTATCATCCGACTCTAATTAAATTAATTAACACATTTATTAATTTAATACCTCCCCGAGTCTATCGTCCGACTCTAATGAAATTAATTATTACACCCATTAATTTAATACCTACCCGAGTCTACAATCCAACTCTAATTAAATTAATTAACACACTTATTAATTTAATACCTCCCCGAGTCTATCGTCCGACTCTAATTAAATTAATTAACACACCCATTAATTTAATACCTACCCGAGTCTAAAATCCGACTCTAATTAAATTAATTATTACACCCATTAATTTAATACCTCCCCGAGTCTATCGTCCGACTCTAATTAAATTAATTAACACACTTATTAATTTAATACCGCCCCGAGTCTATCGTCCGACTCTAATTAAATTAATTAACACACTTATTAATTTAATACCTCCCCGAGTCTATCGTCTGACTCTAATTAAATTAATTAACACACTTATTAATATAATACCTCCCCGAGTCTATCGTCCGACTCTAATTAAATTAATTAACACACTTATTAATTTAATACCTCCCCGAGTCTATCGTCCGACTCTAATTAAATTAATTAACACACCCATTAATTTAATACCTACCCGAATCTAAAATTCTACTCTAATTAAATTAATTATTACACCCATTAATTTAATACCTACCCGAGTCTACATTCCGACTCTAATTAAATTAATTAACACCTCAATTAATTTGATTACTTGGCATCGCCAAACCATCCTACCCATACTCGCTCACTTGTCCCATAACTTGATTTTTTTTCCCGAGTCTATGTTCCGACTATAATTTAATTACTCTCTCAATAATTAATTTGATACTTTGGTATCACTTAACCAACATACCCGGACTCACTCACTTGGTCCATTTTTACATCTCACAATTTTATTCCCACATATTCGCCCACAATGTGTCACACATTCATCTACATAAATTCCCCACTTATATTTACCTGTAATTACCAACATACCTGAACTCGCCCACTTGATCCGTATCTCACTATTTTGGAATATAATTTCTCAAATCCATCCATAAAGTGCCCCACATAAATTCATCCTAGTCCAAATTACTTTCACCCATAATTGCTAGGAATATTTGTTTCATAATTATTTATCACTTATTAATGTATGAAAATCAACATTCAAATAAATTTTCCTTTATATAACCAACTGGCCGAACTGCCCAGATTTCTGCATCATCGATCGATCGAACCCCCTGGGTCGATCGATCGATCGTTCCAGTATTCGTCCTCTCCAGCCCACTGTCAGCCATGGACGAAACCTAAAGTTTTGATTCTCAATCTACACCTTTACCCAAATACAAATAACATATCCTCCACATAAGAAAAGGGTCTAAACATCCCACGGACCTTAATTCATCATCAGTAACCATTTATTCCAACGTTTTCCCGATTTGGGTATTATCCGGGTTTCAAATCTCCAATACGAATTTCATCCATATTAACAGCAACTAACCATTTACTCTTACTGGTTTTAACATACGATTCATTCCTCTACATTCTAGAATCATAAACACGATAATCTCACCCTTAATCCCATTAAGGGATATCAATTTCCAAAAACCCAATTTAAATTTTGGTTACACACCTAGAACGAATTTTGATTTACACATCACTATGATATGAATTGATTATCATCAATTTAGGAATCGCAACAGTTAACCACTTGCCTAGAATTGTTCGTAGGGTCTGATTCCGTTGGTGTAGAGATTGGTTGATGAAGAACACCCCAAATTAACCCTTTATTTTGGCTCCAAAACACTCCCAATTGCTCTTGATTTGCTTTCCTTTGTGCCTCTCTGAAACCCTAGGTCTGGAATTGTGTTTACTACCATTTAACACTTTCCCAAATTAGGTTACAACCCTTAATCCCGTTTTTGGCTATCTGGGCCTAATTAACATGGCCCAACTCACCCCGTGTGGGCCCGGCTATACCCAAAAATACCCTGAGACCCAATTACTATCCCCGGGTACTCTTTTCTGACTATCTCGACCCATTCGGACGCAACCGCGCACTCGGAATTGTCATCCGAAATACTTTTCAACATCTCCAAATTTCGACCTCAAAATGTGACACGCATTAATTCGAACAATTAAACTTAAAGTCGCCAATTATAATTAATCCGTCTCACTCACATAGATTCTCCAACTCATGAATTTAAGTTTTTCCAATTTAAATATTTTTATCACTCCCAAAAATAATTAAATATTAAATCCTCAAAATTACGGGGTGTTACAAACACCTCACACGGGACCAATGTAACTCATAGGAACTGACCGCGCGATCACGGGACTATCGATTTGATAATATGACGATAATTTGCATATTTCTAGACTTAGGCTTTAAAATATGGCGTTAGGGGTTGAAAACACGAAACAGTACCCGAACGTCCCGGTGAGTGGCACCACCTCCTCGCATGGGACCAATGTAACTCGTAGGAACTGATCACCCGATCACGGGACTCCAGTTTGAGAATACTACGATAAATTGTATATTTCTAGACTTAGGCTTAAAAACATGGCGTTAGTGGATCAAAACCAAAAATAACCCCCGAACGGCCCATGTGAGTGGCACTAACACCTCACATGGGACCAATGCTCGTAGGAACTTACCGCGTGAACACGGGACTCTCGATTTGAGAATACGATGATAATTGAAAAATATCAGGACTTAAGCAAAACATAGCGTTAGTGGGTGAAAACCCGAAACAACCCTCGAACGACCCTGTGAGTGTCACCAATGCCTCGCACGGGACCAATGTAACTCGTAGGAACTGACAGCGCGATCACGGGACTTCTGGTTTGATACAACGACGATAATTTGCATATTTCTAAACTTAGGCTTAAAAACATGGCGTTAGTGGGTGAAAACCCGAAACAGCCCCCGAATGGCCACGTAAGTTGTACCAACACGTCGTACGAGACCCATATAACATGTAGGAACTTATCGCGCAATCACGAGACTCTAGATTTGAGAATACGATGATAATTTAAAAATATCAGTACTTAAGTAAAACATGGCATCAAAGGGTGAAAACCCAAAATAGCCCCCCGAATGGCACCGTAAGTGGCACCAAAACCTCTCACGAGACCAATATAACTTGTAGGAACTAACTGCGTGATCATGGGACTCTCGATTTGAGAATACAATTGCATATTTCTAGACCTAGGCATAAAAATGTGGCGTTAGTGGGTGAAAATCCGAAACAGCCCCCGAACAGCCCCGTGAGTGGCACCAACACCTCCCACGGGACCATTGTAACTCGTAGGAACTTACCACAGGATCATGGGACTCTCGGTCTGAGAATACGACGATAATTTAAAAATATTTTGGCTTAAGCGAAACATGGCATTAGTGGGTGAAAACCCGAAATAACCCCCGAATGGCCCCGTGAGGGGCACCAATACCTAGCACGGGACCAATATAACCAGTAGGAACTGACCATGCGATTACGGAACTCCTAGTTTGGGAATAAGATGATAATTTTTATATTTCTTGACTTAGGCATAAAAACTTAGCGTTAGTGGGTTTTACCCATAACAACCCCCGAACGGCCCCCGTTAGTGGCACCAACACCACGCACAAGACCAATGTAAATCGTAGAAACTTGCCACACGATCACGGGAATCACAGTTTGAGAATACAATGATAATTACAAAATATTAGGACTTAAGCAAAACATTGCGTTAGTGGGTGAAAACCCGAAACAGTCCCCCAATGGCCCTGTGAGTGGCATCAACACCTCGCACGAGACTAATGTAACTTGTTGAAACTAACTACGCGATCATGGGACTCTCGATTTGAGAATATGACGATAATTGACATATTTAAGGACTTAAGCTTAAAAACATGGAGCAAGTGGGTGAAAACCAAAACAACCCCCGAACGACCCCGTGAGTGGTACCAACTCATCGCACAGGACCAATCTAACTCGTAGGAACTGATCGCGCAATTACTGGAGTCCCAATGTGAGAATACGACTATAATTTATATATTTTTAGACTTATACTTAAAAACATGGTGTTAGCGGGAGAAAACCCGTAACAACTCTTGAACGGCCCCGTGAGTGGAACCAACACCTCGGATGGACCAATGTAACTCGTAGTAACTGACCACGTGATCACGGGACTACCAATTTTAGAATATGACTATAATTTAAAAAGATCAGGACTTAAGCAAAACATGGCGTTAGTGGGTGAAAACCCGAAACAGCCCCCGAACGGTCCCGTGAGTGGCACCAACACCTCGCACGGGACCAATATAACTCGTAGGAACTAACCTCGCCATCATTGGACTCCCGGTTTAAGAATACGATGATAATTTGCATATTTCTGGACTTAGACATAAAAACATGGCGTTAGTGGGTGAAAACCTGAAACAGCTCCCGAACGGCCCCGTGAATGGCACCAACACCTGGCACGGGACCACTGTAACTCGTAGGCACTTACCACACCATTACGAGAGCCCCGATTTGAGAATACGATGATATTTTTTATATTTTTAGACTTAGGCTTAAAAACATGGCACTAAAAGGCAAAAATTGGATACAAACCCCGAACGGCCCCGTGAGTGGCACCAACTCATCGCACGGGACCAATATAACATGTAGGAATTGACCACATGATCACGGGACTCCTGCTTTGAGAATAGAATGATAATTTGCATATTTTTAGACTTAGGTTTAAAAACGTGGCGTTAGCAGGTGAAAATTAAAAAAACAACCCCCAAACGGCCCCGTGAATGGTATCAACACCTCGCACGGGACCAAGATAACTCGTAGAAACTAATCGTGTGATCACGGGACTCTCGATTTGAGAATATGGCGATAATTGACATATTTATTAACTTAGGCATAAAAATATGACATTAGTGGGTGAAAACCCGAAACAGCCCCCGAACGGCCCCGTGAGGGGCACCAGTACCTCGAACGGGACTAATGTAACTCGTAGAAACTTTTTCGTGATCACGAGAGCCCCGGTTTGCAAATATAATGATAATTTTCATATTTTTAGACTTAGGCTTAAAAACATGGTGCTAGAGGGCAAAAACTCAACAT
Organism: Sambucus nigra; assembly: GCA_949130495.1. Taxonomy (NCBI): domain Eukaryota; kingdom Viridiplantae; phylum Streptophyta; class Magnoliopsida; order Dipsacales; family Adoxaceae; genus Sambucus; species Sambucus nigra. The sequence goes on from OX422211.1 coordinate 36,796,323, forward strand.
AGTCCCCGAACGGCCCGGTGAGTGGCACCAACTCCTCGCACGGGACCAATGTAACTCGTAGAAAGTGACCGCGCGATCATAGGACTCCGGTTTTAGAATATGATGATAAATTCCATATTTCTAGACTTAGGCTTAAAAACATGGCGTTAGTGGGTGAAAATCAAAAACAGCTCCCGAACGGCCCCATGAGTGGCGCCAACACCTCGCACGGGACAATTATAACTCTTAGGAACTTATCGCATGATCACAGGACTCTCAATTTGAGAATACGATAATAATTGACAAATATCAGGACTTAAGCAAAACATGGTGTTAGTGGGTGAAAACCCGAAACAGCCCCCGAACGGCCCTATAAGTGGCACCAACACCTCACACGGGACCAATGTAACTCGTAGGAACGGACAGCACCATCACGGGACTTCCGATTTGAGAATACGGTAATAATTTGCATATTTCTAGACTTAGGCTTAAAATCATGGCGTTAGTGGGTGAAAATACGAAACATCCCCCGAACGACCATGTGAGTTATTCCAACACCTCGTATGGGACTAAATAACTCGTAGGAACATACCGCGCGATCACGGGACTCTTGGTTTGATAATACGATGATAATTTAGAAATATCATAACTTAAGAAAAACATGGCGTTAGTGGATTAAAACCCGATATAGCCCCCGAACGGCACCGTGAGTGGCACCAAAACCTCATAAAGGACCAATATAACTCGTAGGAATGGACAGCGCGATCACGGGACTCCTTGTTTGAGAATACGATTGCATATTTCTAGACCTAGGCATAAAAATGTGGCGTTAGTGGGTGAAAATCGGAAATAGCCCCCGAACGGCCCCGTGAGTGGCACCAACATCTCGCACGGGACCGTTGTAACTCGTAGAAACTTACCGCCAGATCACGGGACTCCTGGTTTGAGGATATGATGATAGTGTAAAAATATTTGGGCTTAAACAAAACATGGCATTAGTGGGTTAAAACCTGGAATAACCCCCGAACGGCCCCATGGGGGGCACCCACACCTCGCACGGGACCAATAAAACTAGTAGGAACTGACCGCGTGATTACGGGACTCCCGGTTTGAGAATACGATGATAGTTTGTATATTTCTAGACTTCGGCATAAAAGCATGGCATTAGTGGGTAAAAATCCATAACAACCCCCAAACATCCCCGTGAGTGGCATCAACACCTCGCACATAACCAATGTAACGCATAGGAACTTACTGCGCGATCACGAGACTCCCGGTCTGAGAATACGACGATAATTTAAAAATATCAGAACTTGAGCAAAACATGGCATTATTGGGTGAAAACTCGAAACAATCCCCGAATGGCATTGTGAGTGGCACCAACACCTCGTATGGAACCAATGTAACCCTTAGAAACTAACCGCGCTATCACGGTACTCTCGGTTTGACAATACGATGATAATTTGCATATTTTGAGACTTAAGCTTAAAAACATGGCGCTAGTGGGTGAAAACCCAAAAGAACCTCCGAACAGCCCCGTAAGTTGCACCAACTCATTACACGGGACCAATGCAACTCGTAGGAACTAACCGCGCGATCACTGGGGTCTCGGTGTGAGAATACGACGATAATTTACATATTTTTTGACTTATGATTAAAAACATGGCGTTAGTGGGTGAAAACTCGAAATAGCCCCCGAACGGCCCCGTGAGTGGCACCAACACCTCGTAAGGAACCAATGTAACTCGTAGGAACTGATCGTGCGATCAAGGTACTCCCGATTTGAGAATACGACTATAATTTGAAAATGTCTAAACTTAGTCTTAAAAACTTGGCGTTAGAGGGGGAAACCCCAAAACAGTCCCGTGAGTGGCACCGTTATCTATCACGGGACCAATGTAACTCGTAGGAAGTAATATGTTGATAATTATAACTCATATATGCAATTTTTCAGCTTGAATAATTTTTTTGTAAAACTACTTGGTTACTGATATCATTTTTTTGTTTCCAATCATTTGCAGGATAACATTGTATCGTTTGCTTTTTTGCATGTGGAATAAATGAAGGAGGCAATGGTTTACAATATGAAGATTTTTTATATAATGTTGTGAAGATTCAGGATTATGTTTTTTATCTGTTACAACCGTGCGGGCTTTTATTGTTTTATTTTTTTTGTTTTATTGTCGTGCAGGCTTTTATAATTTGATTGGTAAATTTTATGGTCGTGCGGGCTTTATAATAAGCAGGTTTTATATTTACAGGATTTGGAGTGTCCAGAAAATAGATGAAACTGTGCCCATTTTTTTTTGTCTGTGAATTATTAATACGTGTAATATTTTTAAGTTTGTATATAAATATTAGTTTATTAACAACGTTCGTGATTCACAATTTGCGATTTTATTTATTATTTTTTCAATAATAAATATTTGTAACACCTCGTACGCGTCCAACGTTACACTTAGCAACCGACCGTGCAGTCACAGGACCCCTAATTTTAGGATTTGACCAAAAAAAGACATTGTTTTTAAATTATAGTTAAATATGGTCGTGGACTTTGTCCATGACCATTTTTATTTTTTTCGTTGCACATAAAAATGATCGCGGCCAAAGTCAACCGTGACGAAAAATGGTCGCGGCCAAAGTCTGCGACCATTTTTTTCCTTTTTTTCCATCACGGTGTGGGTCACAGACTTTGGCTGAGACAAAATTTTATCACGGTTGTGGGTCACGGACTTGGGCCCCGGCCATTTTTTTCGTCGCGATGTAGGTTATAGACTTTGGCCGCGACCAATTTTTGTCACGGTTTTAGGTCACGGACATGGGACGCGACCATTTTTTTCCTTTTTTCTTTCGTCACGGTGTAGGTCACGGACTTTGGCCGCTACCAATTTTTGTCAAGGTTGCGGTCCACGATCTTGGGCCACGAACATTTTTTCCCCATCGCGATATGGGTCACGGCCCAGGTCCGTGACCATCTGCTGTGATCCCTGCGGGCCATGATCCTTTTTTAGTCACAGACTTGGGCCGCGACCCTCGAAATTGGACATGCCCAAAATGGTCAGGGCCCAAGTCCGCGACCCACAGTCTTGGTCATGGATTTTGGTCGTGACCATTCGTCAGTTTTGTTATAGTGTCCATGTCTAGGTGCGAATCAAGTGTCCATTTGAATGTACGTATAGGATACTTACATATATACCAAGAATCTCTTATCCAAAGCCTTGCAAAATATTCCTCATGATTGAGCCTAATCAAAATGTGTTTGTGGTCTTTTAGTCCAATATTACATGTTGTATTTAAAGATAATGTGTAAGAGGGAAGCTTAGATTAGATAGAAGCGTAACCCCTTTTGAGTATAGTAATGATAAGTTAACCGGTCATTCTATTGTATAATTACAAGACACGCAATCACAACTTAGTGAAGATATGCTCAGCTTTAACTCACAAATCGCTCGTGTATAACTCAAATAACAATAATGAACTCAGAAGTGACTCATTTAGAGGGAGACAGAAGCAAGCACCCTAGATACAACCTGGCAGGCAGCCAAGCACACCAACCCCCCTCAAAGATCTTCGGTCAAGTATTAAAGCTTCGTAATAAATGACAATAATGGTGGGTGAGTGAAACTCTGGTTTGCAATAACTTTTCTCTGATAATAATCTCTCTTTCTAGCCAAAAATCTTTAGAAATGAACTTTCTTCTCTCAAAAGTGGTTGAGGCCAATAAATAACCCCCCACACCACTCTTGAGATAGCTCGGTCATTAGTAACTGTGAAAGACGTCCCTCATACTTTTGTAACAAACATTAAATGCCTGATGGACTAGTTAGTTCCACGTCATAAACATTAAATGCCAAGACATGCCTTTTGCCTAACCACTGGGAGTCAGGGGGCTGTCATCACAAAGGTAGCTCACCAACCATTTGACAGTCCCAAATACCACGATGGTTTACTTACGTGCAGATTTAACATTGCCTAGATGGCTAGTGACATCACATAAAGTATATGTGACATTAAGTAGAGGATTGTTTGGTTCACAACTCAACGCCCGATGGAACTCAAGGTTGCTCCGCCCAAGGTTTTACAGTTAAGGTCCATTGGTATTTTACCAGGTGTATCTAAGATGGTCGGGACAAGCACCAATGCTGACTTACTTATCAATCCTCCAAACCAATTCCCTCTGAAGTTCCCACGATCAGGTTGTTCGATAGAGCATGAAAGCTCTCCCAGGCCTTGCCAGTCCTAGTCTCTCGCGAGTACCATTCGACCTCTCACTAAATATCATTATAAACGTTACAACTCATAGTCAATATAAATGAAAAGGGATTCAACAAGACTAAGTAAGACAATATGACTAAAGGATCAGCTCTCTCGGTCAGCTTCTTCGCTGGGAGATCCCTTTGGGCTACCACGCTGAACTACCCCGCTTGAACTGCATCACTACCTTACTGAGTTGCATCGCCTACTTTGTTGAGCTGAATCACTACCTTACTAGGCTGCAGCGTTTTAAGCTACATCGCTGCCTTAATCCCTTGAGTTTGTTGTGTTAGATGGGGGGTTAACTCTAATCTCGAGATTATCTTTCAAGCCCCCTACATTTGCCCCTTCATGGAGAGATTTGTTGTGGGAACAAGAAATGTCTACACAAAAACTTCTTAATCCGATGAACCTTAGTGTCCCTGTCTTTGTTAAGGCCACTGCCATTATCACTACCAGGAAAAAGTAAAATTCTCCTCGATTTACTTGAACCAAAGTGTTGCGATTTATTGGCGACTGGCGAAGGACATCGCCACTTTTTCCTATTACTGAGCTTCACCCTTATGTCTTTGCTTTCTTGGCCAATTAAAATTCTCCCGAAACATCTGCTGACTTTCTAAAATACCCATTTTGACTCTTGGGAAATGAAATTCTCTTATTTGTGCTATTGTGGAGTATAGCAGTAAGGAGTGAGTTTTTTCGTTAGGACTGCCGCTATCATTGAGACTTGTGGAATTCTCCCTTGTAAACTTCTTCCAAGGAAATTCTCCCTATTTGAAGGTGCTACTTTGTTTAGGCTCTGCTCCGTTGTCATTTCTCCATGTTCGAAAAAGTTGAAAAATTATCCCCGATGTATCTGAGTCACAATTAAACAAGGTTTGGACTTGTGGCAAGGGGACATCGTATCTTTTTTGAACCGTTAGGATAGCTTCTGTGTTTGGAGCTATTGGATATGTCTGACAAAAAATTCTGGCTCCAAAACTCAAACTTTCCTAGGAAGAAAATCCATTCTACTCCCCATGTGTCACTTCATTAATGACGTGGTGTTGTCTCTTCAACTGTCAGGACACTCCCCGTAGTGCCACGTCTCCACTTGAAATGATTATAGGCAGATTTGCACGTGTGTTAGAGGGAAAAATCAAAAGATGAGTTTAAAGGATTGCAAACATTTATTTTTCAAAAATAGTTAGCCATTTCTTCTTCGTCTTCTTTAAAATCCAAGGGATTTTTTCAGAGAGAGAAAGATTCAAACCGCCATTGTTAATAAGGTTTTCTCTGCTTCTCTCCCTTTCATCACCTCTTTCACTGCCACTTGTGGTTGTATTCTTCCATTTTTGTCCCCTTCTCCACTTTTTTAAGATTTTCTTCATTCACCATCTACTGTCATGGCCTCTTCCATCATTCCCAGCATGCCCACCACCAGTGCTCTTCCTGTTACCACCCTAGACGCTGCCTCCTTAGTGGAATCACGCCAAGAACAACTGCGTTTTTATCATCGGTCTCTTATATTTGGAAAAGATGATGAGTTCTCTCAGTGGTGCAGGACTTGCCATTTTTCAGCCAAGTATGAAGCTTTGTCACTGGGTGATGAAGATCAAGATTCCACTTCTTGGGGAAATTTTCCTCCAGAGGGGACTATGAGGTTCCGTCCTGACAAAGGTGACTTTAGTTGGTCCTATATTGACTTTGAAGGAACTGTTGGTTCCCCTTCCCACTTTTCTTCTTGGAACTCATTTATATAGACCACTTACTCTGACGCTCTTTCCAAGATTGGTCTCCATCGAGCTGCCTGGTTTGGGGAGTTTACTCTCTCCAAACACAATGTTGCCCTTCAAATCTTGGTCTCCCATTGGAACGTTATAGCTCACACATTCGTTGCTTCGTGGGGAAAGGTCACCGTTACATTTGAGGATCTTTGCGAGCTACTTGGGCTTGAGCTCATAGGGATTTTGGCTTATCACAATGAGGCTTTGGATGCCGAAGAGATAAAGGCCCGAGCAGACTTGGATCAGATTTGTAGGAGGTGTATCGATACTTCCAACAAGGATACCTTCACTCCCCTCATAAATTACTTTTATCTTACTAACCCCACTACAGGCTTTGGCCCGGGCAAAGGTACATCTCCTGAGTTACCAGTCTACATACTTATGATTCTGTCTCATTTTTTCTTGCTTGGCAAGCCCAATGATCAACCGCGTAGGGACTTGATTAATCTGTGTGTCCATTTGGCTAGAGGATATAAACTTCCTCTGGCAGTCATGGACTTAGTGTCACTTTATACATGGTTGGACAGGACCCATCTAGATATGGAACGGTCCTCGGGCATATATAACTTGGCTACTTTTTCCAACGCCATCATATTGACTGGTTTTCTTTACTTCCATTTTCTCAAGATATCTGCCAATCGTATTCCCCCTCGTGATAGGAAAATCATAAAGCCCCATCGCCTTTTTTGCTTCCACAAGAAACAGAGTAGAAAGGATCTTCTGGGCCTTTTTGACAAAGCAAGTTGTTTCGTGATGAGGCCCTATAGTGAAGATTCTTTTACCCATACTTGGAATTTTTTTGGCGTCGTACCTAGGGTGGTGGGGACCACTTCGGAGGATCTTATAACAAAGGACTCTTCTTTTGCCATCGTTTTGTCTTTGACTCCTAGTTATCTGCCCTCTTACACTGACTAGGGGTATACGTCTCAACATTACAACCCCAACCGTTGCGGCCGTCAGTTTGGGTACGACCAAGGGGTTCCTTGGCTGGTGTTTCAAGATTCTCACCCCCAGGCATCTTTCCCTAAGGACTGTGCCTTTTGCACCGTGTCAGCTACTTTCATGATCTTCTCTGTCATAAGTGGTCGTGTTACCATTCCTGCACTTTCGAGGAAGGGGGACGTAACCAGTGATTTTACGATGAAGTATTGTCCAAGACAGATAGTCAAAATTCATGAATTCATCCAAAGTCCCCCTGTTTACCCCGTTGTTTAGAATTTTCCCCCTTTAGAGTTGGGGATGAAGGGGAATTCCGTTTTGGGAATTGAGTTCCCACTCAGCCAAACACCGAAGGACCCTCCTAGCTAATTGCCTCCATACTGTCCAGCAATCCCCATTGTTACAACCAAAGCCAAGAAAGTTTCAAAGCCTAAACCCCGAACTGTAGGTACTTCTGCCACTGCAGCTTCTAGTGAAGGTCCCTCGCAAACCCTTTCATAAAAAGAAAAGAAAACTAAGAGTGGAGCCTCTTCAAAGCCCGCGTCCCCATGCAAGTCCCAAGCCCCTATAAATGCTTTTCCCATTACCTTCGTTCCTTCCAATGCTGATGTGCCTGAGGAAGTACAGGAGGCAGTTAGAAAGGAGGTAGAATGGCTTCAACGAATATTTTGACAAACTGTGCCATCAGTTCCTCCTCCTGAATTATTTCCCATTATCGTGGTGGATCCTACTAAAGTTACTTCATAAAGAAAAGGGGTCCTTCAGGTACTGGCACTTCTGATAAGAGGAAGAAAACATTGGGAACCAAGGTAAGTAAAAAACAAGCCTTTATAGTGCAACCCACAGCAGTTACCTCTACTCCTAGGAGTTCTACTTCTCCTTCTCTCAATGCAGTCATACCAGTTGATGATAGCCCTGAGACTACAGCTAGTCTCAGCGAGAGGGATTCTCCTCACTTATCTCCTCCAGCTTCACCCATTGTCATACCATCACACTCTTCTTCTGAGCATGAGGTTATTCTTCCCATACTTAGTCATTTATAGCTTGGTTAATTCTCTTCTCTTTTCTCACACTTGTTCTTTCTTTCTTGTTTTCATCAGGAGGCTGATGAAGAAAAGCCTTCTCCTCCAGTCAGCCCTTTCGTGGGAGGATGCTTTGGCGGATCTATGATCAAATTATCTCCTCCCCGTTCGCCCATGATAGGTATTTCTTATTCGCATCGTTCGACCTCCAGTCAAGCGGAGGAGGTAGACCAAAGGTCTGTTGTGCTCGTTGAGTCTGTGGGGATTTCCTTTCATCCATAGGAGACTCCCATATCTTCTTTTAATACCCCCTCTTTGCTGATGGTTCCTTTGGCTGTGATTCTAGTTTTACCAAGATCTCCCGAGGTAACAAGCTCTAAATCTTTATTTTCTACCTTTTCTACTGTGTGAATATTCTTATCCTCTTTATGTATTTTTGGTTGAGGTAGCTTCCTTTTTGGCTTCGTCATTGGCCAACATCCTTCTTCCACATCTATTAACAAGACCGATAACTGTCGGTCCCCCTTTCAGGCATATTACTGAGGTGAGTTAAGTGTGAAGTGTGTCCCTTCTTTCTGTATTATTTCCCTCCTCTAACACTTAGCTTTGTTTTTACACCGTTCTTCAAGTCTTTTCCCGCCATTATCCTTCAAGATTCTACCAATTTCCAAGGCCACCATTGACTCTTCTACTCATCCTGGTGCTTCTTCTGCCCCCACTAGTGTTGGTGCATCTGTGGAAGGTCCAACGGCTTCTTCAAGTTCTCCGCCAATACTCGCCTTAGTTCTTTTTATTGACGCAGGATCTTCATCCAATATTGAGGTTCCTCTGGCTCGAGTTCCTCTAGTTGAGGGTGCTTTAGAGGATTCTGAGGAGATGAATCTGCCCTCAATAGCTCCCACTGTTGTAGCCTCTTAAGTGACGCTCGTTCTTATTCCAGCCATTGCTGAGGTATTTTTCTATCTTCTCTTCATTCCTTATTATGTGTCCTTTATCTTGACAATGTAAAATTTAGAAGAACCTCATTTTCAAACATTCAAACTCCACCAGTAATGGTGACTTATCAATGATAAACACTTGTTAAGGTTTTTCTTCAAACTCCACCAGTAACGGTGACTTAACAATGATAAACACTTGTTAAGATTTTTCACCAAACTTCATCAGTAACGGTGACTTAACAATTATAAACACTTGTTAATATTTTTCGTCAAACTCCACCAGTAACAGTGACTTAACAATGATAAACACTTGTTAAGATTTTTTGTCAAACTCCACGAGTAATGGTGACTTAACAATGATAAACACTTGTTAAGATTTTTTCACTTAACTCATTATTTGGTTGATCTGTCCCCATGTTACTAGGGAGTCCCTTCACATTACAGAGCAATCTCTAGTGATTCCTTTTCCTGTCACCTAACCAAGTAGGGAACCAGTTGCATCTGAGGAAATGAGTCCTAATAACCAAGGTTCCAGGATAGGTGCTCAGGCCGAAAGTGAATCTGGTTATGAGCTTCCCATTCCAGCTCTAGCTCCTCGTGAGTTTTGTCTCATGGTCCTTCATCGCTCTCCCCAACTACCTGCCAGCCATCCATTAGTGATTGAACAGATCGTAACTCATCACCCTGAGACCTTTAATGTTGATTGCCTATATTCAAACATTCCCATGATGTGCCACGGTCTTCAAGGTATGGCGATCGTTGTTACTGATATCGTCAACACCCCTACTGTCAACGTCACTAGGCCCCTCCTTAACCAATTCTTGGGCTATCTAAAGGAGTTAGGCCGAGATGGCTTCCAATTTAGCTGGATGATTGGACATTTGAAAACCTTAAAGAGTCAGCAATTAGTAAGTCGTAGGGAACTACAGCAAAAATCACCAATATGCTCAATGAGTTAAGGAAGCTAGGTTGGTCGAACTAACATCTCTACTTGAAGCTGCTAACAAAGAAGTGGAGGATATCGAAGATACTTTGCATCTAGAAAAGCTGTGCTCAAGTTTAGACAAGTCTGGAAACTTTTCATCTAGCAAAACTTTGCGATAGAAATTTTGCGTCTAGCAAACCTTTGTGATAGAAAGTCCACATTGAGCGTGCTCAATTTTAGACAAGGCTGGAAGGTCCCATCAATACTCAGCAAGTATGCCTAGCAGCTTCCTCAGGTTTTCCTGGATATTATTTCTCTGCTCCAGACTTGTGGTTCCTCCTAGGCTAATGACCTCTCACATACTTGTAAAAAAAATTCAGTTTAACTTCTTATATACTCCTAGGCAATAGTTCCCAGTTTTGTAAAACCTCCCAATTTATTAAAGAAAGAGAAGTTATATCTTGTTTTCATGCTACTTCTTTGCGTTATAACTATTTTCATAAAATACAAACTTTACCATCTTCCATCTCATTCTAGTTACAACAAAGGACCTCTTTCGATAAAAATAATGACTTGTATATATATTCATAACAAAAAGCTAGATACATCGATGTTATAAGTTTATTTTCTTTACACATGATAGACCTTCAACCATATGTTGTTAGTATTAAATGGTTTATCTTCTTCCATATTAGAAATCAAACAATAACCTGAATCATGAGCCTCCCATACAAAGAAAGGTCCCTCCTAATTCGCTACAAACTTAGGTAGGGAAAGCCCTATGATATGTTTCACTGTTGCCTTCAATATAAGGTCCCCTTCAACAAACTTCCTTGGTCTCACCAAATTATCGTATGCTCTTGAGAGTTTTTTCGTCTACATTTAAAAATGTTGCATCGCATTATCTCTGTGTTCGTCCAACGCTTCCAACTGCACATGTCTGTTCTGAGGGAGCATATTACTTCGCAAGGCATATCGGGCAGAGGAAACTTCTAACTCCACCGGGAGAATCACTTCAGCTACATACACAAGGGAGAACGAAGTATATCCTGTGGGCCTCCTTTTAGTTGTTTGATAGGCCCATAATACAGTTGGTATCTTATCATCCCATGATCCTGTGAAATCCTCTATCATCTTGGCCAAAATGTTAACCAATATTTTGTTAGTTGCTTCGGTCTGACCGATTCCCTTTGGGTAGGACACCATTGAAGTATGATGAATAATGGAGTACTTGTCTATGAGCATCGTTACCTCTTAATTGACGAATGGGGTTTCGTTATCATAGAGAATAACCATTGGAATCCAAAAACGGTAAATGATGTATTCTCTGTTGAAGTTGCTCACCACCCCCGCTATTTCCCTTCTTAGTGGTATCGCTTCAGCACACTTTGTAAAGCACTCTATTTCCACTAGTATCCATATCTTCCCCCTCGAAGAAGGATATATTGCCCCTACCAGGTTAAATTCCCAACTGTGAAAAGGATAAGGTGTTGCCAGAGAGTGTAGATCCACTGATGGGGAATGGAATATATTTCCATGCAGTTGGCAAGCTTTACATTTTTTAACGAACTCAGCATAGTCTTTCTCCATCGTTGGCTAATATCACCCTAACGTCATCAGCTGGTCATACAACTTTGCTCCTCCTGTGTGAGCTGGGTCGTGAGCTTGTTTGAGGACTTATGATGCTTCCTCCTTTGTGATGCAATGTAATGGCTTGTTGAAGTACACTCTTCGATAAAGCTTCCCCTCCTGAACGTAGAACCTTGGGGCCCTTATTTTGAATCCCATCACATCAATTTTCTCTATTGGGATAACTCCATCTTTAATGAAGTCAATATAGGGTTGCCTCCAATCTGATCGAGCTTCAATGAAATTGCATTCAGCTGCCTCAAAGAACAGTTGGCACTTGTCACACTTTCGTTGTAGCTCTGTTGCGTCCTGCTTCATTCTAGGCCAGAAGTATCCCTACCTTTGAATTCTTCGGTAAATAGGGATCTCAGTTATTTCGTAGTTCTCTTCGTGTGTTTTTTTAATCTTCACTCTTCTTCTTCTGGGCCGATGCATCTTGACAGCCATCCTCCTGCATTTTTTATGTAAAGGTTTTCCTGATTTGTAAAGTATTAGTCTAACTCTCTCCTCTCCATCTCTCCTTCCTCGGACTCTAATTTTTTTCTAATCTCTCCCCTCTAGTTAGAGTCTTCCTCCATCAGCAGAATTGACTATACCACCGAGGGAGCTGTTCTTTACTGAATTATAACTGTAGTTGTATCGTCTCTCATGATCATCTTCTGAGCGATAGTGGTATAGGCGTCTGTATGGCGTTTCATTGTTTGAGGATGCCTCTTGATCTTGGTTCGTTGGAACTCATTGATAAACCTCTAAATGATTGTTCTGTAAAGTGCCAAGCAGAGGTGTTTCAACGCATATTCTCCATTTACTTGTTGTATCACAAAATTCGAATCACCCTTGATGCAGAGTGAATAAACTCCCTTTCGAAGGGCCTCCAACAACCCTAGTACCAACGCCTCATACTCTGATTCATTGTTGGAATAAGGAAAGCCTAGCTTGTAGGAAAGACAAAATTCTTCCATTCCTCTTGAGAGAATAACCCCTGCTTCTACTGTCTTCTCTGCTAAAGATCCATCGAACTTCATCATCCACTCCTCTTCGTTTGCTTTTAGGTGATTGGCCTACAGATCATCTCCTGGAATGTTCTCTCATGGTGGCTCAGATATCCCAGATGGGAAGATTTCCAAGAGGTTTGCATATGCCCGACTCTTAATTGCGTGAAGGATCACACATTTTAAGTCATACTCTAAAAGAATGAGTAACCACTTAACTGCCATACTAATCAATAAATTCCTTGCCAACAAAAACTTAATAGGATCACATCTCATTACAATATGAATTGTAAAATACAGCACACAATGTCTAAGTTTCTGTGCTACAAAGGCTAAGGCTAAACAATGCCTTTCCAAGATATTGTCTCTGACCTTTGGCCCATGTATGATTCTACTAAGGTAGTAGACTGGTCGTTCTTGCCCGCTAATCTCTTGGGACAACAGAGCTCCAACTGAAGAGTGCGCTTGCGTTCAAATTAAGAAATTATTTAATTAAATCTTAGTTTTTTAATTAAATCCTAAAACATGCATCTAGGTGTGATTGAAATCAATATGATCATGCAAGAATAATTAATCACACACAAAACACACAAATGAGGAAACACTCATATATTGGGTCATATATCGGGTCAACCTCCTCGTCAGTCTCTGTCATATCTCCTTCGACTGCCCGTTCACACCATCATAGGCGATAAACCACCTTCCCTTCCTCAGTAACAATCTTCTTGCATTTCATGTTGTCCATTGCAACTGCCTTTCTTTTCCTCTCCCTCAAATATTATGCCATTATTCCTTCATAAAATTAACTCAACACACTTGGCCGTATAACTTCATGTTCAATCGAGTCCATTCTGGGTTATATCTTGTCTTTTAGCTTCTTTGATATTTTCTCAGATCGAGGGACCACTTGGTGGGCTTCTTCTGTTACTCTTTTGTTGCTCGTAGTTTTATCGTTTTGTTTATTCACGGGCCCCGTCCTTTCTCTTATCGAGTGAACCCAGGCGCCTTCCATTCTCCTCATTAGGACTCTGATGTCCTCATCTAACTCTATAGGAAATGTTGCATCCACTAGGTGGGCTTCTTTGATTGCGAAGGGCCTCTTCGTGGCTCGTATAGTGATCTGAGTTCCATTTATATTACCTTGTCACATTGGTGATATGTTGAGGGAACTAGTCCCTGGTTGTGCAATTACACTCTTCCTATCAGTAGATGATAGAAATTTTCACTCTCTATCACGTGGAACCGGATGTGGGAACTCAAATTTCCCATTACGATCCCAACATTCACATAACCAACAGATTTGGAAGACTGGTTGTCATGACCTGAAATCGTCAAAGGCATGGGGACCAATCTTCCCTCTGTGATGTTAGATGCGTGGAAGGAACTGATTGGCATGATGTTGATGGATGCTCCCACATCCATAAGGGTTCTCGGAAAGCTAACTCCGTTGATGCTAGCAGTCACATATAACGATCGATTGTGAGGAAATCTCAAGGTCGTATCTGCATCTTAGTGAAGGGACTGCATTTTTCCTCACAATATCCAAGATTGCTTGGGTTATCTCCAACCTACAACTTGTTTTGGCATTCCCACCTGGTCGAAGAACCAGACGAACTTTAGGGACTGTGAAATTGGACAGTACTCCAAGCTTTGGCCTATTTCCTCACCTTCAACATTTTATATGTCCTCCATATCTCTGGAACTTACTTCGTCATAGGCTAACACCACATTAGACATTCCTCTGGTACGGTCCTCCAGAGATTCTTAGAACTCCCCTTTCTTCGTTGTCAGATCCCTCGCTTCTTTTTCTACCTCATCGTCGTAGGCCACCACCAGATTGGCCCCATGTGTTGGGAGTGGGTTTTCATTAACATTTTGCGGAGGGAATTGCAGTGTCCCTGCCTTTACGTGTTTATCAATGATTTTACTTAGCGTAAAATAACTTCTTGTTGGATGTTGAATATTCTAATGGATCTTGCAATACTTGGGATCCTCTCTTGTTACCGTATTTGGTTTCACGGTGGGGATGCCCTTAGGTTCATACACCGTTCCCCCTTAAACCGTGGCATTGTAATAGCTGACAACCTCTTCTATTGTGCAGGGGTAACGGTGGTGGGTCCTCCCTATCTTTTCCAAACTTTCTCTTGTTATCCTTCTTCAGATGTTTGCTTACTTCACTTCCATTAATGTATCCCACCCGTGAGGACTGGCCGCGGGCAGCAACGGGTGGCCCAGGCTATCTGAACATTAATGATACCGCACTAGGGTTCGACAGAACTACCAATGATATATTCGTTGCTACTTTTAGAAATGCTGCAAAAGTCCCTTCGTAAGTTTTATTAATCAGGTGACAGATGTATTCTGGGAGCAAACCCTCAGCACAGAGTTATAACAGTTTGGACTCTTTATCTTCTTCCCTCATGTCGAAGGGCCTTTGCCTAAATCTTTGAACATAAGCCACCACATCCTCTCCCGGTCGTTGCCTCTCCCTGCCTAATTTTATTAGCATGAACTCATTTTCTACCAGAAAGAACTTCTGGACAAATAAAGCATGCATCTCTTCCCACGTTGAAACGTTCTTGGGTGACAAATGTGAGTACCACGTATAATCTTTATCGGTTAATCACTTTGCGAACTCCCTCAACCGAAGGTTCTTGTTATTGCAGTGAGCCCCTAGATGTTCGAAGAAACGTTCGATGTGCTCCTTCGAGTTTCTCCCCTTTCCTGTGTACTTTTTGAAGATATGGGAATATAATCTTTTGGGTAAGGCTCATCGTTATATTTCTGAGGGTAAGGCGTCCGAAAGCTATCATAAACTGAAGCTACCTTGCCAGCGGATTGCAAGGAAGCTTGCATCAACTTCAGCATGTCCTTCTACATCTCTTTTCTCATATCCTCCATAGCCGATACCGTTGAAGGAACAACCAGAGGGACCATAGGTGGTACACCTGTTACACCTGGAATAACCACCACAGTTGGAACGCTTGTTACTCCTGGGGTTCCCATCGTTGGAACCACAATAGGGGGTATACTTACTAGGGCAGTTCCTGTTGGAATTACTCTTGGTGGGGCCATTGGGGCTACCCCTGGAGTTACGAAGGAGTTGGCATCAAATCCCTCCAACACCATTGAAGCTATGGGAGTTTATAAAAAGTCGTAAAATTTATTCATGAGGAGTACCACTTGAGTTGGTCCCAACTCGATGCTTGTGGAAGCTTGAGTCACTCCTGGAATGCCCATCACCATTTGAGTTGGAGGTACCTCCACTCGAGGGGCTCCATCTCTAGAAGCCTCCAGCTCTCTCACCGCTTGTTCTTCATTACATTGAATATCATCAAAGTTAAGTCTTCGATTAACATTATCATGCGCTATACTCTTTGCTTAAAAGAATACCTCCTCAGTAGAGTCGCCAAATATGAGAGGGTAGTTTAGATTAGATGGAGGCATAACCCCTTTTGAGTATAGTAATGGTAAGTTAATCGGTCATACTATTTATTAATTATAAGACACGTAATCACAACTTAGTGAAGATAAGCTCTGCTTTAACTCACAAATCTATCGTGCATAACTCAAAGAACAATAATGAACTCAGAAGTGACTCATTTAAAGGGAGAGAGAAGCAAGCACCCTAGATACACCCTGACAAGCACAAAGCACACCAACCAACCCCTCAAAGATCTTTGGTCAAGTATTAAAGCTTCGTAATGAATGACAACAATGGTGGGTGAGTGAAACTCTGGTTTACAATAACTTTTCTCTGATAATGATCTCTCTTTCTAGCCAAAAATCTCTAGAAAATAACTTTCTTCTCTCACAAGTGGTTGAGGCCAATAAATAACCCCCCACACCACTCCCGAGATAGCTCGGCCATTAATAACTGTGAAAGACATTCCTCATACTTTATGTCACAAACATTAAATGCATGATGGACTAGTCAGCTCCACGTCATAAACATTAAATGCCAAGACATGCCTTTTGCCTAACCACTGTGCATTAGGGGGTTGTCGTCACAGAGGTGGCTCACCAACCGTCTGAAAGCCCAAAATACCATGGTGGTTTACTCAAGTGAAGATTTTACATTTCCTAGTTGGCCAGTGACATCATATAAAATACATGTGATATTAAGTAGAGGGTTGTTTGGTTCACAACTCAACACTCGATGGAACTCAAGGTTGCTCCGCCCAAGGTTCCGGGGTTAAGATCCTTTGGTGTTTTACCAGGTGTATCTAAGATGGTCAGTACAAGCCCCAATGGTGCCTTACTTCTCAATCCCCTAAACCAAGTCCATCTAAATTTTCCACGGTGAGGTCGTTCGATAGAGCATGAAAGCTCTCCTAGGACCTGCTAGTCCTGGTCTCTCGCGAGTACCATTTGACCTCTCACTAAATATCATTATAACCGTTATAACTCATAGTCAATATAAATAAAAAGGGATTCGACAAGACTAAGTAAGACAATAGGACTAAAGGATTATCTCTCTCGGCAAGCTTCTTCACTTAGAGGTTCATCTGGGCTTCCACGTTGAACTACCTCGCTTGAGCTGCATCACTGCCTTACTGAGCTGCATTGCCTACTTTGCTGAGGTGCATCGCTTTGAGCTACATCGTGGCCTTAATCCCTTGAGTCCATTCTGTTATCTGGGGGGATTAACTCTAATCTTGAGATTATCTTCAATCCCCCCTTACAGAATGTTTGAAAGGTCTTTCGTATCACCTCCATAGATGGTCTACCATGAGAAAACTTCCCCATCAGAGCATGTTTGAAAGGTTTGACTAGGTTATCTATATCATCTTGAGAAAATATCATAGCAAGTTCACCTTTATGCATTGTAGGGTTCTTCAAAACAATATCTTTAACACATGATGAAGATAATGCTACCACTTAGCAAAGTATCTATTCCAAATTTTAGGTCAGGTGGCTTAGGATCCACATGAGGAGGGTGATTAGAAGCTACCATGAAAACCCTAGGTAGGGTTTTACGAGAGAGAGAGTTTAAAAAGGATGGGTCATTTTGTTCTTTATATATTTAAAACTCTACGCATCATGGTATTTCTTTCTTTTATGTGTGTAGGTATCTAAGAGGGAGAACAAATTACACCGGATGAAGACAAAGTGGCATAAGGGAAGAACACGATTTAAATTAAAGACTATGTTTCACCATGTTGTTCCATTTTTAGGGTTTGTGAGGGTATTATAATTTATTGTCACAAAGGGTTTTTTAATGTAATTTGGATTTCGATTTAGTTTTGTAATGTTTTTTACCGGAATAGCCAAAGGGGGAGAATTGTAAGCACAAATATTTTAGCTTAGGATTTTTATTTGTATTTATTTGCATTTTTGCATTTTCGTTAACAAACCAGCACATCCAACCGAATTCCAGCATCTCCAAGTTTAAGACTCCTCTACCTCTCATGAAGGTATAAAACTTTTAGGAGGTCATAATTATTCATAATTATATTTGGGATGTGTTTTTTGAAAAACTGAGGCTGGATTTTAAAAAGATATAAAAAAAATAAATATTTTATTTTTTAAGCCTCGTTCAAAGGAGATTAGAACCTCATTTTGATCTTTCTTCAAAATGAATATCTAATGAGTTTGGGACAACTTTACAGAGAATTCTAGCTAGAAGCTCATTAGATATAGGCTTTGAACGAAATGGCATTTACGTTAGAACAAAATTTTATTCTCATTGAAACGAACTATCATTCTCATTTGAATGACCTTGTTTGTCGTTCAAATGAGTTGCCGCCTAAAAAATTATGTCAGGTCTATTAATACCTGTTTCGAACCCTTTTTGCAAGGGTGTTAGGAAAATAACGTGAACAGAAAATAAGAGCCCAATATTTTCATATTTGGGGTTATTAAAATACTTTTGATTCACAAAATAAACATCCCCAAATATTTTGAGAACCATTTTAAAATTCTAGAAAGTTTTTGTATCTTGAATATACCTTGTAAAGAGGATTCTCTATGGCTGATCTTTTGACCCAAGGGATCGTGGCTAAAGAAAGAAGGAAGATGGATGATCGGTGGATATCGAGAGTAAACTGCCGCTATGGATGACTCTGGGCTGAGCCGTTTTCATTAGAAGATTTTGAAGACTCTATGCATTATACTTAATTAGTCTAAGTAGTCTATAAGTCAATTGTCTGTAAAACATTCTAAATTACTGAATTGTAACACCACATTTTTTGAATAATTAATTTTAGCATTTTAATTACACATGTTCTCGTAATAATATTGATTGATTGATAAATACTAATGAGTGAGAATGAAATTGATATTTATGTGGAAAATAAAACTTACCAAGAGTGACAATTAAATTAAATTCGATAAATTGCGATTACGTCACAGTGGGTAATAATGACAGGAATTGACTATATCTCTACCAGGGCATTCTTGTAGGCTATTTTTAGGTTGTGATAGAATATTAATGTTTGGTGACTCAAATGGGGATTTCTAGTGTACGGTTGATCCAGAGTGTGATTAAATAGTCAAAATCAAGTACTTGGGGTAGAGATTTGTTATCAGGAGCATTTTAGACTAGTTGGAGCCCATTCGGGTTCATTTAAGTCATTTTGTATTAAGGGATTAACATAAATTCAGTATTAAGAGGTTTAAATAAGAGGTTAGGGTTAGGAGGTAGCCACTTTACACACAACAACCTCTGAGAGTCCTTTTGGAGAGAAAAGAGGGAGAAAAACATAAGGAAAGATTGAAGGAGGCTTGATTTGGAGGCCAGTTATTGAAATTCTTGACTTAATCCACCCTACGAAGAAGAAGATCCATGTTAATTCTAGGTACAAAGGGAAGTTTGTAAACTTGCTTTATGTTTTGTTGAGTATTATGATCCATATCAAAAGAGGTATAGAAATAAACCAATTTTGGGGTGGGATTTATATGGGAAACAAAGGAAATTTTAAAACGATAAATATGACTAAGTTCTGATAATTTTTTGTATGAAAATTATTAATAATTAGAAAAAATCATGAATAAATGCTAGATATATGGATCTTGATTTGAAAGAAACTATCTTGAATTGAAAAGATGAAACCTTGATCATGAAATTTGGATTTTAATTAGAAATTATAATATAAATGATGTTGGACCAAGAATGATGTAAATACCATAACTTAATATAGTTTCGATGAATTTAGAACAATTGATATGTATAGTCATGTTAATAGTTTATGGGGTTAGGATATTTTATCCTGGGTTGAAGATTAGAAAAAGTTTGGAATGGAAAACGAGGGGAAAATTCTTATTTTCTGTAGCAAGTCCACATCAGGTTCTTATGGGCGAACCAGTTCACCACCTGATCGAAATGATTCAGTTCCCCTGCCATTTCTTATTCTTTTATTTGATTGTTATATGAATTAATTTGGAGTCAGGGAAATTTTAGGAGGTTCTTGAATGGAAATAGATCTTCAGGAAATTTATTTTAGATGAGAATTAAATATAAGGAGTTTTAGTGTAAAATCTAGAGTGAGGTAGGAGGGGCGTTTACGATGAAAAATGCATGGAATATTTAATATATGAATTCAGGATAACTAGGCTAGTGCTTTGGGTGATAGCCACGTAGTAGCTGGACTTTATATATATATATATATATATATATATATATAATGGTTAATAATATCTATGTGTATGGTTAATAATAGCGATGTGGGTGATCTTCCCTAGAAAATCTCAGTAGCCTAAGTATCGACCCCAGGTCATAGCGCAATGTTTATATTTGAGTGATTTATTCGCAGTGAGGTAATTATGGGTATGGTTGTGACTCACTATCATGACCACTTCCAATACGTTTGCGATTTTACTAAGTCGGTGTGAGAGTCCAACCTCTTGTAACTAGGATGATGTGAGCATGCCCTGGATAATGATAGCATTATAGAGAACTGCATATGGTGAGTTATTACTCTGAGGGATGGCAGATATACGCAACATATGTGTGTTTGTTGTAGTATATTATTTACATATATTTATGTGGGGACAAACATTCTGGTTAATAGTAAGCGGTTGTGATTTCAACAACTACTAACAATTGTTGGAAGTAAAGTAATAATTATAAATATGATTGTGGAATCAAATAACGGGGGTAAAGTTACATATGAAATAGTGATAATTTAATGAGATATTAATTAAGCGACTGTGAAAGCTAATTAATGAACTAAGGATTAACATTATATTCGAGTCAAGGTAGTCTAGTATTGATGTTAGTGACATGGTTAGTTAGACGGGGTAACATAACTAGGAGAATTAAGAGTATACGTTAGGTGTTCACATTGAATGAGGGGCGAGGATTATCTCATTCGTGTGCACTGCCAATTTAAATATGGAAAGTTGCTTTACATATTCATTATTTCAATTTATACACTTGCTAAATATTTTCAAATGTTTTTGGGATTTGACCCCTGTCAAATATTTTTTCAAAAATTTTTAAGTGTCCAGCCACAGGGACGCCAAAGATGACTCTTCTTTCAAGGATCACATAATTGCAGCTGGTGTGGCAGTTTGCAAGATTTTGAGTAGACGCTTCCATAACTTCTATCCTAGATTAGGATATTTCTTCAGTTATTAGTTGTACATGTTGTTTCATTGTCAGACTTATTTATTTTCAGTTTTATCTACTTCATTTCAGATGATTATATTTGATTTTGGGGACTGATGGTTTATTCGGTATTTGGTTTTAATTTACTTTCGCATTTAGATTCTTTACTGGTGTGATTGATTATATAGTTTATTGCATGGGTTTATGTTGAATGGTTTTACTTGGCATGATAAATTTGAGATTAAAATTTGGCACAACTTGTTAATAAAATAAGTGGTTAGTAATTAATTAAACATCGATAGTAATGCTAAGAATGAGCCATATGAGACTCTTATTTTATTTTAATAGGGGGTTGGCCACCCATTATTTTAATAGGAGGGGTATCACAGATGGTATCAGAACATCAGGTTCTAGAGTCTTTTAGGATTTATGTGGCTTACTACGATTTCAACGTAGCGTTACTTGATATAGAGACGTATTTGTAAGACTGCTGCATTCATCTTTATGTACGCGCATTTACGTTCTTCTGCTGATTATTTTGTATTTGAATTTTAACTTATATAAATATCAATCTGATTTAAGATGACACCTAAGAGGGGATGATCAACTAGGGCCACCAGGAAGGACAATAGGGGAGAGGCTCAGTAGGATCCACAAGGGCCATAGGGGATGGTGATGGCCACAGAAGTGGACACTATTGTTGCCCAGTTAGTTAATGTTGCCATGACCGCCATGCCATGGACACTATTGTATAATTTATTTTTCGGGAGGTTGGGAGAAGTACCATCCACTAGTGGAGTTCGCTTATATGAACTCCTACCAGTTCACCATTGGCATGGCAATGTTTGAGGCACTTTATGGATAGCCTTATCATTCGCCCACTTATTGGTTAGAGGTAGGGGATAACAAGATGTTGGAATCAGAGATGATTCAGGATGCCACTACCAAGATTGAGCTTATTTGAGAACGCATATTGATAGCTAAGGACGGACAAATGAGCTACACCGATGCCGACGAGAGAAACATGAGATGGAGATTGGGGACTAGGTTCTGGTACGCGTATCTCCCATGAAGGTACTCCTAAGGTTTGGGAAGAAGGGGAGGCTAGCACTGAGGTATGTAGGGACATTTTCAATCAATGAGATAATAGGGTCAGTTTCTTATAGGCTGGGGTTACTGGAGCATCTATAGAGGATTCACAACGTATTCCATGTGTCATCACTGAAGAGATATCAGATGGGTAAGAGGGCTTTCTGGCACATCCCACCGAAGGAGATTGATTTGCAGCCATACATCTCGTACGAGGGGACAGACTGCTATTCTTAATCGTAGTGAGAGTAAGTTGTAACGCCCTGACACGGATTTATGGGTTAGCTATAGTCAATCCGGTCCGACCCGAGCATTAGGTTTGAAGTGCAATGGAACAATCCTATATAATGCTGGAACTCCAGTTTTATTCTAATTAACTTTTCACCTGTTTAGCATTCAATTCCAGTTTCGAGATAAACTACCTGTAGGATCCAAGGGTATCACCCTGAAGTCCAAGTAAACAGAGCTACTAACTTAAAATAAATAAATTATACTTACCTGTGTAATGCCCTCAAAATACGAAATCGCACCCAACCTGTCGTAACAAAGTGAGGGTGTGAATACTTACCTGTGTAATGCCCTCAAAATACGAAATCGCACCCAACCTGCCGTAACAAAGTGAGGGTGTGAACCTATGCTCAGTGGGAATATATAAGTAGTATAGAAACGAATGGCAAAAAAGATACTCACGCGCTAAAACTACATGCATGCGAATATATATATATATATATATATATGTGTGTGTGTGTGTGTGTGTGTGTGTGTGTATGTGTGTGTGTGTGTGTGTGTGTGAGTGGGTAGGTGGGTGTGTGGGTGTGGGTGTGGGTGTGTACACATTTGAAGAATACACGTTCCAATGCATTAACCATTTTATTTCTGAAAATCTTACTTGTCCAGATTAATTTACCTTAATCTTATAAAAACTTTCTTTACTCATACTTAGCATTCTCATATATTAAACACACCAGATTCAACACATTAAACCATTACTTTGATGTATCCGAACCCATTCATTTACCGAAACTACCCTTTATCATTTTAACGCAATACACTTCAGTATTTTCGTTGAAACTCACCCTTTCAACACACACAAGCATTATGTTAGAAAATACTTATTTGTCATTTGAAAACCTTTTTCAATACATACTTATGAAATTTATAGGTTCAATCACTAGGTTGTTTAGTCACCCATTTACTCACTTTCTTTGCCCTTTTTCCTTATCTTATGGACATTAATAGATTTGCGCATTTATTTATCCATTTCACATTTACCGGAATATTTTTTATATTCATTCAATTTAGGTTGTATTAATACATTTTACCACACAAATCATTTCTTGACATGTTCCAAATTGCTTTATCTTTTCTCAGAATCTTCCTATACCGCATACTTCTACGGGCTCCACACCGCTAGTTATGCGCACCATATGTGCTGGCTAGTGATTTAGGTCTTTTCACCCAAGGTCTTCGGGCCCTTCTTGATTTATCCTGATGTCATCCGACTTACCTTTTATGTCGTTTAGCATCTTACAAATGTCCACATTGTTCCACTTTTTTTTATCCGGCCGAAGCCAAAACTCGGGACCTTACAGCCCATTTGTGTTACACTTGAAAATTTACCATTTCATGTCCTTACACTTTAATTTTGATTTTTATTCCAAAAGTTATATTTATATAGGAGCACTTTGTGTAACACCTATTCCAACATTTTTATTTCATAAAAATATTTTGCTTTAAGTAAAATTACCATTTTACCCATTTATTTCCAAAATTACCCTTTACTCCATTTCTCAAGTGTTAATTTCACCAAGAATATTATCAAGTTATTTATACCAACTTCTTAAGTGTTTAAACATATTAACACGTTTTTATACTTGGAGTAACACCTTTCTTAATTGGAAACACTTTTATTTCTATTTAATTCCATAGGTGTTAATCCTTGCAACATCACTAAGTTATACACTAACTTTTTCATGTTTACCCATTAACACTAACTTTTTATACACCAAATGGAGTCTTCAATACATTTAATCATACTCTTAACATTCAACATCAACAAGATCAACAAGACATGAAAGATTAAAATATAGAAAACCCATCATTATTCTCATATTAAAATTTAAGATTAAAATCATAAACAAAATGACATATTAAAATGACATATTAATCATTTAAGATTAAAATATAGGAAACCCATAATTATTCTCATATTAATCATACTCTTAACATTCAACATCAACAAGACTACAATATACACCAAATGGAGTCTTCAATATAAAGAGTAGATTATCCCACCTCAAATGGAGTTCTAAACAGTGGAAGGCATGAAAGATCAAGGAAGATGACAACCCCCCCACCTCCTAAGGTGGCCTTAAGAGGGGTTATCTAGCTCCACCAAATTTGCTTTCAATAAAACTCCATTAAAGCCCTCTACAAAACCTCTAATAATATATTCTTCTTTTTTCACGAATATCCTCTTTAGACACCCATCAAAATCCCCCAATAAATAACTTCTATATTTCGTAGCTCTATTCTCCATAATGGAAAAGATAGCTATTAATGGTGTGAGTGTATTGGTTATAACTTAAAAATGGTGGAAAACATTTTAGGAGGAGATAAAGGAGTGTTGAGGGTATTAAAGAGATAGATAATACGGTAATGGCAGTGGGGGTTTTCCACCCCATGCCTCTCTCTCTCTCTCTTATACACAAAACAAGGCCCTCAAAAACACACTAAATAAGTCATTCAATTTACCTAAATCTTCAGGCTCCAAGAGCTGACACATCAATTTGATCCACGGCTCACACGTTGACAACATAGATAGCAAAACTGAAACACGTCAGGCGTCATTCGAACGACAGTTACCGTCGTTCGAATAATAAAATCTTTGTCATTCGAATGACCGTTCGTGCGACCTCCATTAGTCATTCGAACGACATATCCTTATCATTTTCACGACCCCATTTTCTTTTCCTTCATTTTCCTCCATTTTTCCCCCATAATTCTCCTACAATTATAATTAATTCCTCATTATATATAATCCATATATAATTTAATCGATTTACTGGGGTGGGATATTACAGTAGTAGTGGTCAAAGTTGATGCCCCTGGTTCGAGTTCAGTGAGGACACCATAATGTAAATGAGTCGACCTGGGAGTCATAGGATGAATTGCGGGATCAGTATCCAGAGCTTTTTATCCCAGGTTCGTCCGAATTTCGAGAAATTCCTTTGCAAGGAGGGAAGTATGTAACGCCCAGTATTTTTAAATAAGTAATTTTAGCATTTTAATTACATGTGTTCTAGTAATAATATTTCTTGATTGATGAATATTAATAAGTGAGAATGACATTAATATTTATGTGGAAAATAAAATTTACTAAGTGTGAGTAGTAAATTAAATTCGATAAATTGCGAGTACGTTGTAGTGGGTAATAATGACAGGAATTGACGACATCTTTACTAGAGAATTCGGGTAGGTTATTTATAGCTTGAGATAAAAGATTGATGTTTGGTGACTCAGATGGTTATTTTAAGAGCACGGTTGATCCAGAGTGGGTCGAAATTGTCAAAATCAAGTACCTGGGGATAGAGATTGGCTACCAAGAGCTTTTTAGACTAGTTGGGGCTCATTCGGGATCATTTAAGTCATTTTATATTAAGGGATTAACCTAAATTCGGGATTAAGAGGTTTAAATAAGAGAATAGGGCTAGGAGGTATCCACTTTACATATAACAACCTCTGAGAGTCCTTTTGGAAAGAAAAGAGGGAGAAAAACCCAAGGGGAGATTGAAGGATGATTGTTTTGGAGGCAAACATTTGAATTCTTGACTTGATCCACCTTATAAAGAAAAAGATCCATGTCTATTCCGGATACAAAGGCAAGTGTGTAAACTTTTTTTATATTTTGTTGAGCATTATGATCCATATCCAAAGAGGTATAGAAATAAATCAATTTTAGGGTGCAATTTATATGAAAAACAAAGGGAATTTAGAACGATGAACATGACTATGTTCTTATAATTTTCTTACATGAAAATTGTTAATGATTAGGAAAAATCATGAATAAATGTTATATATATGGATATTGATTTTAAAGACACTATCTTGAATTGAAAAGATGAAACCTTGATCATGAAATTTGGATTTGTATTAGAAATCGTGATATAAATGATATTGGACCAAGAATGACATGAATCCCATAACTTAATCTAGTTTTGATGAATTAAAGACAATTGATATGTATATTCACGTTAATATTTGATGGGTTGGGTTGAATATTAGAAACACTTTGGGATGGAAAATGTGGGGAATATTCGTATTTTATGTAACAGGTTCGCGGCAGATTCCCAGGGGTGAGCCGGTTCGCCCCTTCGCCGAACTGGTTCGATTCCCCTGCCATTTCTTATTATTTTGTTTGATTGTTATATGAATTAATTTGGAGTCTGAGAAATTTTAGGAGGTTCTTTAATGGAAATAGGACTTGAAAAAATTTATTGTAATTGTGGGTATGGTTATGACTCACTATCGAAGGACTATGACCGCTTCCAATACGTTTACGATTTTACCAAGTCGGTGTGAGATTTCAACCTCTGGCAACCAGGATAATGTGAGCGCGCCCTAGATAATGATGACATTGTTGAGAACCGCATCCAGTGAGTTATTACTCTGAGTGATGGCGGCTAAACGCAACTTATGCATGCTTGTTATATTATATTATTTACGTATATTTATGCGTAGACAAATATATGGGTTAATAGTAAGCGGTTACGGTTTAAACAGCTATTGACAGTTATTGAAAATAAAGCAATAATTATAAATGTGATTTGGGAATGAAATAACTAGAGTAAAGTCATACATGAAATAGTGATAATTTAATGAGATATTAATTAAACGGTTATGAAAACTAATTAATGAACAAAGGGTTGACATTATATTAGGGTTAAAGTAGTCTAGCATTGATGTTAGTGACAAGGCTAGTCAGAACACCATCCGAGCTTGCACTTTCGCTCGAAGAAAGATTCCCCCTCATGTTCTGTAATTCGAAAGAGGTTATGAGAATTCAAAACTCCGAAGTCACTTTCTTTGTCCCCTGGAATCGAAGTTCCGTACCCAAACTTGTTTTCCTAGTTAGGCTTAATGCGTCCCCGATTTCGAAGGACGCCTCACCCCTTGTTGTACTTGTCTTTACTTGTCTTTTCACCTTTGTTCTTTTTTATTACGTTTTTTCTAGCACTCTTTCCTGTGATTGTATGGGATATTCACCTTTATGATAACACGGTGGTGCTTGGTTGGGTAGGTCTTATCTGATTACGTTCGGATGTGGGATAGCATAACTAGGAGAGTTAAGAATATAGATTAGGCGTGCATATTAGATGAGGGGCGAGGATTATCTCATGCGAGTGCGCTGCCAATTTAAATATGAAAAGTTATTTTACATATTTTATTATTGCAATCTTTACACTTTCTAAATATTTTCAAAGGTTTTTGGGCTCTAACCCGTGTCAACTATTTTTTCAACAGCTTTTAGGTGACCAATCACAGGGACGCCAATGATGACAGAGACCACGTAGCTGCAACTGGTGTGGCAGTTTGCAGAATTTGAAGTAGACGCCTCCATTACTTCTATCCTAGATTATGATATTTTTTTAGTTATTAGTTGGACATGTTGTCCTGCTGTTAGACTTATTTATTTTCAATTTTATTTACTTCAGTTCAGATGGTTGTATTGGATTTTGGTAACCGATGGTTTGTTCGGTATTTGGTTTTAATTTATTTCCGCATTTAAATTATTTACTGATGTGATTGATTATATAGTTTACTGCATGGGTTTATTTTGAATGATTTTACCTGGTATGAGAAATTCAAGATTAAAATTTGGCACAACTTGTTAAATTAATAGGTGGTTAGTAATTCATTGAACTTCGACAATGATGCTAAGAATGAGTCATATGAGACTCTTATTTTATTTTATCAGGGGTCTGGCCACGGATTATTTTAACAGGCATAGTCATATAAATATAGGTTTTGCCCTGTAAAGAGATTTTTCCTCAATTATGTGGTTGATTGCATGCGTAGTTTAATTTCTGTGATTGGAACATTTAGCATATGGAAACCTAATTTAATCAGAGATCAAAATTTGGTAAAATTGATTTGTGTAATTGAGGCATTTAATTAAATAATTTAATCCATTAAATTGTGCGTACTCTCAAACTCCCCTCTATATTTGTTATGTGTTGTTGAAAAAATGAATGTTTTTTTATTAATTTGGAGTTAATTGTCCGAGGCATAATTAATATATGAAATTGTCAACATTAAAGTTAATAACATATAGTAGGGCGTATATATATAAATTGTCAAATGTGTACATAAAAACTATTGACTTTTATCATTTATCCGTTGCGAAAACTATAATTCTATTACCTTATATATGTGTACTAACGGTGAAAACGCTCTAATTTGTGGGGTATTATATAGTGTTAGAAAAAATTTACTGCAGTGAATTATGGATTAAGAATAAATGGGGTTTATTTTTGAAAAAAGAGAATGAATAGTGTTAAGATGGAAAAAAAATTACCAATTGTTCTTTATAAATTTATACTTGATATTAAAATAATTGATTTCTATTAACTATTTAATTTACTTGAACACAAATTTCTTAATAAATTGTTATATATAGCATTACTTGGAAGAGTAAAAATAAACAAAAATAAAAAATGTGGCATTATCTCCTGTTATCTTTTACCAGCTAACTCTGGTAAAAGCTGTTGGGCAAACGTGACTGCATGTGGCATCATCAGTGAATAGCATACGTGTAAATACCACAGGCAAGGACAAGACAAAATTGACTCATGATCCCTAGAGCCCACTGTGTCCACTGTGTCTGTTAGAGTAAAATTTAGTGAATATATTGATGCGAAACTATTAAATAAGATATAATTGTGAGTAGGTGGAAGTTGTTATCCTATCAAAATTAATATTTTTTTTATCATCTCCAAAGTCATGGAATAGTTGTAAAATATTATTTTTGACAATTATATATATTTGTATTTTTTTAATTACATTAATATAGTTATAAAAATTGTCCGAATTAGTAAAATTGATTGTAAATGCAATCAATTTTATTCATTTGAAAGTGACAAAACTAGCTTTCGACGACACTTTAATTTTCGCACGAGATTTATTTTTTTCTGGTCTTTTAGTATTTTTTTTTACTTTTTTTTCAATCTTCGCGCGATACTTCTTTTGCTTATTGCTTTTTAGCAAATCAACTTTTCGAGGGAATAATAATGCATTTGAATATTTTGAGTGTGGTAGAGCGGAAGGGGCTCTTCCTCCCTTAACCAAGGGTCGGGGGTTCGATCCCCGCCTTGGGCATGGAGCAGCCTTAAATCCCTGGGCCAGTTGTCCCACCCATCGAGGTGCCTACAAATCAGTGAAGGGATTAATCACTAAGTCGCTAGTGAATACCCTGGTGTAAATAAAAAAAATATATATTTTGAGTGTGTACATTGGAGATGGTCTTATATGACCACCCTAACAATTTTTGTTCTCTCAAAATGTTCACATTTATTTTTGATTCCTCCTAAAGGTAATTTATTTCTAGACAATAAGTAAAAAGGCGAAAAATGCTCGCGCAACATTTTATCACAAAAAACAAATAAAAATATCGAAAATCGTCCAAAGACAAAAAAGAGTTCGCGTGTCAATTAAAATGTGGCAAGCATAAGGTTTTTCTTCTCATATGAAAGCAAAATC
Source organism: Sambucus nigra (assembly GCA_949130495.1). NCBI lineage: Eukaryota > Viridiplantae > Streptophyta > Magnoliopsida > Dipsacales > Adoxaceae > Sambucus > Sambucus nigra. The sequence continues at coordinate 36,826,165 of OX422211.1, forward strand.
AATTAAATTTTACTCATGATTTTCCACCCTAATTAAAATTATTAGTTTACTCCTTATTGGAGAGCCGAAATCTTAAAATGAAATAATAAAAATAACATTATGTAATTTTGATATTGCTTTGAAGATGGTCCAAGTGAAAGTATATACTAATTATATGTTTAATCGAGATTTCTATTGTTTTAAAAATCCTACTTCATGGTGAAAAAGTGATGTTGGATGTATATAAAAATATATAGCGAGGTATATCTTAGCAATATGATCGATCCCATGTGATGAGATTAAGACAAAAATGATGATGATGATTAGTAATATAGTTTGAATAGTTCTATTTATACATAGAATTCGTACATAATCATATGTATAAATTGATGTGTCATATTCGTATTAGTTCGTGTTTTGATCCACTCAATATACGAATCAATACAGATATAGCACGTCAGTCTATACATATAATTATTATGTATCAATCCTATATATAATTTTTAAAAATTCAAATAATTCTACTTTTTTTAACTTTTATAATGGATACAATCATTATAAGTGGGCATATGCAACACTTTCACATGTACTTAAATTATTTGTGATAGCTTTTGTAGTTCAGAAGTTAAACATTGAAAGAATATTTTAGTGTGAAATTATTTGTGGGTACCATAATAGTGCCACCTCACCGTCTTGCAACAACTTAAGTGCCTCATAATTAATTTTGTACAGTTATCTGATGGAAAATATATTTATTAATTCTATGGCGATGAGGAATCAAAATTATGGAGGGTCAAATGTTATACCTTATTTGTAAGAGTTAAATGAATAAAAATGTAACTTTTTAGTAAATTTAAATATTTATGTACAATATTTTATAAGTTTTGCAATTTTGCAAGGTCAACAGCCACTACCTTAGAACGAGGAACTTGTTTACGTGTTATATGGAAGAGAAAGAAACAAAAATTATATAATGATTATTTAATTGAGATAAAAAAATATCGGTTCATATAACATACTATTAGAAGTATTAAAAAAACATCTATAAATTGTTTTTTAAGACCATCTCCGACCATCTTTGTTGATATGACAATTATTTTATTTGTGGGCACTAAAACAATTGTTAAAAAAGAGGAACATATTTTTCCTGACATAAAAATCTGTCTAACCTATTTTTGAGTTGAGATACATTTAAAACGTGAATCAAAGTTGTTAAAACTATTTCTATTTTATTAAATAATTTTTATTTCAAAGGTTCTCATAATATATGCTATAAAGACAAACATTCAAATCTTAAAATTAACAATAATAAAATTACAGCATACTCTATTTGTCCCAAATTAATAAATGTGCTTTCTTTTTCTCAAATTGATGGCCGAGTTTCTAAAATAATATATAATATAATTGAGATTACAAATTTACCTGTTGAAACAATACGCATTAGAAAATACTGATTGAAGTGCAAGCTTCATTCAAGAATATTCATTATTTAAAGAAGACAAAGTGTGAAAAATAAATACTTTTTTAAAATATACAATCACTATTTTAGAATATAAAAAAGTACGGTTAATAGAAAAGTACTCTTTAAAATGTTTTGCACTTCCTAATTTAATTTTCAAATGTATGTCAACTTATCATTTTCATTATTTGAAAAAAAAACTAGTCGTTGTTATAGGTGTGATAATTCGAAATCATCGTGTCATTTTCAAATTATATTGCTTTTGATTTGAGCACAAAATTTTGTATAGTCTTAAATCTACACGAACTATAGGTGAAAACGTTACGGTTTGGTCAGCAAGGAGACTTTATCAATACTAAAATCATAATTTGGATGGTAAAATCGTTTGTACCGAATTTACCGGTCGGTACACCAAAACAGAAACGAAAACCAACCAAGTTGGTCGGTATTTCGGTAATTTCGATTTTTTTGGTTTCGGTAATTTCAGTTTCTTTTTGTCTTTTTTTTTCCTGATAAATACCAAAATTACAAGTCGATTTTATGCATTCGCTAAATTTGATATTATGATTCGGAAAATTCGTTACAAATTTATGTACAAAACATTTTAATTGCTGATAATGACACCAAAACAACCCAAAATTCGGTAAGTTGGTACGATATTTCGGTTTCGTAAATCAATACGGTAAATTCGATAAGTCGGTTTTAGATGTTTAAAAATCAAAACCAGCTGAATATTTTGCTATAATTTCAATTCTGATACAATCGTTTTTCAATATTCAAAATATGAAGTAAAAACTTTTTTTCCGAACTAAAACGATACGATACAATAAAATCCGCTCATAACACAAACTAATCATGTCTTCATTGATTATATCGGATTATTAATGTAAAAAATGGTTAACACTAAGTTGCTCTATGGGGATGAGCATGAAAGTCACATCAATATTATGAGTATAGGTTGGTAATGCTAAAATGTTATGGGTCCAGCCAATGATTCTTGGAGAAATTGGTGGGTTTTGTTCAATGCATATAACCCTAAACTACAACTACGTTTGCAGGTGTATGTGGCCAGGCTTTGTCACGTGTGGTCAAAATGTCTAATGGGTGGGGTGGGATGAGATGTAATCCCTCATACCATGTGGAGATTGTCGGGACATTGGAATTTGGTCAATCTTCATCTTATAAGGCCAAATAAATCCATTCAAATCAATATAATTCTTCAACGTCACGTTCGACAATTGACAAAAATAGTTTTAACCTAAAAAAATAGTAACATGCACTTTGCACTAGGGCTTTACAACAAGAGAATCAAAAAGTCCCAATAATCAAGTTTATTGGTCATGTAATATAAGATTGTTTTTGGAATAGAATTCACGTCAACTGAATTTATTTTTCAGTTTGACTCTCGACACCGTTAAAATAAAGCTTAATCAGCGGAAGTTACAAACTGCGAACGGAAATTAGTTGAGATGCGCGCAAAGCTGATCCGGACACTACGTGGTATGGTAGAAAAAAAATCGAATTAAATGGGATGTATTACATTGGATTGGTTTCATTTTTTTTCATCATGGTTTGATTATGATTTTTTGAAAATTACGGGGCCGGTTTTTTTAGTTTAGTTCTCGGTTCCACCACCAATATAAATGAAATCGAAATAAAACTATAAAACGATCCGATTTAAAAACGAACGAAGTAACTAGGCCAAACTAAAACTAATATGATCCTAGCATATGCTTTTACGCTTTATATGTATATGATAATGTTGCTCTCTCTTAAATTTAAAGGTTTTTAATTAATTTTACTTTTGGGATTCGGATTAAATCTTTAATGATTACTTATAGTGTCTTTTTAAAGTTATATCTGAGAAAATTTTATTGTATAAATTATTAATTTAAATACATTTTTGGCAATGAAAACCGATCCGAACCAACGAAGGAATCAGTGGTTCAGATTGGTTAAATTTCAAACGTAATCAGTTCGGTTTGGTTCTAAAAATATGGAACCGAGCAACACCATTTCTACTTTCGTTTTAGTAGTGGAACTGAACTAAGTCTAACTGTGTGCATCTCTAACATAAATTGTTTAGACCATGTATTCATACTCAAAATTAATACAGACATAACATGTTTACATATATAAAAATATTATATGTATAGTGAAGGACATGTAAGACACGTATCACATTTATATTTTATATTTATTGGTGTTGAACATTAATATATGATACCCTAAGTGAATAATACTCAACTCAATTTAATTCTCACCTACTTTTATTCATAGTGATGTTACGAGACATAATAATAAACACGATTGGAGGATATTAGACACATTTAGCAAGGACATAATTAGTGGGAACATTCGTTAAAGTATTCAATATTAACGCGTAGACACGCATTCAAATTGTGTCACTGTCACTCTAGCAATTTTCTTCATTTGGTCATAAAAATAGTTATGAGATTGATAAGGCATATTGAAAATATATATATATATATATATAGTGTGTGTGTGTGTGTGTGTGTGTGCGGGCGCGCACGCGCATAATTTTTTTTATCATTATGGCTCAAACAAAGTTCAAATCTTATTAGAAAGACTCCTTGAACGTTATAAACTTTCAATGGTATTAAGGAGTAGACCACAGATTTATAGTAATGTATTATGGAGTAGACACTAGATTTATAATATTACTGTAGTCCCTATAATTTCGGCCTTTATCATAGAAAAAATGCACCATTTTTTGTCCAAATACGTTGACTTTGATGTTTTTAGTTACGTGTAGCTAAAATTTTGTGTTTTTACCGTTATAGGGGGCGAATTTGTTTTGCTTAATTTTAACAGCCCGAATTTTTTTTGAACTAAAAATATATTAATATTGTACACGTTTATCATGAATATCTCTCGTCACCCAAAGACAACGTGATATACTGCGACTGTTTGACGTTTTATAAATATGGATCCACGCTAACAACTTCATTATAACATAAAAAATAAAGTATAAATAAAATATTTATAATCCTATTTTCAGAATATATATTATAATAGATCTTAAATTTACTGTCGCATTCATAAGCTTTTTTAAGATTCCTATATAAGTTAATGTCTGTACTCGGCTTCAAACATTTTAACGAAATATATTACAACCAACAAGCCATGCAAAATAATATTACAGGCTACTATTTTTATTAAAATAATTTAAAAGGATGATTGAAGATGGCATAAAGTGTATGAGGAATCAATAATAAACAAAGTACGTGCCCCTATTTGTAAAACAGATGTTTTGGCTTTCAACTCCCTCATAGATATTTTTTTGAGTTAAGGACACTAATAATGTGCATATGACTTTTTAGTGATATATAAAATAAATTTGTAACGTGTATATGAATTTTTTGTAATTTATATGTGAAATATCAAAATATATATACACGATTCTTTGTAATATACACTTGTTAAAATTATGCATACCTAAAGTTATAAGTTATATTTTAAGGAGTGAGGGGTCTTAGTGTCAAAAATATATATAAGTAGAATAGAGAAAAAAAAATATTATTAATAAAAGACAAATATGAAAAGTGAAAAAAATACTATTGCTTAGACCGTTTCCAAGTCATTTGTGCACACTAAAAAATGCTCAAATGCTTTTTTGCTCCCCCCCCGACCTTGATTTTGTCTAAAGGAATAAGCAACACATTGCTCTCACGGCAAGTTAAGTGTCACGGGAAGAATGGAAAAAGTTAGAAAATAAAAATACCAAAAAATGCTAAAAAACAAATAAATAAGACTCGCGCTGCAAATAAAATGCCGCGGAAGTAATTATGCCACTTTTGTGTTAGCAAAACTGATTGCACTTTTAACTTCGAACAAAAATCGACTAATAGGCCTTGGAGAGCCAAGAATATAAATAAATCAACAATAGCATTTAATAAATATGTCAACGATTCAAGACTTGGTTTTATAAATAAAAATAGGCGCATTAACTAATAAATTTTTTGAATGTCTATTTATATACGATCAATCCAATCGGCAATCTTGTTGTTATTTTAAATTCATAAACTTTTCAATTAATTAACGATAAATTCAAACGATACAGTTACACTTATTAATATAGATACAATTGTAATTGTAATTATATTCATCATTGTAACTCTATCTACATTTCTATCTACATTAATAATTGTAATACACATGAACTTATTGGGAAAATCTAAAAAATATGTATTCTTAATATTAATTAAGCAATAATTTTAGGTCCCCTTTCATTTTTGACTTATTGTGTGCGACTCACTGACGTGTCTCATCTGTATTGACTTGTGTTTGGATCCCACGTCAATGGGATACAGTAAAATTCAAACACAATCTAATACGAGTGCAACACGTCAATAAATCGCACTCGGTAAATAATAATGGAATTGAAAATGAAAGCAGGCGTAGGACTCAAAAAGTAGCCACCAGGTCCTTTTTCGCTAGACTGCTAACTCAAGAGCAAAGCCGTCTTCTGCCGCCCCTCATGCAGTACATCATATGCGCAGATCTTCACTAAAAGCCGGCTCTATTGACGGAAGGATAGCGCGCCTCACTCTACCAGGAGAACAAAGAAAGCCGCACTATCTTCGTGCAGCTTTGCCTACCGTCCTTCAGTGATATAGTAGGATGGATAACAAAGCCGCCTTCGACCCTTCGCTTAGTAAACCCTCTTCGAGACTCTACTGAATTTCGCTCGCCCCAATCCTTAATAGCGTTGACAAAGCCAACCGAGCCGAACCAAAGCGTCGCAAAAACATTCGAAAGTTGACTTTGTCAACGACACAAGCACAATACAATTAGAAGATTCTGCTCCATAAAAGTACACTAACACAGAAAAAGGGAAAAAAAAACTCAGAATTATAAAACTAAAACTGATATGCGGTTCTAATAGCTCCTTTGGTCACATCTCTTTTAAAAATAAAAAAAAGGTGCATGGGTGCCAGAAAATCCGCAAGTTTAGAGGTAACCCTGTCCTCAGTAATGATGGACAAATAAAGCAAAACAAAGTAAAGCAGTTCCCATCCACAAAGTCCAAGTTGGCCAACCCCACCCACACATTTTTGCATCCTCATAACCCCACCACAAATGTGGGGATTCAAACAAAACATTGAAACATCATTATGATATGACATGTCTGATTTCTCTTTGCTGACTTGACATATATATACACTTATACATCTGAATTTAAAACCGGTAAAAATAAAAGAGGTCATCTCCCATTATGACTATATAAAAACAAAAATGTCAAAAACTACATCGAAATGTGCCTTTGACAAAAAATAAATGTATTATTTATGTTTCCATCGGCACTCACTTCATTAATTGTCAATCATATTACGTACTTTGTTTTACTTAAATAATCATTAGTGTGCAATCAAATAATCTACTTTATATTAGTTAAATAATTATTTAAAAAAATATATTCTTCTCATATCGAATAACATTAAAATCTGTGATAAATATTTTCAATTATTCATAATAAAAAATAAATGAAAAGAGAAAAAAATTATGTTTTTTAATAAATAAAAGTCAAGGTGAAAAAGAAGATAAAAGAAACAATTTTTATTTTTTATAAATAAAAATTGACTGAAAAAAAGATTTTTTTTCTTTTATAATAAATAAAAATTGGAAGGGAAAAAGAAGAAAAACAATAAATAGAAGATGGGACCCAAAAAGAACAAAAAAAATTATTTTTTGTTTTTTAATAAATAAAAATTGGGAAGAAAAAGAGCCAAAAAATATTGTTTTAAATAAAAAAATTATTTTTTCAAGAATTAAAGCTAGGGCAAAATAAAAACATTATATAAACAGTTTATGTTTTTAATATGAAAATTTGGGCAAAACACATTTTGTTGTTTCTTTTAATACCTAAAAAACGAGATGAAAAAGAGAAGAAAATAGACAAAATTTCTTTTGTTAACTTTAGTAAATAAAAAAACGAGTTCAAAAGGAGAAGAAGAATCTTAATTTATATTTATTAAAAAACTATTTTTATTTTTTAAAAAATAAAAATAAAAAATAATTTATTTAATTGACACATTAATTTAATAAAGTGTATTAAGTAAATAAAAAAAATCTCACTTCGATAGCTTACATGCGATTTTATAAACTATTTTTTTAATTGAATACATATGTTAGATTGTTTATGAACATGACATGACGATATAAAATTTTGCAAATGAATGTGATTTGGGAAAAGAAATCAACGCCAGTCAAACGGGCTTGTTAGTTGTTTCAAAATCGGTTCTCACCGAATTTTGAATATATTTGTTAGAAAAAATATTAAATTTTTGTCCTAAATGAATAGTTTTATTTTCACTCTATCTCAAATTAATAGTTGAGTGTCTAAAAGTAGCACATAAAATTACTCATCCAACCATACTTGTGAGATATCAACATTTCAATTGTATTTGTTGCATTACAAACATATTTATAATTTGTACAAAATGAAAGAGAAATTTTTTAGATGGAGACATTATATAAGTTATGGGAACCATAAATTAAGTAAAGATAACTAATTATCAATTTTAGATTTAAATATATTTTAATTTAAAAATTAGATTTTTCCCAAAATCATTAAAAAAAATATAACTTTGATTGACACGTGGCATTTTATATCAAATCTATTTAAAAATCCTAAAAGAAGTTTTAAAAAAATGAATTTTAAATTAAAACAATTCAAAAAATTTAACAATATACTTAACTAAACTAAAAAAAATAAAAAATAAATAAAAACTAGTTAACTCTCTCCCTGGACAACTCTTCTCCACCCAAACCCACTGCCGTATTTTCTTATAAATAGATAATAAAATATTATTTTTTTGTAATAAATAATTAATTTAGAAAATTGGACCTAAATAAATATTTTATTTGAAAATATCAAGTGATTTTTTTTAATTAATATACTTGTGTGTGACTCATTTTTATGTGCATAATTATGATATTTGCATAAAATAAAACAAATATACATAATTTATGTACGATACAAATTAAAAGTGATTATTATTGGTATAAATAATTTGAAACACATTTCGGGACTCATATAGGCTGGTTTAGATGGTTTTGGCCTTCAAAATGGTCATGGGTCAATAATATATAGGTTGAAAAAGTTTTGGGCCAATTAAATAATGGATTCGGGCTCATTTGGGGGTACAAAAGTTGAACTTAGAGCCCAAATCGGGATTTAATAACTGATTAAAGTTTTAGTGCGGGTAAACCACTTCCCCACTATCATTCCTCAAAATCTAAAATCAAAGTTACGGGAAGAAAAAGGGAAAACACCAAGGAAAGGAGAAAAGGGCTAGAACTGAAGAGGAACCAAGGAAGAAAATCCAATGGGATCTTCTCTATCATTTTAAGGCAAGAATTTTCTTGCTTACTTTATATTTTCAAAGCATTTCTTAATGCATCATGTTTATTCCCTTAAATTTCTAGAAATTAGTCTTGGGTATGCTTGATTTGATGATAAATAACATATGTAAAGGATTAAATTCTTTATTGTAGGATTATTTTCAAAAATTAGTTGTAGTATTCTTGAAAATTTGATTTAATCCCTTGGGCTTCTTGATAATTAAATTGAGGATAGCATGATGTTTAAATTAGGGAAGGATGAATGATGACTTATGGACTGAAATCTGGGAGGAAACCCAACTTTAGATGTTTCATAACACAAATCAAATGGTGGGAAAAATCTGGATTGAAATCTCATTTAAAATGAATATAAGGTGTTCATAAATTCTGGGAATTTGGGTATGAAATTGGGACTAATTCGCAAAGTTAATTTTAACACCCCGTAAATTCAAGGACTTTTAATTTAATTATATTTGGGAGAAAAAAAATTATTTTATTGGGACGAATTAAATTTAGGATTTGGAAATTTTTTAAATTTGAGGATTTATCAAAATGAAATTTAGTTGTTCGGATTATTTTTGTGATGCATTTTTAGGTCAAAAAATTGGAGAATGTGATAAATTAATTCGGATGGCAATTTCGAGTGCACGGTTGAGTCTGGATGGGTTGAAATAGTTGGAAAATAGTACCCAGGGGTATTAAATGGGTCTCGGGGTACTTTGAGACATATTTAAGCCAACATAAGAGTGTTTGGCCCTTTTAATAAACCCACAAGCCTAAAAACGGGATTAAGTGATTAAACCCTAAAAGTGAGAGGGTGTGGTAGCCATAACACATTTTAGAAAACCCAAATGAGAGAGAGAAAATGGGTGCAATTTGTTGAAACCATGGAGCCAAAAATCAAGAACAAGTGTGTGTGTTCTTCGTAAAAAAATATCCTCTTCTACATCAACGGATTCAAACACTACGAACCCTAAGGCAAGTGGTTAAACTTACTTTTAAATTTAGTGCATATTCCTATACGTATCATAGTGGGTGTGAGATGGATATAATATTTGGGTTAAATCAATATCTAATTTAGGGTTAATTAGAATTAAATTTACAGTCTGTAGTGAAATTTAGGCGTCAATTGTTGAGCCTTGAATCTGTGGGAACTGCGATTGCGAATCGGGGGATTCGAAATCTTGGGTAGTAGTATAATGTTAAAATTATTGCTGGGTTGAGTTCGATCTATCAAACGTATCAATGGCGGTCAGATTGGGACGAAGATGGAGGAGATATATGATTCTCGCTCAAATGAAGGCCAACCCCGTTCAAACAATCAGGCAAATCGTTTGAGCGACGAGGGTTTCCGTTTGAGCGACCTGTTGATACCTTTAGAAGTTTCCTTCTTTTTCTGTTGGCCTGAGATTTGGGTTTAGATGTAATGTTTACAGGTCCGGTTATGGCAGTCATGGTCATTGAGGTCTTGGGGCTACACGCAAATAGGATTTGTTGGATTGAAATAGAAATATGTTGTATAAAGTGTGGAAGAACAAAACCTAAAAGGTTTGAAAGAGGAGGAAAAAGAAGTAGATTATAGAAGAAATCCTGCCCAAATCGTTTCTTTTTGGGTTGGGAGTTCCTTGGATGTAATCGTGGATTAAAGGATGTAATTAAGTGATAAATTAAATAGAGGATTTTACCTATGGTCTCGACAGATGGGCATGTAGTAATATTAAAAATAAATAAGGGTGCCCACTTATTCTTAGGAATATTGCGCAGAAAATTCTAAATGGTTTAAATACGGGCCAAGTAAGCGAGTCCGGGTATACTTGTTGAGTAACGTCAGGATAATAAATTTATTAATGCGTAGTTAATTAAAGTTTGAATCGACATATTGACTCGGGTATAATTTTAGGGGCTAGTGCTATGGGGCTTAGGCACGCATTTGATCAAATTAACTTATTATAGGGTTATATAATAAATTAATAAATATTCAAATATAAAAAGGGGGTTTACCTTAATATGTGAGATTTGAGGAATAAGTCCTACATGATGAGATTACGGGCTGAAGGTGCAAGTTCGGGTAATTTAGTTGGGTGACACAACTTGAGTAATGAATAAATAAGTGTGGGAATTATTTAAGTATCAAGTCGGTGTATAGACTTGGGACAGTTAGGCTAGTGTTACGGTAATTGTGCACGAGTAGACTGGATTTAATTAAATATATATATGTAGTGATGTGTAGTGTCTATATATTTGTGTGATTTATAAATATTTGTATGAATAATATTTATAGGAATACATACCCCTCTAGTGCTATCATGGGAGGTTGCACGATGTGGGTGAAACCCTTGGCTTGAGGAGTAGGGTGAGTATAGTCCCCAGATCATAGTGTCTGTTGTTAGGGGTGAGACATCTTGGGTATGAGTCAATCTCATTTTCAGGGGGAACCATGGCCGCCTCCGCTGCATTTATTTTATTTTCTTATTCGGGGAGCTAACCATATCAGGGGTCCGGGTGGATGAGTATACCTGAAAATGTAGCATTTTAGAGAACATCCGGTGAGTGCCTATGGGGGAGGTTGTATTATATATTTACGACATGAATGTTGTAACATGATGATACGTATATATAGTGTATATTTTTATATACGGGTAAAGTACTTGATGTGAATTGTATTGATATCTCGTATAACTTGTGAGAATGTTATATGATCTCAAATGAGAAATAATTAGTTAAGTTAATGCATTAAATAACTTATAAATCGTATATTAAACGTACTTGGGGTAGAGTAGTATGATAGGAAGGATATCATGGAGAACTTGTTACGAGTAGGTGACTAGGTGGGTTGTATAGAAAAGCATTAGGCGTGCATAATAGTTGAGGGCACTACATCAAATCCTGCGAATGGTCATGCCCAGTGGGTCGCGGACTTTGGTCGTGACCCGCTCAATATTTGGCGTGACCATATTTATTACCACACTAAATTATCGATTCTCTGAAAGTGGTCACAGACCAAATCCCTGACCACTGTGGGTCATGGACTTGGGCCGTGACCAGGTCGTGACCATCTTCGCGCCAAACTTGCGGTAAAATTCCCTCCAAGCTTGGTCGCGGAGGGGTCACGGCCCAAGTCCGTGACCCTTGGCATGACGAAGAAGATAGTACACACATTGAGGGTCACGACTTAGGGTCGTGACCATTTCTTGGTGTGGGTCACGGCTATGGGTCGTGACCATACCTCATTCAAGCACTAGGGTTGATGAAAAAGGGTTGCACATCACAGATTGAGGGTCACGGCTATGGGCCATGACCATTTTTTGGTATAGGTCACGACTATGGACCGTGACCATACCTCAATCAAGCATGGAAAAGGGTCACGCATGGTGGGTCACGGATCTAGGCCGTGACCAGGTCTGAAGAACTTATCTCTGCCTTACCTTCGTTTTAAGGGTCGCGCGTATGGTGTCACGACTCTTGGCCGTGACCAGTTCCAGGTCTTAAAAAAAGAAAAGACCCTCCCCGCTACTTCTTATTTCATTTCGAATAAGGTCGCTGCTTCTCAGTGCGATTTTGAGTTGGATTTCGGTTGGATTTGCAAGGGTTAAGCGATTTCAGTTGGTTTGCATTTGGATTAACCCTGGTATGTATTGATTCATTTTGATTTTTTTTCTTTTTTTTAAATAAAATAAGTTTTATTAAAAACCAAATAGGAGAAAAAGCCCCTCCTAGTGGCTCTTACAAGCTCTAAAGGAAAATTAAAAAACTACAATTTACGAGATCTTGAACGAGTAGAAGTAGTCCTTAAATTACATTTAAGAGACGATTTCTCCTCACGAGTTAAGGTCAGAAAATCCACTTGATAATTCTTGTTTCTTCGCTTTTGAGTATTGTCGTCCAACAAATCATCTTCAAGGTTCCCTAGAATATCGAATGAATTGCTTACTTGAGTTTGAAATGAATGTTTCCACCTTTTTTAGAATCTTCAATAAAATCTCTAGCTTTGGCAAAATTTGGACTCATTCCTAAATCAAATTTCAGGGGCTCGACATATAAATTCACTCCAAGGCCGCTTAAAATAGAAATGTCCTCATGGCATTCCTTTCCACATAAAGAATTTGAGATTTCCCCCGAGGAGATGTTTTGAATCTTCAATAAAAGCTCTAGCTTTGGCAGATTCGTTTTGATTTCATTTGGATTTCATGATTTCAATCTAAAGCCCTAATTTCGGTGTATGTATGTGTAGATTTACTTTTGTATGTGTATATGTGTGTGTATGTATAGATTTATGTTTATATGTGCGTGTATGTATAGATTTATGTGTATATATATGTTTATGTGTGTAACTATGAACAAATAAATTATTTTTTTGTCAATAAACCCTATATTGTATGTATGTATATGTATAGATTATATGTGTGTGTGTATATATATAGATTTATGTCAAAAAAATATGTATAGATTGTATGTGTGTGTATGTATATATTTATGTCAAAAAAAATATTAGGGTTTAGTAAACCCTAAATAGTATGCGGTGGAGACCGGGTTGGGGGTTCGAAGCAACAAACAGTCCCTTAAGAATTCTGTAAGTGTTAATTTTATTCTTAGCCTTGGTATTTTCAATTTGGTTTTAGATTTGTCCTTGTGAAAAAAAAAAGGAATAGATATATACCTGGTTTAATTAGATTGGTGTTGGTTATATTATGATACACATGTTATGCCATTTTATATTATTGTTGAAATTGAATAAGTATTGGATTTTGAAATGTAATCAAAATCAGTTGTAATCTTCTCAATATGTGTGCATCTTATTTTTTTTCTCAGTAGTAATCCTTATATACGTGAAAGAAAATATCAATGAGGATTAACGAATTTCAGTTCAAATAAGTTTACCACGAGTCAAGTTGGGGCCGTGAGTGACGCAAGAAAATCACACCACACACATAGAAATGAAAGCCAACTTGTCCTAAACCATGTGATAAGTTCCTTAGCAATTTGATTAGAAGCTTGCAAATCGAATCTAATGACAGTGTACTAAACTAATTAAATATACCAAGTTGCATATCCATATAAATATAGCTCAAGACCAAGATCATAATGTAAAATTTCAGAGAATTTTTTAGTCCCTCAACAAAATATATCCCAAAACTATCCAAGAAAAACAGTACATAAGCCTTCGTATTAAATGATTATATATCTCTAAAGCTATTACCTTATTATACATTATCATATATCTCTAAAGCCATTACATTGTTAGAAGTTTGGTGTCAATGAGATTTGGTACTTCGTTCGGACGAGCATTCTGACTTTGTTCAAATGACCCGACATGTAATTTGGGATAATAGGTGTTGGTTGATTTAATGGTTGATGGAATGAAGTTGATGGCAGGTGCGTTTAAGACTGTTATAAAGGTATTCTTAGATTGGAGTTTGGGATATCAGGTATTTTAAAGAGCATGGTTGGCCATCTTGAACAATCTTTGAGACGCCTCCTAAGGATTACACCGATATGAAAAATCTAATTGATAGTCTTTAGGTATATATTCTCATTTGTACATTTACACATGGACACGCTCTTATATTTGATTGCTATTTGCATACTTAATTTTTGGAATTTTAGATTTTGATTGGATATATTCTCAATTGATTCTGATTTTAGTTCCTCTTTCTTTAACAAATTTATCACATAAATGTCTCTTCTTCAAAATAGTTCCTAAGATACGATAATTTTTTTAATGTTGTTTCAAGTTCACACTTTCTAGCGTTATATCAAGAAGTTAGGTGTGTGTGTTCCCCTTTTGAACAAGCTCTGGTTTTCTTCCTTTGGTTTTGAATTTATTTTTTTGGTTCTACCATTTTTTTAATTGAACATAACTGTTTGCATAAAATTCATTATTTTTTCACTGTCATAGGATACATTGATGTTGGGGTCGAACTACTATCAAACATAATCTGAAAGAGCATCGATGCTAGCATAGAGAAGGTTCTGATTGGCGTTGGGTGTAACAAAATATCCAGGTAATGGATAGACCTGTGATGACCTTTATTTTAAGGTTAAATATGCATTGATTCAATTTTTTAATTATTTTGAGTTTGGATCCTATTTATGTCTACACCCCGCAATTTTAATTCTTTTGTGCCCCCTATAGCTTGGGTATTATTAGCGCATTTATTTCTTGTCACTTCCAGTGGGGGGGGGGGGGGGGGGAGTACCTAACTTTTGAACAAAGAATAGTTAAGGTGAACACTAGAAAAAGAAGGCATTATCCAATGGATTGGCACATTCTAGGTTTAAGGCGTGTCAATTCCTCTGCAATGGTCCACATTAAACTAATTGGTAGCCATTTGTTTATTAGCTTAAAGATATTCTTGATTAGTCCTAGATGAATAGGAGAGATGTGAAAATGGGAATAAAAATTAGTTATGGTTCGAAAGTTATTCTAAGGTTTGAAATTTGTAATCGCTCATCTTATTCACTTGTCACACGGGACCAATGTGACTCGTAGGAACCGATCGCGTAGTCACGGGCTCCCGGTTTGAGTATACGACGCAAATTTGCAAAAAATTATACTTCAGTATAAAAACATGCCATCGAAGGGTAAAAATGTAAAACAGCCACAAAACGGTTCGGTAAGAGTCACGAACACCTTGCACGGGATCAATGTGACTCGTAGGAATCGACCGGGTAGTCACAGAGATCCCGGTTTGAGTGTACGACGTAAATTTGTAAAAAGTTAGACTTGAGAATAAAAAAGATGCCATCGAAGGCTGAAAACGTAAAAAATCCACAAAACGATCCGGTAAGAGTCGCGAAAATCTCGTACAGGACCAATGTAAGTCGTAGGAACTGACCGTGTAGTCACGGCGCTCCCGATTTGAGTGTACGACGTAAATGTATAAAAAATTAGACTTAAGCATAAAAAAATGCCATCAAATGGTGAAAAAGTAAAACAACTACAAAACGGTCTCGTAAGAGTCACGAACACCTCGCACGAGACGAATGTAAGTCGTAGGAACAGATCGTGTAGTCACGGGGCTCCCGGTTTGAGTGTACGACGTAAATTTGCAAAAAGTTAGACTTAAGCATAAAAATATGCCATCGAAGAATGAAAACCTAAAACAAACACCAAACGGTCCCGTAAGAGTCACGAACACCTCGCACGGGACCAATGCGACTCATAGGAACCGACCGCATAGTCACGGGACTCCCGGTTTGAGTGCACGACGTAAATTTATAAAAAAATAGATTTAAACATAAAAACATGCCATCGAAGGGTAAAAACATAAACAACCACAAAACGGTTTGGTAAGAGTTATGAACACCTCGCACGGGATCAATCTGACTCATAGGAATCGACGGCGTAGTCACGGAGCTCCCGGTTAGAGTGTACAGCGTAAATTTGCAAAAAATTTATACTTGAGCATAAAAACTTACAATCGAAGGATGAAAAAATAAAATAGCCACAAAAAGGTCCCGTAAGAGTCACGAACACATCGCACGGGACCAATGAGACTCATAGGAACCGACCGTGTAGTCACGGGGCTCCCGGTTTGAGTGTACGACATAAATTTTCACAAAGTTAGACCTGAGCATAAAAACATGCCATCTAAGGGTGAAAACGTAAAATAAACACAAAATGCTCCCGTAAGAGTCATGAACACCTTGCACGGGACCAATGTGACTCGTAGGAACCGACCACTTAGTCATGGGGCTCCCAGTTTGATGTACGACGTAAATTTAAAAAAAAAACTTAATCATAAAAACATGTCATCGAAGGGTGAAAACATAAAATAGCCTTAAAACGATCTCGTAAGAGTCACGAACACCTCGCACGTGACAAATGTAACTCGTACGAACCGACTGCATAGTCACGAGGCTCCCGGTTGGAGTGTACAACGCAAATTTGAAAAAAATTAGACTTGAAACATAAAAACATGCCATCGAAGGGTGAAAACGTAAAACAAACACAAAACGGTTCCGTAAGAGTCACGAACACCTTGCACAGTACCAATGTGACTCGTATGAATCGACCGCATAGTCACGGGGCTCCCGGTTTGAGTGTAGGACGTAAATTTGATAAAAAAAATAGATTTAAGCATGAAAACATGCCATCGAAGGGTGAAAACGTAAAATAGCCTTAAAAGGTTCCCATAAGAGTCACGAACCCTCGCACGGGACCAATGTGACTCATAGAGTCCGATCGCATAGTCACGGGGCTCCCGGTTAGAGTGTACGACTTAAATTTACAAAAAATAGACTTAAGCATAAAAACATGCCATCGAAGGGTAAAAACATAAAACAACCTTAAAACGGTCCCGTAAGAGTCATGAAAACCTCGCACGGGACCAATATAACCCGTAGGAACAGATGGTGTAGTCACGGGACTGCCGGTTTGAGTGTACGACGTAATTTGTAAAAAAATTAGACTTAAGCATAAAAACATGCCATCTAAGGGTGAAAATGTAAAATAGGCACAAAACGGTCACGAAAATCTCGCACGGGACCAATGTAAGTCGTAGGAACCGGTCGTGTAGTCACGGCACTCCCGGTTTAAGTGTACGACATAAATTTGCAAAAAGTTAGACTTAATCATTAAAACTTGCCATCGAAGGGTGAAAACATAAAACAGGCACAAAACGGTCCCGTAAGAGTCACGAACACCTCGCACGGGACCAATATGACTCGTAGGAATCGATCGCGTAGTCACGGGCTCCCGGGTTGAGTGTACGGCATAAATTTGCAAAAAAAAAACTTTAGCATAAAAGCATGCCATCAAAGGGTGAAAACGTAAAATAAATACAAAACGGTCCCGTATGAGTCACGATCACCTCGCGCGGAACCAACTCGTAGGAATCGACCGTGTAGTCACGAGGCTCTCGGGTTTGAGTGTACGGTGTAAATTTGATAAAAATTAGACTTAAGCATGAGAGCATGCCATCGAAGGGTGAAAACATAAAACAACCTTAAAACGGTCATATAAGAGTCACGAACCCCTCGCACGGGACCAATATGACTCATAGGAACCGACCGCATAGTCACGGGGCTCCCGGTTTGAGTGTACGATGTAAATTTGAAAAAAATTAAACTTAAGCATAAAAACATGCCATCGAAGGGTGAAAACGTAAAACAGCCTTAAAACAGTCTATGTTTAATTATGGAAGCATTATTCCAGGCCTTAAGATTTTTTATGTCAAGCCACCTCTTTAAATTTATAACACAGGTTACTTGAAGCAACTTTAGCCCATGTGTGTTTGATATCACCCCCAGTCCACAAGAAATCGTTAAGGAGTTGCTCAATCCTCTTTATCACTCGTAGGGGGGATAAAAGGGCTTGACTAGTAAACCTAGACAATGAAGATCATAGACTTGATCAATTGGAGCCTTCCAGCATAACTAAGGAATTTATTAGTCCAACTTTTAATTCTGCTAGTGATTTTGTCAATAAGTCAGGATAAATCCACCTCTTTTAGCCTATTAAAAATCGAAGGAACCCTTAAATATAAGAAATGGGGCTTACTATGAGGAATGTTGAGATTACTAACCACACTAAGAGTCCCCTCTTCATCTAAGCTAGTAATGAACATATTACTTTTAGAACGATTAGGCCTAAGCCCCGATAAACTACTAAATATATCCAAAGCTTCTTTGGTAACCAAACATGAGTTCACATCCCCAACACAAAGCAAAATTGAATACTTTTTATTGGTAAGAAATGTGATAAGACTAGAAGAGTTGAATGAAGAGAAAAATGTTTGTTCATGATGATGGATACATTTTTTTCAAATATCACAGCCCCACTTACAGAGATGAGGTGGTGGAAAATGGCCTTTGGAACTTCGTGGGGAACCCCAACATTTTGAATAAATGGAAACATGGCTTCAAGTTCCTTAAAGAGGATACTATTAGAGTTCCAATTTGGGTGATCTTACCCAACATCCCTATGCAATATTGGACTGTTAAAGGCCTCAATCAGATTGCTAGTGCCATAGGAATCCCCATCTATACTGATTCAGTCACTAGAAATACGAATAGAATTAGCTTTACTAGGATTTGCATTGAAATGGAGCCAAAAGTTAGATGCACAAACTTAACCTCATTTTGGAGGATGGTTCTTCCACTTGTGTTAAGGTTATATAGAAAGCTATGACCAACTCATGTTCCCACTATGTTGCCTTTGGCCATAATATCTCCAAATGCCCCAAATTAAAAGAGTGTGGATGATAAATCCTGACACTAAAGCTACCACCACTAATGTAACTGCAGAAGAAGAAATGACTCAAGTGAATAGAAAAGTCCCAAAGCTCCTCATATTGAGAAATCGACTTTACAACCTGATAAGACTCTTCCCACCGGTCCCAGTTCTATCTTTCAATCCTATCTGTTGGAGAATAAAGAAATCTTATTGATATGACTCTCACCAGCTCTATTCGTGTAGTTACTTTACCACAACCCCCAATTATGGAAATTTACAACCCTTTTGATGCCTTTGATCTTTGGATTTTGATAATAAATCCACACCAGAACCCTCAATCATTGGCCTTAAAGTTGAACTCGTGGATGAACTAGTTGATAAACACTTACATAACAAAAAGGCACAATTAATTTGCTTATTTCTAGACTTAGGTTTAAAAATATGGCGTTAGTGGGGAAAAACCCAAAACAGCCTCCAAACGACCCCGTGGGTGGCACCAACACCTCCCACGGGACCAATGTAACTCGTTGGAACTGACCACGCAGACGCGGGACTCCCAGTTTGAGAATACGACAAAATTTGTATATTTATAGACTTAGGCTTAAAAACATGTCGTTAGAGGGTGAAAACCCAAAACAACCCCCGAACGACCCCGTAGAAGGCACTAACACCTCCAATGGGACCAATGTAACTCGTAGAAACTCATCGCATAGCCACGGGACTCCCGGTTTGAGAATACGACGGTAATTTGAATATTTCTAGACTTAGGCTTAAAAACATGGCGTTAGTGGGTGAAACCCCGAAACAGCCCCCAAACAGCCCCATGGGTGGCACCAACACCTCCCACGGGATCAATGTAACTCGTAAGAACTGACCCCGTAGCCGCGGGAATCCCGATTTGCGAATACGACGATAATTTGCATATTTTTAGACTTACGATTAAAAACATGGCGTTAGAGGGTGAAAACCTAAAATAACCTCCGATCAGTCCCGTGGGAGGCACCAACAATTCCCACGGGACTAGTGTAACTCGTAAGAACTCACCACGTAGCCACGGGACTCTCGGTTTGAGAATACGACGGTAATTTGCATATTTCTTGACTTAGGCATAAAAACATTTATATGTTGATAATTTTAACTCATATATGCAATTTTTCAGCTTGATTAAATATTTTGTAAAACTACTTGGTTACTGATATTTTTTTTGTATCCTATCATTTGTAGGATTTTTGCACGTGGAACAAATGAAGGAGGCAATGGTTTATAATATGAAGATTGTTTATATGTTGTGGACATTCAGGATTATGTTTTTTACGTGTTACAACTATGCGGGCTTTTATTGTTTTGTTTTATGGTCGTGCGGGCTTTATAATAAGCAGGTTTTACATTTACAGGGTTTGGAATGTCAAGAAAATAGAGAAAACTCTGCTCAATTTTTTTTGGTCCGTGAATTATTAAGACGTGTAATATTTTTAAGTTTGTATATATATATTTGTTTATTAACAACGTTCTCGATTCGCGATTTGTGATTTTTTTATTGTTTTGCTAATAATAAATATTTATAACACCTCGTACGCGTCCAACGTTACACGTAGCAACCGACGGTGCATTCACAGGACCCCCAATTTTAGGATTGGACTAAAAAAATACGTTTTTTTTAAATTATAGTTAAATATGGTCATGGACTTTGTCCATGACCATTTTTATTTTTTTCATCGCGCATAAAAATGGTCGCGGCCAAAGTGTGTGACCATTTTTTTTCCTTCTTTTCGTCATGGTTGTGGGTCACGGCCCAAGTCCGCGACTAATTTGTCACACTTATGGGTCACGGATGAAGTCCGCGACCATTTTTTTCTTTTTTTTTCATCACGGTTGTGGGTCGTGGTCCAAGTTCTCGACCAATTTTTCACGGTTGTGGGTCACGGATGAGGTCCGCGACTAATTTTTTTTTTTGTCACGGTCGTGGGTCGCAAACTTTGGTTGCAATTAATTTTTCACGATTATGGGTCACGGATGAGGGCCGCGACCCATCACGACATGTGTCACGGCCCAAGTTCCCGACCATCTGCCGTGACCCCCTCTAGGCGGTGACCATTTTTTGTCACGGACTTGGGCTGCGACTCACGAAATTGGTCACGCCCGAAATGGTCACGGCCCAAGTCCGTGACCCACAGTTTTGGTCAGGGATTTTGGCCGTGACCAATCGCCAGTTTTAGTGTAGTGGGGGTGAGCTGGTCTTCGTGGGAGTGAGACACGAACTTAAATATGAAGAGCATTCGTGCATTTTAATTTACTGCAATTTAATTCACTTGCTAAATATTTTCAAAATGTTTTGGGTTCTAACCCTTGCTGTAAAATATTTTCAAAATCTTATAGGTGTCGAGACATAGGGACACCGAAATTATTCTATTCCAGGGTTACACAGCTGCGACATATGTCGATGTTGCAGGATTTTGACTTAGCCACTTCAGTCATTTCATTCTTAGTGTAGGATGAAATAAATATATCATTTGGGCATGTCGCCCTAGTTATTTCTTTTGTTCCAGTCGGATGATTTACTCATTTTATTATTCTTGTGATGTATATTTTTGGATTTGGATTTTGTAGCCGGTGGTTTTCTTGGCAGGGATTGTAATGATTCATTTTTAGTATTGTTTGAATTAGTGATTGTGTGACTGGTTTATTGTATAGTCTTTCGCATGTTGTTAATGACGTTTAATTAAAAAGATAAAATTTGGCACTGTTGCTTTTGAATGCTATGTGGTTAGTAAGTTTTTAAAAGGTTTCAACAGTGATGCTAGGAATGAACCAGATAAAATTCTTCTTTAATTTTATATAGGACTGATCCACCCGGTATTTTACTAGGAGGGGTGTCACATATGGTATCAGAGTATCAGGTTCAAGTGTCTTTAGGATCTGTGCGGCTTTTCACGTTTCAGCGTAGCATTCTTTGATATATAACCTTATTATATGATTATTGTAATCTTTTACGTATGCGACTTACGTTCTCCTATTATAATTTTTAATTGGTGTGATTCATATACGATTTCGGTTGTGCGTGGCAGATCGAACATTATAAAATGACAACGTTGGACGTTAGAAGGATTATAGGAGGGATGACTCACCAGTAGCCATAGAATATTTTGGAAATAGTGATGTGGTAGAAGTCACCATATTTTTCAAAAAATTGAAGTTGGAGTAACCGTCAGGGTGCAGTAGCTACCCAAGAATCGTTAGGAAGGATAATAGTGCAAAGCTAAAATACCAAAGTGTAGACGACAAGGGGCGAGGGTCGAAAAAGAATTTTTTTCAGAAGAACAGTCCATTAGGATTCGAGGGAGGTGCAGAAATGTGATTTACCAATGGATGGAGAACATTCAATTGCGATCACACATGGGGGAGTATAGTGACACTCAAGTCAAAATTTCGGGCAAGGATGTTTGCTCTTTGAAGGAGTATGGGGTGATGGGATCCAGTCACCACATTCATAGAGAGATATCGTGAATAACAAGGAATTTAGGGTGCGGATTATTTACGAATCCTCCCACCATCGTTTAAGAAGAGAGACAAGGGAGATTTCAGTAATTTTCCAAAAGGGTCAGACAGTGGTCGAAGGTGAAGGATCGATGACAAAATTCACAAACTTCATAACCGATGAGAGGGATATGAAGAACGAAAAGGGTTTGTAAGTTGGTAATAGACCCCTGGGTAGAAATATAAGCACGAATAGGAGATTCTTCCAGCATGACTAGTGTTGTTGTCGTCAAGGTTGTACATTTACGAATTGGTATCAATGCTCTCGTGAGAAGGGAGATAAGGGATTTAGAGAATCTATCAGAAGAGTAGAATGAATTTTATAGTACTAATGAGGCACTAAGGGAAGGGATACTCGGTATAGGACCCAACTTAATGATCGAGATCAATAGAATTTCTACCAAGTGACGGTTGGTTCAGTTAGGATCTTCAAGGCCATCAATAAGTCCCATGGGACCAGCGGATCCAAAGAGACATTAGGGGTAACAATTAGGGTCAAAGCTACTAGGTTCGTGAGAAGGGAAACCCCAACATGGCCGGTGGGTCTAGAGAAAAGGGAAGGATACAGAGAGGTGTCTTATGTGTAAAAGAGTAGAAATTCATGGGTGGATCTTATCCGCAGCAAGCCAGGGGACAGGAGCGGGATGCCTATCAGGGGAAATAGTTAGATAAGTTTTTAGTTTGGTTAGGACGAGGGTGTTATGTCCAGGAATCGTTCGAGCCACTAGTGTTATGGGCAACTGAAACTATGAGTTTTATTACGAGATGGTTGCGGTCTGTTTTGTGTGATGCGAGGAGGTCACAACAATGCATTAGTACTAGATTCGCGTGAGAAGCGCATTTAGTGGAGCGATTGTTAATATTACTAGTGTGTATATCGACCATGGAGTATCTTTGAGAGGTGATATTTGAGGTATGGTTTTAACTAGAGTACAGACGGGATCGCCAATGGTGGGCGATTATAGCAAGGCTATCATGTTCGTTGGTCCAGGGCAGGATGTATATTTTTTATGATGTTCCACCTAAAAGAGGGTTGAGCTCACGGTGATATTTTTATGTATTAGACTTTAGAGAGTACAGTTGTCTAGTTATATTGGATCCCGGTGCTTAGGGACTCTTACTGATGAGATTCAGGGTATGTCGGGTTACCATGGAGCAAAGAGATTTAGCTCATTATTAATACTTAGCGCTAAGGGATTAGCGATAGTGCGGGGGCATTAGTATATGACTCCTTTAGAGACGTGAGAGTCCATAATTAGATATGTGGGTATATGGACAGAGTTTGAGTGTCCTGGTTGTATGCTTTGAGTTCTAATAAATTGAGAACTGACAATGCTTAGGAATAGTGCATTGGAAAAAGTTCTTTTGGGTTTTGCTGTGAGGTGTTATACGCATAAGCCTTAATAAAAATATTGAAAGTGGGAGGATGTGAACCACAAGTTGATAGGTGGGGTAATATCTCAAAGATACCTAGAGGATATTGCCATGCTGAGAGTGCGGGGGCCGAGCTTGAGATAAGTATGTTACGTATGTGATGATCTAAGATTTGTGCAAATATGCATGGAATATAGGTTGTATGGGCACCCTGGGAGGAGCTAGAGTCTCTTTTGTACAAATATTTAGCAGATTTGGGAGAAAACACAAGGGCAATGATTTTAGGCATTTTCCGGACAGAGGGGAAAAAATGCCCTTGAGATAGGTGTATTTGGAGTGATATTGGGTGCGTCGCGACCTAAGATTGTTACCACGAGGATTCGCGATTAAGACTAATATTAGTGAATGTGTTGGCCACAATAGCCATATTATATATATCTAAGTACCGTGGGATATAGAGGTTCTTTGGTGTTAACCACGAAATAGTGGGAGGTTACACTAAGAGGGTGGTTGCATTATACGATAGATTTGCACTTTCGAGAATTATGAAAGTAAGGTGCATATTTTTTTCAAGTTCTAACTAGTTAGTTATAGTTTGGGGCTATAGTGGTTAGTTATAGTAAGACTGAGTGTTCGTAGTACCAGGGTATGAATTATCTTTGCTAGGTTTCACCTATGATAGGGTCTAGTGTACATATACGAGTATGTATGTTAAAATGAGTTTCATATTAATGTATTAATATTGTTAATTGAAATCCCCGGGGGTAGGGGCATTCCTGACGTGATTCAGAGTGGTTGGACTTATTGTCGAGCGGGGAGAAACAACTCGAAATTATATTCACCCAAGGAAACTAGTGATAGTAAAGGCGCAGTATTGTATGTTGTCTTTTGTAGCATAAAGAGTGGATGTGTATACTTTTATATCGAGAGAAGGGAATTTGGAGTGTTATAATTGTGGGATCGAAGTTATATTACTATTTAAAGGCCGGTAAAATCCGGGTGTTATTTTGTATGATTAAGAACGGGTACAGGGTGTATGAGCGCTCTAGTTAACAACATTCGCTTAAGAAATATGTGTATCAATGCTAAGGGTAAGTGATTAAGGAGCTAATCGAGACTGAGAGTACTAAGCTTATCTGAATTTCGAGAACGAAATTCCATTGTAAGGGGGAAAGTATGTAACACCCCGTAAATTCAAGGATCTTTAATTTAATTATATTTGGGATAAAAAAATTTATTTTATTGAGAGGAGTTAAATTCAGAATTTGGGAAATTTTTAAATTTGAGGATTTATTTAAATTGACAAACTGAAATTTAATTGTTCGGATTATTTTTTGTTGCATTTTTGGGTCAAAAAGTTGAATGATGTTATAAATTAATTTGGATGGCAATTCTGAGTGTTCCAGATGGGTCGAAATAGTTAAAAAAGAGTACCCCTAGGGGTATTAAATGTGTCTCGGAGTATTTTTAGGCATATCTAAGCCCACGTAAGAGTGGTTGGGTCGTTTTAATAAAGCCCACAAGACTAAAAATAGGATTGAGTGATTAAACCCTAAAAGTGAGAGGGTGTGGCAGCCATAACACCTTTTAGAAAACCTAAATTAAAGAGAGAAAAGTGGGTGAAATTACAGAAACCATGGAGCCATAAATCAAGAACAAGTGTATGTGTTCTTCATAAAAAATTAAGGCAAGTGGTTAAACTTACTTTGAAATTTAGTGCAAATTCCTATTTGTATCATAGTGGGTGCGAGATGGATATAATCTTTGGGTTAAATCAATATCTAATTTGGGGTTAATTAGAATTAGATTTACAGTCTGTAGTGAAATTTAGGAGTCAATTGTTGAGCCTTGAATCTGTGGGAACTGCAATTGCGATTTGAGGGAGTTGAAATCTTAGGTTGTAGTTTAATGTTAGAACTCCTACTGGGTTGATTTTGATACATAAAATGTATCAATGGAGGTCAGATTGGAACGAGGATGGAGGAGAGAGAGGGAGACCGGGGTCATTTGAATGACCCGGTTCTCTCTCAAACGACGGCTAGTGTCGTTCAAGCGACCTGCCAAAATCATTTGAGCGATGAGGGTGTCCGTTCGAGAGACCTATTGATACATTTGGAAGATTCCTTCTTTTCTTGTTTTCGTGAGATTTGGGTTTAGATGTAATGTTCACAAGTCCGGTTATGGCAATCATAGTCATTGAGGTCTTGGGGATGTACGCAAATAGGATTTGTTGGATTGAACTAAAAATGTGTAGTATAAAGCGTGGAAGAAAAAAAACCTAAATGGTTTGAAAGAGGAGGAAAAAGAAGTAGATTATAGAAGAAATCCTGTTCAGATCGTTTCTTTTTGATAATTTAGTTGGGTGACACAACTTGAGTAATAAATAAATAAGTGTGTCAAGTCGATGTATAGACTTGGGACTATTAGACTAGTGTTACAGTAATTGTGCAAGGGTATCTTAATTTATATATATATATATATATATATGCGATGATGTGTAGTATATATATATATATTTATGTAATTTATAAATATTTGTGTGAATAATATTTATAGGAATACATACCCCTCTAGTGCTATCATGGGAGGTTGAACGATGTGGGTAAATCCCCTGGCTTGAGGAGCAGGGTGAGTATAGTCCCCAAGTCATATCGTCCATGGTTACGGGTGAGACATCTTGAGTATGAGTTGGTTTTATTTTCGGGGGGAACTACGGTCGCCTCTGCTGTGTTTATTTTATTTTTCGATTCGAGCAGCTAACCATATCAGAGGGTCCGGGTGGATGAGTATACATGGAAATGATAGCATTTTAGAGAACATCTGGTGAGTTCCTACTCGGAAGGATGGATTATATATTTACGACATGTGTGTAAATGTTGTAACATGATGATACATATATACGGTGTAGATATTTATATATGGGTAAAATACTTGATGTGAATTCGATTGATATTTCATATAACTTGTGAGAAAGTTATATGATCTCAAATGAGAAATGATTAAGTAAATTAATGTGTTAAATAACTTATAAATCATATATTAAACATACTCGGGTTAGAGTAGTGTGACAGGAAGGATATCATAGAGAACTAGTTACGGGGTAGGTGATTAGGTGGGTTATATAAAAAAATGTTAGGCGTGAACAATATTTAAGGGGTGAGTTGGTCCTTAAGGGTGTGCGACACTAACTTAACTATGAAGAGCAGTCATGCATTTAAATTTACTGCAATTTAATTCACTTGCTAAATATTTTCAAAATATTTTGGGTTCCAACCCTTGCTATAAAATATTCTCAAAAACTTTTAGGTGTCCAGCCACAGGACGCCAAAATTTTTCTATTTTGGGGTTACGTAGTTGCAATATATGTGGACGTTGCAGAATTTTGACTTAGCCGCTTTGGTCATTCC
This sequence comes from Sambucus nigra, assembly GCA_949130495.1. Taxonomy (NCBI): domain Eukaryota; kingdom Viridiplantae; phylum Streptophyta; class Magnoliopsida; order Dipsacales; family Adoxaceae; genus Sambucus; species Sambucus nigra. The sequence goes on from OX422211.1 coordinate 36,853,463, forward strand.
ATTCCTAGTGTAAGATGGAATCAGTATTTCATCTAGGCATGTCGACCTAGTTATTTCTTTTGTTCCAGTCGGATGATGTACTCATTTTATTATTCTTGTGATGTATATTTTTGGATTTGGGTTTTGTAGCCAGTGGTTTTCTCGGAAGGGATTGTAAGTATTCATTTTTAGTATTGTTTGAATTAGTGATTGTGTGGATTGTTTATTATATAGTCTTTCGCATGTTGTTAGTGATGTTTAATTAAAAAGATAAAATTTGACACCGTTTATTTTGAATACGAGATGGTTAGTAAGTTTTAAAAAGGTTTCGACTGTGATGCTAAGAATGAACCAGATGATATTCTTATTTAATTTGATATAATACTGATCACTCGGTATTTTATTAGGCGGGGTGTCACGTGAATGATCCTAATTAGGTTAACCAAGTTGTAGGAACTCAACTAGATGATTATGAAGTTAAATAACCCTTCGGAAGTGGTTTTGAAAATAATTATGTAAATCTCGTATTGAATTAAAATAGCAGACCTAGGCTTCTGCCCAAGTGCAAACTGAGTCAATAAGGACCTGGGCCAGACCGGTCCGACGGTTTGGTACGCCCAAGCAGTTTTTTTAGAACTATTTTACCACTCAAACTCTTATTTATTTTTGGTATAAAACTAACTCAGGGTTAGGACTTTTAGAACACTAACTAGATGGTTAAGTAATTATCTTATGGAATGGAAAGTTAATATTTATTAGATGATAAATTCTTAATAGCTGAGAAAATGTTATGGACCTTGGATTGGACTTTTATGGTAATTATAGAGTAATTACCTTACATATTATATTGGATAATAATGTGTATTATTAGGGTCCGTTTGGTTGTCAATATTAGTCATGGAAAATGCCAAAAAAGTTGGCAAATATGAAACTTTGCCCAATTTTTGACTATTTTGTTGCAAAAATTTTCGTGGCATTATTTGTTAATGTACAATACCCTTTATGCATAAAGTATTGGAAATTTTTTCTTACTTATTTGAGTGAGAAATATTTGCTAACAAATTTGCTAACTTATTTAACGGTTTTAATGTTTCAAAAAACAAATTTAAAAAATGTTTTAAATATTTAAAAAAACTATTTTAAAAATTGTTGATCACCCCAGCTGAGATAGTCACTATAGTTTTAGAGGCGGTATCAACGGCGATGGTCGGCATGATTCAACATTTCCCACCGCCTCAGGCACCTCAGCAGCCACCGCCACGGCAGGTGGCTATTCTAGTACAGGCACCGGGCTAGGCATGGGACCGAGCGAGGGAGGCCTTTGTTAAGGTCCAACCTCCAATTTTTTCAAGAGGGTTTGATATTCTGGTTGCTAGTAGTTGAAAAAAGGACATCGAGAGGCACTTGCAAATGGTGGAGTGCACACCCATTCAGAAGTTGATGTTAGCTTCATTCAGGATGGTAGGGGTCACTCTTCAGTGGTGGGAGGCGATCATGACTGCTCAGGAGAGGGACAACCTAACGATTGACCGGTTCTGGGAGAGATTTGAGGGGAAATACTTTCCCCTAGCTATGCAGTCCAAGATGAGAACCTGATTTATGTATCTTAAGAAGGAAGGACATACTGTTGCAGAGTACGAGGAGGAATTCGCTGCCCTCCCATACTTTGCAAAGGAGGATGTTCGGACAGAGAAGATAAGGAGGGATCATTTCATTCAGGGGTTAGCCTGGAATATTAGGAAGGATATTATGGGAAATTCAACTTTCTCGACGTACAACCAAATGGTTAATGATGCACTTCTCCACTGTCAGGATCACCTGGCCTTTCTTAAGACTAAGGGGGAGAAACTACACTGAGGAGAATCGTCTAGCTAGCAGGGCAATACGAGTGGGCTTAGTGGATTTGGGGACCAATAGAACAGGGGCACCCTAACCATCGAGCATCATAAGATTTTTAGGGGTACAGATAACCGATAGAGGCAGGGCTAGCAAGGCCAGGGTCAGATAGGTCAGGGCTAGCAGTTTAGAGGCCATTAGGGCCAGCAAGACAGAGGCCAGTAGGCCCGACTATTTACACGGGGACCATATCAGGTTAATTGTTATACTTGTGGTGTGAGGGGTCACTCTTCGAAGTATTGCACACGAGGGGATCCGGTAGCCCAAGGGCAAAGAGGTTTTCTTGGACAATAAGCACCTCAGGGACAACGCCCACCTGTTCCAGCTCAGGGATCCGCTGCACCAATCAGCAGATGGACCTGAACCTCCACAGGAAGTTGAGGGTATGTTTACCATTTTTGGTCATGTTGATCACATACTTTTTTATATGGGTGCATCACACTCTTTTTTTATCACGGGGGTTGCACGGGAGATAGGTATGATAAACTTTTCTTCAAATATTGTTTTGCACATAAACTCATCAGTGGGTACAGGGTCACCCATACGGTCAGTGTGTCGGAGTATCGGTATTAAGATAGGCCGACTTACTTTCGTTGCGAATTTACTAGAACTAGACATGCATGAGTACGAAGCCATTTTGGGGATAGAATGGCTAGCCACTTATATGGCATGTGTGGATTGCTATGGGAGGTCCATCGTCTTCTCCATTCCGGTGCAGGAGATATACCTAGTTGCGATGCCGCATCTCGGAGGTGGTTCGAGCACACATTTGTATTAGATTGAGGAAGATAACCCTTCATAGGTTTTGGTGACGCTAAACTCCATTCGAGTGGTGAGAAACTTTTTTGATGTCTTTGTAGAAATTTCGAGGTTACCACCGAGTCAGGAGATTGATTTTGTGATAGACCTGATCTTAGGCACGAGACCTATTGCCTGTACTCCGTATCGAATGGCCCCATTGGAGATGAGGGAGCTACGAGAGAAGATTGAACAATTGCTAGGGCAGAGGTTTATCAGGAGGAGTACCTCACCCTGTAGTGCTTCAGTGTTATTCGTCAAGAAGCGAGACTGATCATTACAGCCTTGTGTCACTACAGGGAGTTAAACAAAGTCACGATTTGAAATAAATACCCGTTTTCGCGTATAGATGATTTGTTTAACCCATTAAAGGGTGATGCGTACTTTTTGAAGATTACTTGCGGTCGGGGTACCATCAGTTGAGAGTTAGGGAGAAATACATCTCAAAGACAGCTTTTCTTACTCATTATGGGCCGTACGAGTTTTAGTGATGTAATTCGGGCTAACCAATGCACCGACGGTATTCATAGATTTGATGAACTGAGTGTTCGGGGACTTTTTAGATCAGTTTTCATCGCATTCATAGACGATATTTTGATATATTATCGAACTGCAGAGGAGTATGAAGAGCATCTATGGGTGGTCTTACAAACGCTTCAGGATCATCAGTTATATGCAAAGTTCGAGAAATGTGAGTTTTGGTTGAGAGGAGTACAATTCTTGGGTCACATCGTGTCAGAGCAGGGGATATCCGTGGACCCAGGAAACATTTCTGCCGTGATGGAGTGGGGACATCCCACTATACCCACCGAGGTGCGTAGCTTCTTGAGATTGGACGGGTACTACCGTCAATTCATTTAAAGGTTCTCCAAGATAGCCGGGACCTTCACGAATTTGATGAGTAAGGGGGTACCTTTTGTTTTGGATGATATGTTCTAGTAGGCGTTTGAGGATCTAAAGATGAGATTGACTACAATGCCAGTTTTGGCGTTCCCTCAGATCGAGGTTGGTTACAGAATTTACACTAATGCATCCCTAAGGGGACTTGGCGGAGTTCTGATGCAGGAGGAGAGGCCGATAGCTTATGATCCCCGAAAGCTTAAGCCTCATGAGGGACATTACCCCACCCATGACTTAGAGTTGGAAACCGTGGTTTTTTCCTTAGGTGTGTGTAGACATTACCTTTTGGGGGAGAATTATCAGCTTTTCACTGACCATAAGAGCTTGTAGTATTTATTCACACAACGGGAGATAAACATGCAACAGAGTAGGCGGCTCGAGTTTGTGAAGGACTATCAGTTCGACATTCAGTACCACCCGGGGGAAGCAAATATCATAGAGGATGCGCTGAACCATAAGCCGTTTCTGGAGCTAGCAACAGTGTGGAAGGAGAAGTGGAGGTCACTTAGTGGGGATGATGAGTTAACCCAAGCATTTATGTGAGTTCTCACCATCACCCCCGAGATCATCATTCAGGTGGTGAAGGCACAAGCGGAGGATCAACTTTATCAGGAGCGGGTGAGACAGTTGCTAGCCAAGGGGGTGGAGTATTTTTCTATCGGGTCTAATGGCGATTTGATATTCCAAGGGAGGCTGGTTGTTCCGAATGATAAGGAGGTAAGGCAAGCCGTCATGTTGGAGGCTCACAGTTCACTATATACGGTGCATCCTGGTGGGGATAAGATGTACCACGATATGTGACGTCAGTATTGATGGGCCGGTATGAAGAGGGATATATCTGAGTTTGTGTCCAAATGTGCTACTTGTCAATTGGTGAAGATGGATCATCAGCGTCCCGCAGGTACTCTATAGCCTTTGAAGATCCCGGTGTGGAAATGGGAAATCATGTCTATGGACTTTATTACTGGGCCACCTACTTCGCAGATGGGGCATGATTCAATATGGGTGATTGTCGATAGATTGACAAAGGTGGCTCATTTTTTTACCGGTCAGGATAGACTATAGTTCAGAGCAGTACGCCAGACTCTTCCTTGCAGAGATTATTAAGTTGCATGGGGGTACCACTCAATATAGTGTCAGAGAGGGACAGGATATTTGTGTCCCACTTTTGGAGGAGCTTTCAGCAGGCCTTGGAGGCAGAGTTGAGACTGGCACGCCATGTCATCCTCAGACCAACGGGAAGACGGAGAGGGTGAACCTGATTTTGGAGGACATGCTACAAATGTATATCTTGGATTTTAAGGGGAGCTGGGAGCACTATTTACCTTTAGTGGAGTTTTGCCTGTAATAACAGCTAGCAGTTCACGATAAGGATGACACCATTTGAGGCACTCTACGGGAGACCTTGCCGTTCACCCTCATGTTAGTTAGAGGTAGTGGAGAACAAATTACTTGGGAAATACTTCATTTAAGACACCTCAGAGAAGGTAGAGATGATTTGGGCCAGGATATGGATTGCTCAAAATAGGTAGAAGAGCTACATGGACGCGGGCCGAAGACAGTTAGACTTCGATGTTAGAGACCAGGTGTTGATCAAAGTGTCTCCCATGAAGGGGTCATGAGATTTGGGAAAAAAAGGAAGCTGGATCCTCGATACGTGGGATCGTTCCCTATTTTGGAGAGGATTGAGCCCGTATCATACCGGTTGGGATTACCGAACCACTTGTAGCGGATGCATGATGTATTTCACATATCTTCACTTCAGAGGTTCCTTAGAGATGAGGTGGCATACCAGCACATCGATATAGACGAGCTTGAGCTCCATCCAGACGCCACTTATGAGGAGAGACCAGCAGCCATTTTAGATAGGCGAAAGCGCCGACTGTGTTCCAAGATAGCTCCTTTAGTTCGGGTGTAGTGAGGGCACCACCAGGAGGACGAGTCGACTTGGGAGAGGGAGGACGACATGCGCACAAAGCATACCAAACTCTTCTATCTAGGTATGTATTTTCTTGATTTCGAGAACGAAATCGCGTTATGGGGGGGGGGGGGGGGGGAGGGGGGGGATGTAATACCCCGTATTTTCTTATAAATAAATAATGAAATATTATATTTTGTAATAAATAATTAATTTAGAAAATTGGAGCTAAATAAATATTTTATTTGAAAATATCAACTAAAAATTTGATTATTAGTATACTTGTGTGACTCGTTTTTATGTGCATAATTATGATATTTGCATATAATAAAAGAAATATACATAATTTATGTGCGACACAAATTAAAAATGATTATTATTGGCATAAATAATTCAAAACATATTTCGGGACTCATATGGTCTCGTTTAGATTGTTTAAGCCTTTAAAAATGGTCATGGGTCAATAATATGTAGGTTGGGGAAGTCTTGGGCCAATTAGATAATGGATTAGGGTCCAGCTCGGGATTTAATAACTGATTAGAGTTTAAGTGGGGGTAAAACACTCCTCCACTATCATTCCTCAAAACCTAAAATCAAAGTTACGGGAAGAAAAATGGAAAACACTAAGGAAGGGGGAAAAGGGTTAGAACTGAAGAGGAACCAATGAAGAAAATCCAAGGGGATCTTCTTTACCATTTTATGACAAGAATTTTCTTGCTTACTTTATGTTTTCTAAGTATTTCTCAATGCATGACATTTATTCCTTGAAATTTCTGGAAATTATGAACTTGGTTTGATGATAAATAACATATGTAAAGGATTGAATTCTTTATTGTAGTATTATTTCCAGAAATTAGGTGTAGTATTCTTAAAAATTCGATTTAATCCCTTGGGGTTCTTGATGATTAAATTGAGGATAGCATGATGTTTAAATTATGGAAGGGTGAATGATGACTTATGGACTGAAATCTAAGAGGAAACCCAACTTTAGATGTTTCATAACACAAATCAAATGGTGTTGAAATTGGTATTGGAATCTGATTTAAAATGAATATTAGGTGTTCATAAATTCTTGTAATTTGGGTATGAATTCGGGACTAATTCGCTAAGTTAATGATCCCAATTAGGTTAATCAAGTTGTAGGAACTCAACTAGATGATTATGAAGTTAAATAACCCTTTGGAAGTGGTTTTGGAAAGAATTATGTGAATCCCGTATTGAATGAAAATAGCAGACTTGGGCTTTTGCCTAGGTGCGAAAGGAACCAATAAGGACCTGGACCAGACCGGTCCGATGGTCTGGTACGCCCAAGCAGTTTTGTTTTTTATAACTCTTTTACCACTCAAACTCTTATTAATTTTTGGTATAAAACTAACTCGGGGTTATGACTTTTAGAACAATAAGTAGTTGGTTAAGTAATTATCTTATGGAATGAAAATTTAATAATTTATTAGATGATAAATTATTTATAGTTGGGAAGTGTTATGGACCTTGGATTAGACTTTTATGGTAAGTATAGAGTAATTACCTTACATATTATATGGGATACTAATATGTGCTATTATATATTTGTTTGTGGACATACCAGTGGACCGTCCTATCGGCTTGGGGGCTCGCGCATTCGGGTCGCGGATCACATGTCGTCACAGGTGGGCTTAACGATTTGTAGGCCATATAGGTACTACGTAGAGGCTCCACCCTCGAGGGGTAGGTGTGGCGCTGGCCCTCCCTATATCACAGCTGGATATGGGCCGTATATAGGTGTCCTGCGTAGGGACTTCCCCCAACTTATGTGTGTTTTGTGGTGGTCACTTCGGATGTAGGAATTCCTCTGGACTTGCTGATAGAGCACGAATTAGACACCAACGGTAGATGCCCTTGTGTGTCAATGATATGGAAGAACATATACTATTAATTACTCGGATAAGATGGTAATAAATTAAATTATCTAAGGATATGGATACTAAATGTTATTTTAACCCTATTGTGCATAATATATGTTTATGTCTTATACTTGATACAGAAGATACTGGAATTAATGTAAGTTGGTAATTTAAATGTAGGGATTGCATTTAATTTAATTTAATTTAATTTAATTTAATTAGGGATGCATTCCTTCTATAATTGAGATGATGTCACAATTTATTACTTGGGAGATATTATACGTCGTGATATTAAATTAATGTAAGTGTGATATTATACGCATGTGAGTGATGAAAAGGGGTATTTATTGTACATTGACTGATTATTGTAATCATAAATTATTGAAGTTAATTCTTGTTCACCTCGGGGTCTGACCCAAATTTAAATATTCCCCCCTCCCCAGGTGCTCATAGACAGGGACAACGGGATTGTGCATAGCAGTATTGCAGTCTTACTTGCTCTCCGATCTCAGCTCAGTTGGTTCTAGCATAGGTGCCTCTCAGCTCTAATCATTTATTTATTTGGAACTTCGTAAGGGCATATGCCCAAACCTTTATTTTATGTTGGTGAAGATTATGTTACTTTAGTTGGATATTTATCTTATTGTTGGTGGATTAGATTTACTTATTAATTATAAATGTGTTCGTGACTTTCCAAACTTGGGGCTTATATTATAAACTATTTATATTCACATTTGTGCTAAGGATGATATTAATTGACAAGCAAGCCTTATCTTCAGCATATCGTGCCTGACCAACCTTTATTTTAGAAAATAGGAGTTGTTACATGAAATCCCCTATATATATTTGAAAACGGAAAAAGGCAATCTAACGAACTTAAAGAACTTGAGCATACATATGATCTTACATTTTTGTCCAACTCGATATTTTTAATTGATGCATGAACGGAGTCTTAAGAATTAAGAAGTAGCAACCCAACTTGTATAAATTAGGAAGCCTACATCCTTCGTAATTTTTTTCCTGCGATGGCTCCCCTTAAATATTTGGTTTTCGAGAGTTTCTTGAAATTCGATATCTTCATATGGATCTTGTTGTTCGTAGGAAAGTTCTCCAATGAAATTCCACAAGAGGAGGTTAAAAGTGTGTGCAAAATTGATAACAAGATTAAGGATGAAATTTGTGGTTGAAAAATTTAAATTTAATGTGTATTTATATAATTTATGAAAATTAGCTGTTGTAAAATGGATAGGGCGTGCGATAACCAAACTTGCACGGAAAGACGACCAATGGGAATTGTCTTTTGACCAATTGGTGATTTTTAGGGGCGGAGCAAAATGACATTGACCATTTTAATAAATAAATAAAAATGAATAATTATTTTAATAAATAAACAATTATTTTGATGTAGAAGTCTAATAACTGTGATGTGGTAAACTTAAGTCATAAGAGTGAAAAAATAGTTGAAAAATTTAAATTTAGTGTGTATTTATATAATTTATGAAAATTAGCTGTTGTAAAATGGATATTGAGTTCACGGCATTTGAATAGCCTTGAAGAATAGGGCGTGCGATAACCAAATTTGCACGGAAAGACGACCTAAGGGAATTGTCTTTTGACCAATTGATGATTTTTAGGGGCGCAGCAAAATGACATTAACCATTTTAATAAATAAATAAAAATGAATAATTATTTTAATAAATAAACAATTATTTTTATGTAGAAGTCTAATAACTGTGATGTGGTAAACTTAAGTCATAAGAGTGAAAAAAATAGTTGAAAAGATATATACCTGTGAATGACCATCATAGGGTGCATTGATCATTTAGATCAAGCCACCTGTATATTGCTTAAATTCAAAGTCTAAAGTACGAATCTGATGGCAATGGCAGGAAAATAAAAATATTCGTTGAATACAGTACTTGTAGTATTTCAAATGGCGTCTCATATTTTTCTTTCCAAAACAAGTTCGGCTACTTTTGGCAATATTTTATGAACCAAAAAATAAAATAAGGACGAAGAGAATCTCACTCATTTTTTCTCAACTTTTAAAAATACAATTTTTTTTTTCTAACAAGGACGTAAATGGCCCTTTAATTTTTACGTCTTTAACAATCAGTTAAACATGGCAACTGGTCATTTTGTGTTATATAAGATTCTAGTAAAATAAGTGCATCCATACCCGATTCATTGAGAGTCATGTCTAGCTTGAATCGACTAAGTTTGATTTGTGTTGTGTTTAACGTTGTTTTCGATATATATATATATATATATATATATATATATATATATATATATATATATATATATATATATATATATATATATATATATATATTTGTATGGACTGTTATGGATTTTAATCGTGCGGATCGGACACGTGTCGCCTGACGAAGAGCGAAAAAATTATCGTCTAAGTTATAGACTCTCTCTCTCTCTCTCTCTCTCTCTCTTCTGGGTTCACCGTCGGGTGATACATGTTCGGTCCGCACTGTTAAAATACGTAACAGTCCGCACAAAAATAAGACTGTTAAAATCACATACTGCGGGTTATGCTGCAATTGGTGAGATTATTCGAAATGTACCTTTTCCCAACATATAGGGTTTACATCATCAGTTCTAGCGGAGATTTGGGCCATTAAACTCGATCTGGACCTTGCCTTTACTCATGGGATTACTTTCATCGGGTTGAAAACTGATAGTCAAATTGTCTTCCATATGATTCACAGGTACAACGCCCATAATTCAGCTCACCTGAATTTGATCCAGCCCTACATGACGACGTCCAGAGATTTCAATATATTACCTTATGCTTATGTTTCAGGAAAGCTAATGCGTGTGCCGATGTTCTTCTTGCTGTTCACTCGGTCTCTAATATTTTTTTCTACAGTGTACCCTTAGATTCCACGTTTCCTATTTCCGATGTTAGTTCGTTATGTGTGTAATATCACGACGATACAATATACAGTTTACAATATTACTTGTAAACTTGCTGCTTTGACAAAAAAAAGATATAACAAAATATAATAAACAATTTCATGTGGCAATGATATTGCCACAAAGGGTGGAAACCAAAAAAAATGAAAAAAGGCATTAAAAAAATGCTCATGGGATAATCCAAAGGCCATGCGAGAATTTAATTAGTCACACAAAAGCAAATTTGAGATCAAAATAGTTACATATTTTTCATTGTTTTAAAAAAATATTATTTTACTTAATATTCACAAGTACTATTTTTTACTAAATTCATCGTGCAAAATAAGTGTGATTCGTATTTTTGGTCTCGGTTTCGGCGCGACACGAACACGATACGACACAGCATAACTTCGTATTTTTTTACGTAATATGAAAACGAACCTAATAAAACACGACACAATAAAAATATCACCATCTCTTAAATTTTATGTTTAATTAGATAAAAATAAACACAATCACATATAAAAACACGATAACTTGAGTGAGACAACTTATAATTTTGTTACTACCACAACACATACAATTTTGTGTCAAAAAGTTCAAATAAAAACAATAATTTTGAATGGTTTTGTATCGTATTTTGTCGGTTGTACTATTGGTCATTATTATTTATTTTTTTCTGAATTTGTCATGGAAGAGCAGGTGAAGACAATAGTGGAGCTAATTTGGATGCTTGATGGTGCCTTGTGAGCAACGAAGTGATTGGAAAGGTATTGGAATTATATCCCAAGTGGGGAGTTGATATGCATAAAAGAAATTATGCCGATTAAACCATCAATCACATCCTAAAAATTTTAGTCATCCCACTTGTCCCAAAGTGTCACAACAGAGGGGCCACCTTTTAAATGTGAATTCATACTCACAAGGACCCATTTACATTTTTAGGTTGGCTCTCTAACATTAATTAAGAGATATAAAATGATAAGAAATTTTCAAAGTTTTCAAATTTAAATGTTTACGGTCGTGAAAAATTATGGACGGATTATCTAATTCGATTTGTAGCGATTTTTTTAATGACTATAAATTCAATATATTCTTAATTCGTAAGATTTTTTTAACTTTATTTGTGCGTAATAATATCTACGAATAAATGGAGTTTGTATTAAGTATAAATAATTATTTTTTATTACATTTTTTGGTTCCTATGAACTAATATTGTTCGTAATAATTTATACGAAAAAATGTTATTCGTAAGATTTTTTTTTTAATTTCCTATGAACAATATTATTTTGTAGGAAATATTGTAACAAATTTTATATACTCCACCAGTGCAGAGGTAACCTTCGAGGATAGGCAATATCACAATTCTATTCTCTAAAGTTACCTATTACTGTGGATGCTCTAATAACTTATAGAGTTTTGTTATTTTGTTATCTCAAGTTATTTATTTTCACCTTCTATGTTTTTGTAAAAATTAACTCTAGAAAGTCTGTCAAATTATTCTTAAAAAATGGATTCATTTCGTTATAAAAAATACATTGGATGTTATTTTAAATGAATCCCGCATTGTTTTCACACTAATCGATTTGTATTTGACATCTCACTCGATCTGGTTTTTGTATATAATTTAAGAATCTTCTTAGAATTACTATTCCCTAAATGTGATATTTTAATGGTGTTCCAATGTTACACACTAAGTGAAGTTCAATTGGGTCGTACTTAGATTTTAAAGTAGGAGGTTCTTAATATCAACTCGGAACTATTATAATATTGTGCTTCACTAACATGCTCAAATATTATTTTGCAAATTAAAAAAATAAAACTTGTTTGTTACAACGCACTGCGTATAAAATAAAACTCTTACTTTTCTCACTTTCAATGAAATTTAATTCTTCAACATTAGAAAAAAATCTATAGTTTTGATAAAAAAATTTAAAGAAATTGAATAACAAGTCATATTTTTGTATCGCTCCTATCCGGATTTATGGGTCAACAGTGAGGTAACCCAGTCCGGTCTGGCTGCATTAAGTGTGGACTGATGTGAAACAACCTAGATACTATTTATAGTCTATTTTAATTGATTAGATTTTACCGAATAAGCGTTCAATTACGTTTTCCATTCATATAAGCATAATTAATAATAAGTGTGGAAGGAAACACCATTGAGTTCATATAATTTGAGCTACTAGCGTAAGAAATAAGAATCACTTTCGTGTAAAACGTTCTAGAAAGACGAAATATCACTTAATCGAACATAACAAAAGGAACGAGGTGAGTCAATGCCCAGTGGGTTTTCCAATAATGATACAATATAGAAACGAACGGAAAAAAGAACAGATGGAATGTCTCAATAATAACCTAAATGTACATACATTAAAAGCCATTAAAATTTTATTCAAAAATATTTCCTTGAACTTAGGTTGAAAGCTATTAACATTTATGTTGTATACTTTACCCTTTTATTACGAAAAAGTTTCTTTTACTCATTAACCCACACGGTTAATTTAGAAAAAGTCACATTCCTTAATTAACTTTTTTCATTCATTCGGTTTTCAATTCAAAATCACTTTTTTTTTCATTAAAAACCTCTTTATCTCTTGGCAGTTTCTAAAATAGCATTTAACACAAGAATTATTCAAGCTTACGTGTCAACCTAGGCTTGTAATCGCTATTGGTCATTCAAACGACCAATTATAGTTCCTAAGCTCTTTTTTTCCTTTTAACACATATGTTTATCATCACATTATCATGTTAAACCTGGTTATACCTTCTATATACTTTTAGCCATCCATAAATTATTATTTATTCTCTTAAGCATTCACTTATTAGATTATTTGATTCATTTCGTACAATGGGTTTAACAACTTCCTTTATTACATGATTATCCCAAATATCTATGTTTATCCCTTTAAAATTTGAAATATCACATTCGTAAATCATTATTAACTATATATTCTTTCTTGAAATTTATCAAATTCTTATCTTTCCATTTATACCCTTTTATATCTCGGAGTTGACTGTATTCTATTTATATTTACGGGCTTTCACCACCTGCCATAAATGTCGCATCTATTGCATCCCTGAGTATTGATTTTGGATCTCAGCCAAAATTGCACTCCGGGATTTTGGCCCCCTCTTAAGTTTTTTCGATACTCTTTTACGCCAATTTTCACTTTTCATTAAATTCATTTCCTTACGGCTCAACCACTTTTTTTTATCAGAATACCCGACTTACCATTGTTCTTATTACTTGCATAAATACATAATTTGATTCCTCTTTTTACTTTAAGATTTATACCTGTCCCGAACTACATTTAACCCACGAGCCCAAATGCTAAACCTAGGGTTTTGTGTTCGGAACCCTCAAATCAAAATGTCAAATGTAACACACCGAGATTTTTGAGTCGTAAAAATATTTGATAAAAAAATTCGAAAAAATAAAATTTTGGAATCTATTTAATTTTGGTATGTAAAAATGTTGATCTTTATATTTATAAAGAAGGTTTTAAGTGACATTTAAATAGGGATTAAAGTTTGAAAATTATAACTTTTTGTACAAAAATCGGGGGAGGATCCGACCTAAGGAGGATAAAAAAAAAAATCCAACCATCAAATTATGCTAAACTTTTTTGCCAGCAGCGCCGTCTCACCGTCAGCTACAACATACTAAAATTTCAACCAATTCCAACAGTTCGATCATCCGTAATAAATTTTTAAGTGTTTGTGTTTGATTAGGATTTCAACTCTTTTTGGTATATAAATATAAAGTGACGAGTTTAGAACTTTTAAAATACATTTTAGCCTTCTCAAAAATTAGTAGCCTCCTCTATTTTTATTTTCTTCCATCTAAAAAATCCTAGCCCCATTTAAACCAAGATTTTAGTCTAAGATTTGAAGGTTTATTTAGTATTTTCTCGAGTTTGGGCTAGAATAAGTTTTTATTGTTTTTGCATGAGGAATGCAATAATATGATCAGAATTTTAAGATAAAATCTTATGCATTTCTTGTAATGATTTTAAGGTGCGGGGTTTACGCAATATGTTGCTTGAATCTCTCGAGAGTAGTCGTTTTTTCCTCATTTATTTGTACTCATAATGTTGATGTCATGATATTTATTGGAATCTAAAATAGTAATTCGATTTGAGATATTGTATTTGTTGATGGGCATGGTGTCATGAAATTTTTATATGACACGAAAAATGGTCACCCGCCAATAGTTTAAAAGTCTAATAGCCAGGATGAGGCTTTATGAAGCTTAGGTGAGGTGAGGTGAGACCCAGTGACCTATTGATGTGTTATTGAAAAATTAAATTGGTATAATGCTCAGATGTCGCATTGAACTTAAATTCAGATTCGTATTGTTATATTTATTCACCGTTATTATTTTGAGCATCTATTCTTGTCATATTATGTACTTCCCTATATTTTTTCTTTCAGTAGCAGGTTTGCATGGATTTGGACACTATGGATTTTTGGAGGATTTTAGAGCACGATGTTTGGAGGATTTTATTTTTGTATAGCTTGGCAGTGTAATTTATTTGGAGAGCTTAGTACTATTTTCGAGTGAAATTTAATTGTAATTATTTTGGATGTGTAAATTATGGATTCATTATATTTATTTTGTCGAATATAGATGCTCTTACTAATTGTTGTGGATTTTGGTTTAGTTTTAATCGTAGTAGCACCTTGTATTTTATGCGGGGTGTTACATATAGTATCAGAGCACGGTTCTAGTGTTCTTTGGATTTGTGTTTGTGCTTGTTACGTTCTTCATTGCGTGCTTTGATGTAGAGCCCTATTATTAGGAATCATTTTATTCTTTGCAATTGGTTACTACCCGTTCGGACAAAAGGGTTAGTTTTGGATAGAGAGAGCCATAAAGACCTTCGTGTGGGTCACTTGCTAGAATTGTGAGAAGTTGGGCAATCTAGTGCCTACTAATTTAAGGGAAGACATTTAGAGAATTTGAGTATATAGTAATGTTTAATAATGCATCAACAGAGGTTAGTTCGTGTAATCCAGGACCCACAGCGAGATGGGCATCGGATTATAGATAAAATTATTTAGAAAAAAGAGACTAGTGATAACATCAGTGGTAAATGATGTGTTTTTCCCTATTTTGGACTGTGTGAGATATGTTTTGTTAGATATTGGGATTTAATGTTCACTTGGGTCTTGTTAATAGTTTGAAATGATAGAGTTTGTATTTGGGAGAGTATTGTACATTGATCGTTGTGAGTAAGGAGGAACATTGTTTCGTTGATGCGTGGATGCATAGACATGTATACTAGGAGGCTTATATTTATTTTAGGCCTATTTGTTAGCTATGTTGGAGTATGATATTTTTCCTGGGAATGAATTCATAGTTACTTGGAATATGTTAATTTTTTTTGGATGTTATGAATGTTTGGTGGATTTTAGAGCATGACGTTTGGAGCATTTTATTTTTGTATAGCTTGTCAGTATAATCTATTTAGAGAGGTTAGTACTATTTTCGAGTGAAATTTAATTGTAATTATTTTGGAAGTGTAAATTTTTTATTCATTATATTTATTTTGTGGAATATAGATGCTCTATACTAGTTGTTAAGGATTTAGTTTAGTTTTAATCGTAGTAGCGTCTTTTGTTTTACGCGGAGTGTTATAAATGGTATCAGAGATTAGGTATACGACAACCCTCGAGTCTTTGAGTTTGGGTCTAGCATGAGGGTTAGATGTATTTCGTTGGAGATAGGGAGTTTTTATTGAGGACGTGGTAGGAATCGAGGTTAGGATTAGTAATCTTGATGTGAGGATGTTTAGAATTGATTTGAGAACATTAGTATTGTGATATGTTTTGAGAGATAGATTTGAGTAGCGATTCGTGAGATAGCGCGTAGAGAAATATGCGAGTAGGATTGGGTGAATGGGGGCCTAATCGAAGTATTTTATGGCTAAACATATGTAAGCCTTATTTTATTTCCGCAACTTTACGTTTGATGTTTACGTTTCATCTAATTTAGATGACGAAATTCCTGTGTTAATGGGAAAGTATGTAAGACCCTAAGATTTTTTAGCCGTAAAAATCTTTGATAAAAAAAATTGTAAATTTTTTTTCGAATCTTTTTAATTTTGGTATGTAAAAAATTGGTTTTTATATATAAAAGAAGGTTTAAAGTGGAATTTAAATTGGGATTAAAATTTGAAAACTATAACTTTTTGTAAAAAAATTGGGGAAGGATCCGACCTAAGGAGGATAAAAAAAATAAAAATTCAACCGTCAGATCAAGTTGAATATTTTTACAACAACTCTGTCTCACCGTTAGTTACAACATACTCAAATTTTAGCCAATTTCAGCGGTCCGATCATCTGTAATAAATTTTTGAGTGTTTATGTTTGATTAGGATTCTAACTCTTTTTGCTTTATAAAAATAAAGTGATGAGTTTAGGACTTTTAAAACACATTTTAGGCTTCTTAAAAATCAGTATCCTCCTCTATTTTCATCTTCTTCCATCTACAAAATCCTATCCCCATTTAAACCAAGATTTCAGTCCAAGATTTGAAGGTTTATTTGGTATTTCTCGAGTTTGGGCTATAACAAGTTTTTATTATTTTTGCACGAGGAACGTTGTATGATTAGCATTTTGAGGCATAATCTTACGATTTTCTTGTAATGATTTTAAGGTACAGATTTTACGCAATATGCTCCTTGAATCTCTCGAAAGTAGTCTTTTTGTTTCTCATTTATTTGTACTCATATTGTTGATATCATGATGTTTATTGGAATCTAAAATATTGATTCAATTTGAGATATTGTATTTGTTGATGGGCATGATGCCATGAAATTTTTATATGTTACGGAGAATGGTCACCTGCCAATAGTCCAAAAGTTCAATAGCCAGGATGATGCTTTATGAAGCTTAGGTGAGGTGAGGCGAGGCCTGGTGGCCTATTGATATGTTATTGAAAAATTAAATTGATATAATTCTCGGATGTCGCGTTGAACTTGAATTCAGGTTCGTATTGTTGCATTTATTCGCCGTTATTGTTTTGAGTATCTATTCTTGTCATATTGTGTACTTCCCCGCATTTTTTCTTTTAGAGAAAGGTTAGCATTGATTTGGACGTTATGAATTTTTTGAGGATTTTAGAGCACTACGTTTAGAGGATTTTATTTTTGTATAGCTTGACATTGTAATCTATTTGGATAGATTTGTACTATTTCGAGTGAAATTTAATTGTAATTATTTTGGAAGTGTAAATTTTGGATTCATTATATTTATTTTGTGGAATATAGATGAACTATACTAATTGTTGAGGATTTAGTTTAGTTTTAATTGTAGTAGCGCCTCGTGTTTTACACGAGGTGTTACTCTAAAGAAAATCCATGAGATTAAGGATTTCCTTCTCGCTGCCAGAAGGAAAGATGCATGCTCCCTGATGATTAAGAGGAGCAAAGACGTGGCCAAGTTCAAGGTTCGTTGGTCGAACTACCTCTACACACTGTGCATTTTTTATACAGAGAAGGCCGATAGGTTGAAGCAATCTCTTCCCCTAGGTTTGAGTGTGCAAGACATATGAGCATAACATGGATTGTGCTAAGACTGCTTGGTTTTGTTATAAATTTTGTTTTTTCACATTTGTTGAAAAACATTATTTGTAGTGAATTTTATTTTTATACCTATATCATTAGGTTGATGTTTTGCCAACTATGGACATATAAAGTGGGTTTCCTCATATTATTGAAGATTATCTTATGATTGTTAGGCTTATGGAACAAAAAAAAAGTCCATCTAACCCATGGTAATTACCACCCACCTTGTCACTTTCTTTTTCACATTTATCACACATTTTGAATACTCTTTTTAATTTAGTGGTTAAAGTTTACTAACTTTGAAAGTTTGACTCACTTCGTAACTTTTATCTGAGAAATGCTAGTGCGAAGATTATCTTATACTTTTTATTTTTTAATTAAAATGAAACGAAATGAAAAATAAATTAATCCAATTTTAATTAAAACCAATTTAACCAAACGTTATGTAAACTAATTACCAATTTTATCCTTCCTAAGCATGTATCTAGGTGATATGCGAATTAATGACCGACAACTTAACTAATATTTGTTCGAAAAAAATATAAAATTCATGAAGCAATTTGGGTAAAAACCAACATCCCACTTCATTTGGGCAAGTACTAACAAAATAGCGAGATTATAATATTTTAAGGTTAGGGGGAAGATTTAGAAACCATGGATAAATGTCCCTGCATCTACAAGTTGATTTCGCTTTATATTTTATTTTTATTTTTTTACCTTTTCATCATAGTATTTGGGTTGTTTTTTTATAATTTGATTTATTATGTATTTTTTCTTTTAGTTTTTATGATATTTTTCTTTTAGTTTTTCATTTATTTCAATTTGTTGTCATATTATATTTTTTTAAATGTGAACTTTAAAAACTTTTACAATAACTTAAATTATATGTGAAAATAAAAGTAATAATAAAAGGGAAAAGCCTTGGGGGTGGGAATCGACCTACCGCCCAAAGGTGAAGTATCTGGACTCTAGGCTAGTCAAATTTTATACAAAATGGTTTTAATTTTATATACAAAAATACTTTTTGTCCATTTTACGGTTGGACTAACTTTATCTTTTATAGTTTAAAACTCGTTGCCTTGTTGAGTGTAGCTCGAACATAGACTGATTACTCATAAATATACAAAAATAATATTGAAAAAACTACTTGGTCTCGAATCATGTTTGTTTGCTTAAATAGCCGTTCGAGTTCATGTCATAAATTGAACAAGCCAAATTTATATTTTTTTTACGCCCCTCAAATTTTAAATTTAAAACTGAGCAATCTAAATCTCAGGCTTAATTGTGTTGTGTAAATAATAATAAGCGAGTTTTTTATTTTAGTTCTTAGCCAATAATATTTTTTGTCCCAAGTCAACTTACATATTTCTTGGTCACTAAGGTCCATCACCCCATTAATGTTTACCTTATAATTTAAGGCATATGCAAACTTAACTAGTGTATATTATAAAAATTAATTTGTAAATTATAAAATTCCACATATAAATTACCATTTAAAAAATTATAAATACTCATGTACACATTACAAAATTTAATATATACATTACTGAAAAATCGTGCAAGCACAAATGGGGTCTTTAATTTCAAAAGGAAAAAGAAAAAGAAAATAACGACTCATTGGGGTTATAAAATCCAAATCGACAAGGCATATAGGTTCTAATTATGCATCAAAACGTGTCGTGTCTACAACATCCCCGGATTTCCATGCCCATTTGATCAGGTTGAGGATAAAATGTCGGAGCACTAAAAAAATTTATATCATTTTCAGCATCAACGATAAACTAAAAATTATAATAAATAAAAATCACTCACAATAAAAACTAAACAAATGATGACAAGAAGGATAACTGAACTGAAATAACCAAACTTCAACAAATGAATTTATTATATCAAATCTCTTATTATAATTTTTTAACTAAATAAAATAGAGTACAACTAAAAACTCCTTTGAGTACAACTCATGAATACATATGAACAACTATAATGAACTAGCGACTCCAACTCTACGGATACCAAGATGAATAACCACATGTGAAAATCTGACCACTTAACCCTGTTAACATGTTTATACAACAACAATGTCTGGGGAGAAAACTTTGTAAATTTGGGTCAGTGCACTAAAGTTAAAAGAATATCTTTAATACATCTATATAAATCATGCGACTAATTTGCAATAAATATTCAACCCTTCGACACTCACATGCAATGAACACCTCACCTCTCAACTGAGTTAAAAAACTACACGCATGTTCAAACTTAAGGCGTAATCGATTCTATAAGTCTTTATCTCTAAAAAATTAAGTATTATCATGTAGCGAACAACTGACATGGAACGCTACTAATTACCAAAATAGGATTTTATCCCAAGGCCCAAACATATATTTTCATTAAAATATTCACAGTCTCATAAAAGTAAGCCTCTCTCTATTTATAATATCTTTCAATTAAACATATTTTTCTCAAAACTACCATAAAGGATAAATAATAACTATGTATCCTAAAAAAGGACATAAGGAACTACACGTGTAAGAATACAACCTAGGTACCAACCCCTTGCAATGTCAGTGATAAGGAAAATACAAGTAAATCACATAAAATATTTATTATGTCATTGGGTTCATTCTCAATTGTCTATCTTTAGAATATATTAGTTCTGTCACATTATATATTAGGTCACATAAAGGCCACTGCCTTCAGTGTCTATCTCTTGTCTCTCTCGATAAGTCCGTACGAATCCAATACCTAACGACTTAAGAAAAACACACAAAATAATGGGGCAATCAATATGTAGTATCACCATTAACGGACCCATACTCAACCCTTCTAGGCCTGTAAATCCGGACTCGACCCGAATTTAAGACTTATAATAGGGTCTGAGCATATTTTTTTGGAACCGAGACCTAAAGTCCCGAAGACCCGTTTATTAAATGGGTAGGGTCTGGATCCTATACAAAATCCAAACCCGAAGACCCGACCCGCCTTATACATTATTATATTTTAAATATATATTTTATACACGTTGTACACTATCTATTTAAGCTGATATTTTTTCAGCCGTAAATCCTTTCTAATGTAACGGTCACACTCCAAGACTCTAAGTTAGAGTCTTTAACCGTAAAAACAAAGTCGTCCTTCATTACCAAGCTCCCGTCCCATTTTTACCGATTTTGTCTATCTCATTTCCAATCTCAACTTTGTCTCTATCATCTTTAAGATCTCGATATGTTTTCTCCATCTCTTAGATCATTTCTCATTGCACTCATAGTTGACGTTTTCTCTACCATCTCTAAAGATCATTCAGGATCATTTCTTTTTACGTATTGAAGGTTTGTTATTTGAACTATATCATTTCTGATCTGCCTTTTTTTTTTGCTGTTTGAACTCTTAGATCTTGGGCATTTTTTTGTTCATATAAAATATGTTTGAACTCATATTGTTTATTTTCCATTCTATTTGAATTCTATATTTTTTATTTTGATTTTGCTTTCTTAGAATATCGTTATGATTTGCTTTTTATTTTTTTCCGTTTGGACTCTTAGATCTTGGCCATTTTTTTGTGCATAAAAAAGTATGTTTTAATTCATATTACTTGTTTTTCATTACTGTTTGAACTCTATATTTTTGCTTTCTTAGAATATCATTTATGATATGTTTTTGCTATTTGAAATGTTAGATCTTAGGCATTTTTTTCATAAAAAATATGTTTGAACTCGTATTGTTTGTTTTCCATTGCTATTCGGACTTTTTTTTTGTCCCAATAATTTAGTAACAAAGTTTGAAAAAACATAATCAACATTCTTAGTATTTGATTTAGTAACAAAAAATATTCTGTTTGTTTGTTAAATCTGATTTGTATTTATTTTGTTCAACTATTTTTTTAGAATTTCATATGTTAACGAAACCCCCTATTGGTGCTGAAGGTAGTTCCGATGGTGTTGGAGATATGACAAATGAGAAGGCATCGAAAAGTGTGGATACTCACCGTATAAAATCTAAGAAATGACTAAGCTCTTCGGTATGGAATAACCTTACTAAATTTAAAACTCCTAGTGGCATAAATGATGTAAAATGTTATCACTAATTTGAACACTTATGTGGAGATAGTAGTAAAGGGAAGATCCATTTGAGAAAGCACTTGAAAACGTCTTGTAAAAAAATAGGTAAAAAGACGTAGGTCAACGAATTTTACAAGCTCCGAAAGGGCGACCGATGATAGTATTAAGCTTGAAAACTTTAAATTTAGTTAAGAGAAGAGTAGAAGGGACCCTGCAATCATGATTATTAAGCATAAATATTCATTTACCATTGTCGAGCATGAGTTTTCAGAGATATTTATTAAGGGTCTTAATCCTGAATTTAAACTTGTATCTCGAAATACAATTAGGTCCGATATCATAAGTGTGCATCACGAGGGGGAAAATAAAATCTCTAATATACTAGATGAACTAACTTGTAGGATCACACTTACAACGGATTTATAGATTAGTGACCACCATAACATTGCAGATGCATGTCGAATGGCTCATTTCATTGATGATGATTGGAAATTGAAAAAGAAGATCATTAACTACAAATCCATTAAATATCCACATAATGGTGAAACACTCTATAGGTTTATTTACGATTTTCTTTTAGAGTGGAATATAGATAAAAATTAATTTTCAGTGGTTGTGGACAATGCAATGGTAAATGATATTATGGTTAGAAAATTGCAACATTCTTTTTGTGATAAGGCATTGCTCCCTTTAGGCAATGAGGCATTTCATGTGCGTTGTAGTGCACATATCTTTAATTTGATCGCACAAGATGGTTTAAAGTAAACATGGGGATTACTTAATAAAATTTGATACACCGTGAGGCACTTAAGTAAGCCCACCTATGGGAATTTTTTTCTTATAGTGCAGGCAATCAAGTTAAGTTTAAGTGAAAGAAAAAAATGCCTATGGATGTGCAAAATAGGTGGAATTCCACCTAGCAATGTGTGAGGCGACCATTACATTGAAAGAAAATTGGTAGGTGAACAGTGTGCTACATCGGAATAAATGCAACTTCTCAAATAAACCAATTTTAATCAAACCCAAATTTTAGTTAAACCATGTATCTAGGTTATTTGAAAGCATTAAATCAATAAGCGTGTAAAGGAAACCAATTTCAGGAAAAAAATCCCCGAAGGGCAAAAACCTTTTTATTTTCACTATAATTTTTAAAAGAACGGTTTACAATCGGATTACAGCGAAAATACAAGGGAAATACAAATACCCGCAGGTGTCGGTCGATGTCGTCAGCAATGGAACAACCGCAGAAGCTCGACAAGAACCACAGTTCTATCTTCAGCCCAAGAATACCACAGAACTCCCTAATGGCCTCAATCCGGTGTAGATTTATCCCCTCTATAAAGAGTTGAACAATAGCAAAGATCTGTTCTTGGGTTCGAAAATAACTCACACAAAAATATTTGGGATTTGTGAATTGTAAAACAAGAGATTAAACTCTTAAAATGTTGGAGAATAAATCAAAACTCTCAAAATCTTATTCTGTTTAAACTAGTGTTTCTCCACATGAAATACAAAGGTATGACACCCTATATATAAAACCATTTAAGGCGGCGACATGTCAGTGTTAACCTCTGTCGTTCGAACGACAAGCGACATCGTTCGAACGACACTCCATCTCGTTCGAACGAGATGTGACGTCGATTGAACGACCGTCACTGATCCCTTTTTAAATTACTTTAGAATATTAAAAACTTGGAACCCTTAAAAAACAAAACTGTTTACGGGATTAGGAGTATTTATCCAAGACTTTTCATGATTAAAAATCATTTAAATATTTCAAAATTATTTTTCATTTCATAAAAATATCCCAACACTTTTTTTGTAAAATGTAAATGGAACAAAAATACATTTTACCAAATTCGTCCTTGTTAGGCATGATTGCTGAAGTCCTCTTGAAATTCAAATTGTCGATTGTAGATGTAAGCTTCCTAATTCTCCGACAAACTTGTAGCGGTATACGACATACTAAATATGATGGACAATGTCCTAACAAATCTCCCCCCTATGTCAAAAACTCAAACATGGAAAGATAAACTTAACAAGTCTTCAAACTTTTTCAAACTTCGCTTCAACAAACTTCAAACCTCAAAGCTTTTCTCACCAGGGTGTGCAATCCAATAATTTCTAACTTTGTACCTACACACATGAGACAAAGAAAATACCTTCGTGACATATCGAGTTTGAAATGAGATAAATATAAAGTCAAATCAAAACATATATAAAATCTCAAATCTCCCCCATAATTCAAAAACTCCCCCTATAAAGTCATAATTTGTTCTCCCCCTTTTTATTTGTCTGAAATAGAGAAGGAAAGAATAAACACAATAAAGAAAATTGGGGTGTTATGGGAAACAATGAAAACAAACTATTTTTGAATTTTTCAATATTTTCATACACAAATGTAAAAATAATTTTACAAAAATCACACACCCTGAATTTTTACTAAGATAACCAAATCGAGGATATGGAATTAATGGGTGTGAAGAAATTCAATAGGTAATAAAACTCAATCAAGCATATGTGCACGATGCTTACATGTACTCCTATCGAATGAACATCAAAAGCATCCTTAGGTGCAAAATTGTTGAATTTATATGATATCGACTAAATCAAACCAACAAATTAAAGCCTAAGTGATCTTCACACCAATAACGTTCAAAACCAATTAGTGCCGTTTCGAGAACTTTTCAAAGGATGTTCAAACCCATTGATTACATTCCAACCAAACTCCTTCATATAAAATAATGCGGTGCATCTTGATGTGGTGACGACCTAAGAGTGGTGATGACCCAAGAGTGGTGACGACCCAAGAGTGGTGAATCTTGATGTGGCCAATATCGACATCAGAGATTTAAACAAAGCTTCTCCAAAGGATGATTATCCGCTACCTAATATCGACATGATCGTGGACAACACAGCCAGTCATGCTCTCAAGTCATTCTTCGACGGGTTTTCCGGATACAACCAAATTAAGATGCACCCCGACCACCAAGAAAAAATCGCATTCATCACCCCATGAGGAACCTTTTGCTACACCGTTATGCCATTCGGTATCAAGAATGCTGGGGCTACCTACCAAAGGGCTGCCACAACCATCTTGCATGATCTGATTCACAAAGAGGTCGAGATTTATGTGGTTGATATGATTATCAAGTCCAAAACTAGAGAAGGTCATGTTCCTGCTCTTCAGAAGTTCTTCGAACGACTGCGACGATATCAGATGCGACTTAATCCACAAAAGTGTATCTTCGGCGTTACAAAGGGAAAACTCTTAGGATTCATGGTCAGCGAAAAGGGGATAGAAGCAGATCCTGCAAAGCTGAAGGCCATACTTGAGATACCACCGCCACGAATAGAGAAAGAAGTCTGAGGTTTTCTTGGGAAATTATAATATATCAGCCGATTCATCAGCCAGCTAAACTCCATCTGTGAACCAATCTTCAAGATCCTTTGAAAGGATTCAACCAAGGTTTGGAACGAGGTCTGTCAAGAAGCTTTTGACCGAATCAAACAATACTTGACCCAACCTCCAGTGCTCATGCCACCACAGTCTGGTCTCCCTTTTTCTCCTATACCTAACCATAATCGACACTACAGCTGGGGCTTTGCTAGCCCAATATCTTGAAGACTCCCGCAAAGAAAGAGCCATCTATTATGCCAGTGGCAAATTGGTCGGGTACGAAGTAAACTACAGTGCTTTAGAAAAGGCGTGTGTCGCCATTATCTGGGTCACCCAAAAGTTGTGACACTGAATGCTCGCCTTCCCCATCAAACTTATATCCCGAATGGATCCCATCAAATACCTGCTTGAGAAACCCGCCTTATCAAGTAGAATGGCCCAATGGTTGATGCTCCTAACCGAGTTCGATATCGTGTACATCACACAGAAAGCTATTAAAAGAAGATCCATCTCTAACTACCTCGCTGATTACCCTGTAGAAGAAGCAGATTTCCGGATCTCTGAATTCCCAGATGAAAATATCCTCTGCACCACTTAAGACCGCCTTCGATGGAAAATGTTCTTTGACGGCGCGACCAATAAAAAGGGATATGACATTAGGATACTCTTGATCTCCCCAGATGACTCCCACACTCCCATCGCCATTAAATTGGATTTCCCTTGCACCAACAATATGACGGAATACGAGGCGTGCACAGTGGGCCTCAAAGTTGTTCTCAAGAAAGGTATTCAATACCTTGATGTCTACGACGATTCTGCCCTTATCATCGGTCAAGTGCTCAGAAAGTGGAAAGTCAAGGACGAAAAGCTCCAACCCTTTCATGCCCAATTAGAAGAGTTAGCCTCCTGGTTTCGAGATATCACCTTCCATTACCTACCCCGAGCAAAGAATAACCTAGTCGATGCTCTCGCTACCTTGGCCTCCATGGTCGACATGCCCGAGGGAATAACAATGACCCCCTTCCTAGTTCAAAACCAAGACAAACTGACCCATTACTACCATATTGAGCTTGTCTCCACCGAAGATCCCGAGCTAGCCGATTGATGGTACTATGATATCTGGTGCCTCCTCAAATATAGTAGGTATCCTGAGGGTTCTGAAAAGAAAGATCGAGTAACTCTCTGAAGACTAGCCGCCCAGTACATCATCTGTCATAAAGCCCTACTCAAGAGGAACTTCGATGGAACTTATCTACACTGTATTGCTAGGGCTAAGATTGAGAAAATAATGCAGAAGATCCACAGCGGGGAATGCGAACCCCACATGAACGGTCACATGCTTGCTAAGAAGATCATCCGACAGGGTTACTACTGGACCACCATGATCCAGGATTGCACCACCTATGTCCGGAGATGCCTCAAATGCCAAAAATTCTCCAATCTTCAACACTTGCCTCCACGAGAATTATACAACATGACCTCTCCCTGGCCGTTCTCCACCTGGGGTATCGACATCATAGGGAAGGTTACACTAAAGGCTTCAAATGGACATGTGTTCATCCAGGTTTCCATCGATTACTTCACCAAATGGGTCAAAGCTGAGTCATACGCAGTATTGAACGCCAAGAAAGTGGCCAAATTCCTTAAGAAAAATATCATCTGCCGATATGGGGTCCCGCACGAGCTGGTATCAGATAACGGGTTGCATTTCGAAGCAGAAGTCACTGAAGTAATCAATGAGTATGGGATTCAGAGACACAAATCTTCTCCCTACCGACCTCAGACCAATGGTGCAGTTGAAGCCGCCAACAAGAACCTCAAAGCCATCATCATCAAGATGACCGAAAGTTGTAGAGATTGGGCTGACCGGATCCCGTATGCCCTCTGGGGCTATCGAACCTCAATCCGAACCTCTACTGAGGATACCCCTTACTCCCTGGTCTACAGAATGGAAGCAGTCCTACTTGTGGAGCTGGAAATACCCTCGCTACGCATCATGCTCGAAAGCAACGTTAGTAAAGAAGACTGGTGTCGAAGCTGTCTTGACGAGCTAGCGCTCCTAGATGAAAGAAGGTTAAAAGCACTTTACCATATACAGGGGTACCACTGTCGAATAGCGCAATCATTCAACAAGAGAGTCAAGGACCGCGGTGTCCGGGAGGGGGATTTAGCCCTCAAAGAGATAATAGAACCCATCTGGGACCCCAGAGGGAAATTCAAGCCAAATTGGAGCATCCCCTGCATTGTAAAGAAAATATTATCTGGCAGTGCCGCCATGCTCACTGACCTAGATGGGGAGGAGACGGCTCGTTCAGTAATCTGTACCATCTCAAGAAATTCTACCCCTTGTCCAAAATCTTGGCGCGCTACGACTCTTCTCATCCCCCTTCTATTCTAAAAAAAAAAAAACAATCTTCATTTTCCTCTACCCAGAACTACGTGGGCCTGATCCTCTACAAAAAACTATTTTAAAACTTTTCAAAAAGCCCAGAGGTATGTAGGCAGCTCATACATCGCACATGAGTGCGGACCTTTCTTTTTCACAAAATATTATTCTTTTCTTACCTCCGAGAACGGCGGTTCATTATAAAAATACTTGAACAAAAGGATTATGTATGCCTTAGCAATCAGTATAAAGATAATTCAAAATGCAAAATTCATCGAAAGGCACAACTGGATGATCAGAAACTTGTTTATTTCATTAATAAGAAAATTCAGCACGAATTACATAAGAAAAAGGAATGGATAACTCCCTTCCCTATTACCATAAAAGCCAAATAAAATCCCCACAATTGTCATCCATTACACAAATAAACTCTCCAAGAGTCCTACCCACAGCTACCAGAGGAGCCTGCACTCTCATCCTGAGGTCCCCAAGTTTCCCCTGCCTGAATAGAGTGCCGTGAACATTCCATGGACCAATGGGCCTTAATCATCTTTAAAAAAACCACAACACCCCCTTCCATGCCGTTAGATAAAATAAGCCATCTTTGCCCAGTCTCCACTGCCAACATCTTGCTGACTACTTTCCTCCACAACCACTTCATATAATATTTGGGGACATGCCAAACCTCCCTGATAGACTGAGAGGGACGGGTCAACGGACGCCGATTTTCCCACAGAGATCCAAACAATAGATGCAGGCACTCACTCAAATCTTCTATCGGAAAGAAATTTGAGGTCCGAGGGGGCACGACCTGCGCCCAGCCAAATTGGCGCAAAAGTCGCCAAGGGAAATAGAAAGAGTTCTGCCTGAGACCAACCAGTCGCACATATGAATACTCTCCTAGATCCAGAACATGCTACAACTGTCCCCACCAAGGCACTGACCAATACATCCCACGAGCCCCATGCTCCACAAGCCAATGCTCCCAGTTCTCAACATACAGGCCAACGCTGATGAAGTAGCGTGAAAAAAAGTTGGGTACGGTCGACAAGGGATACTCCGGAGGCGTTGCCAAGAAGAATCTTTCAGACAACCATATGAACAGCATTACAGGGCTACCCTTCAAAAAGTTAGAACTGCCTTCTCTCCAGGCATCCAGGCTATTCAGGGTCTCCGCTAGTATAACTGCCCCAGGATTGCGATGGTATAACATCCATGAGGTAATGGATGCAAGTTGCGGGTCCACTTGCACCTCCCCAGGCACCACCAGTAATTTGGAAAGCAGACCCAGAACAACGGCTCCAGCGTAGCCAGCATCACCTGCTTCTCGTAAATGCACGGACCACAACACTGCCGGGAGGGAGATCATTCCTTAAGCAACTAATGATCTGGCCGCCGAAGGTGAAATACGAAGAAGTCCGACCAAAAAATCCCTAGGAGAGCGGGAAAATTCGAGCAAAGCCGCAGCAACACTAAGATGTACTCCCAGCATGGCAGAAAATTCCTCGTAGGTAGCATAAACTTCTTCCAACCCAAAGCGGAATACATGGTCTTCGGGGTACCAGAATTGTACCGCCGCCATCAACACGTTCCACTCAAGAGGCCGATTGCGCCACAAAGGGACCCGATGCATGTTGAAAGCATCATAGTCGACATTATAAGAGCACATAGCTTCTAAGGCTTCGAGGTAGTTGGCAAACTCGGTGCTACCAAGGAGAGCCATCTTGCAAGGCTAAGAAATAGTGTGCAAGTAGATAAGAATGCAAAGGTGTGATGAAAACACTCCGCCCTTCCCCCTTTTTATACTTGAAAACCCTCACAAGGGACATCATCCCTAAAGAAATCGGAAGGAATCCTTCCCCACAAGGTACCAAAGGCTGAAGAGGGTACCATTCAAAGCTTTGAATTGATGGGACTGGACTAAACTGCCGATAGGCAGGTCAGGGTGCTTGTCGATCGACAACCCCCCATTCAATACCGATCGGCACTGATTCCTCACCTTCCCGAGGCAGCCCAAAAGTACGTGCCACTCTCGAATGGCACCCCTCATACCATGTCGACCGGTACCCCACCTTAAAGTTCGTACAGAAATTCCCAAAAAACACCAGAAAGCCCCGAAAAATCCTTAAAAAATTCCTGAAAATCCCAGGATGGAATTTGAACATTTTCACCAAGAAAATTTCGCGTTCCCTCGAGCGGAACCCCTTATTTCCCCAGCATAATCCTCAAAAACCAAGTGAAACTCCTGCCGACAAAGCTCCGGAGGATCTCTAAAGATCGCCTGATCACTTCCTCAGCGGAATTCTCTTACAGCACCAAAATAGGTTGTTCCCCCCCTGCGAGGCCTCCTAAAAGCTTCCCCATCTATCAGCTCCCTAGCTCAGATCAAAATTATATAGCCTTTTCTCCAGCAGAATCAAAATCCAATCTTTATCCACTCTTGGATCAGAATTGGCCCCGGTCTTGTATCGTCACCCGAGTTGGGTCAGAATTGATCTCGGTCCTCAGTCGTCACCACTCTTGGGTTAGAATTGGCCTCGGTCTTGGATCGTCACCTGAGTTAGGTCAGAATTGACCTCGGTCCTCGGTCGTCACGACACTTGGGTCAGAATTGGCCTCGAACTTGGATTGTCACCTGAGTTAGGTCAGAATTGACCTCGGTCCTCGATCGTCACCACTCTTGGGTCATAATTGGCCCCGATCTTAGATCGTCACCTGATTTAGGTCAGAATTGATCTCGATCCTCGGTTTTCACCACTCTGGGGTCAGAAATGGCCCCGGTCTTAGATCATCACCTGAGTTTAGTCAGAATTGACCTCGGTCCTCGGTCGTCACCACTCTTGGGTGAGAATTGGCCCTGGTCTTGGTTCGTCACCTAAGTTAGGTCAGAATTGACCTCAGTCCTCGATCATCACCAGTCTTGGTTTAGAATTGTCCTCGGTCTTTGATCGTCACCTGAGTTACGTCAGAATTGACCTCGGTCCTCGATCGTCACCACTTTTGGGTCAGAATTAACTCCGGTCTTGGATCGTCACTTTAGTTAGGTCAGAATTGACATCGGTCCTCGGTCGTCACCACTCTTGGGCCAGAATTGGCCCGATCTTGGATCGTCACCTAAGTTAGGTCAGAATTGACCTCGGTCCTCGATTGTCACCACTTTTGGGTCAGAATTGACCCCAGTCTTGGATCATCACCTGAGTTAGGTCAGAATAGACCTCGGTCCTCGGTCGTCACCACTCTTAGGTCAGAATTGGCCCCGGTCTTGGATCGTCACCTGATTTAGGTCAGAATTGACCTCGGTCCTCGATCGTCACCACTCTTGGGTCAGAATTGGCCCCGATCTTGGATTGTCACCTGAGTTAGGTCAAAATTGACCTCGGTCCTCGGTCGTCACTAGTCTTGGGTCAGAATTGGCCCCGGTCCTGGATCGTCACCTGAGTTAGGTCAGAATTGACCTCGATCCTCGATTGTCACCACTCTCTAGGTCAAAATTGACCTTGATCTTGGATCGTCACCTGAGTTAGTTCAGAATTGACCTCGGTCCTCGATCGTCACCATTATCTAGGTCAAAATTGACCTCGATTATTAGACCTTCACCTAAGCCCACAGAAATGGCTTCGACCCGCAGAATCGGTCACTATTATCACTTAAGCCCACAGATTCGTCTTTGATCCGCAGAATTGATCATCCCCAACACACTCCTTAGGTCCTCAGAATCGACCTCGACCCTCTGAATCGGTCATACTCCCTTAAAAGAATCATGTGGTGTCTATTCGACGGTCATCATTTGTTTCAAACTCACCCGTCGCGGGTCTCTGTAGACACCCCATTCTGTTACCCCCTAACTCTCCTTAGGTCCCTAGTACCTCCCCACATCACTACAAACCTAGGTCATGTCCCGAGTACTGACCTAGAAGCCATCGGGCACTCCTCGGCTCAGTTTGACCAAAAATTCAAACTCTTCGTCTTGACCGAGACTCAATAAATCTTCAAAGGGCACTGAATACCCTTTCCAACAGTCCACCCCATGCACGATTTTGACTTACCATGCGGACAAACGATCCGTTTGCGTCCGAAACCTGACCTAGAGGCCAATGGGGGCTCCCGAGCTCCGTTTGACCTAAGTCAACTCTTCAGCTCAATCGAGGTTTAATGAATCTTTGAAGGTCACTGAATACCCTTTCCAACGGTCCGTCCCGTGCGCGATTCTGACTTTCCATGCAGACGAACGATCCATTTGACTCCGAGAGGTCACCGAACGCTTCTCGGGCCTAGATGACCAATTTCAACTCTCCAAATCGGGCCAAACTCTTTGGAATGTCGAAGTACATCTCCTAACCTTTCCAATAGTTTGCCCCGTGCATGATTCAGACTTACCATACGGACGAACGATCCGTTTGCGTCCGAACGATTCCCCGTCCAATGGACCGACAAACGTTTTCGAGCCATATTTGACCCAAAGTCAACTCCCAAACCCGGGAGTGGTCCAAAGGACTTTAAAGGTCTCTGAATTACCTTTCCAATGGTATGACCCATGAATGATTCTAACCAACGATTTTCCCTCGACGGCTAATTTTCCAAAAAAGCCCGAAGCGCTCCAGACCCTGCCTATTGACAGGCAGGAAGGGGTCTATGCCAATCGACACTTACCTGGGCCTATAAAAAGGAGGCCTTCACCTCATTTGCAAGGGGAGCCCAGATCTGATAAAAATCTCTCTCAGCGAATCCCAAAAACCTCTCTCGAAGGTAGCGTGATTTCAACTTCCAAATCCCTTTTTTACTTCCACTTTTCATCATCCTTTTCATCAAACTTGGTGAATTAACCACTCTCCATCATCATCCAAGTGCAAGGGCTGCTCTTCAGCATTTAAGATCAAGCTCAAGATCTTCAAGAAGGTCCAACTCTCTTAAATTCTCTTAAATTCAGAATAACTTGTTTTCTTACTTAGCACTTTTATTATCTCATCTCACACATCCTAATATACTTTTTATTTAGTATTATTGCACATCTCTTATTTTCATATAAATAAAACCCAAAAAAACAAGAAAAAGTGGGTTTGCTCATAAATTCCAAATAGGGATTCTCACACTTTTTCCACACTTTTCTCACAACTAAAACACTTTTTTCTACACACACACACACACACACACATTCACAAATAAGAGATCCCCATTTGGATTTATGAGATAAACCCCACCCCCTCATTTTGTATGCGAACTACATGGACTTTGATGTCTTTATAGGCTACGTAGGTATCTCGGGGTGAAACCCGAGACTCGAGTCCTTTTTCCCACTTTTTCTCTTATTTTCTATCTTCCCTAAATCCATTTTCCTTATATATATATATATATATATATTTTTTGTTCTTAGTGACGTATTACTCCATATGCGTTATCGTTCCATTATAACGATCAACGTAGGGGTAATTGCGTAAATCTTGTTAATCTAATATTATTCTTATATGTTCCTACGGATGACTCGTTTTATCTTTTCCATGATACAAGTCGAGGATTTCTACCTCCATTCTATATATACACATGCACACATATCACGGGGGGAAATATAAAGGAAAATATCAAATATCCATGAGAGACCGAGAGGGCGGAATGGGTGCCTAACACCTTCCCATTTCGTAACTAAGCCTCCGAACCATTCCCGAATCATTTGGTTTCGCACTCACCATTATGTCTTTGGATGCCATCCTTCGGGGTGGCTTCCCCTTTTTTCTTTTGTCTGTTTGAGTGAAATAAACTGGCGACTCTGAATATCTCTATATTTTTACATCACATCTCAAACGACGCCGGCCGAAGCGCTCTCGGGAGGGATGCGTGGGACTCGAAGGATCCTTTTCCTCCGCAGCGGGGATCGGGGATGGCCACAGTGGCGACTCTGCTGGGGATTTCTTCTTCAGAGAATGATAACATTCGGGTAGAGGTCAAGGATCCGACCAGATTTACCGCTTCTTCTGGTGTGGTAGAAGGAGGAACTATGGGTCTAGTGAGTAATTTGATTAAAGCATTTCTGTGCAGCTGGGAGGACATATAAAACCCCATAGAGTGATGTTAGCTTGGGTTTTCTTCAGTTGGTCGAGGATCTTTCTCTCCTCGATGGTCATCTATGGCATAGGAAGGTTTTCAAGGCCCTTCCCTTTGTCATTTGCTGGTAGTGAGCTTGGAACCTGGTAATGTCTTCCTGATCTGGTTATGTGATTTACTGAAGAAGAAAAGAACATGAACCCCGTTTCCTCATCAATCTCGGGTTGTTCTGCCACTCTGTTTATTTCTCTAAGGAATTCCTCAAATGATATCATTCCACATCTGTCGGCTACTGGTCCAGCTCTTCCTAAAGCTTTTTCTTCACTCGAATCTTCTAATTCTTCCCCCCATACGGTGGTAACAATTTTATCTTTCCCTGTAAAGTCGATGCATTCCACAACTTCAACGGCTTCGTCATACAGGTCTTCCCATTCTGTGGAGATATGTGTGATTGAAGGGACCAAATGCCCTTGTAGCTTTAAAGTGTCAAGTAACCCGGCGATACTGCAAATGGTGTTGGTTTGCTCGAATAATTCAGCCATAGTCTGGATAACATCATCTAGGCTGACTTCGTCGGTTGGTACCACCCATTTGTCTGAATCTCGGGACCATTTTCGTGCTTCCAAGAATAGTGTACTGAATTTCTGGCAATCGGTGACCATCTGTGAGGACAAATTCAGGCCGAACTCTAAGAGTTGGTTTAACACCTCTGATAATTCCATACTTCCATTTTCAGAACGGGTACGGACAGCGATGCATACTCTGGTAAGGAGTGACAGTGCCTGATCTGTGAGGCTAGTAGGGTGTAGGATGAAACATGGGCAAATTTGAAGCGGTTTAGGAGAGTATATGGGTGTGATTTGAGTTGAGGGATCGAAATCTGGTTTTTCTTCCAAGAAGATGGCATTGGTGTGATTTGGGAGTGGGTTGTGAGTAGTGTTTGGCTTAGGATTGGCTGGTGGGGAAATGGTACCCCGGTCAATGAGATCTTGGATTATGTTCCGAAGGTGAAAGCATTGGTCGGTGGTATGGCCAGCAGTTTGGTGAAAGGCGCAATGAGCATCGGTCTTGAAGTTTCTTGGGAGTGGATTTGGCAATGGTCGTGGATCCAAGGGTTTGATGAGGTTTTGGCTTAATAGGGCTTGGTAAACTTTGGAGAGGGGAGCATGGAGTTTAGTGTATTCCCTTCGGATGGGGGCAGGGCGGCTTTTTGGTGCCCATGATGTGGTTGGTTGAGAGATATTATTGAAGGTCGAGACTGTAGCACTGGCAGGCTTGTGATTATAGGGGTGAACCGTCAGGACACCTTATTTAGTTCAACCTCTGTTTTAACGAGACTTTCCTTTATTTCTACTCCAGCCTCTTTGAGAGCTCGAAAGTGGGGATAGTATTGTCCTCCCATCGTCGCTCGAACATGGGGCAAGAAATTCTTCTTCACTATGTTGACCTGCTCTTCTTCAGATGGTCGATTGGTCATGGTAACTGCTTGCTCCCTCCACCGAGTTATGAAGTTACTGACCGATTCTCCAGGATTCTGTTTGACATGATCTAGCTAACACCATGATCCAGGATTGCACCGCTTATGTCCGGAGGTTCCCCAAATGCCAATAATTCTCTAATCTTCAACACTTGCCTCTGCGAGAATTATACAACATGAACTTTCCTTGGCCGTTCTCCACCTGGGGTATCGACATCATAGGGAAGGTTACACCAAAGGCTTCAAATGAACATGAGTTCATCCTGGTTTTCATCGATTACTTCACCAAATGGGTCGAAGCTGAGTCATACATAGTATTGAACGCCAAAAAAGTGGCCAAATTCCTCAAGAAAAATATCATCTGCCAATACGGGTTCCCGCACGAGCTGGTATCAGATAACGGGTTGCATTTCGAAGCAGAAGTCACTGAAGTAATCAACGAGTATGGGATTCAGAGACCTGAGATCAATGGTGCAGTTGAAGCCGCCAACAAGAACCTCAAAGCTATCATCAGCAAGATGACCGAAAGTTATAGAGATTGGGATGACTGATCCCGTACGCCCTTTGGGGCTATCGAACCTCAATTCGAACCTCTACTGGGGCTACCCCATACTCCCTGGTGTACGACATGGAAGCAGTCCTAACTTTGGAGCTGGAAATACCCTCGCTACGCGTCATGCTCGAAAGCAAGGTTAGTGAAGAAGACTGGTGCGGAAGCCGTTTTGATGAGCTAGCCATCCTAGATGAAAGAAGGTTAAAAGTACTTTACCACATACAGGGGTACCATCGCCGAATAGCGCGATCATTCCATAAGAGAGTCAAGGACAGCGGTGTCCGGGAGGGGGTTTTATCCCTCAAAGAGACAATAGAATCCATCTGGGACCCCAGTGGGAAATTCAAGCCCAATTGGAGCAGCCCCTACATTGTAAAGAAAATCTTATCTGGCGATGCCACCATGCTCACTGACCTAGATGGGGAGGAGATGGCTCGTTCAGTCAATCTGGACCGTCTCAAGATATTCTACGCCTAGTTCGAAATCGTGGTGCGCTACTACTCTTCTCATCCCCCCTCTATTCTAAAAAAAAAATAGAAAAAAATAACTCTTCATTTCCCTCTACCCAGAACTACGTGGGCCTGATCCTCTACAAAAAACTATTTTAAAACTTTTCAAAACCCCCATAGGTATGCAGGCAGCTCATACACTGCACATGAGTGCGGCCCTTTCTTTTTCACAAAATACTATACTTTTCTTACCTCCAAGAACGACGGTTCATTATAAAAATACTTGAACAAAAGGATTATGTATGCCTTAACGATCAGTATAGATAATTCAAAATGCAAAATTCATCGAAAGACACAGCTGGATGATCAGAAACTTGTTTATTTCATTAATAAGAAAATTCAACACGGATTACATAAGGAAAAGGAACGGATGACTCCCTTCCTCATTACCACAAAAGCCAAATAAAATCCCTACAACTGTCATCCATTACACAAATAAACTCTCCAAGAGTCCTACCCACAACTACTAGAGGAGCTTTTACCCTCATCCTGAGGTCCCCAAGTTTCCCTTGCCTGAATAGAGTGCCGTAAACATTTCGTGGACCGATGGGCCTTAATCATCTTCAAAAAAAATGCAACACCCCCTTCCATGCTGTTAGATAAAACAAACCATCTTTGTCCAATCTCGACTGCAAACATCTAGCTGACTACTTTCCTCCACAACCACTTCATATAATCTTTGGGGACATGCCAAACCTCCCCGATAGACTGAGAGGGACGGGTCGAAGGACGGCAATTTTCCCACAGAGATCCAAGCAACAGACGCATGCGCTCAGTCAAATCTTCTACCGGAAAGAAATTTAAGGTCCGAGGGGGCACGACCTGCGGCCAGCCGAATTGGCGCAAAAGCCGCCAAGGGAAATAAAAAGAGGTCTGTCTGAGACCAACCAACCGCACATATGAGTACACTCTTAGCTCTAGAACGGGCTGCAATTGTCCCCACCATGGCACTGACCAATACAGCCCACGAGCCCCATGATCCACAAGATAACTTTCCCAGTTCTTAACATACAGGCCAACGCTGATGAAGTAGCGTGAAAAGAAGTTGGGTACGACCGGTAAGGGATACTCCGGAGGAGTTGCCAAGTAGAATCTTTCAGACAACCACATGAACAACATTACAGGGCTACCCTTAAAAAAGTTAGAATGGCCTTCTCTCCTGGCATCCAGGCCA
Organism: Sambucus nigra; assembly: GCA_949130495.1. Taxonomy (NCBI): domain Eukaryota; kingdom Viridiplantae; phylum Streptophyta; class Magnoliopsida; order Dipsacales; family Adoxaceae; genus Sambucus; species Sambucus nigra. Next base: position 36,890,914 of record OX422211.1, read on the forward strand.
TTCAGGGTCTCCGCTAGTATCACCGCCACAAGATTACGACGGTATGACATCCATGAGGTAATGGCTGCAAGTTGTGGGTCCACTTGCACCTCCCCATTCACCAGTAGTAATTTGGAAAGCAAACCCAGAACAACGGCTCCAACATAGCCAGCATCACCTACTTCTCGCAAATGCACGGACCGCAACACCACCGGGAGGGAGATCATTCCTCCAGCAAACAAGATCTGGCCGCCGAAGGTAAAATACGAAAAAGCCCAGCCAATAAATCCCTAAGAGAGCGGGAAAATTCGGACAAAGCCGCAGCAACACTAGGATTTACACCCAATATGGCAGAAAATTCCTCATAGGTAGGACAAACTTCTTTCAACCCAAAGCGGAATACATGGTCTTTGAGGTACCAGAATTGTACTGCCATCAGCACGTTCCACTCAAGAGGCCGATTGCACCATAAAGAGACCCGATGCATGTTGAAAGCATCATAATCGACATTATAAGAGCACATAGCATCCAACGCTTCGAGGTAGTAGGAAAACTCGGTGCTACCAAGGAGAGCCATCTTGCAAGGCTAAGAAATAGTGGGCAAGTAGATAAAAATGAAAAGGTGTGATGAAAACACTCCACCCTTCCCCCTTTTATACTTGAAAACCCTCAGAAGGGGCATCATCCCTACAGAAATCAGAAGGCATCCTGCCCCACAAGGTACCAAAGGCTGAAGAGGGTACCATTCAAAGCTTTGAATTGACGCGACTGGACTGAACTGCCGATATGCTGGTCTAGGTGCTTTCCTATCGGTAACCCCCCATTCAATATCGATCGGCACTGATTCCTCACCTTCCCAAGGCAGTCCAAAAAGTTCATGCCACTGCCTAATGGCACCCCTCATACCATACCGACCGACACCCCACCTTAAATTTCGTACTGAAATTACTAAAAAACACCAGAAAGCCTCGAAAAATCCTTAGAAAATTCTTGAATATCCCAAGATGGATTTTGAACATTTTCATGCAAAAAATTTTGCATTCCCTCGAGCAGAACCCCTTATTTCCCCAGCGTAATCCTCAAAAACCAAGTGAAACTCCTCCCGGCAAAGCTCCGGAGGATCTCTAAAGATCGCCTGATCATTTCACCGCGGAATTCTCTTACAGCTCCAAAATAGGTTGTTCCCCCCTGCGAGGCCTCCTAAAAGCTTCCCTAGCTATCAACTCCCCAGCTCAAATCAAAATCATAAAGATTTTTCTCCATCAGAATCAAAATCCAATCTTTATCCACTCTTGGGTCAGAATTGGCCCCGGTCTTGGATCGTCACCTGAGTTAGATCAGAATTGACCTTGGTCCTCGGTCGTCACCACTCTTGGGTTAGAACTGGCCCCGATCTAAGATCGCCACCCGAGTTAGGTCAAAACTGACCTCGGTCCTCGATCGTCACCACTTTTGGGTCAAAATTAGCCCCGATCTTGGATTGTCACCTGAGTTAGGTCAGAATTGACCTCGGTCCTCGGTCGTCTCCACTCTTGGGTCAGAATTGGCCCGGTCTTGGATCGTCACCTGATTTTGGTCAGAATTGACCTTGGTCCTTTGTTGTCACTACTCTTGAGTCAGAATTGGCCTCCATCTTAGATCGTCACCTGAGTTAGGTTAGAATTGACCTCGGTCATCGGTCGTCACCACTCTTGGGTCAGAATTGGCCCCAGTCCTGGATCGTCACCTGAGTTAGGTCATAATTGACCTCAATCCTCGATCATCACCAATCTCTAAGTCAAAATTGACCTCGATCTTAGATTGTCACCTGAGTTGGTTCAGAATTGACCCCGATCCTCGATCGTCACTATTCTCTAGGTTAAAATTGACCTCGGTTATTAGACCTTCACCCTAAGACCACAAAATTGGCTTCAACCCACAGAATCGGTCACCCTCATCACTTAAGCCCACAGATTCGGCTTTGATTCATAGAATTGACCATCCCCAGCTCACTCCTTAGGTCCTCAGAATCGGCCTCGAATTCGATGGTCATTATTTGTTCCAAACTCACCCGTCGAGGGGATCTGTAGACACCCCATTTTGTTATCCCCTAACTCTCCTTAGGTCCCTAGTACCTCCCCTCATCACTACAAACTTAGGTCATATCCCGAGTACTGACCTAGAAGCCATCGGGCACTTTCCGGCTCAGTTTGACCAAAAAGTCAAACTCTTCATCTCGACCGAGACTCAATGAATCTTCCAAGGGCACTGAATACCCTTTCCAACAGTCCACCCCGTGCGCGATTCTGACTTACCATGCGAACAAACGATCTGTTTGCGTCCGAAACCTGACCTAGAGGCCACCGGGCGCTCCCCGGCTCCGTTTGACCTAAGTCAACTCTTCAAATCAACCGAGGTTAAATGAATCTTTGAAGGGCACTGAATACCCTTTCCAATGGTCCATTCCATGTGCGATTCTGACTTTCCATGTGGACGGACGATTCGTTTGACTCCGAGAGGTTACCGAACGCTTCTCGATCCCAGTTGACCAAAGTCAACTCTCCAAACCGGGCCAAACTCTTTGGAATGTCGAAGTACATCTCCTAAACTTTCCAATGGTCTGCCCCGTGTGTGATTCGGACTTACCATACGGACGAACGATCCGTTTCCGTCCGAATGATTCCCCGTTCAATGGACCGACAAACTCTTCCGAGCCATATTTGACCCAAAGTCAACTCCCAAACTCGGGAGCGGTCCAAAGCACATTCAAAGGTCTCTGAATTACCTTTCCAATGGTATGCCCCGTGCACAATTCTGACCAATGATTTGCCCTCGACGATCAATTTTCCGAAAAAGCCCGAAGCGCTACAGACCCTGCCTATCGACAGGCAGGTGCCGATAGGCAGGAAGGGGTCTATGTCGATCGGCACTTACCTGGGCCTATAAAAATGAGGCCTTCACCTCATTTGCAAGGGGAGCCCAAATCTGATAAAAATCTCTTTCAGCGAATCCCGAAAACCTCTCTCGAAGGCAGCGTAATTTCAACTTCCGAATCCCTTTTTTACTTCCACTTTTCATCATCCTTTTCATCAAACTTGGTGAATTAACCACTCTCATCATCCAAGTGCAAGGGATGATCTTCAACATTTAAGATCAAGCTCAATATCTTCAATAAGGTCCAACTTTCTTAAACTCTCTCTTAAATTCCCAATAACTTATATTTTTCGGGGCTTTCTGGTATTTTTTGGGAATTTCTATACGAAATTTAAGGTGGGGTGCCGGTCGGCATCGTATGAGGGGTACCATTCGGCAGAGACATGGACTTTTGGGCTGCCTCGGGAAGGGAAGGAGTTAGTGCCGATCGATATTGTACGGGGAGGTGCCGTTCGACATGGCGCTTGGCATCCTATAAAAAGGGGGTGAATCCCTTCATTTTTTCACAGCTTTTTTTGCTTTCTCTCTCTCTCTGCGATTCTTCTGCAAATCGTTCTAGCATTCCGATCTTCAAGAAATGGCCTCTTTTGTGAGCACTGCAGTCCACCGGGAGTGGTTGACCGTTGATGATTGGGCAAATGTGGATTGGAGGGACAGGGTGACCCTTGATTTGGGGAGTGAGAACTCCTTTGATGCATTTGAGCCTGTTGCGAATGAGCGAACTTTACTGCGGGAGCCATTGCATCATCGCTCTTCAAGAGTGATCCCCGGTGGTTATGTAAATAACCTGACCTTTGGCATTCTTCTTTTTTTGGTGATTTTTCTTTCTTGACTTTTGATGAGACTTTTCTTTTTGCCAGTCTGATATTTCTTTGAAGAACATACGTGCCTGTGGGACAACGGGGCTCAAGGATGTCTGGGAGCATCTCCCAGCTGTGGTGCGCTGGGTGGTCTCATCAGCGGGTTTTGGGAGGTTGGCATCTGCGCTGGATGAGATGCCTCGTTTGACAACAGTCTTGTGTGCTTTGGGAGAGAGGTGGTGGGACACTACCCACACCTTTCATTTCAGCTTCGGGGAGATGATTGTGACTCCCATAGATGTGCAGTAGCTGCTGGGACTGGATTTTGATGGAGAGAAGATAGAGGTGGATTGCTCTTTACGGGTGAGACCGGAGGCAGTGCATGCAGCACTTGGTGATGTAAGGAGGATAGTTTCTGTAGATTCTATCCGGATGTCCCTGCTGAAGGACGTTTTGTTGGGTAGGGAGATTGGTGTGGAGGACGAGTTGTAAGTGAGGCAGATGACTTGGTTATTCGTTCTACTGGTAATGGGAGGTTTCATGGTGGCATCGAGCGGCGACGTCATCCATTTGTGGTTTCTGCCGTACCTGAGGATGTTTTCGAATATCCCTTTCTATGATTGGGGGACTCAGACCTTGGCGACCCTCTACTCCTCTCTGGATGAATTCAGCCGGTGCTGCCGACAGACCTTTACTGGGGGCTACATACCTTCTTGAGGTATTATTTAATTTGCGCATTTTCTTTTCAGGCATTCAAATTTTCCTTTCATGCATTCACATCTTCCTTATGCATCTCTTTTTGTTGGCAAATTTAGACATGGTTCTATGAGGTGATTGGGTGCAATACCCCGCTGATTGCTTTGAAGGATGACACCGTTGGGGACTTCTGCCGATTGTATCGATGGCGTAAGGCCAATCGGCAGTTGAAGGGATCTCTCTCCCTGGAGGCGATGCGTCAGGTCTTGAATGACCTGACCAGTGGTAGGGTAAGACTCTTTCTATTTCAGTCTTGGTTTTTGCACCTTATGTTCTTGTATTGATTTATGCTCGCTTGTAGATTTTCAGGTGACCTTTTATCCCTGGGGGACAGCCATTCAGGATGTGGGGTTGACCGGGGTGAATGCGCGAATGAGGCGCTTGTTGGCACATGAGTTCGGCCATTCCTGGTACCTTAGGGAGAAGGTGATATGCCAGATTGCTGAGGAGGAGGTGGTGGTGCCACCCGCACAACCTCCTACTTCTGTGAGGCGGGAGCGACTACTGTTAGAGGATGAGAGTATCGTGGCTATGATTGGCGAGTCCTACCTGCTATACACCGATACGACCGCGCCGTATGACTATATGGACTTTGTAACGAGCTGGTTGATGGCGCCCAACATATATGATGTGTTGCCCTTCTTTTCTGCTGGTTCGAGTTGGGCGGTGGGTTCTTCCCATAGCAGCGCTGGTCCATCGGTATCTACGATGGTGATGACCTCGGAGGTCCCTTTTGTGCGGTTGCATACCCCTTTATACAACATTCAGCGGGCTGATGGAGGAATGGTGCCTATGTTGCAACGTCCCTATGCGATGGATTCGGAGGAGTTAGTCTTGACAGAGGAGGTCCTTCGATTCGCGGTATACCTTTCTGTTCCTCTCTTTCTTTCTTTTCTGTTTTGGTCATTTCTGCTTTGATACTAATTTTTCCTTTTCTCGCAGCAAGTTCGGGTGTTGACCACTTGGCTAAGGGATATTAGGGACTGGATATCTTCGGCGACTGGTCATATTCTGGATGCGGTTCCTGTTCCTTCTTGCTTGGTGCCATCTGCCTCGTCTGGGGAGGACTCCGGCTCGAGTAGTGGTGGTGCGTCATCTCGCCGCAAGGGGAAGATAGCACGTCGTAGGGGTGGAACTCTTAGTGAGAGAAAGAGAGAGAGAGAGAGAGAGAGAGGATGTGGGTTCGGGCTGAGTCCCGTTGTTTTTGTTTTTTCTTTTTATTTCCTACAAAATTGATTTAACACAGAGCACAAATATATGCAATGAGATGGAGTTTTATTATTATCTTTTATTTATAATGAATGAATGCATGCATATGCGCTTTTTACTTTGCTACTGAGATCGTAAAAAGGAATATTTTTGGAAAAGTTTTTTGAAGGAATGTTTTTAATTAAAAAGGAAAATTATATAAGGAGAAAAAAGGGATTCTTGAAATTCTGTTGAGAATATCAATTTAATTTTATTGAATTTTATGATTTGACAAAAGAGGAAAAAGGGAAATTTCCAAAAATGGGGGGTTGCCGATCGGCAAGCACCCCGTCTTGCCTCTCGGTAGTTCAATCCAGTCCCATCAATTGAAAGCTTTGAATGGTACCCTCTTCAGCCTTTGGTACCTTGTGGGGCAGGATTCCTTCCAACTTCTGTAGGGATGATGTCCCCTGTGAGGGTTTTCAAGTATAAAAGGGGGAAGGGTGGAGTGTTTTCATCACACCTTTGCATTCTTATCTACTTGCCCACTATTTCTTAGCCTTGCAAGATAGCTCTCCCTGGTAGCATCGAGTTTTCCAACTACCTCGAAGCCTTGGAAGCTATGTGCTCTTATAATGTCGACTATGATGCTTTCAACATGCGTCGGGTCTCTTTGTGGCGCAATCGATCTCTTGAGTGGAACGTGTTGATGGCGACGGTATAATTTTGGTACCCCGAACACCATGTATTCCTCTTTGGGTTGGAAGAAGTTTGTCCTACCTACGAGGAATTTTCTGCCATGCTGGGTGTAAATCCTAGTGTTGCTGCGGCTTTGCCCGAATTTTCCCAATCTCCTAGGGATTTGTTGGCCAGCCTTCTTAGTATTTCGCCTTCGGCGGCCAGATCATTGGTTGCTGGAGGAATGATCTACCCCCCGACGGTGCTGCGGTCTGTGCATTTGCAGGAAGTAGGTGATGCTGGCTATGTTGGAGCCGTTGTTCTGGGTCTGGTTTTCCAAATTGCAGCTGATGACTGGGGAGGTGCAAGTGGACCCACAACTTGCAGCCATTACCTCATGGATGTCATATCATCGCAATCCTGCAGCGGTGATACTAGCGGAGACCCTAAATAGCCGGAATGCCTGGAGAGAAGGTCGTTCTGACTTTTTGAGGGGTAGCCTTGTAATGCTATTCATGTGGTTGTCTGAAAGATTCTGCTTGGAAACTCCTCCAGAGTATCCCTTGTCGGCCGTACCCAACTTTTTTTCACGCTACTTCATCAGCATTGGCGTGTATGTTGAGAACTAGGAAAGTTGGCTTGTGGGTCATGGGGCTTGTGGGCTGTATTGGTCAGTGCCTTGGTGGGGACAGTTGCAACCTGTTCTAGAGCTAGGAGAGTACTCATATGTGCGGCTGGTTGGTCTCAGAAATACCCCTTTTTATTTCCCTCGAACCTGAAATTTATTTTCGGTAGAAGATTTGACTAAGCGCCTGCGTCTGTTGCTTGGATCTCTGTGGGAAAATAAGCGTCCATCGACCCGTCCCTCTCAGTCTTTCGGGGAGGTTTGGCATGTCCCCAAAGATTATATGAAGTGGTTATGGAGGAAAGTATACAGCAAGATGTTGGCAGTGGAGACTAGGCAAAGATGGCTTGTTTTATCTAACGGCATGGAAGGGGGTGTTGTAGTTTTTTTGAAGATGATTAAGGCCCATCGGTTCACGGAATGTTTACGGCACTCTATTCAGGCAGGGGAAACTTAGGGACCTCAGGATGAGGGTAAAAGCTCCTCTAGTAGTTGTGGGTAGGACTCTTGGAGAGTTTATTTGCGTAATGGATGACAGTTGTAGGGATTTTATTTGGATTTTGTGGTAATGAGGAAGGGAGTCATCCGTTCCTTTTCCTTATGTAATCCGTGCGGAATTTTCTTATTAATGAAATAAACAAGTTTCTGATCATCCAGCTGTGTCTCTCGATGAATTTTGCATTTTGAATTATCTACACTGATCGCTAAGGCATACATAATCCTTTTGTTCAAGTATTTTTATAATGATCCGTCGTTCTTGGAGGTAAGAAAAGTATAGTATTTTGTGAAAAAGAAAGGGCCGCACTCATGTGCAGTGTATGAGCTGCCTGCATACCTATGGGGGTTTTGAAAAGTTTTAAAATAGTTTTTTATAGAGGATCAGGCCCACGTAGTTCTGGGTAGAGGGAAATGAAGAGTTATTTTCTTTTATTTTTTTTTAGAATAGAAGGGGGATGCGAAGAGTAGTAGCGCACCAAGATTTCGAACTAGGCGTAGAATATCTTGAGACGATCCCGATTGACTGAACGAGCCATCTCCTCCCCATCTAGGTCAGTGAGCATGGTGGCATCGCCAGATAAGATTTTCTTTACAATGTAGGGGCCGCTCCAATTGGGCTTGAATTTCCCTCTGGGGTCCCAGATGGGTTCTATTGTCTCTTTGAGGGATAAAACCCCCTCCCGGACACTGCTGTCCTTGACTCTCTTATGGAATGATCGCGCTATTCGGCGATGGTACCCCTGTATGTGGTAAAGTACTTTTAACCTTCTTTCATCTAGGATGGCTAGCTCATCAAGACGGCTTCCTCACCAGTCTTCTTCACTAACCTTGCTTTCGAGCATGACGTGTAGCGAGGGTATTTCCATCTCCAAAGTTAGGACTGCTTCCATGTCGTACACCAGGGAGTATGGGGTAGCCCCAGTAGAGGTTCGAATTGAGGTTCGATAGCCCCAAAGGGCGTACGGGATCAGTCATCCCAATCTCTATAACTTTCGGTCATCTTGCTGATGATAGCTTTGAGGTTCTTGCTGGCGGCTTCAACTGCACCATTGATCTCAGGTCTCTGAATCCCATACTCGTTGATTACTTCAGTGACTTCTGCTTCGAAATGCAACCCGTTATCTGATACCATCTCGTGCGGGAACCCGTATCGGCAAATGATATTTTTCTTGAGGAATTTGGCCACTTTTTTGGCGTTCAATACTATGTATGACTCAGCTTCGACCCATTTGGTGAAGTAATCGATGAAAACCAGGATGAACTCATGTTCGTTTGAAGCCTTTGGTGTAACCTTCCCTATGATGTCGATACCCCAGGTGGAGAACGGCCAAGGAGAGTTCATGTTGTATAATTCTCGCGGAGGCAAGTGTTGAAGATTAGAGAATTGTTGGCATTTGAGGCATCTCCGGACATAGGCGGTGTAATCTTGGATCATTGTGGTCCAATAGTAGCCCTGTCGGATGATCTTCTTGGCGAGCATGTTTCATATGGGGACCGCATTCCCCGCTGTGGATCTTCTACATTATTTTCTCAATTTCAGCCCCAGCAATACAGTGTAGACGAGTTCCATCTAAGTTCCTTTTGAGTAGGGATTTATGACAAATGATGTACTGGGCAGTCAGTCTTTGGAGGGTCGTTCGATCTTTCTTGTTAGAACCCTCGGGATACCTACCATGTTTGAGGAGGCACCAAATATCATAGTACCATCAATCGGCTAGTTCAGGATCATCGGTGGAGACAAGCTCAATATGGTAGCAATGGGTCGGTTTGTCTTGGTTTTGAACTAGGAAGGGGGTCATTGTTATTCCCTCGGGCATGTCGGCCTTGGAGGCCAATGTGGCGAGAGCATCGGCTAGGTTATTCTTTGCTCAGGGTAGGTAATGGAAGGTGATATCTTAGGAAACGGGAGCCTAATTATTCTAATTGGGCATGAAAGGGTTGGAGCTTTTCGTCCTTGATTTTCCACTTTATGAGCACTTGACCGATGATAAGGGCATAATCCCCATCGACATCAAGGTATTGAATACCTTTCTTGAGAGAAACTTTAAGGCCCATTGTGCACGCCTCGTATTCTGTCATGTTAGTGGTGCAAGGGAAATCCAATTTAATGGCGACGGGAGTGTGGGAGTCATTTGGGGCGATCAGGAGTATCCCAATGACATATCCCTTTTTGTTAGCAGCGCCATCAAAGAACATTTTCCATCGAAGGCGGTCTTGAGTGGTGCAGAGGATATTTTTATCTGGGAATTCGGAGATCCGGACATCTGCTTCTTTTACAGGGTAATCAGCAAGGTAGTCAGAGATGCCTCTTCCTTTAACAGATTTCGGTATGACGTACACGATATCGAACTCAGTTAGGAGCGTCAAGCATCGGGCCATTCGACTGGATAAGGCGGGTTTCTTAAGCTGGTATTTGATGGGGTCCATTCGGGATACTAGTTTGATAGTGTCGCAACTTTTGGGTGACCCAGACAAATACGGCACATGCCTTTTCTAAAGTAGTGTAGTTAACCTCGTACCCGACCAATTTACGGCTGGCATAATAGATGGCTCTTTTTTTGTAGGAGTCTTCAAGATATTGGGCTAGCAAATCCCCAGCTACAGTGTCAGTTATGGTTAGGTATAGGAGCAAAGGGATACCCGGTTGTGGTGGCATGAGAACTAGAGGTTGGGTCAGGTATTGTTTGATTCGGTCAAAAGCTTCTTGGCAAGCCTCATTCCAAACCTTGGTTGAATCCTTTCGGAGGAGCTTGAAGACTGGTTCACAGATGGAGGTTAGCTGGCTCATGAACCGGCCGATATATTGTAATTTCCCAAGAAAACCTTGAACTTCTTTCTCTGTTCGGGGTGGTGGAATCTCAAGTATGGCCTTCAGCTTTACAAGATCTTTTTCTATCCCCTTTTCGCTGACCATGAATCCTAAGAATTTTCCCTTTATAACGCCGAAGACACACTTCTGTAAATTAAGTCGCATCTGATACTGTCGCAGTCGTTCGAAGAACTTTCGAAGAGCAGGAACATGACCTTCTCTAGTTTTGGACTTGATAATCATATCATCCACATAAACCTCGACCTCTTTGTGAATCAGATCATGGAGGATGGTTGTGGCAGCCCTTTGGTAGGTAGCCCCAGCATTCTTGAGACTGAATGACATAACTGTGTAGCAAAAGGTTCCCCATGGGGTGATGAATGCGGTTTTTTCTTGGTGGTCGGGGTACATCTTGATTTGGTTGTATCCGGAAAACCCGTTGACGAATGACTTGAGAGCATGACTGGCTGTGTTGTCCACGATCATGTCGTATTGGGTAGCGGATAATCATCCTTTGGAGAAGCTTTGTTTAAATCTCGGTAGTCCACACACATTCGAACCTTCCCTCCTGATTTCGGCACAAGTACAATGTTGGCTAGCCATGTGGGATATTCGATCACCCGAATGAAACCCACGTTTAACTATTTGACCACCTCTTCTTTAACCTTGAGTGACCATTCGGTGCGGATCTTTCTCAATTTTTGTTTAATCGGCTTGTAATCTGGGAGAGTGGGGATCTCGTGCTGAGCTATTTCAGGATCAATGATGGGCATATCATCATAGGACCATGGGAAGACATCCACGAACTCCTTCAGCAATTATTCGAGTTGTGCGCGCTCATGCTCGTCAAGGGTGGACCCTATCCTAATCTCACGCAGTTGGCTACTAGAACCGATATTAATAACAACAGTCGCTTCCACATTAACTTGAACGCGGTTATGTTATTTATTATTAACCTTATTTAGATCAGTTAAGACTTGTACATTTGTAAAATCATCATCATCAAAAGTTTGATTAGAATTCAAGCAGTTAATATAAGGCACAGCAAGATACTCAAAATCTTCGTTTATTTCATTGATAAGAAAAACAACATTGAGAACCTCATCAAAATAGGCCTCGATTACATTTGAGAAAGGGTAGACAATAGAAGAAGAAATAGGGTAAATATTGGGGTTAGGGGAGATTTTAAGAGGTAGAACAGGCACAGCATGCCAGTTGAGGAGAGGAGTACCAGCAGCTTTAATCAAACGGGATGGATCCATTGATGTAGTGCCTAAATGAACCATGCAGAGTGCCAGCCTCAGTATTTGTAAGTTAAAGGAATCTTCGAAATCACTTTTCTTAATCTCTTCGGTATCTTTGATGAGTGGTTGAACGCGGTGTGGGAAACTTTCAGCCCATGGGTAGCTATCTTGGAAAAAGATCTCCATTCTCGGCCTCATCTTCTTATCTGTGTGGTCATACCATGGTTTTGGAAAACCACAAAAGGGGAAGTCTTCGCTTTCTTTGATGAATCTTCCATTTAAGGAGTCTCCTGAGATAGTTCGGATGCTGTCTAATCTTCTCTTTGGTCGAGACTGGCGGATCATTCTTAGATCTCGTTCTGATGGTTGATACCCCAAGACACAAGGAGGAAAATCTTTCTTCAGTTCGATGGGCTCAAGTATCCCTTGCTTCCTTTTACCTATCCCCAGTCCAGGCATAAAATGCATATTTATGAACATCTGAATCATATTGATATTTCCATGAGGGTCATATTCTGGCCAAACCCTTTCTTTGAAACCGTCCCCTACCGGGAGTAGGAGTGGCTCAACTCGAAATCCTGATAGGAGCATATCACTTGACCCGTGCTGTATCTCAAGAATTGGATTGCTGGTGCTTGCACCCTCGATATTTTCGTCGTCGCCCAAAATGGTGATGACTCGCCCGTCGGAGAAGAACTTCAATTTCTGATGGAGTGAGGAAGAGACACCCTTGATATTGTGGAGCCAGGGGCGTCCGAGCAACAGGTTGAAACAAGCTAGGATGTCTATGACATGAAATTCAATGACAGGGTTTATAGGGCCAACCCCTATTACAAGTTTTATGGATCCCATCACCTCTCGGCGGGTATTATCGTAGGCACGCATAGCGACGGATGTTGGAGCGAGGTCACTTTCATTCAGTCCTAAACACTTGAAGGTTCTCAGAGGGCAAACGTTCAAAGAGGATCCATTATCGACAAGGGAGAGTGGCACGACCTTTCCCATAACTTTGACGGAGATGTTGAGTGCATGATTGTGATTTGACCCTATTCTGGGGATTTCCTCTTCAGAGAATGATTACATTCGGGTAGAGGTCAAGGATCCGACTAGATTTACCGCTTCTTCTGGTGTGGTAGATGGAGGAACTATGGGTCCAGTGAGTAACTTGATTAAAGAATTTTTATACAGCTGGGAAGACATAAAAAGCCCCCATAGAGTGATGTTAGCTTGGGTTTTCTTCTGTTGATCGAGGATCTTGCTCTCCTCAATGGTCATCTCTGGCATAGGAAGGTTTTCAACGCCCTTCTCCTTATCATTTGCTGGTAGTGAGCTTGGAACCTGGTAATGTCTCCCTGATCTGGTCATTTGATTTACCAAAGAAGGAAAGAATATGAATCCCGTTTCCTCATCAACCTTAGGTTGTTCTGCCACCCTATTTATTTCTTCGAGGAGTTATTCAAATGATATCATCCCACATAGGTCGTCTACTAGGCCAACTCTTCTCGAAGCTTGTTCTTCACTCAAATCTTCGAATTCTTCCCCCCATCTAGTGGTAACAATTCTGTCTTTCCATGTTAAGTCGATGAATTCCACAACCTCAACGGCTTCTTCATACAAGTTCTCCCATTCTGTGGGGATATGTGTGATTGAAGGGACCAAATGACCTTATAGTTTTAAAGGGTCAAGTAACCCGGTGATACTGTAAATGCTATTGGTTTGCCCGAATAATCTTGCCATAGTCTGGACAACATCATCTAGGCTAACTTCGTCGATTGGTACCACCTATTTGTCTGAATCTCGAGCCCATTTCCGTGCTTCTAAGAATAGTGTACTGAATCTCTGGCAATCGATGACCATCTGTGAGGGTAATTTCGGCCCTAACTCTAGGAGTTGATTTAACACCTCTGAAAATTCCATACTTCCATTTTCAGAACGGGTACGGACAGCGATGCATGATCTGGAAAGGAGTGATAGTGCCTGATCAGTGAGGCTAGTAGGGTGTAAGAGGAAATATGGGCAAATTTGAAGAGGTTTAGGAGAGTATATGGGCGTGATTTGAGTTGAGGGATCGAAATCTGGTTTTTCTTCCAAGAAGATGACATTGGTGTGATTTGGGAGTGGGTTGTGAGTAGTGTTTGGATTAGGATTGGCTGGTGGGGCGATGGTACCCCGGTCAATGAGATCTTGGATTATGTTTCGAAGGTGAAAGCATTGGTCGGTGGTATGGCCAGCAGTTTGGTGAAAGGCGCAATGAGCATCGATCTTGAAGTTTCTTGGGAGTGGATTTGGCAATTGAGGGGGATCCAAGGGTTTGATAAGGTTTCAGATTAACAGGGCTTGGTAAACTTTGGAGAGGTGAGTGTGGAGCTCAGTGTGTTCCCTTCGGATGGGGGCAGGGCGACTTTCTGGTGCCCATGATGTGGTTGGTTAAGAGATGTTATTGATGGTTCCGACTGTAGCACTGGAAGGCTTGTCATACTTTCTAGGGGTGAACTGTTCGGACACCTTCTTTGGTTCAACCTCTATTTTAACAAGGCTTTCCTCAATTTCCACTCCAGCCTCTCTGAGAGCTCGAAAGTGGGGATAATATTGTCCTCCCATCGTCGCTCAGACATGGGGCAAGAAGTTCTTCTTCACTATGTTGACCTGCTCTTCTTCAGATGGCCGATTGGTCATGGTAGCTGCTTGTTCCCTCCACCGGGTTATGAAGTTACTGACTGGTTATCTAGGATTCTATTTGAGCAGCTCAAAATCACGACGGGTTACCTCAAGCTCTTCGTTGTATTTCTACTGCGATATGAATTCTCGGGCTACATCCTCCCTGCTATGGAGTTTGAATTCCTCAATAGATAAAAATAATCGGAGGCCACTATCCTCCAAAGTTTGCTGAAACAATTGGGCCATCACTTCTTCAGAAGCCCTTTATAGAGTCACGAAACGATGATAACTGCGAAGATGAACAATTGGGGGTCCACTCCCTCCGAACTTCTCAATGTTCGGCATCTTGAACTTCTCGGGAAACCTCGCTTTAGGATAAGGAGACATGTGGGTGTAGTCCATATAATACCCAGAGATCCTGACCTGGTCAAACTTCTTGGTGCGCATCTTGAGATCCTCTTTGACTTTATTCAACTCTTCCTCCTTTAGATCAGTGACTACAGGCAGGTTAGCCATAGGCTGGGCAATGTTGGGCATTGGAAACTGGGCAGGCGGCGGCCCATTAGTAGGAGGGGTATGTGGAGCGTGCTGATATTCTTCCAGAACCCAGATAGGCTCGGGTGGACCCATAGCACGAGGGAATAGGACCTCGGGCTCTTGAGGAATAGGAACTTGGTTTCGTTGCATCTCTCGGACCTCGGTTTGGAGGTTATCAATCTTGGACACGAGTTGAGCTAGGACTGTCGTCAGATCCAGCTGCATGACTCATGCTTGATCTGTATTCTCCATGGAAAATTGATGGATTCTGGACTCGAAAGAAGTAGTAGAGGAACGGATGTAACTCTGGGGTGATTTAACTGAAAAACGAAGCCAGTAGGGAGCCAGGCCAAGGGCTTGCGATCGACCTTAGAAGGCGTAGGATGAGATTTATTTTGGAGAAAAAAAGGAAGAACTATTTTTGGATTTTTGATAAAGAAGGGAGAAATGTTTTTGAATTTTTGATAAAGAAGGGAGAAATGTTTTTGGATTTATGATAAATAAGGGAGAAATGTTTTTGGATACAGGACTCAGCATGATTATTATGATTATTCAGTTCTGACTTGTATTTAATTCTCCTAAATGCAATGCCGGATGGGACCCGAGCCTTGAAAAATGGGGTTTTAAATATATGCAAAGCTACAGTTTGGACTTATAACCAGGCTCACGGACAGGGTCCCGTTTTAAAAATGCACGAAAATTTGGGCGGCAGATCGACCCAAAATTTTGGCCGAGTTTCGGGTTGAAACCGGCAATCTAAAGTGCGTCCTAGGTCTGATACCTATATGCGGGTATGCAGTTGGTTGGGTGAATCGACATGGGTTCCCCCCTTTGGCGTGACTTCCACGATATACGTCTTGCTCTTGCGGGAAATCGGTACGTGTGGACAATCCATTTGATATACCTGAGTGTACGTGAATTGTCTCACCATATACCTCATGGGGACGGTACGTGTGAGAATGAATTCGATATACTCGACGTACGTGAATAAATTTCTTGTGATATAACTCCCGTCATGACTTCGGTCAAGCGGTACGATGTGGGGGTACCGTTCGATATACGTCGAAGGTACTTGGCCAATGGAAGGTGAGAGTCATATCGCTTAGGCTAACTGCGATCTTCCAGACTAGCGCCCATCACGAAGTGACCCTCCAGTTACTTGGTAAAATTTGGTCAATATCAATGCTCTTTGGTGATTTTGTGTGAATAATGCATGATTCCCTTAATAGTATCTTATGATGAGAATGCCTTTCTTGATTATGCCAAACTGGGAGCAAAGTACTAGTACCCCAAAAGGTACACCAAGTATGGATAGGTGATGCGTGCAACATGGGTATATATGTGATCTTATGTGCACGTGGTGTGAAGTGTACATGGAGAAATTTCTACAAGTGTGTGAACATAAGCATAAGCATGGGAAACACATGGAGAAGGGGAACAATGCAGATATGGGGGGAAACATAAGCAATTATAGCATTCATTTAAATAGAGTCAAGCCCTCAAAATACACATATCCTCAGCAGAGTCGCCACTGTGGCCATCCCCGATCCCCGCCATGGAGGAAAAGGATCCTTCGGGTCCCGCGTGTCCCTCTCAGGAGCGCTTCGGCCGGCGTCGTTTGAGATGTGATGTAAAAATGTAGAGAGATTCAGAGTCACCAGTCTATTTTACTCAAAACAGACAAAAGAAAAAGGGGAAGCCACCCCGAAGGATGGCATCCAAAGACATACTGGTGGGTGCGAAACCAAATGATTCGAGAAGGGTTCGGAGGCTTAGTTACGAAATGGGAAGGTGTTAGGCACCCATTCCGCCCTTTCGGTCTCTCATGGATATTTGCTATTTTCATTTATATATCCCCCCGTGATATGTGTACATGTGCATATATAGAATGGAGGTTGGAATCCTCGACTTGTATCATGGAAAAGATAAAGCGAGTCATCCATAGGAAGGTATAAGAATAATATTAGAAAGTAAGATTTACGCGATTACCCTTACGTTGATCGTTATAATGGAACGATAACGCATATGGGGTAAGACGTCACTAAGAACAAGTATATAGAATATAAGGAAAATGGATTTAGAGAAGATAGAAGATAAGATAAAAAGTGAGAAAAAGGACTCGAGTCTCGGGTTTTACCCCGAGACGCCTACGTAGCCTATAAAGGCATCAAAGTCCACGTAGTTCGCCTACAAAATGAGGGGTGGGGTTTATCCCATAAATCCAAATGGGGATCTCTTATTTGTGAATGTGTGTGTGTGTGTGTAGAAAAAAGGGTTTTAGTTGTGAGAAAAGTGTGGAAAAAGTGTGAGAATCCCTACTTGGAATTTATGAGCAAACCCTCTTTTTCTTGTTTTTTTAGGTTTTATTTATATGAAAATAAGAGATGTGCAATAATAATAAATAAAAAGTATATTAGGGTGTGTGAGATGAGATAATAAAAGTGCTAAGTAAGAAAATAAGTTATTGGGAATTAAAGAGAATTTAAATGAGAGTTTGAGAGAGTTGGACCTTCATGAAGATCTTGAGCTTGATCTTGAATATTGGAGAGAAGCCCTTGCACTTGGATGATGATGGAGAGTGTCTAATTCACCAAGTTTGATGAAAAGGATGATGAAAAGTGGAAGTAAAAAAGGGATTTGGAAGTTGAAATCACGCTGCCTTCGAGAGAGGTTTTTGGGATTCGTTGAGAGAGATTTTTATCAGATCTGGGCTCCCCTCGCAAATGAGGTGAAGGCCTCCTTTTTATAGGCCCAGGTAAGTGCCGATTGACATAGACCCCTTCCTGTCTATCGGCACCTGCCTGCCGACAGGCAGGGTCTGGAACCTGCCATTTGGCAGTGCGCTTCAGGCTTTTTCGGAAAATCGACCGCCGAGGGTAAACCGTTGGTCAGAATTGTGCATGGGCATACCATTGGAAAGGTAATTCAGAGAAATTATAAAATCCTTTGGACCGCTCCAGGGTTTGGGAGATGACTTTGGGTCAAATATGGCTCGAAAGCATTTGTCGGTCCATTGGATAGGGAATCGTTCGGACGCAAATGGATCGTTCGGACGCATGGTAAGTCCGAATCATGCACGGAGTGGACCGTTGGAAAGGTTAGGAGATGTACTTATACATTCCAAAGATTTTGACCCATTTTGGAGAGTTGACTTTGGTCAAACTGCCCGGGAAGCGTTCGATGACCTCTCGGAGTCAAACGAATCGTTCGTCCGCATGGAAAGTCAGAATCGCACACGGGATGGACCGTTAGAAAGGGTATTTAGTTCCCATAGAAGATTCATTCATACTTGATTGATCTGAAGAGTTGAATTAGGTTAAACAGAGCCCGGGAGCGTCCGATGGCCTCTGGGTCAGGTTTCAGATGCAAACGGATCGTTCGTCCGCATGGTAAGTCAGAATTGCGCACGGGATGGTCCGTTGGAAAAGGTATTCAGTGCCCTTCGAAGATTCATTTATTTTCGGTCGAGACAAAGAGTTTAACTTTTTGGTCAAATTGAGCTGAGGAGTGCCCAATGGCTTATAGATCAGTACTCGGGACATGACCTAGGTTTTTAGTGATGAAGGGAGGTACTAGGGACCTAAGGAGAGTTAGCGGGGTAACATAATGGGGTGTCTACACCAATTAGTGCCATTTTGAGAACTTTTTAAAGGATGTTCAAACCCATTGATTACTTTCCAACTAAACTCCTTCATATAAAATAAGGCAATTTTTATATCCAATGAGGTACTAAATTCTCAATTTAGAGGAAACCTATTGGCCCAAATTTTGGAATATTTTATCTTTTTATTGCCTTAATTTTTGTGCGGCTTCTTTTCAAACGGTGGCTTTCATGACGTGATATTTATTCATTCGCAACCCTTTCCCGTGTCACTCATCATTTTTTCAAATTTAAACAAATTCCTCACATGCAATGATTTTTACATGCACTACTTTTATTACTCTCGTATTATTGCACTTGGTTCATTGTAAAGACGGGATTGAGATGAAAACACTCGATCAACATATGATAGACAAGTACAATAATAAAAAAAATTCGTGCACATGTGCAATAAAGGACATAATGAGTCAAACATGTAGGAAGTAACAATTGATTACATCTCAACGACTCTAAACATTGTAAAGAACATGGGTGACATGATATATTGTCTGAAAACACTATCAAATTGTCACATGAATAAAATAGAATGAAATTGTGACTTGGTCATTCTAACTGTCAATTCATATAAGGTGTAAAACAAAATATAAAAATCTTTTTGTCTTTTTCAAAAAATTTCAAAATCGAAAATCTTTTTGGTTTTTCAAAAAAATATATGGCAAATGTAGTACAATCAACAATAGGCATAATATCAGCATGAAAGTCATCCTATGCTAGCAAACATAAATCACACAAATGAATCATCAGTCACAGCAGGTGTGATTAAATGAACAATGCAGTATTAGCAATTAAGCATGAAAACTAAGAATAACTGCATATAAACTATTCTCGAAACACACAGCAGTACCAAGAACCTAAGAAGGTGAACACAGGGTACTATAAATAAAAAAGTGCAGAAAACCAAACATGTCGTTTAAATGAAGTATAATGTCGCTCGAACGAGAATGATTGTCGTTCAAACGACAGCTTCTCGTGACATTAAATCTCACTCGAACGAGAAAACAACACTGTCACAATTTTCCCCAGAATATTAAACAGAGTTGCTCAGTGCAAAAATTTCCCTAAAACAGTACCAGGAAGGGCCTGACAGATCCAATACATTGTCAAAACAGTAGCGAAATAGCAAACTCAATAAATAAGTCAAAGTGAGTCATAACACTAGCAAAAGTATATCAAGATTCACAAATAATGTATGATAAATGTTAGCACAATCAACCAAAAGATCTCACATGGGGTGAATCGTGTGTAAGCAAATGAGAATCGTGAACAATTAGACCATAAGCCTCTAAATTCGATTTCCTAACCCAAATCGACATGCAACAAGGTGTGGGGTTTTTATCAATCGGTGTGACTCTCTGTTTAAACTTTTTAGTTCCATTGAAAAGTTTGTAACAGAAACGCCTAAGATGACCTTGCTTACCCCAATGTGCGCAAGTGTACACCGGGTGGTGAATGTTACCTAAAGGTGGCCCTCTCCTCAAATTCCTAGGTGGCTCTCACTTGACAACCCTCGGTGTCTCTCTCTTAATAACCCTAGGTAACTCTGTCCTAACAACCCTAGGAGGCTCTCTCACATGTGTGGAGTTGGCTTTGGGAATAGGTGAGACACTCTCATCGAAGCCTATACCACCGCTATCCTCCTTAATTTGGACAGTCCCTAAAATTTTATCAAGCTTTTTAGACCTAGCCTCCAAATCGAATTTCACTTTACTCGAATCTCTCAAACTTTTCTGAAGTTCACCTATCCTAGATTAAAGTAAGCGCTTAGAATCCTCAAACTCAATAAGATCCTTTTTCATAGCTTCCATCACGCCTCGAAGATTATCTCTCTTACCCTCGACATATTTAAGCTTCTCTCTCAAAAATTTCTCTCGTGCCCTAAGTTCTTCAACCAAAACATCATTATCATTTTTTATGGAACTCTCTTGCAATTGATCTTTCAATTTCAAATTTTCTTTCTTTATTTTCAAAGCTTCAACATAAAGTTCATTGAAAGCCGTTTGCAAATCACGCTCATCCTCACTCCCATCACCCTCACTATCATAACTAATCACACGGGTGGGAATCTCTCTCCTAGAAGCATAAAAAATTTCTTCTTCTGAATCACTCTCACTAAGGGTAGAAACATGAGACGTCGATTTTTTCAATTACTTCCTTAAATTTGTGGGACACTCATCTATCGTGTGACCAATTCCCTCTCATCCCAAACACCTCTCAGAATAATTTTCAATTGAAGATATAAAATAGGAGTTCGTGTGAATTTTCCAATTAGACTTTTCAAAAAGTTAACATCGAAAATAATCAAAACCTCCCAAATCCATTTTTTAAGAAAAATAGGATCAAACACAATATCTTAGTGCAACAGGCTTTGACACAAAAGTGGGTACAAAAAATCAGGATCACGAGATAAATTAGCGTAACCCGCTCTGATACCAATTTGAAAAGTGTGATACAGCGGAATAAATGAAACTTCTCAAATAAACAAATTTTAATCAAACCCAAATTTTAGTTAAACCCTAACACATGCATCTAGGTTATTTGAAAGCATTAAATCAATAAGCATGTAAAGGAAACCAATTTCAGGAAAAAATCCCCAAAGGGAAAACCCCTTTTTATTTTCACTGTAATTTGTAAAAGAACGGTTTACAATCAGATTATAGTGAAAATACAAGTGACATATGAATACCCTTAGGTGTCGATCGATGTCGTCAACAATGGAACAACCGGAGAAGCACCACAAGAACCGCAGTCCTATCTTCAGCCCAGGAATACCGCAACACTCCCTAATGACCTCAGTTAGGTGTAGATTTATCCTGTCTATAAAGAGTTGGACAATAGCAAAGATCTTCTCTTGGGTTCCAAAACAACTCACACAAAATTATTTGGGATTTGTTAATTGTAAAACAACAGATTAAACTCTTAAAATGTTGGAGAATAAACCAAAACACTCAAAATCGTATTTTGTTTAAAATCAGTGTTTCTCCACATGAAATACAGAGGTCTGAAACCCTATATATAAAACCATTTAAGGCGGTGATGTGTCAGAGTTAACCTCTGTCGTTCGAACGACAAGCGACGTTGTTCGAACGACACTCCATCTCGTTCGAACGAGATGTGACATCGTTTGAAAGACTATCACTGATTCCTTTTTAAATAACTTTAGAATATTAAAAACTTGGAATCCTTAAAAAACAAAACTGTTTACGGGATCAGGAGAATTTATCCACAACTTTTTACGATTAAAAATCATTTAAAATATTTCAAAATTATTTTTCATTTCATAAAAATATCCCAGCACTTTCTATGTAAAATGTAAATGGAACAAAAATACATTTTACCAAATTCGTCCTTATTGGGCATGATTATTGAAGTCGTCTTGAAATTTCGGATTGTCTATTGTAGATGTAAGTTTTCTAATTCTTCGACAAACTTGTAGCGGTATACGACATAATAAATGTGACAGACAATGTCCTTACAATAGGAGTTATAAACACAATCCAGCGGATAAGGATTTCCATGTTTGAAGTTTGGTGAAAGATTGTTTAAGTGTTTTTTATAATGCAATAAGACATTTTAGTGGCAGTAATCTACCAACTTCTAATGTATTTTTTTGGTGATGCGTATCATATACAACTTTTACTAATGGAATGGGTTAATAGTTAACATGAGTTCATTAGATTGATGGTGAGACCAATGAAAGAAAAATTTGACAGATATTGGGAGGAAAGTTATTTGATACTTACAACAGCGGTGGGGCTAGATCCTAGGTATACAATGGTTTATGTTGAGTAATTTTATAATAGGATTTATGGGAGTTTAGTAAGTGGTTACAAATCTAGAGTTCACACGTATTTTTTGGAATTATTTCACGTATATAGTGGTGATTCCACAAAAGGTGCATGTGATGATGTTGGCAATATTACATCTAGTTCCTCATTCTCTTCTCCGCATAATAGTCATGATGATGTGATTTTGACAATTGATTATGTCAAACCAATTCTTTCAATACTATTGCATTTTAAAAGTTAGAAGTAGAACAATATTTGTAAGAACTGGTGTTTCCAAGACAGGATAATTTTAAGATTTTGAATTGGTGGAAAGTAAATAGTCCTAAACTTATAATTTTAGCAAAGACCACTTGTGAGTTTTTTAGCCATTCCCGCCACTACGGTTGCATTGGAGTCGGCGTTTAGTGTTGGTTGGGAAAGTTATTGATGAGACTTCGACCTCTTTGCTTCTCGACATTGTTGAGTTATTAGTGACTACGAGTGATTGGATTGTATCAACCAAAATAACTTAAGTATAATTTTTAATTTATCTACATCTTTCCGTTCATTTTATTTCAAATTAAATACAATTATTAATATTTTTTTGTTTGTTACATTGTTGGTGTGGAAGAAAGCGGGGCAAATAACGCTAAGTGTTTGGTGAAAAAATGGAGCTATTTAGGAGGCAAAAAGATGGTCAAATGGAGATATTTTGGGCAAAAAGTTGCTGAATTTTAACTATTTTGAAGACAATTTTGACTCCAAATGTTGTAATTTTTTTTACTTTAAATGTGTTAGGTTTTGAATGTCTATTGAATGTTTATTGGAGACATATGCTGGTGAATTTTGGATGTTAAGTTGGATATATGTTGCTGAATTTTGGATGTTAAGTGGGATAATTTGTTGCTGATTTTTTTATGTAAATTTGGACAAAATGTTGCTATCCATGAATTTTATATATTCCAAATGTTGTTGTCTATAAACTTTATATGTTCAAATTTTACTTGAGACAAATTAAAAATGGATACAAATTTTACTTGAGTTAAATTAAAAATGAATACAAATTTTACTTGAGTTAAATTAAAAATGAATACAAATTTTCTAATTTTTTTCACGTGAAAAATTTGAAAAATGAGTTATATGTCACACTTTCAGATCGGGTTTTCAGAACGGGTCCCGGGTCCTATATGGGTCCGGGTTTGGGTCCGGAACCACATAAAATGGACCCTTAGGGTATTCGAGTAGGACTCGATCCGTAAAAAATGTTAATGGGTCGGAGATAATTTTGCTAATATCCGACCAGTATCAGACCCGTTGATAGGCCTAAACCCCACTAATGGCTCTAGTGAACCAAACTTCTCTCATCATGAAGGGGTGATACCCCTACACGCATGATCTAAAATAATAACTTCTACTACATCCCGCACATCTCAGCCGATGTGTGGTACACAGTCCTGATGTTGAACGCAAACCCCAAACAAGTAGATTCACCATAAGTGAAGGTATATATATATATATATACACACACACACACACTCAGGCATACGTAAAACATCCAAATCCCTACATCGTTGGATCCTCATCTGAATTAGGTTTACTATCTCTCAAATCAATGTCAAACATATGTAACCAAATATGATACCGTGTATATTCAAGCATACCTCAAATCATATAAATCCCAAAACAATGGCTTATTCAGTACGTTTTTAGGTTTATCAACTCTTAACCTTATTAAATTAAACTCTTAATTTATTCCATCTCCAATCTATGAGTACATCTCTCTCTCTATATATATACAAACTCTATCATAACGTACATAAACTAGCGGAATACCCGTGCTTGAAGGCACGACAAAAATATCCAACAAAACAAAGTGTAATTTTAAAAAAATTGACCATAATATCCTTTGTTTATAGGACTATCTTTCCTGTTTAACAAATAAAAAATATTCCAACAACATTCAAATAGTCTAAATTTATCCTCAATATCAGTACTAAGTTTTAAGACATGACGTCATCACCAAGTACCACAGACACCCCAACCAATGACACACACCTAAAGATAAAACTAAACCAATGTATACAACATGAACACTTCTAAATCTAAATGGGGAAGATTTCTAATTATCAATAACACTTAATTAAACATACACATAATGACATTAACAATGGAGAGAATCTTTAACCAATCAACATAAAATGTATAACAAAGGGTTAAATTAGAGACTGCACAATCCAACCCAAAACATTGGTCAAATAGAAATCACTAAGCCCTTCTTCACCATGTTATTGAGGAGATCACTGAGATCTTGAAACAGTCCAACGATATGTTGATCCCATTATTTTTTTTCTTCACTCTCCACCTAAAAAATGTATGACAATTATCATATAACATCCTCAAAATATACCGAATTTGAAGGGGAACCAAAGTTTTTAATTGTCATAAAACTACAAAAATAAGAAATAGTATTGTTAGTACAAACACTATTAAAATACAAACAAAAAATGTGTACTCCAAACATGTCAAACACCCACACAACATATGACACAAAAAACATAGTGAAGAGTGGCGGTGCTAACATGACAAACGAAGCAATCATGTATGACACGACGCCATTGCCAACTATCACAAATACCCCAACCAACGACACACACCTAAGCATAAAACTGAACTAAGGTATTCGACATGAACACTTCTAAATCTAATAGAATGCAGTTTCTCCACATTTACTTACTTGATGGATGTTTGAGTTATTTTGTGAGCTGATGGCATTCGCCTCCTCAGCACAATATTCCTCTTTGTTATAAGACAACATAAAATCTCCATTAATATGATCACTATATATTTCTGAACAATTCAATTCAATAATAAGTTGGACTTTGAATACCCATACAGAGCACTCATAATTAAATTCACATGACACTTGTATATCTTAAAAAATAGAATCTTCTATAAGGTACTCATACTAACCCAACAAAAAATCCCATGAAGTTCCCCTCCACGAAACATATAGTACAAAAGACTAAGATGGAAACTATTTAACTTTAACTATGATAAAATACAACAAATAAAAAAAGAACTCAGAATAAAATGAACATGTTATGTTCCAATGACGTAACACACATGAACAGTGTGCACCATAATATTCCATGTACGTTTAATGTCCTTTTGTTTGTATCATAGTGTATGCATGTGTGTTGATTGTATAATTGCAGCATATTCACTCTCAACATTTTAATGGGAAGTCAAGAATTTCTTGAACCATTGAACAGATGCCATATGGTATCTCTTTAGCTTGTCCTGGTAATCCACAAAATAGAGGCCAAATATGGAACTGAATTGAGCTCCCCATTCCCAGTTATCCAATAGATACCATGCACCCATCCTCTTTGATAGAAGCTAGTAAGTTTGAGAGATATTCATTATGGTATTTGATTATTTTTTGATCATTTAGGGCATCTTTAATGGAGATAAATGGAATATTCACGTCATCCATCCCATTTTCAGTGATTATGATTAGAGGGTTCCCATATTTTTTCTTGATGTAATTCATTAGGCTCTGATCCCATGAGCTATAATGTATAACAATATGAAATTCGCCCTATCACCAATAGCTTTTCCTTTTTTAAATGGAGGGATGGTGGAACCAGAGTCTGCTAGGGTGTCATTGAGAAGAACACTAATAATATTGATTGAATTATGCTTAACATACCACGTGGTGTAGTGATTTATGCCCACACAATCAAACGAATCCTTGAGAAGAGCGGACTCAACATACGTGTAGCTACAAAACAAAACCCAAATTTCTCTGTCACCAAATTTCTGAGAAGAGAGGACTCAACATACTTGATCGTTGAATATGATCTAGTGCTTCACTTTGTCACCAAATTCTCGAAAGCATATGTCGCTGCAAAATAGAACCCAAAAAATACATTAGCACAGAATACTCAAAACTAAGACAATAAAAGTTGGGAAAATCATTGCACTCAGGAAAGTAAGAGTGTTTAACCTAATACCCTTGTTTGAGATGTCCTTTTTAAATCCAAAAGTGAAATCTACCAAAAAACTGAATTTCTTGTGTATTTGTTTTGGATGGGTCTATTACCCAGTAGCAAAAAATCTAAACCGAAGTGTGATGGCCTCTTTACCATATGACAACCCATATGCTGCTTGTGCGCAAACTTGATTCAACTACTTATGTGCGTATACATGGATTTATAATCAGGTGGTGTTTTCAAATAAATATTTGATTTTGCAACAGTTCATTAATGTCATTATTTCATATCTTGTAGCTCATAATAAAAATAGTCACAATGCCATCAATACCTTATTTTACTCCCAATTAACAATTGCTATACTCTGATAATTATTCACAGATTATGGTGAATAAATTTTCTCCATTGTGCATCCGCTTAAATAAATTTGGTTGGTCACTGTTCATTCCTCAAATGAAAAAACATTCATCCAAGTATAAATAGTCCTGACAATAATGATAAAATGTAATATATGGCAAATGAACCAAACACGTCACCTAAGATACAGGTATGAAAAGGTAAAGTATTCATAATCTTTCAACTTAAGTAACCATAGAAATTGTAGAGAGTTCAAAGATTCAACTAAATTAAGTAATCGATCTTTCATTTGAAACCTACTTATATTGTACCTAATATTTACAGTTATATATTGTACAAAATATTTACAGTTAGAGCTAAAACTTATTAGCATAACTTACCCGGGTAAGTACTAATTATTTAATACTAAGAAAGAAAAACTCGGTATGCATATAAACTTGGTAGATCACAATGCAAAATATTCTTTCCATGCAAATACTCCATCCCAAATGCAGCATCCATAGCTATGATAAGTCCTTTACGTTAATCAATTGTCCTGTGTTTTTTTGTAAAAACTGTTTTAAAGATCCATTATCGTGTCTTAATCCACAAAATGTGAGCCTAAAAGCCAACAACGACCCTGTTACAAATGAAAATGGTATGATAAAACTGTAATAAATTAATCACAAAATCAATCATTCTATTGAAAAACACAATTATAAGATAGTACTGAAAAAACAAATATTTCATAAATCGCACTATTATTAATAATTTTTTCTTTACTTAAAGAGTATACATACTATATCTTAGCATCATTCAATACACCCGCATAACACACATACACGCACTCAAATATAAGCAAATTCAAGATGAATGCAAAAACCAAATGGGGAGAGATAGAGAAGATATTAAGATATGCTTTGGAAGGATAATTGATCTCTAAGTGTATCAAATATTGATGATGATGCGTCATTCTATTTTTAACTTGAATACCAACGCTTTGGAAGGATAATCGGTCTCTAAGTGTATCAAATAGTGTATAAAAAACCTTAAGCCAATACCAACGCTTCTCCGAAATTACTTAAACTAACGAAAAATATTTTTCATGTCTTTAAACCCTACACTTCAACCCACTTCTCCTTCAAAAGCACCTTTATAAAATGTAGCTTTAACATGTAAAACTCGTGAAATTAGTAGATCAAACCCCCAAATTATACTATTTAAATCATGTAGAAATTATTTTCCTTCTCCAAACAGGTATAGTATTTTCTATAGTAGTAGAATCAAGTCTTAATAAATAAACTTTCAGAGAATTAAAAGCTTAAATGACCAAACAAAATTTACCAAGATAAACCATAATGAATTTGGTCTCAAGTAAATTAATTTTCCATAACTCTAATTTTATCATATTATATTAGATTTATACTTACTACGGAAATTTAGACGATTATAAAGCAGAGGAAAAGAGTGAACAAAAGCAAAGGAAAGAGCACCAATGTCCCCCATAATCGTGCACCTGCTGTGAAACTGACTGAATAATTTGCAGCTAAATCACTTCAATGTTTGGGGCTGAAATCCAATAGTAAGGTCTACATTTGGCAACTCAAAGTGTTAAAGCTTTACATCATAAAATCGTACTGCAGAAAGAAAGAAAAAAAAATTAAAATCAATTCCAGTAAAGGTATTAGCCATAAAGCCAAAATAAAATCCGAAAAACGCAAACATGAACACAATTTATCATACAGTTAATCACTTCAACTAATCTTTTTCACTTCTATTAAACAAATAATGAATGAATCCACACATTCTTTTTAAACAGATTAAATGCAGCCAAAGATGTACATTGTTATAATAGTTATTGTACATTGTTAAGCAGTTAGTGTAGTTACTACTTATATGGATCCCTTTTATAATTTAAATTGCTCTACCAGTTAATGTACACTGCTCTAGCATCAACAATAGATGCTTCAACTTGCTAAATATGATGGAAAATTATCATAGTATTGCATGACGATGCTAAATAGGATGGAAAATTGTGTACCCAAAAACTGTTTAGCTTAACATTTAGATAAAAAAAACTTTGTAATAAAAAAGGGTTGAGATCGGACACTATAGAACAACATAGAATGAGCATTTAAATTAAAAAAATTACTATTATGTCATTTGTCCCCTTATATCTAATATATAGATGACTAAAATAGTGATTCAGGAGCTCTTTCTATACTGTTTCTGGAGCTTCTTTGCGCTGGAGCTTCTTTGCGATGACAAACTCCTCTCATTGAAGTACCGAGACAACAAAATGATACATTACAATCCTTCATAGTTGGATAAAGATACAATATAATAGTTTTCCCTCATAGTAAGTAATACAGGAAAAAAGATACCATGTAAGGGATGGAATCCATATCTCCAATACCACACATATCTCCAATATCACAAATTGAATTAAAGGAGAAAGATACTAAGTTCCAAAGAAAATGAACACGAACATTCAAAGAAATTAAATAAGAAAAGCAGAAAAAAAACTATTGAGTTCGAATGACCATTTTTTTAATTGTTTTTCCATGAAGTAAAACATAATTGAGCAATGCATTAATAGACATGTTGGGTCCACATGGGATCATTTATCCACTCCTTCACGTGCCCACAAATGTACAGTTTTCACATAATAGAGTCACCTCTGTAAATTTTAGTTTCCCCATAGAACTATTTTATAGAGCAATTCACATAGCAACGAATTTGTATAGTGTGAGAAGAGAAATTATAGATTTGCAAATTAATCAACAAATTTGTATATAACAAATTCAAGGTTTAAAAGTGAGAGTTACCGTGAATGGTATGTAGATCCTCTCTACTAATAACCACGTATAACCACCTAAAACATTATTGAGATAATAAAAAGATGGTTAACAAAGCATAATAAGATTGGAATAACTTAAATACACAAAATAAGTTTACAGTGAAAATTAAAAAAAATATATGAAAGAATAAGAAAACTAACAGATATGGATAACAAAACTAAAGCAATACCTTAGTAAATTTTGATTAATAATTGTATTCAAAGATTTCAATGCAATACTATTAATTGGGACAGATAGATTAGTATTTACAACACAACTACATACATATTATACATTGGTTTTCTAAATGGTACAAATATGACAACATATTATCCACGAAAAATTATTATCGTGTCTTTATTATCAAAAAGTATATTTCCACCCTCTATAAAAATCAACCACCACAAAATCATAAACATAGACCCCAACACCATGCCACCTACCCTTTAACAAAACATCTACAACACTATGAAATAAAGCCTCCTTGGAGGAACAAAAAACCAACTCCACAATTGTGTAAACCTCCTTATTTATAACCTCAATATTGAAGCAAATGCATGATCTTCTATAAGGCTCTGTATCCGCTAAGATTAAAAAAATATACACTAAAAGCACTAAACTGTAATGTAAACAGAAAATCTTACCAAAAACCAATTAGAGTTTAATTGTATCGAAATATAAATCAAATGGATCCCAAGATCTGAATTAATACAACCTTAAGGCACATTGATCATAATCACCCGTCGCCTAAAAGAACCTGGTGGTGCTGAAACCACTAAATTTCACAAAGAAAAAACCAATCGGAGACAAGATAAATCTGTGGAAAAAGCTAAAATAATAATGGAAAATTAGCTTCCCCTGTTTAAAATTCTCCAACCTAAAATCACATCCATCCATGAGTTTCCCTTGTTTAAACTAATTACTATTGTTCACACCTCTTAGTCTATTAAGATGACATATAATAAAGAAAACATTACTGCACAGAAGATATCCAAAAGAAAAAAAGAAATTACTATGAGAACCCCAAATAAATATTCTTCTTACTTTTCATTTGATGCTCATTTACGTCAATTGGTATCAGGGCCCCATTGGATCCATCAATCGTTGTTGTAAAACACAAAAATCTTAGACAACTGAAGCACACAATATTTATGACTTATTTGAGTCTAAAATATAGGAGCTTATAATTTGTGTCATCCTTATATTTACCCCAAGCCTCATTGCCTCTTCATGATCTCCAAAGTAAACTTCATCAACATTGAAGATGGACCAATAGGTAGATAGCCAACACATAACACTCTAGGATTGCATTTTCATTTCATATTGCACTTATGAGGTGTGAGTGTGTGTTTAAATTGGTTTAAAATATTTTTCTACATTTTTTAAGGATTTTTTGGAATTTTTTAAAACATTCTAAAATTGAAATTAACATTTAAAAATATTTTGGGCTTATGTTATATTATTAAAACTTCCTAAAAATAGTGTTGGGTACAAAATAAAACCGACTTAAAATTATGTGGGTGTAATTGAGACTATTTGATTCTTCAAAAACACGCATCTAAAATGTCATCACGACCATACACGTGTGCACTTGGAGCGGTTAGATCTGTGCTTTCTCTCACTCACTTAAGCTTAAACCCGTATCAGACCCGTTGACAGGCCTAAACCCGACAAATGGCTCTAGTGAACTAAACTTCTCTCATCACGAAGGGGTGATACCCCTAAATGCATGATCTAAAATAACGACTTCCACTACATCCCGCACATCTCAACCGGTGCGTGGTACACAGTCACGATGTCGAACACAAACCCCAAACAGATAGATTCACCAAAAGTAAAGGTATATATATATAGGATAACATCTACACTCAGGCATACCCAAAACATCCAAATCCCTACATCATTGGATCCTCATTTGAATTAGGTTTACTATCTCTGAAAGAAATGTCAAACATATGTAACCAAATAGGATACCGTGTATACTTAAGCGTACCCCAAATTATATAAATCCCAAAACACTGGCTTATTCATTACGTTCTTAGGTTTATCACTCTTAACCTTATTGAATTTAACTCTTAAATTACTCTATCTCTAAGATAAGAGTAAATCTCTCTCTCTCTCTCTCTCTCTCTCTCTATCTCTCTCTATCGTAACGTACATATACGTTTCCTAACTTAATTACTAAGTCAATTGCATGACTTATAATCTCTCAAAACCATAATTAATATCTCAAATACTTTAACATGTTACTCTATAAGCTCAATGCGTATACACAACAATAAGACACCTCTCTCTTTGTATCTACTAATTCTATTCCAATCCCAAATGTCGAATAGTACAATTAAGTAAAATATATACCATCCTTCTACCTTAATTAATGTTACACAATTTGTCTTTTAGTTTGTACACTAAGCAACCTAAAATTTGAAGTTTTGCAACCATCTATGATGTGGATAACCTTTTATATACTCGAATCAACTAGAGATAGCTATATGTCCATTACTAAACCCAACTGAGTCCAACCCAGGGGTCAAATCGATTCTCCCCCAGGGTGAATCGATTTGCACTAACAGAAGGCCTTTGTTTGACTAAAAGGTGGTTTCCATCCAAAATCTTCCATTAATGGTTTTCAAAGCTCTAAATTGAAACATAAACAATGTCATGAATTAAATCTTAGTGTGGGAAGATAAAGTTAAATATTTTTACACAATCATATGAGTCTAATAATATTAAATCCAAGATCAAAACCTAATAATCCAAACTTTCCAATAGAACTCATCGTTAAATCATGTTCATCACTAATTTCATAACTAAGACATAAATTAACGCAGAAAACTTCAAAATAATGGATCCTCATCCTAAATAATTGATTCGATCTCATATATACAATATTTTGTCCAACAATTTCATGATCTATTCATAAATGGGTAAGTATCTAGTGCATGACAAATTTGTATTTCTTCTAATTAACCCCTGTCTTTAATATATTCAATCCTAAATGAATTAATACCTAAACATTCTTCAATATTTAGATTTAAGAAAGAAAAACACGTATTCCAAATTAGGTACAAATCTATAATGAAGATTCCAAGATATTCTTGCCCCAAAATCAAAGAACAGGTGGTCTTTGGCTTGAGTCCTTGTGGTTTGTCCACCTTGGACTTTATTTCCTTCTCCAAAAGAGCCATAGCTTCTAGGGTTTGCTTCTCCTTAGAATAAATGATAATTAATGACTCTTAATCCCAATTAAATACATAAATTTCTGCACCTCTATTAAATGGCTATTTTTGGGCACCAAATGGGCCCAAAATACTACCCAGATTGACCCGAAATTCATCCTAAGGGTATACTTACCCCCACGCCTAATTTGAAGTGGTAAAAATAAATAAATGGACATTCGTGTCATCCTAGAGTTTAGTCTAGATGATAGTACTCACAACATATGGTAATACCCCACAACGTCAATAAATTATTCATTTAATTATTCCACGCGTACACATAGTGTACAATTATATAATTAATATAACTAATTAATTATTTCAAATGCACATTACAAAAACCATATTGCATGCAATATTTATTTATTATTTACATTATGCTAATTTATTATTAGAAAAACATATAGGTAATAATTAGTCCCATTGATTAATTTATTTCTCACTTAATAAATAGGGGCTTTGTAAATTTAGGGTATATTGTAATATGTATGCTGAAAATAGGACAACAAAGATTTCATTTATAATTTTAGTCCCAATTTTTGAATAAAGTCACTGGCGCGGACCCATATTCATAAAACGTTAACCAATCACAGCATGTCATGTTAGCCCATAATTTAAAAATAGGGAATAAAATAGAAATAAAATGTTTATTGTCCTATATCCACAACCAATATTATTTTAAGTCCTAAAACTGCATAATCTATAATAAATAATAAATGTAGTCCACAAAATACAGGGTATTACATTCTCCCCCCTAATAAAGGAATTTTATCCTCAAAATTGTTAAAGCATAATGTCAAAACATAACCCGAACAAATGCCATAGGCTTATACACAATTAGCTTGTATCGTATCCCACGAGATAAAGGAAAAAGGCTCACCTACGCCTACCGTAGTGTGCCACGATTGGAGCGGCCATACACCTATACCACGTGTACACGCACAAACATCACGTACTTATAACACATATACATCCAAAATCAACCACACATACTATGCTTGACCATATAGTAAAGGTATACTCAAATACCATACTAATCGCGAGTCAACTCTTTTTAAGATTGCCCCACCCATTCAACTAGTGGTGTAAACACCCCTAAGTGCTTTCAACGTTGCACTACTTGGACCCACCGACCTTAAATCATTTTATATATCGTTGCTCGATGCGTTATATCTCCACACAAGTTTTGTCAAATGTATTAACCAAATATCCTAGATTCCAAACATTTCTCAACTTTCAACACTTACTAAGCTTTGTGCGTGGGATGTCTCGCAAGCAAAATCCAAACAACGAACCCTCTCAATACACTCTTGCCTAGCTCAGCCGATTATAGAGATTCATTGGCCTAAGATCAAACACTAAACAATATGCTAACCACACAAATATTCACTTATGATAATTCTAACAAAAGGCCCCTTCCAAGAGTGATACCAAACCCCTTAAGTTAATCGATCCAATAATGTTAAAAACATCATGATTTTCTCAGACATCCGGTAGGACACACTTTGTCAATACTTAAATCCAATAGAGTGATTAATCACTCCTAAACCTCTGAATATCGAACCATTCCAATAAGGGTTTACTATCACCAGTTACCCTGATAATGTCACTATTCTAACACCATATGTGACCACACACAACTTCATGTAACTGAGGCCATCACTAGTCATACAATTCTTAAAATAACCAAAACATTTATAATACAAATGCTTGTCATCACGCATATCCTTACATACTAAGATAAATCCATTATCGGCTAACCATCCCACCTAGCCATCCTATAAAGTATGTCATCATTAGAATATAGCCCATATAAGTACTCCGAACTTAAAAATTATCTCCAATAGGCATACCCATGTCGTAAGTCAAAATCATCATCATCACTTTCACTATGAAAATTTAGAGTAGGGAATTCCACCACCCAAGAATTACCAACATAACACATAAGGCATTTACGAAACCCATCGTCCATCCTGTCCCTTTCCTAACTCACAAATAAGTAATAATAACATAGAATACACTCCCATGCCCACCACTATCTAAATCTATGGAAGAATATACACATAATCTACATATACACAATAAATCACACAGTCACTTGCATATGGAAAGACGTCTCTCACCGCCAACACCATATCCTAATGAACACAAACCCATAATCTAAGTGATTGTGTCAATAGACAATTCACATATAAAGACTTAATCTCAATAAAACCATTATGTCCAAGCCAGTACATCACTATATAATATATAAATATTATGTACATCGCGCTTAATTATATCCATAATCCAAGAACTGCGTCAATAACGAACCTAAAATACCCATATCATTGCAACCACTCTCAACAGGGTACTACTTCCTAAATCATGTGAAACCAATGGCTATAACCCCTATGCCGGTAATAAAACCCACTACATAAAAATCTAGAAACCTCAACCAAATCATTCTTGGTTCTCTACTACCACATGCCGAATCTATATTCGAGCACTTGCCAACCGCATAACAATAAACTACACGTAATACAAATAAGAATCATAATTCATCTTAGGAGCTCTCTTTCTTAACTCAACTCGTTCATTCATAACGTCCTCTTCTGTTTCCCCCAACTGTCTCTACAAGGGGTCATTTCAATCTTAAATTCTCAATTATAACCCTCAATCGAAACATGCTCTTTCTTTGAGCCTTTTTGAACTTACTTGTTCCTAAACTTTTTTCATAATTAATACCTCTACAAAATACACTCCTCTAATGCACAAACAACTCCATGCCCATACAAATATCAAATTGAGTCGTCTCAACTTGAACCAACAGGAAAATATATAATCTCCTCTCTAATTTTCTTTCACTCAGGTGTATTACAAATTATTTCTAATGAGTCTACAACTCATATTTCGTAATTGCATGGTGACACTACTCCTAGTTCCAAACAATCTCACCATATCATTATGCTAATCGCAAGTGGTCTAACCATATAAATGAATCTTTCACAAATCTGAGCGAACATCAATTTAACATTCTAATGGGAATTAATTTGCATATAAATTTATCGTCAAAATCATTATATTTTGTAAAAATATAGAAATCCACTGCCCTCTCTCTTAAGTGCAGGAAAATTCATAACGTCATTTTACTTGCCTAAATATCCATCATGGTCCATATCACCATAAATAGAACCCAAAAATCCGATAGGCTTCTTAAAAAATCAAATCCCTTAATATGTAAAAATAGACTCAACGTAAAACACATTCACTCACTTGTGTCAGTAAAAGTCTCTTAGTTTTAAACTTACCCACAAACACGATAATTTCCCATAATCATCCTCGCAATGGTTGTGATCCCCTTTGTCTAACCACTAGTTATATAATTGACTCCTAACTCATAACAATCTTCATTCTCGTGATGTTCTAAGATTGAATACTTCTTAAGTCTTATCAATGCTCAACGGTTAAGAACGATGCCTACAGATGAGTTATCGTGACACCAAAGTATACAACCTAGGACAAGATTGGACACATCAAATAATGATCATAAAAAAATGAAACGGACGCAACAAAGATCCTAAGGACACTATAACATGGATGCTCTGATACTAACTCTAACACCCCCGATTTTCCACACCCAGTTGATCATGTTGGATATGAAATGTCGGGAGAGATAAAATAATTTATATCATTCTCAGCATCAACGATAAACCAAAAACTACAACAAATAAAAACCATCCACAATAAAAATTCAATAAAGGATGACAAGAAGGATAACTGAACTAAATTACTCAAAATACTTTTTTAAATATTATATTATAATTTTCAACTAAAACATATAGAGTAAAGTCGAAAACTCCTCTGAATACAACTCCTGAATACGTATGAACAACTACGTTCAACCAACGACTCAAGCTCTATAGATACCAAGTTATATCACCACAACTGCTAGTCTGACCACTCAGCCCTGTTAACCTGTATATACATTAATAACGCCGGGGGGGGGGGGGGGGGCATTTTATAAATTTGGATCACGGCCCTATAGTTGTAAGAATATATCCAATACATCAATATAAATCATGCAACTAATTTACAATAAACATTCAACCCTTCGACATAATCTATGCTATAAGTATAAGTGAAAGTACTACATGCATGTACAAACCCTAGGCATAATCTATGCTATAAGTCCCTATCTCTAGACAATAAAGTACTCTCACATAAAGAACAACTAATATGTAAAGCAACTAATTACCCAAATAGGATTTCACCCCACGGCCCGTACACGTATTTTGATTAAAATATTCGTAGTCTCATAAAAGTAACACTGTCTCTATTTTTTATATCTTTTAATTTAACATCTTTTTCTCCAAACTACTATAAATGATAAACAATAACTATGTATCCTAAAAAAGTACTTAACTAACAACACGTGTAATAAATACAACCCAGGTACCAACCCCCGCAATGTCACTCACAAGAAAAATACAAGTAAACCACATAAAGTATCAAACATGACATAGACTTCATTCTCAATTTTCTATCTTAAGACTATATTAGTTATTATATTATATTTTACATCAGATGAAAGCCACTACATTCGGTGTCTATCTCCCTCCTTTGCCTGTAAGTTTGTAGTAATCTAGCACCTAATGTCTTAACCAAAACACACAAAATATTAGGGAGATAAATACATAGTAGCACCACTTACGGTCCCATACCAAACCAGACTAATGGATCCTGATGATACTAGAAATGGTATCACCGGGTTATATAAGTATGAAGCTAAAACATGTATACAACAATGGAAATAATCACACAACAAATCAACAAAGAAGGATATGAGGTGAAGAGGATGAACACCTGGATTTAAGTGGTTCACTCGGAGCCTACGTCCACTATGTGTGTGAGTGAAATCCACTGGCAAATATGGCTCTAATGGCCTAGTTACAACACAAGCTCTCTCTCTCTCTCTCTCTCTCTCTCTCTCTCTCTCTTCTGTATACAAATGAGCAAATTTTTAGTTAGGGTTTGTATTAATTGATCCTTTACAATGAAGAAGATGAAAGGTATATATAGTTATTAGGGGGTATAGTGTACCCCCCCCAGCATGTTGTATGAATGAATGTATTGCTCTTAACCAGTCCGGTGTGGACATATGGCCCTGTCACATGTGGGTCATGATGACTAAATATTCCCTCACGTGAGGAAATGATCTGGTAATAATGGTTTTGCTCACATGTGGTCTGTGTACCACATGCACTGATTCACGTATCCTCCAAACCATGCGTTGTGATGATGTCACCCTTGGCTAGTATGCTTGATTCAATACCGAGTCTATTGATCAAGGATTTGGCAGCATCATTGATACTGTAAAGATAGGTCGAGTTGGTTATAGTCTTTCATTCACTTGTGGACAAGGACGAGGATTCAGACCAGGACGAGGGCCCACATTCATCAATTACTGAGTAACTGGTGTTCAACTTATCATTGAGGCCGAGGCCAATGGTGATCTCAGGTACAACTCAGGGATGAGATAAGACCTAGCTTAATTATCGTATCGTCATAGGCCGAGTATACTGTTAGCTGGAACAAGGGTATATTCTGGCATATTAATTACCCCTAACCCTTAGCTATTAATGCTATGAGAGGACTAAGGGATGGTATTGCTTTCGTGGTAGACAAGTTGATGAGACTTCGAATTGATACTTTTCAATCATCATCATATATTGCATCCCCCTATAAATGATGATTGTCAGATGTGTTTAGAGCATCGTGCCCTAATGATGGTATGCACTGGGAATTGTGCGCCACTTCATTCAATATGCAAAATCATTATGGGATATTTAAAATTTTAGAATATTTTCATTTTCTCTTTCTTCTCCACACACTTCGCGCGTTCCTTCTCTCTAGCTTCTGCCATTTGTCTTCTTCATCTCTGTTTTCAGGCGAGGTATTTAGAGCTTACATCGGGCTCTTATCTTCTCTTCCACCTCTAGGTAACTTTTCCTTGCCATTCTCAATCATTTTCCTCCATTGTTGCATAGTGTTTGTAACTTTTCTCCATTTTTAGCAACTGTTAGTTTTTTTCGGTGACTATTAGTTTCTCTAGCAGCTGCCACTGGTGGCCATAGGGTTTGTTTTAAGGAGGTTGCTGGTGGTTGCCTAGTTGTTGGAAGCCTTAGGGTTTTCTTAAGAAGGCACAAAGACCAAAAATCCCATATTTGTCAACTCCGTAGAAATGATATTAACCTTCTCCGGTTACTCCCATTTTTGTTCTTGGTTGCTTTGGTTGAAAAACGATTTATTTTTCCAATTTGATCTATTAGTCAAACTGGTCAACCCCCCAAGTTGTTTGTGCTTTATAAGGCTTTATGCTCAAAAATCTCTAAGTCCCAACTTGTCCTTTGGATGCTACAAAGTCTTTACACATTGGCCAAGGAGTTTCCGGAGTTTCCCAAGAGATAGGTGTTTTTAAGAGATTTATAGGATAGAAGAGGAGCCGAGGCTAAATTCATGGCCGAACCCATTTGGGTACCACCCATATTTCCCATTCCTTTGGCAACAATACCACCCACGTCTTTTGAGGTCTTCGAGTCATCTCTGCCTCAAGACGAGGGTTCAAATTTTGAAGAGACGATGGAGGAACCACAACCTCGGGATGGAGGAAACACAGTGATGACCCATCAATTCCTATTTATCTTGCCAAGCTAAGACGACACTTCATCCAAATGCTATTCCTGTATCATCTATATCCCCAGATGAGTTTCAGGTAAGGTTCCCAAAAGGCCACCTGCTACTGGGGAGGCCGAGGCCGTTAGGGGGGAGGCTGATGATGAATCTGTCGAGGATGAGGATGAAGATACTGAGGACGAAGAGCAGGTTGACACTTCGTACGCTTCATTTTTTATATCTTTCATCAAAGAGCATGATCTCCTTTTATGGAGGCATTCGTTCAACATCAAGTCCGATATCACAATGAGGGTCTTAGACGAGGATGAGAGAGTTTTACAGGGCCAAGAAGGAGAGGTCACTGTTTATGATCAGATGTTTAGGGTCGGCGTCAGACTTCCCTTTCAACCTTCTATTAAGGACATCATATCTTATCTGGAGGTTTCTCCTACTCAATTACCCCCAACTACTGTAGAATTATCCTGGGGTACATTTCCCTATAGAAGAAAACTTTCATGGAAGAGCTGTCAGTTAAACTCTTTCTAGCCTGCTATAATATCTTATCTTAATCCAAGCAACCAGGCTATTTTCATCTAGGTGCTAGGAACTCAGATAAGAAGCTCATCCAAGTGACCTAAACATCAAACCACTATTGGAAAGAGAGGGTTTTGTTTATTCGAGGGTTCTATGCACTTGGTCAAATCCTTCTAAGACGGAAAGATCAGACCCTAGCCTTAGGCTTCAGGAAAAGGGAGTAGAGGTTGCTCATCCTAAATTTGAAGACCTCATGACCCCTGAATATCTTAAAGAGTTTGGTCTGGGGTTGACCCCCTTAAAGAGATATGTGAGTTATTTTTTCTTGAAGTCTTCCCTCGTCTCCTATATTATCTGTGCTATCATATTAACCTTTGTCTTATAGATCATACACCTAATATTCCAGATGCTATTTGGGATATAATGGCACTAAGTCTCTTATCTGGCTTGGGAAAGAAGAAGAGAAAATAATCGCCTTCAAAGAAGTCCATGATTAGGGGGCCTGCTACTACTGAGGCCACTCATAAGAGGAAGGGGTCTAAGGCTCCTATCGACACTCTCCCCGAACCCAATCTGGCTCTAACATCAGTTCTTCGTCATCTCTTAGATCTTTTTGTTCGTCCAATCTGGCCCAGCTCAAGGCTAACCCTACCTCCCTGATCACCAACATCAGGGTTTCAAAGGGAGCTATGTTTGAAGCTCCTTAGGCGACCGACAATGAATTTTGGCCAAGATGCCCCCTGCTAAAATTTATGATTTTGGCCTTCATTATACGACATAGGTATTGTCCTCTTACCTTTAATTCTCGTCATCCATTTGATGATATTTCATTTTTATCTTCCTTTGTCTTAATTTTTGCAGTATGTTTGTGCCCTAACCTCAGCCACTAAATGGATGGGTGAGAACCACCAAAAAATTTTAGACGCGAAAGGGCGATCCAAGATGAGGCCGACCTAAGAACTCAGCTAGTAGACCTTCAAGCCAACTAAAAAAGGGCCATAGACGAGGTAAAACATTAGTTGGAAACCAAGGACGACACATCAAGGAGAAGAATGAAGCCTTAAAAAGTTAAGCCATAAA
Source organism: Sambucus nigra (assembly GCA_949130495.1). NCBI lineage: Eukaryota > Viridiplantae > Streptophyta > Magnoliopsida > Dipsacales > Adoxaceae > Sambucus > Sambucus nigra. Next base: position 36,931,681 of record OX422211.1, read on the forward strand.
GTTCACGGCCGACCTTGATGCAGCCGTCAAGAAGGCTGAGGTTGATGTTGTTAAAGCATATAAGACCTACGATGAGTTCTGATTAGGCAAAAATTCTTCCTAATTTATCCCTTGATTTAGTTACTTTTAGCACCTCGAACAACGTAATTGAGTTGGATTTTTCTCATAACTGTGCTACTGACTGATCCTAATGAGTACACCGAGGTTCTGGTATTTTGTAGTGATTTTGCAGGTATTTGATGTCAAGAAATGAAAGAAAGAAATCGGTTGAATCAAGAAAGAAAGAAGGAAAAGTCTCAAGGGAAAAAGTGTAATTTCTACACGGAATTCGGATGAGGTACCTAAAGAGAAGTTGAAGACATTTCATTCACGAGCACAAAGGAAGAAATGGAACCCCAATCGGAATCCCGGAACAAAAGTTATGAGCAGTCAAAGATGAGCCAGAAAGTCAAATAGCCGGACCGGTCCTCCCCTGCTTCGGACCGGTCCACCTTGCCAAACTCCAGAAGACCCCGGATCGCATGCGAACCGAATGAGGCCAAAATAAAAAGAACCGGTCCGCCCCCGGACCGATCTGCCCCAAAATAAAAAGAACCGGTCTGCCTAAGACCCGGACCGGTCCGGTCCTCGAGATCTGGAAATCTTCTCTCTTCCTAAAAAGGCTCCTAGTGCAGTTGACTTCCGATATTATTGTAGGGTATTTAAGACCCGATTTATTGTTGTTATTGGTACGAAGAATTAGTAGGGTTTCCTGCTTCTTTTCCAAAAAAACCCTAGTTTAGCTAAGAATTGCAGTTTTAATTCAAGGCTTGAAGATTTATCCAGTAATTGTTGTGAGTATCAATTTCATTCATTGTTGAACTTATTGATTGAGTAATTTTAGTGAGTAATATTTATTACTAATTCGTTTCTACATCTAATTACCATTCTTCTTAGATTAAGCATGAATTCTTACACTTTAATTAATGTTTTCATTGAATTCAACATGTTAGGCTAAATTTACCAAGGTCGGGGTACATGAACCCAACCTGAGGTGTTAGTGTATGTGTGTAAAATTAATCCGATGAATTTATTGATTGACTATGATCGTGTTGCATAATGACACAATAATTGTAGATCTTTATATCACGTTTGCCTCTGGGTACTCGTGGTGATTTAGAGTGCAATTCGAATGTCACTATCGCGATACTGATTTACTCATCCTCAGATTAGGTATGACGCGGGCTTGAACCTCGTATACATAATACTTGGGAGTACTAAATTCCGGGTCAGATCAATCCGATAAATTTATGATTAATGTTACCACTGCACTACACTAGGGTTGGGGGATTGTATTCCCGTCCTCGTTTTTCCCATCACTTTGTCAAAAGTTTCAAAATCAATTTCTATTCATATTTTAGGTAACTTATTGTAGTTGCATTTTTCATAATTTCATCTTTGCACTTAGCTGTAATCATTCCCAAAATCAAATCATTTTCCCTTTATTTTTAGAGTCAAGGTTAGGATTCCTCTGTCTTTTCCGTCGTCACAACTTCGTTATCCTTTTTCCCTGAGGATCGATACCCGACTTGTCGGATTATTACTTGAGCGACAAGCTTACACTTAAGCCTAGAGTGAACGCATTTTTGAGACACATTTTCAGTCGCTTCAAGTTTTTGGCGCCGTTGCCGGGGAATTAGGTAGACTTAGGATTAGATTGAGTCAATCCAAAGGTTTGACCAAAAATTCCAAAAATCCAAAAACAAAACAAAACAAAAAAAGATTCACCATCATCTCTCTTAAGCTTTAATGCAAAATTCTGAAACCACTCCAACACCCCATAATACTCCAATCAACATTCACGAAAATCCAATTGTTGAGTATAATCCTGATAGTCCCCACCCTCCAAATACCCCACAGTTCTGGATCCCACCTCCCACACCGTCGCACTCAATCTCCGATAACACTCCCTTTCCCTTATTAGGACACACTTCGAGCACACCCAGTGAGAACACCGAGTCAGTAAGTGAGGGAGAGATGTCACAACAAGGCAGTGCACCCGCCGGTGAGGAAGAGGCCCCATACCGTCCGATTAGAGAATTCTTATTTCCCGAGCGTACTGTCACTCCGGGATGCATTATACTCCTGTATAATGCCGGGCACTTTCGTTTCAAAAATGGGATGATCCAGATGCTACCGCATTACCACGGTATGGATTCTGAAAAGCCATACCTCCATATTAGGGAATTTGAGGACGTGTGTGATACTCTAAATGATCAAACCTGTATATAAGAGGTAATCCGCCTCAAACTCTTCCCTTTCTCGCTTAAAGATAAAGATAAGGCCTGGCTATGGTCTTTACCTCCAAGCCAGATTCCATCCTGGAATGAGCTACAGTCGAAATTTCTCAAGAAATTCTTCCCACCACATCGAACAATCTCCATAAAGGCTCAAATTCAAGTATTCAGACAAGCTGAAAATGAGTCCTTCCATCGATGTTATGAACGTTTCAACGAGTTAGTTGCTTCATGCCCCCATCATGGATTTGATTCAGCGCAAGTCATCTCTTTTGTCTATAATGGTTTGAATCTTAACTCTAAACAACTTGTTGAAATAATGGGAAGTGGTCCGTTCATCGATTTAGATGCCCATGATGCTGAGCTTCACTTGAGGTATGTCGCCCAGACTACCCAATCCTGGGACACTTCTGATCCCAACACTCAAAATTGAAATAGACAAGAAACCACTACTCCGTCAGCATTCGGTCTATCCCATGTAGTTAAGAATTCTATGACGGATAGTCGATTGGAGACTCTTGAGATAGGATTTCGAGATTTGTTCGAGATATATGGAAAAGGACCGGCTGGACCCATTCCAAACCCAGTCGTAAAGGTGTGTGCTATTTGCGAGGCGGGACATTCAACTGAGGTATGACCGACGATACCCGCCTACAAAGCAATGCTGCAAGAGCAAGTTAGTGGTGTAGGAGGTTTTAAGGGCAATTTCGGTGCCCCGCACGGGAATTCATATAATTCTTCTTGGAAAAATCATCCCGGTTTTAGCTATGGGCAAAAACATGCCGCAATGAACCCTCCTTCGCATGTTGCCCCTCCTCCACCACAACACTTTCAACAAGCTCCACACATGCAAGGACATGTGCAAGCACCGCCACCTCAAGGAAATTATATTCCACCACAGCGGAGAACTCTCGAGGATACCATGAATCAATTCATTGCAAACCAGACCGCAACCAATGCCAAATATGATCGTTTGATCGGCGACATAAATGAGAATCTGTCTAAAATATAATCCTCATTGTGTGTTCAAGAGAAGGGAAAATTTCCTGCCCAAGGCCAACGACCTCCCCAAGGTCAAACTAGCGTTAGCTCCACCTCCACTGAACATCAGGAGCAATGTCAAGCTGTAACCACTCTTCGTAGTGGGAGAATTTTTGATTTATCACCTCCCCCACTCGACACAACGAAAGCCAAGGATATTTCGCCTGGCACGAAAGAGGCCGAAGATGTCCCCTTGAATGAGAGTGACCAAGAAGATGCTAGTGAGCCAGAGGTAGTGGTGAAACCACCTTCCGCAGCACAGTTTCCTCAAAGGTTGATTCCCTCCCACAGAGGAAACCCACGTGATGACGTGTTAGAAGTGTTAAAGCAAGTGAATCTTAACTTACCTTTCCTTGAGGCCATTAAACAAATTCCAGCATATGGCAAAGTCATCAAAGACCTGCTGACAGTTAAAAGAAAGATGAAAGTGAAGAAGAACGTCTTTCTAGCACAAAATGTGAGCTCCATCCTACTAGATGAACTCCTGCCTAAGTTCAAGGATCCCGGTGCACCCACCATTTCCTGCATCATTGGAGAAAACAAAATCGAAAAAGCCTTACTTGACTTGGGAGCAAGCGTAAATATACTCCCTTAATCCATTTATAGGCAACTTGACTTGGGCGACCTCAAGCCCACGAAAGTCACTCTCCAATTAGCGGATCGAACAGTGAAGATCCCACGAGGTATAGTCGAGGACGTGATCGTTCAAGTTGACACTTTCTACTTTCCAGTAGATTTTGTCATTTGGGACACGGAGCCCTCCTTCCACTCGAGTAATCATGTTCCCATCATACTTGGGCGTCCTTTCCTAGCTACGACTAACGCAATCATCAATACTAGGAATGGGCGAATGCAACTCACATTTGGGAACATGACCTTGGATTCCAACATCTTCCACATAGCCCAAAATGCAGGGGAGGAAGACGATCTTCACGCGGTGAGCCTCATAGATGAGATAGTAGAGGAGTACTTTGAGGAGAATTAATGTGGCGATGTTTTAGAATCCTGTTTAGCAGTGAGACACGAGAGTGAGGGGATACACACCGCCTTCGAGAGGGAGGTTGAAGAATTGAGCGATCTACTCGATGATAGTAAGTCGGACGAGGACGTGAGAGAAATTAATTGAGTTTCGAGATTCGAGGAATTACTTCCGAGGGATACGCACATGGTTCCCTCGAGTGAAAAATTTCCAACCCTCGAGTTAAAGAAACTTCCCTCCCATATTAAATATGCATATCTAGGAGAGGATGAGACATTTCCTGTTGTTATCTCCTCTAGCCTAAATGAAGGGGAGGAGGGTCAATTATTAAAAATTCCGAGGAAGCACCAAAGTGCTTTTGGTTGGTGCATAGCTGATTTGAAGGGGATAAGTACTTTAATTTGCACTCATAAGATCCATCTCGAAGAAGATGTCAAACCTTCTAGAGAAATGCAAAGAAGACTGAATCCCAACATGAAAGAAGTTGTGAGAACCAAAATAATCAAATTGTTGGATGTCGGGATCATCTACCCAATCTCGGATAGCAAGTGGGTAAGCCCTATTCAAGTCATCCCGAAGAAGTCGGGTATGGCTGTGATCGAGAATGCCAAGGGAGAGTTAGTTCCACAACGTACCACCACCGGGTGGCGCATTTGCATTGATTATCGGAAGCTCAATGCGGGAAACAGGAAAGACCATTTCCCCTTGCCATTTATTGATCAAAAGCTTAAAAGAGTAGAGGGCCACCCTTACTATTGCTTCCTTGATGGTTATTTCGGGTATAACCAAATTAAGGTAGATGTACTTGACCAGGAGAAGAAGACCTTCACTTGCCCTTTTGGTACGTTTGCCTACAAACGTATGCCATTTGGCTTGTGTAATGAACCCGTGACCTTTCAGAGGTGCATGTTGAGCTTATTTAGCGACATGGTCGAGAGAGGACTCGAAGTGTTCATGGACTATTTCAGCGTTTTTGGCACCTCTTTCGATCATTGTCTAAAAAAACTGGAAAAAGTACTTACTCGATGCGTGGAAAAGAACTTAGTGCTGAATTGGGAGAAGTGCCATTTCATGATCACCGAGGGAATAGTTCTTGGCCACATTGTATCATCCAACGGAATAGAAGTTGATAGGGCAAAGATAGATGTCATAGCTGACTTTCCCCCACCGAAATCGCTGAAAGACGTGCGCTCCTTTTTGGGTCACGCGGGGTTTTATCGAAGGTTCATTAAGGACTTTAGCGCCATCGCTAGACCCTTAAGCAACTTACTCATGAAGGACTCCCCATTTGAGTGGACTGAAGCATGCCAAAGCTCTTTCGACAAATTGAAGAACATGCTTGTGTCCGCCCCCATCATGCAAGTTTCGAATTGGTCCTTACCATTCGAACTTATGTGTGATGCCAGTGATTATGCGATCGGGGCTGTTTTAGGACAATGTCAAGATAAGCAAGCTCATGTCATCTACTACGCCAGTCGGACTCTTACCGGACCTCAACTCAACTACTCTACCACGGAAAAGGAGTTGCTAGCGGTAGTCTTTGCCCTCGATAAGTTCCGATCCTATCTCATTGGTTCTCCTATTACTGTTTTCACCGACCACAGGGCTTTAAAGTATCTACTTGCGAAGAAAGACGCCAAGCCGCGCCTCATAAGGTGGATCCTACTCCTACAAGAGTTCAATCTCTCCATCAAATATAAGAAAGGAGTAGAAAACGTCGTTGCCGACCATTTATCTCGACTTTCGTCCGACGTACCTAGTGATCCCGTACCCATAGACGAACATTTTTCGGATGAGCAGCTTTTCGCTACCTCTTCATATCCCTAGTTTGCGGACATAGTGAACTATCTTGTCAAGGGAGCCGTCCCTCCCGACTGGACACCGCAAGATAAGAAGAGGTTTCTTACTTGGTCGCGCATGTTCTTTTACGATGATCCATTCCTTTTTAAATACTCTGCAGACCAAATCATCCGACGATGTGTACCGGATGACGAAATCCCAAAAGTCATCCAGTTTTGTCATTCGGAAGCTTGTGGAGGTATTTTTCGACTAGAAAGACGGCCGCTAAAATTCTACAATACGACCTCTATTGGCCCACAATCTTCCGGGATGTGAACGATGCTTGTAAATCATGCAATAGGTGTCAACGGATGGGAGCCATCACTCGATGAGACATGATGCCTCTTACCCCTATACTCATTATTGAGATATTCGACTGTTGAGGTATTGACTTCATAGGCCCTTTCCCTCCATCCTTTGGTTTCCTATACATCCTCGTCGCGGTAGACTACGTTTCCAAATGGGTGGAAGCTATAGCTACCAAGACTAATGACACCAAAGTGGTTATAAAGTTCCTACAGGAACACATACTTTCCCGCTTCGGAGCACCGAAAGTAATAATCAGCGATAATGGTACGCACTTTTGCAATAGACCATTCGAGAAGATTATGAGAAAGTATAGTGTCGTTCACAAGGTTGGAACGACATATCACCCACAAACTAATGGACAAGCCGAGCTAGCAAATCGGGAAATCAAGAACATTCTTGAAAAGACCGACAATCCTACCCGAAAAGATTGGTCCCTTAGATTGAACGATTCGCTATGGGCCTACCGTATCGCATATAAGAATCAACTTGGCATGTCCCCTTTCCGCTTTGTGTATGGAAAACCTTGCCATCTTCCTGTTGAGCTCGAACACAAGGCGTATTGGGCGATTAAGGAATTGAATTATGCCATGGATAAGGCCGGTAAAACCCGCAAGCTTCAATTGAATGAGTTAAAAGAACTACGCAATGATGCGTATGAGAATGCCAAAATTTCGAAAGAGAGGATGAAACTCGCTCATGATAGCATCATTCGACGAAAAGAGTTTCTCCCCGGGCAAAAAGTTATCCTCTACAATTCTCGGCTTCACCTCTTCCCAGGCAAGTTGCAGTCACATTGGTCTGGCCCATTCGTCGTGAAGAATGTTTTCCCCCACGGAGCTATTGAACTAGACGATTTAAAAGGGGGGATACATTCAAAGTGAATGGACAACGCCTAAAGCCATATCTAGAGGCGTGTGCAGAAGAAGTCGACACCGTTTGGTTGTCGGACCCCGTTTACGAGGTTGGGTGATCTGTTGAAGTGAGGTCATCGCACCCCCGACGTGTATGGGGTGAGAGTCGTGTGTGTGAGACTCATGTGTGTTTTGAGAGTCGTTAGGACTAGGTTTCGTTTGAGAGAAGCATTCGTGTGTTTTGGGGAATTCTGAGTCAAAGGGTGTTGACTAGTGAAATCGAGAGGGTCCTAATTCAATTGGATAGAGAGGATATCGAGAACGTGACATTTTTTGAAGAAGAGAGCTAGAAATCGAAGTAAAAAAAGTCCAGCCCCAAAACCCTGGGTGGACCAGTCCGCCACTACCCCGGACCGGTCCGACCCCGGACCGATTCCTTTTATTTTTAAAGGAACCGGTCCGCCTGTCGAGTGTTTGAAAAGTCAAAAGGCCGGACCGGTCCGCCCCTACCCCGGACCGGTTCGCCTTCTGCAGACCTTCCTCTTCCTCTTCCCTAGATTCACCCCCCTTTCCCCCCAATCCCATTCATTCCCTCCAACCCATTCATTCCTTTTCCCAACCCCAACCTTTCCCTCCCAAATTCATCCCCTTTTCCCTCCAAACCCTTTCCCTCCAAACCCTTTCCCTCCAAAACCAACCTTTCCCCTCCCCTTTCCACTATAAATGCACCTCCAATCCTCCATTTCTCCTCACACCTAAAACCCAAATCCTCTCTTCTTCCTCTCTAGTTTTTCCAGCACTACTTCCCTCCTATTTCCATGGCCCCCCATGATGCCCCCACCAAATACGACTCCACCGTGATCCACCCCTCCGGTCACGGCGAATACCGCTCCCGCCAAGAGGAGCGATGGTGCGCTCCATACTTCGGTATGGGCCGCAAACTCCATATGGAGCGCGCGGTCCAATGGGAAGCTCTGCCCAACTCCGTCACCGCTCTTTTCATGGCCCTGGGTTGGTGCCGTTTCCTCAACCAACCTCACAAAGCGGTTTGGGCAACCGAAGTCCGCTCATTCTATGGTACACTCGTACGGACGGGCCAATTCGAGGCCGAAGCTTTCATAGATGGGACTCCCATTCCCTTTTCCTTGGCCCGTCTCACGGCCAAGTTGGCCGAGTTTGATGTCCCGGATGTCCAAGAATTCACTTATCACCAAAATTTCCTCCCGGTCGACAAGGACATTATCATGGCCCGAATTGCACCGAACGTGGTTTGGGCGGGGAAAACCGTCGCCGTTTGACGACTCAACGAGAAGGCGCGCCTTACATTTCAGATTGTGTGCGCCAACCTATTGCAAACGTCTAATGACTCTGCCATGCGGCCCCGGCAAGCTACCTTGACATATCATCTCTTCGACCCCCACACTTCCATCCATTTGGGTCGCACCTTATACGCGGACATCATTAACGCCTCCTTGGATGAGAAGGGTGTCTCCCCACTTCCCTATGACCGATTGATCACGTCCATCCTTAAGGATGCTGGCATAGAGGCGACGAGCGACCTTACGCGTCTCCCTGTTCCTTTGGGACAAGGGACCCGCACCAAAAGCGCCAAACAGCTAGCCGTCTTCCGGGCTAGGAGGAGTGATGATGTCGATGAGGGGGCTGCCTCGAGCGACAATGAGGAAGATATAGGGGCAGCTGGAGAAGACGTTGAGATGGGGGATCTCGGTCTGGACGAAGAGTCGGCCGACGACGAGGATGACCCAGATTTCGAGTGGGAGGGCACGAACCTAACAGCGCGTATATCGGCGCTCGAGACCAACTTCAATACCTTCCAGACCAACTACGAGCACGACATGAACATTGTTCTCCGCTTCCAAGCGGACATCTATCGGCGCTTAGGGGATCCTAATGAGCCACTACCTTCCTACTACCAAAACCCCTATGACCCCAACGCGCCGGGTTCCTCCCATCCCCCACCCTGGTGAAGCTTTATATGGTGTTGGCAATATTTTTTTCTTTATTTTTCCCTGATTCACAGTTGTATGTTTTCCCCTGCACATGTAACACAGTCTTGTTGTAATAAAAACTGCATTTTCTCTATTGGTTTGTTTTATTTTTCCGCACTTTTTATTCGCTTTGAGTTAGATTTTAGTCCTTTTTTGCTTGAGGACAATGCAAAAGTCTAAGTTAGGGGGGGTCACAAGTGCGTATTTCTAAAACTTCACAAATTTTCCAAAATGCCCAAAAATTTCAAAAAAAAAAAAATCATAAAATTTTGAAAAACCCAAAATATTTTTGTTCAAAATAAATAAAAATTGGAATTCAAAATTGTCAAAAATATCATTAAAAGTCGAATTGAAGTCTCAAGTTGTAAAATTCAGCGTACACAAAGCCAAAATTGACCAAAGATGGAAATTGAGCGAAAATTGACGACTTAACGAATAAGTGTGGAGATTAACAAACCCGGTGAGATTCGAGCCTATCACTTTTTGCGAGTTTTTAAATCAATCCGAGTTAATTGTTAACTCAAAGTTCTTTTCAGCGCCTAAAAAGTTGTCAAGGATCTCAATCCTTTCATTTTGATCGGTTTTGAAAAATGTGTGTAATATTGCTTTGAAAAACGTGCCAAACTGATCTCTAAACGTAAAATTCATCTCAAAACGCATACGGTGACGCAATTGGCATTTTGGGCAATGAAGTAGGCCCTCGTTTGTTACCCAAAAATATTGGCTAGAAAAGTAGCGAAAAATTACCCCTTTTGTAAACCAATTTGAGCCAAACAAATTGTCCCTTTCGTTTGATAACCCGAAAAACCCAAATAGCCGGAATTGTGAAAAATGAGAAAATTCAGAAAATAAGTCCGGAAAGTGCATAAAAAGGGGCAAGAAATAAATAAATATGCTCAACAAAAATAAAAAAAATAAAAATATATATATATATTTTTTAGCAATAGCCCGGAAAAAGCACAAATGGACATCATTAATGACTTTTCCAATTCCAACCTTCCCGACAATTGTCATTTTACCCCATATACCTTACAACCCGAAAAAGTTCTAACCGAGTCTAAATTGTGAAATTGGTTACCGGGTGGAGAGCTAATACACCAAAAGATAATAAAGGAGATTAAGTGCGCGAAATAAAAGCAATGTTCCCGTTTTTAAAACCGTAATCCTTTGATGAGGTCCTTTCACTACAAAATTTCCGTCTTTCTAACCGTATGCATGATTTTGCTTCCATTACATTTACTCTTTATATCACGCAAACCAAGAGAATACCCATAATCCGAGAGATTCGTATGTGAGAGCATTCCGTGAGAAATTGAAATCAAAACGAATTTTCGGATAAGTAACGTAATGACCAATCGGTGGAAATTAGCGGTTATATTTCTGGCTACGCACACACACACCACGGTTTGAGACTTGTAAATATGACTTGATGATGACTATTTTCTGGAAAAGTTTAAATTGCACAATTTTTGCATATTTTGAATTCTCTTTGAGTCGAATTTTGTGGGTATATTCTCTGCAAACCCTCACGAGACAACACTCGTCCTACTAGGGTAACCTAGGGGTTTAACGGCTTGTTGCATACGCTAAATGCAATCGCTTGCCCGCGAAAAAGGTATTTTATCCCAATAAAATGATTTTTAAAAGAGTTGTGCCACGGTAGGATTCTTTTACATTGCTCGGGACGCGCAAAGTTCTAAGTTAGGGGGGTTTGATTAGGAATAAATTCTTCCTAATTTATCCCATGATTTAGTTACTTTTAGCACCTCGAACAACGTAATTGAGTTGGATTTTTCTCATAACTGTGATACTGACTGATCCTAATGAGTACACCGAGTTTCTGGTATTTTGTAGTGATTTTGCAGGTATTTGATGTCAAGAAACGAAAGAAAGAAATCGGTTGAATCAAGATAGAAAGAAGGAAAAGTCTCAAGGGCAAAAGCGTAATTTCTACACAGAATTCGGATGAGGTACCTAAAGAGAAGTTGAAGACATTTCATTCACGAGCACAAAGGAAGAAACGGCACCCCAATCGGAATCCCGAAACAAAAGTTATGAGTAGTCAAAGATGAGCCCGAAAGTCAAACAGCCGAACCGGTCCGCCCCTGCCTCTGACCGGTCCGTCTTGACAAACTCCAGAAGACCCGGGATCGCATGCGAAACGAAGGAGGCCAAAATAAAAAGAATCGGTCCGCCCCCTGACCGGTCCGCCCCAAAATAAAAATAACCGGTCCGCCTAAGACCCGGACCGGTCCGGTCCTCGCGATCTGGAAATCTTATCTCTTCCTAAAAAGGCTCCTAGTGCAGTTGACTTCCGATATTATTGTAGGGTATTTAAGACCCGATTTATTGTTGTTATTGGTACGAAGAATTAGTAGGGTTTCCTGCTTCTTTTCCAAAAAAAACCCTAGTTTAGCTAAGAATTGCAGTTTTAATTCAAGGTTTGAAGATTTATCCAGTAATTGTTGTGAGTATCAATTTCATTCATTGTTGCACTTATTGATTGAGTAATTTTAGTGAGTAATATTTATTACTAATTCGTGTCTACATCTAATTATCATTCTTCTTAGATTGATCATGAATTCCTACACTTTAATTAATGTTTTCATTGAATTCAACATGTTAGGCTAAATTTACCAAGGTCAGGGTACATGAACCCAACCTGAGGTGTTAGTGTATGTGTGTAAAACTAATCCGATGAATTTATTGATTGACTATGATCGTGTTGCATAATGACACAATAATTGTAGATCTTTATATCACGTTTGCCTCTGGGTATTCGTGATGATTTAGAGTGCAATTCGAATGTCACTATAGCGATACTGATTTACTCATCCTCAGATTAGGTATGAAGCGGGCTTGAACCTCGTATACATAATGCTTGGGAGTACTAAATTCCGGGTCAGATCAATCCGATAAATTTATGATTAATGTTACCACTGCACTACACTAGGGTTGGGGGATTGTATTCCCGTCCTTGTTTTTCCCATCACTTTGTCAAAAGTTTCAAAATCAATTTCTATTCATATTTTAGGTAACTTATTGTAGTTGCATTTTTCATAATTTCATCTTTGCACTTAGCTGTAATCATTACCAAAATCAAATCATTTTCCCTTTATTTTTAGAGCCAAGGTTAGGATTCCTCCGTCTTTTCCGTCGTCACAACTTCGTTGTCCTTTTTCCCTGAGGATTGATACCCGACTTGTCAGATTATTACTTGTGCGACAGGCTTACACTTGAGCCTAGAGTGAACGCATTTCTGAGACACATTTTCAGCCGCGTCAAGTTCCAAGGCTTCGGCTTGGAGTACTTGGAAAGGGGAATAAAGACGACCTGCAGATGGGTCACTATCCTCCATTCGGCCATCGCTCGAAGCTGCTGACCTTGAAGCGCCCCTTATGGTAGAGGCTCTATCATACGTTGAGTCTCTAGCCACGGCCGAAGGAGAGGGGACATCGGCCAACCCCAAAGTCGTGGGAGGCAATGCTAATGGGCCGATAATTGCAGCTAGTGGTAGAACTGACGCCGTTGCCCATACTGAGCCGACACAATAGGGTGGACGTCTGTGGCCGATACCCTTATTTTTGTAATACTTTTGCTTATCATGTACACGAACCCTTTTGTCGTCTTTGTAATTTACATTTTATGAAATGAAATCCTTTATTGTCCTCTTATTTGTAGTCTCTCTTGATTTTGCTTGCATGCCTTAGTTATGCTGTTGTGTCGTCCCTCGTATCATCCATGAGTTGTCGTCCCGTCCGAGGGAGTGTATTCACCACATTAATGATGTATTTGAATAATGACTATGAATAAATGATTTAAAATTTGCATTCACCAAATTATGGTGTTTAGGCATAAGTTATCCCTCGTCGTTTTGAAAGTGTATGAAGGGTCGTCCCGTCCATGCACTGTCGTCTCGGCCAAGGCAGTATTTTGACCAAATCAATGATGTTTAACAACAACCACAATTAAGTGATTTAAAATCTGCATTCATCAAATTATGGTGTTTAGTCATAAGTCCTCCCTCGTCGTTTTGGAAGTGTATGGAGGATCATCCCGTCTATGCACTGTCGTCTCGGCTGAGGGAGTAAGTTAATCAAATTAATGTTGTATAACAAAAACCACAACTAAGTGATTTAAAATTTGCATTCAAGAAATTATGGTGTTTAGGAGCAAGTCCACCCTCATCGTTTTGAAAGTGTATGGAGGGTCGTCCGTCCATACAATGTCGTCTCGGCTAGGGAGTAAGTTCACCAAATTAAAGATGTTTAACAATAACCACAACTAAGTGATTTAAAATTTTCATCCACCAATTTATAGTATTTAATAATAAATTCCCTTCGATGTTGTTGGAAGTCCGTGGACAAGGTTGACCCCATCTGGACTGTCGTATCACCGAGGCAACATAAGCTAACTTCACCATGAATTTGTTTTGTAGCTTAAGATGAGTTGATAGATACAAATAAATAAATTAATAGATAATTGTATGAGGGAACACTTGGATTTCATTTGAATTTCATTTGAATTTCATTCCTCTGAGTCTCAAACACGTGTATTACAGTAGAATTGAAAAAAGACAGCAGGACTGTGATTTCATTGGTAATATTTCTTGAGGTGGTCGGCGTTCCACATGTTGGAGAATGTCTCTCCTTCTAAGTTTTCTAATCTGTACATTCCTCGTACCACCTATTCGAATACACTATATGGTGCATGCCAATTTGGATGAAGATTATTGAGTTTCTGCCATGTCTTTTTAAGCATTAAGTCCCCTACCTTCAGTGGCGCGCCTTTACTCTCTTGTTATAGAATCTTGTTGTTATTTGTTGGTAGCCAGCTTGCCTAACTTCCGCATCTTCACTTCTTTCTTTTATAAGGTCCAAACCTTCTCTCATCACTATTATTTTCAAGGTCGTAGGTTTAAACCCTATGAGTAGGCAGACCTAATTCCGTCAGCACGACTGCCTCAGAACCGTAAGCAAGCATAAATTGGGTCTCCTCGGTTGGGGTCCTCTTAGTTGTCCTGTAGGCCCATAGGACAACATACACTTCTTCAATCCATCTCCCCTTTGCATCCTCTAACTTCTTCTTGATTCCATCAAATATCGTTCGATTTGTCACTTCCATCTTCCCATTAGCTTGGGGTCGGCTAGGGGTTGAGAAGAATTTCTTGGTGCCGATCTTTTGTCGTAATTTTCTAAGGAGACATTCTTAAATTGTGTTATATTATCATAAATTAGGGTGTTGGGTAGGCCGTAGTTACAGATGATGTTTTTCCAAATGAACGGAAAAGTCTTCTGCTTCATAATTGTAATAATCAGTTCAGGCTCCATCCACTTCAAAAAGTAATCTATCGCCACGATCAAATAACGATAATTATTCATGGCTCTGGGTAAGGGTACTACCAAATTAATTCCCCATTAAGCAAATGACAAGAGACATGTGATGGAGCTCAGAGGCTGGTGGGGAATGGTAGCAAATCTCTAGCACTTATCGCACTTCTTGACATATATTGCAGCATCATTGGCCAAGGTTGGCCACTAATACCCCTGGGTAATAATCCTCTTAGCCAAAGATCTTCCCCCAATGTGACTGGAGAAGGGGCCTTCATGCACGTCCTTTAGGATGTATGCTACCTCAGATGGATGGACACATCTGAGCAGAAGAAGAAGAAATGCTTTCTTGTATAAAGAGTCTTCTATAATGGAGAACTTAATAACTTTATATCTCAACTTTCTCTTCTTGGTCATTAATTCTGGTAATTCCCCATTCTTTATATACATGATTAGAGATTACTTCAAGGAGACTCCCATATTCAAATTCAGATAAGACTCCAGAGTTCTGTTCTCCTACTCAATGGTCTATCGATGTAAGATTTATACGGGCACCGTCTTCTTTATCTCCGTTCTTGTAGTTGAGGTCAGCCTTGCAAGGGCATCAACTTGTCCATTGTCCAATCGAGGTATCCTCTTTAACTTCACCTCATTGAAATTCTTCAGCATTAATGTCATCCTCTCCAAACATTTGTCCATCTTATCATCCTTTTCCTCCTATGCTCCCAAAACTTAATTTATAACAAATCTGGAGTCATTGTGAACTAGGAGTTGGTTGATGTTCAGGGCTCGAGCGATGGAGAGGCTTGCTATGAGAGCTTCTTATTCGGACTCATTATTTTAAGCTTTAAAGTTGAACTTTAATGCATATTTAATATTTGTTCCATCTTGTGCCGACACTATCAGGGCTGCGCCATTTTCACTCTCATAAGAGGACCCATCGATGAAGAGGCTCTAAACTATACCATTCTCAGAGAAATTTCCTTATACCAGGGATCAATTTTTGAAGAGATATCATTCCTCTTCATTCTTAAATACTTTCCCCCTTGTTGAACTTGTCTCAACCTTATCCGAGGGAGAGCTTACACTATTTCTTTTCTCACAGCCAGTAGTCTCACAATTTTCACTATTGGCCTCATCCCAGGTGAAATTGGCCACAAAGTCTGCTAATACCTGCCCTTTGATGTCCACTCTAGACTGATAGATGATATCAAATTCTTCAAGCTCTATTTCTTAAGCCATTGGTCTCCTCAGTTTCTCAGGCTTATGGATAACCTACCAAAGTGGAGAGTCTCTTAGGACAACCATTGTGTGGGTCTAGAAGTACGACTTCATCTTCCTTGAAGCATGAATTAGAGCATATGCTAATTTTTCCATCCCGGGGTACCTCTGTTTAGCCCCCTAGAGCTCCTTGCGGTTAAAATATATCGACTTCTATACTCCATCCTCATATCTTACAATGGCAACGCTAATAGCCGACTCTGAGATTTCTAAATACACATAAAGCTTTTCCCCTTGGACTGACCGTGACAATAATAAGGGAGATTCGGGGTAGGACTTCAACTCCTAGAAGGCCTTGTCATATTTCTCATTCCATTCGAAAGTTTTTCTAAGAACTTTAAAAAATAGAAGACATTTGTTGGTGGCTCTGGACACAAACATGTTAAGTGCCGCCACTCTCCCAGTCAGCCTTTGCACATCCTTGATCAAAGTTGGAGTCTCAATCTCCATCAAGGCCTTGATCTTTCATAGATTGGACTCTATTCACCCGTGATTTACGATGAAGCCCAAGAATTTTCTCGCTCCTATGTTGAACACGCACTTTTTAGGGTTAAGCTTCATCCTGTATCTATCCATCATGTCAAAAGTTTACCTGAGGTCGGCCACATGGGTGTCGTCCCTGAGACTTTTAGTAAGCATATCATCAATATAGACTTCTATCGTCTTCCCAATTTGATCCTTAAATATTTTGTTGACAAGCCTCTGATAGGTAGCTCCAGCATTCTTCAAATCGAAGGGCATGACCTTATAGCAGTAGGTCCCTTTATCGGTTATGAGGGAAGTATTTTCCTTATCGATGGGGTTCATGGATATCTAGTTGTAGACCGAGTAGGCATCTACAAACTCATCAGCTCATTGCTTGCTGTGGAATCAACTATCTGGTCGATTTTGGTAAAAAAGAAGCTCTCCTTGGGGAAAGCCTTATTCAGTTCGGTAAAGTCCACAGATATTCTCCACTTTCCATTAGCTTTGGGGATGATAACCGCGTTAGCCATCCAATCAGGATATATCACCTCTCTTATGAAGTCATCTTTTTTTAGCTTCTTTACTTCTTCCCGAATGACCACATATTTCTCCCAGGAATAGATTCTTCTCTTATATCGTATCGACCTAGCATCGTCGGCCACATTCAGTTTATGGAAGAAAAGTTTAGGATCTTTGCCCAATATATCCTCGTGACTCCATGCGAAGATACTTTTCCTCTCTCTCCAGAGTTGGATCATCTCTTCCTTGATATCTCCTCTCATTGCTGACCTGAACAATTTCTTTTGGATCGTACTCACTGAGGATGATGGATTCTACCTCTTCCATGGCCTCCCCTTTCTTCAATTTGGTCTCATCCCTGGAATCCAGGGTATCAATACTGTAGGTAATAGTTTCTTTCTTATGATCCTCCCTGTCCTCGGCTGAGTTGAAGTAGCATTCACGTTCTAACACTTGATTACCTTGGACTTCCCCTACCCCATAAAGGGTCAGGAATTTTACCATTTGGTGTACAATGGATGGCACGACCTCAAATTCCTTGAGGGATACTCTTCCCATGATAATATTATAAGTCGAGAATACACTTTCATCCATCACAAAGAATTGACCTTCTTTATTAACCTCTTAGGCCAAACATCTCCCATTCTGACGCCCATTTCATACATTCCCAATGGATGAACCTTCTCATCGTTGAACCCTATCAGAGGATGATGATAAAGGACGAGCCTCTTCTTAATGAGTTCCAAACCTTTAAAATATAGGCAGAACATAACATCGGTCGAACTTCCCTCGCCGACCAATATCCTCGACACGTCATACCCATTCACTCTAGTTGTAATTACCAAAGGTTCATCCCGAGGAGCTAGGATTCCTTTGATGTCAAGTCTTAAAAAATCCACAATTAAGGTATCCATATCTACCTTATTTCTCTTATCTAACTTTGTAGTAACTTCGTCCGAGTTAACAACTTCAACCTTGGGAAGGGCCTTAGCCTCAGCCACATGCTACTTACGATCAACCACTTCTGCCCCACCCCCTACTAGGCCTCCACAGATCATCTTCACATCAAACGAGATCATGTGGAGTTGATTTTTTGGATCATCGTCCTTTGGTGGTAGGTCTGGGTCGTCATATAAGGCATCATCCTTCTTCCCTAGGACATATTCCGTGCACTCATCGGCCCTTCTTTTTCTAGGGTCGTCACATCCCCTCTTTGGGATACCACTGCTCATATACATTCTTAGCTTCCTAGCCTTAAGCCTCTTCTCAATCTCATCTTTCAAGACGTAACACTTGTCGATTTAGTTTCTGTGATCTTGGTAAAATTCACACCATAATATTTTATTCCTTTTGTGAGGGGGAGCTTTCAGCTTTTCAGGCCATCTTAGGGATCGATCATTGTTGATCTCATTCAAAATGTGCTCGCAGCTGACCATGAGAGGAGTATACCCGACAAACTTGTCATCATTTGATCTATTCTTTCCATCTTCATTCTTTTCCTGAAACTTTCTCCCACTGCTAGTCCCTTTCTTATCCTCGTACTTAGCTACCATAGCCTCCTCAGCATTATTGACTTTATCGGCCATCGCCAATAGCTTGGCTATAGACTTCGGTCGATCGTTAGCAAGCTTCCAAAGCAATTTACCTTTCTGCATGACTCCTATTAACACTATTATCGTAATACTTTACTTATAATACTCTACGTCCAACTTTTCCTTAATAAACCTCGCGTTGTACTCCCTGAGACTCTCATTCTTCCCCTACTTAACGTATAGCAAGTGAGTAGTCTTCTTATAGGATCTAACCCCAAAGAAGAAGTTATGGATGAATTGTTATGCGAGTTGCTTGAAATTTTTAATGGAGTACTTTGGGAGTGAAGCAAACCATATATGGGCAGCTCCAGTCAAGGTGGTCAAGAATGCATGGAATTTCATCTCATCTGAGATGGAGTAGATGTTCGCAGCTGACTGGTACATCTCTACGTGGTGTACAGGGTTGGTACTCCCATCATTCCTTGGAGTAACCGCTGGCGGCTTGAATTCAGTAGGGGTTTGGAAGTTAACTATTTTTTCCATAAAAAGGAGAACCTTCTGAGTATCCCCTCTGCAAGGGGTCGCGGCTCTTAAGGATATCTCTGATATTGTTTTCTAGACTTTGAGTTGATTCATTCCAAGGCCTCTCAACCGTTTCAATAATGTCGGCCAGGCCAATGTTACCCCTGCTACCTCAACGGGTCGAACTGAGGGTCCCCTTACTGCTGACTTGCGTCGACTATTTACTTCTCCCTGACCCTCGTTTCGGCCACACGGGGGTTGTCCGTCTTCCCCCACCCGCCTTGATCTAGTATTTGTCCTTGACATGGACAGCCTTTTTCTCAAATCACCAACTTGGTCGAGCCTTTTAAAGTCTGACCCTCTTTTTAATCGCTCAAAAGTTGAGCCCCTAAGTTGGGCATCAGTGCTCGGCCTTCTATCATGACCTCGGCTTCCTTGGATGGTGCCTACCATATTCTCGGATACTTCGTATGCAACCCAACAAATAACTGGAGCATCTTCAGCCTCATAATCATCATAACGGTCCTCCGGACATGGCTAGCCTTGCCTCCCCAGGCATAAATGCCTAGGGTCAGCAACATCCCTCTACCGTTGAAGAGGAGGTAGATCCTTACCAGGTGCCTAAAGTGGTCCCCTAGCCCCCTGATGATGCTCCCCAGCTGTCGGAGTACTCATCTCCGGTAGGTCACCCATTGGCCTGATTACCACGTTCTGGCTGAAGGCAGTCAGCTGCTCTTGTATTGCTTGGTGGCTTATCACCAAGGATTTCAATGCTGCTGCCACTTCGACCATTTCTGACCGAGGAGGTATGTTGCTGGAACTAGGACCACTAGATGGTGGTAGTGGTGGTGTAAATATTGATGCCATGTACTAAACCTTATAAATGAGCCATAGTTAAAGAGTAAAAGCCTTGTAGCTAAATAGGAACTCTTTTAATCGTGAAACATCTCCACAGGAGGGGATGTCTGGTTCACCACTAGGGAGTTCGATGAGGACAATCTAGAAAAGGGAAGAGACGATGCTACTTGTTTCCACATATGGCTCTAGACTGATGATACCATAAATGGTATCACCAGGTCATATAAGTATGTAGCTCAAACATATATACAACAATTGCAATAATAGCACATCAATTCAACAAATAAGGAGATGAGGTGAAGGGGATGAACGCCTAGATTTAAATCATTCGGCCGGAGCCTACATCCACCCTTTGTGTGTGAGTGAAATCCCCTGGTAAATATAGCTCTAATGGCCTGGTTATAACACAAGCTTTCTCTTTCTCTCTCTCTCTCTCTCTCTCTCTCTCTCTTCTGTATACAAATGAGCAGAGATTTAACTAGGGTTTGAATTAATTGATCCTTTACAATGAAGAGGATGAAAGGTATATATAGTTCTTAGGGGTTATAGTTACCCCCCCCCCCCCAGCATGTTGTATGCGTGAATGTATTGCTCTTAACCAATCCAGCATGGACCTTGATGACTAAATATTCCCTCATATGAGGTGATCATCTGGTAGTAACGGTTTCGCTCACGTGTGGTCTATGTACCACATGCACTGATCCACACGTCCCCCAAACCACACGCTATGATGATGTCACCCTCAACCAATATTCCTGAGCTGAGGCCAAGGCTGTTGATTAAGGAGTTGGCGGCATCATTGATGCTATACAGATAGGTCGGGGAGATCGTAGTCTTGCATTCACTTGTGGTCGAGGCCGAGGTCCCACACTTATCAATTTTTGGGTAGGTGGTGTTCAGCTTATCATTGAGGCCGAGGTCGATGGTTATCTCAGGTACGACCTAGGGATGAGGTAAGATCTAGCTTAATTGTCGTGTCGTCATAGACCGAGTATACTGTCAGCTGGGACGAGGGTATATTCTGGCATATCTAATCCAATGAACCAACCTTCTCTTATCACAAAGTATTGATACCCCTGAACATATGATCTAAATCAATAACCTCCACTACATCCCGCACATCTCAGTCGGCACATGGTACACGTTCCCAATGTCGAATGCGAATCCCAAACTGATAGATTCACCATATGTCAAAGTACGTCCACATAATTAACAATATATATATATATATATATATATATATATATATAGAGAGAGAGAGAGAGAGAGAGAGAGAGAGAGAGGTTCTAAATCAAAATTTTTAATGAACCTAATAAAACATTGAAAAATAACACAATTAATTTTAATTCCTATGTTATAATTGGTCCGCGCCAGCGGCAACGGACATGCACGTGACATAAGTTATTTTTAAATATACACACATAACAAACCTTACAACCCCCCCAACCAGCAATCTCCTTTCACCCAACAACCCGAATTAGCCCTAAACTAACCCATCACCTTCTCTCTCTTCTTCCACCATCCTACCAATTTCTGTCTACAACTTGGATTATTGGAATTCTAGATTAGAGCATGAACACGTAAGATTAGTTTCTCAGTTACGACAAGCGAGACTGTTTGTGATATGTTTGCTAGAATTAGTTCATTTCTATTCCAGCAACACAAAAAGGATGCTTAATCTTTACAAATGATCTGAATCCAAATCGCATTCATTATCTGAAGATTAATGCAAAAATTGACAAAGTGAATGATAATCTTTTTGCCTATAATAAGAATGCAAGGAAGTTTATTTCCGAATTGATGACAGTGCTATCTTGCGAGGTCAATACAAACCCGATCGGCTATCCATACCCATGATAATGCCATCTTGTAAGGTCAATCCAACCCGATCAGTTATCCATACCCAGAAATTGATACAATTCAAACCCAATCATCTATCCATACCCAGAAACCAAACTAAACGCGTTTCCAATCATATAAAACTGATGACTGATGGCAGATGGGTTAGTTGAGGGGGTGGTGGGGTAGTGGGGGTGGTTTAAAAAACATGCGTGTGTGTGTCACGTGCGTGTCCGTTGCCTCTGGAGCAGACCAATTACAATAAGGAATTAAAATTAATGGGTTTGTTTTTTAATATTTTATTAGGTTAATTAAAAAGTTCATTTTTTAGTTTCACTTTAGAATCTCTCTCTCTCTCTCTCTCTCTATCTATCTATCTATCTATCTATCTATCTATCTATCTATCTATCTAGGGTAACACATACACTCAAGTATATCCAAAATATCCGAATCCCCGCATCGTGAGATCCTTATCTCGATTATGTTTTCTATCTCTTAATGCCATGTCCAACATATGTAACCATATAGGATACCACGTACACTCAAGCTTATCCTAGAACATCTAAATCCCTAAACAGTGGATTATTCGCTATGTTCTTAGGTTTATCAACTCTTAACCTTATTAAATTCAACTCCTAGTTTATTCCGTGTTTAACTATGATTACATGTATCTCTATTTATATACACATACTCTCGTAATGTACATATATGTTGTCTCATTTAATTACTAAGTCAATTGTATGACCAATAATCTCTCAAAACCTAAATTAATCTCCCAAACACTTTGACTAGTTACTCTATAAGCTCAATGTGTACACAGGACCATAAGACAACGCTCTCTAGTGTGTCTACCCAATCTAATCAAATCCTTATTTCCGGATAGTACAATTTATTAAAATAATAACCATCCTTCTTTCTTAATTATAGTTACAAAATTTATTTTTTAGTTTATATATTAATTAACCTAACTTTAGAATTTTTCCAAGCATCTCTCATTTGGATAACCTGTTATATTCGAATCAATTCGGGATAGCTACACTGATTATTCCCCAACCATATCCTTGTCCAACACAGAGGTTGAATCAATTCTCACCTAAAAGAAGGCCCGTGTTTTCCTAAACAAACATTTCCTCCCTAAATCTTCCACGAATGGTTTTCAAATCTCCAAATCGAAACGTGAGCAACACCAGAACTTAAATCTAAGTGTGAGTACATGTTTCTAAATGTTTTTATATTCATACGAGTCTAATAACACCAAATCCAAGATCAAAACCTAATGATCCAAACTTTGCAACATAACTCATCGTTAAATCATCTTATGGCTTATTCATCACTAACTTCATAACTAAGACTTAAATTAACATGGGAAACATTGAAATAATGGATCCTTATCCTAAATAATTGATAAAATCTCATCCTAAATCATTGATAAAATCTCAGATTTACGATATTTAGTCCAAGAATTTCATAATCAATTCATCAAAGTACAAGTATCTAATGCAAGACAGATTTGCGTTTCTTCTAATTCACCAACATTTATGATATATCAAATCATTAACAAATTAACGCTTAAACATGCCTTAGTATTCAGATTTGAAAAAGGGAAAACACGTATTCTAAAAATGGTACAGATTTATAATGAAGAATTCAAGATATTCTAGCTTGAAAATTGAAGAACACGAGGTCCTAGGCTTGAGATCTTATGATGTTCCCTCCTTGGACTTTATCTGCTTTTCCCAAAGACCCATGGCTGCTAGGGTTTTGCTTCTCCTTAGAATAAATGATAACTTAGTTTTGGGCTCCCAAATGGGCCAAAAATACTACTCGGATTGATCCAAAAATCTTCCTAAGGGTATACCTACCTCGGGCCCGATTTAAAGCGGTAAAAAATAAATAAACGGACATCTGTGTCACCCTAGAGTCCAGTCTAAATGATACTACCCACAACACACAGTAATATCTCATGACATTAATAATTTATTCACTTAATTATTCTACGTGTACACATAGTCCACAATCATATAATTAATATCACTAATTAATTATTCAAAACACATGTTATAAAAATAATACTTCATGCAATATTTAATTATTATATAAATTAAGCCAATTAATTATTACTAAACCACAAAAGTAATAATTAGTCCCAATTATGAATTTATTTCTCACTTAATAAATAATAAATATATTCCACGAAAGTATGAGGTATTACATTCTCCCCCCCCCCCCCCTAATAAAGGAATTCCGTCATTGGAATTCGCTAAAGCAGAATGTCAAAATGTAACCGGCACAAATATCATAAGCTTATACACATTTATATTGTACCCATATCCCACGAGATAAAACAACCACACATAAAGCCTTATGTGTACTTGTTGTAGAATAAAGTTTTTTAATCAAAACCCAAGTAATACCTACAAAATGTGATAAAAATTAATATAGAGGCAAGTGGGGTTATCAATCGAACTTTCAAATGTGAAGAACTAAATGTGTGAAGATAATTTCAAAATTCATTTTCAATTTCCCCCCCTATTTTTCACTTCTTTTAAAAACAATTTCAGTAGGTGATTAACTAAGTGAGTAGTAATCTAAAGTAAGCTAACATACAAAAACTAAAATAAGTGATGAATGAGGTGAATAAATGTGAGAACAAACTAGGGATGATACTTCACCACATATATTAATTATTTTGAATTAATTAATTAATTTATTTAAAATGGCCATAAATATTAAAATTGAAAGTAAACTCCCATCACAACTGAAATTTTAACACCAACCTTTTAGAAAATTAATTTAAAAACTTCCACAAACTCTCAAAAATCAGAATAAAACCATGTTTAATAAATCACCTGCTAGGATAAATCTATTGAAAATATTTAATCCATGAAAAAAATGGTTTGGAGTTTTAAATTTAAAACTTAATGCCACACTTAAAGAAAAACATATCTCTAGTTCAATTTTAAAAATGAATATTATATCTCAAATTTGATTTTCTCTCAAAAATGATTTACTCTCTCTTGAGGCATAAATTAAAAAGTCAAAGTTTAAATCTATTTTTTAACGGAACATAATAAATAAATAAACTAAATTAATTTAAACAACAATAATATAACTTTCATTCCACCCCTTGAGTAGGGTATTCTATTATTTGAATAATATTACATATAAAATGTAATAATATCAAAATAAGAGGCATAAGAATAGTAGAATAGAGAAGAGAACAACCTAAACCAAGTTTCCTTGAAAAAAATAGTTGTCAACTATGGAAATGAAGAATAAACCCACAAATTTTACCAATAATATTCTGAATTGAAAACTTCAAACTCAATTTCAATTCCCTCACATAATCTCTATAAGAAAATTAAAGAGAAGGAGAAATAAAAAAATTAGCACTAAACTAAATACTAAAAATTACCCTTAAAAAATTATATTAATGCTATCCTAAACTACTCCTAAAAATATTCTTTATTTTTGTTTTGGAGACATCCTCCATTTGTGTGACACCCCGCTTACTAAATTACCGGGTGGCCAACCCCTGATAAAAATAAAACGTTTGTCTCATATGGCTCATTCTTAGCATTACAATCAAAAACTTTTTAAAGTTACTAACCACCTAGTAATTTAATTAGACTGGTGGAAATTTTTATCTTTTATTAATTAACAACATGCGGAAATAAAGAACAATTAAATCATCACACAAATTGCTAACTGAAATCCAACACAAATGAATGATATAAATAAAGAGGACCGAATCAACAATTGGTTCAACAATGAAATACAACAGTAAACTGAAATCATAACCTGGATACACAAAGTCAAATAAATAACTGAATACTAAATCTGAGGGCGACATGCCCAAATGAATACTGAAGTAAAGTCCCTACACTAGGAATGAATGAATGAGGTGTTTATGGCAAAGTCTTGCAACTTTCACATGATCTGCAGTTGTCAATCCCCTGATAGAATCCTTAAACTGGGATCCCCTCTGGATGGATACCTCAAATGTTTTGAAAACAATTTTGACACGGGTCAGAGCCTAAGTAAAACAGTTTGAAAATATCTGGCAAGCAGTTAAATTGAAATAATTCAATATGCATGCACACTCTTCATATTTAAGTTAGTGTCACACTCTCTTAAGGTATATCTCACCCCACATGTAATGTGCATACCTAACGCTTGCCTGCTAACCTTCCTTGTTAAGCTACCCTACCTAACTAGCCGGATCACACCTCTTATCCCCACACTACTCTAACTGGAGTATTATTAATTTGATCATTAAGTTATCTACTTGTTAACTTATTAATCGGTTCAACTATATTAAATCATATAACGTTCACACTAGTTATAAAGGAAATTCCCCTTTTAAATCATCTAACTTTCACCCTAGTTATACAAGAATTCACCCTTTTAAATTTGATAAATTGCACACTAGTTATATAAGAAATAAATTCACACTTAAGTATTAATCCCGTATATAATTGTATGCTCATATTATATACTACTAGTATACTACAATATTCACAAACATGTCACGTATAATAACCATCCTTTTCTGAGTAATAACTCACTGAATGATTTCTCTAAAATGATATCATGTCCCAGGCACGCTCACTCTAATCCGACAACCTCAAGTCGAACTATCTCACACCAAACTTGTGCAAAAATATCGCAGACGTAGTGGAGGCGGTCATCATTCCTACACCAAAAGTGAAACCGATTCATATCCATAGCGGTTCACCTCTAAAAATAAATCACACAATAAAAACCCTAGACGATATGACCTAGGGACTATACTCTCCCTGCTCCTCAAGTCAGGGGATTCAACCACATCGTGCAACCTCCAATGATAGCACTAGAGGGGTATGCTTTCACAAATATATTATTCACACCGATATTTATTGTAACAACTTCTATTTTCTCACATAAAGGCTGACTATGCTCGATACGTCGAAGATAGGGCTTATTTGCCAATTAATACCATTCTTAGCACAAAGTAAATATAAATAAGTTATTTTTCAAAACTTATGCATTTTTAAAAGAATGAACACATACACAATAATCCAATAATCCAAGCCATCATAATAATAATGTTAAAATTCGACTAGAGTAATAAAGTCCCAACCGACATATAAGAAAAGAGTATCGGGCTTATGCCCTTACAACTGTTACAAATAATAAATAACTAAATCTTAAAAACACCTATGCTAGAAGTAACTGAATCTGAATCTGGAGAGTAAGTGAGATCGCGAGACTCCCATAGCACAATCCAACTATCCCTGTCTAGGAGCACCTGGGTGGGGGAGAGAAAATATTTATATTTGGGTCAGAGCCCGAGGCATTCAAGAATTAAATTTAATAAAAAATGAATGGAATTATAAAGTCGATGCATAATATTTATTCCCCCTTTTCTTCTCTCACATGCGTATGACACCTCACCCCTCATCAAAACGAACTATCATTCACATCCCAATAATTCCCAAATAATGAATGGTAAGAATGCCTCAATTTATGAACGGGGATAACAGTAATAAAACATTTGAATGTAATTTCTACATTAAATTCCCAACAGTCAGTTATTCTAGTCCCATAGTTCTTTCAAAAGAGCATAAACATCTATTGCGCATTATAGGATTTCATATATAAATACTGTCTATTTTTCTTACACAATTAAAATTATTCAATTTAAGTCCAGTCAATTAATAATATATGTCCTTTCATATATTTGACACACAAGGTCATCTACCGTTGGTATCTATTCGTGCTCTATCGTCAAGTCCGGAAGAATTCTCCTATTCCTAAGCGGATAACACAAAACACACATATACGTTGGGGGCGGTCCCTATGGAAAACACCATTATATGGCCCATACCTAGCGGTAATACAGGACCGATCAGCACCAACCTAACCTCTAGTGGGTGGAGCCTCTACGTAGTACCTACATAGCCTACACATTGTCAAGCCCACCTGTGCCTACGTGTGGTACGTGGCCCGAACGCGCAAACCTCTGAGCCGATAGGACAGTCCACGAATATGGTATGTCCACACACATATATAGTAGTACATATTATTTATCTCTATAATATTTATAGGCAATTTCTCTACAATTACCAATGATATTCCTCATTAAATAATTCACAATATTTATCATGTATTAATAATTTAAAATCTAATAAATTATTAATTCCAATTTATAAATAATTTCTTAACATTCTAGCTAAGAGTAATCGTCCATAAATAATTTCTTAACATTCTAGCTAAGAATAATCATTATTAATTCAGGTGTAAGTGAATCCATTTTTCCCTTAGATGAATTAACCCACTGTACCAACACTCCCTTATAAATTCCCGCCAACATACTTGCCAATATCTAACCACTTCTAATGGTTCCTAGACACATCATCCTACTCTTAAGAACCAAACTACTTCCATATCTAGCTACCCTTGCGATTACTCACGTAGTTCCCTTAACTTCTTCAATAAAGAGAACATTCTACCGGCCTCCCCCGCCCTTAGTTCAATGAGTCTTCCCCGGGTGGATGTCCACCGATGGGGTCTCACGAACACTACTTCACTATAAGTGTTAGCAACACTTACTTGTGATACTATCATTTCACGGAAGGGATCTCTCTCTCCCTTATAACATCCTTATTTCGGTGTACAGTTTCTTTAACCGTAACACCCTTTATTCACTGTCGGCCTCTGACCGAATCTCGTGTGAATATTTGAGAATCTACTTTCTCATCATTACTTACATCCTAGAGAAACTTGTTGTTGAAAATATCTAGTGAGTTTCTCTATGAGCAAAACTTCTTGCTCCACCAAAGTGGGGCGACTACCAATTCCGCCACTCAACCTTACTCTTATTGGGTGAAAGATTTTCCTTCAATCTTCGCACCGGGGCACTTCAATACCCCTCTCGAAGCCAAAACTCTCGGGCCTTATACTCTAACCATATGAGGTTACACTTTCTCCATCCGACCGAATTTCAACACGTAGTCCTCGTCAAGGACCTCTCAACTTCAAATCAACGTCGCTTGCAATCCCAAGCTTAGTACCACTCTCTACTGGTAGCGGTACTTGGAAAACAATATCTACCGTACTTAGTAGTCACGGTAGCAATATAAGATAATACTATAAAGGGAGCGACCTCTAAAGCGTCCCTCATCCCCGACCACAACTCACTGCTCTTTAGTAATCCCGTCTCATGACGCCTTCAGAACGTCCTTCCTTCGCCCTTCATCTAACGACTTTAGAGTCTCACACGAACGCGCAAAATATTTTCGGGGTTCTCTTATCATAGCAGGAGAACGAAATCTCGCAAGAGATATCAACAATCTTAATCCTAAGGATCTATATCAAATCAAAAGTAACGCTGAAAGTGAAATACGTCCGCACAGATTCTTAAGGACTCTAGAACCTAATGCTCTGATACCATCTGTGATAACCCGCTTACTAAAATAATACGTGGCCAACCCAATACTCTAATAAACACATGAATCATAGATGGTCCATCCTCAGCATCACTGTCGATTAAAATATTAGTACGAGATAACCACCAATCATTTTAGAAAACAGACTGTCAATTTAAACTTTTGAAAGTAAAAAAAAAACACTTAGACAATCCCATTTGCAAAAATGGGGGATATCAAAAATCAATGAATAAAGAGTGACAAAATAATAAATAATTACTGAATAAGCTGTCGGTGAACAGACCAATACAAATAGTTACACAGAGTATTACACATTAAATATTACATTATATTAAATGAGTGCAACACTTGGGCAACAGGCCCGAATAAATAAAATAAACATAACTAGAGTACAATGGGAAGAAGCGTCTAATACAAATTACCTACAACATCCGCAATGTGCCTTAGCTCCATGACCACTGGAATGGAAATGTAAATACGGGTGTCCATGCAGTAGAGCACCTGTACGGCAAGGAGTATATGCAAAGACAAGGAAATACAGACGGGTCAGGGCTCAGTTTGATATGATTCCCATGTGTCTAAAAGGCATGACAGTTAAGTGCGTAATTCTGTCGCAATTAACAATAATATTTCTCACCTCTCAATCGAAAAGCACAACCTAGCGCAATATCAATGAGATGATCTAGTTAACCCAAGTACAAATGGCTAACTTTTCCCCAGTCTCAACATATTGCCCTATTCGTGTGTGGGGTGTCTTGTAAAGCAAAATCCTAACAAGGAACCCCACGATACACTACTACTAGGCAAGGTAGATCATCAAGATCCATTAGACCCTCAGCACGTAATTTATATATACATATATGTATGTAAAGTCTCATCTACATCTACTCAAGGAAACATAAATAAACCCATTCACCATCTAATAGCATAATTCCTAATTCTTCTTTAGGAATATATATAAATGGTACAACATTTTATCAAATGTTTAGCAAGTCAATTTCATAACTCTACATGCACCATTCCTAATTCTTTCTTTAGGAATATATATATATATATAAATGGTAATTCATTTTATCAAATGTTTACCAATTAAATCTCATTTCAAAACTTTCTTTACCACTTTTATTTCTTTCTTCCATCCAGGAAAAATACATTTTTAAAGAAAGTTTTATTATCCTATATCATATCATCCCATTTTCCTTCATCCATCCGAAAAATGTATACAAAAGGCCCTTTTTATTATCATAAAAATGCTTTTTAATACCTTATGATTCCATCTCCCTTCTTCCATCCGGGACATGTATCCGAAGCCAATCCATTTATCCCATTTCCCTTCTTCCATCCGGAAAATGTATTTAAAGCCAATTCATTATCATGAATTACTTTAACATATCTAAGACCGTCCCTCCGAGTTTTCCCACTGGACGTGCCCCTAAATGGCTATCATCTTCCAGGGCCTATCAAATAAGAAAACCTAGGAACCTAACAGAAACGTCGGGAAGCGGCCATATGCCTGCGGGATAGTCATGACCACACCCAGAATCACCTAACCAGCGCAGAAAATATACAATAAACGCTCATATGGCCTAAGGATATATCCACCCTTCATTCATTAGCCAGGGGGCTTCACCACACGCGCACAACTTCCCTTAGGATAGCGATTTAGAGAGGTGTGTATCCATAAATTAACATTTATGAAAAACATTACTTTTTCCTTTAGAAAACATCATCTTTTACATTTTCAAAATCATTTGTACTTATTCATTTAGTACCACATTTCATAATATACATTTCTTATTCTTAGCGTCACATTTTATTAATGACCTAAGACCCAACATGCCATTATCCTCAAACTAGTCTCCAAGAGTTCAACATAATATCCTAAGCCATCAAAGTGAGTCTCCCTCAATAATTGACTCCCAAAAGCTCCAACATTAACATTTTATCTCCAATTTATTTTTAGGTTAACTCCCTATATCATTCGGATATTAACCTACACAAACTAGCCCTCGGGGTAAGCCCAATTATCCTCATTTTCCTAGGACATTAGCCTACCCAAAACAACCCTATAGGACTCCCAATTGCTTCCCAAAGTAAGGTTCCTAAACTTCAAACCTGAAAGGAAAGGGGCTAGAAACTAAGCTGGAAAAATATTCTGAAAATGCAGGCATTCCGAATTGATTCGCCCTGGCCGAATCGATTCTGTCTTGAAAGAGAATCGATTCGGATAGGACGAATCGATTCGATCAAAAAGACCCTGGCATTCTGCATAACCCCGAATCGATTCGGATCGTCCGAATCGATTCGGATCGTCCGAATCGATTCGGATCGTCCAAATCAATTCGGTCAACTCAGATCTGACACCTTCCCCATTACCGAATCGATTCTCTTGGGGCGAATCGATTCAGCCCTGCAGAATTTCCAAGTTTAGGCTACGGGTTGTAGAACCCTAAGATCCCCAAAACCCTAAAATCCTTGATTTCTCCCACATCAACAACAACAATTTCTACTAAATCACTTCTACACAATTACTAACTGATAATTTCTCCTCAAACCAAATTAAAACAAAGATTTAAGGGTTTAACCACCAAAATCAACAAAAACCCATTTATGGTTTAAATCTCCAAGAACCTAACTATACATGCAATTTATCACATTAAATCAGTATCTAGCAAGTAAGAAACTTGCCTCGAGTTCGTAGTCTCGGATCCTCATCCGGTAGCAACGGATTTCAACCCAAATCTCCATTTTCTCTATTTTTTTCCATTTCTCCCAACTCTCTCTTCTCTCTCTCTCTCTCTCCCTCTCTCTCTCCTTTGGCTTCTAACACAAATGAAGAAAGAAAAGGGGTGGGGAAACTTAAACGGGTCTTAAAACATAAATATCCTCTTTTAATTGCTAATACACAATTAAAATGACTCGTATCCACATAATTGAGTTATAACACCCCAAAAGTGCCCGAAACTCAAAATATAACTTGACACTTATTTCGACAATCTAGACTATTCTAGAAACAACCTCACCCCCTATTTTGGCATTCGGAATAAAGTTAACCATTTTTATGTTCCAAACTCATTTTAATTTAGTAATTATACTCCAACTTACATATAGGTCATAACCGTCGCATAATATATCACGGCGCAATAAAACACAATATAATGCTATTTACCTTCTCATACGGTTAATAGAGAAAACATAGTAAATATTATCCCTTTAATATCATGGGAAACAATATTTACTCCCCCTCTTAGAAGGGAATTTTTCCCTCAAAATTCAGGCATACCGTATAACCATATAAAGATATACTATACTAAACTATCGTTCTATCATTCTTAGCAAACCCCTCGGTAGTGCGGCGTCCACATTGGACTCGGACTAAGGTCATCATTATTTGATCTCAGTCTACATTCTTCGTGCTCCAACATAGCACCAAATCGTTCCTCATGAACTATCGATCCTACCTTTCTACTACGGAAGGAGATACCTATACATCTCGGCACAAATTTCCTTTCTTCCCGAATCGCGTTACACCCTTGCCATGGAATAACTACACTAGGCCATACTCACGGCACCATCCTTATAGAAAATGATCCGAACTATCGTATGAAAATTCGACCGAGAAAAGCCACTACTCCCATCCTTCCTCTTCCCACCACTGGTCTCTTCACACTAGTAGGGGAATTGGTCAATCCCGAACATGAACGCTCTTACTATAGCGTCCCCCTCGGTGAAGCTCGTTCTACTTGGAATTCCATGCCATAACTAATCTCTCCGACGGTTTTCTCCTCGGTACATCTACTACCCCATCCGCATTTCCTTAGCGAAAGGGAATATCCAATTGATAGTCCTTAACGAACCCTAACTTGTTGCTCTAGAAAAGACCAGTTACTTGCCCAGGAAATAGTGCCTCTATTTCTTTAAGGCGAATACTACCGCTACGAACTCTATATCAAGCGGGGGATAACACTTCTCACAGAACTTAAGTTTGGGAGACACATGAACAATCGGTCCATGCTCCAGGATTAATACTTCCCATTCCTGGCAGAGACTCATTCGTTAAATCCACTCTCGATATTAACAACCCGAGTGCAGGAGTAAAAGTCAACTCATACTTCAACTCCTCGAAAGATAGGTTACCGACGTAACACTCTTCCTACGAGAGGCCCCACCTTCTATGGCCTAACATTCCGAATCACTCGATATCCTGTACCACATCGTTATAAGGACCTAATAATACTTAGAGTTAAGCCACAAACCTATTGTGGTAAACTCCTTATCGCCTTCCTAATACAATGTCGCATGCCCTAAGGGCCCTATGTCCTAAAAATTATAAAGTCGATCTATATCCTAATCATGTTGTATAAGTATTATCCTAATTATATCCCTAGTGTCCAAGACCTTTCCCAACTTTTGACATTCGCTTGGTTTCATGGGTGGGACATCTCGCCGAAGCGAAATCCAAATAAGGAACCCTCCTGTTACACAACTACCTCGCATCGTCGGTCGTCGAGAAGTAACGGTCAAAGACATATGATCGGGATCGCTAAAATTCTTAACTCGTAACCCTACTAATGCATTTTTACTTCTAAGTCCTACCATCTCAATTAACTGAAAATTTTACTAACCTGGCATTTACTTTCTGTAAGATTCCACAAATGCTTTATCCCAATATATATACACACATCTTTATACATGGCCTTCTCATTAAGGCATAACCACAAGTCTCTATTCGACTTTAATATCTTAGTCTTCCCCACACCGATCAGAGGAAAAACTATCACAGTGTTCATATCTCGCACATCAACTTAGCCCTTTAATGACTCAATTATGTGATTCTCGGCTACCTTCCAACCCAGCACCCAACCAACAAAATAAAGAAAAGAAAAGAAAATGCAACATCTCTCCACTCCCAACGTCATTAAGGTTCATGCGTGGAGCGTCTCGAAAAAGAAAAATCCAGACAAGGAACCGCTCCAATGCATTACTACTTAACTTGGTTGGTCGTGGAGATAAGACAACATCATACACAAGTAAAGCAAGCAAATAATCAAATAAAAACAAACAAAGAAAATAAAACAAGTAATGAAAACTACCTACATACCGTAAACCATCTCTATAAAGTCTCAATGCTATATCTAGGTGAGATATTATAGAACAACTAGCTCTTCTGTAGAACTAGAAATAGGATAGCCTCGCGATTTATTCGCTTGCTATCGCACCAACCAAACCAAGAACATCTCTAATCTTATAATACATATAATACAAGTAGCACATCCCACACATATCATCACTCACCTTATAATAAGTGAAAGAAAAATGTAGAACTTCCCTACCACAGAAGTCATATAGACATACTCATTATAGATGTATCGTTACTACCGTAAGCTCGATAGACACACCCGAATCTAGGGTTAATACAATACTAATCCATCTTATCATAAGGAAATGCTCCACCCTCAACTACGATGGAAATTCCCGCCAACATACTTGCCAATCTCTGACCACTTCTAATGATTCCTTGACACATCATCCTAGTCTTAACCGAACCAAACTACTTCCATCTCTAGCTACCCTGGCGATTACTCGCGTAGTTCACTTAACTTCTTCAACAAAGATAACATTATACCGACCTCCCCCGGTCTTAGTTCAATGAGTCTTCCCCAGGTGGATGTCAATTGATGGGGTCTCACGAACACTACTTCTCTAGAAGTGTTAGCAACACTTACTTGTGAGCCTATCATTTCATTGAAGGGCTCTCTCTCTCACTTATAACATCCTTATTTCGGTGTACAGTTTCTTTAACCGTAACACCCTTTATTCACTGTTGGCCTCTGACCGAACCTCGTGTGAATATTTGAGAATCTACTTTCTCATCATTACTGACATCCTAGAGAAACTTGTTGAAAATATCTAGCGAGTTTCTCTATGAGCAAAACTTCTTGCTCCACCAAAGTGGGGTGACTATCAATTTCGCCACTTCAACCTTACTCTTATTGGGTGAAAGATTTTCCTCCAATCTTCGTACCTGGGCATTTCAATACCCCTCCCGAAGCCAAAACTCTCGGGCCTTATACTCTAACCAGATGAGGTTACACTTCCTCCATCCGATCGAACTTCAACACGTATTCCTCATCAAGGACCTCTCAACTTCAGACAACGTCGCATGGAATCCCAAGCTTAGTACCACTATCTATTGGCAGCGTCACTTGGAAAACTATATCTACTGTACTTAGTAGTCACGGTAGCAATATAAGATAATGCTATAAAGGGAGCGACCTCTAAAGCGGCCCTCATCGCCGACTACAGCTCACAGCTCTTTAGTAATACCGTCTCATGACGCCTTCAAAATGGCCTTCCTTGATGCCCTTCATCTAACGACTTTTAAGTCTCACACGAACGCGCAAATGATTTTTGGGGTTCTCTTATCATAGCAGTAGAAGGAAATCTCACAAGAGATATCAACGATCTTAATCCTAAGGCTCTATATCAAATCAAAAGTAACGTTGAAAGCGAAATACGTTCGCACAGATTCCTAAGGACTCTAGAACCTAATGCTCTGATACCATCTATGGCAACCCGCCTACTAAAATAATAGGTGGCCAGCCCAATACTCTAATAATCACAGGAATCATACATGGTCCATCCTCAGAATCACTGTCGATTAAAATATTAGTACGAGATAACCACCAATCATTTTAGAAAATGGACCGTCAATTTAAAATTTTGAAAGTAAAACAAAAACACTTAGACAATCCCATTTGCAAAAATGGTGGATATAAAAAATCAATGAATAAAGAGTGACAATATAATAAATAATCACTGAATAAGCTGTCGGTGAACAGACCAATATAAATAGTTACACCGAGTATTACACATTAAATATTATATTATATTAAATGAGTGCAACACTTGGGCAACAGGCCCGAATAAATAAACTGAACATAACTAGAGTACAATGGGAAGAAGTGTCTAATACAAATAACCTACAACACCCGTAATGTGCCGTAGCTCCATGACTACTGGAATGGAAATGTAAATACGGGTGTCCATGCGGTAGAGCACCTGTATGACAAGGAGTATATGCAAAGACAAGGAAATATAGACGGGTCAGGGCCCGGTTTGATATGATTCCCATGTGACTAAAATGCATGACAGTTAATTGCGTAATTCTCTCGCAATTAACAATAATATTTCTTACCTCTCAATCTAAAATCACAACCTAGCGCAATATCAATGAGATGATCTAGTTAACCCAAGTACTAAGGGCTAACTTTTCCCCAGTCTCAACACTATGCCCTATTCGTGAGTGGGGTGTCTCGCAAAGCGAAATCCAAACAAGGAACCCCCCCCCCCCCGACACACTACTACTAGGCAAGGTTGATCTTCGAGATCCATTAGACCCTCAGCACGTAATTTATAGATACATATATGTATGGAAAGTCTCATCTACAGCTACTCAAGGAAATATAAATAAACCCATTCACCATCTAAAAGCATAATTCCTAATTCTTGTTTAGGAATATATATAAATGGTACAACATTTTATCAAATGATTACCAAGTCAATTTCATAACTCTACATTCACCATTCCTAATTCTTTCTTTAGGAATATATATATATATATATATATATGGTAATTCATTTTATCAAATGTTTACCAATTAAATCTCATTTCAAAACTTTCTTTACCACTTTTATTTCCTTTCTTCCATCCAGGAAAAATACATTTTTAAAGCAAGTTTTATTATCATAAAAAAATTCTTTAACCTTATCATATCATCACATTTTCCTTCTTCCATCCGGAAATTGTATACAAAAAGCCCTTTTTATTATCATAAAAATCTTTTTAATACCATATGCTTCCATCTCCCTTCTTCCATCCGGGAAATGTATCTGAAGCCAATCCATTTATCCCATTTCCCTTCTTCCATTCGGGAAATGTATTTAAAGCCAATTCATTATCATGAATTTCTTTAACATATTTAAGACCGTCCCTCCGATTTTCCCCACTGGACGCGCCCCTAAAGGTCTATCATCTTCCAGGGCCTATAAAACAAGACAACCTGGGAACCTAACAGAAACGTCGGGAAGGGGCCATATGCCTCCGGGATAGTCATGACCACACCCAGAATCACCTAACCAGCGCAAAAAATATACAATAAACTCTCATATGGCCTAAGGATATATCCACCATGCATTCATTAGCTAGGGGGCTTCACCACACGCGCGCAACTTCCGTTATGATAGCGATTTAGAGAGGTGTGTATCCATAAATTAACATTTATGAAAAACATTACTTTTTTCTTTTGAAAACATCATCTTTTACATTTTCAAAATCATTTGTACTTATTCATTTAGTACCACATTTCATAATATACATTTCTTATTCTTAGCGTCACATTTTATTAATGACTTAAGACCCGAAGTGCCATTATTCTCAAACTAGTCTCCAAGAGTTCAACACAATATCCTAAGCCATTAAAGTGAGTCTCCCTCAATAATTGACTCCCAAAAGTCCCAACATTAACATTTTATCTCCAATTTATTTTTAGGTTAACTCCTTATATCATTCGGATATTAACCTATACAAACTAGCCCTCGGGGTAAGCCCAATTATCCTCATTTTTCTAGGACATTAGTCTACCCAAAAACAACCCTCTAGGACTCCCCATTACTTTCCAAATGAAGGTTCCTAAACTTCAAACCTGAAAGGAAAGGGGCTAAAAACAAAGCTGTAAAAACATTCTAAAAACGCAGGCATTCCGAATCGATTCGGCCAGGGCGAATCGATTCGGTCTTGAAAGCGAATAGATTCGGGCTTGAAAGTGAATCGATTCGGTCAAGAAGCCCTGGCATTCTACATAACCCCGAATCTATTCGGATGGTCCGAATCGATTCGGGCAACTCAGACCTGACATCTTCCCCATTACCGAATTGATTCGCTTGGGGCGAATCGATTCGGCCCTGCAGAATTTCCAAGTTTGGGCTACGCGTTGTAGAACCCTAAAATACCCAAAACCCTAAAATCCTTGATTTCTCCAAACATTGACAACAACAATTTCTACCAAATCACTTCTACACAATTACTAACTAATAATTTCTCCTCAAATCAAATTAAAACAATGATTTAAGGGTTTAACAACCAAAATCAACAAAAACCCATTTATGGTTTAAATCTCCAAAAACCTAACTATACATGCAATTTATCACAGTAAATCAATATCTAGCAAGTAAGAAACGTTCCTCAAGTTTGTAGTCACGGATCGCCTCCGGTAGCAATGGATTTCAACCCAAATCTCCATTTCTCTCTTTTTCTCCATTTCTCCCAACTCTCTCTCTCTCTCTCCTTTGGCTTCTAACACAAATGAAGAAAGAAAAGGGGTGGGGGAACTTAAATGGGTCTTAAAACATAAACACCCTATTTTAATTGCTAATACACCATTAAAATGACTCGTATCCACATAATTGAGTCATAAGACCCCAAAAGTGCCCGAAACTCAAAAATACAACTTGGCACTTATTTCGAGAATCTCGACTATTCTAAAAACAATCGCACCCCTTATTTTGGCATTCGGAATAAAGTGAACCTTTTTTATGTTCCAAATTCATTTTAATTTATTCTATATACTCCAACTTACATATAGGTAATAACCGCCGCATAACATATCACGACGCAATAAAACACAATATAATGCTATTTGCCTTCTCATACGGTAAATAGACAAAACATAGTAAATATTATCCCCTTAATATGGCGAAAAACAATATTTACTCCAACATACCCTATTTTATAAAATTAGCCCAGCGGGCAAAATGATATAAAATAGCCGCTCAAAAGACTGGGTTGTTACATTCATTTATCTAGATTATCTCCAATTAAGTAGTCCACAATATTGAGCTCAAGAAACTCCATTACCATAAGAATTTGATCTCAAACACCCTGACATGCAAAAGATTCCATAACATAAAAAAAATGTCTGCTCCTACCACTGGTACAATGGAGATGCCCAAGCAACTCGTTTCTTAACTATGCTTAGCAAGCTCTAATTTATTATTGAACAAACCTATGATGTATTAAAAATTCATATACGGATTGAAAAGGATAAGAAAAACGTATGTAGGCACAAAAATAAGAACAGAAAAGTACGCTTTATTGACAAAACATAGAATGGCAGTATCTGGGATCTACATTGAAGAGAAGGTATTGGTAAAACCCAAAAATATCCAAATAGATAGGGCACAAATTAAACAATGTAGGAGAATAAATATAGCAGTAATCATGTTATTGATTGTAAATATACAGAGGATCAATGAAAAGTAGTAAACATAATATATTGATTGTAAATAAAGAGAAATCCTTCATTTTCTTATAAATAAAAATAGAATCAACATGGACGAATGAAATTTAGGTTACACACCTAATATCGAAATAAAATCAGATAAAAAAAATGTGGAACAAACCAAAATATCATACGAATGAGTATCATGACAACTAGTGGGAACCCCTTTCATATTTTACAATAGGAGAATATAAAAATAAAATCATACCATTATTAGTAGAAGAAGAAGTAAATGAAGATAATGATTACCCAATAAATTTAATGGTGGTTCTATTATCATCTTTGATGGGGCTGACTTTGGGAAGATTCCAAAAGGGAGTGCCATCCTTACTTTACAATGAGTAGATCAGTATCACTTCCCACATAGTTTGGCTCAACAATACTAACTGAAGTGACTGCATCATTATGTCCTTCTAATATACGTGTACACAATCCACCAGTTTTCCATATCCTTCCTAAACCATCATAGCACCCTGTCAAAATGAACGCAGGGTTTGAACCATCAACTTCACTGACCCAATCATCATGTAAAGAAGGCTCTTATTCTTTTCGTGGGACTACAACTTTTATATATTTAATTTCTAATATCTTCTCCGCTGAAATTCCCTTGGCGATAAGAAACTCTTCAAGCAACATCCGAACTAACTCTCCATCGATCAGAAAATTAATTGGATCAGAGCCCCAATCACATTACCTGATTTGAGAAGGTTGTTGAGGATAGCAGAGAGGCCTAACCTAGTGAGGTTCGATGGAAGAACAATGGACGTGTTGGGATCTTTGTAGGGTTCTTTCAGTTTTGTAACGAATTGGACTTGGACCCTCCTTGAAGCCTCTTCAACGTCTCCCTCCATATCCATTTTCGTACCATTACTAGTAGTAGAAGAATGTCGAATGAAGGTTATACCATTATTAAAAGAAGAAGTAATTGGAATTATGAATTAAAAGATGTCATACCTAAGATGGGGATATATGATGATCTCTAAACTCTCTATCTACATGCTAGACAACTATAGAAGTTATTAATCAAACAAAAAGAACTTCAATACCCCAAAGTTCAACCATAGTCCATAGGTGTCATGCAACGAAATATACAATTAAAATATCACTAACATTTTCTTGTAAGGAATTTTGTCTTTTTCATAAAAAAAATAGATAAATTTAGAGGTGTATTCAAATATACAAATAAGGGTGGAAATCCTGAAATAATGTCTTAGGGTGTTGATATAGTGAAAATAATTTTTTTCATGCCCATCCTGATTTATAGTTACTTATTAATTAACGTGAAATATGCAGGACTTGAATATCCAAAATATGCCATCAAGCGGTTGATGTTTAAGGCGAAAACAATAATAATTGTTTAGTTGGATCAAAGTACAATGTCAAATGCACAAAATTTTAACATTTGATACCTACCACATTAACCACCATGAATGTAACACACACAAGAATGTGTACAAAATTGATTCACATAATTTCATTGTCAAGAATTTTTACTTTCGCAACTAATATACATTCAACAATATAGTGGTCAAAATGAATTTCACACTTCCAAATCACAAATTGAAATGCGAAGAAATTGAAATAAAAACTATAAACAATAAAAAATGAATTGAGACAATCCCAAGTAGTAGTGGAAATAATAGGCCATTGAAATCTATACCAACGTGGTATCTAGCGAACTTTGTTAACGTCTCAGCAAGATTTCCTAACCTCCCTTCTGTGCCAGTAAGAACCTAGATTGCACCCATATTAACCATGGCTTAACCAACTCTTGTAGAGAAGTCGAACCCATTTGCTATGTTGTTTACTGTTGTCTTGGTCAATGGGTCCGATGCCAATTCTTGGTCGATTTGGAGAATTCCTCTACGCATTATCGAAAATCTCGAAAAAATGTGAGGAGTCTGTACCATAAGGAGTCCTCACATGAGACTTTCTGTATATATATAGATCGATCGATAGATAGATTGATAGATAAGCACCAATACATATCAAGTATAAATACCAAGTATACTTCCTATATTTTTAAAATAGTAATAAAATAATTTTTCAGCTGTATTTTTTTATGTGACGTTTAAAATTTTTAATGGATCCATACAAAAAAAATAGCTCAAAATAATATTTTTTGCTATTTTTTAAAAATTGGTCAAACTTTGGCAATAAATTGGTCAAACTTTTGCAACTTTTTTTTTATAAGTAAATGAATCAATAAAATAAATCCGCCTAAGGGGGCGAAAACCCGTATACAGGAAGTATACTAAACATAAAGCAAAGGGCCGAAGCCCATAAGAGACTGCAAGACCTAGAACTCCTCCAAGAACTCTAGGAGGTGGGATAGCGACGATACAAAAAAAGTTTGATTGATTTTTTAATAGTAGCAAAAAATGTTATTTTGAGATGACTTTTTTTATATGGGTCCCTTGAAATGTTTAAATGCCACACAAAAAACTCAACTCAAAAATAATTTTTTTAATATTTAAAAAAATTTGATTTGCACTAGCAGTACGTATAGTTTGGTATGTATAATACGTGCTCTCATCTCTCTCTCTCTCTCTCTGTGTGTGTGTGTGTGTGTGTGTGTGTGTGTGTGTATATATATATATATATATATATATATATATATATATATATATATATATATATATATATATATATATATACCAATCTTGTAGTGTAAACATATTTCACACATTTCAAACGCCATTTACAAGAATTTTTAAATGAGCACTTAATATATGTTAAGAATAATTCTATGCTGATTCACTCTTTTGATTCATTTTTCGTAACATACTGACGTGTCATGCTTTTACTGTATTGGTTCATATTTGTAGTCTGCATCTTCCAAAACATAAACCAATACAAACAGGAATCGAAACCTTTTAGTCGGCTTAAATTACTGATATATTAATATTCAATCTTTTTTTAAAGATGAACAATAAGAGTTTTTTTACACCGACACATTTGTTGCGACTCACTGATGTGTCACATCAGTATTAACTAGTACCGCTGGTGCGGACTCATATACATAAGGCAATATTCAATACTAATGGGACACATCAGTGTGTTGTATCACAAATCTTTATCGGTCTATCATTTTTGAAACAATAATATCACCCATGAAAAAAGAATAACTTGAGCATGCACTATAAGTATCTCCATTCTCAGCAATAGTCATAAGAAAATTAGGCAATAAAAGGGTAAATGACACTTTCTGATTCAGTACTTTACATTTAATTTTTCTTTCCAAAGTATAAAACTAAAACCCCACCACAAGCTACCTATATCTAGACCATGAAGAGAATAAGAGTTTGATGATAAACAGTTATTTGTGTTTTTCATAAATAAAATGAGAGAGCTACCGGTCTTTAAATACAAACAAATGCTAAGCAAGGAAACTATAACAGAAGGTTGATGAAGTCGTAGATATGCCAACTATGCAGGAGCAATTTAAGGGATTTGGAGGAACTGCTTTGAGGTTTCAAACGGTCACTAAATGACTAATGACTAAGTCATTTGGCACATGTTAAATACTCTCAATATGCCCCCGCAAGTGAAGGTGGGGTGCTTGACACACACCGAGCTTGGACCGGAGAAACTGAAACTGAGGAGTACAAAGAGGCTTCGTAAAGATGTCTGCAAGCTGAGTAGATGAGGGCACAAAATGAGTAATGAGAAGTCCTTGAGCAACCTTTTCTCGAACAAAGTGATAGTCTAGTTCAACATGTTTGGTACGAGCATGAAGGACAGGATTAACAGTCATATAAAGTGCGCTGAGGTTGTCACAGTAGAGAACGGGAGGATGTGAGATGGAAATGCCAATATCCCGAAGAACATAGGTAAGCCATGTTAGTTCAGCAGCAGCAGAGGCAAGAGCACGATACTCGGCTTCACAGCTAGAACGAGCAACTGTGGGTTGCTTTTTGGAAGACCAAGATATACAGTTGGCGCCAAGAAACATACAAAATCCGGAAGTGGAGCGACGAGTAGTAGGACAGCCAGCCCAGTCTGCATTAGAAAACCCATATAAGGAGAGCGAGGACTGAGAGAGGAGGCGGAGACCAATAGTAGAGGTGCCATGGAGATAGCGCAACAACCTTTTGACTTGAAGAAAATCAGACTCAGTAGGAGAATGCATGTGCTGACAGATAGTATTAACAGCATGAGTGACATCAGGCCGAGTAAGAGTGAGATATTGAAGAGAGCCAACAAGGGACCGAAATGCTGAAGGATCCGAGAAGGGAGCCACGCTGGATATTGTAGGTTTAGTGGGTAGAGGAGTCTGAATAGAGTTGCAGTGTAACATATTTGCGCGCTCCAAAAGAGAAGTAATGTACTTGTGCTGAGAGAGGAACAAACCACCAGAAAAGGGGAGAACTTCAATACCCAGAAAGTAATGCAAATCACCAAGGTCTTTGAGAGAGAATTCAGCAGCTAATTTGGTGGTAAAATAGTGAAGAAGAGCAGTAGAGCTGGCCGTGAGTATAATGTCATCAACATAGAGCAATAGCAAAATAGTTCCCTGTGAAGAATGAAGCACAAATAGAGAAGAGTCAGCCTTACTACATGTGAATCCCAATTTGAGAAGAAAGGAACTAAACCGATCAAACCAAGCACGTGGGGCTTGCTTTAACCCATATATGGCTTTGTTGAGCTTGCAAACATGATGAGGAAAAGCCGGATCAATGAAGCCCGGTGGCTGGTGCATATAAACCTCCTCTTGAAGTTGGCCATGGAGAAATGCATTCTTAACATCAAGTTGTTTAAGTGGCCATGCCTGAGAAAGAGCCAAGGAGAGAACAATACGAATAGTGGCAGGTTTTATTACTGGACTAAAGGTTTCACAATAATCAACACCACTAATTTGGTTAAAACCTTTGGCGACTAATCGTGCTTTATAGCGGTCCAGTGTACCATCAGCATGAAGTTTGGTGCGATATACCCATTTGGAGCCAATAATGTGCATGTGGTGAAGAGGAGGAACTAAAACCCAGGTGTTATTGTCATGTAAGGCTTGAAGTTCTTCTTCCATTGCTTTATACCAGTGAGCTTGAGTTAAGGCAGTTTTAAGCGACCGGGGTTCGGTGAGGAAAGTGGTGGTAAGAAGGGCAGAAGACGAATGGGGTTGAGAGACTTTAGATCGGGTAAGCATAGGATGGGTATTGGATGGAGGAATGGGTGGGGAAGAAGAGGGAGGAGACGAAAGTTGGAGGTCAACAATAAGAGGGAGGGGTGGTTGGTGTTTAATGGTTGGAGAGGGTGTAGATAAAGGAGGTGAACTGGATAGTGTAGGAGTAGTAGGATTGGACGAGTGAGAAGATGGG
Organism: Sambucus nigra; assembly: GCA_949130495.1. Taxonomy (NCBI): domain Eukaryota; kingdom Viridiplantae; phylum Streptophyta; class Magnoliopsida; order Dipsacales; family Adoxaceae; genus Sambucus; species Sambucus nigra. The sequence continues at coordinate 36,976,419 of OX422211.1, forward strand.
GATAGAGTAGAAGTCTGTTGCATAGCGGGTTGTTCAGGGATAGCAGATGTACTAGAGGGCGGCATGGATGTGGCTATTATAGATGTAGAGGCAGGTAGGTTTGGAAGGACACTAGGAAGAATAGGGTTAGTGGATAAAAGTGGAGGTGGAATAGAGTGTCTAGAAGGGGAAGACAAACGAGTTTCTACAGATGGCCTTTTTAGAAACTCGTGATATGTGACAAAGTCCAGCTGTTGAGAAGAGGGAGTGCATGTGTTTGTGGTTAGATATGGAAATGTAGTTTCGTCAAAAATGACGTGACGAGAGATATACACACGCTTGGTTAAAGGATTATAGCAACGATAGCCTTTGTGAAGCGAACTATACCCAATAAAAACGCATGGATATGATTTTGGTTGAAATTTATTTTGCGTTTTAGTTCGGATATATGGAAAACATTGACACCCAAAAACACGTAAAGTGGAGTAACGAGGATGAGTTTTGTGGAGTCGAAAGAAAGGAGTCACATTATGTAATTTTGAGGAGGGTAATCGATTTATTAAATAAGTGGCCGTTAAAAATGCCTCAACCCATAAAAACATTGGAATGTTAGCATGAAATAACAACGTCAAGCCTGTTTCGACAATGTGGCGATGTTTTCTTTCGGCGACACCATTTTGTTCAGGGGTATGGGGACATGAAATATGCCGTACAATGCCATGTTGTTCCAAATAATGAACAAACTCATTACTAGCAAATTCACCTCCTCCGTCACACTGAAATATTTGTAATTTCCTGTCAAATTGATTTTCAATCAGTTTATGGAATGTCAAGAACACATGATAAAAATCTGATTTGTGTTTCAATGGGTACAACCAAGTGTAGCGAGTACAATCATCCACAAATATCACATAATATTTAAAACCTTGAGATGAAGAGATTGGGGCAGGTCCCCACAAATCACAGTGAATTTTCTCAAATGGCTTTTGGGATATTTTGTCATTTAATCCACACGGTAATTTGCAACTCTTGCCCATTTGACAACTTGCACAAATAGTGCGAGATTTATTCCAATGATCAATATTTAAAACATGACTGTTGTTCAAAAATTTCAAAGACTTGGATTGCGGATGCCCTAAACGTTGATGCCATACTTCATCGCTTGCTTTTCCATCGAGAATTGCATTTAATGCTTCATGAGGTTCCTCTTCAAAGGTGTACAGAGAGCCTTGTCTAATTCCCTTGGCCAGCACTTGTTGAGTCAGTTTGTCCTTAACAACAAATCCATTATTAGAAAACTCCAATAAACATTCATTGTCCTTTAATAATTGACTCACAGAAATTAAATTCTTTTTAATTTTTGGTACAACTAACACATCCTTTAAGGCTAAATTTGGAGTGAGAGATTTTTCTCCAATGTGGGTAATGTCCAGTTTTGTGCCATCACCGATTACAACTTTATCTTTGCCCATGTAAGGAGTAAGTTTAAGAAAGTTACTTGTAGAATTAGTGATATGAGAGGTTGCACCTGAGTCAACATAAAGTGAAGAATCATCCAACTGTTGGTAGTTGACAGCAGTCATAGCTGAGGGAGATTGATTTTGAGGGGCATAGGAAAAATCCCACCTATAGTAACAATTCAAGGCAACATGATTTGTTCTCCCACATATCTGACACGCAACAGTAGCATTGGACTGATCAAAGGTGGTAGCAGCGGGAACGGGCTGACCTGCCTGGGCACTATTGGATGTCAGTTGAGGCAGGTGAGAGTTGTTATTGGTAACTGTGGGTACAGCCGATTGCCTAGGTTGAAAAGTGGACTGTTGGCCTCCATTTGAAAAGTTCTGATGGAATGGATACATAGAATGGTGACCAGCAGGTCTAAAACCCCTGCCACGAGAGTTAAAGTGGCCAGAAAAACCACTTCGACCTCTTGTATTCCTGCCACGACCTCTGCCAAAGTGTTGGAATTGACCTCTCATTGCCGAGAATGCCATGGTGGTGTCAGCGTGACCAGCTTGACTTGAACCGGAATTAGCTTGTTCCCTTATTTCAAAGCCTTTGAGAGAACTTATGAGTTGCGAAAGAGAAGGGTATGGAGCCTTACCTAACATTACTGTTCTGAATGTTGAGTATTTAGGTCCCAAACCTTTGGCAAAACTGATTACTTTTGTTTCTTCATCTAGCGGCTTGTGAATAGCAGCTAAGCCATCACATATATTTTTGAACTCTTTGATATATTGATCAAGAGTTTTTCCATCTAGTTTTATGTCATGAACCTGCTCTTTTAATTGAAATTCTTTCTCCTTGGTTGCTTCTAAGAAATTCTCCTCCAAACAGTTCCATGTCTCCTTTGCAGAGTTATGACCAACTGTGAGGTACATTAGTTCTTCAACTACGCTGAATTGAATCCAGCTCTTTACTAGCAAATCTTTTTCTTCCCATTCTTTGAATTCTTTTGTGATTTCTCCTTTGTCATCAACTTTCTGTGGTGGCTCATTTTCTATTAACTGAGTCATCTTCATTGTCTTCATAACATGGAGCATATGATTCCTCCATATCAAATAATTATCTGGTTTTAACTTAATAGGACAGATTGACACCAGTTGGTGCAATGAGACCATATTAAGAGAGAACGCAGATGAGGATGCCATTGAACCTAATGGCTCTGATACCATGAAGAGAATAAGAGTTTGATGATAAACAGTTATTTGTGTTTTTCATAAATAAAATGAGAGAGCTACCGGTCTTTAAATACAAACAAATGCTAAGCAAGGAAACTATAACAGAAGGTTGATGAAGTCGTAGATATGCCAACTATGCAGGAGCAATTTAAGGGATTTGGAGGAACTGCTTTGAGGTTTCAAACGGTCACTAAATGACTAATGACCAAGTCATTTGGCACATGTTAAATACTCTCAATAGACCATACTGTTCAAAAGCCACTTTGTATAAGTTTACATAGCATCTAGTTTTGAAAATTAAAAAGATAAAAAAGTGATAGTTATTGGAAAAATGTCTATTATCATGGCGGCAAGGATAGTCCCACATGACGATAGAGAGAGAGATATAAATGAGGATTCTTGATATTTTGCACCACTTCACTGTTTAAAAAAAAAATTGAATTAAGGTTGATAAAATATTAAGAGAAATTTAAGATTGTTGTAATATGATACACATCAAGTGATCCATTATACTCTTGTCAAAAATAAATTATGTGTTAATTTTTATCTTTGTTAAATATTGGAAGATTCAATTGACAATAGGTGAAGAGGGTCGAGAATTTTATATATTGTGAAGCAATGTTTTAATTTTTTTCATGTGAGATTTTATATTCTCGAACTTGCTTTAATATCATGTTATATTCATATAATTCCCAAACCAATTGATAATAGGGGGCGGGGCTCAGAATTTCATATACTTATTTACGTTGAGTGACGTATAGCGATTAAGTCGTTGGATTATTAAATTGTCTACTTCAATATAATGTTAAATATTGAAACTTTCAATTCAAAATAATTAACAATGAATGGAGGGGACAAGGGTCTTATATCCTGTGATACAAGATTTTCTCACGAGTGATTTATTATACTTAACAATATTAGGAAATAAAGTCATATTGTGCGTCTTTCCAAAGGGTGCACTTCATAAAATAATTAAACTTGACAATTAAACTTGACAAAGGTCTTAAAGAGAAATTAAAGAACTTAATCATAATATTAAAAGGCTTAAGCTAGTTGCACTTTGCTTTATTATAATTGTGCACGCACCACCCACTCTACTTCAAAAGTTGGCCCCAATTTTTTCTTTGTTTTTGTCGCTTTCTTCGAATAAAATAGTAGAATAAATTATTTTTTTACTTAAAAAAGAATTTTGTAATTAGTTTGTCAAACAATATTAAGAATAACATCAATTATACTTTTGCATATAATTTGTTCTTAATTAAAGGATATTTGATATTTATATTTTCACTAAATATGCCTATTGAATATTACAAGATGATTTATCTTGATACATTGTTATGATTCAATTTTATGGACTAATCACATTTTTTTTTTGAAAGGAACCATCTTCTTAATAATTTAATTCAGCAAAGCCTTCTTCACTTTGAACAAATACTAATCTAGAATTTTTTTGGACTTTTTCTTTTACCCTGTAATTTTAGTGTGTTGCCTTTTTTGTGTAGATTATCTAGGGGTGTAAGCGGTACGGTTTGGTCGGTAAATAGTAGATACCAATACCAAAACCAAACTCTAGATGGTAAAATCAAACCGTACCAGTTTACCACCCGGTACACCAAAATCAATACCAAAACTAAACCGGCCGGTATTTCGTTTTTTTCGGTAATTTCGATTTTTTTCTGGTTTCGGTAAATTTTGGTTTTTTCTGGTTCCGGTAAATTCTGGTTTTTTCTGGTTTCTGGTTTCGATTTTTTCTGGTTTCGGTAAATAACACTAAAAGTTCCAAAAAACCAAAAACAAAACCAAAAAGTTTTTTAAATATTAAAACCAAAACCAACTTTTATTTGGTTTGGGTAAATTTGGTACGGTAATTTTGGTAAATTCGGTACGGTACGGTAATTTCGGTACGGTTTTTTCTGGTTTTGGTAAATTCGGTACGATATGGTAATTTCGGTACGTTTTTTCTGGTTTCAGTAAATTCGGTACGGTAATTTCGGTAAATCGGTTTTTTAAATATTAAAACCAACCAACTTTTTTGCGGTAATTTCGGTTTCGGTAAGACTGGTTTCTGGTATTTTAATATATGAAATCAAAACCATTTTTTTTCGGACCAAAACAGTACGGTACGGTAAAAACCCGTACCGCTTCCACCCCTAAGATTATCAATGGAATTTCATCGGCCCTATGTATATAGGGAGACAAATGATTCAAATTTCCTAGTTATACATGATAATAAATCAATATGTTGAAAATTCTAATGACTTGTCCATGTAATCCTTATCAAATCTGAATTTCTATGCGAACCACATTATGTTGAACACTAATATTTAATTAGAAATTAATTGTAAAATCAATATAACAATCAAAATATATCCAACATAGTTGACCCAAACCTATAATACGTGGCGTAGAATTTTTCTTTACTAAAGAATAATATTATTTGTTAATTCAACGTAAATTCACTTAAGAAAGTTGCATACAACTGTCTCATGACAGTTCATGCACAATCGATGGCACAAATTAGCCACCGTCTCCTTACATTATCGCGTCTTATTGTAGGTTTCTTGCAATTTCTTTATCGTAAAGGATGTTTAATAATTAATTGATCAACTCACCGCATTGCGTAAATTTTTTTCGTTGTATATATTCCGTGAATAGTAATTCTAGATCAACTTAGAATTTTGACTTATTTTTCATCATATAAATTTTGTGAATAGTAATTCTAGATCAACTTCGAATTTTGACTTATTTTCTTGGATCCACTAACATGTTAAAATTTCATTAGTTGGTATTTTAAATTATAACCGTGGACCACAAACACCAACCATTGCAGTTTTAATATGTCAATGAGGAAAAAAACATCAGTTAGAATTTTGAGTCTGTCCAAAATTACTAATTTGGTCAGATTTATTGAGAAACAATACTACTCATTACTATAAACCTAAATACGATTATTAACGGGAAAATAAAAAGAAAATTGCAAATCATTTTATTATAATAGTACATACACCATTGACTCGACGGCTCTTAATTTCTACCATATCCTTCTAAAATATCCTCCTCATCAAATGTATTTTTCAATAAAAAATGGCTGAATAATTCACCTTTGTTTTGTTCAATGGACTTTTATTAATTAGATGCGTTGTGTAGATTTTATATTGTCATATTGAAAAATAATATCATTATGTCACATTTAAACTCCTAAGACAAAGACTAGCACCTATTTACAAGAAAAAAAATCAAATATGTTCATGACTCATATTAGGGAGTAGTTTGTTTTGCATCTTAAGTCTGAATTTGAATCATCCTGAATTAAAAGATACTACATGATGTTTATTTTTCAATCAAAAAGATTAAGAGACTAAGCGCTTGTATTTGCATGTTAATGATTAAGAGATAAAATTTCATGTTAATGATTAAGAGACTAAACGCTTATACATTGATGACTCATGTTAATGATTAACTATATAATTCCTATAGAGTTTTATTCAAATAAAAACAAACATATTTTTCAGATTCATATTTCAAACATCATATTCAGACTTCAAATTTTAAATGAAAAATAAAAGGAGTCACACACTCATGATAGCAAGTAATTTTAAATTTGAGACATAGATATTAAAAAATTTAAGATTCTCATGTACGCAAGCCTTTGAGACTTATTGCCGGTGTCGTCTTTGTCTATCCTTCATTAGTGTCACTCAGTGGTCACACGACGAAAAAGCCTCGAGTTGGTAACCACACTAATTAAGATGTCTTGCCAAATTTAAGAATAGGTTGTTTGGATACTTCTTAGGGTTCTCTAAATATGTCATGGGGTTATTGATAATGGATTGAGTTTTGGATAATCTGAAGGAAAAAGACGATGAGGAGAAATTTAATTGATATAATGAAAAGTTATTTTGGATAATCAATAGATGTTTTCTGTTCTAGAATTATGGAACATGTTAGATATGTGCTTGCCAACTTAATAAGTTACAAATTTGAAAATTTATATAAATAACATTGATATAATAATCAAGACAACAATTCCGATTTCCTTGTAATGTGTAGTACAATTCGTTCATTCTTGAAAATACATTTTCTATTTTTTAATGAAAGAAATATTGGTCATTAAAATGTAAAGAATAGTGTTCGGGGAATATGCATATGGAAAATATAAACGTATTTTTATCAATTGGGATTCAATTAGCTATTCAACTCCTCTAATTGATTCGGCCAACTCAAAATGCACTCGTTGCATGTTGATGATTTTTGTCTGTTTTACGTTCTGAGTGCTCGTAGCAGAGGGGACCATCGGTTGGCAAAAATATAACGATTGTGTTAAAGTTTGTAGGAAATTTATACAACATAAATGAAGTATTATGCAACTTATTTTATACATAATCGGTAAGCTATACCCAATCTCACGAACATTACTATACATAAAAGAATGCTATAACAAGATTAGATTAATAAATAAAGTTGTAGCTTATTGAGATCTTGAATTTTCATTTATATGAACAACCTCTTGAATTAGAACGAACAGTTCTTGCACCGGGAATAAATCCACGGCAATATAGATGATCAATTAACATGTGTGTATTCTATGAACTCCTCATAAATGATTGGGCGAGGTTATATATAGATGAACATTTCTTAATTGCAAGTACTTTTGGCATGTTTTATTCTTATAATTGCAATGTTAGTCCCTAAAAATTTAAAAGATGGTCTATGAGTTCAAGGTTTATAATTATTTTGCTCAAATTGTGGTTTTTATCATTTTAAATTTATAAGTTGTACTGGGGTGACAACTCCTTTACGGCCTAACACTATTTCCCAGAATGATATATAATTAGAGATTCAAATACTTAGTCACACCAATTGTTCCTTGTTCTTTTAATATTTCATTTATGGGGTGACAAAAATAATGCTACCCAAAAAACACTATGCCTACATCTCTAGTTGTACAAAAATATCTTGTTTATCGTTTCAACTACGAAAATTACCCCTTATCCTAAAAAACGGCAATGGCATTTATTAGTGGCGTGTTTTAGCCATGGGAAAATATGACAATAAAAATAAACAACGCTAAAATATTTGTTGGTTGTTCTAGCGACGTAAAAAATGGGCGTTAACAAAATATATTTCTGACATGTTTTAACATCAAAATGTTCCATCAAAGTTGTTACAATATTAACTAACTTGTTTTAGTGACATTAAGAAAGAAATCTCATTAAGAAAGATTACATGTTTTTGTGACACCATAAGATGATAGTATTGGACAATATATTTTGTGACATTTATTAACACTTGAATGCAGTCTTAATTTAATTGATTGGAACATTGTAATTTATTGATATGGATTAAGTTTTGCTCAAAAAATTTCAATCTTGACCATGTAACCTAATTAATGTGGCAGTACATTTTGGAGTTACAAAAAAATGATTGGAACTAACTTTGACCAAAATTCCTATCTTGCTGAACCGTAAAAGGAGCTTTGTAAAAGTATACTTTTATCTCCTCACGTGATCACAATTTATGTTTGTATTCCAATATTCCAACTTTTTTTACTCCTTTCCCTCCTCTATTATTAGTTGGCGTTGCTCACTCATAATAGGGAGTCTTTTTTTTTTTTTTCACAAGATCCAAAATTGGTGCACTTTTACTACTTTGCTCTATTTCTTTAGAAGACTATTTATTCTCCAACTCTAAGGAGCTCATTTTCACCAAATAGAACTCTTTTTCTCATTTTCCACCAAACAACTTTGCACACAAACTTTTTCTTTGTTAAAACATCATAGAGAAATAAAAGTGGTAAGAATGGCCGAATATGAATCATCAACTCCGCCATCACTCGAAGATAAATCCACCGACTCGACCCGTCGTCCACGTGGGCGGCCACCGGGGGCGAAAAACAAACCAAAGGCCCCAATTATAGTAACCCAAGACGCTCCTAATACACTCAAATCTCACTTGCTCGAAATCCGATCCGGGGAGGACATAGTCTCCGCTCTCTCCGTCCACGCGCGGCGGAGCGAGAGGGGAATTTGCGTGTTAAGCGCCACTGGCACCGTCGCTAACGTCACTATCCGACAACCGGCGGGGCATAACGCGGTGACCCTCCAAGGTCGGTTCGAGATTCTTTCTCTCTCCGGGACGGTGCTGCCGCCTCCTGTGTCATCCGGTGCGAGCGGGCTATCGATATTTTTGGCAGGCGGGAATGGGCAGGTAGTGGGAGGGTTGGTAGTGGGGCGGCTGATGGCTTTATCTCCTGTGATTTTGACGGCCGGGTTGTTTTCCAATGCGATTTTCGAGAGGTTGCCATTGGTCGACGAGCGAGAAGAAGAGGTAAGAGGTGATGGCGATGGCGATGGCGATAACAATAATATTGCCAAGTGGAAAGATGGTGTTTCTCAATCTTCTGATGTCACTGGTGGTGGTGGTGGTGGTGGTATTGGTGGTGGTGGTGGTGGAAATAATGGCCTGTTTCCTTTCATTAATGTGGGAGGTAATAGTAATTTGTCTAATAGTAACTATCCTCTTTTCGCTGCTGATTTGTTTGGATGGGGTGGCAATCCTACTGTTGCTCGGCCTTTGTTTTAAGAGGAGTGAAAATATTTCATCAGATTTGCTACTTTGTAGTTTGACTTCATGAGGCTAGTTTGAAGGATTTTTTTTCTCAAGCTTGGTAAGTTTAAACATCATGTATATAACGGAAATGTAATCTGTTACTTTCACTTTTAATATTTGTATTAATTTAGGTTTTGAATGTATCATATAAACAATTATGATTCCAAGAGCATTACCATATACACTGGTAAATTTAGAGATTGGTATGGAATAGCACCTGTAAAATATAGCAAAATTCATTTTTGAAGAAAATAAACGTCAAAAAGAGTTGTTTTTTAATACTATTTTTCATCGAATCTATTTTTTTAGGGCATGAAATGTTTCCATTAAAAAAACAAGCACATGCCACGTCTGAGTATATTGTTTGCATGAAATATATTAACAATAAATCTAAAGTAAAAAGTGAGGGAAAATAAGTATTTTTTTATACAAAAATGTAATCTCAAATCACACCCTTTATGTATATCCTTTGCAATATGTCATTTTGGATACATGGACTATTATTTTAAATCGTGATGCCCGCACCATTAACTCGTCTCCACAATTTGGCCACCATTTTTCTTTGTTTTTTGTGGTTTTCTTTGATTAAATTAGTATAATAATCTATTTATTTTTTTCTTCAAATAGAGTTTAGTAATTAGTATGTAAAAAAGTATTAAGAATAACATTAATTAATCACAAATTTATTGCTTGATTGCACTTTTGCATGTAATTTACTTTTCATAAGATAATTTTTGATCTTTCTGTTTTCACATCTTAATTTAGTAGAACAAGATGACTTACATTGATCCGTTGTTATGATTAATTTTCCTATGGAAATCCATCTCGAATCTTCTAAATATGACCCAACAAAACTTCTTTCATGTTTACATGTAATAATAATTTGAAAATTTTGAATTTGTCCCTCTTGCCCTATAACTTTAGCGTGTTGCCTTTTTTGTAGATATTATTAATGCAAATTCATCAACCATATATACGAACAAAGATGACCCGATATCCATAGTTATCCATTCCAGAAAAAAATTAATTCACCATCATTATCTTAATATTCTAATGACTTCCAAAGTAGTGATTATTCAATTTGAATTCTTATATGATCACATTAAGTTGAACACTAATATTTAATTAAAAAACTTAATGTCTAATTTAATTTAAAAATTAATATAACAATCAAATATATCCAATATTTTTTTGATAAAAAATTATTGCATTAAAAACTAATCACTAAGGGAGCGAACCCATATACAGGGAGTATACAAAACAAACGCTAAATAAGAAATTCTAGAAAAATCAAACAAACACCTGCATCACAAACTTCATATTACAAAGGAGAGTGGATGTCCTCCACGAACTCAAGAAAATTCTAAGTCGTGACGGAGATCTTCCCCTTATATCAGCTAAGAAGGGTGCTTAAAAATAGATAAAGAAGTTTTGACGACGCCATCTCAATACCTTCGAAACATCGAGCATTCCTCTCCTTCCATACCGTCCAAAAAATGCAGTGCGGAACCATACGCCATACCCGTTTGTCTCCCAACCACCCCCATGGAGGGTTCCACGCCTCTAAAAGTGCCCTCACTGACGCAGTCATGACCCATATGGTCTTAGAAATGGCCAGAAAAACATCCCACGAACCTCTTGTCACGCTGTAGTTCAGTAGGAGATGGTTAGTCTTCTCCTCTTCCTCGTTGCATAACCAGTACTGACTAGCCAGGCGATATCTTCTCTTCTGCAGACCTTCCATCATCAAAATGGCCTATCTAGCCATTGTCCACACAAAGAATCTTATCTTAAGCGGCGCCTTAACCTTCCAAATCTTCTTGCATGGGAAATGGAGACTAGGGATCCCACCGTCGTTCAATATAGCATAGTACCCCTGACCGTGAATGTATCGGTCCCTCCCCCTTCCACCTCAATGAATCCTCCCTTACCATCGACCGGGGAGCCGATCTCAACCATTCAAAGAATAAGTCCACCTCCTAAAGTTTCCAGCCCCATAGCCTTCTCATAAGCTGAGGTCTCCACGTGACAACATCACCGTTGGCATTCACATGATCTATCACCATACCCTCTTAATTCACCCCTAGGTTATATATACCAGGAAAAGCTCCCGAAGAGACCCATTTGTCTTTCGAGAATCTAATCTTATCCCCTTTCCCTAAAATAAACTCAGTGTTCCTAGAATAATCATCACACCCCCTCACAATATGCTTCCACAAACCCACTCCATTGGCTAAAGACCCCATCACCGACCTCTACCCCATCTGCTAAGAACCCCACCTCGCTCCAACAACCCTCCTCCATAAATTTTTTTGCTCTCGAGAAAAATGCCACAGCCACTTCCAAAGTAGAGCTCTATTAAAAATCCCTAAGTTCCTCACACCCGCCCCCCTCCTTAATGGGCTTGCATACCTCCTCCCATCCAACTAGGCTACGCATAAATATATCTTCGGCGCCTCTCCAAAAGAAGTCTCTCGTGAGCTTCTCTATATTATTACGAACAGTAGCAGGTAAAGGAAAAATTGACATGTAATAGGTTAGCAAACTAGACAAGCATCTCTTGATAAGTGTAAGCCTCCCCCTTTTCGATAGAAATCCATTCTTCCACCCATCCAACCTCTTTCTCATTCTTTCCAAAACAAGGTCCCAAATCGTCTTGGACTTATACTTGGATCCATGGGAAAATCAAGATAAGTATTTGGGAAGGTCCCTATATTGCCACCCAGAATACCTTCTAGATCCTCCACAACACCCACTCCCCCAATCGAGATCATCTCACACTTCTATGCATTGATTCTTATCCTTGAAACTGCCTTAAAATAAATCAGAAGTAGATCCAAAGCATGAATTTATCTACAATCATCATCACAAAAAATAATTGCATCATCAGGAAATAAGAGATGTGAAATCGTAATCATACCAGAGCTCGAAGACCCAAAATCGAAACCCCTGATCCACCCTGTCGCGACCACTCGCCCTATCATCTAATTAAACTCTTCCATGACCCGAATGAATAAAAAGGGGGATAACGGATCACCTTGTCGAAGGCACGAGTACTCTGGAAAAACCCTCGGGCACCCCATTAATTAGCACCGAGAATCTAGTCGTTGAAACACACTTCTTTATCCAACAACCCCTCCGATCCCCAAATCCCATCCTTCTTAATAAGTAAAGAAGAAACTTCCAATTCACATGATTGTATGCCTTCTCAATGTCGAGATTACACGCTATGCCAGGAATTCCACTTTTAATCTTAGACTCCACACACTCATTAGCCATCAATACAGCGTCGAGAATCTGCCTCCCTCAAACGAAGGCGTTTTGAGTCTCCAAAATTAGAGGGTCAATGACCTTCCTGATCCAAACCAAAAAAACTTTGGCTAAAAGCTTGTAAATACTCCCAATCAAATCAGTTGGTTTGTAGTGATATCAATCGATCATCCTTCTTAGATATCAGGGTGATGAAGGTCACATTCAGCCTAGGCAAAAAGTAGCATCAATCATGAAACTCATCAAAGAAAGCCATCACTTTAGTCCTGATGACAGTGCCGGTCCCGGTGCCTTACCCCCACTCATCTACTTAAGCACCTGCGTAACTTCCACTTCACTAAAGAGGGCCTCAATACCTTCAGCCTCAATAGCCGTAATACTCTCCAAATCGGCCCCATCAAGAGAGGGTCACCACTCCTCTTCTTCCCTGAAAAAATCCTCATAAAACTTAGCAATAGCCCCCCTCACCGCTATCTCTTATTCTTACACCTCTCCCCCCCCCGTTGAAATTTTCCCAATGTGGTTGCCCCGCCTGTGCGTGTTGGCCACCGAGTGGAAAAACTTGGTATTCGAGTCCCCTTCCCTCAACCACAATGCCCTCGATTTTTGCCTCCAGCCAATTTCTTCTTGGATTAACCTATTCCTTATCTCCTCTTTTTTAACCTCCATCCCTCTCCTCTCCTCCTTTAAGAGCCCGAATCTCCCTTTTTACTCATTTAACCTCCTTACCTCCTACATATAACTCGGTGTGACTAGGCGCACATTACAAAAGACCTCTCTATTCCACCTTCTAATATATTCTTTAAGCAAACCCAATTTTTTTGCCAATCGAAAATTGGCATTCCCCTCCACCTCATACCCAGACCACCAAACTCTCACTCTCTCGACAAAATCCTGCTCCTTGATCCACATATTCTCAAATCTGAAAGGAATCCTTCCCTCCCTCCACCCCACACTCTAATAATATAGGCCAATGATCGAAAGTAACCCTTGGTAAGCTAGATTGTATCACCCCTGAAAAATGCTCCACCCACCTCCGAGAAATAAGAAATCGATCCAAACGAGACATCGACGACCTGTCTCTAAAGCTAGACCAAGTAAACAAACCCTCTTCAAGAGGCAAATCAATCAACTCCATTTCATCAATAAAATTGAAAAACTCTCTCATGTATCTGCAGACTCTACCACCCGCTACTTTTCTCTGCTAAAAAATGCACCACATTGTAATCCCCTCCCATGCAAAATGGGACACCCCACACCCTACTCACTCTTGCCAATTCCTCCCACAACTCCCACCAACTTGTATCCTCAACTGGCGTGTAAATGCCCGAGTAATCCAAATAAAGCCATCCTCCAAATTTTTAAAGTGACATGATAAAGACCAACTACCCTCCATGCTCCCCATCAATTCGACCACCGCTGAATTCCGAAAAATCACCACCTCTCCCGAAACACCCACGGCGTCCAAACTAGCCTCATTTAGCCGCCGCCCTCCCTAGATAGATCTAATGCTACAAACATCCATAATGCTCATATTTGTCTCCTGTAAACACAAAATATGGCTTCCACCTAGCGATGGCCCCACCAAAACTACCCCTTTTGTTAGTGTCGTTCAGCCCCCTTATATTCCATGAAATAATGCGTATTTTCATTAATCTCGACAACGCACTTTGGACCTCCCCTCTTTCTTTCATTTACCCCCCTCTCCTCCCCTCACATCACCTTGTATTTTCTCGAATAAGTCCCACGCCTCACTCTCTAACATAGTTTACCCAAGCCTATAATTAGTTGCATAGTCTTTTTATTTATTGTATTTAGGGTGTTTGATAAAAAAAGTTGAAAAATAATTGAAAGTTAATTCATTTTCATGAGAAGTTAAAAAATTTGTGAAAAAAGATAAGAGCGGCATGCCCGTACTTTTTGGAATTTTCCATGAAAATCAATTGTTTGGGTGGGTTTCGATAAGAAATATTTTTCACGAAAAATGTTAAAACTATTGAATACTTTTTGTATCTATGACCATTGTATGTATATAACGTATTTGAAATCAAGCATGGCAAAAGTGAAAAATAAACTAAGATTGCTATTTTCCAAGAAATAAAATTCCATGCTAATCACATGGACCCATAGTAATCAATTTTTATTGAAGAATAATATTGTTCGTTAATTCAATGTAAATTCAGTAAGGAATAGTTTATGCACAACTGCCCGATAAGCACAAATTCGCCACCATATCTTTACATTTTCTATTTGTATTGCATGTCTCTTGCAATTACTGACAAATGAAGAATCTCGTTCGTTACTTTAAATGATATTTTATAATTAATTGATCAACTCAACACGTTTCTCAATTTTTTTTCATTATATAAAGACTTATTAACTCTTTACTCCCTCAAAGTTTTCCCCATTTGTCACTTCAGACCTCGAAGTATTCAAACTGACACATGAAATTCCAAAATTTGCTACTTTAGTCAATTTAGTCCACAACTTAAAAGACCTTTAAGTATCTTGGGAAGGAAACAAATTGTTTCATTTAATTATTAGTTAAATTCTTTAAAAATTCATAAGGTTTTATATGAAATTTAGAAAATTATGCAAAAATGTTTTTGGACTTGTGTCGTATATTCGTCAACTTTTACAAACAGTGGACATACTTTGCGTTTTTGATCATTTTGTTAGTTAAAGGTCAACAAAAACGACATTATTTACCAAATTTTCATTCATTTATATATATATAATGTAGTGTTTGGTGACCTCTTACTACAAAGACAAAAGAAATACAAAGTACGTCAATCATATCTCAAATTTAACAAATTTATATATATAAAAATCATCTACATGATGACACGTAAGGAAATATTTATTGACAATTTTTTGAATTTATACAAAATGTTGTGATGTTTTAAAGAATTTAACTAATAAATTAAAAGAAAAATTTTGTTTATTACAAAAAAAAAAAACTTAGCGGTTTGTTAAATTTTGAACTGAAGTGACAGAACTAGCATACTTTGGGATTTTATATGTTAGTTTGTATACTTGGGGGTCTGTAGTGCCAAGGGGAATAAACTTCGAGGGAGTACAGTGTCCATAACCCTTATATAAATTTTGTGAGGAGTAATTCGAGGTCAGCGCTTGGAATTTTGACTCATTTTTTGTGATTCACTTACATGATAAAATTTCATTAGTTGGTATTGTAAATTTCAACTGGCACGCCAAACACCAACCGATGCAGTGTATAGATTTCAGTGAGCCGAAAAATATCACTTAGAATTTTGAGTCCCTCCAAATTACTCATTTTGCTTGAATTTTGAATAACCATTGTCTCTCACACCTATTTTCGACCATTTCCTTCTATATTTTTCACCTAATCACATATGCTTTTCAACAAAAAAATGGTTGAGTAATATTTTTGTTTAGTTCAAAGGACTTTTTTAATCACAAACATTGTGTAGACCTTTTTCATTATCGTATTGACAATAATATCGTACAATCATTTATTGTTATGTCACTATTAAATTCTTAACACAAAGACTAGCCCCCTTTTATAAGAAAAATAATAATCAAATATAGTCACGAATGACATTGAGGGGTAGTTTTTTTGCCCCTTATGTATGAATCTAAATGATTCAAAATGAACATATACGACATAATATTTTTTTTAAAAAAAGATTAAGAGATTAAACAATTATATTTTTCTATTAATGATCAAGAGATAAAATTACATCTGAATCTGAGTATTGAATCTGAATCTAACTATATAGGTCATTCCAACAAAAACCATATTTTTCACATTCAATTATCAAACTTATGATTTAGACTTTGAATTTTAGATTAAGACTTCAAATTTTAAATGAAAAAATAAACGCTGTCAAACAGTGCTGCAACTTTAGAATAATGCATAAAGTTGTATCTTATTGAGATCTTGAATTTTTAAAGAACCAATTATTTTTGCATGGGGAATAAATCCACGATGACTAGAATTATAAAATGTAGACTACCAATATACATGTGTGCATGTAACATACTCCTCATAAATGAGTGGGGTGTAAATGTAATTAAAAGAATATAACTATAAAATGTAAAACATAATTTAATTAATCTAAACGTAAATAAATTAAACATGATATGGTTCTTTAAATTAGTGTATTGAAATATAATGATGATCACACCTTCAAAAATGTTTTTCACATGCAATAATTATGAAGAACATAAAATAATAATAATGTCAAATGCCTCAATTCATAACTATGAATTTAGAATTTTTTCTTGTACCTCTATTATGTCACTACTGGAAAGATTAGCGATGCAGTTGACCTTAATGATGTCCTATCAGGCTGAATTTTAGATCACGTCTTCGTATTGTATATGAAACAAACATATTTTAATTTCATCGCATTCCAACGGTTAGATCTTCTTTTATAGCCAAAATACTATTCCAAAAATTAACATAATTTTGAGTCTTTGTATTTCTCTCATTGTCCTATGATTTTATTATGTTGTATTTTCATGTGTTTGAATAATGAAAAATTAGTCACTTATTTATAGACATGGAGAGAACCCAAATCTCCATTAGTCACCTAATCTCAACCATCCATCAAGGTAGATAACCAAAAGTACTTTCGACTCTTGTTATTTGGAATACCCTTTCATCAACCAAAGTGACTCTTAGTATTAATATAATTATGGAACACATTATGGAAAATAATTATTTCAAATAATTTTAACATTCTCTCACTTGATCCATAATTATCATAAGGCGTGAAATAATCTTGAGTCATGCTTAAATGATTTTTCGTAAACATATTAATAAAAAAAACTATTAATGCGAATCATGGCGCTCACATACTAATTAAAGAGCATGATTACTTCTATGTACAACAACATTAACTACTAATCCAATAAGGTCTATAAATAGGCTTATTCAATAATGGTCACTAGAGTCTTATACAAAGACTGTTCCAGTCACTTACATTCATTTCCAGGTAGTCAAATATTGCAAGACAACTTTAAATGTTGAGAGAACATCAACTAAAAAAGCACTAAGCAATCCGAAATCTCATTATTTTAATGACTACAATCGAGACTCATCCGTTCAACATGTTTGACAATGTCCTCAGTAGAAGTCCTTTAGTAAGTGAATTTCATATGTAAACACCCATATTTATGTGTTTAAGTCACACCAATTGTTTCAATATTCTTTGACAAATAGGTATTTTAATTTAATGTGCTTACTTTTTAGAACACCTATTAATTCTACATAATGAATGCAACGGTAATATAATATTTCAGCGACTTTGTATGTATGGATATATATATATATATATATATATATATATATATATATATATATATATATTATGTGGGGTGCCGTTAGAATATATATATATTATATGAGAATTTAATATATATATATTAAAATTCAGGAATTTGGGAATTACCTACTGTGTTTATAGTAAGTAAGAAATGTATAATTATTACAATTGAGAAAAATGTGTTCTAAAAGTATAACATGTTACGGAGAAACTTTATTAGCGATTAAGGCTTAATTGAGAACTTTGTTGTCAAATGAAATTACCCTCTTAAAACAGTTGAATTGTTCAGTGTAAATCTTACGAGTAAACTAAGATAAGATAAGTTAAACCGTTGGGAAGGTTAGCGCGATAGGTGTGGACATTAGAAGAGAGGTGAGAATTTCTCAAGGGAGTGTCGCACTAATATGTTGTTGCATTGGTCTGTAAACATTTTAAAAACTTGCTAAACGAATTTTAAATCATTTACACTATCAGGCTCTGACCCGTTTCCATTTTCTTTTCTCTCTTGTATATATATATGTATGTATTACAGGTGCCCAGCCACAGGGGCATCTTGCATAGGATCCTTTGGAAGGAACGTGCTGTAGCTTAGGTGGGAGTTGGAGGCCTCTTGCGTAGACGACCTCACTTCTTGATTCCACTCCTGGCATATTTATTCAGTTGGGCATGTGTCGCCCGTTTCCATTATTCAGTTATTTAGTGGACTTAGTGATTCATTTATTTTCAGTATTTTATTTCTTGGAATTTATTATTGTCGGGATGTTTTCATTTAAGTATTAAGTGTTGGATTCAATTAAATTGAACGTTTGATTATTTTGATTGTATGTTCCAGGATAGTTGTGACGTGACTATTAAATTGTGACTTATGCAAAGTTTTAAATGTTGGTTTATTAAATAAAATTTGGAAAGTAATGTCTAAAATGGTTTTGACACTTAGCTTAATTATTTAGGGTGTTTAATTTGGAAAAATTATTTTTACGACAGTGATGCTAAGAATGATCCAACTGTTCATCTTGATTTTAATTTGATAAAGGAGTGATCGCCCGATATTTAATTAGGCAGGGTGTCACAGGTGGTATCAGCGCATCAGGTTCTAGTGTCCTTTAGGATCTGTACGGCTTATTTCGTTTCCAGCTTAGCATCTTTTATATAGAGCCCTAATATTAAGAAAGTTATATTCATCTCTATACACTAGGAGTTCGTGCTTCTCCGATTTGTTTATGTGAATGATGAACTCATCCAAATTATTTAAATTTCAGATGGATCGTCAAGAAGAACTAGCTAATGCCGTTAAGGGAGTCCACGAGCAAGGTCGACTCACACCTCAGGTGTCTCCAGAGAAAGTATCAACCGCCGAGTTAGCAGGTATTATGGCACAGGCAGTTACCACTACGGTCTTAAAGTATGAAGAACGCAGCACACAGCTTATGGGGGCAAAAGATCTAGAGAGTATAGTCAGTTTGTCATGACTGGAAATAACAAGTGTGTGAAGATACAAAAATCGCAACAACAATCTCCTCAAGACCGTAAAAGCCATAAAGGTAACAAATTGTGTAGGGAAGCCCAAAAGCGTCAGGTTCAACAAAGTCGGGGGCCGAGTGAAGTCACGAAGAGGTGCTTTAAATGTGGAATGGATGGTCATAAACGTCGAACTTGTCCGGATCATTCTGGAAAGGAACTTCAACCCAACCAGAGAGAACTTTCAGGACTTTACTATAAGTGTGTACAAATGGGTCACAAGTGGAGGGACTGTCCATAACCAAATATCATTTTTCATCAAGATACTCAACAAGGCCAAGGAGAAAGTGGAACTATACAACTAGACCAAAACCAACAGAGCCGTAAAATGAAACAATTTAGAGGTAGATGTTTTAATTGTGGCAGGATGGGTCACCGGAGGCGGGATTGCCCAGATAAGAGTAAAATACCCCAACAGCAGGGGCAGGATCAACATGAATGTGTGTACGACGCCCAACATACTAAAACCCAGCGGCCATCATCGGCCATTGATGGTAAGTTCTTTCCTTCCAGTACTATGAGGTATATTTTATTTAAATACTGGGGTGTCATACTGTTTATATGGATACTCGCTTGGCACAGACCTTCTGATTTTTTTTATATATATTACTGAAGTACGGTGTCATGCGTAAAATCAACATTGGGGAGAGGACCATTTATTTTTTGTATACCCCTAGGTGTAGGTATATAGTTTGGTAGTTTGATTTTACCTGCAGCCATACTAGTTTTGGTCATACGTAAAGACGACGTCAAGATTTGGCATGGATTGGCTCACTATGCACAAAGCCATAATAAATTAATTCGGTAAGATTATTACCTCTGTCATTGTGGGACATGAGATGTTTGAGTGGCGACGCCTCGCCCAGTCCCAGTCGTTCATGAGTTTCTGAATGTATTTCACATGATAAGTGGATTAAATATCGAGATATCTTGTGGAGAGTGAAATCACACGTGCTAAAATATTTTCTGAAGAAAGTATGGGGACAGAGTATGGTGTCTAGTAAGGGACAATGATTAATGTAGTTTTGTTTTAGTTTAGACAGGTGTGTCACGTCCGCGGACCATATGTGACCCAAGGGAGTCACTACTTCTTTGCTCGTTGCTATATTAGCATATGAGACGAGTTTAATGCGTATAACTACAAATGATATTATTATGCGAATATTTTCCTAGTGTAGCGGGATTTCCTTTAGCTCTATTCGCGGAGGATGATTGGGTGTATTGATAATGTTGTATACTTTATTGAGATTTCTCGTTTTAGTAATGTGGTATACGAGTATGATATGGCCTTGGTTAGAACCTTTTATAGGAATGGTTAGTACGATAGTAGGTAGTTATCACAAGGCTATCGAAATGGTTGTATTAGTGCAACATGTCGTGTTTTGGCGAGGCCTCACCTGCATGAGGGACAGACTCACACCTATATTACCTACTTTAGGGACTTGGAGGGGATAATGTGCTCGAAATATTCGATCCCGGTGTGTATAGAGACCTTGTTGTTATGATTTAATATGTATTGGGTTTACTGTGGAGCGAAAAGATTGGACTCATGATGATGTCTAGTACTCAAGACTTGGTGATAGGAAGAGCTCATTGATGCATCTATCCTTTAGAGACGTGAGAGTTAAGAATAGGACCCATGTGTTTGGGGGCAGGACTTCGAGATCCCTGAGCGTATGTATTCAAGGTTTATGGAGTGTAATTTCCACCAATATTAAATAATTGTACAATTGGCAAAATATTCGTTGTTAAGTATAATTACGGGAAAAGACGTAACTTTTCTGTCAAGAGACGAAATAAATGGGTACATGCTATGGATAGAGGACCTAATGGATTTCGATAACCGATAATGCTAGGTAGTAGTGTATGGGGGAGTTCCTTGTTTGGATTTCGCTTTGCGAGACATCCCACGCATGAAACTTAGCGTAAAGTCAGAAATATGGAGACGATTGGTCTTTACTCCATGAGTTTGGTACCCCGATCGAAATGGGATCAAGTAATTACATCTATAAGATAGAATCTGAATCATGAATTAAAGCCAGTGGAGCTGGTTATGTAGTAAGAAAGCATTGAAAGTTATCATCACGAGATGAGGGGTTGAATGATGATAAGGAAGATTTAAAAATTTTGATTTTTAGGGTGATTGATAGTACCCAAATGTGTAATCACGTTGCGAGCAGTAGGGAAAACAAAGAATTAGTTATTAGGTTAAAGGCGTATGTGATGCATACGATAGTATGCATGGTTTATAAGGTGTGTAGACATCCTAGTTAACTAATGTTAAAACTCATCCGAGATGAAGGGACGTGGTAATGGACGTGTGGAAAATGTGTTTGTGGGTCTAACAGAACGAAGTGGAAGTGATAGAGTGGATTGAACGTCACATGAGGGGCGATAATCCATACGTAAGTGTGCAATTAGAATAACACAACCTAATTTGATGGGAAGAATGTGGGAAGCCATTTAAGAAGGGGTATTCCTTGAATAGAGTAGAAACTTAATTATTATGAAGAACCCTAGGAGCGGAGTATTTATTAGTCAAGTGTGAGAGCGAACTTGAGCATACAAAGAATGATGATGTTAGTATGGTCAAATAAATCCAAAAGTGCGTACCATGGAAGAAAGAGCACGGGTCGTAACTTCGGCATACACCAAGGAATGAAGGGGAGTATTAAATATCACTTAATGTGAGACATTTTAAGGAAAAATCGATGTTTAGCGGGACGTAGTGAGTAGTCTCTACATGCACCGCCCATAGGTAAGGTTCGATAGGAATAGGAGAATCAACCAGAGAATTTTGTGTTTATCGACAATTCCTGAAATTTGAAGAGGTCAGTAAAGTCGATAAAGTTCTTGGATGGGTTACCATCCTCAAAACAAGATCAAAGGTTCATCCGAATAAGTGAATTAAGTAGCCCGAGAAGGAAGTGATTGAGATTCCTTTGGGGTGGTTTACAATATTAACTATTATGCCACAGACTTCCTTTGAAAGGAAGGATCACGCCAGTACATGGTACGACAGTATTAATTTCTGAATCGGGATGAAGTTTGTGAATCCCACATTTGATATGGGATTTCAGGAACCAGCGAAGATAAGGTTTCGTTTCGAGTAGGATGTATCACCCTTACCTAGGAAATAGGCGCACGGTGATTAACGAATAGTGGAGCCGCATAAATTTAGAATCTTGGTGATCATTTCGTTCTCACAACGGTGAATAGATAAAGAGTGGAACAGTGCGGTAATTGGGCAAGGATATCACATTATGGTAGAATTCCTTGGAAGCAATCGTACTTGTTTGTAGTGAACGAGGCGCTTATTGAAGGTTTGGTGTGGAAAAACCTTAAATACTCTCCCTCTGCGTATGCTTAGAGGCGAGTGGATAATTAGAATTTTAGATCGGTCGATAATAATCCGATAACTATGGTGGAATTCCACGACTGTCTTAGGCGAACAAGAGTGGTCAAATGTTCGTATGATTTCCTCAGAATGGGAGTTTTGTTATATGAATAAATCCGAGTAGTTGTCATGTAGTGAGGTGCGGCCTCCTAATGATAGTGAGATAATGGAAATTTATAACGTATAGGCGTGACCTATGCGAATGTTGTCGGTTGGGAGCACAATGTGAGGTGTCTCCAATGAGAATGTAAAAACAAGCTTGTTGTGAAGAAAGGGCTATAGTGATTGAGCGTCGTACTATGTAAATAGTTTACGTATTGGCAAGGATATCCAGAATTGTGCTACCTGGTAGGACTTATTTTCCGAATTTTGGGATGAAATTCCGTTAGTAGGGGGGAGTATGTAATACCCCGTATTTTTATGGCTTTTAAATTTAGGGATTTATTAAATTTAATTGAGATGAATTAATTTAATTTTAATCTGGAATGTTGTTTTAAATATTTACTAGCGTGACGAGAGTTAGTAATTATTGAAACTTGTTAAATGTTACTGGATGAGTATAGTAATATATGAGATTTAATTCAACTCAACTCAACAAAGCCTTTTCCCAATTATTTGGGGTCGGCTACATGAATCCTATTTTTCCATTCCATTATGTCCTGTGCAATATCTTCGGTTAAACCACATGATATCATGTCCTTTTTTATAATATCCCACCAAGTTAATTTAGGCCTACCTCTACCCCTTAGGTTACCATCAATACTAACTAAATCACTCTTCCTTACAGGAGCATCCAGTGGTCTACGCTTGACGTGTCCAAACCATCTAAGTCGATTTTCTCTCAATTTATCTTCTATTGGAGCTAATTTTACCGTTTCACGAATTTGTTCATTTTTAATTTTATCCTTTCGAGTTTTACCACAAATCCATTTTAGCATTTGCATCTCCGCCACACTCATTTTCTGCACATGTTGTTTCTTGATTGCCCAACATTCTGTCCCATATAACATGGCGGGTCTAATGGTCGTCCTATAAAATTTTTCGTTTAACTTCAAAGGTATACGCCTATCACACAGAACGCCGGTTGCACTTCTCCACTTAACCCAGCCTGCTCTAATCCTATGCGTAATATCATCACTAATATCTCCATCTTTTTGTATAATCGATCATAAATAACGAAAATGACCATTTTTAGGTATTTCTTAACCCTCCAATTTCACCACATCTCCATTTATCCTCCTATTACTACTAAAATTACACTCCACATATTTTGTTTTAGTTCTGCTTATTTTAAATCCTCTTGTTTGTAAAGTTTCTCTCCACAATTCCAACCTAGCACTTATCCCCATCTTAGTCTCATCGACTAAAATAATATCATCTGCAAATAGCATACACCATGGCACCTCATCTTGTATTTGTCCAGTCAACTCATCCATAACAAGAGCAAAGAGATAAGGACTTAATGCTGAACCTTGGTGTAGCCCTACCGTAATTGAAAATTCACTACTTTCTCTAGCTGATGTTCTTACTGTAGTCATCGCACCATCATACATATCCTTGATCACGTCAATATATCTGCGAGTCACTCCTCTTTTATGTAGAACCCACCATATTATATCTCTGGGTATCTTATCATAGGCCTTCTCCAGATCTATAAAAATCATATGAAGATCCTTCTTTTTCTCTCTATACCTCTCCATTAATCTCCTCAATAAATAGATTGCTTCCATTGTTGACCTCCCAGTCATAAACCCAAATTGATTCTCAGATATTGTTGTCTTCAATCTCAATCTATATTAAGTCACTCTCTCCCAAAGTTTCATTGTATGACTCATTAACTTAATACCACGATAATTTGTACAACTTTGTATGTCCCCTTTATTTTTATAAATAGGTACTAAAATAATTTTTCTCCATTCATCGGGCATCCTATTAGTCATTAAAATTATATTAAATAATTTTGTAAGCCATGATACTCCATCCTCCCCTAAGCACTTCCAAACCTTAATAGGGATAACATCTGGTCCTAAAGCCTTCCCTGTTTTCATCCTTTTTAGAGCAATCCTGACCTCTGTTGTCCTAATTCTACGAAAAAATATATCTTCTCGAGTCTCCCTAAGTTCCTCTGTATCTAATCTATTCCCATTATCTCCATTTAATAACCTCTCAAAGTAGTTTTTCCATCTTTCCATAATTTCATCATCTTTGACTAGGACTCTCGAATCATCACTTTTGATGCACTTAATGTTATTAAAATCTTTTATTTTCCTATCCCTAAGTTTAGCAAGCTTATAAATACTTTTTTCCCCTTCTTGTGTTCCTAATTTTGTATAAAGATCATCATACGCTTTTAACTTAGCATCTCTTACCACTTTCTTAACTTCCTTTTTAGCCCATTTATATTTCTCAAAATTCTCTTCATTTCTATTTGTTTGCCATGTTTTAAAGCACTCCCTTTTAATTTTTACTATAATCTGTACTTCTTCATTCGACCACCAAGTTTCTTTAGACTATGGCCTTTTGCCTTTTGATTCTCCAAGAATTTCTTTTGACATTCTCCTAATGCATGTGGACATCTTATTCCACATTATGTTAGTTTCTTCTTCACAATTCCATGTTGCTTCATTTAATACTTTATCTTTAAATAGTTCTAATTTCTCTCCTTTTAAATTCCACCACCTAGTTCGTGGGTTAATCTTCACTTTTCGGACTCGTGATTGATTTTTAATATTTATATCCAACACCATTATCCTATGTTGTGAGGTTAAGCTATTTCCCGGGATAACCTTACAATCTTTACACGTTAATCGGTCTCCTTTCCTAGTAATGAAAAAATCTATTTGGATCTTATGTGTTCCACTTTTATAAGTTATTAAGTGTTCAAGCCTCTTTTTAAAACATGTATTAACTAGTACAAAATCATAACCCATCGCAAAATCTGAGATAGACTCTCCCCCGTCGTTCCTATCTCCAAAACCATGTCCTCCATGGACTGTCTCATATCCTACACGATCTTCTCATACATGGCCATTAAAATCTCCACCTATATAGATTTTCTCACCTAGGGGTATTTCTTGAATTAATTCATCCATTTGTTCCCAAAATTATACTTTAGTGTGCTCATGTAATCCTACTTGAGGTGCATAAGCACTAACAATATTAATTATGTTTTCACCTAATATCAATTTTACAAGTATAAGTCTATCACCTTTCCTAAAAATGGTTACGATATCATCCTTAAAGTTTTTATCTACAATTATTCCAATTCCGCTCTTATTTCTATGTTTTCCTGTATAATATAATTTAAATCCTGTATTTTCTATTTCTCTAGCTTTCTCACCGACCCATTTAGTTTCTTGTAAACAAGCAATGTTAACTTTTCTTCTTATCATGGTATCTACTAACTCCATCCCTTTTCTTGTCATAGTCCCTATGTTCCAAGTCGCTAACCTAAGTCTAGTATCCTGGACTAACTTCTTTACGCGCACATGTCCAACTTGTTGCAGGAACCCTTGCGTATTTATCGTCGTATCCGGGCACCGATGCGACGCCCCTTGCCTATTTTTCGAGACACCCGGTGGCAGGCGCAACGCCCCTTGCCTATTTTTTGAGACACCCGATGGCAGGCGCAACGCATCGCTTAAGGGGAATGCCCTAGCATTATCACATATATTCATAAGATTCATGTTCATAAGGATCTAACAAAGTTTTACGCGGGCTGTCAGCTACCTAACGCAACCCTCCTCCTTTTTCCGGGCTTGGGACCGACAATGTAAAAAAAAATAAGAAGTTAAGCACGACACAGGCGGTGTTATAGTAATATATGAGATTTATTTTATAAAATTGTCATGTGTGAATAAAATGGCAATTATAAAAATTTAAGTCGGGACGCACCCGTGTCGCGTCGAGACTAAATGTTGATTAATAAAAGTGAATAAATTATAAGTCACTCATATGGTCATTTTGAGTGCGCCAAAGTGTCCGGAAGGGTCGAGATAGTCAGAAAAGTGTACCCGGGGGTTTAGTTTGGGTCTCGGGGTGTTTTTAGGCTTATTTAGCTCCCCGGGAGGACATTTTGGACATTTTGCATTTTTGGGTAATTCAACCCACGAAAATTATTAAGCTATATCAGCCATTTGGAATGGTCCTTTAGGGTTAGCAGACTCAAAATAGTAGAATGACCATAGGAGAGGGAAGGAGGAAGTTTTCCAAGCAATCCAAGGTAAAAAATCCATCCGATTGCACCGCCACCACCACCAACGCGTAGATCGTGCGACGGGGAACGCGACAACACCAAATTCGTCCGAAATCATAACTCTGAAATTCCCAGGCAAGTATTGATCTTGCTTATTTTCGTTAATGCATCGTTCATGTTAGTCATGGGTGGTTGGGGATAGGAAAATCGCATGTAGTAATGATTTGAATGATAATCTGAAAACACCTTCATATGTAGAGGCTTAACCACGAATTTTTGATAAATTAGGAGTAGAGATTTCTAGAAAGAGACTGATTAGAACAAAGTTAAAGAAAATTTTAGGGTTCATGAAGTTTATATGAGTTTTGCCCTTTTAATCCATGGTTATTGATGAAAATCCACATGCTGTACATAGAATATTGTTAGTTTGGGTTATAAATGGTTGTAGTACGAATTTTTTTAAGTTTGGGTGTTAAAAATCTTGATTTGGTTGAGGTTAGATGTTAGGACCCATAACTATAATCTGCAGAATTACGCATACCTATTTGATCGATCGATCGAACCAGGAGTGTCGATCGATTGAACCAGGAGTGTCGATCGATCGAGCTCCTCTCATCGATCGATCGACCCCTCCTGGAAGACTCATATTTCCCCTTTGTAAATTGTTGAATTCAAATTATATGAGTGAAAATCTTTGGACACCCTTATTAAAATATTTTGGATGGTAAAGGAGACCAGTATGACTTATTAATAATTGTGAGACCTTTAATGTAAGACGAGATGTACATTTTTGGGATATTTAGATATAAGGGTCAATGAATTTATGTATTAAAGGGAGAGACGCGTAAGATAGTTACGTTGGAAATTAGATGAGTACCTACTGAATTTTATACTTGGGAGGATAGAGTCCATGAGTGTTACGTAGTAAGTTGGATTAATCCTTCAATTAAAGTAAGAGACGAACCGTTATACGTGATAACTAAAGATTGAGGAATAATGATAAATATTATATTATGGGTGGTGAAAAATACCTAAAGAGATATGGTAATAATAGTATATTTATATGATTGTGTTTATGCATATATTATATACGTGTGAAAATCATGCCCACACTACTTGCTATCCTTGAGGTTACCGCGCTGGGACAGTCTTATCTTGAATGGGACTTCACGGGGGATATTGACAAGTACCCTAGAAGATAGAAATCCTAGGTACGGGCTATCGGATCGATAGTGGACGGTCCTAAGAGACGTGAGGGTATGTACTGACCTTTTGGACTTGGAAACTATGCTTCGCCTCACTATTGTTTATGTTTTATTTAATACAGTTTGAGAGTGATTCCGAACTTGTATTTCCCTTAGTACGAGTGATACGGGGATTGGATGGCAGAGTATGCTCGCACCATAATTATTATGTGGGGTGCCATTAGAATATATATATTATATGAGAATTTAATATATATATATATATATATATATATATATATATATATATATATATATATATATATTAAAATTCTGGAATTTGGCAACTACCTACTGTGTTTATAGTTAGTAAGAAATGTATAATTATTACAATTGAGAAAAATGTGTTATAAAGTATAACATGTTACAGAGAAACTTTATTAGCGATTAAGGTTTAATTGAGAACTTTGTTGTCAAATGAAATTACCCTCTTAAAACAGTTGAATTGTTCAGTTTAAATCATACGAGTATTTCTCAATTAAGATAAGATAAGTTAAACCGCTGGGAAGGTTAATGCGATAGGTGTGCACATTAGAAGAGAGGTGAAAATTTCTTAAGGGAGTGTCGCACTAATATGTTGTTGCAATGGTCTGTAAACATTTTAAATACTTGCTAAACGAATTTTAAATCATTTACACTATCGGGCTCTGACCCGTTTCCATTTTCTTTTCTCTCTTGTATATATATGTATGTATTATAGGTGTCCAGCCACAGGGGCGTCTTGCATAGGATCCTTTGGAAGGAACGTGCTGCAGCTTAGGTGGGAGTTGGATGCCTCTTGCGTAGACGACCTCACTTCTTGATTCCACTCCTATCATATTTATTCAGTTGGGCATGTGTCGCCCGTTTCCATTATTCAGTTATTTAGTGGACGTAGTGATTCATTTATTTTCAGTATTTTATTTCTTGGAATTTATTATTGTCGGGATGTTTTCATTTAAGTATTAAGTGTTGGATTCAATTAAATTGAACGTTTGATTATTTGGATTGTATGTTCCATGATAGTTGTGATGTGACTATTAAATTATGACTTATGAAAAGTTTTAAATGTTGGTTCATTAAATAAAATTTGGAAAGTAATGTCTAAAATGGTTTTGACACTTAGCTTAATTATTTAGGGTGTTTAATTTGAAAAAATTATTTTTACGACAGTGATGCTAAGAATGATCCAACTGTTCATCTTGATTTTAACTTGATAAAGGAGTGATCGCCCGGTATTTAATTAGGCGGGGTGTCACACACACACACACACACACACACACACACATATATATATATATATATATGAACTTGTGAATATTTCTACTGTGTGAAATTTGTAGACTTGATAATAATAATAATCATTACATTGCGCCAAGTGGTCTTAATCTAAGGGTGCAGGATTAGTGTATATATATAGGGATGATGAGACTATATATATATATATATATGAGTATACTAGGAGAATTTTCTACTTTGTGAAACTAGTAGATAAAGTGGAGATGAGAAAAAAATAATCTTAGTGGATAAAAGATTAACCATTCGAACGGTGAATAATGAAACTTAGTCTGTGAGATAAACTATTTGAATAACGTATTGTATGGGCGATACGAGAATACTACTAAAGAGCATTATTAGTATTAGTATGGTTTCTGACCAGTTAGATTGGGTTGTATAACTAGGGGAGATTAGATATATATTAGGCGTGCACAATAGATGAAAGGTGAGAAACTCATGTGAGAGTTCGATAACTAACATGCGTATAAGACTTGTTTTAAGAACTAGTTTTAAATACTTGCCAAATCATTTTTAAACCTCGAGCTCTGACCCGTTTCTTGTATCTCTTCTCTCTTTTGCTATATATATACTAGTATGTACCCGTGCCGATGGCACGGTTATTAAAACATTTCAAATATTTTAAACCTTTAATATGTTAACATGTGGATATTAGTTGTAAGTTCTCCATATTCAATTTCAATCGTTCGATCAGAAAGACCAAAAATCCTAGTAGGCAATGGATGCAAATTCAATACTTTAATGAATTGTACATTTTCACACGTTCTTGATTTTTCTTAAAATAGTTCGTCACCCATAAGAAATCACTGGCAATATTTTAAAATATTTACATCTCCACACAAGCAATATTGATAAAAAACACTTTTCCCATTTCAAATTAAGTCTTGTATTTATATTTTTTTCGATTCCAATCTATTTTGAAAATCATTTAACTAAATTCATAAACCAATACATTTTCTTCATTGACCATTTATTTCGTTAAAAAATCACGTTTAGTTTGACACCACATGCATGTCCCCTCCTCGTTGAAGGGATCATAATTTATTGTCGTATTTTTAGCTAAAATCTAAACATATTTTTTGTAAATAATTAAGAAAAGAATTTAGATGTCAAGTCAATTTAATCAGAGTATGAAAAAAATAAAAACAGCAGAAATAAAGTAAAGATAAAAAAAGATGGCGTCGAAGAAGCAAAAAATAATAACAATACTCGTAGTGGCAACTGAATATCAATTTGCATAAATAAAAATGGCTCAATAGTTTAGAAATACATTTCCCAATTATTAATAATAAATATTTTTCAGATTTCAATTAGTGATAATTGTTTGTTTTTATATCGAGGGTTAATTTTTTTTATGGTTCCGAACCTTTCAAACCAAAAACATCTCTTAAGAGGGAACCTTAGAAATTGAAACACCAAAACTATAAGGTTTTTTTTATGGTTTGAAACCCGAAATCGAGAAAAAATAAAGGCATGAGGGAGAGAGAAGTGCCTTCTAGAGTTCCATACATTTTAACAAAATAAGTAGATAATTGAAAAAGAGGAGAATGGTGATCCTTTAGAGAGGAACAACAAATTTATAACCCCGATCTAAAATATTTCAGAACTTAGATGTAAAACTTAGATCTAAATATGTTTTTTCTTTCTTTTCTTTCATGTTTACTGAGGTGCATAATAACATCTAGCTGAAGGTCTTTGTTTAGGATCAATAGGCAGCCTTGCTTGTTATATCGTGATACAATTGTTTGAAGAAGTTGTTAGTAGCTATTGTTCTGAACTGATGTCCATAAGCAACTCTCTATATTTACTTATTAAAAAAATGAGAAAAATGCAGGCTGTGAACCTTTGTAACATTTCCTCTTGAATATGAAAAGGAAGCAAAGGTTTTATCGAGACTAAATGCTCATGTTTTAAAAAAAAACTTAAAACCCACCACATTTCAGGTACAAATTTACTTCTGAAACTGTAGCATAAAAAAATAAAAATAAAAATCCCCATCACAGCTTCCAGTCATCTTCTTAACGATTCCGTTGATACCAAAGCCTAAAACAGTAGCATAAAGAAAAATAAAGATTCAAATCTTATATATAAACAACGAAAAAATAAAGATAATAAGAAATTAAAAGGTTTCAAAAAAGTACCCAATAAAAACTAAATCTAGCAGAAAACAAATAAGAACAACTATGTCAACAATTCTCCAATTTTAATCTCACCGGATCTGTCCGAGATAGTGCAAGTGAAGGTTCTTTTCATTTGTTTGGATATCTGATCGCTGTGATTAGAATCCTTGGTCACTCATCTATCAGTAAAAAAAACATAGAACAACAAAAACATTTAAAGAACACCCACTAAAATCCATTCGCACCCATGTTTTTAGAGGGAGGGTCCTAGATAAGAAAGCATCCCGATTCCATAGTCAAAATTTGAATAGCACGGGCACTTACCCCATTTAAACGTCTTTGCAAACAACCCCAAACAAAAAAGAACACATGAAAACCCCAACAAAAAGAACACCGAAAAAAACACAAACGTAAGTGGATTTGGAAATTCAACATGTACTATTCACATTATTGCATACAATATTATAATAATACAAAATCACAAACCAATATCTTATACCTCAATTATCACAACACATCACATATACTAGAAAACTGGGTGCATTATTTTGAGCCACACAAAATATCAGAAAGTACAGTACATATACCCGTACAGGTACAATATCGTAAGTCATAACTGTTTTTCCTACCTACTTTCGGGTGATGGGATGGACAAAATAGAATTACAAAAAATATCATCAAACCTATCATTTAATGATGACGCACGACTCCAGTGTACACTCCCCACATTTTCGATAAAGTAAAAAAAATGTTGTCGGCATAATTAAAAGGAAAATAATCTGAAGAAAATTTAATGGAAGGATCACTCGTCTCATACAACATACGAAATATGAAATTACAAAATACATCTTGGTACAAAACATGGAAGTTTCCTCTCCGATCAGAATCCCGGGGGTTCATCCATAATTTTTTGAAATACTATAACGATGAAATCAAACCACCATGGTTCTGTTCCGAACCAGCCAACGGCAAAAGAAGGAAGAGAGAATCAACCTTGTCTAATCAGAGGTCTTGTTATTCCATAATTATGGAAAGTCAAAAACTAATCAGAGGTCTTATTGGTCCATAATTTTGAAAAGTCAAAAAAATTGAGAAAACTCAAAAATAATTTCACACACATCATATATAAATTTGAATAAAAAAGTTTAGAACATAATAAGAGTACCTTGATTTGCCAATCTTATCATTTCCTAAACACTTTAGGATATCAAAAACCCCAAAAATGCCATCGCTGAAATATCCAAAAAT
This sequence comes from Sambucus nigra, assembly GCA_949130495.1. NCBI lineage: Eukaryota > Viridiplantae > Streptophyta > Magnoliopsida > Dipsacales > Adoxaceae > Sambucus > Sambucus nigra. The sequence goes on from OX422211.1 coordinate 37,009,270, forward strand.
TGAAACCCAAAAGAGAGGCGATGGTGTTAAACAACAGTAGTATTTGCTCACCTACATACCCATACCCAGCTGACTAAGAAACCCAAATACATATATGTTTTGAACAAAATACCAAGTTAAAACAACTTCGTACCAGAGAACAATTGCTTTTTCAGAATGACTAACTCCGTAACAGTAAAGGTAGAGCAACGAACCCAGGAACCCATTACTTCCTATTCATGTTCCTAAAAAACAAAAGCAGAACATTTTTTTTGTTAGATCTGCAAAATCAAATAAAGAACCATATACACACATTTACAAACTAAAACATTTTGAACAAAATACCTATTGAAACAACTTCGTACCAGAGAACAATTTCTTCTTCAGAAGGACCAACTTCGTAACAACAAAAAGTAGAGCAGCGAACCAAGGAACCAATTTCTTCCTATACATGTTCGTAAGAAACAAAAGCAGAAAAAAAAAACTGCAAAATCGAAAACCAAGAGAAGAGAGAGTGTTGAGAGAGAGACAGAAAAATACCAAGGATTGGGGGCTTGCTGTGGACTTGCCATGAGAGAAAAATACCGTGGAAAAAGTAGAGCAACCTCCAAATCTGGGAAAAACCAGATCAAACAAAGTTGTGGAAAAAATAGTTCCATTTATGTTTCTAGAGGAATGGGTTGTTAGCAGATCTGCGACTTACGAATACTAATCTAGGTTACCTCTGACGCGGTATGGGTATGAGAGAACACGCAGACTCTCATCATAAATCTGATGCGGTGCTCTTAATCGCAAGAGCTTCTACATCTGCCATCGTCGGCTGCCATAGTAGAATTATGTTAAGATTGTACTCAACGTTCAAAGTTCGAAACTGTGAAATCATATTCACAACGTTACCTCATAGATGATCTACTCCACAGTTGATCAAAATACCTCGAGATCTCCCGTGTGAAACCAAAATCTTTCAGATCGGAGAGAAGTGATACCTCATGCATAACTCTCCTCTTTTCATTTCAATTGTAGAGTTCAAAAAAGAGAGAACATTTTTCTCTCGAGCCTTGTGCTCTGTTAAGGTGCAGGACAGAGGTGTACCTATTTGACCAAATTATCTTCCCAATTTCAAAGCATTCAACACCGTTTGATTCAATTTGGTAAGATTTAATCTCAACCACTAGTTGATAAAGACCAAATTCATCAGATTTAATCTGAACCGTCAATTGGGGGAGACCAAAAAACCCTTATCCTTTATTATATATATATATATATATATATATAGAGAGAGAGAGAGAGAGAGGCAGGCTCCTGTACATACCAAACGGTACATACCAACGGTGCATACCAATTTTTAAAAATAGTAAAAAAAATATTTTTGAGCTCAGTTTTTTTATATGGTATTTAAACATTTCAATGAATCCATATAAAAAAAATCAGCTCAAAATGACTTTTTTTCTATTTTTAAAAAATCGGTCAAACTTTCACAGCTTTTTAAAGCACTTAAAAACTGTGAAAGTTTGACTGATTTTTTAAAAATAGCAAAAAAAGTTATTTTGAGCTGATTTTTTTTATATGGGTCCTTTAAAATGTTTAAATCCCACATAAAAAAACCCAACTCAAAATCCTTTATGGAAATAGGTCCGCGCCAGCGGTATGCACCGTTGGTATGTACCGTTTGGTATGTACAGGAGCCTGCCTCTCTCTCTCTCTCTCTCTCTCTCTCTCTCTATATATATATATATATATATATATATATATATATATATATATATATATATATATCAGGTGCTCAACCACAGGGGTACTAGACTTAGAGATTCGGATTGCTTGATCTAACACCCCGCCTAATAAGATACCGGGCGATCACTCCAATATTAAATTAAAACAGGAGTTTCATATGGATCATTCTTAGCATCACTGTCGAAAATCCATTTAATTACTAATATCCTATTAGGTGAGCGTTAAAAATTTTACTTAACTACTCTTTTTACGATCAAATTAAAACATCCACAATTATATGCGTGAATGAAACTGAAATAAATTAAAATAACCGAACACTCAGTTCAAATATACAACCATATCGAATGCTGTACTGAAAGAATAAATAAATGCAATTGAGCCATTGGCTCGAATGTTTATACAATAACTCCTATCTAGAGTACAAGGAAAGAAACGTCTACCGATAACCTGCAAGCATCCACAGCTGCTGCAGCAGACGTCTGACTCGAAAGAGTTTCCATCCAGGTGTCCCTGTGTCTGGACACCTATATATACATAGTATAAAGAAAGAAAGGAGAGTAGACAAACGGGTCAGAGCCCGAATGTTTAGAAAATATTTTGCAAGTGCATAAATGCTTTATTTTTAGAAAAATAGTTTTTATCTCATATTTAAATTGGTATCGCACTCTCATAAGATACCCCTCACCTCTCCTCTAACAGTGCACACCTAGCGCATCCCTATAAACATCCTAGTCAAGCTACCCTGCTAAACTAGTCTAATACCCAACCACTATCTAACCTAGATAGTCAAACAGATGTACTAAGGGCTAAACTTCACTCTAATCTCAACGCTATGCCATGTTCGTGCGTGGGGTGTCTCGCGAAGCGAAATCCAAACAAGGAACCCCCCCGATACACTACTATGCAGCAAGGTCGATCTTTGAGATCCGCCAGTCCCTCAGTACAGAAAGATATATATAATATATATACCATAAACATTTAATATTAGAGCACTAAGGATTAAACTTCTCCCCAGTCTCAACACAATGCCATATTCGTGCGTGGGGTGTCTCGCGAAGCGAAATCCAAACAAGGAACCTCCCCGATACACTACTATGCGGCACGGTCGATCGTCGGGATTCATTAGACCCTCGGCACCCAATTTATACATATACATACATCTACAATATACGTCCGGATAATATAGATATCTCCCGGACTGAGGATTACTTGATACATAAAGTATTTATAAATACTTATCCTTTTCATTTCAAAAACTTCCATTTCCCTTCTCATATCCAGGAAATGTATTTATAGAAGCCAATTCATTATCATGAATTGCTTTAACAAATCATATACTTTTTGAAAGCCAATTTTATTAACATAAAAATGCTTTTCCTTTATCAATTATCCCATTTCCCTTTTTTATACTCAGGAAATGTATTCAAAGACATTTTCATTATCATAAAAATGCTTTGATCATAACATATGCTTCCACATCCCTTCTTCCATCCGGGAAGTGTTACCGAAGCCAAATAATATAACCCATTTCCCTTCCAATATCCAGGAAATGTAATTATAGCAAATCCATTATTATGAACTGCTTTAATAAACGCGTTCGAAGACCGCCCGTCCGGATTTCTCCATTGTGCGCGCCCCTAAATGGCTATCATCTTCCAGGGCATCCAAGACAACCTGGGATCCTATATCGAAAGACGTCGGGAAGCGACCATGTGCCTGCGGGATAGTCAAGACCACATCTGGAATCTCCTAACCAGCGCAGAAAAATATAACAACAAACGCTCACATGGCCTATAGGACTATATCCACCCTGCATCATTAGTCAGGGGGCTTCACCATACGAACGCAACTTCCCTTACGATAGCGATTTAGAGAGGTGTGTAATCCATATTTTATTAATTATGAAAAACATTTCTCTTTTCATTTTGAAAATATTCATTTTTATATTTTCAAAATCATTTCCATCATAATATATATATATATATATATATATATATATATATATATATATATACCTAAATCACATAGTATATACATATCCTATATATATTTTTCCTTGAATATACATAAATGGACATATTTGCCAACTATATATAGCGATGGCCATTAATCCCAAAGATTCCCTCGAGGAATCATAATCATGCTTTCATATAAGCATGATACTAAACCCAAAGTATTTCCTTACTTTGTTCAATACTAATTACCTCAATCATCTCTTAAAGGTTTATTTATCCTCAAAACCCTTATTTAGGAATCCCCATAAAAATCCCAAATGGTAATTCAACTCCCCATACTCTTAAAGGGAGAAAACTAGAAATTTTGGCCTAAGCGAATCGATTCGCCCCTTTAGCGAATCGATTCGGGTGGGCGAATCGATTCGGTTCCCAATCCGAATCGATTCGGAAAGTATTCTGCAAACAGGTCTGTAAATGGCGAATCGATTCGGTCTGTACCCGAATCGATTCGGCCCATTGCAGAAACCCAATTCCCCTTAGGCGAATCGATTCGGCCTGTTCGAGGGTCACAGTTTGGGGCGATTTCTCAAACTCCAAAATACCCAAAAATCAATCCAAATTCATTTTCGGGGTTTCTAAACTACCCCAAATATTATCCCAAACATCTACGACATTAATTCTAGCCGTAATTTTTCCAATTCCCGATTTGATTTCCGAGTTGCTAATTTCAACCCGGAGCTGTCATCTTGTAAAAATCATATCAAATCGTAGAAAAATCAGAAAAATACGCGGTCGGTGCCCACGCGACCGTATCGAAAATATCTACAACTTTCGTGTTTTGGACGAAAGCTAAATCATTTCTTTTCCTAGTCAAAATAACCCCACAAGCTTACGGGTTACTATTCATTGTCCCTACCAAAATCCCAAACTCCATGTTTCTCCATTTTTGTTGGTTCTAACCTCACCCAACAACTCAATTAACATCTAATCTATGTTTTACAACTAACACATCAATTATTTTGGGGCATTGAATCATTTCTCTTAGATTTGAACCCTAAAATCCATGAAACCTAGATTTGGGCATTTCTCCCAATTAAATTCAATCTTACATCCCATTAGCATGGTTTTAATACTAGAAATCATTAAGAGTTTACATTACATCAATTTGTAAACTCACCTACATCTTTTACCCAATTTATTTTAAGGGTTCTAACCCTAAAATCATGTTTATACCAAATGTGATATGAGAGGATTGCACAAAATGAAATAAAGCAAGTAAACACTTGCCTCGTGGATAAAATCCGACGACCTCGAGTCGAATCCGGCGGAGTTTGGCCCGAGTCCCCCTTTTCCTCCTCTTTTCTTCTTCCTCTCTCTCTTCTCTCTCTTTTCTTTCTTTCTTTATTCTTTCCTTTCCCTTTCTCCCTCTTTAAATAAGAAGAAAGGGGTTATACCCCTTAAAACCCAAAAACGACTCGTTTACCCAATTACGAGTTACTTTTACCTCTAAAATTAACCGAAACTCATTTCCGACAATCGGACACTCTTTTTCGACTATCTCGGCCATTCCGAGAATTATGGCGCAGTCAAAATTCCCATCCGAGGTACTTGACCGCAAATCACTATTCCAACCCAAAATAAATAAATGCGGGTTTTCCCATTAAAAATCTTACCTCGTGTCGCTTTTCTCCACGACGACATATAATTAAAATATTTCGACCTATATAGTCCCTAAAATAATCACAACATCCTTCGAAAATCATTCAATCCTCGAAAATCCCAAGAATTACTATTTAGGAAAATCCCCAAATTCCAATTTATATCCAATTATGGAATTTAATTGTCTAAAAAGGACGGGTTGTTACATACTCCCCCCCTTACAACGGAATTTCGTCCTCGAAATTCAGGTATAACCTACACCATCTAACTAGGATCACTATAAATACTAAAACCTCAAGAGAAAGATACTAACTCAATGGTTCCCAACCATAAGCTACATGACTACCACGATCGTAAAGTGACTCTAATACGTCACATAATACTCATCATCTATAATGCCTCTTGGCATGGATTTCAATCTTGCGTACTACTCCTATCTTAACTAGGCGGTATACCAAACCACCTTACCAAGGTGCCCATACACCTTCCTAACTTGTGCACATCTGCACATTCGTAGCGAACGTCTGACACGTAACACTCTCTCCCAATAAGGGTCTCCTTTCCTCGGTGTAATACTCACCTATGGGTCCTTCCAACCCGTGAAATTCCAACTCCTAACCTCGGCGCTGCTAACTCTAGCGAACCTACATCCTAACAAGGCTATAATCTATGCGTCACCCTACCTACGCGAAACTAATATAATCCTAAGTATGTCCCTAGTGCCCAAGGCCTCTCTCAACTCCCGACAATTGGTTGGTTTCATGTGTGGGACGTCTCGCCAAGGCGAAATCCAAACAAGGAACCCTCCCGTTACACTACTCCCTCGCGTAGTCGGCCATCGAGATATAGCGACCCAAGGCACATAGGCGGGACTTCCTAAATCCTACAAGGCTATCCTATGAACGCATTCCTACTATCTTATCCTTCCGCCCATACAGAAGGAAACCTAATCCATCGAAGTGCCCACTTTCTGTAGAAAGTGTCACGAGCATAATACCCAAATTGTATCTCCTCAAAATTTGCCTTTTCATTAAGGCTGGTTATATTCCTCAACCCAATTTCTCCAAATTTGCCTTCTTATTAAGGCAGGGATATCATCCTCAAATCAAATTCTCTAAGTCCCACTCCACCCAACTACTTGTGGTGAGAGGACCAATTTAGTGCTTTTCCATAGCACAATATTTTCATAAACATACCATCATCACAGGGCTCCTAATCTATAGTGGTTCATCCACACTATAAGACTAACCCACATCCTTGCATCCAATAACAGCTCTCCACGCCCGACGCCGTTAAGAGTCATGTGTGGAGTGTCTCGCAAAGCGAAATCCAAACAAGGAACCCCTCCACACATTAACACTTGACTTCGTCGGTCACGGAGTCCCGTTATTTCAGACATGCAACCGGGATAATCCTATCCCTAAACAGCAAAAGGTGGTCTGAACTCCTATATCTAACTAAGAGTCACACCACCCAGCGCTCGCACTATTTCTAAGTCCTTGCGCAAACCAATACTGAGCTAAATCTTACCGCTCAACAACGATCCTGTGGGCCTTAAATTATATCTATAAGGTTGCCACATATACCAACCAAAATAAGGAAAACCTCTACTCATCGAGGTTCTATCAATCCATAATGACAAAGGGGTACTCAACCTGTATCCAGGTGAGACACCGTAACCACAATCCGTTCCCTCCAGGAACTGCGGACACGATAGACTTGCCATCATTAGCCTGCTATCGCTCCGATACACCATATACCGTATACGTATATATACAAAATATAATCACCCGCCTCTATGGCGAATAAAGGGAAATAAAATTCCGCTATTGCGGAAAACACATAGTCATACATTATAATGTTATCGAGACCGCCACAACTCAAAATACACACACGAGTCTAGGGCTAACTAATACCGCGACTTTATCTGGTCACGTCAAATACTAACACCATATACCTCTGCTGAACCTTAGGCGAATAATTCCCAAAGCTGCATTCTTCTCATCCTGCTGATTTATGGGGACTCACGGTTAGAACTATCCGTAAGATCCCTTTCGAATCCTTACTTCACTGGGAAATCCAACTTTAGTACCACACTCTACTACGGCGGCACTATGGTACTCGTAACTACTATGCTTTAGTAGTCATTGAGATAATCCTTAACAATTACCATAGAGAGAGTGACCTCTACTAAGGTACTCATCCCAACCTTCTACCAGCTGCACCAGCTAAGACTCACCTCCTGCTGCCATCCAAGCTCCGCACACGATTCTCAAACGAGCGCGCAAAAGATTTCTATAATCTCATAATATGGCAGGAGAACGAAATCTCGCAATAGAAATCAACAATCCTATTCCTGAGGCTCTATAACAAATCGAGAGCAACGCTGAAAGCGTAGTACGTCCGCACAGATTCCTAAAGACACTAGAACCTGATGCTCTGATACCATCTCTAACACCCCGCCTAATAAGATACCGGGCGATCACTCCAATATTAAATTAAAACAGGAGTTTCATATGGATCATTCTTAGCATCTCTGTCGAAAATCCATTTAATTACTAATATCCTATTAGGTGAGCGTTAAAACTTTTACTTAATTACTCTTTTTACGATCAAATTAAAACATCCACAATTATATGCGTAAATGAAACTGAAATAAATTAAAATAACCGAACACTCGGTTCAAATATACAACCATATCGAATGCTGTACTGAAAGAATAAATAAATGCAATTGAGCCATTGGCTCGAATGTTTATACAATAACTCCTATCTAGAGTACAAGGAAAGAAACGTCTACCGATAACCTGCAAGCATCCACAGCTGCTGCAGCAGACGTCTGACTCGAAAGAGTTTCCATCCAGGCGTCCCTGTGTCTGGACACCTATATATACATAGTATAAAGAAAGAAAGGAGAGTAGACAAACGGGTCAGAGCCCGAATGTTTAGAAAATATTTTGCAAGTGCATAAATGCTTTATTTTTAGAAAAATAGTTTTTATCTCATATTTAAATTGGTATCGCACTCTCATAAGATACCCCTCACCTCTCCTCTAACAGTGCACACCTAGCGCATCCCTAAAAACATCCTAGTCAAGCTACCCTGCTAAACTAGTCTAATACCCAACCACTATCTAACCTAGATAGTCAAACAGATGTACTAAGGGCTAAACTTCACTCTAATCTCAACGCTATGCCATGTTCGTGCGTGGGGTGTCTCGCGAAGCGAAATCCAAACAAGGAACCCCCCCGATACACTACTATGCAGCAAGGTCGATCTTTGAGATCCGCCAGTCCCTCAGTACAGAAAGATATATATAATATATATACCATAAACATTTAATAATATTATAGCACTAAGGATTAAACTTCTCCCCAGTCTCAACACAATGCCATATTCGTGCGTGGGGTGTCTCGCGAAGCGAAATCCAAACAAGGAACCTCCCCGATACACTACTATGCGGCACGGTCGATCGTCGGGATTCATTAGACCCTCGGCATCCAATTTATACATATACATACATCTACAATATACGTCCGGATAATATAGATATCTCCCGGACTGAGGATTACTTGATACATAAAGTATTTATAAATACTTATCCTTTTCATTTCAAAAACTTCCATTTCCCTTCTCATATCCAAGAAATGTATTTATAGAAGCCAATTCATTATCATGAATTGCTTTAACAAATCATATACTTTTTGAAAGCCAATTTTATTAACATAAAAATGCTTTTCCTTTATCAATTATCCCATTTCCCTTTTTTATACTCAGGAAATGTATTCAAAGACATTTTCATTATCATAAAAATGCTTTGATCATAACATATGCTTCCACATCCCTTCTTCCATCCGGGAAGTGTTACCGAAGCCAAATAATATAACCCATTTCCCTTCCTATATCCAGGAAATGTAATTAAAGCAAATCCATTATTATGAACTGCTTTAATAAACGCGTTCTAAGACCGCCCGTCCGGATTTCTCCACTGTGCGCGCCCCTAAATGGCTATCATCTTCCAGGGCCTCCAAGACAACCTGGGATCCTATATCGAAAGACGTCGGGAAGCGACCATGTGCCTGCGAGATAGTCAAGGCCACATCTGGAATCTCCTAACCAGCGCAGAAAAATATAACAACAAACGCTCACATGGCCTATAGGACTATATCCACCCTGCATCATTAGCCAGGGGGCTTCACCATACGAACGCAACTTCCCTTACGATAGCGATTTAGAGAGGTGTGTAATCCATATTTTATTAATTATGAAAAACATTTCTCTTTTCATTTTGAAAATATTCATTTTTATATTTTCAAAATCATTTCCATCATAATATATATATATATATATTCCTAAATCACATAGTATATACATATCCTATATATATTCTTCCTTGAATATACATAAATGGCCATATTTGCCAACTATATATAGCGATGACCATTAATCCCAAAGATTCCCTCGAGGAATCATAATCATGCTTTCATATAAGCATGATACTAAACCCAAAGTATTTCCTTACTTTGTTCAATACTAATTACCTCAATCATCTCTTAAAGGTTTATTTATCTTCAAAACCCTTATTTAGGAATCCCCATAAAAATCCCAAACGGTAATTCAACTCCCCATACTCTTAAAGGGAGAAAACTAGAAATTTTGGCCTAAGCGAATCGATTCGCCCCTTTAGCGAATCGATTCGGGTGGACGAATAGATTCGGTTCCCAATCCGAATTGATTCGGAAAGTATTCTGCAAACAGGTCTGTAAATGGCGAATCGATTCGGCCTGTACCCGAATCGATTCGGCCTGTTCGAGGGTCACAGTTTGGGGCGATTTCTCAAACTCCAAAATACCCAAAAATCAATCCAAATTCATTTTCGGGGTTTCTAAACTATCCCAAATTTTATCCCAAACATCTACGACATTAATTCTAGCCGTAATTTTTCCAATTCCCGATTTGATTTCCGAGTTGCTAATTTCAACCCGGAGCTGTCATCTTGTAGAAATCATATCAAATCGTAGAAAAATCAGAAAAATACGCGGTCGGTGCCCACACGACCGTATCGAAAATATCTACAACTTTCGTGTTTTGGACGAAAGCTAAATCATTTCTTTTCCTAGTCAAAATAACCCCACAAGCTTATGGGTTACTATTCATTGTCCCTACCAAAATCCCAAACTCCATGTTTCTCCATTTTTGTTGGTTCTAACCTCACCCAACAACTCAATTAACATCTAATCTATGTTTTACAACTAACACATCAATTATTTTGGGGCATTGAATCATTTCTCTTAGATTTGAACCCTAAAATCCATGAAACCTAGATTTGGGCATTTCTCCCAATTAAATTCAATCTTACATCCCATTAGCATGGTTTTAATACTAGAAATCATTAAGAGTTTACATTACATCAATTTGTAAACTCACCTACATCTTTTACCCAATTTATTTTAAGGGTTCTAACCCTAAAATCATGTTTATACCAAATGTGATATGAGAGGATTGCACAAAATGAAATAAAGCAAGTAAACACTTGCCTCGTGGATAAAATCCGACGACCTCGAGTCGAATCCGGCGGAGTTTGGCACGAGTCCCCCTTTTCCTCCTCTTTTCTTCTTCCTCTCTCTCTTCTCTCTCTTTTCTTTCTTTCTTTATTCTTTCCTTTCCCTTTCTCCCTCTTTAAATAAGAAGAAAGGGGTTATACCCCTTAAAACCCAAAAACGACTCGTTTACCCAATTACGAGTTACTTTTACCTCTACAATTAACCGAAACTCATTTCCGACAATCGGACACTCTTTTTCGACTATCTCGGCCATTCCGAGAATTATGGCGCAGTCAAAATTCCCATCCGAGGTACTTGACCGCAAATCACTATTCCAACCCAAAATAAATAAATGCGGGTTTTCCCATTAAAAATCTTACCTCGTGTCGCTTTTCTCCACGACGACATATAATTAAAATATTTCGACCTATATAGTAACAAAAATAATCACAACATCCTTCGAAAATCATTCAATCCTCGAAAATCCCAAGAATTACTATTTAGGAAAATCCCCAAATTCCAATTTATATCCAATTATGGAATTTAATTGTCTAAAAAGGACGGGTTGTTACACTTGACATGCTGCAGGTGTTGTGGAACCTGTAGGTCCTTACAGTAGACACATCTATCCTTTCCATTCAGTTTCCTCTAGACCTCTTATCTAGGGCATATGTCGCCCACTTCTAGTCCTTCATCAGAGTTATTGTATTCACTTTACTTTATGGTTTGGAGTTTTGAACTGGGAGGTTTTACCCAGTCTTATTTATTTCAGTACTTGATTCATGTTCAGTATTTATTATATTCCTATGTGTAGTGAATGGTGTATATTTTAAGATTGAATGAAAATGGACTTACTTTGTTTTACTAAAATTGGAAATGTTTTGACACCTAGCTTAATTTTATATTAGGTGATTAATATGTTAAAATTTTTTTCGACAGTGATGCTAAGAATGAATCAACCGAACGTTCTGTTTTAAATTGGTACATGACTGATCACCCTTTATTTAATTGGGCGGGTAATCACAATTAATACGTATAGTTGTAGCTTATTGAGATCTTGAATTTTAATTTACATGAACAACCTCTTGAATTAGAACGAATAGTGTTTGCACGGGGACTAAATTCACGACAATATAGATGATCAATTAACATATGTGTAGTCGATAGACTCCTCATAAATGATTGGGGGAGGCTATATATGGATGAACATTTCTTAATAGCTGGGAGTTTTGGCCTGTTTTATCCTTATAATTGCAAGTTATCCACGTAGTTTGGGGGAACTTAAATCCTAGGGTTAATGTTAATCCCTAAATTTTTTAAAAGATGGTCTATGAGTTCAAGGTTCAGAATCATTTTGCTCAAAATGTGGTTTCTATCATTTTAAATTTATAAGTTGTACAAGGGTGCAACTACTTTATGGCCTAACACTATTTTTCAAAATTATATTTAGCTCAGAGCTTCAAATACTTAGTCACACCTATTGTTCCTTGTTCTTTTCATATTTCATTTATGGGGTGACAAAAGTAATGCTACCCAAAGCACTTTATGCCTACATCTTTAGTTGTACAAAAATGCCTTGTTTATCTTTTCCAACTACTAAAATTACCCTTTATCAAGAAAGAACTGTAATAGTTAGGAGTGTGCAAAAAAATTAAACAAATCGAAAATCGAAAAGAAACGATTTGAATCGAGCCGAAATCAATGTTTTTTTTGTCCCAATTCGACCTATGATTGAAAGATTTAGAAAATCGATCATGTTGGTTTGTCGATGGTTTAGACAAGGAAAAAATCGATTCGACCCGAACTGAACTGATATCAATATTTATATTAAAAACTATTAAGTGACTTCAATTTTTATATCCGATAACCATTAACCAACTTCAAAAATTGACCAAAACCAAAAATCGACAAAAACCGACCCGAAACCGATGTGGCCCGGAACCTATATGGCCCAAAACCGACAATTTTTCTTGTCATCGGTTCGGTTTTGAGCTTATATCTTTCGAAATCGAACCGGTCGATTCAGCTAAAAAATATGGTCCAAACCCGAACCGATCGACCCGTGAACACCCCTAGCAATGATATTTATTAGTGGCATGTTTTAGCCATGGGAAAATGTGACAATAAAAATAAACGATACTAAAATATTTGTCGGCTTTTTAGTGATTTTACGTAAACAAAATATATTTTCAACATGTTTTAATAACATCAAAAATTCCATAAAAAATGTTACAATTTTTACTAACATGTTGTAGTGTCGTTAATGTCATTAAGAAAAATGACATGTTTTAGTGACACCATAAGATGATAGTATTGGGCAATATCTTTTGTGACATTTATATACAAATGTATAACCACTTAATACAGATTTGAGGAATATGTTTGGGAGTCGTATTATTATTCATACTTCATACTGTATCCCCTCACGTGATCACATGATTTGCCAACTTCTTTTACTCCTTTCCCCCCCTCTATTATTAGTTGGCGTTGAGGGTTTGCCTCGCTCATAATAAGGGCTGTTTTTTCTTCACAAGACACAATGTTGGTGTACTTTTACAACTTTGTTGTACTTCTTTGGAATACAGTTTATTCTTCAACTTCAAACTTGTGGGGCTCATTTTCACCAACTAGAATTCTTAATCTCATTTTCCACCAAACAAGTTGTAAAACTTTTTCTTTCTTAAAACATCATAGGGAAATAGACGTGGTAAGAATGGCCCGAACTCCATCATCACTCCAAGATAAATCCACCACCTCTACCCCAACCCGTCGTCCACGTGGGCGGCCAACGGGGGCAAAAAACAAACTAAAGGCCCCGATTATAGTAACTCGAGATGCCCCAAATGCACTCAAATCTCACCTGCTCGAAATACGAGCAGGGGAGGACATAGTCTCCACTCTCTCCACCCACGCGCGGCAGAGAGAGAGAGGGGAATTTGCGTGTTAAGCGCCATTGGCACCGTCGCAAACGTCACTATCCGACAACCGGCAGGGCATAACGCGGTCACCCTCCAAGGTCAGTTCGAGATTCTTTCTCTCTCCGGGACGGTGCTACCGCCTCCCGCGCCATCCGGTGCGAGCGGGTTTTCGATATTTTTGGTGGGCGGGAATGGGCAGGTGGTGGGAGGAGGGGTGGTGGGGCGGCTGGTGGCTTTATCTCCCGTGGTTTTGACCGCCGGTTTGTTTTCTAATGCAGTTTTGGAGAGGTTGCCGTTGGTGGATGAGGAAGAAGAGGAAGTAGGTGGTGGTGGTGATGGCAATAATAATAATAATATTATTGCCAAGTGGAAAGATGATGTTTCTCAATCTTCTGATGTCACTGGTGGCGGTGGTGGTGGTGGTGGTGGTGGTGGTGGTGGAAATAATGGGTTGTTTCCTTTTATTAATGTGGGAGATAATAATACTTTGGCTAATAGTAACTATCCTCTTTTGGCTGCTGATTTGTTTGGATGGGGTGGCAACCCTACTGTTGCTACGCCTTTGTTTTAAGAGGAGAGTGAAAATATTTCATCAGATTTGCTACTTCGTAGTTTGACTTAATGAGGCTAGTTTGAAGGATTTATTTTTTCTCAAGCTTGGTAAGTTCAAACATCATGTATATAACGCAAATGTAATCTTTTATTTTCACTTTTAATATTTGTATTCATTTAGGTTTTGAATGTAACATATAAACAATTACGATTCTAAGAGCATTACCATATAAACGAGTATATTCAGGGGTTGGCATGAAATAGCACCCGTAAAATATAGCAAAATTTATTTTTGAAGAAAACAAGCGTGGAAAGAGTTATTTTCTTATACTATTTTTCATCGAATCTACTTTTTTAGGGGATGAAATATATTTTCATTAGAAAAATAAGCACATGTCTCATTTGATTATATTGTTTGCATGAAATATATTTACAATAAATATACCCAAAAGTAAAAAGTGCGGAAAAATAAGCGTTATTTTATACAAAAATGTAATCTCAAATCTCACTCTTTATGTATATCCTATGCAATATGTGTTCACTTTGGATACATGGACTATTATTTAATTCGTGATGCGCAATATTAAAAGGCTTTATTATAATTGTGCCTGCACCACTAACTCTTGGCCACCATTTTTTTTTGCTTTTGTCGTTTTCTTTTATTAAAATAATAGAGTTTAGCAATTAGTTTGTAGAAAAAGTACTGAGAATAACATTAATTAATCACAAATGCATTAAATTGATTATTTTTCACATGTCCTTCGCTTTTCATAAAGTGGTTTTTAATCTTTCTCCTTTCACAAAATATGCATTAATTTAATAGAACAAGATGACTTACATTGGTCCATTGTTATGATTAAATATTTTGCCAAAATCCCTTTTCAATCTTCTTAATAATTGACCCAATAAAACTTCCTTCATGTGTAAAAATAATAATAATTTGAAAATTTTGAATTTGTCCCTCTTGCCCTATAATTTTAGTGTGTTGCCTTTTTTTTGTGCGCGTAAATTATTGATGCAATTTCATCTACCATATATTGGAAGAAAGATGACCCAATATTCATAGTTATCCATTACAGAATAGTTTGATTGAGAAATTAATTCACCATCATTATCTTAATATTGGGACTTGTCTAAATAAATTTGAATTCTTACATGAATCACATAAAGTTGAACACAAATATTTAATTATAAAACTTAATTTCCAATTTAATTTAAAAATTAATATAACAATCAAATATATCCATCATAGTTTACACAAACCTTTAATTCGTTGCGTGGTCTTTTGATTTATTGTATTTAGGGTGTGCTTGATAAAAAAGTTGGAAAATAATTGAATGTTACATCACATTAACTAGAAGTTGGAAAATGAGTGAAAAAAGATAAGAGCGAAAATAAATTATTTGAGGTTTGGATAAGATATGTTGTTCATGAAAAATGATAAAACTACGGAATACTTTTCATATCTATGACTATTTTATTTATAGAATGTATTCGAAATCAAGAATTGCGAAAGTGAAAAATAAACTAATATTACTATTTTTCATGAAAAAAAATTCCATGCCAATCAATGTAAATTTTCATTGAAGAATAATGTTGTTCCTTAATTCAATGTAAATTCACTTAGGATTTTTTATGGTAGGAAGGTTATCCATCTTGGTAGCTTGCGTTCACCCCAGACAATGCCCTCCACCCCGAACAAGGCTTGCGACACAGAGATTACTCTCTGCGGTCCGTGGCCCCAAGTTTATGCTGGGGGGGGGGGGGGGGGGGATCGAACTCATGACCTTGAACATAACTAAATTTACTTAAACAAGTTGCATATAGAGTTATCATAACAGTTTATGCACAACTGCCCGGTAAGCATAAATTCGCCACCATCTCCTTACATTTTCTCGTGTTCTTGCATGTTTCTTGCAATTACATGCTAATGAAGAATCTAGTTTACTTTAAATGATATTTGATAATTAATTGATCAACTCCACACATTCCCAAATAAATTTTTTTATTATATAAAGAGTTATTGACTCTTTACTCCCTTAATGTTTATCCCATTTGGCACGTCAAACCTAAAATAATTAAAAATGGCTCATAAAATCCCAAAATTTGCTCATTTAGTCACTTTAGTCTGAACTTAACGGACGGTTAAGTATTTCAGGCAAGACACGAATTTTTCGTTTCATTTATAAGTTAAATTCTTTAAAAATCATAAGTTTTTATATAAAACTCAAAAAATTATTCTAACAACTCACTAGCCAAATTTCCTTAGCGGTCCAATCCCTTACAACTCACTAGCCAAATTTCCTTAGCGAACCGATCCTATTTTCCTGAAAAAATGACCGGTCCTAAGTCCTTTCACTGACTGAAATTTTTTGCATAGCAGACCGATCGTATTTCCCAGAAAAAGGGACCAATCCGCCACTGAAGTCCCGGACCGGTCCGCCAAAGATAAACCTGATTTTCTTGTTTCGATTTTAGAGTTTGATTCAGCTACAACTCTGGATTTTTCATGATGTATTTAACTTCTAGTTATTGTTAGACAAAGGGGGTTCAAACTTTTACTTTTTTTAGAGAGAGAAAGCTCTCTCACCTGTGTTGCAAATCCTAGTTTTGAAGATTGATTAGAGGATTTCAGATTCATTGAATACAAGTAATTTCACTTCCTTTAATTTACTCTCTCTTTTACTTAGTAAATTAATTTTTAGTCCTTAGTTGCTACCTCAAAAAAAAATTGTTCTTGCCAGTCATGATTTCTTTTAATTCTAGAGTTAATGTTTTTCTTCACCTAGTTATGTCTGACTAAATTCTTTTGTATTAGGGTGCATGAACCCCACCCGATGTGATTCATCATGATGGAAATATATTTTTGAATTGAATTTTAAAGGAACCGTGTTGCGTAACTATCGCAACCGTCATAGGACTTTTGATCTCGTTTGCCCTAGGTAACCGGGATGCTTAAGGGTGCGACGCACGCGTAGTTAATGCGATACTGCTTTGTTCTTACCTTTGATTTCGTAAGATGTGAGCTACGATCCTTCATATACGGAATGCTTAGGATTAACAAAGACCGAGTTCCTTATAAACTCTAACTCCGAAATCTAGTATCCTACAGGGTTAATTACTAGGGTGTGGGGGATTGTAACCCAACCTCTCGTTCTCATTTGCGGTTAATTTTGTTAATATCTTGCCATCCATCTTAGTTTAATTAGCTCTTTTGCATTTCATTTAGGCATATCTTAGTCTATTCTTAATTTAAAAACGCATTTAATTGTAGTAAATCTCCCATTAAAATCATCTTTTCGTTTCTTTTAGGATCAAGTTAGGGTTCTCCTTCTTTCCATACGTCGTTATGATTCTTTTGTCCTATTTACCTGAGGATACGACCCCGACTTACCGAGATTATTGATTGAGTGACATGCTTGCACTTGATCCTAGATAACATGCACACTAGAACATATTTGTGGCCGCGTCAAGTTTTTGGCGCCGTTGCCAGGGAATTAGGTTAGATCGAGTCAATCTAAAGCTTAGACCAAAAAAAAAAAAAAATCTCTCAAAAGCCTTTAATGCAAAATCCTGAACATACCTCAAACTCCTTAAAATACTCCGACCAGAAATCACAAAAATCCAATTGTTGTGTATAATTCTGACAGTCCCCACACGCCTCGCGTTCCACAGTTTTGGGTTCCACTTCCTACTCCTGAGCACTCTATTGCTAGTTACACCCTGAGTCAATCCTTGAGTCACACATCTAGGACATCGAGTCAGGATTTTGAGTCATTTGAAGAGAGAGCAATGTCTGACGCCGTTAATTTCGGCACTGGAGAGGGAATTCCACCCTATGGTCTCATGAAAGACTTACTTTTTTCTGAACGAACTGTCACCCCTGGTTGCATTTTACTTCCGTATAATGCCGGTTAGTTACACTTCTACAATGGGATGATACAAATTCTACCTACTTTCCATGGCATGGATTCGTAGAAACCATACCTTCACATAAGAGATTTCGAAGAGGCGTGCGAGACATTTAGTGATCAAGCTTGCACGCAGGATGTCGTTCGCCTAAAGATTTTTCCTTTTTCCTTAAAGGATAAAGCTAAGACCTGGCTGTGGTCTCTACCCCCGAACTTTGTTATTTCCTGGAATGATATGCAATCCAAATTTCTCTCAAAATTCTACCCACCGCACAGGACCAACTCTGTCAAGACTCAAATCCAAGATTTTCGACAACAAGATAATGAGCCTTTTAACAGGTGTTGGAAATAATTTCAAGAGTTGGTAAGCGCATGTCCCCATCATGGATTTGAAAAACACCAGTCCATAATGGTTTGATAGTGACTTCCAAACAACTTGTGCAAACTATGTGTGAATGACCATTCTGGGAATTAGACTCTAATGATGTTGAGGCCCATCTTAGGTATGTTGCAAAGACTACTCAAGCATGAGACATATCTGATCCTCATACGCAAGTTCGGCCTAGACAAGCATCTATCGACTGCATCCGGTCTATACCAATTGGATAGTAATACCTTAATGGAGTGGCGATTCGATCAGCTTTAGATAGATATGAAAGATCTGCTTGGTAGCCGATTGAGAGATATCTTCGGATCCAGCCGTGTCACTAAAGAAAAGGCGTGTTCTATATGTGAGGTGGATCATTCCCTAAAGGCATGCCTGATGAATTCCGCCTACAAAGCCATGCACACCGAGCAGGTGGATGCTATAGGAGGGTTCAAGGGAAATTTTAACGCCCCACATGGGAACTCGTACAACCCTTCATGGAGAAACCACCCTAGTTTTTACTATAAACAACCACAAGCTGTAATGAACCCACATTCACAGGTTATCCCACCTCCACCCCCTCCTCAATCTCAGTAAGCACCATCTCCTCCAACTCCATATATTACTCCACAGTGGAGGAACCTCAAGGATACAATAAATGAGTTTATCAACTCCTAGAGTGCAACTAATGCTAGATATGATCGCATATTCGCCGACATAAATGCAAACATCTCCAAGTTGCAATCTTCGTTGAGTATACAAGAGAAGGGAAAGTTTCCTGTCCAGGTCCAAAGACCTCCCCAATGTCAACCTAGTGTTAACTCCACCTCTACAGAACATCAGGAGCATTAATAAGATATAACCACTTTTCATAGTGGGAGAGTTATTGATTTATCACCTTCCCCACACGACGCATCAAAAGGCCAGGAGACTTCGCCCGACATGAAAGAGGCCGAAGATATCTCATTGAATGAGAGTGATAAATAAGACACTAGTGAGACTGCAATAATTGTCAAGACACCCTCCGTCGCTCCATTCCCTCAAAGATTGGTTCCTCCCCAAAAAGGGACCCCCAGTGATGAAGTTCTAGAAGTGCTTAAAAATGTGAAATTAAACTTACCTTTCCTCGTTGTAATAAGGTAAATTCCAGCTTATGAAAATGTCATAAAGGACTTATTAACAGTCAAGAGGAGGATGAAGATAAAGAAAAACGTGTTTCTAGCACAGAACGTGAGCTCCTTTCTTCATAACGATCTCCCCCTAAATTTAATGATTCCGGTGTCGCCACCATTTCCTGCATCATTGGAGAGAATAAAATTGAAAAGGCCTTACTCGACTTGGGGGCAAGCGTTAATATCACCCCTATTCAATTTATAGGCAACTTGATCTGGGCTACCTTAAGCCCACAAGGATTACTCTCCAATTGGCAGATCTCACCGTAAAGATACCGAGAGGTATAGTCGAGGATGTGATAGTCCAAGTGGACACTTTCTACTTCCCGATAGATTTTGTCATTTGGGACACAGAGACCTCCTTCGCCTCGAGTAACCATGTCCCCATCATTCTTGGGCGCCCATTCTTAGCTATGGCTAACGCACTAATTAATACTCGAAATGGGAAAATTCAACTCACCTCTGGGAAGATGACATTGGAGAGTAACATCTTCAACATGGCCCAGCAGGCAGGGGAAGAAGATGATCTTCATGCGGTGAGCTTAATTGATGAGATCTTGGAAGAACACATTGAGGAAAATTTATATGGAGACACCTTTGAAGAATCCTTAGTGTCTAGTCATGAGAGCGAAGGAACTTATATCGAGGTTGAGAGAGAGGTTGAGGAGCTACAAGAACTACTTGATGAGAGAGCGACAGAGTAGGACGCAGTAGACGTATGTTGGGTTTCTCAATTCGAAGAGTTACCGCCGAGGGAGGCATGCATGCTTCCCTCTAGCGACACATTCTCGACTCTCGAGTTGAAGAAACTACCCTCCAATATTAAATATGCTTTCCTAGGAGAGGGTGAGACATTTCCTGTTATTATCTCCTCTACCTTAGATGAAGAGCAGGAGGGTAAGCTATTTAAGATTTTGAGGAAGCACCAAGGTTCTTTTGGTTGGTGTATAACCGATCTAAAGGGGATACGTTCTCTAATTTGCACTCACAAGATTCACCTCTAAGTGGAAGTAAAGCCCTCGAGAGAAATGCAAAGAAGTCTAAACCCCACTATGAAAGAAGTGGTGAGGCCCGAAATCATCAAATTGTTAGATGACGGGATTATCTACCCAATCTCAGATAGCAAGTGGGTGAGCCCCATTCAAGTCGTCCTAAAGAAGTCGGGCATGACAGTGATTGAAAATGCCAAGGGAGAGCTAGTTCCCTAACATACTACCACTGGGTGACGTGTTTGCATTAATTACCGGAAACTCAATTCAGGTTCTAGGAAACACCATTTTCCCTTGCCATTTATTGATCAAGTTCTTGAAAGAGTAATGATCTACCCTTACTACTACTCTCTAGATGGTTATTCTGGATATAACCAGATTGAGGCAGATGTACTTGATCAAGAAAAGACAACTTTCACTTGCCCCTTTGGTACGTTTGCCTACAAACGTATGCCATTTGGCTTGTGTAATGCACCAGAGAACTTTCAAAGGTGCATGTTGAGATTATTCAGTGACATATTGAGAGAGGGATGAAGGTGTTCATGGACGACTTTAGCATTTTTTCACCTCTTTCGATCTATGTTTAGCCAATCTTAAGAAGGTACTAGCCCAACGTGTGGAGAAAAACTTAGTGCTGAATTGAGAGAATTTCCATTTCATGGTAACTGAGGGTATAGTTCTAGGCCACATAGTGTCATCCAAAGGGATTGAGGTGGATAGAGCAAAAATGGATGTCATAGCTGACCTACCCCCACCAAAATCGCTAAAAGACGTGCGCTCTTTCTTGGGCCACGTGGGGTTCTATAGAAGGTTCATTAAAGACTTTAACGCCATTGCTAGACCCTTAAGAAACCTTATTAAAGGACACCCCATTAGAGTATAATGAATCATGCCAAAGCGCTTTTGAAAAATTGTAGAGCATGCTTGTTTCCGCTCCCATCATGCAAGACCTGAATTGGTCCTTACCATTCGAGCTCATGTGTGATGCTAGCGATTTTGCGATAGGGGATGTTTTGGGCCAAAGGAAAAATAAAAAGGATCATGTCATCTACTACGCTAGACGGACTCTTCCCGGACCATAACTCAACTAATCCACCACGGATAAGGAATTGCTAGTGGTAGTTTTTGCTCTAGATAAATTTCGGTCCTATCTCATTGGTTCTTCCATCACCTGTTTCACCGACCACGAGACTTTAAAATATCTCCTTGTAAAGAAAGATGAAAAGTCGTGCCTCATAAGGTGGATCCTACTCCTACAAGAGTTTAATCTCTCCATTAAAGAAAAAAAAGGAGTAGGAAACATCGTAGCCGATCACTTATCACGACTTTCGTCCAACGTACCTAGTGATCCTACACCCATGAGTACTTCCCGGAAGAGCAACTCTTTACCACTTGTTCTTTGCCCTGGTTTGCGGATATAGTGAATTATATTGTCACGGGATCCGTCCCTCCCGAGTGGACACCGTATGATAAGTAGAGGTTCATTACTTGGCCGCGCATGTTTTTCTATGACGATCCACTCTTTTTAAATATTTCACCGACCAAATCATCCGACGATGTTTACCGGATGACGAGATTCCAAAGGTCATCCAATTCTGTCATTCGGAGGCTTGTGGAGGCCACTTCTCTGTAAAAAAGACAACCATTAAGATTCTCCAAAGCGGCTCGTATTGGCCCATAATGTTCCAGGATGTAAACAATTATTGAAAATCTTGCGATAGATGTCAATGGATGGGGGTGATTACTCGATGGGACATGATGCCATTAACCCCGATCCTCATCATTGAGGTTTTTGACTACTGGGATATTGACTTTATGGGCCCTTTTACCCTGTCCTTTGGCTACCTATGCATCCTAGTCGCGATAGACTATGTTTCTAAATGGGTGGAAGCTATAAGTGCCAAGACTAATGACAACAAAGTGGTGATTAGGTTCCTGTGGGAACACATACTTTCTCCCTTCGGTGCGCCGAAAGCGATAATCAGTGATAATGGCACGCACTTTTACAACAAGGCGTTTGAGAAGCTTATGAAAAAGTATGGTGTCGTTCACAAGGTTGGAATGATCTATCACCCACAAACTAATGGACAGGCCAAGTTGGAAAATCGTGAGGTGAAAAACATCCTCGAGAAGACCGTCGATCCTAACCTGAAAGATTGGTCCCTTCAGTTGAATGATTTGCTATGGGCCTACCGTACCGCATACAAGAACCCAGTCAAAATCTCCCCATTCCTCTTTGTGTATGAAAAACCTTGACATCTTCTTGTTGAGTTAGAGCACAAAGCCTATTGGTCCATTAAGAGCATGAACTACGACATGGACAAAGCCGATGCAGCTCGCAAGCTTTAATTAAATGAGTTAGAGGAGATACGCAATGACGCGTATGAAAATGCTAAGATATCCAAAGAAAGGATGAAACTTGAACACGTCAAGATCATTCGACACAAGGAGTTTGATCCCAGGCGAAAAGTGTTCCTCTATAACTCTCGGCTTCATCTATTTCTGGGTATGTTGCGATCTCGTTGGACATGCCCATTCATTGTGAAGAGCATATTCCCCCATGGGGTTGTGGAATTAGAAGATCCAAATGGGGGAAATACGTTGAAATTAAATGGTCAATGACTAAAGACATATTTAGAGGCATGCGTAGAAGATATTGACACCATTTGGTTATCAGACCCCGTTTATGGGGTAGAGTGAGCTGCAATTGAGAGGTCGTCGCACCCCCGACGCGTATGTGGTGAAATCTTGTATATCGTAGCTGTGATTAAGTTAGGGTCATTAGAGTCTTAGGTTTGCATTTTGAGAAGTTAAGGGTAAGCACTAAGCACAAATCCTGAAGGAGTATCCACAGTAGAATTGGAGTTTGTGGAAGGTTGTAGGGTATTCATGAAAAAAAAATTGAGTGAGGGCACCCTCTAGTTGAAAGAGAAGAGCATTTCTGCAGTTTGGAGGACTTCTGGAAATTTTGGGAATACGGACCGATTCGCCCCTAGGCATGCGGACCGATCCTTATTGGAGAAATTTAAAAATAAAAAAGGACACGGATTGATCCGCCCCTAGGAAAGCGGACCGGTCTGGTTCCTGCAACTCTACAACTCCATAGATTCACCCCCAATCCATTCATCTCCTTCCATTTCGTATCTTCCCTCTTCCCAACCCGATTTCCCTATAAAAAAATCACCCCTTTCCCTCCAAAAACCTAACCCTTACCCATCCCCCACCTATAAATACACCCCTCTCCCACCCTTTTTTTCCACCAAACCTTTCAATTACCCAAACTTCCTCCCTCTCTATTCCACCCTCTATTTCCAACACCATCCCCCTTCATGGCCAACTAACCACCCCCAGAAAATACAACTCAAAGGTCATTGTTGATAATAGGTCGCCCCCGTTTCGTTCCTATAAAGAGCAGCGTTGGTATCGCCGCTTCTTCAGTGAACCCCCGCAAGCTGCATATTGAGCGGCACGCTCTGTGGGAGGAGATGCCCGCCAACGTCACTAACCTCTTCATCGCAAAGGGGTGGTGATTTTTATTCAATGAACCATTAGATGTTGTCAGGGCCAACGAAGTGCGTTACTTCTATGGGTCCCTCGTGAGCACCAACAATTTTCAAGTTGAGGCGTACGTTGACCAAACCCCCGTCTCGTTCTCACTCGACATCCTCATTCGCAAGATGACGAAGAAGGATGTCCCTAACCCATTCCCATCCCAATACCCCAATAATAGCCAACCCCTAGAAAAAGATGTATGCATTGCTCGTATCGCTCCTGGACAACAGTGGCTCCGAGGCCCTTTTCATGTGGGACAACTGGACGATAAAGCGTGCATCACCTTCCAAATCATTTGCGCCAATATTATACAAGTTTCAAATGATTCCATCATGCGCCCTCGGCAAGACACCCTTGCCTACTACCTCTATGACCCAAACTCCACCATCCACTTGGCTCGCACAATGTACCGAGACATTTTCCATGTAGCCACAGATGAAAAAGGCGTTGCCCCGCTCCCTTATGCCAGGCTCATCTCATATCTTCTCGTCGATGCTGGCATTCGGCCACTCACCGGGTTTCCTCATCTGTCAAATCCTTTGGGAAAGCTTACCCGCACTAAAAGTGCATCGCAAAGGGGCATTTACCAAGCCAGACAGGTCGCTGGTGATAGTGACGAAAGCGATGAGGAGGAGTAACCGACAAGTCCTTGGCCAATGAGGCGGCAACGGATGACGTGAGTATGGTCGAGGGCGAGGAACCCGAGTATGTGGAAGTGGAGGATTCTGAATTTGAGCTTCTGGGTAGCAAAATTGATGCACGCATCTTTGCACTTGAAACATAACTTTCGGGGTTCATAACTTGCTACGACGATCATAGGGAGGAGGATCGATGCGCATATCGTTGCAAATGAGCATGATGCACCGTCTTTAAGCTCAAATGTTCGAAATGTATTTTAACGCTCCTCCCCCCTCCTACTTTTATGATCCCTATGACCCCAACCCCCCCGGATCCTCCAATCAGCCCCCATTTTAGTTTCCTTGTTGTGCGGATATTTTAGCCCTGTTTTCTTTCCATTTTCGACAGTTATGTAAAATTTATCATATTTTAACGAAAATTGGACTGTTTATCTCGCGTGTCTTGTGCTTATTTTTAAAATCTTGCATTTGTGTACTTTGTCCATTAGTTGTTATACTCTCCTTAATTTCGGTTTTAGTCCTTTTTGCCTCGGGACGATGCAAAAGCCTAAGTTATGGGGGGTACGCACACGTGTTTACATTTCACAAAGTCCAAATGCAAAAAAAAATGAAAAAGTTTGAAAAGGCCAAAAATATTTTTCTTCAAAGTAAAAAAAATTTGGAATCTAAATTTTTCAAAAATATCATTAAAATTTGGTTTAAAGTCTCAAATTGTAAAAATAATTTACACAAAGCCGAAATTGACCAAAGATGGAAATTAAAAGAAAATTGACGACTTTCCGAGTAAGTGTGGAGATTAACCAACCCGGTGAGATTCAAACCTATCACTTTTTTTGAGTTTTTTTAAAAATCAATCCGAGTTAATGGTTAACTCAACATTCCATTCAGCGTTTAAAGTAAGTCATTGTGATCTCAATACCCTTGTTTTGATCGGCTATGGAAACGTGTGAAATGTTGCTTCGAAAAATGCACTTAATAAATCTCTAAATTTAAACCACCTCGAGACGCATATGGTAACGTAATTAATAATTTGGGCAATGAAGTAGTCCCTCGTTTGTCACCCAAAAACATTAGCCATAAAAAGTCGTGAAAAATTATCCCTTTTGCAACCGATTTTGAGCCGAATAAAT
Source organism: Sambucus nigra (assembly GCA_949130495.1). NCBI lineage: Eukaryota > Viridiplantae > Streptophyta > Magnoliopsida > Dipsacales > Adoxaceae > Sambucus > Sambucus nigra. Next base: position 37,035,368 of record OX422211.1, read on the forward strand.
TTTTTTCCTTTTCGTTAACAACCCAAAAGCACCGAAACAACCGTGAATTGGGAAGATTTAAAATCCAGAAATTTAGTCCCAATAGTATGATAAAAAGGGGCAAGAAAAAAAGAAAATGCTCAGCAAAAATTGCAAGAAAAAAAATGAGCAAATGCCCGAAAAAGTACCAATGGGCATTTTAAGAATATTTTCACATTCCAAATGTCCCAAGCTATTTCCCATTACACCTTACAACCCGATAAAGTTCTAACCGGTTAGGAACCAAATTGAAAAATAGGTCACTGTGTGGAGAGTTAAGATGAAAAAGATAATAAAAGAGATTTAATGTGTGAATTAGAGGCGATGTTTCCGTTTCCTTATAACCGTAATCCAATTATGAGATCCATTCACCATAAATTTTTGTCTTTTCAATCTTGTGTTCGTGAATTTGTGTTCCATTAGATTTACTCTTTATATCACGCACACCAAGAGAATGTACCATCAATTTTAAGAGATTCGTCTGTGAGAATATTTCCTGAGCATTTGAATCAAAACTAATTTTCGAAAAAGTAACATAATGGTCAATCGGTGGAAATCCGCGGTTATATTTTTGGCTTCGCACACACACATTATGATTTGAGACTCGTGAACCTAAATTGATGATGACTATTTTCTGGAAAAGTTTATATTACATAATTTTTGAGTATTTTGAATTTGCTTTTAGTCGAATTTTGTGGGTATATTCACCGCAAACACTCACGAGACACAACTCGTCCAACTTGGGTAGGGTTTAAAGGCTTGTTGTATACGCTAAATGCAATCGTTTTCCCACGAAAGTGGTATTCTATCCAAATAAAGCGAATCTCGAGAGCTGAGCCTTAGTTGGACTCTTTTACATTGCTCGGGATGCGCAAAGTTCTAAGTTGGGGGGTTTGATTAGGCATAAATTCTTTCGAATTTATCCCCTTAATTTAGACATTTTTATCGCCTCGAATAATGTAATTCATCTTGATTTATCTCATTTATATTCTACTAACCTTTCTACGTAGTATTTCGAGTTTTGTACCGTTTTCATAATATTTACAGGTATTTATTGCTAAGTGAAGAATGGAAAAAGACAAGCAAAAGAATAAATGAAGGAAGAAAAGTCAAAAGGGAAAAAACATAATTTCCATCTAGAATCTGGATGAGAACATATGAAAATTGAAGATCTCGAGTCTACGAGTGCGTAGGAAGAAACGACGTCCAAATTCGAGTTTTGGAGCAGAAGTTACGAGGTTCTAAAGATGAGAGAAAATGAGGAGAGGATAAAAATTGAATGAGGACCGATCAAATTTCCTAAAGAAAAGGACCGGTCCGATCCCTTACAACTCAGTAGAAAAATTTCCTTAGCGGATCGGTCCTACTTTCTAGAAAAAAGGACCGATCCGAAGGCCAATCACTCATTGGATAATTTTGTATAGCGGACCAATCGTATTTCCCAGAAAAAGGGACCGATCCACCACTAAAGGCCCGGATCGGTCCGCCGAAGATAAACATGATTTTCTTGTTCCGATTTTAGAGTTTGATTCAGATACAACTCCGAATTTTTCGAGATGTATTTTACTTTTAGTTATTGTTAGACAAATGGGGTTCGAACTTTTACTTTTTGTAGAGAGAGAAAGCTCTCTCACCTGTGTTTCAAACCCTACTTTTAAAGATTGATTAGAGGATTTCAGATTCAGTGAATGCAAGGAATTTCTCTTAATTTAATTTATTCTCTCTTTTACTTAGTTAATTAAATCTTAGTTCTTATTTGCTATCTCAAATAAAAAATTGTTCTTTCCAATCATGATTTCTTTTAATTCTAGAGTTAATGTTTTTCATCACCTAGTTATGTCTGGCTAAATTCTTTAGGGTTGGGGTGCATGAACCCCACCCGATGTGATTCATCATGATGGAAATAGATTTTTGAATTGAATTTTAAAGGAATCGTGTTGCATAACTATCGCAACCGTCGTAGGACTTTTGATCTCATTTGCCCTAAGTAATCGGGATGCTTAAGGGTGCGATGCGCGCGTAGTTAATTCGATACTGCTTTGTTCTTACCTTTGATTTTGTATGATGCGGGTATACGAAATGGTTAGGGTTAATAAAGGCCGGGTTCATTGTAAACTCTAATTCCGAAATCTAGTATCCTAGAGAGTGCATTACTAGGCTGTGGGGGATTGTAACCCAACCTCTCGTTCTCATTTTCAGTTAATTTCGTTAATAGCCTGCCATCCATCTTAGTTTAATTATCTCTTTTGAATTTCATTTAGGCATAGCTTAGTCAGTCCTTAATTTAAATACGCATTTAATTGCAGTAAATCTCCCATTCAAATCATCTTTTCGTTTGTTTTAGGTTCAAGTTAGGGTTCTCTTTCTTTCCATACGTCGTTACGATTCTCTCATCCTATTTCCCTGAGGATTCGACCCCGACTTACTGGGATTATTACTTTAGATAAAGTCTTGCACTTGAGCCTAGATAACACGCACACTAGAACACATTTTTGGTCGCGTCAACTAACCTTACCATCGACTCTATAATAGAAAGAAAAGATTATTGTTTTGAGATCTTTTAATTAACTAACGAAAACTAATTAAACTAGGGAATTAACTATGTATGCGATAACAAATAAGTTATTTTAAATCAAATGAAAGAAAATGGAGTTAGGGTATACTCCCCCGAACCATCGGTAATTACTTAGGACATAAAAATTTGAAAAACATAATTCTCAATTTAAAGAAACATTAAATACTTTCTAAGCATTTAACATATGTGAATTTTACTCCTCAAAATATCAAATCAAAAATTGTATTTAACGAGAATAACAATTTACCAGAACTCGTATTGCACCCTTAAACATTCAATTTACCCAGGGCAAATGATATTAAAAGATCTATAATACTCGTTTCGATAAAAATCAAAACTCTCTAGACTAAAAAATAGTGCCAAAATAAAAATGCATCTTCAGGTAATTTCTCACGGTTCTAAAGCTTGACTAAATTTATCTCAGATCTGGAGCTTGACAAATTGCGAACCGGTTCGGATTGGTCTTTATAATGGGGAAAACCGGTTCGTAATTCCAGCATTGTCCAAGCCTTGTGTGCTCGAAGTTCTCTTATTTATAATTCCGCCACTAGATTTTCTTCTCAACTTCAAACGCGCATAACTTCTTCATCATAGCTCAGATTGTGGTTCCATTTTTTCAGTATTATTGTGACTTCAAGCTCTTCTAATTTTCAGTTAGCTCATCTTCCGGGTTCCAGCTAGAAAATTACAAAAATTCCCTTCAACTTCCTTTCCTTTGTTTCTTTCATTGTTTCGATTTTTCTCCCGCATTCACTTGCACGAAATACTTGTAAAACGCACGAGAAATATACAAAATAAGAAATACTTGTTGGAAATGGTTATTAGCATGAATATGTGATAAATTTGGGTGAAATGCAATTTACGGGATTGTAAAAATACCGAAATTACTATATATATATACTCTCATACATTCAAGTTTACATTTCTTTTTTTTAAATAGTAAAAAACTATTTTTATGGGGATCCATATAAAAAACAACAGTTTAAAATAATTTTTTTTGCTATTTATAAAAAATCGGTCAAAGTTTCACGCTTTTAAAGTGATTTAAAAGCTGTAAAAGTTTAAATAATTTTTTAAAAATAGCTAAAAAAGATATTTGGAGTTATTTTTTATATGGGTCCGTTGAAATGTTTAAATATCACATAAAAATATTCAAATCAATTTTTTAAATATTTTATTAAAATAGGTTTGCGCTAGTAAGTATGTAAACTTGGTATATATGAGTCTCTGTCTCTCTCTTTGTCTCTCTCTCTCTCTCTCTCTCTCTCTCTACTTATATATATATATATATATATATATATATATATATATATAATTGGCCCAAAGCTACTAACCTCGACCAGACTTTAGCCGAGGTGACAAAAGCATGTCATCCATGATCAGGGTCATCATTTAAGAAGGTCGGCCTCAACCGACATTGCTTCAACCTCTATATCAACCTCAGCTGGACGTCGATCGAGATAAGTAGGGAAATGGGTTATCCATCAGCATCAACATCAACATCGGCCACAATCAACGTTACAGGTTTCACCTAAGATCAGCAATGCCTCACAGGCTCGGCATCAAGTGTTAAGACAACATCGGCCCTGGCTGACGTTCCAGATATCTCACCTCGGTTGGCATCCCAGCCAAGGTCATCATATAATCCTCAGCCAAGTCAAAGGTCATACTTAACCAACCTCGTTCTTATCCAGGCTGAGGTCGATACCAAGGAAAGACAGTCGAGCATCTACGCACACATGTATAGCTTGGAACACATGGACAAATCTGTTATAACTGAATCACTCCCTCACGTGAGGGAATATTGAGGCCATCAGTGCTTAGTTGAGGTCAGACATGTGTCATCCTTGCACTGGATGGATCTCTATGAACATGCACATTGCTTGCTTAAGGGGTACATTACACACCCAAGAACTATATATTGGGATCATCCTCAACATTGTAATGGATCGATAATTTACAACCTTAGCTGAAACTATGTCATTTTATACAATAGAGAGAGAAATCTTGAGACATTGTATCCATGGACATTAGTGCCTTCATTCAGTGATATTACTCACACACCTCACAGTGGACGTAAACCAGATTGGCTGAACCACTTATATTCAAGTGTTCATCCTATTAAACTCACCTCCTTCTACATATACACACATATTTATACTCCTATGCTTCCATTGTTATCACTTGCTTGAGCTTGTTAACACCTTACCTGGTGGTGCTGTTTACATCATCATCATTTTGGCACCGTCTGTGGGAACGAGAAGACATATCTCTTCCTTTCCTAACTTAATCTCACCAGAGACTTTGGTGGTGAATCAGGCCTCACTTCTTATGTGGAGATGTTTCACCATTGAAAGAGGTCCTTTAAGGTATTAAGCTCAACTTCTTTACAAGATCTTTAGTTTTAACATATGGCACCGGAGTTGCCACCTCCTCCACCATTTGGTGTTGAAGGACCTAGTTCTAGCCAGGCACCACCCCAGTCCGAAATGGCTGAGGTGGCTGCAGCCTTGAAGTCATTGGCCGCAACTCAACAAGAAATGAAGGACCAATTTGTAAAGATCAATCAAAATATGATGAGGCCATCGAGTGTCTCATCGGAGATTATTACTCCGACAGCTGTTCAACCCCATCCTGAAGTCAGGGGACCACCCCAGGCACCGCGAAAAGACTAACCTACCCTTAGCGGAGGAGAGATGTTGCTGACCCTAGGCGTTTAAGTCTGGGGAGCCAAGGAAACCCTTGCCCAGAGGATAAGTATGATGATATGGAGGCATAGGATGCTCCAGAAGACTGCTGGGAGTCGTATGAGGTTTCAAATAACACGGTACATCCTATTTAGCAGAGCAGAGGTTGTGGCGGTAGAAGAGATGGGGGTACCCAGCAAAGAGGATCGACTTTTAATCGCTTGAGCAGATGGTCGACCTTTGAAAGACTCGACCCAATTAAGGTTATTCAGGTCCAGAAATGTAGCAGGCTCACAAAGGGAAGATGGGGAACATCGACCTCATCAGGGCCGACCCCAACATGGCCGAGACTAGGATCAGGATGAGGTAAATAGTAGACGTTGTGCAGTGGCTGGGGAACCTTTAGTTCACCCCTTGGAGGTGGCTGGGGACAACCTCGGCCAGGACGACATTGCAAAGCCATGGACTGACTGAATTCAATGCCTTGAAGAGAAGATATGGAACCTCATCAAAATTCGAGACCCAATACAAAGAGGGTTCTCATAGGGCTCCCCATTTGTGGCAAGGATAGTGAACTTCCCAACCCCTGCCAAGTTCAAACCGCCTACGGTGTCTCCCAAGTATGATGGTAGTACCAACCTTGTGCATTATATTAAGATGTACCCATCCGCGATAAACATTTATTCGATCCCATTTAAGATGAGGTGTCGGATATTATCTGGGACTTTAACGGGAGCTGCACATATTTAGTTTACCTCTCTTTCGAAGAACTCTGTTGAGAACTTTAAGGGCTTGGCTGAACGGTTTATTCATAATTTCTATTTTGGGGTAAGACCTTAGAAAATGACCACTCATCTATTGTAAATCAAGCAGGGCAAGAATGCGAGCCTAAGAGAATACATTGCTAGATTCAACAAAGAAAAATTAGAGGTTGAAGATTAAGAAGAGAATATAACAATGACAACCCTCATCCGAGGAATCCAAAAGGGGAAGTTACAGTGGAAGCTTGCTAAAGACCCTCCCAAGTCCATGCAGAGTTGTTAGCAACTGCAGGAAGGGTCATGAACATTGAAGAGGCAATGGATGCAAAGTATGAGGATGATAAGGGAAGTAGAAGTGAGAAATTCCAAAGGAAGAAAGACGGAAAAAAGAGGTCCGCAGACGACAAGTTTGCACACTATACTCCTTTAACTGTGAGTTACGAACACATCCTCAATGAAATAAAAAATGACCGGTCCCTGAGATGGCCGGAGAAGCTGAAGGCTCCTCCGCATAAGAGGAACAATAATCTGTGGTGCGAGTTCCACCAAGACCACGATCATATGACTGACAAGTGCTTCACCCTGAAGGATGAGATTGAGAAGATGTTGAAGTCCGAAAAGCTCAAGAAGTATGTCTATGGTAAAGCTCTTAAGAGGGGAAAAGATGACCCTAAAAATAAGAGGAACGACAGATGTCGAGAAGATCCCCCAGCAAGAAGGGATAATGATTCAGATGGTGATGATGAGGATGATCCTGACCTCCCACCGAAAGACGACAATGCTCCTGTGAAGAGGGTTGGTATAATCTCCTTTGGTGTTAACACCATATGTGGAGGACTAGCAGGGGGTGGCTCCAAAGTATCCGACCGTAAAGCTTATGTGCAGAGGCTAAGTCAGTAACCAAAGTATAGGTTGTGAATCTGGCGTCTTCAGAGGCTAAGCAGAAGACAAAGAATGTAGATATGGATACTCTTATAGTTGGATTCTCCCGACTTGACTTCAAAGGTATCCTAGCTCCACACGATGACCAGTTAGTAATAACCATAAGGGTGCGTGGATGTGAGGTGCAGAGAATCCTAGTCGATGGGGGAAGTTCAGCTGACATAATGTTTTGGCCATATTTCAAGAGCCTAGGTCCGAGAAAAGCTAGGCTTGTACCGTACCATCATCTATTAATTGGCTTCAGTGGTGAAAAGGTCCATCCGTTAGGCATGTATGAGATAGACGTTCGAATGGGAGACGAGTGGCCTAAGAGGTTGACCCGAAAGATCAATTTTTTTGTAATGGATGAAAAAACTTCTCGGCTTATAACCTCATCATAGGACGAGTATCCCTTAAATAAGTTGAGGTCGTGTCGTCGATGGTCCACCAAATGCTAAAATTCTTGACCCCCTACGGGGTAAGGGAAGTGCTAAGGGGCCAGACCTCGACACGAGAATGCTACTTCAACTCGACGAAAGAGAGAGAGGCCCATAAGAGGGCAACAACCACATATAACATGGATACACTTGATCCAAGGGATGAAACCAAATTAAAGAAGGGAGAGGCTGCGGAAGAGGTACAATCCATCGTCCTCAATAAGGACAAGCCAAAAAAACCCATCCAAATTGGCAAAGCCTTAAGACCCGAAATAAAATAAGTGCTAGTAAAGCTTTTTAAGAAGATGCATAGTGTCTTTGCTTGGAGCCATGCAGATATGCCAGGCATTGACCCTGAGATTATGTGTCATAAAATAAATGTGGCAGAAGATGCCAAGCCAATCAAGTAAAGATGAAGAGTTTACTCTAGGGAAAAGTATGATGTCATCAGGGAAGAGGTCAGAAAGTTGGAAGAGGCCAAGTTCATCAGAGAGGTCATATACCCTGAGTGGTTATCTAACGCCGTCATCGTGCCAAAGGCTAACGGGAAATGGAGGATGTGCATAGATTTCACTGATTTGAACAAGTATTACTGAAAATATAGCTTCCCTTTGACTCGAATTGATCAGATGGTAGATACCACAACAGGGCATGAACTTATGTGCTTCATGGATGAGTATTCAGGGTACAACTAGATTTTTATGGACCCAGAAGACTTAGAGAAGATTGCATTCATAATCGACAAGGGGACCTATTTCTACAAGGTCATGCCCTTAGATTTAAATAATATAGGGGCCACTTGTCAACATGTTGTAAATAAGATGTTCGAGAGTCAGATTGGCAAGACCATGGAGGTATATGTGGATGACATGTTGACAAAGATCTTGAAGGCTGACACTCATGTGCCGAACCTGGAGAGGACTTTTGACACCATGGAATTATATAGGATGAATCTCAATCCTGCCAAGTGTGTCTTCGAAGTAGGAGCATGGAAGTTTCTTGGTTTCATCATCAATCAAAGGGGAATAAAGGCCAACCCCGAGAAGATCAAAGCTCTTCTTGAAATGAAGACTCTGAGAATTATAAAAGACGTTCAGAGGCTAACTGGAAGAGTTGTTGCACTCAACATATTTGTCTCCAGAGCTACAGACAAGTGTCTTCCTTTTTTCAAAGTGCTTAGAAAGGCCTTAGAATGGGATGAGGAGTGTGACAAAGCCTTTAAGGAGATCAAATCCTACCTTGGATCCCCTCTACTATTATCTCGGCCCATTCTGGGAGAGAAGTTGTATGTTTATCTCGGAGTCTCAGAGTCAGCTATAAGTGTAGCCATAGTACGGGAAGACGATGGAGTATAGAGGTCGATATACTTCAATAGTAAGGCCCTTCAAGGGTCTGAACAGAATTATCCTCAAATGGAAAAGTTAGCCTACGCCTTGATACACGCTTCCAGGAAGATGAAGCCCTATTTCCAAGCCCACTCTATGGTCATCCTCACTAACTCCCCAATAAGATAAGTCCTCCACATGCCCGAGAAGTCGGGCAGATTGATGACCTGAGCCATCGAGTTGGGGAGTATGACATTATTTATTAACCCAGGATGGCCATCAAAGGGCAGGCGCTCGCAGACTTTTTTGCTGAGTTTACATGGGAAGAGACTGAGATTGAGAATAGTCTAGAGATTGCAGATGGATCAGACAGTAATGTCTTCCAAAATCCAGAAGAGGTTGCGTCCAAAAGACCCAGAAAAGGAGTAGCTGAGAATGAGTAAGACAGGTACCTCTTCAAGCAAGGGACCCTGGAAGAGGGGAACTTCTCTTTAAATGAAGATATTTTGAACCTCTTCGTCGATGGGTCTTCTTGTGAAAGTGGTAGCGGAGAAGGGCTGATTGTGTCAGCACCGGATGGTACCGACATTGAATATGCACTTAGATTCAACTTCAAAGCATTGAATAATGAGTTAGAGTATGAGGCCTTGATAGCAGGCCTCTCATTGGCAAAATCTCTTAGTGTTGTACAATTCCTAGTCCACAGTGGCTTAAGGTTGGTTGTCAACCAAATCCTGGGAGTATATGAGGCCAAGGATGAAAGGATGGCCAAATATCTGAAGGTGAGAACGATGATAGGAAGTTTCAAAGAAGTGAAGATGAAGAGGATACCTGGATTAGATAACAGTCGTGCAGATGCACTAGTAAGGTTGGCCTCAGCTATAAGGACATGCATCAGAAGGACAGTACCAGTTGAGATCCAGCTCAAACCGACCATTGAGGAAGAAGAGGTTGTCAGACCTTGCCTCAACATGAACCTAAGGGACTCATGGATGGACCCCCTTATCAAATATATCATACAGGGAGAGATGCCATAATTAAAGTTGGAAAGTAGAAAGTTGTGGTACAGAGCTGCCAAGTTATTAATAATAGGATATGCCCTGTATAAAAAAAGAGTCCTACTGCCTCTCCTCAGATGTGGCTATCCCACAGAGGTCTTGCAGGATGTACACGAGGGTTCTTGCTCTAATCACATGGGAGGAAGACCTTTAGCCAAGAGGATAATTACGCAGGGATACTGGTGGCTGACCTTGGCCAAAGATGTTATTACCTACGTGAAAAGGTGTGACAAGTGCCAAAGATTCTCCACTATCTCTCATTAACCTCATCAACCTATAATGTCAATCATTTATCCTTGGCGACCATTTGCAGTATAGGGGATTGACTTGGTGGGACCATTGCCAAGAGCTGTGAATAACTATCGATTTCTAATAGTAGCAATTGATTACTTCTCCAAGTGGGTAAAGGCTGAACCTATGATCACTATCACCGGGCAAAAAACCTTCTAGCTCATCTGGAAGAACATCATATGCAGATACGATCTCCCAAACACCCTCATCTCAGATAATGGAACGCAGTTCAAGAATGCTTCCTTGGGGAAATATTACAAAAGAGTCAGGATCAAGCAGTTCTTCTCTTCTCCTGGCCGACCTCAGGTAATTGGTCAGACTGAAGTCACGAACTGAAAAATCCTTGATGGGATTAAGAAGAGGTTGGAAGAAGCTAAGGGGAGATGGACAAAAGAGGTTTATGCAGTGCTATGGGCCTACATAACAACGTCAAGGACACAACCGGGGGATACCCCTTTTATATTGGCCCATAGCTCAGAAGTCATCATACCTATAAAAGTAGGACTTCTCACTCATAGAGTTCAGACCTATGACCCCGAGAAGAATGCGGAAGAGAGAAGACTCGACCTAGATCTAATTGAAGAGAGAATAAAAGATGTTGAGATCAGACAGGCAACCTACCAATAGAGAATATCAAAGTTCTATAGTTGTGGGAGACCTAGTGCTGAAGAAGACGTTGTAGAAAGCAAATAAACTCCACCTGAACTAGCATAGTCGTTACAAAGTAGTCTATGAGGTTGTACCTGGTACCTACCGGCTAGAAAATATCGAAGGGGAACCTTTCTCCAATCCATGGAACGCTCATCACCTGAAGAAGTATTACATATGACATTGAAGTTATTTCTTTGTAATACATCATTTTATGAAGAGGATATTAATGAGAAGAGCAATTCCTATGCCAATACTATTTCATTATGCTTAAACATCATTAATTTGGTGAAATTATGAGGTGAAAAATCATGATATGGTGAATTCAGACCTTAAACATCATTACGTTAGTGAAAATTATGAGGGTGAACATCATACTATGATGACCTCACACCTTAAACATCATTAATTTGGTGAAAAATTATGAGGATGAACATCATATTATGGTGACCTCAGACCTAAAACATCATAATTTGATGATAATTTATGAGGGTGAACATCATGATTTGGTGACCTCATACCTCAAACATCATTAATTTGGTGAAAATTATGAGGGTAAATATCATAATTTGATGACCTCAGTCCTCAAACATCATAATTGGATGACCATTTATGAGGGTAAACATCATGATTTGGTGACCTCAGACCTTAAACATCATTAATTTGGTGAAAATTATGATGTGAAACATCATATTTTGATGACCTCAGACCCTAAACATCATTAATTTGGTGACAAACTATAAGGGTAAACATCATGATTTGGTGACCTTAGACCTAAAACATCATTAATTTGGTGAAAATTATGAGGATAAACATTATAATTTGATGACCTCAGACCTCCAACATCATAATTTGGTGACCATTTATGAGGGAAAACATCATTATTTGGTGACCTCAGACCTTAAATATCATTAATTTGTTGAAACTTATGAGGTGAAACATCATATTTTGATGACCTCAGACCTTAAACATCATTAATTTGGTGACAATTTTTGTGGGTAAACATCATGATTTGGTGACCACAATCCTAAAACATCATTAATTTGGTGAAAATTATGAGGGTAAACATCATAAGTTGATGACCTCAGACCTTAAACATCATAATCTGGTGACCATTTATGACGATAAATATCATGATTTGGTGACCTCAAACCTTAAACATCATTAATTTGGTGAAATTTATGAGGGTAAACATCATGATTTGGTGACCTCAGACCTTAAATATCACTAATTTCGTGAAAATTATGAGGTGAAACATCATATTTTGATGACCTCAGACCCTAAACATCATTAATGTGGTGATAATTTTTGTGGGTAAAGATCATGATTTGGTGACCTCAGACCTAAAACATCATTAATTTAGTGAAAATTATGAGGGTAAACATCATAATTTGATGACCTCAGACCTCAAACATCATGATTTAGTGACCATTTATGAGGTGAAACATCATTATTTGGTGACCTCAGATCTAAAACATCATTAATTTGGTGAAAATTATGAGGGCAAACATCATAATTTGATGGCCTCAGACCTCAAACATCATAATTTGCTGACAATTTATGAGGGCAAACATCATGATTTGGTGACCTCACACCTAAAACATCATTAATTTGGTGAAAATTATGAGGGTAAACATCATAATTTGATGACCTCAGACCCCAAACATCATAATTTGGTGACCATTTATAAGGGTAAACATTATGATTTGGTCACCTCAGACCTTAAACATCATTAATTTGGTGAAATTTATGAGGGTAAACATCATGATTTGGTGACCTCAGACCTTAAACATCATTAATTTGGTGAAAATTATGAGGTGAACCATCATATTTTGATGACCTCAGACCCTAAATATCATTAATTTGGTGACAAATTATGAAGTGAAACATAATTTTATGGTGACCTCAGACCTAAAACATCATTAATTTAGTGAAAATTATGAGGGTAAACATCATAAGTTGATGACCTCAGACCTTAAACATCATAATTTGGTGACCATTTATGATGGTAAACATCATGATTTGGTGACCTCAGACCTTAAACATCATTAATTTGGTGAAATTTATGAGGGTAAACATCTTGATTTGGTGACCTCAGACCTTAAATATCATTAATTTGTTGAAACTTATGAGGTGAAACATCATATTTTGATGACCTCAGACCTTAAACATCATTAATTTGGTGACAATTTTTGTGGGTAAAGATCATGATTTGGTGACCTCAGACCTAAAACATCATTAATTTAGTGAAAATTATGAGGGTAAACATCATAATTTGATGACCTCAGACCTCAAAGATCAAAATTTGGCGACCATTTATGAGGTGAAACATCATTATTTGGTGACCTCAGACCTAAAACATCATTAATTTGGTGAAAATTATGAGGGTAAACATCATAATTTGATGGCCTCGGACCTCAAATATCATAATTTGGTGACAATTTATGAGGGAAAACATCATGATTTGGTGACCTCACACCTAAAACATCATTAATTTGGCGAATATTATATGAGGTGAAACATCATATTTTGGTGACCTCAGACCCTAAACATCATTAAGTTGGTAAAAAATTATGAGGAAAAAAATCATCACACTATGATGACCTCAGACCTTAAGGTAAACATCATCATTGACCATGATAAGAGGCAAGAGAAGGCATTCATTGAAAGAAGAAAAATCCTCTGAAGATGAGATTACATTTAAGTAGTCATATTTACAAATCAAATGTGTCGAAGATCGATCAGAGTTCAGAAAAATTACACGCAAAAATAAGCAGAAGTTATAAATTAAAGATTCACATAGAAAGGCCAAAGTATCTGCAGTTGGAATGGTGTCCTCTGGGTCGACCTTAGTCACCTCTGCAGTGTCGTCCTAATGAATGGCTTCTTCAGTTTCAGTAACCTCCAACGGTGCAGTCTCTGTAGGAGCAGGGCCTTCCTCCTCAACCTCTTGCAAGGCCTGAGCAAAGCGAGGATCACTAAAGCCTAGACCGATAAAGTTTGAAGCAGATAAGCTCCCTGACTCCTGTTCTTTTGAAGATATCCACTTCCCAGTTTCTTTAATACCTTTTTCATGGTATTCAAAGCCAAAACTGATGAACTCATCAGAGACCTTGTAGTCATCAAGGATCTTCTCTGAGGCATCCTTTAGTGAGGCTTTGACCGCAACATCAACTTTGGACTGAAGGGCATCATCTTTGGCCTTCAGCGCTACTTCATGGTCCTTTTTGAGGGCGGTGATGTCCCTATCCCTCTGCTTGATCAACTTGTTAGCCTCTTTGAGTTCCTCCTTCAAACGCTCAACTTCAGCATTCAACGAGGCCTGGACTTTCAGGGCTTCTCTTCCTTTCTCCATAAGGGGTATCTTCCTCAAAGTCCAATCAACGAATTGGTGCATGGACAGAATACCCTGAAATAAAAAGTCAGATGCATGAGCTCAAGTTTTAAACTACATCTAGGACAAGGTAGCACTTAGAAGAATAAAAAATCAGAAGTTGGTACCTGAATTGACGTATGAAAGCTAAACTCGACCAACAAGGGGGTATCCAGGGAGCGTAGGAAACGCTTGTCTGCGTCAGTCATTACAGAGCCAATGGCATCCATTGCCTTCAGACCACGGCCTATTAAACTACCGCTGATCTTTAGCTGGTCCAGACGATCATCTAGAGCATCATCTGTTAAGATAGGGATGACACGATCTCCCTTTTGGTTTTTGCTCGGCCTATGATCCTCTGAGTCAGTGGTACTCTTCCTTTTTTTTGTAACATCATCCTTGGACGTGCCGACATTCTATTTGGAAGGAGGTGGGGCCACATTGTGTCCAGCTTTCTTCATTAGCTTCATGAGGCTCAGGGCATACATCTCCCACAAATCATCCGAGATTCATTCACGGCGTTCTATAGAAAGAAACATCTGAGTAAGTAAAGAAGATGTATGAAACCTGAGAGGTACAACTTATAAAAAATAATACTTACGAAGCTCGGTTAAAGGACTTCCCCCTAGGCCAGTCTCAGAGAGGTAATAGGGGATCATCAGATGTTCGTACTTGACTAGACAACTGTGACCCCCCTGCTCTTGAAGATCCTTAACCTTTTGTAAGTTATCCTGGCTAAGCTCAGGGTCGCCCTTGGCAGCTAGTGACACCTTTCCCCACCTTAGAGGTGTCGATAAAGAGGTGGCATAAGGACCAAATTCCCATGTCCCTGAGGTAAATAAATACCTTGGTTTCCAATTGTGATTTAAAGTCTGGGTAACCAACAACATCTTCTTATCTGACTTCATAGCTAGGAAGTGGTAGTAGATGGGGTGGTTTTTGGGAGAAGATGGGATATTTCAACCTCTGAAAACTCTAACAAGAAGGTCTGAGTGGTGGACTTCCTTCCAAAGGACAATGACCCCAATCATTACCCTCCAGGGCGTTGGGGGATAATTGTAAAGGGGCTAGGTTGATATGGGACAATATGGATATAATTGAAGGATGGATGGGGAGATAAAATCCCAACTTAAACATCTTCTCTTACACATAGATCTCCCCATCTTGGCCATCAAAGGCCCTCTCACCTCTCAGAGGTCTCCTAATCTTAATGGAAGGACCTATTGAATTGAGGTGCCTAAAGGTTAAGAGGTCATACTCGATGACAGAGCTCTCTATCTCGGCTACCTCCGAGGTATCAATATCACTTTCATTACCATCATCTTCATCCCTGGGAACGTCGGCCTGTGAAGATACTGGGACACCATCGGGAAACCTCTGAGTGAACTCAGCCCCGGTAGCGGTCGACAGGGGGATAACATCAATGGGTGGGGGAATAGCCACGCTCGGTCCCACAATCTCAACATCAGAAGAAGTCTGTGAGGTGCTAGCACCATTGTGGGACGAGGCACAACTTTGGACCTCTCCTGATCAGGGACTTGATCATGCCTAATGGAAAAATCCATAGCCTCTTGGAAAGAGTCTATAGACATAGGGTCTGAGGTAGACGACTCAGACTCAGACATGGGAGTGGGGTCTATTGGATCCTTTATAGGCTCAGCTAGCTCAGGGTATATCACCTTCAGAGGTGGAGGGAAGATAGGTTGGAGGGGAAGGCCTCAGCCCTACGAGCTTCCTCTGGGATAGCTCTATCTGCCAAATTTTTAAAAAGGTCTTCTCTCTAAGAGAAGAGGAATCTTCTATAAGCTTGTATAGAGGTCTGAGCATAAGACATACGACCCTACACTTGGGACTCTAAACCACAAATAAACAACTCAGCACAACTTGAACTAAAGATCAAACTTGGATTCTGAAAGGTTTCAAACCAAAAACAACCTAGAATAAGTTCACCAGAAAATTCAAAGTGTCACCGGAAAAGCCTTAAACTACCACCGAATAACCTAAACTACCACCGGAAAATGCAAGAAATGGAAATATAGGGATCAAAATGGAAAGCCAAGGTAAAAACGATACCTGGGGGAATACGAAATGAAGAATAAGAAGATCGAGAACAAGGAAATCCACAAACCCAGTAGTGATTGAGCTCTTGAAGAGAGAGAGAACGCAGAGAGCACAGGCGCGAAAATGAGAGAAATGAAGAATGAGAAGGGTTTAAACCCACAAATCATCTCGCATGCATCCCGAGGCCCATTATTGCATTGGGAGCCCAAAAGACAACATCATCACACCTTCTCAGGCACGCCACCTACTTCAGTAAGCGACATGTGTCACAAGAATGTTGGCGCATAAGTGAACTTGGGCTCGGCCTTACAGTATTCCCCAATCACCAACTCACATAGGTAACTAAGGCTAGTGTGTGATTGATAGGCCCAAAATGTACCCTCTTACTCAGAGATACTAACCTCGACCAGACTTTAACCAAGGTGAAAATAGCCTATCATCCATGATCAGGGTCGTCATTCAGAAGGTCGGCCTCAATCGACATCGCTTCAACCTCTATATCAACCTCGGCTAGACATCGACCGAGGTAAATATGGACATGGGTTATCCATCAGCATTAATATCAACATCGGACATAGCCGACATTATAGGTTTCAACTAAGATCAACAAAGCCTCGTAGGCTCAACATCAAGTGTCAAGACAACATCGGCCCTGGCCGACGTTCCAGATATCTGACCTCGGCTGGCATCCCAGCCAAGGTCATCATATAATCCTCAGCCAAGTCAAAGGTCGTACCTAACCAACCTCGTTCTCATCCAGGCCGAGGTCGGTTCCAAGCAAAGACAACCGAGCATCTACGTGCACATGTATGGCTTGGAACACGTGGACAAATCTGTTATAACTGAATCACTCCCTCCACGTGAGGGAATATTGAGGTCATCATTACTTTGTTGATGTCATCTAGGTGTCATCCTTGCACTGGATGGATCTCCATGCACATGCACATTGCATGATTAAGGGGCACATTACACCCTACAAGAACTATATATTGGGATCATCCTCAACATTGTAAAGGATCGATAATTTATAACCCTAGCTGAAACTCTGTCATTTTATATAGTAGAGAGAGAAATCTTGAGAGATTATATCCATGGCCATTAGTGCCTTCATTCAGTGATATTACTCACACACACTCACAGTGGACGTAGGCCAGATTGGCTGAACCACTTATATTCAAGTGTTCATCCTCTTAACCTCACCTCCTTCTATATATACACACACATATATATATATATATATATATATATATATGTACTCCTGTGCTGCCATTGTTATCACTTGCTTGAGCTTGTCAACACCTTACCTGGTGGTGCTGTTTACAGCATCATCATCAACATCATCATCATCATCATCATCATATATATATATATATATATATATATAAACGACGACATGAGTCAGACTATTCTTTTTTCATAATGTTTTGAATTTTTATAAAATGTTATGATTTTTGTAGAATTTATCAATAAATAAATCGAAAAATCTATTTATCGGGAAAAAAACATTGTTGAGTTTTGGGCTAAAGTGACAAAACTAGCAAACTTTGGGATTTTATATGCTAGTTTGTATACTTGGTGGTCTATAGTGCCAAAGGGAGTACACTTTGAGGTATTAAAGTGTCAGTAACCCTCATATAAATTTTGTGAGTAGTAATTCAAGATCAACACTGAATTTTGACTCATTTTTTTGTGATTCACTTACATGATAAAATTTCATTAGTTGATAGTGTAAATTTCAACTGGTGGACCCCAAACAACAACCAATGCAGTTTAAAGATGTCAGTGAGCAGAAAAATATCATTTGGAATTTTTAGTCCTCCACCCCCACCCCAAAACATAATAATTTATTTGCTCGGATTTTATTGAGAAACACTACTAGTCATTAATATAAACATAAATACTATTATTAAAGGGAAAGCATAAAGAAAGTTGAAAATAATTTTATTATAATAGTGCAAACATCATTGACTCTGACACTTATTTTTCACCATTTACTTCTATATTTTTCACCTAATCACCTATACTTTTCAATGAAAAAAATGTTTAAATAATACTTTGTTTAGTTCAATGGACTTTTTTTAATTATATAAATTGTGTAGAATTTTTCCATTGTCATACTGATATTAATATCATACATTAATTTATTTGTTATGTCACTATTACACTCCTATAAAAAAGACTAGCACCATTTTACAAAAAAAATAATAATCAAATATATGAAAATATCCTAATACATAACACTGTCAAGATAAACTAAAACTCTTTTAACTCTTTGCTAAAAAAAATTTCAACTTTCGAAAGTTGAATACAAACTCCCACAAAAGTTTACTGGTTTATGTGATATCCCTTAGCCAATAAAAAAAGTTTTAAATATAATGGGATGAGGAGAAGAATTTAAAACACAATATTTACAACATCCCAGGTACAACATCTGAGGACCACACACACACCTAAGTCCACCACAACAACATCCCACGTACAATTTACAATTACAACAGTTTAAATGAACTAGTATTACCAATACAACCAGTATACTAAGGCCAGTACTAAAAAATCCCACAAGTAACTTAAACGTAACCAAGACATAATAGTAATTAGGCAAAATAAAACCAATTCACACATAAGACTAGTGTATCCAGTGAAGAGGAAACGATAAAAATTATTAAGAGGTGGAATACACATAAAATTGAACTAACAATTTTAAAGCCAAATCACAATGAGTTTCTTTAATAATTGAGATTTCAAATTTTCTTTACAATTTCCTTGTGAATAAAAAAATATTACAAGGGATTCAACACAAACAACCAAAGATGACTCAAAACAGTCTAAAAACAAATTAAACAGTAATATGATTCAAGTAAACAACTCTAGTTCAACATGCAAAGAGAATAATAGTCTTGACAACACATCTACATAGATCCGGGAGAGACACAAAATTCTAGTTTATAGCTTTAGAAAGATAGTTTTACTAGAACTAGATTTGGGGTTGAGAGAACATGCATGGGCCCCAATTTTTCTCAAAATAAGTTCTTCACAACAAAAGACTAAAAATTAGTTTAGATCTAAAAAGGAGATAAGTTTAGTAAAACAAATAAGAGTAGTTAAATTGAGCCAAACTAGATTATGGTATAACTTTTAGCTCAGTTTAGATCCAAAGGAAAGTAGAGATTCAAAGCATGCAACTCAAATAACCACAAAATCTGATTTTATATATATATATATATATATATATATATATATATATATATATATATATATATAGTAGAAATGTTACCCGAGGGATGAACTCCCAAAGATTCCAAAGTCACAAGGGTGAACATTTGAACCTCAAATAGACTTAGACCAAACCACCATTGCTAGCCACAAGAATCAGCTTAAGAAACCCAGTCTAGAAAGTTAAAAAAATAACTTTCAAAATATACTCCAAATATTTAAACTAGTAACAAAAACAACTCAAATTCTCAAACCTTACCCATAGAAATAAACACTAAAATCTGACTATAGTTATATGAAGAACAAAGATGGTGTTTAGGTGTATGGTTAAGGAAGAGAATTCTTTAAATATTGAAGGAGAACTCAGAAATTTTAGAGTGAGAAGGAGAGTAAAACTTTTGGCGACATAACATTTGTCTTTTTAAAAGTAAAATATGCATTTTAAGCCAAAACTCAGATCTCCTATATATAAGCTGAGAAGAGGGGGACATGTTCAATTATAATTCTACGAACCATAAGGGTAAAGAGCTATAAGACCAAGGCAGTTGAGGGGTAAATATTGCAACGTACAAAAGAATAAATCTCAAGGGTATATGTGTCAAAAACTAGCCCCTGGCTGAGGGCATAATAAACTTCATAACCTAGACAAAACCTTCGACCCACAGATGCCATACAGACAGAGACGTGATGAAGCCGCATGTGTCAAATGCCACACTCACATTGGCTCAGAGGGCTTCACATCGATTGACCCATTAAAACGAAACGTTATCACATTCATGTTGTTAAATATTATTTAATTAAAGATTAAAAATGTTAAATTTAAATTTTAAATTTCTAGAAAAAAATTATAGACCTTTAAAAAAATATTTTGTAAATTCTGAAAAATAATAAAACCATTTAAATTATAACAGGAAAAATATTTATATCAAAATACATATAAAATTCATAATTACAATAATAGTTTAAATATTAAACTAATAAATTCAAAATTATGTTATTAGGTTTTCAAATTATAAAATTGTTTTTCGCCATGAGTTAAATGCAGGAAAGGATCAAGAAGGAGAGTAAGAGTTTGTCATAAAATTGAGCCAAACTAAAATAGAGGACTACCATGGACACATCTGTTCCTCATAAATATGTTCCTCCAACAAATAATGATCTGACTGGAATCGTAGCTAGTCTTGCTAGAGGCCAAGAGGCTATGCAGGATACTATTAGGCAATTGGACCAAACACTGCAATCTGGATCTCCCGCCTTATCTATTCACAAGAATAGGAATATGTCACCATCGCATCCAAGAAATAGAAGGCACATCCAATCCAGGACTACCAGGGACACATCCTACTATCCAGGAGCAAGTTCTTCTCTTAGGACTTCAGAGCTTTATGATGAGAAATATTTTACTCCTAAAAGATTAAGTGATTTAGAAAGACTGAGGAGAGCATCTCCCTTTGATCGTCTGGGACCCATAGGTAATAGAAATGTTATTAGGGCATTATTAAGGAATACTCAACGATCATCCGATTGAAGTGAGGGCTCAGCCCAATAAATATTAGATACCCGACGATCTATTCGGGCCGAGTAGAGCTCACAGGAGGAGAGCTTAGCACAAATTATTGTCCATAATAGCCGAGCTACCACTCATAAATATGATTTTAGCAATAATACATGGAAGGGATCTATTAAACGATTGGAAGATAGGTTGGGAGAGATGGTAAAGTTGAAGAACCCTTTACAACGAAGATTTGTGAAAGGGTCTCCTTTTGTCCAAACTATTGTGGATTTTCCCACTCCTTAAAACATCAAATCTCCCGTGGTCACTCCTAAGTATGATGGGAAAATAGATCATTTTCTTTGGATAGAGCAGTATCAAGCAGCCGTTGATATTTATGATATCCCTGATGGGATGAGATACAAGGAGTTCTCAGAAAAAATCACAGGTCCTTCTCAGATGTGGTTCAACAGCCTTCCTCGGGGATAAATTTCTAATTTCAACCAGCTTGCTGAGTTATTTATTGGAAAATTCTTCTTCGAAGCCAAGACTGTAAAAAGAGTATCTCATCTGCTAAGTGTGTGGCAGTGGGTAGGAGAAAGTATAAGGGACTACATTACTCACTTCAATAATTAAAAGTTGGAGATGATTGACTACGAGGAAAGCTCTCATAAGTGGAATGATCCTCAAGAAACTTTATTACACTCTTACCAAAGATCCTCCTAAGACTATGACTGAATTAATGGCCAAAACATCCAAGATAATAAACACCGAGGAAGCCATGGCAGTGAAATAAGGCTCGGGCATGAAGTCTAAGGGCAAAACCAAAAAGAAGGAACAAAAGGAACACAAGAAGCAGAAGGATTCAAGGAAATAATTACACTCCATTAACGATGGGCATTCACTATATTTTGGGGGATATTGAGCATAGTAAGGAGGTATGTTGGCCCGAGAAGCTAAGAGCTCCTACTGGGAAGAGGAGTAGATCCAAATACTGTGAATTTCATAAGGACCATGGGCATACTACAGATCATTGTATTGCTTTGAAAAATGAGATAGAAACCCTCATTTGACGAGGAAAACTGGACAAGTTTGTTCATTGGGAGGACGACAGAGGAGCTCGACGTAGGTCAAAATCTCTATGCTAGCCCAGAGAAGAGAAGAAAAGAAATCAAGAAGATGATCCTGAAGATAATCCTGACTTACAAAAAAAAACTAAGCAACCAGAGCGTCAGGTATTTACATTTAGTTTTGGAACCTTTGATTGTCATATGATTATAGAAGGAAATATTGGAGGTGGAGATCACACTGCTGAGAGAAAAGCTTACATCAATGAAGCTCTATCTTGTTCTTACATCCAAAGGATAAATATGGTCGAAAAAGATAAACCAAGCAAGGTTAATAAAGAAAAGTTAGTAATTATGTTTTCCAAAAATGACTTACCAGGAGTTCTCTACCCCCATGATGATCCTTGACACGACTCAGAATGTGTCTCTAAAGTGTGTACTCTCTAGGCTCAAGTGCAAGCCTGTCGTTCAAGTAATAATCCGACAAGTCGGGTATCGATCCTCAGGGAAAAAGGACAACGGAGTTGTGACGACGGGATAAGACGGAGGAATCCTAACGATGACTCTAAAAAGAAAAGAAACGAGTGATTTGGTTTTTGGGATTCGATTACACTAAATGCAATTATGAAAGTATGATGAGAAATGCAGCTAACTAAATGACCTAGATTAAGAATGAAGGATTGAATTGAAACTTTTTAACTAAATGATGAGAAAGCAGGATGGGAATACAATCCCCCAACCCTAGTGT
The DNA here is from genome assembly GCA_949130495.1 of Sambucus nigra. Classification (NCBI taxonomy): domain Eukaryota; kingdom Viridiplantae; phylum Streptophyta; class Magnoliopsida; order Dipsacales; family Adoxaceae; genus Sambucus; species Sambucus nigra. The sequence goes on from OX422211.1 coordinate 37,058,043, forward strand.
AATGCAGTGACAACGTTGATCATAAATTTATCCGATTAATTCAAACCCGGAATTTAGTACTCCCAACCATTATGTATACGAGGTTCAAACCCGCGTTATACCTAATCTGAGGATGAGTAAATCGGTATCGTGGTAATTACACTCAAATTGTACTCCAAATCATCACGAGTACCCATAGGCAAACGAGATATAAAGATCTACAATTCTTATGAAATTACCCGATACGATCAAAATTAATCATTAAATTCAGCGGATCGACGTTACACACATGCACTAACACATCAGGTTGGGTTCATGCATCCCAACCTTGAAAAACCTAGCCGGACATGTTACTTTGACTAATGCATGAAATAATGATGTTGCATGTGTAGGAATTCATGATGAAACTAGTTAGAAACATGTAAATACGTATTATGAATGAGAAAATAAGTTGAATCAAATAGGGAAAACTAAGCATGCAAGAACAATAATAAGAAACAAGAATCTTGAATTAAAAGTTGCAAAAACAAACCCGAAACAATGAATTCTTGAAGTAATTTTAGCCCTTGATGTTCCTAGATGTTCCTCTCCTTTCTTTCTATCAAAAACTCTCTAAAAATATCCCTAATGGCTGCTCCTAGGTTAGTACCTACGTCCCCCACAATTTTGGGGTGTTTAAAACCTATCCGGAGTCTTGGGAACAAAACAGCATAAAAGACAAAATTCGCGTGTCAGGTACATGCGAACCGGTTCGGGTGTACCAGCGAACCGGTTCGCCCCCCCGAACCGGTTCAGGTTGGGGTTCGCGAATCTGAGCTGGCCTGGACTTCAACACTTAGATTTTTTTCTGGTTTTTCTCTTCTTTTCTTGGATTTTTCTTCAACTTCAACTGAGCATAACTTTTCAACCGTAACTCGGATTTGGGTGTCGTTTCTTCCAGTCTTCTCGTTGTTCCGAGCTCTTCAACTTCCCAGTTGACTTCTTCTTCCGGATCGGGCTGCATAATTACCAAATTTCCCTTGAACTTGCCTTCTTAGCTTTTCTTGCACTGTCTTGCTTCCTCTTTTATATTGCTTGCATAATTAACTTGTAAAACCAATGAGAGAAACACGAAACACGAAATACTCGCCAACGAAGGTTAGTAGCATAAATGTGAATCAAATCCATATATGTTACATCACTCGGGTTCACAAATGTACTGAAATTAGGGGGATAAATATACAATATTTATGCCCAATCAAACCCCCCTAACTTAGAACTTTGCGCGTCCCGAGCAATGTAAAAGAATGAAAGTAAGAGTTAAGGACACTTCAAGGACTTTATTGGGATAGAGTACCACTTTCGCGGGCAAGCGATTGCATTTAGCGCATGCAACAAGCCTTTAAACCTCTAGGTTACCCTAGTAGGACGAGTTGTGTCTCGTGAGGGTTTGCAGTGAATATACCCACAAAATTTGACTCAATGAAAATTCGAAATACGCAAAAATTGTGCAATTCAAACTTTTCCATAAAATAATCATCATCAAGTCATATTTACAAGTCTCAAACCGTAGTGTGTGTGTGCGAAGCCGAAAATATAACCGCCAATTTCCATCGATTGATCATTACGTTACTTATCCGAAAATTCGTTTTGATTTCAATTTCTCACTGAATGCACTCACAAACGAATCTCTCGGATTATGGCTATTCTCTCAGCATGCGTGATATAAGGAGTAATTGTAATGGATGCAAATTCACGCATGCAATTAGAAAAATGGAAATTTTATGGCGAAAAGATCTCTTCAACGGATTACGATTTTAAAAACGGGAACATTGCCTCTATTTCACGCATATTTCATCTCTTATATTATCTTTTGGTGTCTTAACTCTTTACGCGGTAACCAATTCTGCACTTTAGACTCGGTTAGGACTTTTTTGGGTTTTAAGGTATATTGGGTAAAATGAAAATGGTAGGGAAGGTTGGAATCGAAAAATTCATTTATGATGTCCATTTGTGCTTTTTTCGGGCTAATGCTCATTTTCTTTTTTTTTTCTTGTTATTTTTGTTGAGCATACTATTTTGTTTCTCGTCCCTTTATATGCACTTTTTGGACTTAAATTCTGAATTTTCTCATTTTTCACAATTCCGGATATTTTGGGTTTTTCGGGTTGTCAAACGAAAGGGAAAAATATTCGGCTCAATATGGGTTACAAAAGGAATAATTTTTCGCTACTTTTTCTGGCCAATATTTTTGGGTGACAAACGAGGGCCTACTTCATTGTCCAAAATGCCAATTTCGTTACCATATGCGTTTCGAGGTGAATTTAAGTTTATAGACTAATTTGGCACGTTTTTCAAGGCAATATTGCACGCATTTTTCAAAACTGATCAAATGAAAAAATTGAGATCCTTGACAACTTATTAAGCGCTAAAAAGAACTTTGAGTTAACAATTAACTCGGATTGATTTAAAATCTCGCAAAACGTGATAGATTCGAATCTCATCGGGTTTGTTAATCTCCACATTTATTCGTTAAGTCGTCAATTTTCGCTCAATTTCCATCTTTGGTCAATTTCGGCTTTGTGTATGTTGGATATTTACAATTTGAGACTCCAATTTGACTTTTAATGATATTTTCGGAAAAATTGAATTCCAATTTTTATTTATTTTGAACAAAAATATTTTTGGATTTTTCAAAATTTTATTATTTTTTTTATTTTATTTTTTTTTGGAAATTTTGGGCATTTTTTGAAAATTTGTGAAGTTTTAGAAATACGCACTTGTGACCCCCCCTAACTTAGACTTTTTCATTGTCCTCAAGCAAAAAGGACGAAAATCTAACTCAAAGCGAATAATAAGTGCGAAAAAATAAAACAAACAAATATGAAAAAAAAATGCAAGCTTGTATTATAACCATGAGAAGCCTGTGTTACATAAGAAATGGGGAAACAACTGTGAACAATGTGCAAGCCCTACCACAACTAACAATTACACCAAAATATAAAAACAATGATAGATCGTGGTAGAGGTGGGTGGGAGGTGGAGGGTGCATTCGGATCATATGGGTCATAAAAGAAGGGGGGAGGGGGACTGCCAAAGTTGAGCTGGTGAAGGTGAACTTGGAGTTGGTATATCATCCAGGTATCCCCTCGGTAGTCCTCTTGGTCTTGATTGTATTGGTTGATGAACCCGTCGAGACGGGACTCAACCGTCGAAAGGCGACTATCGAAGTTTGCCCCCGGGGGCTCGAAATCGAAATCCTACTCATCATCCTCAAATTCTTCCTCATCTACATCCATCATCGGGTCATCGGGAGCTTCCTCGGCCACGTCCTCCTCGTGAATAGGACGGTTGGGGTGAGCTACGCGCATTTGGCGCTCACTTCGAGTTGTGGACGTGCCGCCAATGGGGCGAGGATGGCGAATTTGTTGCCCGGGGGGGGGGGGTTATCAACTCCCGCTTCCATCAATAGCTCCGTGATGAAACGGGCGTATGGGAGTGAAGCTTTGCCAGTTTCGTCATAGGCGGCATTGAGGATATCCGCGTAGAAGACTTGGGTAAGGTTGATGGTGCTCTCGGGGTCCAAAAAATAGTAGAGGAAATTGGCGTGACGTGACCGGACCACCGAGTCATTGGTGGTTTGGTGGATGGCACCACAAACATTGATGTGCGTGAAGCGGACCGTGGCGGCCAAACCACCAATAGGGAAGGATTAGCGTGTCCATTCCACCCCGGGTGACATGCGGGCAATGCATTCGTCTTTTGTGTGTGTGTGGGGGGGGGGGGGCACCATTGTTGGGGTATTGGAAGGGCACGGGGAGGATCACCCCTTTGGCACGCATTTTGCGTGCAATGATAGCCGCCGAGAAGGGAATATTGATACCGTCGAGGTAGGCCTCGTGAAGTGTGGAGGATTTGCGAACCAAGGTCGCATAAAATTGGCGAAAGGCGGTATAAAAAATGTTCATTCTCGTAGGGGCGAGGAAAGAGCACCACTCGCGGCGTTCAAAAAGGGCGATGACATCGCCCGGAAGGGTGTCCCAATCCACAAAGCGCTCGATGTGAATGGGGCGCGTAGTGGAGAAGTAGTGATCGACCCAATGACGTTCTTGGACGCATCGAAATACCCCCTTGCCCGGGTCATCAAGTATGGTGGTCTCATCATATTTCTTTGGGCGGAGATTGGGGCGGCGCGGCATTTTGACTGAAAGAGAGAGGGAGAGGGAGAAAATATGGGAGGGAATATGGGAGAGAAGAGAGTGAGGGAGAGTGTTTTGGTGTGAGAAATGGAGGAGGGTGGGGGTGTATTTATAGGTGTGAAGGGGTGGGTTTTTGGTGGGAAATATGAAAGGTTGGGACGGAGAGGATGGAGGGAGTGAATTGGGATGAATTTGGGAAGGACGTAAGTATTTGGAGGGAAGAAAAACGAAGGGGGAAGAAGGGAAAAAAATGGAGGGAAAGGGAATGAATTTGGAGAAAAGGGGAGAAGAACCTGTCAGGTACATGCGAACCGGTTCGGGTGTACCTGCGAACCGGTTCGGGTGTACCTGCGAACCGGTTCGGGTGTACCTGCGAACCGGTTCGCCCCCCGAACCGGTTCAGGTTGGGGATCGGTTGTGCAGGCTGGTCCGAACGCTGGAATTCACTCTTCTCTCCATTTCGAAATGCTCTCTCACCCTCTAACTTGTGCATAAGGCCCCTAAAAACCTTCTAGACCCTTGGGCTCTCAAAAACTTCCTCGAATTCGACCTCGAAAAGCGTACTAGCACACTCGAAATACGTGCTAACTTATCTCTTTTGCAACTCAGGCTCCTGACTCCTAACTAACCTATTTACACACGACTATTATACACAAAAAAATCACCCCATACGCGTCGGGGGTGCAAAGACCTCACTCGCTTAGCTCAATTGACCCCGTAAACGGGTTCCGACAACCAAATTGTGTCGACCTCATCCATACACGCCTCTAGATATGGCTTTAGGCGTTGTCCATTTACCTTGAACGTGTTTTCCCCTTTTAGATCGTCTAGTTCAACAGCTCCATGGGGAAAAACGTTCTTCACGACGAACGGGCCAGACCATCGTGACCGCAACTTGCCTGGGAAGAGGTGAAGCCGAGAGTTGTATAGAAGAACTTTTTGACCGGGATGAAACTCTTTTCTTTGAATGATGCTATCATGAGCAAGTTTCATCCTCGCCTTTAAAATTTTGGCATTCTCATACGCATCATTGCGTAGTTCTTCTAACTCATTCAATTGAAGCTTACGGGCTTCACCGGCTTTGTCCAAGGCATAGTTCAATTGCTTAATTGCCCAATACGCTTTGTGTTCGAGCTCAACAGGAAGATGGAAAGGTTTACCATACACAAAACGGAAAGGGGACATTCCAAGTTGATTCTTAAACGCGGTACGATAGGCCCATAGTGCATCGGTCAATTTAAGGGACCAATCTTTCCGGGTAGGATTGACGGTCTTTTAAAGAATGTTCTTGATCTCCCGATTCGCTAGCTCGGCCTGCCCATTCGTTTGTGGGTGATATGTTGTCCCAACCTTGTGGACGACCCCATACTTTCTCATGAGCTTCTCAAATGGCCTATTGCAAAAGTGCGTGCCATTGTCGCTAATTATCGCTTTCGGTGCGCCGAAGCGAGAAAGTATGTGTTCATGTAGGAACTTTATCACCACCTTATTGTCATTAGTCTTAGTAGCTATAGCTTCCACCCATTTAGAAACGTAGTTTACCGCGACTAGGATGTATAGGAAACCAAAGGATGGTGGGAAGGGACCCATGAAGTCAATACCCCAACAATCAAATATCTCAATGATGAGTATGGGGGTAAGGGGCATCATGTCGCGTCAAGAGATGGCTCCCATTCGTTGGCACCTATTACATGACTTGCAAGCGTCATTTGCATCCCGGAAGATTGTGGGCCAATAGAGGCCGCATTGAAGAATTTTAGCGGCCGTATTTTTCATCGAGAAATGGCCTCCACATGCTTCCGAATGACAAAACTGGATGACTTTCGGGATCTCGTCATCCGGTACACATCGTCGGATGATTTGGTCGACGCAATATTTAAAGAGTAAAGGATCATCATAAAAGAACATGCATGACCAATTAAGAAACCTCTTCTTATCTTGCGGTGTCCAATCGGGAGGGACGGCTCCCTTGACAAGATAGTTCACTATGTCCGTAAACCAGGGATATGAAGAAGTAGCAAAGAGTTGCTCATCCGGAAAATACTCGTCTATGGGTATGGGATCACTAGGTACGTCGGACGAAAGCCGAGATAAATGGTCGGCAACGACGTTTTCTACTCCTTTCTTATCCTTGATGGAGAGATTGAACTCTTGTAGGAGTAGGATCCACCTTATGAGGCGCAGCTTGGCGTCTTTCTTCGCAAGTAGGTACTTTAAAGCCGCATGGTCGTGAAAACAATAATGGGAGAACCAATGAGATAGGAACGGAACTTATCGAGGGCAAAGACTACCGCTAGCAACTCCTTCTCCGTGGTAGAATAATTGAGTTGAGGTCCGGTAAGAGTCCGGCTAGCATAGTAGATGACATGAGCTTGCTTATCTTTACGTTGGCCCAAAACGGCCCCGATCGCATAATCGCTTGCGTCACACATAAGTTCGAATGGTAAGGACCAATTCGGAACTTGCATGATGGGAGCGGACACTAGCATGTTTTTCAATTTATCAAAGGAGCTTTGGCATGCCTCTGTCCACTCAAATGGGTTGTCCTTCATAAGTAGGTTGCTTAAGGGCCTAGCGATGGCACTAAAGTCCTTAATGAACCTTCGGTAAAACCCTGCGTGGCCCAAGAAAGAGCGCACATCTTTTAGCAATTTCGGTGGGGGAAGATCATCTATGACATCTATCTTAGCCCTATCAACCTCTATTCCGTTGGATGAAACAATGTGGACAAGAACTATTCCTTCAGTGACCATGAAATGGCACTTCTCCCAATTCAGCACTAAGTTTTTGTCCACACAACATGTAAGTACTTTCTCCAACTTGTCCAAACAATGATCAAAAGAGGTGCCAAAAACGCTGAAATCGTCCATGAACACTTCGAGTCCTCTCTCGACCATGTCGCTAAATAAGCTCAACATGCACCTTTGAAAAGTCGCAGGCGCATTACACAAGCCAAATGGCATACGTTTGTAGGCAAACGTGCCAAAGGGGTAAGTGAAGGTCGTCTTTTCTTGGTCAAGTACATCCACCTCAATTTGGTTATATCCGGAATAACCATCAAGGAAGAAATAATAAGGGTGGCCCACAACTCTCTCAAGCATCTGATCAATGAATGGCAAGGGGAAATGATCTTTCCTAGTTCCCGCATTGAGTTTCCGGTAATCAATGCAAACGCGCCAACCGGTGGTGGTGCGTTGGGGAACAAGCTCTCCCTTAGCATTCTCAATCACAGTCATACCCGACTTCTTCGGGACGACTTGAATAGGGCTCACCCATTTGCTATCCGAAATTGGGTAGATAATCCTGGCATCCAATAGTTTGATGATCTCGGTTCTCACAACATCTTTCATTTTGGGGTTCAATCTTCTTTGCATTTCTCTAGAGGGCTTCACATCCTCTTCGAGATGAATCTTGTGAGTGCAAATCAGAGGACTTATCCCCTTCAAATCAGCGATGCACCAACCAAAAGCACTTTGGTGCTTTCTCAGAATTCTCATCAGTTTACCCTCCTGCCCTTCATCTAGGCTAGAGGAGATAACAACAGGAAATGTCTCATCCTCTCCTAGGTATGCATATTTGATATGGGAGGGAAGTTTCTTTAGTTCGAGGGTTGGAAATTTTTCACTGGAGGGAGCCATGTGTGTATCCCTCGGAGGTAATTCCTCGAACCTAGAAACCCAATTAACCTCTCTCACGTCCTCGTCCGACGTACTCTCATCGAGTAATTCTCTCAACCTTCCAACCTCCCTCTCGAAGTGGGTATACGTCCCCTCACACTCATAGCTCGTCACTAAATAGGATTCTAAAGCGTCGCCACAGAAATTTTTCTCAAAGTACTCTTCTACTACCTCGTCTATGAGGCTCACCGCGTGAAGATCATCTTCCTCCCCTGCATTTTGGCCTATGTGGAAGATGTTAGTATCCAAGGTCATGTTCCCAAAAGTGAGTTGCCTTTGCCCATTTCTTGTATTGATGATTGCATTAGCTATAGCCAATAAAGGGCGCCCAAGGATGATGGGAACATGATTGCTCGAGTTGAAGGAGGGCTCCGTGTCCCAAATGACAAAATCTACCGGGAAGTAGAAAGTGTCAACTTGGACGATCACGTCCTCGACTATGCCTCGAGGGATCTTCACTGATCGATCTGCTAATTGGAGAGTGACCTTTGTGGGCTTGAGGTCGCCCAAATCGAGTTGACTATAGATGGAGTAAGGGAGTATGTTTACACTTGCTCCCAAGTCAAGTAAGGCTTTCTCAAATTTATTATCTCCAATGATGCAGGATATGGTGGGTGCACCAGGATCTTTGAATTTAGGTGGGAGTTCATTTAGTAGAATGGAGCTCACGTTCTGAGGTAGAAATACCTTCTATTTTACCTTCATCTTCCTTTTCACCGTCAACAAATCTTTGATAACTTTGCCATAAGCTGGAATGTTTTTGATGGCGTCAAGAAAGGGTAGATTCAGCTTGACTTTCTTAAGTACTTCTAGCACTTCATCACGTGGATTCCCTTTTTGAGCGGGAATTAACCTTCGAGGAAATGGTGCTGCGGAGGGTGGTTTCACTACCACTTCAGGCTCACTAGTGTCTTCCTTATCACTCTCGTTCAAGGGGACATCTTCGGCCTCTTTCGTGTCGGGGGAAATCTCCTTGTCTTTTGTTGTGTCGTGTGGAGGAGGTGATAAATCAACGACTCTTCCACTACGAAGAGTGGTCACTGCTTGACATTGCTCCTGATGTTCAATGGATGTGGAGCTAACACTATTTTGACCTTGGGGAGGTCGTTGGCCATGGGCAGGGAACTTTCCCTTCTCTTGAACACTCAACGAGGATTGTATCTTTGATAGATTTGCATTTATGTCGCCGATCAGACGATCATATTTGGCATTGTTTGCAGTCTGACTTGTAATGAATTGATTCATGGTATCCTCGAGAGTTCTCCGCTGTGGCGGGATATAGTTTCCATGGGGTGGCGGTTCTTGAACATGTCCTTGCATGTGTGGAGCTTGTTGAAATTATTGTGGTGGAGGAGGGGCAACATGCGAAGGAGGGTTCATTGCGGCATGTTATTTCCTGTAGCTAAAACCGGGATGGTTTTTCCACGAAGGGTTGTATGAATTCCCGTCCGGGGCACCGAAATTACCCTTATAGCCTCCTATACCACTAACTTGCTCTTGCAACATTACTTTGTAGGCGGGTATCGTCGGACATTCCTCAGTTGAATGTCCCGCCTCACAAATCGCACACACCTTTTCGACGGGATTTTTGATAGATCCAACTACCTCACATAAATCTCTAAATCCTTTCTCAAGGGTGTCCAACCGACTGTCCGACACAGAGGTCTTATCTACAAGGTATAGGCCGGACGCCGATGGAGTGGTGGTCGCTTGACGATTTCGATTCTGAGCATTAGGATCAGAAATATCCCATGATTGGGTAGTCTCGGCGACATACCTCAGGTGAAGCTCAGCATCGTGGCAGTCTAGTTCGATAAACAGACCACTACCCATGGTTTCAATGAGTTTCTTGGAGTTAAGGTTCAACCCATTATAGAGGAAGGAAATGATTTGAGCTGTATCAAATCCATGATGGGGGCACGAAGCAGTTAACTCATTGAAACGCTCATAACATCGATGGAATGGCTCATTATCCAATTGCCTGAACGATTGAATCTGAGCCTTTATGGAGATTGTTAGATGTGGTGGAAAGAAATTCTTGAGAAATCTGGATTGTAACTCGTTCTAAGATGGAATCGAGCTCGGAGGTAAAGACCATAGCCAGGTCTTAGCTTTATCTTTTAACGAGAATGGGAAGAGTTTGAGGCGAATCACCTCTTGTGTGCAAGTTTGATCATTGAGAGTATCACACACATCCTCAAATTCCCTTATATGCAGGTATGGCTTTTCAGAATCCATACCGTGATAGTGTGGTAGCATCTGGATCATCCCATTTTTGAAACGGAACTGCCCGGCATTATACGGGAGTATAATGCATCCCGGAGTGACAGTGCGCTCGGGATATAAGAACTCTCTCAACGGGCGGTACGGAAGTTCGTCCTCACCGGTAGGTGCATTACTATGTTGCGACATCTCTCTCTCACTTGACGATTCGGCGCTCTCACTGGGTGTGCACGACGTTTGTCCTACGAAGGACAAGGGAGTGTTACTAGATATTGACTGCGACGGTGTGGGAGGTGGGATCCAGAACTGTGGGGCGTTCGGAGTGTGGGGACTATCGGGATTATACTCACCAAGTGGATTTTCGTGAATGCTGGTTGGAGTATTATGGGGTGTGGGAGTGGTTTCAGAATTTTGCATTAAGCTTGTGAGAGATGGTGGTGAATCTTTTTGTGCTTTTTATATTTTTATTTTTTATTTTTTTTTATTTTTGAATTTTTGGTCAACGCTTTGGATTGGCTCACTCTAATCCTAAGTCTACCTAAATCCCCGGCAACGGCGCCAAAAACTTGACATGACTCAGAATGTGTCTCTAAAGTGTGTACTCTCTAGGCTCAAGTGCAAGCCTGTCGTTCAAGTAATAATCCGACAAGTCGGGTATCGATCCTCAGGGAAAAAGGACAACAGAGTTGTGACGACGGGATAAGACGGAGGAATCCTAACAATGACTCTAAAAAGAAAAGAAAAGAAAAGAGTGATTTGGTTTTTGGGATTCGATTACACTAAATGCAATTATGAAAGTATGATGAAAAATGCAGCTAACTAAATGACCTAGATTAAGAATGAAGGATTGAATTGAAACTTTTTAACTAAATGATGAGAAAGCAGGATGGGAATACAATCCCCCAACCCTAGTGTAATGCAGTGACAACCTTGATCATAAATTCATCTGATTAATTCAAACCCGGAATTTAGTACTCCCAAGCATTATGTATACGAGGTTCAAGCCCGCGTCATACCTAATCTGAGGATGAGTAAATCGGTATCGCGGTAATTACACTCAAATTGTACTCCAAATCATCACGAGTACCCATAGGCAAACGAGATATAAAGATCTACAATTCTTATGAAATTACGCGATACGATCAAAATTAATCATTAAATTCAGCGGATCGACGTTACACACATGCACTAACACATCAGGTTGGGTTCATGCATCCCAACCTTGAAAAACCTAGCAGAACATGTTACTTTGACTAATGCATGAAATAATGACGTTGCATGTGTTGGAATTCATGATGAAACTAGTTAGAAACATGTAAATACGTATTATGAATGCGGAAATAAGTTGAATCAAATAGGGAAAACTAAGCATGCAAGAACAATAATAAGAAACAAGAATCTTGAATTAAAAGTTGCAAAAACAAACCCGAAACAATGAATTCTTGAAGTAATTTTAGCCCTTGATGTTCCTAGATGTTCCTCTCCTTTCTTTCTATCAAAAACTCTCTAAAAATATCCCTAATGGCTGCTCCTAGGTTAGTACCTACGTTCCCCACAATTTTGGGGTGTTTAAAACCTATCAGGAGTCTTGGGAACAAAACAACATAAAAGACAAAATTCGCGTGTCAGGTACATGCGAACCGGTTCGGGTGTACCAGCGAACCGGTTCGCCCCTCGAACCGGTTCAGGTTGGGGTTCGCGAATCTGAGCTGGCCTGGACTTCAACACTTAGATTTTTTTCTGGTTTTTCTCTTCTTTTCTTGGATTTTTCTTCAACTTCAACTGAGCATAACTTTTCAACCGTAACTCAGATTTGGGTGCCGTTTCTTCCAGTCTTCTCGTTGTTCCGAGCTCTTCAACTTCCCAGTTGACTTCTTCTTCCGGATCGGGCTGCATAATTACCGAATTGCCCTTGAACTTGCCTTCTTAGCTTTTCTTGCACTGTCTTGCTTCCTCTTTTATACTGCTTGCATAATTAACCTGTAAAACCAATAAGAGAAACACGAAACACGAAATACTCGCCAACGAAGGTTAGTAGCATAAATGTGAATCAAATCCATATATGTTACATCACTCGGGTTCACAAATGTACTGAAATTAGGGGGATAAATATACAATATTTATGCCCAATCAATCCTCTGGTGGTGAAATTCATGTTCCATGACACAATCATATCTAGGGCATTTGTTAGCAATGGTAGCTCAACATATATCATATTTTATTCCTTTTTTCAAAAGCTAGATTTGAAGCTCAACCAACTAGATTCGTACCACATGACTTTGATCGGTTATTCTGGTGAAAATGTTTGTCCTTTGGGCACAATCAAGCTAGAGGTGTTGCAAGGAACCTGGCCAGCAAGTCAAACTGAGAAAGTTCATTTCTTTGTGATGGATAAGAACGCGTAGTCAACCTATAATGTCATCATGGATAGAGTAGGATTGAAGAAGTTTGAAGTAGTTCCCTTAACAGTTCTTCAATGTTTAAAGTTCCTGACCAACTTTGAAGAAGGTGTGGTGAAGGGTAATCAAAAAGTAGCCCTAGAATGCTATTACTCCTCTACCGAGCAAGAGGATCTGAAAGAAATAAAGAAGAAAACCACCACTTACCAAGTGGATATTATTGATCCCAATAGTGAATCTGAGGTGGAAAGTTTAGATCCAAGAGAAGAGACAGAGTTGGTAAAAGGCCAAATTGTGGAAGCAACGAAGAATATCATCTTTGACGATGATAAGCCAGAGTGAATTATACAAGTAGGATCAATGTTAGACCCTGTTCTTAAACAGGAGCTAGTGATGTTCCTGAGATAGAAAAAGCACATGCTCGCTTGGAGTCATGAGGACATGCTTGGGATTGATCCCTATTTCCTCTACCATGAGCTCAACGTCAATAAGGACGCAAAGCCAGTGAAGCAAAGGCGTAGATTATTTAGCCCCGAGAATAACTAGGCTATCTAGGAGGAGGTTGAGAAGATTCAGAAAGCCTCATTCATTGAAGATGAGAAATATCGAGATTGGTTGGCCAACATTGTTTTGGTAAAAAAATAAAAACAACAAATGGAGAATATGTGTGGACTTCACAGATTTGAATAAAGCCTACCTAAAGGACCACTTTCCCTTGCCTAGGATTCATCAACTTGTTGATACTACGTCAGGGCATGAACTATTGAGTTTTATTGATGCATATTCTCGTTATAACCAAATTAAGATGAAGCCCGAAGATAGGGAAAACACTTTTTTCATTACTCCCTCAGGAACTTATTTCTACAATGTTATGCCATTTGGTTTGAAAAATACAGGTGTTACTTACTAGAGGTTGGTGAAAAAGGTCTTTGAGGAACAAATAGGAAAAAATATGGAGTTATATGTAGATGACATGCTGAAGAAGAGAAAAAAGCATCTGATCACATTATTGACCTAAAAAAACCTTTGATCAACTGAAGAAGCACCAGATGAAGTTGAATCTGACCAAGTGCGTATTCGATGCACAATAAGGCATGTTTCTTGGGTACATAGTGAATAAGAGGGGAATTGAGGCTAACCCTAAATAAATCAAGGCAATGATTGAAATGCAGTCCCTGACCTAGAAAAATGAGGTGCAAGGTCTCACCAGGTGAGTAGCAGCATTGAACATATTTATGTCCCGAGCTACAAACAAGTGTTTACCATTCTTTAAAATGATGAAGAAGACTTTTGAATAGAAGGATGAATGCGAGAAATATTTTCTGGAGTTAAAAAAGTATCAGAGATTACTCCCGTTGCTCTCCTAACCAAGTTTGGGAGAAAAATTATATCTATACTTAGTCGTCTCTAAGTTAGCTATAAGTTCTGCTTTGATACGAAAAGATAATGGAGTTTAAAATCCAGTCTACTACACTAGCAAAGCCTTTTGTGGAGCGGAAATTAGATATCCACGATTGGATAAATTAGCTTTGGCGTCGATTGAGGCATCCAAATGAATGAAACCTTACTTCCAAGCACATACCATTATCGTATACACTAACATGCCTCTTCGACAAGCTCTGCATAAACCTGAAAAGTCATGGAGATTAATGTATTGGGAAGTGGAACTAGGGGAGTACGATATTGTATATGAGCCAAGCTCCTCATTAAAAGGCCAAGTTATGGCAGACTTCATTACAGAATTCACTTATTTTAAGGTCCCCGAGCAACAAAGAATACGTCCAGAACAAACCCCAATAGGGGAAAGCCCAAATGAGGACATCACCGACCAACATCCCAAGAAAACCCCAGAGGGGGAGAGATTAGAAGAAGTTGTTGCCGACCTATCGGAACGATCAATCAAGATACATGAGACGGCTAAAAGATATGAGGATGTAATGAATAAATTATTCCATCATGGGATATTGACAAACCAATGGTTTGATAATCCCCTCCCGATATGGAACTTATATGCAGATGGATCATCATGTTCAACAGGAAGTGGAGCATGTATTGTACTCAACACTTCTGATGGAACAGATATTGAGTATACATTGCGATTCCAATTTCAGGCATCAACTAATAATGCGGAATATGAATCTCTCATTGTAGGATTGAGTTTGGCTCAATCATTGAATGCCGAGCAAGTTGTGGCATATAGTGATTCTTAGTTGGTGGTGAATAAAATTTTGAGTTTGTATCAAGCAAAAGGTGAACTCATGATAAGATACCTAGGCAGGGCATTAGAGGTTGTAGCAAAATTACCCGTTGTTCAGATCAGCAGAATTCCAAGATTGGAGAATGCCTGAGTTGATGCACTTGCTCGGCTAGCATCATTAACCATAATTTAGCTTCGGAGAACCATTCCCATTGAAATTTTGGCCAATCGAAGTATTGATGAAGATTTGATGATTAGTTTCATAAAATTAGATATGGGACCATCCTGGATGGATCCCATCAGAGCTTATACTGAAGAATCTGCCAGCATACCCAATTGAGGTGAAAAAGCTTAAGTACAAAGCAACGAGGTACATATTAGACAAAGGAGTTATGTACAGAAGGTGGCTAACAACTACTCTCATGCTGTGTTCACCCAACAAAGGTCAAATATCGAATAAAATAAGTTCATGAAGGATCTTGTGGAGCTCATGTAGATGGAAGATCATTATTATAATGAATGAATACTCAGGGGTATTACTGGCTGACCATAAGGGCAGATTGTACAACCTTTATAAAGAAGTGTGAAAAATTCCATAAGTTCTCTAATATTCGCAAAACTCCACATGCAGCTTTGACCCCCATTAATCCACCTTGGCCATTTGTTATTTGGGGGATAGACTTGGTCGGGCCATTGCCGACCACCCGAGGAAGATTTAAGTACTTGGTCATAGTTATTGATTATTTTACATAATGAGTTGAAGCAGAACCATTAATGGATATGCCCTATGAGAAGGTGTACTAGTTCATCTGGAAAAACATTATTTGTAGATATAGTTTGCCATATGCCTTCATTACTGACCATGGTACCCAGTTCGACAATGAGGAATTCGCAACATACTGTGTCGAATCCAAGATTAAAAATTCTCACTCTACTCCAGGTCATCCTTAAAGCAATAGGTAAACTAAGTTAACCAATAGAACTTTACTCAATGGGTTGAAGAAAAGACTTTATGATGTTAAAGGGACTTGGATAAATGAATTAAACTCATTTTTGTGGGCATACCAAACAACTCCAAGAGCTACTACTGGAGAAACATCATACATGCTGGCATTTGGGACGGAAGTAGTGATACCAACTGAAATAGGTTTGCCAAGTCATAGAGTGTGGAACTTTGATTCTCCCGTTAGTAATTTGATGCGAAGGCTAGACCTGGACATGCTGTAAGAGGTGCGCAAAGATATAACCTTGAGGAATTTTGCCTATTAACAACAAATAACACGCTTTTATAGCAAAAGGGTGAAGCCAACCAACTTAAAAGAGGGATATTATGTACTTAAAAAGGTGATTCAGAATACCAACAAGATTGAAACCAATTTTCATAGGTTTTATTGTGTCTCAGTAATTGTTCGACTAGGAACTTATCGAATTGAAACTTTGGGGGTGAAAGAATTAAAAAATCCTTGGAATGCCGAGCATCTTAGGAAGTACCACCAGTAATGTAGCAAGCAATCTCTTTTGTAATAAATTTGCTTCAGTATCAATAAAAAGTTATTTTTTTCCATTTTTTCGATTTCGTTTATTGAATATTTGTGATATGCATCCCCAAATACATGGTCGACAGGGATTCAGTAATTGGTCGGGCATGGTCCGAAAAGGCGATACTTGATCGGCAAAACACAAATGCAAGTCAAAATATGATTTTAAGTCCTCGGTACTTGGTTAAGAAACATCAGAGATAAAACTCTGTATAAAAGTCAAAATAATTTATCCAAACTGAGCAAAATGGAGTAAGAACGTTGTGTAGATTCCTAAATAGGAATGTACACACATATTACACATATGCTTGGTCACCATTGGTAATAAATGCTAAACCTAAACATTTTGTTTCATTAGTAGTTACTATGGCAATACCACAGGTAACTAGTACTAAACTTAGATTTAAATCTAGGTGCACTAGTAGAACCTATGGACACATAAATGGTAAATGGTACTAAACTTAGAAATCTAAGTATATCAGTAGAACTTATCATAATATCAAATGTAACTGATATTAAATTTATTCAAAAGACTAAGTGTATAAGTAGAACTAATGAAATAACAAAGGCATTCAAGCATTTAGAAATTAACAAGATAAGTTAATCAAATGCCTTTCATTTATATAAATGATGATTACATGCAAATATTGTTTACAAATGCAATACAGGACTAAATTGTCCTACTGGGCTCTTTTCTTCGGATTTTGAGGAGCTTAGTGCTTGTTCCATCCCTACTGGAGGATCATCCCATGTGTATGGGTAACTAATGAAGTGGAAATCTTGAATCACTCTCCAATTACTGCTGCTCGGAGCATCTAATAAGTGAGAAGTTCAAACTATCTCTAGCTCTTTGTGCAGGCCATAATCCCCTAAGTATTTCGAGATCAAGCATTGAGGAATCGTATTAACTGGAATCCAGCAGACATCCAGTTTAAAGGGAGGGTCTTAACACTTTAAAATCCCCGAATCAGCCCAATATCATAGTTTGTTGTCTTAGTCAACCTTCATAACCATCAAGCAATTGGTCCAACCCCACTTGTAACCTTCACATTGTGACTGACTAAAGCAGTCATCAAAATGAACAAGAGCTTCATTTTATCCTTCCATCCAAATCTTCATGGGCTATTTCTGAAATTAGAAAGTTAATCCCTCAATTTGATGTTGTAGCTTCTTTAATACTCCATATTTAGCCTGGAGTTGAAAAGACTGGGTTTGGATCTTTTGAGACATCTCAGCAATGGCTAAATTCTTGGCCTTTATTCATGCAACCTGATTTCCAAGCGTCTGTTGAGTCCTTCCCTCACCAGTCGTAGGTCGTCCAGATCTAGCTCTTCATTGGGATGAGGTAGTAGGTTTATATTTTTTCAAAGCCTCTAGTTCCTCCCTCTAACTAGCATTTTTAATTTCTAAACATAAAAATCCTTCATCATGAGCAACAGTTATAGAAGGAACCTTCAAAGAATTTAGTTCATCCCTCAAACTATTGTTTTCTTCCTTCAGTAGATTGGTAATGGCTCTAGCCTCACTAACTTCACACTTAAGTAGGAATTCTTTCTTCCTAAATATAGAAAGGTGCTTCTCCAATTTCTCCTTAAATCCCCGAGCTCCACTCAAAGCCTTATATTTGACCTCATAGTCAGCATGAAGCAAATCCTTGGCCTCATATGGTCCTCTTAAAGTTCTTTAATCATTTCAAAATAATCCACATTATTGGCCACAATCTTATCAAGAAGAAACTTGAGGTAGATATATGAATCCTTGGCTTGATCAGTAGCATTCACACGGAGAAAGTCTGACAATTCTTCACCAGTTAAAGTCATGTGGCCAATTTTGAACAAACTTTTGCAGTGCTTGAGTAAATCAGAATCATTGGAGGAAATCTATTCCATCTTGTACCTGAACTAGAAAAATAAAGTAATAATTGATCAGAAAAATGAGAAGATATAACAGCCAAAGAAACATCAAACAATATAAAGCAAAATTATTTTATTGATATAAGTGAAAGTTACAAGTACAGAAGAAAAGAAAAAAAAGAAAGCCAAAAATAAAAAGGACAATTGTCGAGAAAATTTACACATTCTCTCTGTTAGTTCTAATTTCAGTTTGTCCAGCAGAAGGGATGGATGGAATGACTTGCTTAGTATATGGGAAAACTGACTCAATAACCTTTTTAGTCTGGTCAGCAGAAGACTCAACCACTAGAGATAACTATGACAACCCGCTCAAAATAATAATGGTTGGCCATCCCTATACTACATTAAATCAGGTATCTCAGATGGCTCAGTCTCAACATCAACTGACAATACTAAATAATATAAGGCTAACTACCCGAAACTATTTAAAGCGGATGCCAAAAAATTTAAAACTTTTATTTAACACCTATATAAAACCAACTATGCAACCATAACAAACAATACAACATCTAAATATGATGATGGAAACACATATGCTCCAATAATGTATAAAAGAGTACAACAAAATGTACACAAGAAAATACCCGAATATGCTATCGAGTTACAGATAATACAAAAATCTGAAAGAGTGGATATAAAAGTGTTAATCTACAATACTTGGGTATGAACCCGACATACTAACTGAATCCTAATCTAGATATTCAAAAGATAGGAATCGACTAAGACAAAGTGACGCAATAGTCCGCAACTGCCACCGCTCCACGAATACACTGGGCGGATAAACACCCATGGCGTTCTTACGGAGGAACACCTAAAATAATACAATATATATACAAAGTAGGAGAAAATATAAACGGGTCAGAGCCCGAGGTGAAAACATTTTATATCAAGTGCATCAAAATGCATAATAATTATAAATGCATTATGACATGATTTAATGGAGTCTGACTCTCCAAAATAATTAAAATCACCTCTCAACTAAAGCGCGCGCCTAAACGTATGCACGTGATCTCCAAATAAATGCCCAAGTCTAATTAGGCAAATAAATCTAACTAAATCCCAATACAAATATTCAATTGAAATCATCTAACTTATCTCGCAATTTACCCCTATCTAAATTTCAATCTAACACGTATACTTCAATTTCTAATGTTATTGCTCTCTTTTATTTGTTCATTTACTTAACATATAAAGTTCACATAACCATTCTCTCATTATCATATTCACAATACATAAACATTCTCTTTAGTAGAATTTCTTATATTCTAGTTATACCATCAATATACATATAAACATATATGAGTTACTAGAATCCAAGTGCTAAGGAATAAACTTCTCCCAATTCTCAATACTGCACTGCGTTTCGTGCGTGGGATGTCTCGCAAAGCGAAATCCAAATAAGGAACCCCCCGTTACACTACTCCTGACAGTATTGATTTTCGAGATTCATTATGCCCTAATTGCATGATGCATGTAACCCAAATTCTTATTATTCAATTAATTAATTTATTATTCCCAATTCTCAACAGTGCACTGCGTTTCATGCGTGGGACGTCTCGCAAAGTGAAATCCAAACAAGGAACCCCCCGATACACTACTTCTGGCACTGTCGATCGTCGAGATGTATATACTATATATATATGAGCATTAAGGACTAACTTCTCCTCACTCCCAACATTACACTGCGTTTCGTGCCTGGGATGTCTCGCAAAGCGAAATCCAAACAAAGAACCCCTCCCCCCCCCCCCCCCCCCGTTACACTACTCCTTGGCAATGTTGGTCGTGAGGTCCATTATTCCCTCGATACCCAAGTACCAAGCACAACCATAATATAATAACCATCCAAACGAGCTATAACTCAAGGACGCAGAGTATCAATGCTATCATCTTCTAGTGACCAAATCACGTAGCATACTGGGGACCACCCGTAGGACTAAACGACATCTACTTCATGATCCACTCACACACACAACGTCTGGGAAGCGGTCATAGTTCCTAACCGGTCAAGTGAGAACGACACATACCCACGACTTCTAAGCCCCAAAATAATAACGTATATCACATAATAATCACCATGGATGACTATGACCTGGGGAATATTCACACCCTGCTCATCGAGCCAGGATGCTCACCCTCATCGCGCAACTTCCCACTGATAGCAAGGAGGGGGTATGCTTCACTTATATATATATATATATATATATATATATATATATCATCACATAAGATATACATACATCATTACATCATATAAAGATATAACATTGTATAAGGTATACCTATCACATTGTTTATATATTCGTAGTACGCTCTTAGGCATAGTTGAATTAATATCATTATTTAGTATTTTTCTCTCTCTTGCTATATTAATCATCAATCCTCACACATCTTCCCCACTTAGTATACACCATACTATTTCTCACTTGAAGTTTTCGCATCACTTCTGATTATAAATTGTCTCTCAATTCTATTTATTTAAAGGATACTCTCTAGCGTAATGCACCTCGATTAGCATTTCTCATTGTGTGAGACATCTCCCAAATTAATCATCGTTAAGGATATTTCTATATCCGTATGCACATTTATTAGCATTTAATTATTTTCAATCCATCATATGGTTCAATCAATCATATGAACCTTTAAAGTTATCCCATTTGGGATTGATTATAAGATCCAATATCACTACGTGCATTCTCACTCTTTCATATGTTTTCATAATTATTCCTAAATAGAAATCCTAATGGTAGTGGGCTTCCCCACTTAGTATAAATATACGATATTCTCTAATCGGTAATCTCTCACATAAATCAACAGGACCCAAATCATTTCTCATAAGCGAAACTACCTAAAATCTCCAAGACATACTCCCAATAATCCCTATAGAGATTCCCAATCGATAACCTCAAATGAAACAGAATTAAATTCTCCCTAGAGAAACATCTCCCAAAATGCCCTGGTTTCGAATCGATTCGGGCCAAATCTGAATCGATTCGGCCTCCAAGGAGAATCGATTCGGGTCATCAGATCCTGGGACTCTGTCTCAGGCCGAATTGATTCGGCTGGGGTCCGAATTGATTCGGTCACTGAGACCTGTCAAGCTGGAACATTCCCAATCAATTCGGGTTGGGGCCAAATCGATTCGGCCTGTTCTAGGGCTACGAAAATGGTTATTTCTTCAAAGCCAAAATTCCCAAAAATCATTTTTAATCAACTTCTCTTCATTTCTCGCCAACCCAATCACATATATAACATTAATATTCATCCAAAAACACATTTAAACTAAGTTCTAACCTCAAATCCATTTTCTACATAACATCTAAGATTTTACCCAAAAGTTAGGTTTTGACAAACTAAACCTAAAACCAATAAATTTAATCCAGAAATCATGAAATAAATGGTACACAACAATTATTTAGCAAGTTTAATCACTTGCCTCAAGTTCGTAGTTCTGATTCGTCCTCGAGATCGCGTAATGGCTGGAAAATCCTTTTTCTCTCTCTTTCTCTTCTTCTTTCTTCTTCTTCTCTCTTTCTTTCTTTCTTTCTATTTCTCTTTCTCTCTAAAGAGAATTGTTTCTCCCGTAGGCTTAATAAGCCTTGTCTCCCAAGATACACAATTTTAAATGATAATACACACTTTAAATGACTCGGTAACTTTCATTCGAGCCAAACGAGCTTAAAATATTTCGAAACCTAAATAGACCCCAAGTACAGTCATTTTGACTTTCTCGACCCTTTCGAAAACAACTACACCCTCAGAATTGCCATTCGAAACACTTTCTAACAACTTCAAATTTGACCTCAATTGCCAATTTAGTAGTTCTCCAAATAAAATAATATTTATTTCTCCCAAAATGAATAAATTATCGTCTCTAAAGTCTCGGGTTGTTACAAACTTCCCCACTTACAAGAATTTCGTCCTCGAAATTTAGCTAAGCTTAATACTCCAAAGCTCAATTAGTTCCTACTACACTCTTCCTCACCAATGCTATACCCAAACTTCTAACTTCGCACGACGAATTTATTTTAATTTATTTTAAGTTTTATAAAACCAATTTTAACAACTAGGGTGCCCATACACCCTTTATTCGAGTTTTACTCGTACAAATCATAGTGAGGCCTCATTTGCCTCCAAAGTTCCAGAATTCTAAAGATGTATATATTATACTAGCATATTAATAGTATAAAAATTTTGAATGGTCCAAGGAAATAACTCCTCTCAATTCCTGAAATTCGCCACTTTCATGGGGCGGAGGTCTCGCACGCGAAATCCAAACAAGGAACCCTCCCAATACACTAATATGTAGCGGCGGCGTGGATTGAGAGTCTGTTAGATCCGGACTAGAGTTTGAAAATATTTTTGTGTAAATCATTTTGAGATGGCCCAAAGGCCTATAAAAAGTTTGATTTTGAAAATAGTTTATTAAAAAAAAAAAGTTTATGTCTTACGATACATATATAAAATGCTTTATGCCCATAACACAAGGTCTTAACAATCATCATACATACAACAACATACATCTCATAAAAATTAGCATAATTATGAGCTAAACTTCCCTGCGCCTCACTAATCCACAAATTCTGAACTCTTTTCAGTAATAATATCTTATATCATATTAATATATCTCCATTCATTAGGCTCTTCCATAGCTAGAATACAACAATTATAAGTCTAACATGACTATATAAAAATAAGGAGCTTTATCATTACTACGCTATGCACATAACATTTCTTACATTCATAACAAGGTTTATAGCTCTCTTCGAGCACATTACAAAATAATCTATTCACTCAAAAGATAATTTATATAAGAGCCTAACTTGCTCAAAATCCCCTTTCGAGTCATTACATACATGATAGGGTTATAGCACTACCCTCTCAAAACTATCTCACATACGATATCCAAAACTTCATATATTAATATTCCTATTCACAAAGGAAAGTAACTTACACTATCCATCTCTAGTCTGATTGCCCTTCCTCATCATTGGGCTCCCACACAAAGTCCCCTCGCCTAAAATGACCTCGAATTTGCTGTAGGGGTTGCACTTCCAAAACTTCATCAAAACGTGGTCCTTTACCTCTTTTAGGACAATCTCCCTTTCTATGACCTATTTCTTTACAAAAGAAACATCTACCTGCTAATCCTCTCGACCCACCTGGGGGAATAAAATGCCGTTGTGACTCTCTATAATCCGACTTATACCCGCTGGTATTACTGTCATTCCCTTCGCCAAACCTACTTGATGAATCCGAGTCTCTAAAGTTCTTACCCTTTTGCAAATGAAGACGATATTCATGACACTTCAACAGTGCAGCATTCACTACCTCGACAAAAGTCACTAACGCTGGGCCCTCTAACAAATGCTGTCGAATTCTCCAATCTAACCCTTGCATGAACTTCGATATACGCTCCTCTTTCGTATTTACCTCATCAGGTACTAATTTTGCCCATAGAGTAAAATCTTCTTCATATTATACCACCGTCCTATTACCTTGAAACACATCCATTAATTTCCTCCCCATTTCCTTCTTAATTGGGGAAGGAAAATACCTTCAATCAAAGAGTTCCCAAAAATCTGTTATAGGTAAAATATCTCTCTGTTATGATGTGGTGACAGACTCCCACCATTGGAGAGCTGGACCCGTCAACTTAAAGCTGGCCAAAAATTGCTTTTGCACCTCACTACACTCAACCATACGGAGGTGCCTCTGCGTACTATTCCTCCATCGACCTGTAGCCATTGCATAAACTCCCCATAAAAACTCTGGAGGATGACCCTTACTAAAATCTTCCTTCACTCTTTCCCACAAACACAATCCTAAATAGGTTTGGGCTTCTTGAATAGAGGATTGTTGCGCCATCATAGAAATGGCAGTAGTCACTGCGTGTTCCACAATATTGGCAAGTTCATCTGTAGTTATAGTCCTGGAAGGCAATTGGGGTTCCACATTCTCAGCCCCTTTGTTTTCCCTGACTGAACGACCTCTCTTTGGCGGCATCTGAAACAAGAACAAGTGTATCAGAACTCCTTTCAAATGTTTTCAAATCACAGAAGAAATATGGACTTGTGAATACAGCAGTCCTAATATTAAGGCTCTACATTAAGAACACTTATGGAAGATCGCAGTAACCCACACAAATTCTAAATACACTAGAACCTGATGCTATACTAATGGAAGGTCGCAGTAACCCACACAAGTCCTAATATTTGGCCTTGCGAATCGATTCGGCCTCCAAGGCGAATCAATTCGGGTCATCAGACCCGGGACTATGTCTCAGGCCGAATCGATTCGGCTGGGGTTCTAATCGATTCGGTCACTCATACCTGTTAAACTGGAACATTCTGAATTGATTCGGGTTGGAGCCGAATCGATTCGGCCTGTTCTAGGGCTACGAAAATGGCTATTTCTTCAAAATCCAAAATTCCCAAAAATCATTTTTTAATCAACTTCTCTTCATTTCTCTCCAACCCAATCACATATATAACATTAAGATTTATCCAAAAAACACATTTAAACTAAGTTCTAACCTCAAATCCATTTTCTACATAACAAATCTAAGATTTTACCCAAAAGTTAGGTTTTGACAAACTAAACCTAAACCCCATAAATTTAATCCACAAATCATGAAATAAATGGTACACAACAATTATTTAGCAAGTTTAATCACATGCCTCAAGTTTGTAGGGTCTGATTCTCCCTCGAGATCGCGTAATGGCCGAAAAATCCTCTTTCTCTCTCTTTCTCTTCTTCTTTCTTCTTTCTTTCTTTCTTTCTATTTCTCTTTCTCTCTAAGGAGAATTGTTTCTCCCGTAGGCTTAATAAGCCTTGTCTCCCAAGATACACAATTTTAAATGATAATACACACTTTAAATGACTCTGTAACTTTAATTCGAGCCAAACGTGCTTAAAATATTTTAGAACCTAAATAGATTCCAAGTATAGTCATTTTGACTTTCTCGACCCTTCTAGAAACAACTACACCCTCAGAATTGCCATTCGAAACACTTTCTAACAACTTCAAATTTTGACCCCAATTGTCAATTTAATAGTTCTCCAAATAAAATAATATTTATTTCTCCCAAAATGAATAAATTATCGTCTCTAATGTCTCGGGTTGTTACAATAACTCCCCAAAAGTAACATAATATTTAACTTCATCGGTTATGTTGGGGGGAGGCCAGGTTCATGCCTTTGAAAGAGTTTAAAGTCTTCTGTTGTGTTGACTTCCTTCAATGCAGTCGACCAACCATCCTTAAAATATTTTTTCTTTGCATACTCAATTTGAGCAGAGACAGTAGTGATGGCTATATCCTATCCCTAATTGAAGGAATTTTCTCTGGCCTTCTTCCTTTTGTCCTTCTCAGAAGTTAGTCTCTTTTTCAGCTCAGCCACCTACTTATGAGCTTCAATATCCTCATCTTAAGCCTTCTGTCGAGCTTCCTCAGCAGCTCTTATTTTATTCTCCTAGGTCTTCTTTTTAGTGGCCAATTCGTATTGGGAGTTAAGCAAGGACTTTTTGAGACAATCAAAAGCCTCCTCAACATCAGTTGAAGAAGAATAAAAGAGCATCGTCCTTTTCCAACATCTGGTTGAAATCAACCAGGAACTGTAAAGAAGGATGAAGAAAACTAGTATAATAAGTCTAAGACAAAGTATGAAAGAAGAAATATTACAAAGGAAGAATTCTCACCATAGCAAGGTTTTGAGCAGCCCTTTCTGAAATTTCAAGTCGGGACAGAGAAGAAATAACACCCCTGTGGTCTAGAATTGTATCGGACTTAATTAATTTCTTGGCCAAGTCAGGACCATGGCTACAAATGAGCCAACAGTAAATCGATTAATACCGACCAAGATCTATTAGTCAGCATCAACAATTCCTTTAACCTTCTTAGCAATAGGACCTCTCCTTAATATATTTAGGAGGGAATCATCTCTTGGGGGATTCTTCCCAACATCAGCATTCTTTTTGGCCTCACCATCCACAGGCCTATGGGTGACAACAACAACATTCTCTCCAAGAAGGTTGAGAAACTTTCTTTTGCCCATGTTTCCAGAAAGAGGAATGTCTGAGTCAAGAGAGGAAGAAGGGCCAGCAACAAGCTCACCACTACCTGATGAAGTGGACACTAGGTCCTGGTGTAAGTTAAGCACAATGGTAGGAGCAAAAATAGAAGGTCGGGCAACAAAGGAGGTGATAGAATTCCTGTAATTCAGCAAGTATGATGCCGAGCTAGTATGTTCTTCACCAAATTTTTTATGAAGTCCCGAGAGAGACTTGAGCTCGTCAAGATTAATGTCAACCTCCTTGGGACACTTCCTCTTACTATCAACTGCAAGTAAACAAACAACCAATGATTAATTAACATTTCAGCAAAAAAATTATTAATAAAGTCACATAAGAATTAAAAAAAACTATCCTCTGACCCTCTTGAGGGAACTTTGGCCCATTGTACACTTCACCCCTTGTTAGGAATACATATTTCCAATTTTTAGCAATCACTCCATGGTCGAAGTAATCCCTATTGGAGTCAGGAAGGTTAACAACTAAAGCTCTATTTATAGCCCTAGTTTTTAAATAGTCAGTACTATCACTAGTGAACCACATAACAAAACATGATTTTAGGAATGCCTATATAGGTCCCATTGAGTTGATTGAGACTATGAACACCATTGATAACCCTCCAAGTATTAAGGGCTACTCTAGC
This sequence comes from Sambucus nigra, assembly GCA_949130495.1. Classification (NCBI taxonomy): domain Eukaryota; kingdom Viridiplantae; phylum Streptophyta; class Magnoliopsida; order Dipsacales; family Adoxaceae; genus Sambucus; species Sambucus nigra. The sequence goes on from OX422211.1 coordinate 37,084,858, forward strand.
AGGTACAATGCCAAAGTATTGAAAAAATTCCAAATAAGAATGATTTTGTGAAAAGTAAAACCGCATTCAGTAATGAATAATAAAGGGATCCAAAGACCTCGAGACAAAGAAAGAATGTTTACAGGGTGATTGGGGAACTTTAAGTCTACCCAATTTGGTATGTTCCGTTCCTTTCTAAACTAATGTAGAGAGACAAAAACTTAAACCATGATTTGATATGAAGAAAATAAGATAGAGAAAGAATTCTTACAAAGACTTAAGGATTCAGCAAGAACTAGAACATAGAAAGAACGATAACAAGAAATCTAAAAAAAGTACAGCAAAAATATAGAGGGTTTGAGGTAAGAGATGATTGGGATTTTACTGCCTTTATAGATTGCCTCAAAAATCGATGAACAAAATGATTAAAGTGAAGCAATGATTGAAATTTTAGAGGCTAAGCAGAAAAAGACGTATTTGTCCCAAAATGATGCATTATAATTCTGGATATTTATAAAAATGACATCAGCAGTACAGGTTATTAGCAAAGCTAATAATTTTACAAGTGTGGGAAGTCAGTAACCAACGAAGCATCAGAAATGCATCTCGAGCTACTACCAGAACTAAATGCTCCATACTTTCAAGCAAGCATCAAGCATGGGACATTGGGGACTTTTGTTGATACAAAAAATTACCTACTTACGTTGACTAATAAGAAATAGAGATGTGTCATCCACTATAGCAATAATCCTAGTCAGCAAGGTATACCCACCGAATAAGGCTTGGAATTCCAATCAACGTACAACAAGCCCGACCAACAGTAAGGAGGTCGAGCAACAGTATCAGCAAAACGCCAATCACCAAAAATATTATAGACATTATGTACTGATGTAAATGCCTAATTTATAAAGGCATTCCATCCTTTAACATTCCATCTCTTTGTCTCCCTACTGGTCTATAAATACGTTGTAATCATTTCATCAAAGTCAAGTGATTGAAAGGCAAAAACAAAGCAATGATAAGCATAGTGGACGTAGGATTTTCTCCATAAGACGAACCACTCTAAAACCCTTTTTGTCTCTTTCTTTTACTTACAAATATTATCTGTCATTAGATAATTGGACTTAGTGTAGTTTTTTTTTTACATCAATAATCGTGAATGAAAAAAATGTAATTTTAAGGACACTTATTGCACTTTTACTATCACAGAGAATTAGGGCAGAAGATTCATTTAAACCATAGTCACTCGACATTTTTTGCATCTATAGAAATTGAGTACAACAGCTTCCAACGACAATGTACTTGGTTTCAGCTGGTGAAAGCGACATGCCATTTTTCTTTTTAAAGGACTACGAGACCAAGTTGAATCCTAAGTAAAATAGTGCCCCGAGGTGATTTTTCTATCATTGGTATAACCTACGCAGTCGGGGTCTATATACCCAATTATTTTAGAGTATGCGTCAAAAGTGTACATAGTACCATAGTTTATTGTTCCGCTTACGTATTTTAAAATTTGTTTAACACCACGAAAGTGGGACTCTTTAGCTTCTTATTAGTATATAGCACACATACGCACAGTATGCATTGTATCGAGTCTGCTAGCAGTTAAATAGAGGATACTTCCTATTATGCTACGATATAACATAACGTCTATCACTTTGCCGAATATATTTTTAAAAGTTTGATAGGCGAACTCATATGGGTTCTAGAAAGTTTTGCTGAAGTAAAACAAAAGCGTTTAATTAAATTCGAAGCATATTTAGGTTGGGAGATAAAAATATGTTCTGGTTTTTGGACAACTTGGAGAACTAAAAATAATTTCATCTCCCCCATCAAAGACATTTAATATTCAGATTTCATAATATTAGCAAAGTTTTTGACTTTCAAAAACTTCAGTGAATAATTAATAGTATGAATCACGTCTGACGAACATTATTAGTTATACCCCCCTAGTTAAATCTGTTTTCCATTAAAGGGTTGCTAATCTCTCATACCAAGTACGGGGACCTTGTTTTAAACTATAAAGAGATTTCTTTAGTCTAAAAAATGATTAGGACAGAAAGGATCTGAAAATACTTTAGGTTATCAACATAAAACTCTTCATTTAAATTACCATTTAAAAATGCTCACTTGACTTCCATTTGAAAGAGTTTAATTTTTTAATGACACGGGAGAACAAAAAACAATCTCACAGATTCTAATCTAGCAATAGGTGCAAAGGTTTCGTCCACATCAATTCCATCAATTTGATAAAACCCTTGTGAATCTAGTTTATCTTTGTTTCTTAAAATATTACCAAATCCATCACACTTATTTTTAAATATCCATTTTGTTCCGATAATATTAGTGTGAGTGGATCAAGGCACTAAATGCCACACATCATGTAATTTAAATTGACCTAATTCTTCTTGCATAGAATATAGCCAAGACTCATGTATTAAGTCTTCTTTTATGTGTTTCGATTCAATTAAAGACACATAGGAGGAAAATAAGGCATTGATAGATTGGAATCTAGTCTTTATTGGTTCTCTAACATCTCCTAAGATGTTTTTCTTTGCGTGATTAGACTTTACCTTGTTTCCCACATCGGGTTCATCGGGTAGTAGAGATTCGGAATCACTATATTTTGACTATTTTTGTTAATCAATATTTTCAATACTATTAATACGTAACTATTCTCAATTTCTTCCAAGTTATGGACAACACTATTATTTACAACAATGTTAATTGATTCCCTAATAGTTTTTGTCCTCAGGTTATACACACAATACACATGACTATTCTGAGAATAACCTAAAAAGATAGCTTTATCTCCCTTAGTGTCAAATTTCGAAAGGTGTTCCCTAAATTTACACACATAACATTCACTTTCAAAAACTCTAGATTATTTCAAATTAGGTTGTTTCCCATACCAAATTTCATAGAAACTTTTTTTGCGATTTTTTCTTAAGTACAATTTATTTTTAATGTGACACGTATTTTGAGTAGCCTCAACCCAAACATATTTAGGAAAATTCGTTGCGTGAAGTAAGATCCAATCCATTTCTTATATGGTTTGGTTCTTTACATCCGCTATATAGTTTTGTTGAGGAATTTTGGGTGAACTATATTCGGGTTGCTTGCCATTTCCTATGCAATATTCTATAACACCCATGTCCTTAAATTCACAACCCCAAGTACTACGAATCCTATTAACTTTAATGTCTTTCTCATTTTCAATTCTTAAAAAAAATTAAAAAACTTTGGAAAGGTGTACGATTTTTCTTTCATGAAAGCCACCCAAGGAAATTTAGTAAAATCATCCAGAATAACATTAATATAGGATTTACAACACAAACTATTAGTCCTCAAATGATCCATTAAATCCATGTGTAGTAATTATAAAGGTTGAGAGGTTAACATATCTTTTACTTTCTTTTGATGGGCTTTGTGTATCTTACCAACTTGACGTGGTCCACGGATAGAGTGTTTTATTTTGGGAATTTTAGGTAGACCACGAACATGTTGTTAACTAGTTAACCTAGAGAAATTATCATAATTAATGTGTTCTAGTCTTTCATCTAAAAAAATCAAAATCACATAGCCTAGTTGAAAAATAGTTTTCAATATCTTTATTTTGAATAACATAATAATAGTTATTGGGCATTCTTTCACCACACATAATTATTTTACCCTCTAAATTAAAAATTTAGCAATGAGATTTTGAAAAATTAATAGTGTGGTCAGTATCGCAAAATTGAATTATACTGAGTAAGTTGGCTTTGAGTCCCTCAATAAGTAAAACCTCTTCCAAGTTAGGGAGTGTGACAACTCGCGATCCGAGATAAGGGGTGGCCAGCCCGATACTAAAATGTAACAGGAATCATGGATGGATATCATTCTCAGCATCACAAAAATAAACTGAGTATACGGGAAAACCACCCAATAAATCAGAAAATGAGTTGTCAAAAAGTTTAGAAATTTAAAACCAGTTAAGAAAATTAAGTTAAACAACCCAATCTGACAAGCAAGTGGAATTACAAAAGAGTATATATATTACAACTAAAACGAATGTACACAAAAGGACCGAATAGGCTGTTTGTCCATAGCTACATACAACATAGTACAACAGTTTAATATCTACATAATACATTCATTAATCAAATATAAAAGTTTGGGCCACACGCCCGAGTAAGACTCAATCATATCTAGAACACAAAGAGGAAAACGTCTAGTTCAAGGTCCTGAAATAATCCGCAACACCTTACAGCCCGACAAAATCAAAGGAATAGGAATAATCACAACGGGCGTCCTTGCGGTGGAGCACCTGAGAGGATACAATCATATACACAATAAGAAAAATAAACCGGTCAGGGCCGGGTTCTATATGATCACCAGAAGAATAAAAACCATGATAGGAAAGAATACTTATGCATGAATGATAAGGATGATAATATGGCATGTTATCTATCATGTTGAACTTACATAACAATTTAAGACAATTTAACTAATTGTGAAATGTAAATCATTTGCATAAGAGAATTATAAGTGACCATATTGAATTAAAAACCTTTCCTCAAAATCCAATCACCATTTCATTCTTACGTTCCTTAATAGGAAAACAACCTTTCATTAGGTTTAATCAAGAAGATATCATTTCACTTCATTAATTTAAAAACCTCCATCATTAATCATCATTTCCATTTTATCTTTACATTCCTTAACAGCAATACAACTTATATCATATGCTCTTTATGGCACATATCTCAATCACATGCTCTTTATGGCACGTATCTATGCTCTTTATGGCATATATATCCATCAAGTCCCACTTGATGCAGAAAAGTTATATTCTTATACACATAATGATTCTAAGACCGCCCCTCCGATTTTCCCCACTAGTCGCGCCCCTAAATAACTATCATCTTCTAGGGCCTATCATATATAAGACAACCTGGGTTCATAGCGCAACGTCGGGAAGCGGCCATATGCCTGTGGGATAGTCAAGACCACACCCGGAATCTCCTACCCATCGCAGAAAAATATATACACATAACATCGCTCATATGGCCTAGGACTATATCCACCCTGCGATAATTTGTCAGGGGGCATCGCCTTGCGTGCGGACTTCCCTCATGATAGTATTTAGAGAGGTGTGGTCAAGCCAATTAACATTTACCCTTTAAATCTCATTTTCATTTTCAATATTCATTTCCAAATTCCATTTCCATTGTTCATGTATGTGGTTCATTTTATTCGAAACTATTACCATTGTATAGTGTGGTTCATTTTATTCGAATCTATTATCTTTAAACAATTGGGTTCATTTTATTTTAACCTAATCTCACCAAATATCATCATTGATTTTCCACAAATTTCAAGTCCTTATTTAGTCTCTAAACAATCGTTATGATTCTACAATTCCCAAAGTTCATATAACTCCGATAAGCCCCTAAAGTCTCCAAGCATGGGCATTCAAACTTCTAACTTCTAAAAATTCAATAAAAGAAGTAATGCCTTAATATTACTTTAAACCTCCCCAGAATAAACCCCAGATGAACCCCTTTCTAATCTAGGGTGGCGACCAAACTCAACTAAAACTCTAGAATCCTATGTTTACTTCATACAAGAAGATTCCTAGGTTCTACTCCTAAAGAAAAAGGTCAAAATTCTAAAAGGAAAAAAAAAGAAAAATGCAGGATTTTCGAATCGATTCGGACTGGGGCGAATCGATTCGGCCAGACAAGCGAATCGATTCGGACCAGCCGAATCGATTCGTTCAGGAAAACCAACATTCTTCATAACAGCTGAATCGATTCGGTCATTTCCGAATCGATTCGGTCCACCCAGACCTGGACACTGCCTCTATGCCAATCGATTCGGCCTGGGCCGAATCGATTCGGTTCTGCGAATTTTTCCAATTTGGCTATGGAGTCTTGAACTCCAAATTTTCTCCTAAACTCAAAACCAACCAAACCAAGATCATAAATTCCAACCCATACATCATTATATATCTATCTACCACCATTAACAACATTTATCATCCAAATCAACATCTAAGAGTTATAATACCCAATAAATCTAACAAAACCCTAACATGACAAACCATAACAATTCATAATTATCAATACTAATTATTCTCCTTAAATCACATAGTAGCAAGTAGATAACTTGCCTTGATCTTGCTAATTCAGATTTGATTTGGTGGAGGCAACAATCCAGCTCCAATCTCTCTTTTCCTCCAAAGTTCTCTTCCTCTCTCTACTCTCTCTAGGGCTCAAATGTGTAAATGGAAGAATAGAATTTGGGTAGGGGGAAATAAAACGTGGCTTCAGTCTAAGAAGCCCACTTAAATGATCAATACAAGAAAAAATAAATCGCAACTACACATTTAAGCTATAACCAGTCAAAAGTGCCCAAAATACCAAAATGCAATATAGCACTCATTTTGACTGTCTCACACCTACCGGGACTAACTACACCCTCTAATTTATCATTTGGAAGGTTCATAACTCATTTTAAGTTTCGGTTTCGTATTAAACCAAAATGTCATTTTAAATCTTATGACACCATAAATCACAACATGGATATTTTTACCTACTCACTAGGTAATCATACAACATTTTAGTAAATATTAACCTTTTCCACAATAAATTCTTATTTTCCCCACATTACGGCATTTTATTTGATTACTACACATAGTAAATAAATATAAAATAGGCTCTCAAAAGTGAGGGTTGTTACATACTCCCCCCCTTATGAGGGAATTTTGTCCCCAAAATTCAAGCGTACCTTGCAAGAAGAGATGCGGATACTTTTTCCACATGTCATCCTCGCTCTTCCATGTCAATTCCTCGACGCTATGATGACTACATTGCACTCTATCCAAAGGTACTACCTGTGATCTCAATCGCTACACTCTATGCTCTAAAATAGCAACTAGATGCTCCTCATAAGAAACATCGGTTTGTAACTCAATATCGTAGAAAGGAATGTGCCTAAGGGCACCATCACATCTCTTGTACTTCTTTAAAGAGGAGATATGGAACACGTCATGAACTTGCCGCAAGTGTTTCGATAAAGCAAGTTAATAAGATACCGGACCCACCTTAGCGATGATAGGAAAAGATCCAACGTAGCGCGGTGCAAGTTTCATCCTTCTTCCCAAAACGTTTAATACCCTTCCTAGGCGGTACTCGCACCAACTCTCGGTCTCTGATCTCCATCTCCACATGCCTTTTCCCCGCATCGACACAACTCTTTTGTCGATCTTGGGTTATTCGAATGCGATTCCAAATGGGACCAATCTTTGAAGGAATATCTCGGATCATTTCGGGTCCGAGGAACTTATTATTTCCCACCTCCAACCAACAAGAGGGAGATCCAAAAGGCCTACCATACCAGGCTTCATAAGGTGCCATCCCAATAGTGAATTGTTACGAATCATAATAAGCACATTCAACTGATGGAAGACATTGTTCCCAACTACCCTTGAGGTCAAGCACGCACATAAGGAGCATATTCCCCAACATATGATTTACCCTTTCGGTCTGGTCATCTGTTTGAGGATGGTAAGAAGTTCTTAACCTCAATTCGGTTCCCATGGATTTTTAGAAACTTTGTCAAAATGGAAAACAAAAATCTTGTCTCGGTCGAAAACTATACTTAAAGGCACCCCATGCAGTACAACAACCTCTTCATGCCCGACCACCATTACGGGCGGCGCATATCTCGACCTATTTTGTCGTTACCCGGATGCACCCCAAACTTAGAACCATGAGATTTTGCTATTAATTCCCTTCTTAAGTCCTTCTTCTCCCTGGACAATAAGTCTCCCGTGGAAACGCACCCCACCCTCAACGCCAAAAGAGTAGGATTCTGTTTCCTTATTCGCATAAAAGACTAAATTTTTGCCCAGGAAGTAGTACCTCCCTTTCTATACGGCGATCACCCCCACGATTAATTTTAATTCAAACATGGGATGATAATTCCCACAAGTCTTAACTTATGAGGCTCATAAATAATAGGTCTATGCTCCAGAATTATTACTCCCCATCTTGGCAGAGGCTTGTCAATTGAATCCACTCTTGAGTTTAGCAACATGGGCTTAGGAGTGTGAGTCAATTCACCCTCTTTGCTCCCCGAAAGTTACGTTACCTACGTAACACTCTAACTACGAGAGGCCTCATCTCCTTCGGCCTTACCTACCAAACTTCGCAAAATCCCCCACTCCTCGTTTCTAGGGAACCAATCCCTCTTAGAGTTAACACACAACCCATTCGTGGTCAACTCCCGACAGCCTTCCTAAACTAACGTCACATGCCCTAAAGGCCTTAAGTACAAATAATCCTAAAATCTACCTACCTAAATCCTATCTAAGTCGTATGCACGTAATGCTAAGTATATCCCTAGTGCCCAAGACCTTTCTCAACTTCCGACATTTGCTCGGTTTCATGCGTGGGACGTCTGGCCGAAGCGAAATCTAGATAAGGAACCTACCGTTACACTACTACATCGCGTTATCGATCATCAAGATATAAAGGTATAAGACACATGTTCGGGACTGAAAAGATTCTAACTCTCAACCCTACTAATATGATTGTACTTCTATATCTAACCACTTAAATAATTGAAGATCTCAACAAATCAAACATTCACTTTTCGTAAAGTCTTACAATCATTTACCTTTCAACAGATATATACATAGCCTTCTTATCAAGGCATAACCCGGTATATCCCAAAATACATCATCGAAATCTCTAACAACCAGAATAGAATCCAAGGAAACAACTACATCCCGAGAAGTCTATTCCGCAATACAATATAAGTATGTGTTAGTACCCCCCTTTTTTTTAGCGAGGCATAACCACTAGCAACATCTCTTGCCCCGAAACGGCAAACACTATGCTCTTACCATAACAATTAATAATAGTATGATACTTTACTAACCGATCCATACCCAATATCACATCATACCCGACCATGTCAAGGACGAGTAAATCATCCTCAAAGCACAAATTACCAAGAGGGATTTCCTATGTGTTTACAAACAAAGAAAAAAAATGAGCGAACCATCACTCATAAAAACTCAACGCTAGTAAAAGTACTCTCAGCAGATTTTATCAAATCTGTACTATGAGCAAGGCTCTTAAAAATAAATAAGTGTGTAGTACCCGTATCAAATAACATACAATTTAAGTACCCCCGAATTAAAAGCTTACCCTCAATAGCGGGCGGTGCCGGCAGAGCTGGAGGAAGCATAACTTCCTGAAGTTGATAAACTCGCCCAAACTGTAGCTGTCCTAGCTGCGGAGGAACTTCCAGATTAGGTGCCTGAGGCGGAAACTGAACATATGGCTGCGACAGAGCCCTAGGAAACTGACCTCCAATCAATTGAGGACACTCCATCTTGTAATGACCTGCCTCCCCACAATGGTAGCACCGTCCATTCATATCCTCCTGACCTCGACCCATGTTATCTCTAAACTGGGTAACACCTTGGCCCGGATGGCCTCTACCTCCATGATCACCCCGACCTACATGTTGCGAAGCACCCTGACTGTGCCTATCATTATTTCCACCCTCAATAAACCCTCTGAAGCGTTGTCTCTTAGACGAATTCCCTTGCTGAGGGTCCCTCCCTTTCTGTTTACTATCCGAAGATTGGCATGAGGGAAATGCTCCTTCTCCAATCCCCTTCCCTCCAGGCCTTCCTGCTTGCCCCACAACAGTAGCTTTCTTGCTACCTTGCGTATAAAACTGATGCTCCTGGCAATGGAGAAATGCTTCATTCATAATCTCACCAAAATATTTTAAAGATGGATTACCCAGCAATTATTGTCGGATTCTCCAGTTTAGAACTCTCATGAACTTCGAGATCTTCCTATCTTCCGGAGTCACCTCATCCGGTACAAAACTCGCCAACCGGTTGAACTCCTCTACGTACTCCGCCATAGATCTCTCCCCTTGCACAATGTCCTGGAGCTTCCCCTTCATCCTCCTCTGGACTACATGATGAAAATACTTACGATCAAACAGAGTCCAAAATTTAGTGATCGTCATTGCGTCACTCTGCTCTGGTGTGGTAATCGTCTCCCACCATTGTAACGCAGATCCGACGAGCTTAAAAGTGGCAAGGACTTGTTTCTTCTCCTCGTTAGATTTTATCATTAGAAGGTGGCGTTGGATGTCTTTCTTCCATTGATTGGCTTTAATAACATCAGCACCTCCCTCGAATTCTGGGGGATTGCCCTTTAAAAAGGACTCCCTAAATTTTTCCCACGGAGAAAGTCCCGTAGGAACTTGAATATCTTGAGCCCATTGTTGAGTCTTTGGAAATCGTTGGACCACTGCGGTCATGACGGCATTAACCACTTGAACCAATATGTTTGCTACATCTACAGCGTTAATAGTCCCTTATGGCGGAGGTGGAGGACCTACCTCCTCTTCTACAACCCTATTTCGTCTCGCTGGGCGGCCTCTCTTAGGCGGCATCTAAGATAGAGGGATAATAAAGTTAGAATCCTATATAAAACAATCTATTTTGCGAGAAGATCGTAAACATAAGCAACAAAGCATTCCTAACATTAGGTTCTATACCGAAGAACGCTACAGTAGAATGTGAAAATTCCATAAGGATTCTAAAGACTCTAGAACCTGATGCTCTGATACCATCTATGACAACCCGCGATCCGAGATAAGGGGTGGCCAGCCCCATACTCAAACGTAATAGGAATCATGGATGGATATCATTCTCAGCATCATAAAAATAAACTGAGTATACGGGAAAACCACCTAATAAATTAGAAAACGAGTTGTCAAAAAGTTTAGAGGCTTAAAACCAGTTAAGAAAATTAAGTTAATCAACCTAATCTGACAAGCAAGTGGAATTCTAAAAGAGTATATATATTACAACTAAAATGAATGTACACAAAAGGACCGAATAGGTTGTCGGTCCACAGCTACATACAACACAGTACAACAGTTTAATATCTACATAATACATTCATTAATCAAATATAAAGTTTGGGCCACACGCCCGAGTAATACTTGATCATATCTAGAACACAAAGAGGAAAAAGTCTAGTTCAAGGTCCTGTAATAATCCGCAACATCTTACAGCCCGACAAAAGCAAAGGAATAGGAATAATCACAACGGGCATCCTTGCGGTGGAGCACCAGAGCGGATACAATCATATACACAACAAGGAAAATAAACCGGTCAGGGTCGGGTTCTGTATGATCACCAGAAGAATAAAATGCATGATAGGACAGAATACTTATGCATGGATGATAAGGATGATAATATGGCATGTGATCTAGCATGTTGAACTTACATAACAATTTAAGACAATTTAACTAATTATGAAATGTAAATCATTTGCACAAGAGAATTATTAGTGACCATATTGAATTAAAAACCTTTCCTCAAAATCCAATCACCATTTCATTCTTACGTTCCTTAATAGGAAAACAACCTTTCATTAGGTTTAATCAAGAAGATATCATTTCACTTCATTGATTTAAAAACCTCCATCAATAATCATCATTTCCATTTTATCTTTCCATTACTTAACAGGAATACAACTTATATCATGTGCTCTTTATGGCACATATCTCAATCACATGCTCTTTATGGCATGTATCTATGCTCTTTATGGCATATATATCCATCAAGTCCCACTTGATGCAGAAAAGTTATATTCTTATACATATAACGATTCTAAGACCGCCCCTCCGAGCTTCCCCACTGGGCGCGCCCCTAAATAACTATCATCTTCCAGGGCCTATCATATATAAGAGAACCTGGGCTCATAACGCAACGTCGGGAAGCGGCCATATGCCTGCGGGATAGTCAAGACCACACCCGGAATCTCCTACCCATCGTAGAAAAATATATATACATAACAGCGCTCATATGGCCTAGGACTATATCCACCCTGCATTAATTTGTCAGGGAGCATCACCTCGCGCGCGGACTTCCCTTATGATAGTATTTAGAGAGGTGTGTTCAAGCCAATTAACATTTACCATTTAAATCTCAATTTCATTTTCAATATTCATTACCAAATTCCATTTCCATTATCCATGTATGTGGTTCATTTTATTCGAACCTATTATCATTGTATAGTGTGGTTCATTTTATTCGAACCTATTATCATTGTATAGTGTGGTTCATTTTATTTGAACCTAATCTCATCGAATATCATCATTGATTTTCCCCAAATTTCAAGTCCTGATTTAGTATCCAAACAATCGTTACAATTGTACAATTCCCAAAGTTAATATAACTCCGATAAGCCCCTAAAGTCTCCAAGCATGGGCATTCAAACTTCTAACTTCTAAAAATTCAATAAAAGAAGTAATGCCTTAACATTACTTTAAACCTCCCCAGAATAAACCCAAAATGAACCCCTTTCTAATCTAGGGTGGCGACCAAACTCAACTAAAACTCTAGAATCCTATGTTTACTTCATACAAGAAGATTCCTAGGTTCTACTCCTAAAGAAAAAGGTCAAAATTTAAAAAGGAAAAACAAAAGAAAAATGCAGGATTTTCGAATCGATTCGGACTGGGGCGAATCGATTCGGCCAGACAAGCGAATCGATTCGGACCAGCCGAATCGATTCGGTCAGGAAAATCAACATTCTACATAACAGCCGAATTGATTCGGTCATTACCGAATCGATTCGGTCCACCCAGACCTGGACAGTGCCTCTATGCGAATCGATTCGGCCTGGGCCGAACCGATTCGGTCCTGCGAATTTTGCCAATTTGGCTATGGAGTCTTGAACTCCAAATTTCCTCCTAATCTAAAAACTAACCAAACCAAGATCATAAATTCCAACCCATACATCATTATATATCTATCTACCACCATTAACAACATTTATCATTCAAATCAACTTCTAAGAGTTATAATACCCAATAAATCTAACAAAACCCTAAAATGACAAACCATAACAATTCATAATTATCAATACTAATTATTCTCCTTAAATCACATAGTAGCAAGTAGATAAGTTTCCTTGATCTTGCTAATTCAGATTTGATTTGGTGGAGGCAACAATCTAGCTCCAATCTCTCTTTTCCTCCAAAGTTCTCTTCCTCTCTCTACTCTCTCTAGGGCTCAAATGTGTAAATGGAAGAATAGAATTTGGGTAGGGGGAAATAGAACGTGGCTTAAGTATAAGAAGCCCACATAGATGATCAATACGCGATAAAATAAATCGCAACTACACATTTAAGCTATAACCAGTCAAAAGTGCCCGAAATACCAAAATGCAATATATCACTCATTTTGACTGTCTCACACCTACCGGGACTAACTACACCCTCCAATTTATCATTTGGAATTTTTTTAACTCATTTTAAGTTCAGGTTTCATATTAAACCAAAATGCCATTTTAAATCTTATGACACCATAAATAACAACATGGATATTTTTATCTACTCACTAGGTAATCATACAACATTTTAGTAAATATTACCCTTTTGTACAATAAAATCATATTTTCCCCACATTATGGCATTTTATTTTATTACTACACATAGTAAATAAATATAAAATAGGCTCTCAAATGTGAGGGTTGTTACAGGGAGCCCATAACCTTCAATTGTTCCTTTGCCTATGATCTGTAACAGTTTACCATCACAAATGTTACATTTCCTCCTGTAAAAGTTTTTAAGGAAGAAAATTTCGATTTATCACTGATTATATGCTTAGATAAATCCGAATTTAAGTACCAATAAGAGTTTTTATAAGCAGTATTTAGAGCTAACAAGACAACATTACATCTTAAATGGTGACTCAAATAATTTTTTCTAGCCCAAATTGACATAGCTTTGGGGAAAAAAGTTTAGTTTTCAAAGGCATTGGCTTAGTAGGAAAGGGCTTCTTAATAGATTTGGTCATTATAGGTGCCTTTAATTGGTAAGCATTCCTTTATTTTATGTTAAAGTTTAAATTCTTATAACAAAATTTCTCTAAGTGCACATTTCTATAGCAGAAAATATAGTGATAGAGGTGCCTACTTACAGGTTTGGTTTTAAAAGGAATTATGGGCCTATTCACATTGGCACCTATTCTATTGAGTTTTAACTTTTTGAAACAAAATTTTTGTAAATGGTGAATTTTATTACAAAAGTTACACTGATAAATCTTCTTAGCAAAATAGTTGGCTTGAATATGAGTCTAATTTTTCACATGTGGAATTTATATACGAATAATAGATGGTTATGGACAGTCCTCAATGGAGTTGACAAAGTTTATTTCAGAAAAAACTTCTCCATTAAAATCGATTCATTCCTTGTCGATATGAGATTTTCCAGAATCAACCATGTTCTTAAGCAAAAGGCTAGAATTAGCATAACAATTCAATTTATTTAAAGTTTCTTTAAATTCAGACTGAGATTCTTCAAAATCGTTAAGGAAGAACTTGTGCTTAGCTTCTAACAACTAATTCTTTTTAGTTAATGTTGAAATATTTTTCTCAAGAACAATATTATTAGATTCAATATCTTCCAATTGTATAGTTGATTCATCAGAAATCAAATAAATTTGGTTATTCAACACATCAATTATAAAAAGCAGTCTAGAGTTGATTTTACATAAGTGTGTGCAGTTTTTCAAAGTTGATTTGTACGATGTCTTAAAATTCAAATCATCGTCACAAACACAATTCATAGATTCAATTCTAGGAGATGATTCATTAAATTGATCAGTTTCATCATCCCCACGGAAATTATAATCATATAAAGATCTTGAAATGGTGACATAAGTGTGCTTGTGTCCATGAGTCTTAGGAGATAAAAATTTATTTACAAAAATTTTGGAATCATCAAACATAGTAAATAGACTATCAAAACATCATCAGAGTCATTTGCACAAACAATGGTAAAAGTCATCAAATTATTTTAGCTATCATTATTGTCACTATCAAAACTAATATCCCAAGTTTTTTATAAATGGGATTTGTTTGACGGTTGCCACTTTATTTTTGAAAAGCATTTATTAGCATAATAACCAAACTCATTACACTTTCTGTTGGATATGACTAAGATATTTATTAAAGTAATGTTTTTCAAAACATTTCTTTTCAACTTGTTTTTCCTGAGTCCTGTTTGAATAACTAGGTTAGCCTGCTCTAGAAACGAATTTGTTTCAATACTTAACAAATTTCTTAAAGTGTTTAAATAAAAAGGAAATCTCATTATTTAATGACTCGAGGGAGATAGAAGAGTCATCTAAATCAGATAAAGAGTATAAAAATGCTAGGCTATTCACACTAGTTTTAAAGACGATATATGGTTGTGTAATATGTGCATGTGCTTTTCCTCTTTGATTTCAATTTAAGGCAATTCGTAGTTCATAAGGTTTCAATTTACTACACAAGAGCTGAGGTGTCATACTATGATCATCAATTTCATCAATAGAATGAATCTTCATATCAAAACTAGCAGGAAACGACCTAAGAATCTTAGCATAAATTTTAGAATCAGCATACACAATCCTATTAGCATGCGATTGATTACCTACATCTTATAGTAGAAATAATCAAACTTTTCATCGTCTTTCATGAACATTTTTTCATATAAGTTTACTAAAAGTTTTGATTTAGACATTTTAAACCTAGTTTCACCCTTATGGGTAGACATTAAAATGTCCTAAGCTGATTTCAATATAGTGAAGGTTGAGATTCGTTTAAACTCGGACTCACCCATCTCTCGTAAAATGGAATTTTTATCGCTATTATTTTATTTTAAATTGTGCTTCTACTCTTTTGCCCATTCATAAAGGGGTTTTCTTACAAAATTTTGGGCATCACCTTCACCAGTTGGTTCAATAGGTATAGTAAAACAAGTTTTAACCATGTCCCATACCTCATCTCCCAGCTGTTGGATGTATGCAACCATCCTTACTTTCTAGTAAGCACAGTTAGCACCATCTAACATGGGAGGATATACGGAACTAACATTACGGTCTTCCATTTAATATAGGTTTTTCAAGAGTTCATGATCTTAAAGAGTAAATAAAACTTTTAAAGAAAAGTCATCACTTGAAAATTATCTAATACACAATAGTGTCAAGGTTAATTAAAAATCTTTTTAACTATTTGGTAAAAACCTTTTCAAATTCCAAAAGTTGAAAACAAACTCACATAAAAAGTTTACTTATTTGTGTGATGTCCTTTAACCAATAAAAAAAATTGAAATAGGATGGGATGAGGAAAATATGTTGAAACACAATATTTGATCACGAGAAATAAGCTAACAGAAAAATCCAGAGTCCTTTAGTTCAAGGGCCACACACACACCCAAGTCCACTACTATAACAATTCGAGTATAATTTATAATTACAAAAGTGTAAACGAACAAGTATTATCGATACGACCAGTTTACCAAGGCCAATACTAAACAACTCCACATGTAGCTTAAACATAACCAAGACAGAATAGTAATTAGGAAAATAAAACCAATTCACACACAAGACTAATGTATCCAGTGAAGAGGCACTACACCACAAATAACAATCGGGTAGGGTTTTGAACTGTGTCAGAATCGTGTGTTCCAAACTAACATTTTTTTTCCGGAACAATTGATAAGTGTGCTAAATTCTACTAAATAGGTTCACTTCTGGCACACATTTAAACCATGCCGGAGTTTAAAATTTCTAGCACACTTTTAACACAGTTTGTAACTATGCTAGATTGAGTACATTTTGGTACACTTTTGGCACAATCAAAACCGTGCCAAAATTTGGTCCGCTTTTGGCTTGGTTTTGAATTGTGCCAGATTTTTGAATTAGTAAAAAATAATAATTATAAATAATATTACAAAAAAATTAATTAATCCTACATATCAACTAATAAAAATAATTAATGATTAACTTTATCTAATCAAATCTTCTAGACATTGTAAAATCGGTGATCGCTTAAATAATCTCTAATACCAATTTGTAAAAGTATGTGCGATGCTTGATTATAACGAATTCGCAAATTTCCAAGTTAACTTTATTTAATAGGTGTAAGTTTTTTATCCAATTTAATTCAGTCCTAAAACATGCATCTAGGTGTAGTGGATCCTGCTAACACAAACAAATATTAATTGCTGACTCGCAGATTTCAGGAAAATCCCCGAAAGGCAAAACCGTTCATTTAACTGTGTAAAATAAATCACAACTTACATACACAATTAAATCCACAACGATTACTCCTTAAAACATTCACATAGACAGGCAATTTAGGGTCAACAATGGAACAACCGCAGTATTCCAAATGAACACGGAGTCTAATTCAACCAGGAACACCCTCGAGCACTCCTAATCGACACGCAGTCGTAGTCAATCGTAGAGATAACACCCCATAAAGAAATAACTTCACCAAAGTTGAATATTGGATCCCAAAACAATTCACATAAAGATTGGGACTTTTTGCGAATTGAAAACAAAAGGATTTGAACCCCAAATGAAGAAGACACATAATTCTACTTGTTTGCAGTTTGTGCAGAATAAAAAGCGTCAGGTCTTTTTAATGAAAACTAACTGGTTTAACATGCCTTATATAAAATACTTAAGATTGCGCATCAATCGAACGAGGTGGAAATTCGCTCGAACAAAATAGTATTTCACTTGAACGAAGGAGGTTGTCGCTCGAATGACTTCGCACGAGATAGCTCTGTCGCTCGAATGACTGGCTTATCTCACTCGAGCCGGCTGTTAAAAAAATAAATTTTTATTTCTATAAAAAACTCTCCCTCAACAGTTAGAAAAAATTCTTTGATGAAGAACTTCGTTTCAACAATTCGAAATTTTTTTAGAAAAATTATCCCAACACTCTAAGTGAACCGTAAAGGTATAAAAACACAACCTTACCAAAATTAATCTCGCGGAGGCTTGAATGTTGAAGAACTTTGATATTCAAATCCTCCATGACGCATGATTGAACTTTCATAAGTCTTCGACGGTTTTAATGGTATATGAATTATTCAAATGTAAATCGGACAATAAAATAATGTCCTTACAAATCTCCCCCTATGTCTATGCCGGTACAAAATAAAAACATTTGAACCCAAAACTGAATTATAAAATCAAAATGCCTATGAAAGTCTAATACCCTCTCATGAACCAAAAACTGAAAAGGTACTAAACATGCAAGTGTAAAACTTTTCTTTAAAATCTTTAACAACAAATATTCAAGCTTTTCTCATAAGGGTGTGAAACATACTGATCTTCAATTTTATACGTACACACATGAGACAAAGCAAATACCTTCGTGATGCATCGAGTTTGAAATGATATAAGAATCAATCAATCAATAATAAAATCTCCCCCATAATTCTTTTCCCCCTTTTTATTTCACCGAAATAGACAAGAAAACGAATAAACAAAAATAAACATGGAGTTGTCACAAAAAATATGCGAAGAAAATATGAATGAAACTACTCTCATGCAAAAGAGTAACTCAAAAGCTTCAACAAATTATTTTTGATTTTTCATTTTTTCATACAAAAAAGCAACAATAATTTTACAAACATAACACAGTATGAATATACCCTAAGATAACAAAACCGTGGAAACGAAATGAATGGATGTGAACAATTCGATTGGCAAATCAATGCAATCACGCATAACATATCTGCACGATGAATATGTGTACTCCTAACGAATGAATCTAAAAATCGTTCGTAGGTGTCGAAAAATGTGAATTCATATGACATCGTCATAATCTAATCGACAAATCAAAGTCAAACATGATTTTCACACCAATAACGTCTAAAACTATGTAAGGATTTTTCATGACTTTTCAAGGACGTGCAAACCCATTTTATATTCCATCCAAACTCCATTATAAATAATAATGCTTTTTTATTTTTCTTTTGAGATGATGAAACAAAATCCTATTAGCCCATTGTATAGCATATATTCTCTTCATTGCTTTAAATTTTTTTGGACTTTTTTCAACCTCTTTGAATCTTGTCTTCTGTTTTTGTGCCATGCATTTTATAGGTCCTATTTAAATGGTGGCTTAATCGCAAAGGATAAATGAGTATTTTTCGCAGCCCTTCCCCTTTTTTGAAATAAATCACATAAACTCACATAACGATTCTTACATGCACTACTTTTATTGTCAAGTTTTATCGCATTATGTTCGTTTTAAAGAAAGAATTGAGATGAAAACCCATCAACCAACATGCGATATACAAGAACAATAGTCAAACAAATCCGTGCAAGTGTGCATTAAAGGAACTCATGAGTCAAACATGTAGGTAATAACAACAAATCACATCTCAATTACTCCAAACAATTTAAAGCACAAAAATGAAATGATGACACATATCAAAACACTATCAAATAGTCACATGGATATGGAATGAAATTGTGACTCCGTCATCCTATATGTCCATCCATAAAAGTTGTAAACAAAATACACAACTCTTTTTGTCTTTTTCATTTTTTCTCAAAAAAAATATATTTTTGTATTTTTTCAAAAAAATTTCAAAAACAAAAATCTAATACAAAGCAAGAACATATTATGAAACACAATTAGCGTATGACAAACATGCGAACACAATCATCTATATGATATAGCAAGAGAAGAATCATGTGCAAGCAATCGAGAATTAACTAGCCTAATATCTAGTGCCTCTAAAAGTCAATTTCTAACCCCAAATAAGTGTACAACGATGCATAGGGGTTTTGGGAACCACGGGAACACTAAATTTCAACTTTCTAGGACCTTTTAAAAGATCGAAACAAAAACGCCTAAGGTGACCTTTCCTACCACAATGTGAACATGAGTAAACGGGTGGAGCGACACATATGGGTTGACCTTTTCTAACATCATTGGGATTTATTGGCCCTCAAAAATAAATAATTGTCTTGGCCTTAACACTCGAAATATGAGAACAGGACAAGCCACTACCATTGCTACTAATACTACTCGAGTCTGTCAAATCATTTTTCACTCCAAAAATTTTCACTCAAGCAAAGAGTTAGACTCTTCCAATTTTAGGGACTCCTTCTCTATATTTTCAATTATTCCTAGAAGGTTATCACGTTCTTCCTTAAAATACACACACTTATCCCTAAGAGTCTCCTCACGTTCCACAAACTAATCGGTTAAAATATTTTTATCCTCTTTGGCAGAAATAAAATTCCTAGAATTTTTAGAGTCCTCCAATTCTTTTTCTAAAAATAGGATTCTATCATCACTCTCCTTTTTTGAAAATTTTAAACCATTAAAGTCATGGTCCAAATAAACAAATTTTTCACGATAAAAACCTCTTTGATTTTGTACCGTTTGCAAAAGATCCATAACCGATTTAAAACCATAATTTTCTTTTCACAAAAAATTAATTCTTTTCGAAAACGTCAAATTCAAATTATTTAAATCATCAAAACTCTGACTCGTGTCATGAAAAGGGGGAATCCGATTACGCAAGTGCTCCATCAAAAAATTGCGATTTTTTTAAAAACCTTATTTAAAAAAAAATCAATATCACAAACTTTTGCGAAAAATGGTTCAAACACAATAACTTAGCGCAACAGGCTCTGATACCAATTTGTAAAATCAGTGACCGCTTAAATAAGCTCTGATACCAATGTGTAAAAGTATGTGTGATACTTGATTAAACAAAATTCACAAATTTTCATGTTAACCTTATTTAATCGGTATCAATTTTCAATCCAATTTAATTATGTCCTAAAACATGTATCTAGGTGTAGTGGGTCATGCCAACACAAACAAATATGAATTGCTGACTCAAAGATTTCAGAATTAATCCCCTACGGGCAAAACCTTTTATTTCATTATGCAAAATAAATCGCAACTTAATTACACAATAAAATCCGCAGTGATTACTCCTCAGAACAATCACATAGACACGCAGTCTAGAGTCAGCAATGGAACAACCGCATGAGTTCGCATAAACACCAAGTCCAATTCAGCCAAGAACACCCTTGAGCACTCCCAAACAACACACGGTCGTATTCAGCCGTAGAGATAACACTCCACAAAGAATTAACTTCACAAAAGTTAAATATTTGGTTTCAAAATAATTCACATAAAGATTGGGATGTTTTATGAATTGAAAACAAAAGGATTTGAACCCTAAATGAAGAAGACAAAGAATTCTATTGGTTTGCAGTTTGTGCAGAATGAAAAACGTCAGGTTTTCTTAACAAAAACGGAGTGGTTTAACACACTTTATATAAAAAAACGTAAGGCGGAACGTCGCTCGAATGAGGTGTTAAGTCGCTGGAACGAAATGGTATATCGCTTGAATGAAGAAGGTTGTCGCTCGAACGACTTCGCGCGAGATAGCTCTATCACTCGAACGAGCTGTTAAAAAAACAAATTTTTATTTCGATAAAAAACTCCACCTCGACACTTCAAAAAATTCTTTGATGAAAAACTTCGCTTCAACACTTAAAAACTTCTTCAGAAAATTATCCCAACACTCTTAGTGATTCGTAAAGGTATAAAAACACAACCTTTCCAAAATTAATGTCGTGGAGGCTTGAATATTAAAGAACTTTGATATTCGGATCCGTATTGACGTATGATTCAACTTGAATAAGTCTTCGACGGTTGTAGCAGTATACGACATGCTCAAATGTAAATCGTAATAAAAAATAATGTCCTTACAGACATATTCACAGATGAAAACTATTTTATTGAAAACGCGAAGAGCCAAATTTATTAAAACATAAAAAGGAACAAGCAAACAAAAAAAATTTGAAGTGAAAATAATGGAAGAACTTAAAGCCTTATAGAGATGTCTACAAGAAACTAAAGTCTTCGATTGAGTATTAAACTAATTATACCCTAGACAAGGGTAATCAAAAAAGGAAAAGTGGGGATATTTTGAGATGCGAATGAAATAGATACATATAAGGATCACTGTGATAAAAATCAAATCCAAATATGGATCATAGAGATCCGTTGGTAAAAAGTTTGCAACTTTTCATCATCCAAAATACCATGAGATCTATGAAAGTAAAATGCTCTTGAATCAACTTCAGGAGGCTTTGTCGACATGAATCAACTTCACATCGACCTGTTATAATCCCCAGTAACAGAACCCTAAAAGAAAAAAACATATGTCTTGTCATATCACTAAGATAAAGACGACCAGATACTGTATCTGAGTTACCCCTCTCAACTTTACGGTCCGTAAAAATAAATTTTTCATCGCCAGAAAAAAAACACCAAACCACCTTAAGCGTAAATCATTATTTGAAAAGGAAAAAAAAACGAAATGATCAACTACTACTTACTTTCCATAGCATCTTCCCCAGCCTGACTTAGTTCATCTACATTTGAATTCTCTTCTAGACTACTTTCTTTGCTAAATGATAACATGCATATTGATCACAACTAATGGAAGGATAGAAGTTTCTATATTCACTTGGGACTATAACTATTAAAGACATATTGTACTGAGAACTTAAAAAAGCAAAATTTCAAAAGATAGGAAAATAATTAAATATGGGAGACTTATATCAAATGTCAAATAAGTTCTACACAAGAATGCATAATCTGGTCTACTAGTGCTCTCCTGTTCTATTACACTCAGTCATGTCCTTTTGGACTAGATCCCCAAATGTTCCTACTATTGTCTTTACCTGCACAATTGATTGGAGAAAATGATGGGTTCTTTCTATATAATACTTCCTAATAAATTCTTTTTGCTACATTTGAAAATTCATATAGCTCACTTGGAACACCTTCTGATATTAATTACAATTCAAACATATTACACCACTTGAAACTGCTTTAATTAAGAGGTGTTCTTAGTATGGAATTGGCAAGGATTGTAAGGAATGGTATAAGATGGTCTGGAGCTTCTACTAGTAATGCACAAGCAAGAAGTAAATACTCTATAAAAGTGTCAGCTATCAAGTATTACTCACCTCCCATTGAAAATGTTACACCACATGGAAATATGTCATACCTTTCAAGAATCAACAGCTAGTCTAGTCAGTAGGATACAATTTGCGTTGGCGAAAGATCCCAATTCCTACTTATATTTGGATACCTGCACTAGTGTCGACACGTGTAAACATGAAGTGAGTAGCTAACATCCCTTTTTTCTTAAACTTAATCATTTTACATGAACATTTGTATGTATGTATAAATATTAGTCCAAAGTGACATAATATATACATAGACTTATGTTCCTCAATACGATCATAAGCATACATAAAAGTGCATAACAATACATACTATTAGAAGCATAGATAGACATGCATATATTTGCAATTGAAGATTCATCATATATGTTATACATACAAGTGCCTGTAATACTAAACATGTCATAATTGTAGTATTTAAGAGTTGAATTAGATCATATCACCCTATAATGGAAAACTTCTTAATTTATGGCAAGCAATTTACATAAAACATATCGAGATAGATTTATGTTGCATTTTTAGTCATTATTGTTAATAAACACTAAAATCTTCTCGTTGTTCCATATTAAGAAATAAAAAGGACAACTAGATGGACGAATATATATACCGTTGGGCTCGTACCCCAAACCAATTACCTTTTTCATTTTGAGAGACAACGGAGAAAAAATTACAAGTTACAACTTATTGTGCAGATTTGGTTAACTAACTCACAGACAATAAATTAAACGACAATTGAGGAACAAACAGACCATAAGAGAGAATTAGAGACATAGTAGAATATCGTGAATATCATCGGTACCAAGAACATGTTTAGATTACCCCTCAACCAACACAATACGAGAATTTACTAACCGAAGATTGGAGAGAATAAAGGAAATACCTGATAGTGCTAGCACCAGAATCAATAATCCATGGTACAAAGTAATCACCAAACATATATGAAAATTCACCTATTCTAATGAAAATATACCCACAAAATAAGCCACAAATCCATAAAATCAATAATCCATATCACTACGCGCTTTCCATATCGCTACAACTTTATAAAACAAAAGAAACCTGAGGTTAAAAAAACCATGTCACCACACGCTTTCCATCACACATAAACCACAACATAACTACATGGTATCTCTTAATATAAACACAAAAGCTAAAGTTGTACCGAGAAAATAAGAATAACAAAACCTAAGAAGGAAACACGGTTTAATCTGTTTATCTCACCAAAACTTTACTAAAATCTCTCGTGATGTAATACAAGAGCCCTATACAGTCCAGGCACACACTATTGATGTAGAAAAACACTTACAAAACCAATAATCCCAATACAGTCTAGTTGTGTATATTTATGTTGCCTTTTATTATCGCACTAAAGGTAAGATAAATATACACCACTAAACCTCACAATCGTCTATTTGAATACACATACACTTTTCTCTCTTGTATGGGTTTAAATAATTGTAGGTTATATAAGTTTGTAGTTCAACTCAAATAAATTCATCAAAAAGTACTAAGTATATATTTCTTGCGTAACCAGAACCAAATTTCCTTGAGATAGATAAAAATTCATAAATCTAGCATAAACTTGAACATCTATTCGACTCCCAACTGAGGTCAGTCCAAAGAGTGCAATATTTTCCACTGATATGGTAGAATATATGCACGTTCCAAATAAACCATCAAGCAAAACTCCTATTGCCTACCAGCCAATCCCACAACTTAACACATAGGCAAGAGGTGGAGTGGCAATTGCTAGTCGAGATGTTGTATTATATGCAGCAGTGGACATGATCATTGAAGCAAGAACTGCAGGAATAAATGATGGTCCATAACATTAAGGTAATTCTTTTATGGTATGTTTGAAGAGGCGTGAAGATGAAACCTCCTCTCATTAATGCGCCTTTTGTTTGAATATATAACCTAAGTTTAGAAAGCGATGTGTTACTATTATAACCTCCAATATTCTATCACTCTGAGTTTCCAATTTACTTGATTGAGGTCCATTGAACCAATACAAGAAATAGTAGAGTCCATAGGATTGGACTCTCCCATCCCAATATCTATAGAGCCCATAATATTAGTGCTTTGGGTTATAGAAATAGACTGCATCATTACCAAGGAGGTACTATCAGTCAAATCATTCTTCAACTTCCCCTCTTCCAATCGAACCATTTTGGTAAACTTTTGATAAGGCCTACCTCCATACAAACTTGAGCTTGAATAGGACGAATAATTTTAGCTATTGATTCATCTAATTTTAGCGGAGTCCCAATAATTTGTGTGATTAAAAACAAGGCAGTCTTGGAGAAGAAGTGAAGTGGTAGAAATAGGAGAAGTAACCAAATCGGATTTTTGGTTCTATCTTTATTTTCTCTGAAAGTGGTGGACCATATGAAAACTTTCATTGATGACTTGTGGATATACCATTGTTCACGAAGCCATAAACGTAGGTAATCCTCCTCACAATTGAGACGAATGAGAATACAATTTTCGCCAAAGAGGCCTATGGAGGATCCAATCGTTTGTTTGGTTATATTGGAATTAGGGAAGGAGTCTCCATCTTAGGTTTGTCTTCTAGGATTAAACATTTCAATATCATATATTTTATGTTTGGGAAAAGATGAGCAGATCATAATATTTTTAGAGATAAGTTATTTTGAGAATAAACTATCTAATAAGCATAAGGTAGTTGCACTTGAGCTAATCGTGATGAACTTTCACAATGTATTCAAATAATTACATTGAATGATATCAATATACTCCTAGTAATACAAATTTCTACTATCTCAATTTTTATTGTTGATAATATAATTGAGATCGCATAATGGCTCTAACAAGGATATGAATATTCCTAAAAATAACTCAAAATAAGGGACTAATGTATAAACAATGTCATGGACGATTTTAGATTCAAGCCTTAGTAAACAAACCACAGTATAATATTTTCAGCAATAAAAGAGCAAACAAGAAGATTAAAACATATTCGTAATAGTGGAACTTTTATTGAAGCAACAAGATGAGGACTAGTCTATAAGTTAGCAAAACAACACAAATCGAGTAATTACACGATAAACCAAGCAAACAATATCCATAATTTATCTACGTTTAATGTTACCTCAGGTGATAAAATGTCCCTACAACACAAAATCATCATAACTTCAAATTCTCCTTCACCTAATCAAATATACACAAAAGTTTATAAATCTTACAAACCAAGTTCAACCCAAACAATCACTAACCCATATAAAATAATAGGAGTATAGGACGACAATGCCTTACGCACATAAGTATCCCGGAACATTAAAGGAAACAAGTCCCATGGTTCATGTTTTTTAATAAAAATTTGAGTTTTCTTCAAGTTAAAATGTTATCCTGAAATTGACATATATCCACAAAATTCATCTCATCATATCCATACACTACTGAAGATCTTCATCACCTACTCATAGTAAGGCATCGATCTCCATACACTTTTGTCACAATATTATTTAAGCTCAGTCATAGATGGGCTCCATGAAGAAAATCTTAGATTCATATGTGAATGACATGAATAATATATTACATACTTCCAAATTAGCTAAGTGGTGCATGATTCAAGTAAGACCCTAAACTTAAAGAATCTCGTAACACGGTTACACACTAATACAATTAATAAAATGAACTTGAATGTGTTAAATTAGAATATTTAACCACCTTTATTCTTGTACAAACCCGATGACTGAATCACGAGGCGATGACCCCTCTCTAAACATCTCGTGTGTTAAATCAAAACAAATCATTTAAATCAAAAGTTTAGAACTAATTTTTTTCAAGGAAAAAGGGGATTTAAAAACACGAAAGAAATAAATAATAATTGTATACAACATCAATATGGTATCAATCAATACAAAAACAATGTCGAAAATTTATTTGTCATCTCCCAATTAAAATTTTAGTTTAAGTAAAAAATCTCAAACAAATTATCATTAACTGAAAACATATTGTAGGTTTGAAAAATCAAATATTTATAACAAGAAAAAAGGTTTAGATAATCCAAACTAAGTTATTACCAAATAAATTGAAAAAAAATATTTGTTAGATCTTCAATCCAAAAGGAAGACTTTAAAAAAGTTGGAACGTCTCGATCCAAGTTGAGGCTTAACTCATTTGGTATTTCAAGCCAATAAATGTTGCCATACTGCCAAGCCTTTTAACAAAATAAAGATGGATAATATGTATTGCGCTGACTTTCAATTTTATAGAGTTAATATACTTACTAATCATAAAATGGTCTTCTTAATTCATCTAGAGGCTTTCAATAATGGTTTAACAATACCCCTCAAGCACAAAATAGTAGAAACCACAGCATATGGAAAATTCCTTCACCATATTTTCTGGTAACGCTTCCTCACTGTCTCTAATAATGATACCAATCCTAGTCATTTTATTATCCTCAGAAGTTGTTGCATAAATATTTATTTTCCATAGGCCTAGAAACAATCATCCATTTTAATTTCATCATCAAATTGAAATGCAAGCTCCAAATACGTTATCTAAACCAGCAAATAATCAGCCATCACAAATCATCTCAGTTCAAGAAAAAACTCCCTGAAAATCATAATGTAACATGATTAAAGGAAAAAAATAACTATATATAGAGAGAGATTGGAATGCATGTTGATTTTGGAACGACACATAAAAAAAAAACTCCTCGAAAATCGTATGATAATGTGCATAGAGGAAAAATAATATTAATTCCCCCAATATTACTTTCAAACTAATATTTAACAGTGTATCAACCAATATCACTGTTCAATCAAATATTAATTTTGGTATAATTTAATTCGAAAGCGCATACGAATAATTCATTAGCATAATAAAAAAAGTTTTAAAAATAAAAATTACCATCATATATTCAACTAATTGTACTGCAATAAAGAAAAAAAAATTGATATCAATATCTAAGTGAATAGCTCTATTTAAGTTAGCAACAGAAAACTAAATAGATAGAACGATGGGAAAATGGAACATCACTAAAAATGAAAAAAACATATTTTGGACATACAATTTTAATAAGTTTTTTTGTACCCAAACGAAAGCCTTACCACTTAATAAGTCACACGGGTCTTGAAAACGAAGATCTTTTCCTAGATGTTTGATATAAAATGTGAATGATCAAGACAAGAGCAAGAAGATCATGGTTACCGATGTGAATGATCAGGAGGAAGTTCAAATTCATTTTCGATGCACAAGTAGGAGAGCATCAGGGGTGGATTTTTGCATTTCTCCATATCATAAATCCTTTACGCTCCATTGATGAAAAGGCCTAGAAGATTCCTCTCGTACTTCTCCACATCAATAAACCTCCCATAAGAGTAGGAGAGAGAAAGTGGAAGATTAATAATGACAGAGGAGAAAGCGCGAGAGATGAAAAAATTGGAAGGAGATTATTTTTTTAGGTTATTTATATTTTAGTTAGATGTCTCAATTTTGGCAAGCGGTGCGAAAATTTAGCACAATTTTAAATTGTGTTAGATTGTCGTCAAACCATCCAAGAATTCGACATGGTTTTAAAATGTGTCAGATTTTTAATATCAAGGTGTGATAAATTTTTCTTTTTGGCGTAGTGAGGCAACAACAAAAATTATGAAGAGGTGAAATACACACAAGATTGAACTATCAATTTTAAATCCAAATCACACAGTGAGTTGCTTTAAAGATTGATATTTCAAGCTTGCTTTACGAAGTTTATGTGAATCAAAAGTATCGTAAGGGATTCAACACAGACAACCAAAGATAACTTAAAACATAATAAACATAAATTAAACAGGAATATGATTCAAGCAAACAGTTCTAGTTCTACATGCAAAGAGAATAGCATTTTTAACAACACATCTAAACAAATCTGGGAGAGACATAAAAATTCAGTTTATGTTTTTAGAAAGATAATTTTGCTAGAACTAGATTTGGGGTAGAGATAATAGGCACATGTCCTATTTTTTCTCAAAACAAGTTCTTCACAAGAAGAAGACTTAAAATAAGTTTAGATCTAAAAAGGATATGACTTTGGTTTAATATAAACAAGATCAATTTAATTGAACCAAACTAGATTATGATATAATGTTTAGGTCAGTTTGGATCCAAAGGCAAGTAGATATTCAAAGCACGCGACTCGAACAACTAGAATTTTTTTTTTTTTTTTTTTTTTGTGTGTGTTAGTAGTAGTGGAAATGTTACCCAAGAGATGAACTACCAAAGATGCCAAAATCACAGGGGTGAACTTTTGAACCTCAAACAGACTTAGATTAGACCACCACAACATGCCACAAGAATTAGCTTCAAAAACCCTGTCTAAAAAGTAAAAAATAAATAAACTTTCAAAACATACTCCAAATCGTCAAACTAGTAACAAAATAACTCAAACCCTCAAACCTTACCCACATAAATAAATACTCAAATACCACAATGTTTATATAGAGAACATAGGTGGTGTTTAACTGTATAGTTAAGGAAGAAAACTCTCAAAAATATTGATGGAGAACTCAAATTTTGAGAGAGAGAGAAGGAGTGAAAAAAACTCGGTAGCACAAAGTTTGTCATTTTACAAATAAATTTCGCATTTTAAAACAACACCTAGGTCTCCTATTTATAGGCTGAGAAGAGGAGGTCTAGTTCAATTGTAATTCAACAAACCATCAGGGCAAATAAGTATAAGACCAAGGTAGTTGAAGGGTAAATATGGCAATACATGAAAAAATAAATCTTCGGGGTACATGCGTCAAAAACCAACTGCTGGCTGAGGGCATAATAGACTTTATTACTAAGACAAAACCTTCGACGCAAATATGGCACACGCACGAGCGCGTAATGAAGCCGTGTGTATCAAATGCCACACTCCTATTGGCTCAGAGGGTCTGACACGAATCGACACATTAAAAACGAAACGCTGTCGTTTTGATGTTATTAAATTTTATTTAATTAAATAATAAAAATGTCTAATCAAATTCTAAATTTAACATTTTAAAAATCCTGAAGAAATTAAAAAAATATATAAAAAAATATTTTATAAATTCTAAAAAATAATCAAACCATTTGAATTATAATATGAAAAATATTTAGATCAAAATACATATAAAATTAATAATTACAATAATAGTTTAAATATTAAACCAATGAATTCAAAAATATATTATGAGGTTTTTAAATTATAAAATTACGTTTTGCCACGAGTTAAACCCGGATGGGATCAAGAAAGCGAGCAAAAGTTTATCATAAAATTGAGCCAAACTAAAATAGTGATATTTTTCATATAGTTACGAATGAAAATGAGGTGTATCTTTTTTTTTGCCTCTTATGTTTGAATCTAAATGATTCAAACTTAATAGATAAAAAATAGTGTTATATTTTGTAAAAGATTAAGAGACTAAACAACTGTATTTTCCTATTAATGATTAAGAGATGAAATTACATCTGAATCTTAGTATTGAATCTGAATCTTACTATACACATTCATATAAAGGTTAATTAAAAAAACCATATTTTTCAGATTCAATTATCAAACTTCTAATTAAGACTTCAAATTTTAATTGAAAAAATATGTGCTATCAAACAATGCTACAACTTTAGATTAATACGTAAAGTTGTAGCTTATTGAGATCTTGAATTTTTATTTACACGAACAACCTCTTTAATTAAAACAAATTGTCTTTGCATGGGGAATAAATCCATGACAACTAGAATTATAAATAATTATTCTTGCATGGGGAATAAAACACCAACAATATAGATTTGATATCTGTGTATTTAATATACTCTTCATAAATAAGTGGGGGTGTAAATATAATTCAAAGAACACAATTGTAAAATGTAAAACACAATTTAATTAATCAACACATTAATCAAATAGTTAATTAAACATGATTTTTACATTTTTTGTCCTTTGATCATTGTCACTTCATGATCTTTTTTTCAAAGGATGTCTTCTTTAGTAGAGGTGCATCTGGATGTATTATGATACTCTACCATCCTATAACATATAATGCCTTTCATCCCTCCTCAAACGGGGATGATGACTAGAGAAAGGAATAAACATCCACCGTACTACAGTTCATTCGGGTGAGAAAACCATCCGTTCCTGGATTCGATAGACGCTTTTCACATTTCATTTAATAAAAGGACTTGCCGAATTAAGATCTTCTTCTCCTCGTAAACCGACTTTCTTGAAAATCATGATAATCACACCTTCAAATAATATTTTTCACTTATAATTATTATGAGGAACATAAAATAATAATAATGTAATCACATATCTCAATTATTAACTATGAATTTAGAATTCGTTCTTATAGTTCCATTATGCCACTATTGGAAACATTAATGAAGTAATTGATCTTAATTCCTTTCAGTCTGGCTAAATTTTGGATCAAGGCTTCATCTTGTATACGACAAGAACATATTCCAATTTCAACGCATTCCAATGATTAGGTATTCTTTTATTGACAAAATGCTATTCCAAAAATCAACACAATTTTAGTTTTTGGATTTCTCTTCCTTATCCTATGATTTCATTTTGTTGTCCGTAATGCCCCAGACTGGATTTATGGATTATCTGTGGTCAATCCGGTCCGACCCGAGAATTAGGTATGAAGTGAAATGAACAACCTATATAATTATGATAATCCAATTTTTTTTAAACTAAAGTTTCACTTGTTTAGCATGTGATTCTAATTTCAACTCAAACTACGTGAGGGACCTGTGGGGAGCATCTCGGAGTCCAAGCATACAGAGATACTAACGTAAAATAAAAGAGAGTACTTACCTGTATAGCGCACGCAAATATGAAGTTGCGCCCAACCTGCTATAACAAAACGAGGGAGTAAGCCGACTGCTCAGTGAAAATATAAAACAATGCAATATAGGATCGAACGATAAAAATAAGACTCTAACACGTTAGCCTATGTGCGTACGTAACTACCTTATATATATATATATATATATATATATATATATATATATATATATATATATATACTACATGCATGAAACAGTTTTACTTTCAAAAATCCTATTTATCCCGATCAATTCACCCTAATCTTGTAAAAGACTCCCCTTTTCTCATTTTGACATTTATCCCTTTATTTAACACATGTGGTTAAATATTTGAAACAACTCCACCTTGTTTGACCGAAAGCCATTTCATTACCGAAATTACCTTTTTCATTTTAACCAAATATCATTTTAACCAATCCACATTAGTATTTCCATTGAAAATCACCTTTTCAACACACGCCAGCACCGCGTTAGAAAATACTTATTTATCCTTTGAAAACCTTTATCAATGCACCCTTGTGTTAATTATGGGCTAAACCTCTTAGGCTTCTAAACCACCTATTTACCCACTTCCATTACCCTTTTTTATACCTTATGGACATTAATTAATTAGACATTTATTGTTAATTTTATTCTTTACCAGAATATTTATTACTTTATTCAAGTTAGGTTGTCTTAACACATTTTCACTACACCCATTTCTTGATATGTTCCTTATTTATTTATCTTTTTCTCGGAATCTTCAAATAACCGCATATTTTAACAGGCTACACACCGCCGACTATGCATATACCATATATTCCAGCCAATTATTTGGATCTTTCGTTCCAGGGCTCCGGCCCCTCCTTATTTTTTTCGGTGCCATCCGAGTTCTTTTTTAATGTGTTTTAACATTTTATAAATGTCCACATTATTCCAATTTTTCTTTTACTCCGTCAAAGCCAAAACTCGAGGTTTCACCCCAACTTGTGTTACACTTTGAAAATCATCATTTCATGTCCTTCGCACTTTAGCTTTGATTTTATTTCAAAAAATAATTTTCATTAGGACTATCACGTGTAACACCCTTTCCAACATTTTGATTTCATAAAAATGTTCCACTTTACGTAAAATTATCATTTTACACATTTGTTTACAGACTCACCTTTTACTCCATTTCCACAAGTATTAATTTTTCAAACATAATTAAGTTACCCACACTAACTTCTTAAGTGTTTTTAGCACCTTAACACCTTTTTAACTTTTGGGGTAATATTCTTCTCAATTGGAAACATCGTTATTTCAATACTGTTATTTTAAAGAATCATTGAACATATAAGACCACTGTATAAGAAAAATTACCATTTCCTTTTATCAACTCATGTAGTCTTACAATCTTACACTTATTACCTATAATCACTTTTTCATACACTTTAGAGACTAAAATTTTCACTTTTCTTAATTCATGTTTAAATCCAACAAAAACATCTTTAAACTTGTTTACATCTTCATTTCCAAAATACTACAAGTTTATATGCATGAGAAGATGGATTTTAAATCCCAAACTCCCATTAATGGATTAACTATATATGTTTGTAATACCTCGTAATTTTATGGCTTTTAATTATGAGATTAATTAAATGAAATTGCTTTTAATTGTGGGATTGATTAAATTAATTTGGGATAATTAATTGGAAATTAATTCGGATTTAAATAACTAGCGAGACGAGAGTGAGTATTTAAATATGATGATAATGTTGAATATTACTGAGTGATTATGGTAATATGTGATTATTGAATTTATTAAAACTTTCGTGACTTAAAAATACGACAGTTTCGGTAATTAAGTTGGGACGCGCGTGTTAGTCGTGTCAGGATCAAATTTACTGAATTTAAAAGTATTTTATTTCTATGTCATCCATATGATCATTTTGAGTGTATCAACGTATCCGGAAGGGTCGAGATAGTCAGAAAACACTAGTCGGGGGTTTAATTTGGGTTCTGGGGCATTTTTAGGCCTAACCGGCGACCCGGGAGGGCATTTTAGTCATTCCTATTTTTGGTGAATAGTGACCTACGAAATTTAGGTTTTAATTATCAGGCAACACTTGAGTCTCTCAAGGCTTTCACAATGAAAAATCATCATGGCGGCTAGAGAGGAAGAGAGGAGAAATTCCAAGGGTTTCCATGGCTACAACCACCACTTAGAGGCTTTTGC
Organism: Sambucus nigra; assembly: GCA_949130495.1. Classification (NCBI taxonomy): domain Eukaryota; kingdom Viridiplantae; phylum Streptophyta; class Magnoliopsida; order Dipsacales; family Adoxaceae; genus Sambucus; species Sambucus nigra. The sequence goes on from OX422211.1 coordinate 37,118,733, forward strand.
ACCGCTGTCACCACCACCGGATAGATCGGAAAGCAAGGATCATCCCCAAACCATCTACTTCATCAGATCAGAATATTCATTACAAAGCAAGTGATTTAACTTGCAATAATTTAGTGCATATAAGGTTAGAATTAGAGAATAACCTTGAATAATGATACTTGAATGGATTTGAAGAATTGAAATCGTAATCTGGGTAGGCCTTACATGTAGTTTAACACTTGAGATAATAGCAGTCGCGAAATTATGATTCATGCATAGATAATTATAAATTTGTAATGAATTATATAGTGTTCTTGAGGAAAAATAGGAGAACTAGGGATTTATATGAAATTTCTGTGAATTGATCCAAGAAATTGATTTCCCATTTGGATTTGATGATTTTAAAATGTTAGAAATTATGTATTTATGTTGGTATGATATTAGGAATAGATATTTGGCAGTTTGGTACATTATAGTAGAGGATTTGAGGTTTAAGTTTGATGAAACCCGTAGGCAAAATTATGCAGATTCGCAATACCTCCTTGATTGATCGATCGATCCAAGAATGTCGATCGATCGATGATCGATCGATCAATCCTTTTTGTCGATCAATCAACCTCTCCGGATTTTTGGCAATTGTTTTCCCTTAAGGTTTAATGAAGATCCCAAGACCGATGATGATTCCTAGGGTGATTAATTTGATATTGTTGGACTTAGTTAAGGTTAGTAGGGTCTTAGTTGATGCCCGAAAAAATTGTTTACCTTATGGAATTGAATGCTATTGCTTACGAGGGACTACCCAGTGAGGTACGATTAGAAATCATTCGAATTGAAACTATAATGGAAATGAATGTTGATGTAAGGATAAGAACATTAATGGAGGGACTTTAAGTTACTGAGATGACATTAGAAACTAATAGGAGACTTAGTAACCTTTTGGGATAGGTTTAGGTACTCAAATTGATACGATGGGATAGTTATCAAGTTAAATATATATTACGCATGATATTCGGGATACTCTTGCTACGTATGAGACTTGCTATATGGAATGTGTGAATACCTATATTGTAATATGATTACTTAGGTTGCGTGAATGCCTAGTGTATGGATTTTTTATGTGTATGACATACCTACCATACTTGATATCACGGGAGGTTGGTTTTCGGAAAAGGGCCATCTTATCTTTGTGTGCCTTTAGGGGGATTTAGAATGGAACCTTAAGGACGTAGGACTGTGAATGATGTATTTATGAGTTGATAAGTCAGCTGACCGTGGGAGCGTAGGTATGTGCGTGACCCATGGGTATGTGAATTATGTTCGCCTCCAATATGTGTGATTTGTATTGAGATGTTTCTTGAGTGATTCGGAACACGCGATCCTTACGTACGTGATGTACATGGATTTGATAGTAGATTATGCGTGCACCGCATCTTAGCCTAGGGGTGCCTTATATGTATATATGTACTGAGAGTGATTTATATATACACTTGTGACTAGTTCACTTTTTCTTAGTTGATGTGAAGAACTAAGATATTTGAATGGGCTAAAAATGTGAGAATTTAATTTACACTTGAGATAAGTAATTTAATTAATGTGAAAATGGGTTATGAATATGTCTTGTCTGGGTGTTAGGAGTAGATACTCTATGTTAGAATGCGAAATCAGGAGAGGTGCAGACTAGTTAGTTAGCGGCGTAACTAGGATGGGTTAAGGGAATACGTTAGGCGTGCACATAAGTCTCATGTGAGAGTACACAAATAACATGTTTATAATATGTGCTGTTTAATTATAATTTAAACACTTGCTAAAATTTTAAACTGTTTTCACCTCGGGCCCAGACCCATTTTCCTCCAAATCTATTTTTGTTTTGTAAGAACATTTTAGATACTCATCCACAGGGACGCCAAGCATAGGAGTTCCATTCTGATGACGTGTTGTAGATGCTGTGAAAGCTACAGGATCTTGGTATTAGACGCCTTCATATTTATCCTTGGTTCCTTCAGAGTCATTTGTATCAGTTAAGGCATGTCGCCCATTCTTAATTAGAGGTTGTAGTTACACACTTTCATTATTTCGGTTATTGGTTTATTTATTTAGACTCTTGTATTGGGACTTTATTTACTCTGGCATTATAATTGGAGTGTTTACTCCAGACTCAGTTGATTTCATTTCGTTGGTTATTCATATGAGATTGTTTATGCGATTGATGGGTAATGACTTAATTCTTGGTTATTTGATAACTTAATTAATAAAATTTGGCATCTCTATTTTTAAATATTAGGTGGCTAGTAATTAACTAATTATTTTCTACAGTGATGCTAAGACTGAACCAACTTGATATTCCATAGTAATTTAATAAAGGAGTAGCTACCCGGTATTTAATTAGAAGGGATGTTACAATATTTCATTATAGAAATTTAAAATATTTACAAAATTATACTTTCAAGGCAAAAAATACATTTTATTTCTTCAAACTCAACATATGTCTATTTTCATAAAATCTTCATTTTTGCAAGAAACTTTATAACAATATTTCACCAAATATTTTTGCCAAATTAACATCATTTCTAAATATTTTATCTCATAAAATTTTCAACATCAAACTTTTAAAAAATGCACCATTTTCATAAAATCCCAATCTTTATTTCAAGATACTTTAAAATATGTATTTTTCATTTATTTCAACAAAAATGGTATTTTTTCAACATTTTTATTTTATATAAATGTTTATTATTAATTTTGCTAGAAAACTCATCATCGTTTTCCTAAGAATCCTACTCTTAATATTCTAACAATCAAGACTACAATTGCATAAAATATAGTCTTAATCTAAGAGTAGATTTTTCCCACCTCGATGAAGCTCCAACAATGGAAGGCATGCAAGATCTAAGAAGATGGAAATATCCCACCCCTAAGGTGGCCTCAATGAGGTTTCTTCACTCAAAAGCATGCTCGATTTAGCATCAAAGTAAAAATCCTTCAAAACCCTCTTCAAACTCCATGAAATCTCCATAATCATCGTTTCCAAAAATCCCCGAACAACACCTTTACAAATTCGTAAATATGACCAATAATGGAGGAAATGAGTATCTAAATCTTGGATATGGTGAAAACTAGAATAATATGATAGTTTAAGGTGGATATATGGTGGTTTGTAGTCGAGAGAAGGTTAACAATGGTGGAAGACTACCTCTCTCTCTCTCTCTCTCTCTCTCTTCTTACAAATTAAAATAAACTCAATTGAACCAAATAACCCTTATAAAACACCCCTAAACCTTCCAAATCCTATTTTTGCCCATCTGGGCTTACCAGATTTTGACAACTCAAAAATCCAAGGGCTAAAAATGTGACAGTGCACAAGGACAAGTTGAACTAAAAGTTCCTGCGTAACCTCATTCGAATGAGATTCCTTACTCGTTTGAACTATAAGGGCCTATCCTTCAATACCTCCCTTCTAACAACCCTGATCTGTTTTGTAGTGGTATCTTATTCAAAGCTCGGTTGATCCTTTACTTTGAACGAGCCTTGATTTTGTTCGAATGATCCAACTTTCGTTTAAATGACTCTTCCTATATTTCCTTAATTTTTCTCTAATTTTAACCCACGACTTCCACTAATTATCATGAAGCCTCCAAAAATAGTCAAATCAAAATATAATCCCTGTTATATCTATCCAAATCTCAAGGTTCTCATTTTAGTTCAATTTATGTGGAAAAATAATTAAAATATTGGGGTGGGGTATTATATTGTCTTTTCACATGTCTGAATGGTGAAAATCAACGACTTATTTATAGGCAGAGACAAATCTTAAATCTCCAAGATTCGCTTAATGCCAACCACCCAACAATGTAGATAACCAATAGTACTTTTGACTCTTAATTTTTTGGAGTACCCTTTCATTAACCAAAGTGAATCTTAGTATTAATATAATTATTGAAAATATTATGGAGGATTATTATTTAAAATAATTCTAACATTCTCCCCCTTGAACCATAATTATCATATGGTGTTCAATAATCTTGAGTCGTGCTTAAATATTTTTTCATAAACACCTTAATCAAATAAACCATTAATGTGAGCAATGGAGCTCACATACTAGTTCAAGAGCATGATTTCTTCCATGTATAACAACATTAAGAGCCCATCCAACAAAGTCTGTAAATAGGGCTATTCAATAATGATCCTCTAATATTTTATACAAGGATTATTTTTATCACTTTCATCCATTCACATGCATATAGTCAAATATTACAAGACAAAATTTTAAATGTTTAGAGAAAATCTTAATTGATGTCAAAATATAACGCCGACTAAGTAAGCGCTAAGACATCCACAATCTCATTATGCTAATTACTACACTCGAGACTCATCTGTTGAACATGTTTAGCAATGTCCTCGATAGTAGTCCTTTAGTAAGTGAATTTGTTTTGTAAACACCCGTACTTATGTGTTTAAGTGACACCTGTTATTTATGAATTTATTCTTTGACAAATAGGTATTTTATTTTAATGTACTTAAGTTTACCTAGAATACCTATGAATTCTATATAAAGAATGCAGTGGCAATATAATATTTTAGTGACTTGGTAATAGTGTCGATAACTCCTAATCCTGAAATGAAATTCGGCACAAATAATTCATACATTGTAGCCTCAAAGCACGCTACAACCTCAATTTTCATAATCGATAAACCATTAATGTATTATTTTACCCTCATTCATAATTTTGTCTACTAAGCCAATATAGAGACACGTAATAAGGACTGACATAAATGCATCCATAAGCTATTAAAATTCTATCTACAATAACTAATCATCCTTAAATGAACAATCTTCATAAATGTGAGAATATACTATTTCAAATATCTTATTCCCTACTCTTGAAATATTTTATTTCTTGAATATATCTTTAATTAGTAATGTATACATAATTCTAAAATGCATAAACTTACTCCCACTGATCTTAAGGGTGTGTGTGTGTGTGTGTGTGTGTGTGTGTGTGTGTGTGTGTGTGTGTGTGTGTGTATATATATATATATATATATATATATATATATATATATATATATATATATATATATATATATAGAGAGAGAGAGAGAGAGAGAGAGTGTGAGTGACAGAGAGAGAGAGAAAGGCCTCTCGGGTAAGGACTCCATATAGTGCAGACCCCGCTACATACCATTTTTTTAAAATAGTAAAAAAATGAATTTTTTGATGAAAGTTCATGGATATGATCTCCAGAGTGAGAATATCATCTCCAATTTTTTTAATAAAAAAATTGAATAAAACAGCTGTGAGATGAGGTGATATGTAAAAAAGGTATAACTATGTATTTTCACCCATTGAAATTTTGACGATCATCTCACCCACTTTTTGATTGAATTATTTTATGAAACTTCATGAATATGATCTCGACCGTGAGAAGATCATATACATGAAGTTTTATTAAAAAAATTTAATCAATTGAGTGGAGGGCGCCGACCTATACTTTCAACGGTCGAAAATGCATATTTATACCTTTTTTTGACAAGTCACCTCATCTTAACGGCTTATTTGTTAAAATTTTTGATGAAAACAATTGGAGATAATATTTTCGCTGTGGATATCATATTCATGAAGTTTCATCAAAAAATCTTTTTTTTACAATTTTAAAAATATGGTATGTACCGAGGTCTGCACCATAAGTAGGCACTTCGATTAGTTAGGTTTCCTTCCGTATGGGTGGAAGGATAAGATAGTAGAAATGCGTTTGTAGGTTAGCGTAGGCAGGATTTAGGACATCCCGCTGGTGTGCCTCAGGTCGTTATATCTCGATGATCGACAACGCGAGGGAGTAGTGTAACGGGAGGGTTCCTTGTTTGGATTTCGCTTTGGCGAGATGTCCCACGCACGAAACCAAGCAAATGTCGGGAGTTGAGAGAGTCCTTGGGCACTAGGGACATATTTAGACTATCGTTTCGCATAGGTAGCGAAACGCTTAGACTGTAGCTTTTATAGGATGTAGGTTTGATAGATTTAGTAACGCCAAGGTTAGGAGTTTGGAATTTCGTGGGTCGGGAGGACCCATAGATGAGTATTACACCGAGGAAAGGATATCCTTATTGGGAGAGAGTGTTACGTGTTGAACGTTCGCTATGGATGTGCAGATATGCACAGTTTAGAAAGGTGTATGGGCACCTTGGTAAGATGGTTTTATATACCGCCCGAAAATAGGATGGGCGTAGTATATAAGGTTGAAATTCATGCCGATAGGCAATATAGATGATGGGTATTATGTGGCGTATTAGAGTCACTGTATGGTACGGTAGCCGCATAGTGTATGGTTGAGAACCATTGGGTTGGTACCGTCCCCCTTGAGGTATTAGGATTTGGAGGGATCCTAGGATTGGTGGTGTAGGTTATATCTGAATTTCGAGGACGAAATTCCGTTGTAAGTGGGGGGGGAGTATGTAACAACCCGCCCTTTTGGAGACACTTAAATCCCACATTTGGGTATAAATTAGGAATTTGGAGAATTTTTTGAAATAGTAATTTTTGGGATTTTCGAGGATTAAATGATTTTCAAAGGATTTCGTGATTATTTTTGGGACTGTATAGGTCGAAGTAATTTAATTTTATGTCGCCGTGGAGTATAGCGACAAAAGAGGTAAGATTTTGAGTAGAAAACCCGCATTTACTTTTATGGGTTAGAATAGTAATTTGCGGTCAAGTACCTCGGATGGAAATTTCGACTGCGCCATGAGTCTCAGAATGTCTGAGATAGTCGGAAAAGAGTGTTCGATTGTCTAAATTGAGTTTCGGGTAATTTTGGAGATAAATATGCTCGTAATTGAGTAAACGAGTCGTTTTGGGGGTATTAAGGGATTTAACCCTTTTCTCCTTATAAAAGGAGGGAGAGGGGGAGAAAAGAGAAGAGAAAGAAGAAAGAAGAGAGGGAAGAGAGAGAGAGAGAGAGAGGGAAGAAAAGAGGAAAAAGGGGGAGATTCCGGCCAGCCTCCGCGGGATTCTGCTCGAGGACGTCGGATTTTATCCACGAGGCAAGTGTTTACTTGCTTTATTTACTTTTATGCATTAATCTCATATCATAGTTGGTAAAAATATGATTTTGGATTAGAACCCTTAAAATGAAATTGGGAAAACTTAGATATGAGTTTACATATTGATGTAATGTAAACTCTTAATGATTTCTAGTATTAAAACCATGTTAATGGAGTAATAAATGGAATTTAAATGGGAGAAATGTCAAATCTAGGGTTTTGGTGTTTTAAGATCCAAAACCTAAGAAAGTAGTTTAATACCCCAAATTTATTGATGTGTTAGCTGAAAAATATAGATTAGATGTTGGTTGAGTTGTTGGATGAGGTTAGAGACAACAAAAATGGGGAAAATGGAGTTTGGGAGTTTGGGGAAGATAATGAATAGTGAACCCGTAGCCTTTGGGGTCATTTTCAGCCAGGAAGAGAAATGATTTAGCTCTCTTCCAAAATACAAAAGTTGTAGATCTTTTGGATACGGTCGCGTGGGCACTCACCGCGTATTTTTTTGATTTTTCCTCGATTTGGTATGATTTTTACAAGATGGCAGCTCCGGGTTGAAATCATCAACTCGGAAATCAAATCGGGAATTGGAAAAATACAAGCTAGGATTAGTCGTGTAGATGTTTTGGATAATTTTTGGGGTAGTTTATAAACCCCGATAATGAAATTGGGTTGTTGGATGGAGGATTTGGAGAATTTAGTTTTGAGGACCTGGTGTGACCGATCGATCGCGCCCCTAAGACCGGTCGACCGTGTCAAGGAGAAAGCACCTACTGCTTTGTTTTGTAGGCTTATTTATAATTCGCGGTCGACCGGGGGTCTAGGACCGGTCGACTGGTGCCCTGTTTTCAGCCCAATATTTTGGAGATATCCAATAAATCTTTAAGAGTTGATTAAGGTAATTATTAGTCATCAAAGTAAGAAAATACTTTGGGTTTAGTATCATGCTTATATGAATGCATGATTGTGATTCCTGGAGGGAATCTTTGGGATTATGGTCATCGCTAGATGATAGAGGCCATTATGGCCGATTATATATTCTAGGAGGAATATAAGATATATGTATATACTATGTGACTAAACTATATATATATGATATGATGGAAATGATATTGAAAATATAAAAAAATGAATATTTTCAAAATGGAAAGACAAATGATTTTCAGAATTGATAAAATATGGATTATACACACCTCCCTAAATCACTATCATAAGGGAAGTAGCGCGCGTTGTGGTGAAGCCTTCCTGGCTATTGAGCAGGTTGGATATAGTCCCTAGGCCATATGGGCGTTTATTTGTTTACTGCGCTGGTTAGGGGATTCTGGGTGTGGTCCTGACTTTCCCGCAGGCAATATGGCCGTTTCCCGACGTTGTTAGGTTCCCAAGTTGTCTTGTATAGATAGGCCCTGGAAGATGATAGCCATTTAGGGGCGCGTCCAGTGGGGAAACCCGGAGGGGCAGTCTTAGATTTATTAAAGCAATTCATGATAATGGATTGGCTTTAATTTACATTTCCTGAGTATAAAAATGGAAATGGGATAAAGGTTTGGCTTCGGTAACACTCCCGGATGGAAGAAGGGATGTGGAAGCATATGATATGATCAAAGCATTTTCATGATAATGAAAATGGCTTTGGGTACATTTCCTGAGTATAAAAAGGGAAATGGGATGATATATAATGGGAAAGCCTTTTTATGTTAATAAAATTGGCTTTTAAAAAGATATATGTTATGTTAAAGCAATTCATGCTAATGAATTGGCTTTTAAATACATTTCCTGGATATGAGAAAGGAAATGGAAGGCTTTGATATGAGTATAGAATACACCTCAGTCCGGGAGGTAGATCCGGATGTGTATTATATAGTTTATTACGTAAACCTCAGTCCGGGAGATATTATCCGGACGCATATTGTTGATGTGTATATATATATATATATATATATATATATATACATTTGTGTGTGCTACGGGCCTAATGGATCTCTACCATTAACCCTGCCAAGTAGTAGGGTATCGGGGGGGTTCCTTGTTTGGATTTCGCTTTGCGAGATACCCCACGCACGAACTTAGTGCAGTGTTGAGAATGGAGGGAAGTTTATCCCTTAGCACTTAGACTATCTGGGGTAGATAGTAGTTGGGTGATAGACTAGTTAGGCAGGGATAGCTTGACTAGGGTATGTTGTTAGGGTGCGTTAGGTGTGAACTATTAGAAGAGAGGTGAGGGGTATCTCATGGTAGTGCGATACCAATTTAAATATGAGATAAAAATACTTTTCTAAAAATAAAGCATTTATGCACTTGCAAAATATTTTCAAAATTCGGGCTCTGACCCGTTTATCTACTTTTCTTCCTTGCTATATTATATATATATATATATATATAGGTGTCCAGACACAGGGCCGCCTGGATGGAAACTTCTTTCGAGTCAGACGTCTGCTGCAGTAGCTGTGGATGCTTGCGGGTTCTTGGTAGACGCTTCTTTTCTTGGACTCTAGATAGGAGGTATTGTAGAAACATTCGGGCCAATGGTCCAACTGATTTTATTTATTCTTCGCACGATATTCGATATGGTTGTATAATTTAAACCGAGTGTTCGGTTATTTTAGTTCATTTCATTTTCCTTTTAATTTCATTTACGCATTAAATTGTGGATGTTTTATTTTAATCGTTAAAAAGAGTAGTTAAGTAAAAGTTTTTAACGCTCGCCTAATAGGATATTAGTAATTAAATGGATTTTCGACAGTGATGCTAAGAATGATCCATATGTGACTCCTGTTTTAATTTGATATAGGAGTGATCGCCCGGTATCCCATTAGGCAGGTTGTTACATATATATACACACACTAAAATAAATAATAAAGTATTATTAAAATACCATTGGTGGAAAACTTACATAAATTTATATGATAATTTCTCAATCTATACAGTTCTTTTTTTAAACTCTTATAAGTGTTTATACTATATGTAACTCATAATAAAAAGGAGTTACCAAAGCCATAAAAAATTCACATTTTAAGATATAGGTGTAAATGTTTACTTACACCCCTTTCGTTATTTGTAAAAAAACTGTGACCATAAGTCTAACTTTATATCGTTGATTAACAACATAGTTGCGTTTAGTCTTAAAGACACATTTACAGTCGACTCTACTCTGTCAATTAGTTGATTCAACGTGATCCTAAACTTCATTATGGTCAATTATGGCACTACAATTTTTAAACTAGTGAAAACAAAATAGGATGTTTTCTTACTATCCTGTTAAATTCGCATTCTTGTGATAAATTTGTAATCATTCAGAATAGCAAACTGATTTAAGAGATTCTTAAAACTATTCGTATCAACTAACTAAAAGAATAATTACATTGTATGTTAAGGGAATGACATGAGTATCTTAACTTCTTCTATAACCACATTAGGTGATTTTATACTCCCACTAATTTCACCATTCTTCAGAGAATTTCACTGTTTCGATTTTAACCGTAAATAGTGTGCCATCTTGAAAGTATAGAGACATAATTCTAAAATCCAATTCTTTTAGTGGATTCATAGACATTCCCAATCATGCGGGCATTTTAACTTGGATAAAGTAGAATTTATATAATGCACGTATAACCATGTATATTCAAGTTCACACAATATAGATTAAAATATGTACATTACATAATGGGTACTCATATTTCAGTCTCTAACATTATGAGATTTTATATGAACTTTATGCTTAATCCGTTTAATTATTCTTCAAATTTTTAAAAGAGTGTCACATGCTAATTTAGTCTTTAATTGTGGGTTCCTCACGTAAAACTGAATTAAAATCATTTAACACTTCTAAGTGAAACTTAGCTTCTTCACTTCATTCTATGAAGTTAGTCTCGAAAGAATTAAAACGGGTAAAATAGAAAATTTTTGAGAAATAAGATGATATATGATTAATGAGATATATAACTTAAGAGTGCGCTATCTCGATCTTAATATTTATATAATTAAGTGTCCAACCACTCACAAATCCAATTTTTATCTTTTTATCCTAAACATGCATCTAGGTGATAAAACAGATTAAATAAGCATGCAAACACGACGAGGCAATTTCAAAAAAATTCCTTCGGGGCAAAACCTTTTATTCATTTTATAAAATTTACAAATCGCAAGTTACGAATTTCTTTCGGCAATGATCTTCGCAAGAATCGTAAGAACCGTAGTCCTCCTTTTAGCTTCATCATTTATCTTTAGCAGTGATCACCTCGGGTTTCACAAGTCAGCCATAGATATGCCTTCTCCACAAAGGTGTTGTAACACCCCGTATTTCTGAGTAATAAATATTTAATCAATTCGGCTAATTTAAATTACACGTGTGACGTAAGATATTTCAATAAATTATCATGTGGTTATTTAAATATTAATCAAGAGAGATAATGGTTAATATTTATGCAATATAATTTCTAAGTCAACAGTGAATAATTATTTTCTGTCATAGCGAGTAATAGTTACGTGACAGTATTATATCTCACCCGGGAGTCGAGTGTAGGCTATATGAGGTCGAGATATGAGATTATTGTATGGTGACTCGAATGGAAATTTTGAGGTCACATTATGGAAGGGTCGAGATAGTCAAAATAGCGTACCCGAGGGTAGTTATTGGGTCCGAGGGCCTTTTTAGACATAACCGGGGCCACAAGAGGATGTTCGGGTCATTTGGGCTTGGGCCATCAGCCTAATTTCGGGATTAAGTTCTTTAAAACCTAAGTTATGGAATTAGTGGATGCCATAACTCAAATGGAAAACCCTAGAGCTTGAGAGAAAAGAAGAGGAATAAAGTGAGGAGCTTTTGGAAGCCAAATCAAAGAGGGATTGTGTGTGTTCTTCATCAATTCATCTACTAAACAACGTAATTAGACCCTACATACCTAATCAAGCAAGTGGTTAACTTGATTTTAATCTAAATTATTGTATTTCGATTCATATCGCAGTGGGTGAGATCTAAAATTTATTTTTGGGTGGGTTAACATGAAAAATTGGGTTTTTAATGAATTGGATATTATATGTAGATAAAAGGTTCAATTGATTGTGTGGTATTATTCAATGTTATAGGAATCTGAACTTTATGAGAAACCCAATAGATGAAGTTGTTTAATTTCAGATTGTAGAATCAAATTTAAAAATGATTGAATGAAATCCGAATAAAACCCAAATCGAGAAATATTGGACGGTGAGTTAAATCATTGATGATTAAAGGTTTCTAGGATGATTAGGACCTGTTTTACATGAATTAAATGTTGATTATGATTGAGTATATATTTGAGTGTAAACCATAAACCTGAACTAGGTAACAATGACAGAAAGGGAGCCGCGGGGAAGAAGGCATCCGCCTCGATCGATGTGGCTTGGTTTTTGGCCGTTCGACCTAATAATTGTTATTTTTCCTTAACTCTGTTGAGGGACATTAAGGTGAATTTATTTTGTGTAAAATTAAATGGAACATCATATCTAAAGTCTTTAGGAGATGAGTATTAGAGATTTAAACGTTAAAGATGGGTGTGATCCTTGAGAAGGAAATTTTTTGTAATAAATTCTAAAGTGTTAAAATATGGGCCGACTGAGTGAGTTCGGACATTTTCAGTAGAGTAAGACTATGCTAATTAAAATAATTGTTTTGTGATTAATTAAATTTAGAGTCGGGAAAATTGACTCGAAAATTTTGGGCTAGTGCTAGGGAAGTTAGGCACGGGTTCGCTGGATTTTATTTAATTATATATATACGGATAGTGTGATAGTATATATATATATATATATATATATATATATATATATATATATATATATATATATATAGAGAGAGAGAGAGAGAGAGAGAGAGAGAGAGAGAGAGAGAGAGAGAGTAGTTCAAAAGCAAACCAAAAGACCGAACTTTTTAACGAGCCTATTAAGACATTTAAAAATAACCTAATTAATTTTAATTCCTATGATGTATTTGGTCCGCGCCAGCGACAAGGAACACGCGTGTCGATCAATCCTCCCACCACCACCCATAAACCGCCACCCCACCCACGGAAATTAAAATTACAAACCTTAACAGATTTCTAAACAAACCTCAACCTCAATATCCATTTAACTCAGGCCCACTTGCTACATCCCTTGCCCCGACCAACTCTTACTCCGGTCAGCAAAACCACCGGCGAATCGACAATGGACACGCATGTCACAAGAGAACCCCTTAACCCATACCCCCTACTCCCCCCACCCCCAGCAACTCCGTCAAAACCCACCTGCCAAAAACCCACAAACCCAGTTGCCATGAAAGCTCAAGCTGAACTCTGACCTTGAAAAACCAAATCGGCGAAAACCAATAAACTCCGGCCAGTGCCTCCTTCAGACCGACGACCCAAACCAACCCTTTCTCCGGACCTTCCAACCTCACCCAAACCTCCAGCCAGAGGTAAAACCCGACCTCCAATTCCAATCCTGGTACCTGACCAACTCAACACCTCCAACCGTGAAATTCAGTAACCAAAACGCCGACACTCAGGCAAACATCTGGCGACGTCCATACAACCTTAAATCAACCTCTGGCCTATTTAGCCCCATCTCCGGCAGAAAAAATTGGCAACATCTCACCTCCATTGACAAAAACCCAAACTCCTTCTAAACCCGCTACCTAACCAATCCGGGCAGCATCTCACGACCCAATTGGAATAAACTTTTGGCGAACCCAACGACTGCTCCATACTTGAAATTGACCTGGGAAACCCTTTCTCTACCCAAAAACAAATGCGTGTGACACGGAATATAAATATTTAGCGCAAATCTTCGTCGTATAAAAAAACAAGCAGGTATTTGTCAAACATTTGTGTTTGACACGGAGGTGGGGGGGTAGGGGTAGGCTGGGGGTGGGGATTGGGGATCGATAGACACGTGTGTTCGTCGCCGCTGGCACGGACCAAATACAACATAAGAATTAAAATTAATTGGGTTATTTTTTAATGTCTTAATAGGTTCATCAAAAATTTCGGTATTTTGGTTCGCTTTTGAACCCCCCCCCCCCCCCTCTCTCTGTATATATATATATATATATATATATATCGATGTTAGATATTTTTTGTGAATACATACCCCTCTAGTGCTATCATAGGAGGTTTAGCGATGTGGGTGAATCCATTGGCAAGTAAAAGCTGGGAGGGTATAGTCCCCAGGTCATATCGTCCGTTATTTTATTGTGTGATTTACTTCTGGGGAGAGATGATTTGGGTATGATTCAGTCTCACAATTGGGGAAATATGATAGCCTCCACTACGTTTGCGATTTATTTACCCATTTCGGTGTGAGTTAACCGATTTATGGTAACCAAGTTAGAGTGAGCGTAACTGGGATAATAACATTTTAGAGACAAGCATCCGCTGAGTGATAGCTCGAAAGGATGGTTATTATACGCGACATGTGTGTGAATGTTGTAGTATGCTAGTACATATATAATGCGAGTAAATAATTATATACATGATAAATGCATAATGTGTGAATGTATTTCCTATATAACTAGTGTGAAGGTTATATAGGTAATTAAAGTTAAATTGATTAAATAAGTTAATGAGTAGAATAAGTTATAAATCAAAGTAAGGAATACTCGAGTTAGAGTAGCAAGATAGGGAGGGTGTAACAAGGCTAGTTAGGAGGGAAAGCGTAACTAGTGGGATAGACGATCAACGATAGGTATGCACATTAGTTGAGGGGTGAGCTATATCTCAAGAGAGTGTGACAAATGCTTAAATATGAAAACGGTCCATGCATATTTAAATTACTTCCTTTAAATTACTTGAAAAATATTTTCAAAGATTTTCTTGGGTTCTGACCCATGTCAAAATGTTTTCCAAAATTTTTTTAGGTGTCCAGTCGCAGGGACGCCTAACTTGAGGACTCTTTCGAGGGATTCATAGAAGAAACGTTATGGAGGATTGTAGGATTTGATTTAGACACTTCCTCTTATTCATTCCTAGTTAGGAGCTTTATCTCAGTATTTTCCTCTAGACGTGTTCCCCTTCAGACTTTTGATTATTTTAGTAATTTATAAGATTTTATCGAGATTCTGATTTATTTACTTTAGATTGTTGTTGGATTATTGTTTTGGGAACCGATGGTTTATTTGGTCTTATTTACTTATATATCTGTCATGGATGGTTCAGACTATTATTGTATGTGGTTGGTTTGGTTAATTTATTTCAATTTTATTTCCTCATGTTTTTAAGTTTATAACAAGATAAATTTTGGCGTTGGTTTAATTTAACATATGTGGTTAATAACTTAAATGGTTTTCGACGGTGATGCTAAGAACGAACCATATGCGATAGCTATTTATTTTGATAAAGGACTGATCACTCGTGATTAAATTAGGCGGGATGTCACAGATGGTATCAGAGCATCAGGTTCTAGTGTCCATAGGATATGTGCGTCTTACTACGATTTCAACGTGACATCCTTTGATATAGAGCCCTATTATTAGGATTGTTGCATTCATCATTACTCATTTGAGATTTTGTTCTTCTGATATTATATTTGTATTGACTGTTAATTACTACAATTCGATCTGTTTTTACATGTCACCGAAGAGAGGACGACCAAGAAGAGCAACAACTAGATCCGATGTCAATGAGGCTTAGCAAGATCCAAAAGCACTGCAGCCACAACCACCACAGGGGACAGCAGTAGAGGTGGTAGCGATAGTATCACATGCAGTCAATGCGACGATGACTTCCACAGTCCTAGCAGCCACCACTGTCAGTGGTGCCAGTTGTTCAGGACCACTCGGGTCAGAGTGACAGATGGTTAGGGAGGCTTTTAAAAAGGGCTGCCTACCAGGTTTTCAGGGGAGTTTAGATTTGATTGTGGTATGCCAGTGGAAAAAAGATATACAGTGCCACCTGCTCGTGGTCAACTGTAGCGAAGCACAAATGTAGAAGTTATCCACAATTAGATTGGTCGGGGTTGCCTCACAGTGGTGGGAGTTAGTTATCACCAGGGAGGAGAGGTACACAATGTATATTATAGAGTTCTCGGTGCAGTTTAACCACAAGTACTTTATTCCAGCAGTTAAGACATAGATGTGGAGGAGGTTTAGTGAGGTAACTCAGGGAGACTCCTCAGTAGCCGAGTGCGAGGAGAAGTTCACTCATTTGGCTAATTTTGTGCCAGACGAAGTGCAATGAGAAAAGGAAAAAGGTAAAGTTTATTGATGGATCATCCTGGAGGATTAGGAAGCATTTAATTGGCAACCCTGCATTGGTGACTTAGACAGATGTCGTTAATGCATCACTGTTACACTGCTAGCATCATCGCTTCCATTTGAAAGGGAGAAAGAGAGTAGGTGAGCCTATCCAATTGGGAAAGGCAGGGTAAGTGGTGCTAGCGGAGCACCATAGCAGCAATACCAGTCAGGCAGACATAAGGGGTAGGATTCTCGATAGGGGGATCAAGCCAAGAGGTTTAGGTCTGGGGGTTATCGACTCAATGAGGTTTCAGGCAGAGCCATCAAGGTCCTCAGTTGTAGTACCAACACATTCCTCAGGGCCTCCAGGTCCAAGGGATAGATCTTTGAGGTTGTGTGTAGATTATCGGGAGTTGAATAAATCACGATATGAAATAAGTATCCACTACCCCGAATCGATGACTTATTCGACCAGTTGAGAGGAGCTTTCTTCTTATCAAAGATTGACTTGAGATTGGGATACCATCAGTTATGAATCAGGGAGCAGGATGTCTCGAAGACTGCTTTCTTGACGAGATATGGTTCCTACCAGTTTAGGGTTATGGATTTTGGCCTAACGGATGCCCCAGTCGTGTTTATGGACCTGATGAATATGGTGTTCAGAGAGTTCTTAGACCAGTTCGTCATTATCTTCATTGATGACATTTGGTTTACTCCCAGACAGAGGAGGAACATATCGAGCATTTGAGGCAGGTTTTGCAGACGATGCGTCAGAACGAGTTATATGCAAAGTATGAGAAGTGTGGATTCCGGCTGAAGGAGGTTCAATTTTTGGGGCATATCATTTCCGTCAAGAGAATATCTGTTGATCCGGGGAAGGTATCAGTGGTGAGGGAGTGGGGATAGCCCACGACACCGACTGAGATACGTAGTTTCTTGGGCCTAGCAGGATACTACAGGAGGTTTATTCGGGGGTTCTCAAAGATAGCGGGTACTTTGACACATCTGACTCGCAAGGGGTGTGCCATTTATCTGGAGCGATGTCTACCAGTTGGCATTCGATGAGTTGAAGGACAATTTGACCTCAACACCAGTGTTAGCATTGCCCAAACCGGGAGTTGAGTATCTAGTCTACACCGATGCGTCCTTACTAGGACTTGGGGGTGTACTTCAACAGGTTAGTCAGGCTATAGCTTATGCTTCCCATAAGCTTAAGCCTCACGAGAAGAATTACCCCACCCATGACTTGGAGTTAGCGGCAGTCGTATTGGCTCTTCGGATCTAGAGACATTATCTCCTAGGGGAGAAATTTTGTTTAATCATGAACCACAAGTCCCTATAGTACCTCTTCATGCAAAAGGAACTAAATATGCGTCAACGTAGGTGGCTTGAGTTCGTGAAGGATTATCATTTTGATATCCAATACCACCTAGGGAAGGCTAACGTGGTAGCAGACGCATTGAGCCGTAGGCCAATAGGTGAGGTGGCCGAAGTGTGAAAAGTAAAGTGGAAGGAGTTGGGACACCAGGACGCAGTGCCCCGATCATTCATGTCGGTGATGACAATTACACCCAAGATCGTTATGAGAGTGAAACGGGCCCAGGCAGCAGACTCGTTCTGTCAAGAGCAGATAGTACGTTTACTAGCATAGGGGGCCGAGTCTTATACCATTAGTTCAGATGGGGGATTACACTTCAATAGAATACAGGTTGTTCCTGAGGGGGAAGACTTGCGACACGAGGTAATGATAGAGTCGTATGATTCGCGGTTCGTGGTACATCCTGGTGGGGATAAGATGTACCAGAATATAAGGCGATAATACTGGTGGAGTGAGATGAAGAGAGACATCGTCGAGTTCATTTCTAAATGTGCCACTTGTCAGCTGGTAAAAGTGAACCATCAAAGACCGGCAGGACTTCTCCAACCATTAAAGGTTCCTATGTGTAAATTGGAGAGAATTTCAATGGACTTCATCACGGGGTTACCTACATCGCAGAGGGGTCACGACTCCATATGGGTAATCGTGGATCGGTTGACCAAAGTTGCTCATTTTCTGCCAGCCCGGACAGACTACACTATGGGATAGTATGCCCAGATTTTCATAGCGGAGATAGTGAGACTCCACGAGGTGCCTCTCGATATCATATATGACAGAAACAAGATATTTGGTTCACGATTTTAGGATAGCTTCCAGAAAGCAATGGGTATGGAGTTGCGGCTAAGTACATCATATCACCCGCAGACAGATGGGGAGCCCGAGCAGACGAATCATATATTGGAAGATATGTTGCGTATGTGCATCCTAGACTTTGGAGGTGGTTGGGAGCAGTATCTTCCACTGGTGGAGTTTGTCTATAATAACTCCTACCAGTTCACTATTGGCATAGCTCCATTCGAGGCGTTGTACGATCGACCTTGTCGTTCCCCAGCATGTTGGCTAGAGGTGGGGGATAACAAACTCCTTGGGCCGGATTTGATTCGGGATACTTCAACGAGGATAGAGATGATACGGAGCTGAATTCGGGTAGCTCAGGACCAATAAAAGAGTTATGCCGATGCCAAGCTGTTCTTCAGAGAATTCAAGGTGGGGGACCAGGTGCTGCTCAGAGTGTCTCCTATGAAGGGCATTATGCATTTTGGGAAGAAGGGGAAATTAACACCTAGCTATGTGGGGCCATTTCCCATCATCGAGCGAATTGGGCCTGTTGCGTATAGACTTGGGTTACCGAAACACTCGCATAGGATCCATGACGTGTTCCATATTTCCTCACTAAGGAGATATATTAGGGATGATTTGGCCCATACCCACATTACTTTAGAGGACATCGATCTACAACCTGATAGTTCCTATGAGCAGGGTCCGATTGCTATTATGGACCATAGCGAGAGGAAACTGAGGTCGAAGATAGTACCGTTAGTAGGTATTCAGTCGTGGCATCATAATGCCGAGGAGTCCACCTGGGAGCGCGAGGACGAGATGCGCGAGCATTATCCAGAGTTATTTTTGCCAGGTATACTTTATATTCGAATTTCGGGATGAAATTTTGTTATTAGGGGGAAGTATGTAATACCCCGTAATTTTATTAATTTTTATTTAATGGGATTAATTAAATATAATGAAAATTAATTGGAAATTAATCCGGATTTAAATACTAGTGATACGTGAGTTGATATTTGATTATGATGATAATATGAGTATTACTGAGTATATATGGTAATATATGACTATGGAAATTATTAAAATTGTCGCGAGTTATAAATACGCCAGTGGGAAAAATTAAGTTGGGACGCACGTGTCAGTCGCGTCAGAAATTAATTTAATTAGATCAAAAATAAAATTATAATTTTATCAATGGCATGGTCATTTTGAGTGCGCCAACGTGTTCGGAGGGATTGAGATAGTCAGAAAATACTAGCCGGGAGTTTAGTTTGGGTTCCGAAGCATTTTTAGGCCAAATTGGCAAACCGGGAGGGTATTTTAGTCACTTTAAAATTTAAGGAAATAAGACCCACGAATTTTAGGTTTTCTTTAATTATTATTGGGAAGGCCGTTAGGGCCATTATCAGCCAAAAAGCAAATAGTGGGCTACGTGAGATAGAGGAGAAGTTACAAAAGGTCTTCAAACCATAAACAACACCCACCACCACCACTTCCGACTGAATTGTGATCGTAAAGAAGGAAAGAACCAGCCCTTTGACATCATCAACGAATCGGAACATCAATCTTAAGGAAATTGATTTGATTCCATTAATTTTTAGCGAATACCTCTTCCATGTTAGTGTAGGAATTATTAATAGCCTTGAAAGATGATGAAAACTCATGAATTTTGGTGTATAACTCTAAATCTTGGATAGGAATTGCATGTAGGTTAGTTCTGGATGAAATTCAGTAATCAAAACATAACCATTGATGAATTAAAAACGGATTAAAGAAGAGAAATATCATGATTCTTCAAGAAAATAGGAAACTAGTGTTTTTATGAATATTTGATCCATATAAGGCTAATTGTTGATGATTTAATAGTTTTTGAACGTTAAAAATAAAGTATTTAGGTTGTATAATTATCCTATATCCTTAATTTAGAATTCCATACCTTGTAATGAAGTTTTGGGACAAATCTTGGACTAAAAAACGAAGCAGTCCGTAGCCTCACCTGGTGTGATCGATCGATCGACATTCATAGGTCGATCGATCGACCTCCCCTGAAATTGTTAGGTTTTTCTCCTTGTTGAATTTTAATAATTTCGTTCCTAGAGGGTGATTGGTGGGGACCTTGTGAACACTTTTGGATTTAAGGAAGACCAGTAGGCATGTATATGAGATCCATATTGTTATTAAAAATTGAATTAGGGATTTAAGTTAAACCTCAAAAGGTTCGACGAGTGAGGTACTATTAAAGACAGCAATTGAATGAGTTGAATCTATATAGTTGATAATATAAGGCTAGTGGAAGAAATATGGACCTTAAGAGTATTGGATTAAAGTGTGGGGGATAATAGGAGACTTAGTAACCTTTTGGGGTTAGGTTTTAAGTACTTGAACTACGACATGAGATGTGTTGGTGGACTATATTATATAATTATCCAAAAGTACAAAAATATACTAATTGGAGTAACGGTATAGGGATCGAGAACATACCTTTAATAATATTATACATTATCTAAGTTGTGTGAATGCTTAGTATATGGATTTATATGTGTATGACATACCTACCATACTTTCTATCACGGGAGGTCGGCTTTCGGAGCAGGCCCATCTAATCTTTGTGTGCCTACGGGGGGATTTAGAATGGTACCTTAAGGACATAGGGTTGTGAATGATTTATTTGTGAGTTAATAAGTCAGCTGACCATCGGAGCGTAGGTATGTGCGTGACCCATGGATATGTGAACTATGTTATCCTCTAATATGTGTGATTTTGCTTATTGAAACGATTCTTGAGAGATTCAGAATACGTGATCCTTATGTACGTGATGTACCGGGATTTAATAGAAGAGTATGTGTGCACCGTAGCTTAGCCTAGGGGTGCCCTTATTATATATTTATGTTAAGATTTATATACTGGTGATTATAACAGATGCTTTGCTATTGTGTGAATGTGAATACTTGTGACATTTTTGTAGAGTTAAAAATGAGAATTTCCTATAAGATTTAATATAAATTAATCTGAGAAATAAAAAGGTAGATACACACAAGTTAGATTAGAATGTCTTAAACAAACCCCTATATTATAATGTGAGGACAGGTTGCAATATAGACTAGTTAATAAAGGCATATCTAGGACGAGTTATGGATATACGTTAGGCGTGCACATTAGTTGAGAGGTGAGAAACTCATTTGAGAGCACGTAACTAACATGTATTTAATATTCATTGTTAAATGCAATTAAACACTTGCTTTATTTTTTAAACTGTTTTCACATCGGGCGCTGACCCGTTTGCTTCCAATTCTTTTTTTTTTTGAAAAACCTTTTAGGTGACCAGCTACAAGAACGCCATGCTTAGGAGTTTCATTTCAGTGACGTGCTGTAGCTGCTGTGGAAGTTATAGAATCTGATAATAAACGCCTACACATTCTACATTGATTCCATTTCAGATTCATTCATCTGTTAGGGCATGTCGCCCCTTTTCTTTTAGATACAGCTTTATCATGCTCAGTTTCATTTCAGTTTGGAGTTAATTAATTAATTATTCAGACTTTGTATTTGATTTTATTCAGTATTTGGATTATTCAAAGGAATGTTACTCCAGACTCATTTATTATTCCATTTATATTCTGTTGTGACTATGATGTGATTGTGGTATCATTAGTTAATAATTTAAGTGGTTGCATGTTAACCTTATTTAAATAAAATTTGACAACTCTCTTTTAAATATTAGGTGGCTAGTAATTGTTTAAAAATATTTTCGACAGTGATGCTATGAAATGAACCAACTTGACATTTTGTATTAATTTGAATAAAGGAGTAGCTACCCGGTATTTAATTAGATGGGGTGTCACATTAATGTTTGATTAATTAAATTTAGAGTCGGGGAAATTGACTCAGGAAGTTTTTACTAGTGCTATGAGAGTTAGGCGTGTGTTAGTCAACTTTTTTTTAATTATATATATACGGATAATGTGATAGTGCATATATATATATATACTCTTGTACTTTATAAATATCTATATTAGATATTTTTGTGAATACATACCCCTCTAGTGCTACCATAAGAGGTTGCGCGATGTGGGTGAATCCCCAGGCTAGTGAATGCAGGGAGAGTATAGTCCCCAAGTCATATCGTCCATTATTTTATTGTGTGATTTATTTTTGGGGTGAGATTTTTTGGGTATGATTCAGTCTCACACTCGAGAAAATATGGCCACCTCCGCTACGTTTGCGATTTATTAACCTATTTCAGTGTGAGTTAACCAATTTATGTAACCAGGTTAAAGTGAGCATAGCTGAGATGATAACATTTTAGAGACAAGCATCCGGTGAGAGATATCTTAGAAGGATGGTTATTATACGCGACATGTGTGTGAATGTTGTAGTATGCTAGTACATATATAGTGCGAGTAAATAATTATATACGAGATAAACGCATAATGTGTGAATGTATTTCCTATATAGCTAGTGTGAAGGTTATATGTGTAATTAAAGTTGAATTAATTAAATAAGTTAATGAGTAAAATAACTTAAATATCAAAGTAAGGAATACTCGAGTTAGATTAGCAAGATAAGGAGGGTGTACCAAGGCTAGTTAGGAGGGAAAGCGTAACTAGTGGGATAGAAGGTCAGCGATAGGTGTGCATATTAGTTGAAGGGTGAACTATATCTTAAGAGAGTGCGACATTAGCTTAAATACGATAAAGGTTCATGCATATTTAAATTACTACATTTTAATCACTTCCAAAAATTTTCAAAGATTTTCTTGGGCTCTGTCCCATGTCAAAATATTTTTCAAATTTTTTTTAGGTGTCTAGCCAGAGGGATGCCCAACTTTAGGAATCTTTCCAGGGATGCGTAGCTGTAGCATTATGGAGGTGGGAAGAATTTGATTTAGTCGCTTGAACTTATTCGTTCCTGTTTAGGATCTTTATCTAAGTATATTCTTGTGGGTGTGTTTTCCCTTCAGACTCTTCATTATTTTAGTTATTTATGAGATTATTTTGAGATTCAGATTATTTACTTTAGATTGTAGTTGGATTATTATTTCGGGAACCAATGGTTTGTTCGGTCTTATTTACTCATATATGTGTCATGGACGGTTCAGACTATTATTTTGTGTGAATCGTTTATTTAATTATATCAGTTTTATTTCTGCATGTTGTTAGGTTTATAATAAGATTAAATTTGGCACTCGTTTATAATTTAACATAGGTGGTTAGTAACTTAAATGGTTTTCGACAGTGATGCTAAGAATGAACCATATGTGATTAATGTTTATTTTGATAAGGACTGATCACCCGTGATTATATTAGGCGGGGTGTCACATGTGTATGGAAGATACTAACTATAGGGTTTAAACTTGATTCACTCAAATATATTCTAGGGACGTAATTTGTGAATCAAAAAGGTTTTCTAAGATAAAAAATTTGACAAGTTTGCAAAGGATATGCAAAATCAATTATGGCTAAAGTCTTAACAAAAACAAATACAAAACTTGTATTTATAGGGAAAACATAAATTTCGGGGCGGTGGCACTCGTTCGAACGAAAAAATAGGCTCGTTTGAACGAGAAAAAGATCTTGTTAGAACGATAGCAAGGTCTTTAGAACGAAACTAAAATTTTGTTTGAACGAGCTTCAAACGACGCAAAACAGTACGCCCTCATTTTTTATTCGATCGAAGTAAACTTCAAACATCCACTTCAAACAAAAATGCACACTCAATTGAACAAGATTCTCACCTCGTTTGAACGAGATGCACGTCTTTTGAAAAAAAAATCCAAAAAATGCCTCGATGTTGAATAAAACAACTGTTTCAGTTTTAATTAAAAATAAACATCCTTGAATACATTCAAGGAATAAATTTGAACTTAATAGCATTATACCTTTGTAATGTGGAGATGATTAAAAGTTGGAGATGTATGATATTCGGACTTCGTATCGGCTCAAATCAAACGGTAGTGGGATATGCCAAACACTGAAGTAAGCCTAAGCTATTTGAGCAAAGACAAAAAATATGCTCTTATATAGCTCACTACATTAATGCTATGAGATGACAATGCGTACGTTAATAATATTTTATAAATGTGGGCTTTCTTACTAAATAACTTTGAATATTTATATAAGACTGTATTGGGTACTATGTTATGTAAACTAGATTGGCATGTTATATAGGATAACCTTTCAGCACCTAATTGCATAAGTCCTTTATATTTAATTTAATATTCATAAGCATTCTAGTTGGGTCACTTTGGTGACTATCAAACTATCCATTATATGAATATTGCATTATTTTATGGATTCTATAATTATTTCAACAAGCACTAATGTTTTCAAACCGCATAAATGGAGAGTGTGCTTATAAATTAAGGAAGGTTGTGGACTATTTGAAGCACCCAATACCAACCTTAACATAAAAATATATTACCCCTTAATATTAACTTCACAATTGCAACCAGACTCTTTGGAGTAACCAAATCACAATGGCTTAATCATAATGAAGTAATTAATAATTCGAGCAATCAAACCATATCCAGACTCTTTAATCAAAATATAGTATTTGAATGTTATAAGAAAATTCATCATTTATAATTTATTAGATTAGACTACTTTGATGAAATCATAACCTAATCGTGATATGAATGCTGAGAAGGAAATCTTAAGTCATGCTTTTAATATTATACAACTCATATTGGATATTGAGAACGCGTGTAATATCGATTTAAATTAAATTCATAAATTTCCATGTAACCCTTATTTAACGGTGGCTTTTGTGCAAAGGATAGATAATTACCTTTCGCAGCCCCTCCCCGTTATAAAATAAAGCACACAAACTCACAAAACGGTTCTTATATGCACAATTTCCTTATAAAAATTATCGTGCTTGGTTCGTTTTAAAGACAGGATTGAAGTGAAAACACCCAACCAACATGTGATAAAACAAGCACAATAATCAATCAAATCCGTGCATGTGTGCAATAAAGGAAACATGAGTCAAACATGTAGGTAATAACACTTAATTACATCTTAATGACTCCAAACATTATAAAGCACATGGATGAATTGACCTATTGTCTCAAAACACTATCAAATAGTCACATGAAAATAATGGAATGATGTTGTGACTTGGTCATCCAAAGTGTTCATCCATAAACGGTGCAACCAAAAAAAACAAAAATCTTTTTGTATTTTTCAAAAAATTTCAAAAAAAAATATATACAAAAAGTACATGTCACAACGCTAGAAAACATAAATATCATGAAACAAAAACTAGCGTATGACAAACATGCAAACACAATCATATATATGATATGGCAAGAGAAGAATCATGTGCAAGCAAACGGGAATCAACTTGTCTAAAATCTAGTGCCTCTAAAAGTGATTTCCTAACCCAAATAGATGTGAAACATCGTGCGCGGGCTTTGGGAACCACGGGAACACTAGACATAAACTTTCTAGGACTTTTTCCAAGATCAAAACAAAAACGCCTAAGGTGACCTTTCCTACCACAATGTGAACATGAGTAAACGGGTGGAATGACACCTAAAGTGTGATCTTTTCTAATGTCCTTGGGATTAATTGACCCTCTAAAGCAAATAATGGTTTTGGCTTTAGCACTAGAAGCATGAGAACAAGATGAGCCATTACCATCATAATCAAATCTACTTGAATCGTTTAAATCATTTTTCAACTTCAAAATATTTGATTCAAGCAACAAAATAGACTCTTCCCAAGACAGGGATTGCTTTTTCAAATTTTCAACAATTTCTAAAAGGGTATCCCTCTCCCCCTCAATTAAAGCAAACTTTTCCCTAAGAGTCTCTTCACGTGCCACAAATTCATTGATTAAAATATTTTTTTCATCTTTGGCACAAACACAAACCATCGAATTTTTAAGGTCCTCTAATTCTTTTTCTAAAAATAGGACCCTTTCATCACTCTTCTTTTTGGTAATTTTTAAAGAATCAAAATCAGTACACAAATTACCAAAGTGCTCACGACAAATATCACTTTGAGTTTGAAACGCTTGCAAATATTCAATCTTACTTTTAAAGAGAGAATTTTCTTTTTCCAAAACTTTAATTCTTTTGCAAAGATTCAAATTCAAACTTTTTAATTTTTAGCGCGGTCGTGAACTTTTTCAAAAATAGGCTCCTCATTAAATGGGCGTTCCATTGAAAAATTGCGATTTTTCACAAAACTGATTTTTCAAAAAAAAACAATATCACACGATTTTGCGGAAATTAGGATCACTCGATAATTTAGAGTAACCCGCTCTGATACCAATTTGAGAACGCGTGTAATATCGATTTAAATTAAATTCGCAAATTTCCAAGTAACCCTTAATTAATTAGCGTCTACTTTTAAACCAAATAAAATCAACCCATCAAATATAAAGCATGTGACACAAAGTTAAGGAAAAATCCCTGAAGGGCAAAACCTTTTATTTCTAGAACTTTAAAGAATTTACAAGACCATTGACTTACGTACAACCTGATAATCGCCCACAAGTGTAACGCACGGTGTCTTCGGTAAACCTTTAAAGTAACGGCTAGAAACAGTGTGACACAGAAATACCCGCAGGTGTCGGTTCTTATGTCGGCGGCTGGAAGTTTCCCTTTCTAGGAGGGCAGTAATGAAGAAGAGAACGACTTCTCCACAAGGGTTGAACAAACTCAAAGTTGTGTTCTTGGGTTACACAAAAAGATTCACAAAGGATTGGCAATTGTGTGAATAAAAAACCTAGAGTCTTGGGCTCAATAGGTGAAGACTTAGAGTATTTATGACTCTGAAATTCGTCTTGAAAAGTCTTGGAAAACAACTCCCCGAAGTTGGCTTTAAATAATAAAACTTTGAGCCAAAAAAATCTCAACAGATCTGGCGAAGTTTATCCCCGGTGGACCGGTCCAGCTTGAGGGCGGATCGGTCCGATTGACCGGATCGGTTCTTTTATTCTTAGGCGGATCGGTCCGGTTGTGACCGGATTGGTTCTTTTATTCCAGGCTTCATCGGTTCGCTTGCGGTCCGGGGTATACTGGATCTGCATCAAACGGATCGGTCCGGGTAGAGGGCGGACCGGTCCGGTTCGCCAATCTTTGATTCCTCTTCTTCTTTTGATATTCGGATCCGTTGATGAATGTATGAATCTTGAATTTCTTCAACGGTGTAACGGCGTACGACATAATAAATTGTTAATGGACAAAAATGTCCTTACAGATATAACAAGCACACACACACACACACACACACACACACACACACACACACACATATATATATATATATATATATATACATATATTAATCTAATATTTATAATTTTGAAAAAAAAATTAGGCACCTAATTAAACTTAACCTAAATATCAATTTAAAAAATATATATAAATCCTTTGAGGTTAAATTGATGCAAAGTACTAATTATTGTATATTTAATAATCGCAATTATAAACTTGTATAATCTTATAATGAATAAGTCATATCAACATGACATCAATAATCTAACATTCATAATTATATTTGGACTTGCGAATAACCAAATTTATACACAATAATTTAATATTTATAATTATAGACTATGGCATTTTGATGGACACCTAATCTAAGATAATATAAATATTAATGTCAAAAGCTTAACCATAAATAAAAATTCATAACAATATTTGGTGCATACCAAAAACATCACATAATATTAATATTGTTATAGCCAAAGGTAAGACAACTAATGTAGTTATTAAAACACATAAAAAAATCCAAAATATTTAATAATGCAAAACTTTGAGTAACCACTACGAAAGTGTTAAGAAACTTTTAAAATAATCTCCAATAAAAGGAATTTAAAAACAATTTGGAGAAAGAAATAGTTGTCAACTTCACTACTAAATATGACAAATTTAAGATTTTAAGGGCTCAAACGTACTCAAATAGGCAAAACAATGTCCATCATAAAAAAAGTGGTGACTTTGTTCATTAGGTCGTTCTAGATTGAAATAAAAAAAATCATGAAATTATGAGTAAGTTGGCAATTTTAATTTCAATCATTGTTTAATAGTGGCATAAGAAAACCATCATTGAAAAGGCCTCAAAATTTCATATTTACAGTTTTATAAAATAAGAAGATTTAATGGCATAGTTAAATTGCCACAAAAACAAATCACAATGAGGGAACGAAATCCAGGGTAATTAAAATTTTGGAATACAACTATCTCGTCTTATGAAATTTTCTTTTATGTGATTATAAATATATACCAAGTAATTCATTTGGTTGTACTCATATAGATCATAAGTTGGTTTATCCTTAATTGCGATTTAAATATTTAATTCATGGAGTGTGCGGAATATTTTAGTGTCATGAAACATACATGTACATATTACACAACGTATGTAAAAATTAATGTCAACTATTTAATTCATAGAGTGTGCAATATATTGTATAGTCACAAAACATACATGCCCAAAGATATTACATAATGTATGTAAAAATCAATTCCCCCAAAAAATATTATATGCAAACTTTAATGGATAATTAATGGTCCAAATATAAATGCATACACAATAATCTAATATTTATAATTGTAGATCAAGGCAGTTTGTTGTCTTCCTAATCTAAAATCATATGAATATTAGTGTCGAAACATTAATTCATAATTATATTAGGACTTTTAAGAAACCAAAGACAATAATCTAATTTATCGAAAATGTAATTATCAAACCCATAATCATACATTTAATATTCAAAGGATTATATTAAAACTTCTGGTCAATACTAAATGATACATAACATGAATATTAGAACAACCATTTGATGATTAAAAAAATATATGTAGTGATTTATGCCATAAAATATGGGAAAATAATTATTTTTCCAAAATTGATTTTTTTTTAGTTATCACTACATTAATATAAATAATCTTTTTAGGACCACTCTATACTTCGCGAAATTGTAAAATCAATTCTTAAGCGAAAGTTATTAGCATTGACATTATTATAAAAAATCGACAAAATTCGTTTTAGGTGTCTAAACAACGTCAACCCATCGAGATAGGGTGGTGTCTATTGTATACAATAAATTTTGTTTATTTCGATATTTCCAGGTGACCTTATGAATTTCGTAAAACTCCGCGCAAGAAAAAAGATCTGTAGCTAAAAACGTCGCTAAAAAATTGAGTAATTCATTAAATTTTAACCCAAATTCTTTTTGTTGGCAAAACTCATAATGGACAATCAAGACATTAGAAACCTAGGATCTGATACCACATATACATGTAATTAAAAGAACATAAAAATAAGATATAAAACATAATTTAATTAATCGAAACGTTAATTGATAATTTAATTAAACATGACGTGATTATTTAAAATAGGATCTTGAAATATCATGGTAATCACACCTTCAAATAATGCTTTTCACCTATAATCATTAGGAGGAACATAAAACAATAATGTAATCATATACCTCAATTCATGACTATGAATTTAGATTAGCGAAGCAGTCGACCTTAACGTAGTCCAATCGGGCTGAATTTCAGACCACAACTTCATCTTGTGTACGAAAAGAATATATTTCAATTTCAACGTAGATCTTCTGTTATGGCCAAAATACTATTCCAAAAGTTAACGTACTTTGAGTCTTTAAATTTCTCTCCTTTATCATACGATGTCATTATGTTGTCTTTCCATGTGTTTGAATGATGGAAAATCGGTCACTTATTTATAGGCAGGGACATGATCCAAATCTCCAACAGTCACTTGTACATTTGACTCTTGTTATTTTGAGTATCCTTTTATTAACCAAAGTCACTCTTAGTATTAATATAATTATGGAACACATTATGGCGAATTATTATTTCAAATAGTTCTAACATTGGGAAGTTATATATAGATGAACAATTCTTAATAGCTAGGACTCTAAGCCATTTTATCCTTCTAATTGAAGGTTATATACTTAGCTTTTCAATAAAGATATACTTAAACGGGAGCTCACAGACAAGGGTTAATCTCTAAAATTCTAATCAATGGTATTTCGGGTCGAGTTTTAGATCTACTAGATTTTAGCCCAGCGCGATGCGCGGGCTGTTGTAAAATTGAAAATAAAAATAAAAGTATACAACCTTTTCGAACTACCTTTACCATAAAGTTCTTCACCAAAAATAAAAATAACTTAAACAAATGATTTCTTCTTTCATAATTTCTTGAGATCATACCTTTCTTTTCCAAACATCAATAACATATGTGTATTCATTTATGATGTAATTAACAAGTACTATAAAAAGGGTATTGATCCATGTACGGAAATTTTATAATCAAAATTTGAAATCATTAACGAAATTAATATTTTAACACGGGTAGGAGAGCTCACGTATGCCATATTTTTTCTATTTAACTATCTATCCTAAAATATTTAAGAATAACATTTTCAATGAAAATTAGTAGGGAAAAACAGTTTGGTGAAAAGAATTATAAAATTACTAAATATTTAACATCTTTAAATGTTTTGCATATTTACTAAATGAAACTTGAGAAATGATGATTGAAAATTAAAGGACATACTGAACACAGAAACCCAAAGGAAAATTATTGGCCAAAAGGAATATACATATATGCATTTAAAATAAAAATAAATTTTGTATTACATACTAATTGAACAAAACATATTTTTTTTAACTAAACCCCGATTTATTCCCAAATCCTCACTTACATAATATAAGAATCCTAGATCAAGTCGATTTCTAAACAATTAGAATCAAGGGATTCAACAAAAAGCAACACAATATTGTCTCAAATACTTACCTAACAACTGATATGTAGGTTTGACCAAAGAAACACACCCTCATAACTTTAATTTTATAGTTCATCGTCTCTCAAACCTCTTAATAAAGAAGAAAAAATGAATTGCCATCAATTCAGTTCCCTTATATATATATATATATATAGAAGAAAAAAATGTTTGCCTTATTCCGGAGAAAAAGCTTGAACGTTAGTTTAGAGAGAAAGAGTTATCCAAAGGAGGTAGTCTCTTTTGGATTTTTTTAGAGAGGTTACGAAGGAAATCACAGAGACATAATTCACGTGAAGACATAATTTTTATATAAATATATTAAATTAGATAATATAAATTTTAAATAAATATAGTAAATTAAATTTTACATAAAATTTGATTTTACATTTCCAACGTAAAATACTTTGAATCTAAAATAATCTCCCTACTAGTTCCATACAATACTTTTTTGGAAACTCATAACCCTGCTCATTTCTAACTTATCATTGTACTATGTTGACAAGTCCTTCATCGCCTAACTATATCTATTATATAGCTCTAATACAGTAGATTAAAGGTATAAATAGGCATTAATGATGAATTCTAAACAAAACACCCGAGCGTTTCCTCTTTTCCCACATCTCTTTTATATCTCCTCTAATCATCTAAACATGTTCTATGTGACTTTTTCTCTTCTTTGACTTTTGAAATCCAATGGCTCTTCTTTTCACTTTCTGAACCTTTCTCTACAGATGTGTATCTCCTAGTATATATATATATATATATATACACACACACACACTAGGGTATGGTCGTGCTTAAAGGCACACTGATAATTATTAAAAGTATTGAATCGTGTAAATTTAAGTCAAAACTTTTTTGTACAACACAAATGCATAAAGAATTTAGAAAATTTGGGTAAAGTTTACTTTTTTTATTGGACTATCCACCCTATTTAGGAAATAAAAAACACTACAACAATAGTAATAGTCCTTCTTGGACCTTATATAAACAACATCAATTTAACTCAACTTGTCGAAATACAACTAATATATCACTAAATAAATTAAATTCGAGCAGAACTTCTTTTGTTTATATATGACTATCCCCCTTGTTTAAGAAATAAAACACTCGAACAACGACGATACTAATAGTCCTATAAAAAAATTGGTCATACATATACGAATTCGTTCTACATATATACAAATTGGTTAGGGCTCTGATTTAGTGCTCTGAAGTGTCTCTTCAGATTTTACAGTCCGACATTATATTGTCTAAAACACATGTGAGGAAAACAATTGGAAAATTAGAAAATTTAAGTCATAAAGTATTTGAACATATAAATATCCTTTTCAACATAACATACGTTCCTAGATTCTCATATTTGCTATCAATCTCACAATTTAAAATAAATAACATATTCAATTTTTCGGACATAACATATTAAACAAAATAGCCATAAATAACTTAAATGATGATTGATATTCACCTAAAGTTGATATTGGAGCAAATATTAACATTAATTGGAAATAGGACATATACACTCGAGCCCAATGAAATAATATGATAATATTTATATGGTTGACAGAAAAACATCGATAAAATTTATTAGAGAGAATAACCACACCTATGGCGGAATCATATGGATGTTTATAAAAATAAGCGATACAATAAATTTTCGGTATCAGGTCATGCACCATATAAATTATTCGAAGTTCAATGGTATAAATATACTGAATAAAGTTGTGTCTGATTAAAAAGTAATAGAGGAATGTGCATTGTGTTTGATTACAAACTAATAAAGGAATGTTATAAATATATTAAATAAAGTTGACCTGAGCTTTTGAAATTCCATATGAAGTTTGGCAAAAAAAAAAAACTCACCCTTTTAAGATTTTGAGATGCTCAGATGCAATTGCACGGACTGAAACTTGCTTGGGACTTGGGCTACAATTATGTTATTCTTAAAGGTTGCCAATTCTTTTTTAAAGAGACCTGGAAGATCCAAGTCGTCGATGCATATAGAGAGACTAACCCAGCAGTTGACTGGCTTGAAAACTATGCTATTGGCTTGGAGATTGAATCTCATTACTTTGTCGAAGCTCCCCATGGAGTGAAGGACCTACTATATGCATATCGGATGGGGAAAACTACCCTACACTCAGTTAGATTGAACATGTCAAAATCTAAGGACCTACAATGCATAAGCCAAAATTAAAACAACCGAAAAAACTATTGAATATGTTCCATAAGAAATAAACTTCAAAAATTGAAAACCAAGCTTAAGAAAATAATCAAAAGTTCCATATCTCCTCATATCCCACCTTTAACTATTTTATTATGGTGCTAAACTAATAAAATGGTATCTTATTGCACACAATTTCCCTTGGCTTTACCATCCCATCACCGTTGAAATATAAAAAGAGGACTATATATTATTTAGATCAAATAAAACAAAGACCAAAAAAGAAAAATTATAAATTCATTTAGAACACGTGTTTAAGGCCCAATGAATTAAACAATGACAAAGACACAGTAAAGGAACTTATATAGTTGAAATAGTAGCATGTTAGGACTATAAAAGTGTTAATTTGTTAACAGAACAATAAGAGAAAAGTGTACCAAGTGATGAAGTTTATGGATCAATAAAAGAAAGAAAAATTTATAATACATGTGAACATTTTCTGCTCTGTCGTGAGCATTCGATTTATGTTTTTGGTGCAAATGTAAATCCAGCTGGAACCTTGCCATGTAATATTTCATAAATCCCAACATAACTAGCAGCAGAATCAGAGGCCAACAGTACTAGCATCAGAAATCCTAACACAATCAAAGTTGCTTCTCACTTCAAAATATGTGAAAGAATCACGCCACGGTCATCTATTCTGACACTCAAAGGTAGTTTCTGAATATTAGAAGCAACATTGTTATCCTATTTGCGATTCCCATAGTCTAATGCATAGTCTTGAAATGTGTGAGCTATATGAATATCTAAGTTCCCCTTCCCATCCTGCCCGTCGACTATTCAGCTGCCATCTTCAGCCTAAAAAAAACTCTTCAAGTGAAGGTGAAGCACTCATAGATCATAGATTCACTTTCCAACTCATAGATCTGAAAAAAGTAGGGGAGAAATTACCTGTCGAGAAAGTGAACAGTTGCAATATCCATAAATAGATAAAAAGAAATGATAATCACAATTTAGTTCATCGGCCATGTTTAGCGGAATATACCTGATTGAGTCGATAATAGTAAATGAAAAAAATATAAATATACAAATACAAACCATAAAGTTAAAAATGTGCATATTACACTTCACCGGAATAGATACCTGATCGTTTCCATAGAGTTAAAACCATAAAGGTAAATAAATTGAGCCTGTTGGATTAACACTAAGCTCCCTAAAAAAAATAATAGACCCTGAAATCCTGAGAACTTGAAGATCTTAACTATTCAAATAAAGAAAATCGGACCAAGAAACTGTAATATCTCCAAGCAATGCTAATTAATATGGGACGAATCATTTCCCAACTTCACATGTCGCTATTGATTCCCTTTCTTTACCAACTGATCTGTAAAAAAAAGAAACAAACAAATAACTAAAAGTTAGAAAATAAAGTGCGTGATAGATCTCATTTGAAGGCCACCGTACATAAAAGATGGATGGGGCAATTTCAATAGTGTGGAAACATAGTAAGCTAAAATATATTGAATGTCAACTTACCTCTTATATAAAGTTTTGAACAAATAAATTGGAAAAGGGAAACTTACTTTACACCTCAAATTTACACATTCTACATATCTGTTGGAGATGATATAAGAACAAATTTGTCTTATGTTGTCTTGAATTTTTTTAGTCGCCTTGAAGAATTATTGAGAAACCGGTTGGTTGACATCCTCAGAACACGACTCATCCTCTATTCTCGATCTCGATCTGACTCTTATAGTTCATTCATTGATAATCTGGATGAAGGTGATGTATGCAGTATCATCGAAATCACATGTGACAGGAACACCAATGGATGCTAGCAACCGCTGCAGTAACGATCTGTTTGGCAGCGAGTAGGTGACGACACTGTTCCTTGATAGATAAAGGGATGCCAATGGATTCCACATGTACTGATTCCTCCTTTTGAAAATAATCTCTCCCATAGGATCAGTCCCAAATCTTGGTGCTATGATGTTGATTATAATAGCTATAATAAATCACTCCTTGGTCATCTCATACAAACCACCCCCAACAATCTTGGGGAAAAAGACGATAATTACTTACCCAAACAATACATCAAAAAATCAGAATGAACACTGTGAATATTACTAAACAAATTCATAGCACTGACACTTTTACCTTCAAATCTGCCAAATGTAGAAAGAAAACATGTTAATTCAAGTTTCAACTGTCAATTTAGGCTCATTTTAAAGCACGTACAATATGATCCTCATAAGGATTAAATAAATTGTTTCACGTGATCAAAAGATTCATATATCACATTCCTATAATATACACGAACCGAAGATCTAAACAAACAAAAGTTCTACCTAAATACTCCACTTAGTGTGCCTTTAATTTAGTGTGTCGATGAATAAACTTGCACTGAAACACAAACATGTGAGTCAAAAGTGATACAACCATTAAATGACATAATTGAAGTAAGCATGGTATAGAAAATAAAAACATATAAACTTTTTTCTACCTAGAGTCCAATGATTGATATATTGGTAGGGGTGGTAATTACAGAATTGACAATATAATACGTAAGGAAACAACGCAAAATTGGTGAGAAAATAACATGATAGGTCATGCTCATGTCATACTTTTTTTGGCACAGGACTCATTCCATTTCAAATATAAGCAGAGAATATTTCACCCATTGCTGAATAATAAACTCAAATCATGTCAAAAGAAAAAGTAAATGTAAAAGGAGTGAACACAATCATTTGCAAAGTATTTAAACCCATGATTTATCATATGCACCTCAATATATGTGGGTGTTCGTGTGTGTATTTGTGTGCGTTGGTAAGGTCAATCAATCGCTAAATCAAGGAAAAGGACTGTGAAAAACCTAAACTAACAAAGAAATTGAGCCAACATAACACCAAAGTAATGCATCTAGTGAGACCTAGGTAAGAAAATATAAGTTACACATCAATACTAAAAAACTTGGAATAATTCATCAATATTAATAATCTTTACATCACCGCATTTTTTAAAAACTACCGATATCGTTACATACGACCCTTATGGGTTTATCGTAAAACCAAAAGTCACGTGTCCAATACTCTTAATGTCATAATTTCATAAACCTCATCGGCATTTAATCAAGCGAATTGTGAGGACAACTTGGCCACTTACCTTAGGGTTGTTAAGCGACCAAGTCAAGTTACCTTAGGCCTGTTAAGCAAAATTGATTGATGAAGGTCATTCTGCATATAATTCTCCACTCCGAATGTGTTTAGGCTTGTTAAGCGAAAATGATTGATGAACAAAAACCAATTACCTTGCATAGTCCAAGATCTACCATTATCTTCTATATAGAAATGTAGCCAAGAAGTATTCCATACGTATCCAGTTTGCAAAATCATCATAAACTCAACAAAAAACACAACAAAATTTAAAGAATTATGCACTTAAAATACAAACTTGGTAAAAAGGATTGCACAGATAGACTATTCTAAATTTAAACAACTAATTCAAATATCATCAACCAAACTAAAACAAACTGTAATGGCCGAAAACGTACACCTCTAAAACCCGAAACACCACATGTCCACCAGCTAAACCAAAGTGAAAGGTAACTAATTATAAACACTCTAAAGCACTTTAATTGTCCACGGAGATGGACTCACAATAAAATAGTCGATTATTAATTGCACAAACATGAATCCATATTTATATTAAAAATCCAAACTAACCTAACATTTAGTTAGGGCAATATATTAAATCACGAGGGCTGTAAAAAAAATCATTTCAATCTGCAGTGTTAATTTTAGTGGGAGACAATAACATAGTATTTTAGTCGAGACAATAATACAACTTTTACAAAGACAACTGTTGTCTTCTGATGGCTATTTTCAAAAACCTTTACATAATAACACACAAAATAAAGTCTACCAATTCCTCGAACCCACATTTCTTATACAATAGATAAAACTTCAAATGGATCTTGTATCTAAGATGTATCGTAAGGAAGAATAAAGCACTAGGAGAGAACCGCATGAAACCATCACCAAAAAATACAACCATTTTAAACTCCCATCCAAAACCTACCTAACACAAACATCATAATAACAAAAATATAGCCTTTTGTATTTTAATAGACACACAAAAACTATACACACATGTTGAATCACATACCTGAAGCTGATAAAATGATGAAATGAAAAGTTTTCTAAAGGATCCAACCTGAAACGGAGCACCATCTCATACACAAATCAAAGATAACAAAATAATTAACCTCAAATTAAATACTCACCAAATCGAGCATTTAGAAATTAATATACCCACAAAATCATGCATTTATAAAACCACAAAATTGTAAAATTCCAAATAAGAAATACTACATGAAAAAATGAAAAATGGAAAAGAATAGTGAAAGAGAGAGAGAGAGAGAGAGACATTACCTGTAAAACCCAAATAAAAAAGAAATTAGGTCACACATTGAAAAATAGAGAGATGGAGAGATGTCGAAGAAAAAGAAGATAGAATGTTGGGGACAAATAGTGTGAGGAGGGAGTGAGTGAGAAAAGTTTGACCAAAATGGTATAATACCATTATACTCTTGTTTTTGAATTCTGAAAAAAGGGGGGAAATAAATTAGAGTGTGTTAAAAGTGGGGGAATCCAAATTTGTAAGGGGTAAAATAAATAATGTAAAACAAATCATAAAGATGACATCATAAGCCAACTTGTGACATAAGTTTTACTCCTTATATATATATATATATATATATATATATATATATATATATATATAGTAGTTCAAGCAGCAACAACAACTCAAACGATACATGTTGATAAACGAGGTGGAGATAGTTTTCAACAAGAACAACGCAAATGGGGATGAGAAAATTAGTGTCTGAACTGGGAGCAATCCTTCAGGCGTTGGGCTCTGAAACAGCACCGGAGGAGGTCCGGTGCGTGATGTCGGAGATAGATACTGATGGCGACGGTTTCATCATCCAGAAGGAATTCTCCGTCTTCTACGGAGGAGGAGCGAAAAACAAGAGAAGATAGTTTTACCACTTCAATAAACCCACTAAATGAAGAAATCATGCATTTATACCCACTAAATAATTTCAATATCAATAATAAATGTAATTTTGTACGACGGATAGTGAAATAAACAAAATAATATTTTTAATGAAAAATGTGTTATATTTATATAATGAAAATTATTAAAGAGAATTTGCAATCTCTCTCTCTCTCTCTCTCTCTCTCTCTCTCTCTCTCTCTCTCTATATATATATATATATATATATATATATATATATATATATATATATTATAAAATTTTATGTATGTCGCCCGCACATCGTACGGATTACATGCTAGTTTTTCATAATGATTATAGTTCGACCTTTGAATACTTAATCACACCACCAATTGTTCCTTGCTCTTTCAATATTTTATTAATGGGGAGGAAAAAGTAATGCTACCCATTATCAAAAGATAGTCTTAAAGCCCTCCCATCCCTTATCTTTCTTCAAACAAATGATATTGCTCCATTGATTTATACGTGAAAATCATCAATATTGGCTCAAACGACATAAACTCTACTTCGAATCATAACGAATGGCATGCCGTCCGCAGGAAAACACGTTCAAGATATCGTAGGTTCTACATTTATTTTTAAGGGTTCAGTTACTTTTATGCACGCTTCATACTATTTTGTTTTAAAAGTTTTCGTTTTCATCTGTGTATGCCACTAATGAATGACGTTTCTTCATCTCTATCCTAATAAAGTCTTTATTTTAAAAAAACTTATTAAAAAAAAAGACTCTATTAGTTGCTTGTTTTAGCCTCAAAATATTGTAACATAGGTTATTTTAGCGACGTAAAATGTTGACGTTAAAAAGGGACCAATTGTAATTATCAAAAGTTTCTTTAAACATTTTGTAATATATATTTAGTCTAAGGTTTTTTATTTTCTACTAAAAACTCCTTCAAACATCCATTTAAATAATATTGTCTTATTTTTAAACGTTCGCGTTAGCGACATTTCCTCATCAGAACTTTTTTTTTTTAGTATTTTTATGTGATGAGGGACTTTTTGAAACAAAATAAAAAATTTAAACTAAAAGTGTATTAAAAAATATTCAAGGAACTATTTCATAAATGCCCTCCAACGTGATTTAACAATTGTAAAAAATAATGTTAAAACCTGTAGAATATATAATAACATGTTTTAAAGACGTAAATAAAAAAAATGACAGGTATTGACATATTGATTAACTTTTGTTCAAAAATTGTCACCTAACCTAGTTAACTTGAAGTAAGATCATCCCTAAGGTCAGCACAGTTGGTCTCAAGTCTTCAATTTGTTCACGAGATGAACAAAATAAAAAATACGTAAAGCACAAAAAAGATTGAAATTAATTTTGACCGTTGGGTTGACCAAAATTTTTATCTTGCTGAATATATGTGTCTTAAGGACACACAATAAAAATTTAAAAATAATAAAAATAAAATTTAAATATATATATATATATATAGAGGCAGGCTCCTGTGCACACTAAGTTTGCACATTACCTTTTATATATAGTAAAAAAAATATTTTTGAGTTGATTTTTTTTGTGTGATATTTAAACATTTCAAGGAACCCATATAAAAAAAATCAGCTCAAAAAAACTTTTTTTGCTATTTTTTAAAAATCGGTCAAACTTTCGCAGTTTTTACGCCCTTTAAAAACTGCGAAAGTTTGACCCATTTTTTAAAAATAGCAAAAAAAGTTTTTTTGAGCTGATTTTTTTTATGTGAGTCCGTTGAAATGTTTAAATATCACATAAAAAAATTGGTGTGCGCCAGCACTAAGTTTGCACACTTTTAAAAGGTAATGTGCAAACTTAGTGTGCAAACTTAGTGTGCACAAGAGCCTGCCTCTATATATATATATATATATATATATATATATATATATATATATATATATAATGAACAAATACTTAAAAAATACTTTAATATTTATTATTTTAGGGACATATACCAAATAGTCCCTCGGACATTTTTTAATACCCATTTAGTCCAAACTTTTTTATTTTGCCTCAAAAAGTCCTTTGCCACATATTTTGGAGAGGGAGTGCCGCTGGCGCGGACCTCTAAAAATAAGAGGATATTGAGTGCTTGAGGGACTAAATGGGTTAAACTAAAAATATGTGTCCTTTTTAAAAAAATATATATTTATAGTAGGGACTATTTAATAATTGACCCATTATTTTAAGCCTCAAAATATATTCTCTTAGCAGATATCTTATTAGTATACGTGCATGTATTCCCTCACGTCATCACAAGATTTTTGTATGTATTCCAATCTTCTTTTACTCTATTATTAGTTGGTGTTGCCGGTTTCCTTGACTGATAATAAACACGCTTCTTTCTTCACAAGACCAGTATTGGTATACTTTTACTACTTTGTTCTATTTCTTTATTTCTTTAGAAGACAATTTATTCTTCAACTTCAAACTTTGGGGTGCTCATTTTCGCCAATTAGAATTCTTGTTCTCATTTTCCTTGAAACAGATTGGTAGGTAGGCATAACTTTTTCTTTCTTAAAATCTCATAGAGAAAGAGGTTTGGTGAGAATGGCCGCATATGAATCATCAACTCCGCCATCACTCGAAGATAAATCTGCCACCGCGATAAGGCGTCCGCGTGGGCGGCCACCGGGGGCGAAAAACAAACCAAAGGCCCCGATTATAGTAACCCAAGACGCTCCACATACACTCAAATCTCACCTGCTCGAAATACGGGCGGGGGAGGACATAGTCTCCACTCTCTTCGCCCATGCGCGGCGGAGAGAGAGGGGAATTTCCGTGTTAGGCGCCAGGGGCATGGTCGCTAACGTCACTATTCGACAACCGGCGGGGCATAACGCGGTGACTCTCCAAGGTCGGTTCGAGATTCTTTCTCTATCCGGGACGGTGCTACCACCTCCCGCGCCATCCGGCGCGAGCGGGATATCGATATTTTTGGCCGGGGGGAATGGGCAGGTGGTGGGAGGGTTGGTGGTGGGGAAGGTGGTGGCTTTATCTCCCGTGGTTTTGACGGCCGGGTTGTTTTCTAATGCGATTTTCGAGAGGTTGCCGTTGGGGGATGAGGAAGAAGAGGAGGTGGGTGGTGGTGGTGGTGGTGATTGTGATAATACTAATAATAATAATGATGCCAAGTGGAAAGATGATGTTTCTCAATCTTCGGGTGTCACCGGCGGCGGCGGAGGCAGCGGTGGTGGAAATAGTGGTTTGTTTCCTTTTATTAATGCGGGAGGTAATAATAATTTGGCTAATAGTAACTATCCTCTTTTGGCTGCTGATTTGTTTGGATGGGGTGGAAGTCCTACTGCTGCTAAGCCCTTATTTTAGGGAGAGAGAAGTATGTATTTCATCATATTGCTGGTTTGTGGTTGGAATCATAGCGCTAGTTTTGAGGATCAAGGTTAGTAAGTCCAAAAATCATGTTTATATTGCAGATGTAATTTGTTACTTTTAGTTTTGATAGTTGTATTCATTTAGGTTTTGAATGTAACATATCAGTCTTATGACTCTAAGGGGCACAATGAATGTGCATTTTATGGTTTGTGCAATTTTTCCTCCCTCGGGAATTAATATGTTGGTAGTCCTTTTTTCGGCCATTTCCAATTAATAGTCTCAAATTCTGCTTCTACATGACATAAATTAATGAACAAGAGAAAAACTGTAATTTTGTTGTATATGATGAAATCGATGTCAAAAGTTGGGACACGAATGTGTAGTAGTTGCGTGCACTTACGGGTCGACTTGTTAGACACGGTAACACAAAAGACTACACGATACGTGCCACGAGCCCCGTATATATAGTAAATAAGTTATTTAAACTCGATATCAACCGAATAGGACGTGATGCAACTTGTTGAAAGGTCATGCTAGTGCACATGCCATATTTTTCTTTCACGTCTCATAACCTAACATTGATAAACACAGTGTGTATTTATTAAATAAATTAAACGAAAAATATATATAATTTGAGTTTGGAAATCAAGAGGAATAGAAAAGAGGATAAATGTTGTGTATTATGTAGGTGAATAGTCATAAGAATACAAATATTTTCCCGTAATGAGAAATTTTTTCAGCTGCATAGTTCATGACATATAATAACTACGTTTCCACTTCTTAAAATTTTTGTCATGGTTTTTATAACGATAATTATGTGTATTTATGTCTCTAAACAAATTTCATGATTCCCCTTGTTCAAATTAAATATCATTAAACTTCATTACTTGTTATAATTTATATTTTGATGAAAAAAAGTGGAAGATTGAGAAAGAAAATGCAAATGAGGACTGATATTAAGAGTTAAATAACAATGAACACACAAATA
The DNA here is from genome assembly GCA_949130495.1 of Sambucus nigra. Lineage (NCBI taxonomy): Eukaryota > Viridiplantae > Streptophyta > Magnoliopsida > Dipsacales > Adoxaceae > Sambucus > Sambucus nigra. The sequence goes on from OX422211.1 coordinate 37,161,407, forward strand.
ATAAAAGTGGAGACACACTTTTTGATTGAGTCCATCTACACCGACTCTCAATTTTTACTCATGGGATACGATTCGTCGACGTGTCGCATTAATATTGGATCGTGCTTGGATTCCACTATACCACATTAGTGTGGGGTTCAAACACGAATCAGTACGGGTGCGATACGTCAGTGAGTCGCACCCGATGAATCGAAAATGGGAGTCAATCTAGAATTATTGTTTCTTGATTTAGTAATTTCCATTTTATTTAGTACTTTGTATTTTATATTTCTCTTTTATACCTCAAGAAAACTTGAAAGTTAAATACTAAAGACCGTAGCGTGCCACCTATATCTGCACCATGTTCAAAAGCCACTTTGTTTAAGTTTATTTAGCATCTAGTTTTGAAAATTACAAAGTTTAAAAAGTATGTCATCACAGCAAAAGTGTTTGTTTTCACGGTAAAAATACAATCCTCATTTTTCACATATAATTATAATTTTTTATGTTTGGCATTAGATGAACCTAACACGTGATCGTTAATTGATTGCTCTGATACCATAATAAACATTGAGGCTTAAACCACAAAAAACATTTGCGGTGTCTCAAGATTGTATATACTAATATCTATGGAGTACGTGGTGCGATTGTGTCATTGGCCATTACATAGTTTCTTTGAAATCATGTTAAATATTGAAGTATCACACCCAAAATTAATTTTTAACACGTGGAGTGGATGATAATATTATCTATTATGGTACAAATCTATAAGTTTCGCGTCGACACGCTAATTTAATACATTTGATGCGATTCAATGATGTATTGTATATATATTGGCTCGTGTCAGGACTTCACACAGGCGTTACAACAGTGGAGTTCAAACGCGAAACAATACAAATGCGATACGTCAATAATTCGTATCAAATAAATTGAATTTGTGTGTCGAACTATAATCACCTCATAGTAAAAGCGTGTTAAGAAACTTTAAAAAGGGAGCACTAAATAAAATAATTAAAGGTGACAATTAGTTTTGACAAAGTGTATTAAAGCACTACTTTAGAACTTAATCATAATATTAAAAGACTTAAGCTAGTCGAACTTAGATATATTATAATTGTTCACACATCACTCATTCGTCTCCACAGGTTGCCCACCATTGGTTTGTCGTTTTCTTAGATTAAAAATATTACAATAATCTATTTTTTCAGTTGAAAGGACGTTTTGTAATTAGTTTGTAAAAAAGTATTAAATATAATGTTATTTAATTATGAATTCATTAATTTAATTAAATTTTTGCATGTAATTTACTTTTTAACAAATGAATCTTTGATCTTTATTTTTTATATAAAAACACGCATTAATTAATAGAAAAAGACGTACCTTGATTTATTGATGTGATTCAAATTTCCCTAGAAATTCGTTTTGAATCTTTTAAATAATTAATCCCGTAAAACTTTCTCAACATTTATAGATAATAATAGTTTGAAACTTTTGAATATCTCCCTCTTATGGTGTTGTCTTTTTTGTGTAAATTATTAATATACTTTCATCTACTCTATATAAGGAGAAGAGACCCTGAAATCTGTAGTTAGATATTATTTTTACCATACATCACGGAAGAAATTAATTCACCATCATTATCCTAATATTCTAATGACTTACTCAAAATAAGCCTTATCAAAATTGATTCTTATATAAATCACATTAAGTTGAGCACTAACATTTAATTAAAAAATCAATTTAAAATTTTGTTTAATTTCAAAGTCAATATAACAATCAGATATATCCAATACAGTTGACCCAAACCTATAATGCGTTGCGTAGTCTTTTTTATTATTGTATCTAGGGTGTGTTTGATAACAAAGTTGAAAAATAATTTAAAATTAATTCATTTTCATTCAAAGTTGGAAAATTGGTGAAAAACAATAAGAGTGACATAGTCGTACTTTTGGAATTTTTCATTGAAATCAATTCTTCAGTGTTTGCGTAAGAAATATTTTTCACCAACAATAATTATGAAACACTTTCATATTTATGACCTTGTTTTTATAGAATGTATTTGAAATCAAGCATGCAAAAAGTAAAAAAATAAACTAAAATTACAATTTTATACGGTTAAAAATTCTATGCCAATAAAATGAACCCTTAATTATCCATTTTTATTGAAGAATGATATTGTTCGCTAATTCCATGTAAATTCAATTAAGCAATAGTTTTATCATAGCTTTCTCATAACTGTTCATAGCTTCAATATTAAGGTTGCGTTTGTTATTTTATCTGAATCTGAAGTCTGAATCTGAAATCTGAAGACTAAATCCGAAGTCTAAAATCTGAATATGGAAAATATGTTTGTTATTATGTCTGAATGTACCTCTGAATGAATGTATTTAGACTGATTCAGACTTCAGACGTAAGTCTACCTCTTAATCATTAAGAGTCAAATATAGCCGTTAGCCTCTCAATCAATTAAAAAACAAACATTTTTGGGTACCTCTTAAATTTGAATGGTTCAGATTTAGACTTAAGAAGTAAAAACAAACAACACCTAAGTAAATTCAGTTAATCTTCTTATTGCATGTCTCTTGCAATTATAGACGAATGAAGAATCCATTTCTTTACTGTAAATGAAGTTTAATAATTAATTTATCAACGTAATGCATTCTGCATCTTTCTTTAATTGTATAAATTTCGTGCGTAGTAGTTCAAGATCAACTTTGATTTATTTTTTGTGATTCAGGGACATGTTAAAATTTCATTAGTTGGTATTTTAAATTATAGATTATGTACTTTTAAGACTTAAAATAATATTGATTATGGATATAGGACAACATACATATTACAATAGGTCCTAAATTTACAAAATGTTTGTAAATTTATTCAAAACTTGGGACTAAGACTATAAATAAAATCTTTGTTGTCCTATTTCCAAAATACATATTACAGTAGGTCCTAAATTTACAAAGCCCCTTTAAATTATAATAGCGTACCACAAACACTAATCAATACAATTTAAATATGCCAACAAGTCCAAAACTAATTCTGAGTCAACCCAAAATTACCCATTTGATTAGATTTCATTGAGAATACTAAAAAGCAAGTAAACTTGGGATGGATAACCAAACATATAAAAAAAATAAAAACTTGCTAATCATTTTATTATACTAGTGCATACACCATTGTCTTGTCGACTCTTATTTTCAACCATTTCCTTCTATATTTTCTACCAAATCACATATAATTTTCAATAAAAATGGTTGAATAATATACTTTGATATAGTTCAATGGACTTGTGTAATTAGATACATGCGTAGACTTTTTCATCATCATTAAATTATTTGTTATACCACTATTAAACTCCTAACACAATGACTAGCACGATATGTTAGGATTAATTTGTTTTTACCTTTTAAATCTGAATCTGAATCATTCAGGTTAGGAGGTTATTTTTTAAAAATATCAAGAGGCTAAATGACTAAATTTGCTTATTAATGATTAAGAGATAAAATTACTTTTGAATCCGAATCCGAATCTAAATCTAACTATATATATCCATACGCAAGTTCATCCAAATAAAAACAAACATTTTTTTCCAGATTCAGACTTCAAATTTTCAATGAAAAAATAAACGCAATCAAGCGCTCGTGATAACTTGTAATTTCAAATTTGTGACTTAGAGATTATAAAATTTAGTTTCTGGTGTACACACAAGCCTTAGAGACTTATTGTCGGCATCGCCTTCGGTTAACCTTGATTAGTGTTACCAAGCGGTTCAGGCGACAAGAAAGATGTTTAAATGGCGTTTTAGTAACTGCAAAAAATAATGTTAAAGTCGCTACGATATTTTTAACATGTTTCAAAGACATAAATAATTTTTTTTTGGATCAAATATCAAATAGTCCCTCGAATATTTTTTACTACACATTTAGTCACAACTTTTTATTTTGTACTAAAAAGTCCCTTATTCTCTTAACTTTAAAGGTACGTGCCAGTGGTATGGTAAAGCCTTCTTAGCATGTTGAAGGACTTTTTGGTGTAAAATAAAAAGGCTTGGACTAAATGTGAATTAAAAAAAGTTCGATGGACTATTTGGTACATCCCCCCCCCCCCCCCCCCCCCCTTTTTTTTTACAGGTATTGACGTATTGATTTAATTTTTTCTCTAAATTTGTCAATTTTGGCCATGCCTAATTAGTGTAAGAACTAAAAATAGAAAACCTCACTAACGTGTAATGGTACAAAAATGATTGAAACTAACTTTAACCGATGGGTTCTTCAAGTTCTTAGCTTGACCATAATTCTTATCTTGCTGAACCCTAAAATGGAAAAGAGCTTTGTAAGTAGACATACATTCCCTCACGTTATCACAGGATTTTTGCATGTATTTAAATTTTCTTTGCCAACTTCTTTTTCTTCTTTTGCCAACTTGTTTTAGTAGTTGGTGTTGAAGGCTTGCTTGACTAATAATAAGCCCTCTTCTTTGTTCACAAGACTCAATATTGGTGCACTTTTACTACTTTGATCTATTTCTTTAGAACACAATTTATTCTTCAACTTTCGGGTACTCATTTCATTTTCCCCTAAATAAGTTGGTACACAGAGACTTTTTCTTTCTTAAAACATCATAGAGATATAGAGGTGGTAAGAATGGCCGGATAGGAATCATCAACTCCGTCATCACTCCAAGATAAATCCACCACCTCGACCCCGACCCATCGTCGGGCAGCCACCGAGGGCAAAAAACAAACCAATGGCCCCAATTATAGTAACTCAAGACGCCCCAAATATACTTAAATCTCACTTGCTCGAAATACGAGAAGGGGAGGACATAGTTTCTACTCTCTCCGCCCACGCGTAGTGGGGAGATGGGAGAATTTGCGTGCTAAGCACCACTGGCACCGTCCCTAACGTCGCTATACAAAAACCGGTGGGGAATAACGCGGTGACCCTTTGAGGCCGGTTTGAGATTCTCTCTCTTCGAGACGGTGCTACCGCCACCCGCACCATCTGGTGCAAGTGGGATATCGATTTTTTTGGCGAGCGGGAATGGGCAGGTGGTGGGGCGGCTGGTGGTTTCATCTCCAATGATTTTTACAGCAGAGTTGTTTTCTAATGCGATTTTTGAGAGGTTGTCTTTAGTGGATGAGGAAGAAGAGAAGGTGGGTGGTGATAATAATAATGATGCCTAGTGGAAAGAAGATGTTTCTCAATCCTCTTGTGTCACCGGTGGTGGTGGTGGTGGTGGTAGAAATAATGATATGTTTCCTTTCTTTAATGTGAGAAATAATAATTGTTATCCAAAATGATGTTTTAATTAATTTACAGAATGTATATATATATATATATATATATATATATAAACACTATTTATACAAACATAATAATCTAAAACACATAGAAACATAGGGGGATACTAAATTCAGAATTTATTGATTGAGGCAAGTGTTGGATAGTGTGAGCTTGGGATAATATTTGCTCCACGTTCGTGATTTACAAATTCGATGACAAACATCTCTCAGGATATAACAATTACACCATGCAATAGTTGTACTCCAAATTGCAAGGTTTTTTATGAACCAACAAAGAAAGATTTTTTTTTACACGAAAAAGGAACAGATTCAGACAAAAGTTGTCTGAAAAAAATACTTAAAAACAAAACCGAACCCACCTATTTATAATAAATAACTTGCAGTAAAAAACGGTTGAAAATATTCTAACAATCACAACTGTAAAGATAAAACTATGAAAAATGAACTATCTCAACAGTCACTACTATTGAGATAAAATAGTTAAATGGAATAATAAATTGGGCCAAAAAATAAATAAAATAACCAAAAACATTGGACTCAAAAATTAAATAACATGCTCAATAAAATTTCTCCAAAAAGTTAAAACGTTGGCCATGTCAAAATCCAAAGCCCATGACCCACGCACGTGCCGAGCCTGGACGGGCGGGCGGTGACGGGGGCACGCATGTGGGCTTGGAAGTCGATTCAACCCCATATAGGTCCTCCTTCCTTAAAAGAGTTTGGATATTCAAAGGGAACCAAGCCTTTAAGTCAAAATGGGTTATAATATAACACACCTATTTTTCACATTCTTCCTATGCGGGACAAGAGCTTTAACATAACACTTCAATGAAATTACATATTGCAAATGGGTACTTTGAGCTATAATTTTTTATTCATTAATTTATGATTTTTTACATGCGTGTATATCACATTACATTCCTTATGGAGGAGAATGCATCACACATTCAAGTCGTCTCGAAAGAAGTGTGGATTCCTATTAAATTGACCCCAAAGTTTACCAAGATCTTATTTATCAACTTAATTAATGACTATAAATTATAAGAAACCCCCCATGAATGAAAATGACTGGATCAACATAAAAGGCTATATAGATAGTAATAGAGATCTACAGAAAATTCCTACATTACGAGAGATAACTTTTGGCCTTGAATATTTCTTAGTGAGAGACTATCAAATTTACTTACTGATTAATGAACACGATGTCTTAAACTGTTCAATGTTTTGGGTAAATCTAGATAATGGACTTCACACGGTAATTCTTCGAACAAAGTTAGTTCTTTCATTTGTGTTCATTTTGGCCATGAACAATTCTTGGTAAGATGAGTCCTTTAGAGAATCTCAACCTTTTGAAGTTCACATCTAAGCGACCCCTTTACACTCGCATAGATAAATTCTCATTAAGAGTATTTTACTATACCCTACTTGATTTTTCAAGATATAAGAGTCGTTGTAAGATAAGCTTATCCTTACTTACTTTGTAGGTAACACTATTTTATCATAAGAATATGTATGAGTTTGTACTCTCTTCAAAGAGCCAAGATTCAGTCGTACCGTTGAACCTACATCTTAGGATATCCAATAAGCTAGGTCAGGTTTCCATGAAGATAACTCTATTTTGTAGGCTTTAATCCCATTCAATTGGATAAATTATGGACTTTCTCTCTGAGAATGTGGGGATTCTATGGATTGATTCGTATATTTGTCCAACCACAAACAAATTCAATTTTAACAAACTTTGAATTAATTTAGTGTGCATGCAAATATGTGGTCCAATTAAATATAGCAAACCAAGAAGGCAAACATGCGAAGAAGTGGGGAAAAAATCCCTTTTGGGTAAATCCTTTAATTCGGCACTGTACAAGATTTGATAGACACGATATGACTTACAAAATACTTAGCTCGCTAAGTATGAAGCGTAGTTCTTTGAATTTTCTATAGCAACATCAGTGTACAACATCGCCTACAGGAAGTAGTCTTCCCTTGGTATCCACCGATCATCCTTCTTCTTCAATAGTAGAGCCTTTGATTCTCAAATTAGAAGTAAAGATGAACTCTATAAGGGTTCTTGAATATGAAAATGTTTTCCTTAATCTGATAAAGTGATCTGCAAATTTTCAAGGGGTTTGGATGATATTTGAAAGAGTTTGATCACAAATGGAACTCTAAATGGGTGTGGAAAATCTTGTAAAAGAGTTCTTTAGATTCTAATCCCGCATCTCTTTTCATGGGGAAGGTTTTTAAAAAAGGATAAACATAAGAGATTTGGATCAAATTTAATTAAAAAAAAAATCCCATTCTCTCATTCGAATGATCAAGTGTCTCATTCAAACGACATGCCCATTTTCGTTCAATTAGGCTTCCAACGAAAATTTGAACGATGTTCCAACGCTTTATGTAAAATTAACTCATTAGATTGTGGGAGCCCTCATTCTAATGACCCAATCTCATTAGAATGATTTCTAATGAGGTTTCAATCGAGATTCCAGAACTGACCATAAAGCGTCGATCCAGATTTCGTCCGAATTATAAAACTCGCTTTAACGACATTGCATATCTCATTCAAATGACAAGAAAGACTCGTTCTAATGAGTGGACGAAATTTTTAAAATTTTCATTACAAAAAGTTTAAAAACATTTTAAAATAGACACTCTTAAAATATAAAAATCGCTAGAAAAGTAAAGGTTGTACCAAATTATCATAACTGTTCTGAATGTTGTTGAGATGAACAATTCTTCAATCTTTCCAAAAGTCTTCAACATTATCTTTGAATCCGTAGAGACAATAATGATGGTGTTGTATAACAAACACCTGCCCCTGTGATTTTGACTGTCCACGTTTAATTTGGTAACTTCGTACGACCCAATTGAGCTTTAAACATTGTAAGTTATACCATGCGCCGAATTTGGTTTTTTTAAGGCTTGGGTTCAATTAAATGGATTTAGAATGGAGTTATTTGTGATTTGATGAATCAAGGGTCGTTCGAATGAGACCATGGGTCGTTAATCTCACTAGAACTAAGACTAGGTCATTTGAATGACTTGCCTCCTTCGTACGAACATCCACTTCAAATAACTCATCCATGTTTATAAAACCTTTTATCATTAGATTATCGTTCAAAGTACGTTCAAATGACATAGTAGTTCTCGTTCGAATGAGACAACAAAAATTTGATTCTGCAGTTTCAGTAAATGCTATCACGATCTAAACTTTTGGATTAAGACACGTGATATACTCCCATATCAACAGGTTAAATCGGGGGTTGAGATTTAAGTCATTTTTTAAATTTAACACTTAGGATTTTAAGAGTATTTAAAGGGTGTTTGGCGTCATTTATTGCATTTTAAATCATATTTTCTCTCTCTAGCTCTTAAAGCTTCTCTACCACCCTATCACCACCACTCTTCCACCTAAACCACCATATTTTAACCATTTTCCACCCTATTTAAGTCTAGAAACCTTATTTGCACCATATTTTAGGCAAGATATCATTCTATGGAGATGTTATTAGGGATTTTTAAAGAAGAAATGAAGAAAATTAATGTTGTTTAAAGGGGGTTTTGATAGGAGATATCATGGAGAATGCTTGTGGAGCTAGGCAACCTCCTTAAGCCCAACTTAGGATATGGGAGGTTTCCATCATCCCTCTTCTTCATTCAACCATCTTAGAGATTTTTTAGGAGGAAAACCCTACTATTTAAGTTAAGAACTCACTCATTAGTATTTGGTCTTGTATGTAGAGTTTTAAGAGTAAAGTACATGCACGTTTTATGAAGGTTTTTTCTCATGATTTATATAAAAAAAAATTACCAGTGGTTTCAAGTTTTGAGAAAAGGATATGTTTTCAAGAAGAGTTGGTATTTAAACACTTATGAAATAAAATGTTTCGAAGTGATATCTATCTTGTTAAGATATTTTATGTGTAAAGTTTTAGAGTTTTCTTGAAAATATGGGATTTCTATGAAGTTAGGCATTTATTTAGGTTTTGAAGAACAAAAATGTCCTTTAGTCTTAAAAAGCATGTTTTCTCAAGTATTATGAAATTTCTTATGTTAATCATGTATTAAACTCATTTTTATGGACTTTTGGACTTATAATCTCTCTTCCCAATGCATAAAATTGTAATACTTTCATAATGAGCATATAAACAAGTATAATAGAGGTATTTATGAGTTTTAACATGAAGTGAAAAAAATAGAAAATTTCATTCCCTAAAGTGTTCTAATGAATATTGAGAATGTGATAGGTATATATTTTCAAGACTACATGTGTCACTACTAGAAAATGATAATTAATGATAGCTAATTTTCTATCCCAAAAGCCCATTTGCTTGGCCCTAGTAGTATTTAGGACAATCATAAGGACAGGAAGAGTTGTGCTATCAAGTGGGTATCATAAAAGGCTGCTATCCTTTTTGAGTTTTTAGGACAACAGAAAGCCGTCATATTTTCTCTGTCCTTTTAAATCCAAATACTACTATATGTTTATAAGGACAAATATTGTTGTCCTTTTAAAAAGGAGTATTAGGGACATAATTAGTTGTCCCAAATAGATTTTGGCGCATAAAATGTGGCGCCAAATTAATATTTTAAAAAACAGTTATAGTTGTCCTAAAAGATGAATATATATATATATATATATATATTGTTAGAATCTTTATTGTAGTCAGCCTAAATTCAATTTCTAATATAATAAAAGTAAATTAAAAAAAAACAAAAACGCAAAGTCATATTATACCAAAATTTAACCTTTAAAATAATAACAAAACCAAATAGTATCTAATCACACTGTTGATACCAAATTTAGTCTGCTGACGTGGATTAACTATGTAAAGACACATGTCAATCTACATGGCACCTACAAGCATTTTTGAACAACATCTTGATGTCGAGGAACTCAACATCCCCGATCAACTCAGATGCTCCGAGCACTAATGTGTTATCCGAGGAACATTACTGCACGGAGCAACTCTTGAGTACCGAGCTACTCAGGCGGTCCGAGCTGCATCTCGTATAGAGCATTAATATCAGGATATCCAACAGATTGACTGCGCATTGAATGCTTATTATTATTGTACAGAGGTACACGCCTATTGGACAACCATGTATTATCCTTTCACATGTATAGCCTCAGGGCTATAAATACATTGTATCATCCTCATTGTAGGGGGGCTCGAAATTTCTTGGTAAAACCTGTTATCGAGAATTCCCAAACAGTCAGTAATAACGAAAATAGTGGATGTAGGCTATTCTTATAAGGCTGAACCACTTTAAAATTCTTTTATCTTATTTATTTTTATCCGTGATTGAATAATTAGAGATAGTCTAATTTTTTACATCAACACACACTTCACAAAATAAACACCACCACATACTTTCAAATAGTCATTTCCACTTCAAAGTTAGTTACATAAGTACATAGCAAGCGTGGTTACCGAAAGTATTAACTATTAATATTGTTGGTAGTGGGATTCCTGCCTCTCATAGCATACGAGCGATTTCAATCCTAGCTTTTTTTAGAGTTTCTCTCTTAGTTCTCGTGACACTTTCTTGTATTTCATTTTCTAAATATGCAAGCACCATATCAATTTCTTCTTGATGACGATTCTCTCGTGCCTCAACCTCTTCCCGATAATGAGTACCTCGCTCATTGGCCTCCTTCTCTAATTGAACAATCTCATTATTACAATAATGAGATGATGTGGTTGAACGCAAAGAAGTTGGTTTAATTTATACTCCTATGCACAATGCCCATCCAGGTTCGTGAAGTCCTATCACATCCTCAAATATAACTTCCCTCACTTTAACTCTAGTTTATTAATCCAGTGGTAGCACATCATATTGTCTTTTAATTATTTCCTACAAATAGAGAAAAAAAAATATAGCAGAATCAACCTTTTTTTATAATTGAAATTTGCAAACATCCACCAAAATAAAATTCGTAATGTAAATAAGTCGTTTACATTACAATTACACACATATTTATACCTCTCTACCAACCGCTCTATCATCGACATCGTATGTGAGATTCTTTTTCTTACGTGTCCATCTCCAAACACTCAATTTGTTTATAAGCTTCTTTTTTTACTTCATGTAATTTATATAAAAATAGAAAAAATGTTAACAAAATCCAAAAAGAACATATATATAATCATATTAAAGTAAGAACATAAATACTAACTTGTTGCGTTATTACAAGAATTGAAGTTCTCCCAATTCTAGGGTGTGAACAAAAATATGCTTGGTTAATTATATTCTTATTTTCCACTCGCTGCAAGTGAAAATAAATAATTTTAATGACATTTCAAGTAACTTGTAATTTTTGTATATCCTCACCACCGATACAATGTATTATTTTTTTTAAATTTCGATAGACTTTCCTTTGTTTTTACACGTAATCCAACCTATTTAATCATCAACATTAACATCAATAATTCAAAAAAACATATAAAATCCCTTCCACCAATAAAAAACAGCCCCACCCTCCCCCACACATCCCACCTGAACTCAACATTCCTCACACCCCACCCTTACCCAAACTAGCCCCCACATCCCACCGAACCCAAAGCAGCATCCCCCCCCCACCTGAATCCAAAATAGCCCCCACCCTCCCCCACAAACCCGCGCCCAAACCCAAAAGATACCCACACCACACCTGAACCAAAACAACCCCCACATGACCCAGTGTTACAATGTATTATTTTTTAAAAATTTCGACAGAGTGTCATTTGTTTTTATATGTAAGTCAACTTATTTACTCATCAACATTTACATCAATAATTAAAAAAACATATAAATCCCTTCCGCCAATTCAAAATAACCCCCACCCTCCCCCACACATCCCTTCCACTAATTCAAAGCTAGCCCCCACATCCCACAATTTCAAAACTAAATCCTACATCCACTATTTTTTACATGTAATCCAAAAAGTTCTAATGAAAAAAGAAAGAGATGTGATACCTTTAATGCTTCTTGACCCCCAAAGTTTCATTAAGACTTTCCATTGATTCAGGTCGACTTGAGGGGTGTAGTTGCTAAATGCTCCTCATACGTGTTCAATTATGTATAGTACTTCCTCTTGGAATCATAATTAAAGTATCTCCATTGAACTCCAATCTTATGCAAACATAGACTTTGATAATTATCTGGTGCATTTGTGTTAATATAAGAACGAAAAATGCTTTACTTAGATATATTAATGATTCTAAATAATCAATTTTACTAAAACAAAATTGATTTAATATTACTTGCACTTGTTCCGAAACAAAGTCAAGTTATAGTTGATCCATTTTAGCCTGAGAAGGCCAAGTCAAAGTAAATAAATCCCCTTGGCGTGAATAATAGCCGAGTTGACTCGCCAACTTCTTCTCATATGGTCCAATTGGTTGGCAATCTTCATCCCAACCAATTATTTTTTTCTCACCGTTGCCCAATTCATTACATTGCTTGGAACTCCCTCTAAATTTCCTCTTAAGAGAGGATGTACATCACCTGTACAAAAGCAATGAGAAAGAATACATAAATATTTACAAAATCCTATTATATATGTATATATATTTTAGTATATAACCTCATGTGAGATTAACTGCGACTCATCTTCCACTACACGAGAGGGTGCACCATCAATGTTACCTATTGAAAAAACATTATTAACATAAGCACACAAGAAGTGGCGCAAATGAGTATATTGTGTCAAGTGCAATATTTGAACTCCTAGAGAAATAAAAATTTATATACATGAATCTGAGATGGGGGGTGATGCATGTCGCTCTGCTAGCAGACGAGGATCTTACCATAATGAATCTATTACAACAAAACACTATATATGATTATTATTGTTAATTAAAACATAATATAAAAATAAGATAAACATATGTCATATGTCATAGTGCTTACATATATTCATGTTACTTTATAATTTAGCAACCCTTATTCTTCATCCATATCATCCTCACAATCATCACCATCAGGCATAGATGTATCAATTATGGATCCATCTATACCTTCTCTCGCCCAAGACATGTTTTGATCTTCTTTCAACTCTTGCATACTAAACGACTCAAATAGATGGGCATTTAAGTCTTCTTTCGCAATTGAATAACTATCAAACCTATTTATAGGCGTCATTTGAACAACTACATGCCATTGTGGTTCCAAAGTCTCTCAGCCCCACAAATGGAACACTTCTCTAAAGTCTCATTTTTATTTCGAAATAACATACAACTATTAAGGCATGCATCCCACGTTTCATACTTGAACCCCAAATCAATAGCGCGCACGTTGGCTTGATAAAAGGATTTGGGAACTCTTGTATTAGGAAATGTCTTCTCTAATAGTCTTAGTAACATTGTGAAAGAACTATCCGTCCATCCATTAAGTTACTTTAAGTGTATGAGTTCAACTACAAATAAGAGTTCAGTAATGCCCACTGGAATTTTTTTATACAACTCTCTTTTCGCTTCTTTTAAGAGTTTGAAATATTTTGGCAAGTCACCATCTAACACAACATCTTATACTCCATGTTTATCACTATAAGAATTTCCCTTGATCTGTGGAACTCCCATATCCTCCTGAACCATTGCAATCATATTTTGCCCCAAGATCTATTCATATAATACATCATCAAGTGACACATCATTACCAAAATTACATGCGTTGTCATCCAATGCATCGATCAACTCCCCCTGATAAATACAATACTTATAACTCCTATTAAACCCATACATCTCTATATAACTCATCACAAAGTGTAGGTTATTATAGAGTCAGTTTACATATTTACTACATGGGCATTTGATACGTGACAATTGCATATTCGTATTCCTATATGCAAAGATAATAAACCTTTCAAACCCATCCACGTATCTTTCGAATTAGGATCACGTGATCATATCCAACACTTATCCATATTAACTCCAAAAACGTAACCCGATAAATCCTTCATCACACTAAAAAAAATATACTAGCATATATATAAAGATGTACCATTTAAACATAACTATTATGCACATTTTATTTAAAGAAAAGGAAAACTACAAAGTCTATGCACATTTTAAAAATATCAAAACAACTCTTTTTGAACTAAATTTTTTTAAGGGGTACCCTTAAATGTTTTCTACACATAAAAAATCCCTATCAAAATAATGTCTTTTGTTATTGTAAAAAAAATAGTCGTTAAGCCCAAATTGAACTCATCATTATTGGATAGAATTATTTGAATTGAACCATAAACTAACCAAACGGCCTCATCAAATCATCAAAAGCATTAACAGATAAGGAACTGATGCATTTTTTTAACAGAGACATAATTGACACATTTTTTTAATTTTCTAACAGGCAACCAAATTTGTAACAGGTATTTTTTAAACCAAATTTCTAACAAAAATTTCCAACAGGTATTACCATTTTAAATCGATTTTGAGAAAGTTCAATCTCATTTCCTCAATTTATATTTCTTCTTTCTACTTTTTGAAAAGCCTTTAATGTGGTTATTAGAGGAACGAAAAGGAGTGGATTTGATCCGGTGACAAAAAAAACTAAAAAATTTCTAACAGAACATTTCGGTGACATCAAAAAAGAAAAAAATGAAAAAAAATAAGAAGGACAAAACTTCAACTGGGTGTGAAGGAGAGCAGCGCTGGACTGAGTATGGAGGAGAGCGGCACTGGACAGTCTTAAATTTCTTTCCTTTTTGCTGTGATATAAGGGACGGTACTAATACGTTCTTCTTTTTCCTATGATTAGTACAAGGCGAGAAATGAATTATTTTATGGGACGTTAAATTGCTGTCCTTTTTCTTGTCTTATAAGGAAAAATAATAACAATGTTGTTCTTTTTAAAATGAGAGGGAATAAAAAACTAATAGAGGGAAATGACTTATTTTAAGGGACAGTAAGTGATGTCCTTTTAGAGTTATTTTTAAGGATAGTAATTTTTTGTCGTCCTAAAAACGATTTTTAATTTGTTATTAAGGGCGCATAAAATATTTGTTGTCCTTTTAGACTATTATAAAAGATAGCTAAATCTTCCTATCCCTTATACGTTTTATAAAAGGACAACTTTTAAGCTGTCCTCAATTGTCATTTTTCTAGTATTGTGTTAATAAAGAAAAAATGGTGTTTTCTTGTAAAGTAGTCTTCAAAATGCCAAATGATTTCTTTTATGAAGAAAGTAATGAAATAAAGAGATTTCCAACTTAAGAAGTGCGTTACTCCAAAGTGTTAAAGAAGTGTTAATGAGTTAAAAATATTTAAGAATTTAGTATGTGTAACTTAACGATGTTTTTAAAAGATAACACTTGTGAAATGGGAGGAAAATGCAAGTTTGGAAGCAAATGAGTATAATGGTAATTTTATGTACATTGGAACATTTATATTAAATAAAAATATTGGAAGGGGTGTTATATAAAATGGTCCTAAATGGGAGTGATTTTCGGAATAAAATCAACGCCAATGTGTAAAGGACATGAAATGGTGACTTTATAAAGTGTAACACAAATATAGGATAGAATACTCGGGATTTTGGCTTATGTCGATAATAGTAGAATAATGTGGACAAGTTAAAGTGTTAAAAACATTGAAAAAGGTCTCGAAAGGGCCCAAAGTCCCACAGTGGAATATCCAAAATCACTGGCCAGAGCATATGATGGCATTGTCAATCGTGTGGAGGCCAATACAATACACGGTATTGGTGCATTACGAGCAAAAAGATATTGAGAAAACTTAACCTTTATGAAATGAAAGTTATTAATATTCCTTTTTTGAAACGGTAATTTGGACAAGAAATATGAAAATGACTAAATCCAAGCTAACACGAGTTAATGACATAGATGTAGTGGTTAATGGGTAATCAAGAAATCTAATATAATTTTAAACTATAATCAACCCAAGTGTGTGTCACGGACGATTTTGAAAAGGAAAACAGGTATTTTCTAACACTGACCGTGTATGTGTTAAAAGGTGAAGGAAAATATTTAAGTGGATTTCGTGTGAAAAAATGGAGAATTTTGGTAAATAAAGTGTTTTTCCTAAATATATGCTATTTTATTTAAGTATTTTATCCGATGCGTTAAATCGAGAAATCAATGTTAAATCAAGTAAAAAGGGGCAAAAATTGGTCTCTTATAAGATTAATGTGATTTAATCAACTCAAGTTACGTTTTGAAATAAACATATCCATACATTAATATATGTATATGTGTATATATATGGCATTTGCATGTGCACATAGGTGGTACATTATAAAGTCTCTTATCTGATGTTCATAATTATGTTGCGTTGTTGTATTTTACACTAGGCAATTAACTCATTCCCTTTCCTTCGTTACGGTAGGTTATACGTATTTTCATGTTTTGAGAGCGTTATACAAATAGGTATTCTTTTTAATTTACGTTAGTAGTCTGTATGCTTGGATTTTGGAAACGCTTCACACAGGTCCCACACATATCTTGATATAAATTGGGATTGCATGCTAAATAAGTGAAATGTTAAATAAATAAAACTGGACTAGAAACATTGTTTAGGTTGTCTTATTGCCCTTCACACCTAACGTTAGGGATAGACCATGTTGACACAAGGGTAACCTACAAACCCGGGTTGGGGCATCACAAATGGTATTAGGGCTCTAGGTTCAAGGTTCCTTTCAAGGGTGATGTTCTAAGGTCAGTAGTGGATCTTTGATGTTGTTATTGGTTTTGGGATGGTCATGCTAGACAAGTGACAATTTTTATTTGTGTTCTCGATGATGGTGTCAAGACTATTAGCAGGACATGAAATCAATTTCCAAGTAGCAAGTGGCCAAGTTAGTTGTCATTAGTTATTCTTAGCACTTCCGATTTAGACGTGTTAGTTACTTGCGAGCCTTTGATGATGTGAGAGGTCTATTAAGATGTAGATAAAGGTAAATAGTGTCCACTAAATTAGAGGTGTGAGTTGTTTAAAGCCAATTATGGAGTTAGGTGATTAGGGAGGCATGTCTAAGAAGTATTGATTTTTTGATAAGGACACATTAATTTCATTGGTTAGGTACTTGCGGGCGGTTAATAATGATGATGTGGTGAGGCAAACTTGCTCCTTAGGGTTATGTCTCATTGTAAGCATTTGACAATTCGATCAGCATATAGATCAATGTTAGTAATTACTTAAGGATGTGTACTCAGGACTTGTTTAATAAGAAGTTATCATTGTAGATGGGTGCCCTAGTAATTGCCAATTGATTGATGCATATTATAAGTTATGATGTGAGCCATGAGTCATTAGAAGTAAGTGTGTTACACATATAACGATGATGGTTTGAATTAACATAGTAGTAAACCCTAGGTAGACTTCTATGAAATGGTTTTGGAGAATATGATGCGACATTTGAGGAATAGGATCCTTTGTGACATCAATAGTGGACTTAGAGGTTTATAGGTTGTGCACGACATCCTATATCCTACTAAAATCCATGGTAACTTCAATTTATGATTTAATATGTAGTATACAGCATTAGTTGTTTAAAATGAAGTCCTTGGAGTATCATAGAGACTTATTTCATCTGGTGTTCTTGGGAATAGGAGTCGATGTGTTATGACGCCTTGAGGTATTCAATAATTATAGTTCTCTATATGTCGAGACTTGTAGGCTAGTATCCTCTGAGTATCCAATAATCGTGGCATGGATATTGCCAAATTCGTAGAGCATACCTATTATGAGAGGATCATAGGTGATGAAATATTATCAAGTCCTTGGTCACAATTACATAGAGGTACGAGTGATGTCTTAAGGGGACTAATTAAGTTCGGTGATATGGAATGTAAGTGCTCTAATGATGGTTATATCGAGGGTCATGTGATTATCTCAGGTTATTAGTCAAGTTAAAAGGAGTCGAATTTTGTAGTCCTTATTAAGGTCATCTAATTTGGTATAAACAAGTGATGCAACCTTCTAAGGGAAATTGGAGATTAGTGTCATGATTGGGCATGATACTCATTCGTCATAAGAAAAATAGTGTAGAAAGTGTCGTACTTGATTTTGATGAGTACTAAGAAATGCATTGGAGGCTTGGATTGATGATGTCATGTCAAGGACTTGGTAATAGCACCCCAGATGAGATATCAAAATATGATTAGGGTATTGACATGTGTCGACAATGTAAGTTAAAATAGCCCTAGCGGGGGTAGGATTATTTCTTCACATATCTTGCTATTTTTGTATAGATTAGGAGCTGTACACTTATGTAGTACTCGTTATTCTTATAGTGCTAATGACAACCTGTGTGGTCGTCACATAGATTCAGTTTGGGTAAAATTTGGAGTTAAGCATAGGGACGACCTTGTGTCATTGGTGGTTGTAATAAGGTGAATGTTTCGCATTGTTGGGAATTGTCTAGGGAGATGTTGAAATACAATCATTGTACGATAAAGTAGAAAGTAACCTGGGTATGTTAGGTTAGTCACAACATTACGTTGACAAGATAAATGGACGAGGTCAGGGATGATAAAAGTGTTTAGCATTCATCAGCTGGAACGATTAGTGTTTATCAATGATGAAAGGAGGAAGCATTACTCCTAAGGAGGGAAGACCAACATTGACTTCCCAAAGGTCAATAGGTTTATATGTTACGTTCGTCTCATGGGGATGACCGATTCATCACGATTACTGACTTAAGCGAGGGTTCATATCTAAACTTCATTATGATAATAACATCAAGGAGAAGTTGTAAACTTCAAGCGTGCAATGTAGGGTCGTACTTCATAAACCATAGTGCATTGCATACGGGTGGGATTCTTTTGGTACACTAATGCCTTCATTTTAATTCATCGTGTTTTTTCAATTCTATCAATCAGGATTTGTTCTTTCGATTTTAAAAGCTTAAGATTATCTCACACTAAATGTTCGTTATGGCTCAATTTGTCTCAATGAGAGTGACGTGTAACAACCCGTCCTTTTGGAGACAATTAAACTCCATACTTGGATATAAATTGGCAATTTGGAGAATTTATCGGAATAGTGATTTTTAGAATTCTCGAGGATTTAATGATTTTCGATGGGTGTTGTGGTTACTTTTAGGATTAAATAGGTCGAAGTATTTTAATTACACGTCGCCGTTGAGTAAAGCGACAAAAGGTAAGATTTTTTTAATTAGAAAATCGCATTAAGTTATATGGGTTAGAATAGTGATCTGTGGTCAAGTACCTCAGATGGAAATTTCAACTGCTTCGTGAATCTCGAAATCTCCGAGATAGTCGGAAAAGAGTGTCCGATTGTCGAAATTGCGTATCGGGGA
Organism: Sambucus nigra; assembly: GCA_949130495.1. NCBI lineage: Eukaryota > Viridiplantae > Streptophyta > Magnoliopsida > Dipsacales > Adoxaceae > Sambucus > Sambucus nigra. Next base: position 37,180,956 of record OX422211.1, read on the forward strand.
ATTTTGGAGTTAAATGGGCTCGTAATTGAGTAAACGAGTCGTTTTTGGGTTTCAAGGGGTATAACCCTTTTCTCACTATATAAAGAGGGGGGTGGGGAGAAAAGATAAAGGAAAGAAATAAAAAAGAGAGAAGAGAGAGAGGAGGAAGAGAAAAGAGGAGAAAAATGAAGATTCGAGCCAAACTCTGCCGGATTCGACTCGGGATTGTCGGATTGTATCCACGAGGCAAGTGTTTACTTACTTTATTTCCTTTTTTTGCATAAATATCTCATACCATAGTTTGGAATAAACAAACCCTAAAGATTTTGGGTTGGGTTTCGTGGATAAAAAGGGTTTTCGGGAGTTAAAAGAATAAACCCCTATAATTTCATAATTGGAGAAGCTTAGAAATTAATCGAAATAAATTGGTGTTTTAGGGTTCTAGGATGTTTAGAACCCTTAATATATGTGTGTTTGTAGTTGGTTGAGGTTGTAGGACGTTGGGTGAGGCGACAAAAGGTTGGGAGAAGCTTTAATGGCCGAAACCGTCTCGGAGAAGATGATGAATAGTGACCTCCGTCTTTCCGAATCGATTCGGCCTTGATGCTAATTGATTCGGCTCCTAGTCAAAAAATAAAAATTGTATATCTTTTCGATGCGGTCGCGTGGGCGTCAACCGCGTATTTTTTTGATTTTTTTTTATTTATAGTGATTTTTCTACGAACAGCTTTCCGATATCGAAATCATTAGTTAGAACTTATTGGAGTTAAATATTAAGGGGTTCTCAAATGGAGTGTTAGGACCTCTAAAGAATTTGAGGAGATATTAAAACCTTGGGTTTTTTGGAATAAATCCGAGTTATAATTTAAATGGAGGTTGGATTGATATTTGGGGTATTTTGGGGAGATTGGAAAAAAATTGCCCAAACAGTGCCCCTCGAATAGGCCGAATCGATTCAGGTCTAGGACGAATCGATTCGCCTAAGGGATCTGTGTTTCTGCAGTGGGACGAATCGATTCGCCATTAAAGACCTGTTTACAGAACACTTTCCGAATCAATTCGGATTGGGGGCCGAATCGATTCGCCAACCCAAATCGATTCGCATATGGGGCGAATCGATTCGCTTTGGTCAGATTTGCCAGTTTTCCCCCCTTAAGATTATGGGGAGTTAAATTACAATTTGGGGACTTATATGGGGGATCCTAGTTATGATATCGAGACTCCTAAATGATGGTTTTGAGGGTTAGTAAACCATTAGATGAAAGAGAAGGCCTTGGATTGGTGTAGGGCATAATCCGGGGAACGAACGTAGTTAACGTTTGGGACGAACAAAATTTGAGAGAGAGAGTTAGGCTACCATCGATCCTAGGTATTTATTTATTTGAATGTATGTGAGTTGAATACATCTTGGTGAAACCTAGGAAGTGATTTCTAGGGATTTATATCTTTGGGATTATTGGTCGTCGCTAGATGTAATTGGCAATTATGGCCATATATATAAATATATTCGAGGATGAATCTATATATATATATATATATATATGTATGTATGTATATATGTTTTTAAAATTGTATATATGAAATATGGTACATATGTGTAGTATATAGTATATTCCTTGTGTATGAGAACAAGGTATATATGTTTATGAGAATAAATGATTTTGAAAATAAAGTATGAAGGTTTTCAAAATGGAAAAGAAATTATTTTCATAATCAATAATTTATGGTTACACACCCTCTCTAAATGACATCATAAGGGAAGTTCGCGCATGAGGAGAAGCCCCCTGGCTAGTGAATGCAGGGTGGATATAGTCCTAGGACATATGAGCGTTTATGTTATATTTTCTGCGATGGTTAGGTAATTCCGGGTGTGGTTATGACTTGTCCGCAGGCATATGGCCGCTTCCCGACGTCTTGCGTTTTAGGTGCCTAGGTGTCGTAATTGATAGGCCCTTGAAGATGATGGTCATTTAGGGGCACGTCGAGTGGGGAAACCCGGACGAGCGGTCTTAGAACGCATTATATGAAATGAATATATAAATATTTTCAATAATGTGGAACATTATTGGTATTAAAGAAATTTATGATAATAAATTGGCTTTAATTGCATTTCCTGGATGGAAGAAGGGAAATGGGATAAATGATTTGGCTTCAATTACATTTCCTAGATGGAAGAATGAAAATGGGAGCATACGAAATAAAAAGCATTTTTATGATAATAAAGCTGGCTTTTAAAAAGGTTATATATTATGTTGAAGCAATTCATGATAATGAATTGGCTTTTCTATACATTTCCTGGATATAAGAAAGGAAATGGAAAGTTTTGAGATAAAAATGAAAAGTATTGATAAATACTTTGGATATGAATCCTCAGTTCGGGAGATAGATCCAGATGTGTTTTATAAAGATGAAATTGAATTAGTAAACCTCAGTCTGGGAGATATTATCCGGATGTATATGGTAAGATGTATATAAAAATGGATGTGACATGTATATTAATATATAAGAATATATTTATATATTAGTTTTGTACTACGGGCCTAATGGATCTCTACCATTAACCCTGCCAAGTAGTAGTGTATTGGGGGGTTCCTTTCTTGGATTTCTCTTCGCGAGACACCTCACGCACGAACTTAGTGCAGTGTTGAGAATGGAGGTATGTTTAGCCCTTAGTACTCGGGATGTATAGGTTTCTAGTAGACAGGTAAATTAAAATAGTTAGGCGAGATAGATTAACTAGGATATTTTGTTAGGGTGCGTTAGGTGTGAACTAATAGAAGAGAGGTGAGGGGTATCTCATGGGAGTGCGATACCAAATTTAAATATGAGGAAAAATCTATTTTTCTAAAAATAAAGCATTATGCACTTGCAAAATATTTTCAAACTCGGGTTCTGACCCGTTTATCTACTTTTCCTTTCTTGCTCTCTCTCTCTCTCTCTCTCTCTCTCTATATATATATATATATATATATATATATATATATATATATATATATATATATATATATAGGCGTCTAGACACAAGGACTCCTGGATGACACTTCCTTCGAGTCAGACGTCAACTGCAGCAGCTATGGATGAATGCAGGTTCTCGATAGACGCTTTCACTCTTGTACTCTAGTTAGGAGGTACTATATACACATTCGGGACAATGGTCCAATTGCATTTACTTATTCTTGAGTACAGCATTCAATATGGTTGTATACTTTGACCGAGTGTTCAATTATTTTATTTTATTTTAGTTTCATTTACGCATACTGTGTGGATGTTTTAATTTAGTAGTTGTTTAAAAAGAGTAGTTAAGTAAAATTTGATACCGGCCTAATAGGTTATTAGTAATTAAATGGATTTTCAATAGTGATGCTAAGAATGATCCATATGAGACTCCTATTTTAATTTGATATAGGAGTGATCACTCGGCATTGTATTAGGCGGGGTGTCACAGATGGTATCAGAGCATCAGGTTCTAGTGTCCTTAGGAATCTGTGCGGATGTACTACGCTTTCAGTACTCTCGATTTGATATAGAGCATCAGGATTAGGATTGTTGATTTCTCTTGTGAGATTTCATTCTCCTGCCTTGTTATAAGATTATAGTAATCTTTTGCACGCTCGTTTGAGATTCGTGTGCGAGGCTTGGATAGCAGCAGGAGGTGGGGCTTAGCTGGAGCAGCTGGTAGAAGTTGGGGATAAGGACCTTAGTAAGGGTCATTCTCCTTGTGGAAATTGTTAAGGGTTTTGTTGGAGACTACTAAAGGATAGTAGTTAATAGTAACGCAGTACCGCTGTAGTAGAAAGTGGTACTAAAGTTTAATTACGCATTGAAGTTTTAACAGTGAGTCCCCACGATTTAGTAGGAATAAGGAGGATGCAGTTTCTGAATTATTCACATATGGTTCGGTCAGAGGCCGGCAGTGAATAAAGAGTGATATGAAGAATGTGTATGGTTGAGGACCCTATTGGTGGACATCCACCCGGGGAATTTATTGAAACAAAGAATGTTGTTATGAGTTTCACCTCAGAAGGAAGAGGTATAATTGGTGTGACTAGATAAAGTCGCGGTGGTTGTTAGCCCTAGACTCGTGTGTGTAAATTTGAGTTTTGTGGTGGTATCGATAACAGTATACATTGTATGTCTATGTGTTTTCCGCGATAGAGGAGTTTTGTTTTCCTTCATTCGCTATAGAGGCGGGTGTTGGTATACTGAATGTGTGTATATATATATATATATATATATATATATATATATATATATATATATATATATATATATATATATATATATATATATAGTTTGGGATACTCGTTTTATATGTTTATACGAGTATGGTAATATTATGGGTATATTATGTATTGGTATTTTTGGAGTGATAGCAGGCTAAAGATGGCAAGACTATCGTGTCTGCAGTTCCAGGGAGGAACGGGTGGTTGTTGCGGTGTCTCACCTGGATACAGGTTGAGTTCGCCTTTATTGTGTGCATAGATGGAACATCGATGAGCAGAGGTTTCATTATCGTGAATTGAGTGTGTGGTGACCTTATAGATATGATTTGAGGTGCGCCGGGTTATTGTTGAGCTGTCAGATTTAGCTCATTATTGTTTGCGCAAGGACTAAATTAGTGCGAGCATTGTGTGGTGTGACTCTTAGTTAGAGATAGGAGTTCAGACCACCTTTTTGGTTGGAATAGGGGATAGTCTTATCCCGATTGCATGTTTGAAATAACGGACCTCCATGACCGACAAAGTTAAGTAGGAGTGTGTGGAGGGGTTCCTTGTTTGGATTTCGCTTTGCGAGACGCTCCACACATGAATCTTAGCAGCATCGGGAGTGGATTGATGTTATAGTATGCGAGGATGTTGGTTTCGTTGAAAGGTCTTATAGTGTGGATGAACCACTATAGACTATGAGCCATGTGATGATGGTATGCTTATGAAAATATTGTGCTATGTAAAAGCACAAAAGTGGTCCTTTCACCACAAGTAGGTGGGTGAAGTAGGACTTAGAGAGATTGATTTGAGGATAATATCCAGCCTTAATAAAAAAGGCAAATTTTGAGGAAATATGTTTTGGGTATAATGTTCGTGACAATTTTTTAGAAAGTAGGCACTTCGATTTGTTAGGTTTCCTTTCATATGGGCGAAAGGATATAGTAGTAGGAATGCGTTAGTATGTTAGCATGGTAGGATTTAGGACGTCCCGCTGGTGTGCCTTAGGTCGTTATATCTCGATGATCGACAACGCAAGGGAGTAGTGTAACGGGAGGGTTCCTTGTTTGGATTTCACTTTGGCGAGACGTCCCACTCATGAAACCAAGAAAATGTCGGGATTTGAGGGAGGCCTTGGGCACTAGGGACATAATTAAAATTTTGCTCGTTTCACGTAGGTAGAATATCGCATAGTTCTTAGCATTTCTAGGATGTAAGTTTAGTAAAGGTAGTGGCGCCGAGGTAAAGAGAATTGAATTTATCGGGTTGGGAGGACCCATGTGTGAGTATTACACCGAGGAAAGGAGACCCTTATTGGGAGAGAGTGTTACGTGTCAGACGTTCACTATGGATGTGCATATGTGCACAGGTTAGAAAGGTGTATGGGAACCATAGTGAGTAGGTTTATATACCGCCTGAAATAGAAGGGGCGTAGTGTATAAGTTTGAAGTTTATCCGTGAGGCACTAGTAATGATGAGTGCAATGTGACGCTATTGGAGTCACTTTACGTCCATGATAGCCGTATGGTATATGGTTGGAAACCATTGGGTTAGTATCTTTTCTCTTGAGGTATTAGGATTTGGAGCGATTTTAGGATTGGTGGTGTAGGTTGTATCCGAATTGTGAGGACGAAATTCCATTGTAAGGGGGGAGTATGTAATAACCCGTCCTTTTGGAGACAATTAAACTCCATACTTGGATATAAATTGGCAATTTGGAGAATTTATCGAAATAGTGATTTTTGGGATTCTCGAGGATTTTAATGATTTTCGATGGGTGTTGTGGTTACTTTTAGGATTAAATAGGTCGAAGTATTTTAATTATACGTCGCCGTTGAGTAAAGCGACAGAAGGAAAGATTTTTTTAATTAGAAAACCGCATTAAGTTATATGGGTTAGAATAGTGATCTGTGGTCAAGTACCTCGGATGGAAATTTCGACTGCGCCGTGAGTCTCGGAATGTTCGAGATAGTCGAAAAAGAGTGTCCGATTGTCGAAATTGAGTTTCGGGGAATTTTGGAGTTAAATAGGCTGGTAATTGAGTAAACGTGTCGTTTTTGGGTTTTAAGGGGTATAACCCTTTCCTCACTATATAAAGAGGGGGAGAGGGAGAAAAGATAAAGGAAATGAAGAAAAGAGAGAGAAGAGAGAGAAGGAGGGAGAGAAAAGAGGAGAAAAAGGAAGATTCGGGCCAAACTCAGCCGGGCTCGACTCGGGATTGTCAGATTGTATCCACGAGGCAAGTGTTTACTTGCTTTATTTCATTTTTTTGCATAAATATCATATACAGTAGTTTGGTATAAACAAATCCTAAAGATTTTGGGTTGTGTTTTAGTGGATAAAACGGGTTTTCGAGAGTTAAAACGAATAAACCCCTATAATTTCATAATTGGAGAAACTTAGAAATTAATCGAAATAAATTGGTGGTTTATGGTTCTAGGATGTTTAGAACCCTAAATATATGTGTATTTGTAGTTGGTTGAGGTTGTAGGACGTTGAGTGAGGCGAAAAAAGCTTGGGAGAAGCTTTAACGGTCGAAACTGTCTCGGAGAAGTCGATAAATAGTGACCTGTGTCTTTCTGAATCAATTCATCCTTGATTAGAATCGATTCGGCTCCTGGTCAAAAAATAAAAATTGTAGATCCTTTCTATGCGGTCGCATGGGCTCCGACCACATATTTTTATGATTTTTTTTCGATTTATAGTGATTTTTCTACGAAAAGCTTTCCGATATCGAAATCATTAGTTAGAACTTATTGGAGTTAAATATTAGGGGTTCTTAAATGGAGTGTTCGGACCTCTAAAGAATTTGAGGAGATATTAAAACCTTGTGTTTGTAGGAATAAATCCGAGTTATAATTTAAATGGAGGTTGGATTGATATTTGGGGTATTTTGGGGAGATTGAAAAAAAAATCTCCCAAACAATGCCCCTCTAATAGGCCGAATCGATTCGGGTCCAGGCCGATTCAATTCGCCTAAGGGGATCTGTGTTTCTGCAGTGGGCCGAATCGATTAGGATTTTGACCTAATCGATTCTCCATTAAGGACCTGTTTGCAGAACACTTTCCAAATCAATTAGGATTGGGGGCCGAATCGATTCGCCCACCCGAATATATTCGCAAATGGGGCGAATCGATTCGCTTTGGTCAGATTTGCCAGTTTTCTCCCCTTAAGAGTATGAGGAGTTAAATTACAATTTGGGGACTTATATGGGGTATCCTAGTTATGATATCGGGACTCCTAAATGATGGTTTTGAGGGTTAGTAAACCTTTAGATGAAAGAAAAGGCGTTAGATCGGTGTAGGGCATAATCCGGGGAACGAACGTAGTTAACGTTCGGGACGAACAAAATTTGAGAGAGAGAGTTCGGCTAACATTGAGCCTAGGTATTTATATATTTGAATGTATGTGAGTTGAATACATCTCGGTGAAACCTAGGAAGTGATTTCTAGGGATTTATATCTTTGGGATTATTGGTCATCGCTAGATGTAATTGACAATTATGGTCATATATATAAATATATTCGAGGATGAATATATGATATATATATATATATTATGTGATTCATGTATATATATGAAATATGGTACAGATGTGTATTACATAGTATATTCCTTGTGTATGAGAACAAGGTATATATGTTTATGAGAATAAATGATTTTGAAAATAAAGTATGAAGCTTTTAAAAATGGAATAGAAATGATTTTCATAATTAATAATTTATAGTTACACACCCTCTCTAAATGACATCATAAGGGAATTTCGCACGTGAGGTGAAGCCCCCTGGCTAGTGAATGCAGGGTGGATATAGTCCTAGGCCATATGAGCGTTTATGTTATATTTTCTGCCATGGTTAAATAATTTCGGGTGTGGTTATGACTAGCTCACAGGCATATGGCCGCTTCCCGACGTCTTGCGTTGTAGGTGCCTAGGTGTCGTAATTGATAGGCCCTGGAAGATGATGGTCATTTAGGGGCGCGCCAAGTGGGTAAACCCAGATGGGGGGTCTTAGAACGCATTATATGATATGAATATATAACTATTTTCAATAATGTGGGACATTATTGGTATTAAAGCAATTTATGATAATAAATTGGCTTTAATTGCATTTCTTGGATGAAAGAAGGGAAATGGGATAAATGATTTGGCTTCAATTGCATTTCCTAGATGGAAGAAGGGAAATGGGAGCATATGAAATAAAAAGCCTTTTTATGATAATAAAACTGGCTTTTAAAAAGGTTATATATTATGTTGAAGCAATTCATGATAATGAATTGGCTTTTATATACATTTCCTGGTTATAAGAAAGGAAATGGAAAGTTTTGAGATAAAAATGAAAAGTATTGATAAATACTTTGTATATGAATCCTCAGTCCGGGAGATAGATCTGGATGTGTTTTATAAAGATGAAATTAAATTAGTAAACCTCAGTGCGGGAGATATTATCCGGATGTATATGGTAAGATGTATATAAAAATGGATGTGACATGTATATTAATATATAAGAATGTATTTATATATTAGTTTTGTACTACGGGCCTAATGGATCTCTACCATTAACCCTGCCAAGTAGTAGTGTATCGGGGAGGGGAGGTTCCTTGTTTGGATTTCTCTTCGCGAGATACCTCACGCACGAACTTAGTGCAGTGTTGATAATGGAGGGAAGTTTAGCCCTTAGTACTTGGGATGTATAGGTTTCTAGTAGACGGGTAAATTAGACTAGATAGGCGGGATATCTTGACTAGGATATTTTGTTAGGGTGCGTTAGGTGTGCAATAATAGAAGAGAGGTGAGGGGTATCTCATGGGAGTGCGATACCAAATTTAAATATGAGATAAAATCTATTTTTCTAAAAATAAAGCATTTATGCACTTACAAAATATTTTCAAACTCGGGCTCTGACCCGTTTATCTACTTTTCCTTTCTTGCTATATATATATATATAGGTGTCCAGACACAGGGATGCGTGGACGACACTTCCTTCGAGTCAGACGTCAGCTGCAGTAGCTGTGGATGCATGCACGTTCTCGATAGACGCTTTCATTCTTATACTCTAGTTAGGAGGTACTGTATACACATTCGGGCCAATGGTCCAATTACATTCACTTATTCTTGAGTACATCATTCAATATGGTTGTATACTTTGACCGAGTGTTCGATTATTTTATTTCATTTCAGTTTCATTTACGCATAATGCGTGGATGTTTAATTTAGTAGTTGTTTAAAAAGAGTAGTTAAGTAAAATTTTGACACCGGCCTAGTAGGTTATTAGTAATTAAATGGATTTTCGACAGTGATGCTAAGAATGATACATATGAGACTCCTGTTTTAATTTAATATAGGAGTGATCGCCCGATATTGTATTAGGCAGGGTGTCACATGAGGATAGACCTAGTGTGTTCATTATAATTCGGCAACTGAGTGCACTCTTATTTGATATATCCTTTATTTTGTAAAAGTTCCATATATGTGTTGCTGCGCGTTCTATCGCATGATTTGCTTTTAGTATACGCTTTCCTTAGTATTAGCAACCTCATGGATTGGCCGACATGGCAATTACCATCTCTAGTTGTAAAGAGAAAGATTATGATTTGAGGAAATCATAAAGTGTTAGAACTCAAGCAAACATAGCATGTAGTGTTATTTTCCCATAATGAATGGATTCGTGTAATACTCGGGTGAGTGCTCCATAGTTGGATGCCTATAATGATACTAGGTTAGAAAACGGATCTTGTGTGAGGTACTAATCGTACGCACAATTTGTGACTTAGTCGGTATATTATTTCTTGGAATGAGTGACTAGTTATGGAGTTCGTACCAAGTCCAAGTAAATGTGTGTAGTCATGATGACCCGAGAATTCGGGGAGACTCAGGATGTGTGGTCCTAAAATTTAAAATCATTCTTGATGGTGGATTGGGTGTTACCTAGGTTTCACCTTGCACTTCGGTGAGCATTGGCCACTAGAGAGTGTTGCTCCGGCAGATGTGCCGGTATGCCTTGGGTGTTGGCAAGAAAGCCTTATGACTATAGTGAGCATGATTATTAGGTAAGAGGAGACTCAAGTACTATTATCTCACTTAATGGCTAAGAATGGATGGATTAAGAATTTCAAGGAAGAAATTCCCTAAAGAGGTAAGAATGTAACACCCGCCCCCATGATTTTGACTATAAACATGTGATTTGGTGACTTGGGATGACGCAATTGAGCTTTGGACTTTGTAAGTTAAACCATGCGCCAAATTTGGATGACTTTGAGGCTTTGGTGCAACTAAATGGATTTATAATAGCATTATTTTTATTTTGGATAATTTAAGATAGTTCGAATAAGATCTTAATCTTGTTAGAACTAAGACCTGGTTGTTCGAATAATAGGCTTCCTTTGTTTAAATAGACACTTCAAACAACTAATCCTTGTTCAGAAAACATACTCTCATTTTTATTAAGATCCAATCTCGTTCATATGAGATTGCAAAAATTAGATTATGTAGTTTTAGAAAATTTTGTCACGATCTAGACCATTGGATTAAGACACGTGGCACACTCCCATAGTCGCAAATATATAGGGGGTTGAGCTTTGGGGAATTTTTGGAATTTAACCCTTAGAGTTTTTGGGTGTTTGGGGACATTTATTACATTTTTAAATTAGATTTTCTCTCTCTTTATCTCTTAGAGCTTCTCCACCATGATCCACCACCCTAGCACCACTACTCCTCCACCTAAACCGCTTTTCACCCTATTTATACCTAGAAAACTCATTTTCACCACATGTTAGGCAAATTAGAATTTTATGCCGATGTTGTTGGAGATTTTTGGAGAAGAAATGAAGAAAATTAATGGATTTTGAAGGGTTTTTTTTCTTTAATGGATTTTAAAGAGGTTTTTCTTGGAGATTTCATGGAGCATGCTTGTGGATCTAGGAAACCTCCTTGAGGCCATCTAAGGAGGTGGGAGGTTTTCATCATCCCTCTTCTCTATCCAACCATATTAGAACTTTTTGAGGTGGGAAAATCTACTCTTTAAGTTTAAGAACTCTATTCATTATTATTTGGTCTTGTATGTAGAGTATTAAGTGTAGAATGCATGCATGTTGTAAGAACGTTATTTTTTCAAGATTTATGTAAAATCATTTTACCAATGGTTTCAGGTTTTGAGAAAATGATATATTTTAAAGGAGTTGGTAGTTAAACATTTTTATGAAATAAAATGTTTCGAAATGATATTTATCTTGTTAAAATATTTTATGTGTAAAGTTTTAGAGTTTTCTTGAAAAAAATGGAAATTATATGAAGTCATGCATTATTCAGTTTTTGAAGAATAAAAATGCCCTTTAATCTTTAAGATCATGTTTTTACAAGTATTACAGAATTTCTTATGTAATCGGGTATTAAACTCATTTTTATGGATTTTGGACTTAAAATCCCTCTTCCTTATGTATAAAATTGTAGTATTATGATGATTATCATATAAATAAGTATAATAGAGCTTTTAATGAGTTTTAACATGAATTGAAGAAAATAAAAAATTTAGCCCCTAAAGTGTCTAATAAATATGTAAAATGTGATAAGTATATGTTTTCAAGACTACAGGTGTTAATAAGGATAAAACGGTTTTACCTTGTAATGTAGCCTTTAAAATGCCAAGTTATTTTCTTTGATGAAGAAAGTAATGAAATAAAGAGACTTCCAATTTGAGAAGTGTGTTACTCCAAAGTGTTACTGAGTTAAAAATATTTAAGAAGTTAGTGTGTGTAATATAACAAATTGTTAATGAGTTAAAAATGCAAGTTTAGAAGCAAATTGGTAAAATAGTAATTTTACCCAAAGTGAAACATTTCTATGAAATAAAAATATTGGAAAAAGGGTTATATAAAATGGTCCTAAATGGGAGTTATTTTCGAAATGAAATCAACGTAAATGTGTAAAGGATCCAAAATGGTATTTTTCTAGAGTGTAACTCAAATATGGGGTGTTCGCCTCGGAATTTTGGCTTCGGCTAGTAAAATTGGTATAATGTGAACACGGTAAAGTTTTAAAATACATTGAAAAAGGACTTATATTTGAACATATAATTAAGGTTGGACGTGGGGTAAAATACCAAAAATCACTAGTCAGAGCATATGGTGGCATCGCCGGCGGTGTGGAGCCCGTTAAATTACGTGATATTGGTGCATTGCAATAAAAAATATAATGAGAAAAGATAACCTTTGTGAAATGAAATTGATAAATGTTCCTATTTTGAAAAGGTAATTTCGATAAGAAATATGAAAATGACTAAGTATAAGTAAAGCATGAGTTAATGACACAAGTGAAGTGGTTAATGGGTAGTTAAGCAACCTAAGATGATTTTAACCCATAATTAAACCTGGAGTGTGTTGAGAACAGTTTTAAAAAGGAAAACAAGTATGTTCTAACACCGAGTGTGCGCGTGTTGAAGATTGATTTTTCAAGGAAAATACTAAAGTGGATTTGGTGTGAGAAAATCGTAAATTTCGGTAAATGAAGTATTTTTCCTAAACAGACGCTATTTTGTTTAATTATTTAATCGATTGCGTTAAATCAGGAAATCAATGTTGAGTCAAGTCAAAGGGGACAATAAGGAGTCTTTCATAAGATTATTGTGATTTAATAAACTCAAGTAATGTTTTGGAATAAATGGATCCATGCATAAGTGTGTGTGTGTGTGTGTGTGTGTGTGTGTGTGTATATATATATATATATATATACACATTGTAGAGTCTCTTTTTTTCCGTTCGATTCTGGGTTGCATTGTTGTATTTCCCACTGGACAATCGACTTATTTTTTTTTCGTTGTTACTGCAGGTTGTATACATTTTCTTATTTTGAGAGCATTATACAGGTAAGTATTCTTTTTATTTTATATTAGTAGCTCTATATGTTAGGACTTCATAGGTCCTGTATGTTGTTTGATATAAATTGGAATCGCATGCTAAATAAGTGAAATGTTAATTAAATAAAACTGGACTAGCAAAATTATTTAGGTTGTCTCATTGCGCTTCACACCTAACATACGGGACGGATTGGGTTAACCCACGGGTAACTTATAAATTCGTGTCAGGGAGTTATAGTGTATCTGTAATGGGATAAACCAAAAAAAAAAATACTTAGAGAAATTATAAAAATTGCTTTTACAAATCTCTGCATTTGGCTATTTCGGTACAAAATAGAAACCGAGACCAAATTGACCCCTTAAGACTTAATACAACTAAGGCCCTCCTATGTCAAGAAACAAAAATGCGATCTTGTATAAATCTTCAACTGAAAAGTCTTCATCTTGTGCGGTCCAAGAAATCATCATCAAGGCAGAATTGACCAACACACCTGAGACAATAGAAATATCGTGACGCATACGAGTTTTAAAAGATAAATAAAACTCTCCCCCTCAATTTATTGTCCCCCTTTTTATCCGTAATAGGAAAAGGAGTGGAATCTAATCATGAATAAAAAGCATCACATGAAGCAGAAAATATATCATCACAAAGATAATCAATAAATCATGTGTAATGATAATCTCAATAGGCATATGTTTTCCAATTATTATTTTTGAAGTTTTTCAAATTGTTTCAAGTAAGAAAAATTTATATTGGTGCAAAAGCACATAGTGACCATGAAATAACATTAAAATATCATAATCATGAAAACATAATATAATTATGTGAACATTTTCCATAGGCAAATCAATATAAACATTCATAGCATAGGTGCACGAAGTCATAAGGCACTTCTGTAGAAAGAACTCAGTTTTAACCTTAAGTGAAAAAATGTTAAACTTAATGAAATTGACTCGATTTATGCAATATTCCATGAATCTCAAAACAATAACGTCAAACTATTTAATTCTTTTCAAGAAAATCCATTGTGCAAATCCATTGATCTTCTACTTTATAACTCTCTCAAAATCTCACATATATAAGAATTTACTCTCAAATATTTTGACAAAATCACAATGTTCATATACAACGAAGCATCAATGAATTTAAACTATATGGCCTTAGCACTTTTGTTTTTGTGTGTTGTAAATCTTTTTACGCACTTTTTTCAAATACTGGCTTTTAACCCAAAGAGTATTTGGCTATTTCGTAGCCTTTTTCCATTGCTTAATATTTAATAATATTTTTCGAGAAATGAAATCTGAACAATGGTTCGTGCATGCATAACTTATCTTTTTTACATTTGGTTCATTATCAAGTATAATTGAGACGAGAACATTGTATTCGAAACATAACAAGAAGTACATTGTTTAAAAAGTCTGTGCATGTGTGCAATAAAGGTGACAAATAATCTAACATGTAGAAAGTAATCATTAATGAGCAGCGTGATGCTATCCACATTATTAAGCACACTATAGAAACAAAATCATGTCTCAAGCACTACGAAAAAGTCACATTAATGGATGGAATGTAGTGGTAATACTAATACCTTAAATGTTCATCCATATAAGGTGAAAAAATGAAAATACAAAACTTTTTTGTCTTTTTTAAATTTTTTATCAAAATAAAAAAAAAAATCACTTTTTTAACTTTTTTCTTAAACACCAATTTTTTTTGGAGTTTTATTCTTTTTTTAAAAGTGAACATCCTTTTAGATTTTTTTCAAAATATATCAAAAAGAAAAACATATCAATACAATCTAGCAATAAGAATATGAGATATGAACGTGATAAACATCCTACACTAGATACAGTATTCAAACTCAATCATTAGGTCCGGAGGAGTTCTAATCCTATGAATTTCCATCCATAAAATATTTTTAACTCTTAATTAAATTTTCTACGTGATCTAAAAAACTAGCAAAATCTCTATAATGATGTGCGGGAGCAATGTGAAGTAACACCCGTGGTAGTGCGTGTAGAAAAGTGAGTAGAAACTCATGTAGGAGCATACTGGGGAACATATATGTGAAAAATTGTCCCTAGTTTAAAAAAAATTCTCTAAGGTGATCTCTTCGTTTGTAATGGGAACCAACATAAATGGGCTTGGGTTCACCATGCTTGAAACGTCTAGGATGGACTCTCTTAGGTGGGTTAGGTCAAGGGCCGTATAGATCCAATAAAAACTGGGAATTGACTCCGGTGCGACATGGGAAGTGGATGAACTGTCATAACCTATTCCTTAACTCTCAATGTTACCGAACGTGGGACCAATGAGCATATTTTCAATCTTCTTAGATGTATTCTCTAAAGTGACCTTAATCTTTCGGGTACGTTCAAGATCAATCTCGAGTTTGGATACAGAGGCTTCAAGTTTCTCATGAATCTCTGTTGAATCTTGGAGATCTCTCATAAGACTAGCCATGGTGTTGGCAAAATAAGTCTTTTCCCTACCGATAATAATCAACTGCACACTCAAAGAAACTTTCATCTTGTCGAGTTGACTCACCGACGCCTCACACTCCCACCAAGCATTCACATCCTTCTTTAAATCACACACCTTAAGTAATAATTATTTATTAAGCTTTTCCATTTTTGAAGTGTCGGTGTAAAGATCACGAAAGTATTTTTGGAGTCCACCTTCTCCCTCACTCAAATTGTCTTCATCAGTCTCACTCTCACTCTCCCCCGAATTGATTCAAAAAATCGTTGAGGCTCTCACGTTTAGAAATGTCCTCATCGATGTGGGACAAAATATAGGTACCTAACATGACTGGCCATTAATGCAGTTAAGTCGATTTCATGTGGTGATTCATCCCTAGAATTCATCGACTCGACGTCACTATCGCTAAGAGTGGCCTTATGAGAAACTTTCTTACATTATCATTTTAGACTAATGGGACACTCATGTGACTTATGTCCTTCTCCCTCACATTCATAGATCTCAATTCGTATTTCTCATAAACAATATTTCCCTCATTCTCATTTTTATTTTTCTTAAAAATCTCTTCTTTGAAAGAATTTTCTTTGTTAAATTTGAGAATTTTTTTGAAATTTTTAGCAAAAGGGGATAAATCATCGAGCTGGAAATCAAATTATACTCAGAATCAAAAACCTTTTCTTTATTCCTTTTAGCTAAAGTTTTAAGAGCAATATCTATTTCATTTTTCTTTTTAGTTTTGGAAAACATATTAATTTCTTAAGTTTTAAGTTCTCCTATGAGTTCTTCTAACCTAAGCGTATCTAAAATTTCCAACAAATTCAAAACAGTGACTTTAGATATAAAATGGGCTGACAAGGATCATAAAATATTTTTCAGAACTCTCGTCTCAGGAAATTTCTCTCCCAAATTAAACTAGAATTGACTATGTCCAATAAACAAGCATAAAATCCATCAAATGACTCAAACTCTAGCATGGTAATTGTCTCAAACTGTGTGGTGAGGTTATGTAGATTATAATCTTTCACAACATGAGTACCCTATTGAGTGGGATGGAGGGTATCACAAGATACTTTAGACGTGGTGCACTTCATGATGCAGCAAAACTCATTAGGGTGACAGCTCAAAAATAGCACATAAGCCGCGCGAGTTGAAATTACTTTATCTAAATTCATCTTCTATCAAATCAAAGACATGTTTTGGACCTATGACATCGCCATTGGTCACTGTGTATGGTGTCTTCCCTCTTTTACAAATAGGCCAGACTCTTTCATTAATTGATTTTAATGTAGATGTTATTCTAGCTTTCTAGTACGCACAACTAGACCCCTCAAATACATGATTCCTATTACACAAATTGTCCATAAAACCCAAAGTTTTAAAGATCACCAATTAAGAAAAACTTGATATCTAAATTTCTTTTTTTAAAAAGTATCACACACTGTTTTAGTGCAACCATGTCTAAGACCAATTTGAGAAAATTGGTATCTAAAAGAAATCTATAAATAAATCAGGATCACACGATATTTTAGTACAACCTGCCTAATATCAATTTGAGAATGCGGGGATTTTATGGATTCATTCATATATTAGGTCAACCAAAACCAAATTCAATTTTAACAAATTTTATATTTTAATTAATTTAGTGAGCATGCAAAGTTGTGGTCTGAATTAAATATAGCAAACCAAGCACGCAAATATGCGAAGAATTAGGAAAAAATTCCTTTTGGCCAAAAACTTTAATTCAGCATTGTAAATTATTTGACAGATATGATACTACTTACAAACTACTTAGCTCATTAAATATGACACACAGTTATTTTAATATTCTACAGCAATGGCATAGTTCAGCACTATCCACATGAAGCAGTCTTCCCTCGTTATTAATCGATCAACCTTCTTCTTCAGTATTAGAATCTTTTCTCCACTAATAAGTAGTAAAGATGAACTCTACAAGGGTTCTTTAAAGTAAAGTATTCTTCTGAATGTGATAAAGTCATCTATAAATTTTCAAGGGGTTTGAATGATATTTGGAAGAGTTGAATCACATATGGAACTCTGAAAATGGTGTAAAAGTTTGTAAACGAGTTCTTTTGGACTCTAATCCCATAACTTTTTTTATAAGCAAGTTTGTTATAAAAGAATAAACATATGAGATTTGGATCAGATTTAATTAAAAAAATAAAATCTTGCGTGTTCATTCGAATAACCAAGTACCTCGTTCGAACGACATACCCATTTTTGTTCGTTTAGGCTTCCAATTACAGTTCAAACATCATTCTAGTGCTTGATGTAAAATCAACTCATTCAATCGTGGGAAATCTCATTCTAATGACCTACCCAATCTCATTGGAACGATTTCTAACAAGGTTTCAAATAAGATTCCAGAACTAACCATAAGCCATTGATCTAGATTTCATTCAAACCATAAAACTCATTATAACGACATTGCATATCTTGATCGAATGACAAGTAAAAATCGTTCTAAAAATTCGTTGAATTTTTTTAAAAAACATTTTAAAATTCAAACTCTTAAAAATATAAAATCCTTAAAGGCTTTACCAAATTACCATAACTCTTCTGAATGTTGTTGAGACAAATTATTCTTCAATCTTCCCAAACGTCTTTAACTTTGTCTTCGAATTTGTCGACACAGTCATAATGGTGAAGTTTATGCATAACAGGATAAGCCAAAATAAAAAATACATTGATCAATTATAAAACTTGCTCTCACACTCTCTATTCAACACTTTGATTAATGGATCCTATCTATTGTCCTTAAACTTAATATAGTCGATCAAAATAATTCCACGGGGATAAATTTTTTAACGGTATTATGTCTTCTACGTATATGTCGTGACTTACCATTTTACATATGATCATGTGCTTTGCCAATTTTTGATCGACTATAACAATGTATGCAAATTACAACCATATTTTGGTCACATTGGAATATCATTTAATATTTTTGAAACCATTATGCTTCTTCTCAATCTTTATCTAAAGCTATAAATTCAGATTCTATAGTGGACCTAGCAATACAAGTCTGTTTTTAGGAGTTATAAGAAATAACAAAACTACTAAGGGTAAGTATATATCCACTTGTGGATTTAGAATCCTTTGAATTAGATATCCAATTAGCATCACTATATCCTCAAGTACAAATGGATATTATATAGTGTAATCTATTATTAAGGGTATATACTAGATATATAAGAACCTTATTACGGCTTCCCCTAGTCTTCACCTAGATCACTTATATACCTACTATATTTTCTACCTGAGTAAGCAATATCTGGACGATCACAACTCATGACATACATTAAATTGGATATGTTATAAGAGTTCCAACTAAGTTATACCATTTTTTGTATTTTTATGTAAGTGAAGATTAGGGTCAAGAAGTATTTTAGCAATGTTATTACTTCCTTAATCAAACTTATCAAGTATCTTCTCAATATAATGAGATTGAGACAAGAGAAGTCCATCCGATGTTTTAAAAATAGTAATTCCTAATATAACATCGGCAATCCTCATATCTTTCATACCAAGTTTGTTGGATAAGATTCTCTTAGTAGATTTAATGATATATATATTATTTCCAATAATAAGCATATCATCTACATAGAGATAAATAATGACATAATGAATTTTGGTGTTTTTAATGTAAACACAATTATCACACTCATTTATTTTTAAATCCATTAAACATCATTATGTTATCGAATTTCTCATGCCATTATTTAGCTTCGTGTATTAATTCATAAAGGGATTTAATAAGTCTACACACTTTCTTTTCTTTTTCTTAGAACTTTAAACCCTTCTCGTTGTTCCATGTATATATCTTCATTTAACTTTCCATTCAAGAAGGCAGTTTTTACATCCATTTGATGCATCTCAAGATTATGTGATGTGTTTGAATGGATGTTATTATCGTAATAGGTGAGTAAGTATATAAATAATCCAATCCTTTCTTTTTCCTATAGAATTTATCTACAAGTCCATCTTTTTATTTCTCAAATGATCCATTAACTTTAAATTTTTTCTTGAATATCTACTTGCATCAAGAAGGTTTACTTCCTGGTGGAAGTTGATACTTTTCCACCTATGGTTTTTCACGATGGATTCAATTTCACTATTGACAACCTCTTTCCATAAAGGGGCCTTTGTAGTTAGCATCACTTCTGTGAAGTTACTAGGGTCACTTTTCTGATATATAAGTTAAAAAATTTGTACCAAAAGACTTTGAAGTCATTGCCCTTTTGTTGCATCTAGATTCGAGGTCATCGCCTTTTTTAATATATTCATGTTCTATATTATCTTGATGACTATAGATGCAGTGTTTTAGCTTCTTTTATAATAATTTGAATCAACCATTTTATTATTAACAAATATATTTTCTAAGAAATATGCATTTCTAGATTCAATAATAGTATTTACGTTTATATCAGGAATATCAGTTTTTTGTACAAAAAATCGATATCCACTACTATTAATTACATAACCAATGAAAGTCCATTCAATAGTTTTTAGTATTATTTTAATCCTTTAGGGATTAGTAAATACCACCTTAGCAAGACACCCTCACACTTCGAGGTATTTATAATAAGGTGTTCTACATTTCTAAAATTCGTACAGTGTCTTATGTGTTTAATTATGAGGCATTTCATTAAGAAGGTTGTTTAAAAAATCAAGCTCCCCCTATAATTTCTAAGGTAAACCCGAACTTATTAATATAGCAGTCATTATCTCTTTTAGGGTTTGATTTTTGTATTTCACAATAATGTTAGATTAAGGTGAGTAAGGAACGATAATTTAATGAATAATTCCGAGTTTTAAACAAAATTATTCAAAACGGGAATCATATTCACTTTATCCATCACTCCTGACTTCTATAACATTGTTTAAAGTTGATTATCAACTTCTATTTTATAATGTTAAAAATTATTTATCGCCTCATCCTTGCTTCTAAGAAAGTACACATAATAATACGTTGTGGAATCATCAATAAAAGTAACAAAATACTTTTTCTCACCTCTTGTTTGTATAAATTTCAAGTCTCATATGTCACTTTCATTTATCTCAAGAAGCTTTGTACTTATTTAAACCTTTTAAAAAGGAATTTTAGTTAACTTCGATTCCGCACACATTTCACACTCGTCATTTGAGACAATACTAAATTTTTGGTATTAAGTCTAAATTAATTAATCTATGAATAGTACATGATTAATATGACCTAATCTATTATGCCTTACATTACAAGACTCAAGCAAACAAGGAGGAGATACATTCATATTATTATTGATAGGCACTACAGTCATTATATTAAGTTTGAAGAGCCCATCGCTCAAATATCCTTTCCCCGCATACATACCACTCTTTGTTAGTAAAAAAATTTCATATTCAAATACAAATTTAAATCCCTTCTTACTTAGCAAGGATCTTAAAACCACTTTATTTTGAATGTATTAAACATGAAGCATGTCACATAGAGTAAGTTTCTTTGCTGAAGTGGTCTTGAGTATTGCTTTTTCTTTCCCTTCAACCTCCAAAGTAGTAGAATTTTTCATGAAAAATTTCTCCTCATGGTCAAAGTATTGATGGGAAGTAAACATATTCTTGTCAGAACATATGTGACGAGTGACCCTAGTGTCCACCCACCATTCCCTAGTGTTTACCACCATGTGGAGTTTATAGATCATGATCAAAAGGCTTAAATCATTAATATCGTCAAAAAGATTCTCACCTTCAGTGATTTGGGCTTGTGATGGATTTTGTTTCTTATTCCCTTTATTTTGTTTTTGCTATAATGATCTTTAGCATGACGTCCCAGCTTGTCACACAGAAAGCATTATTTTATCAAACTTTTTAAAAAAATTATTTTTAGGCCTTTTGAATGCACCACCCTGATTATCATTCTTTCTTTTCTTGTTCTTGCTGCTTTTCCTTTATTCCACAACATGTGCTTGGGATTCCATAGAATTTTCAGTTTTCTTCATGGAAACACGAGTATCCTCTTCAATTCTTAATCTCACAATCAAGTTCTCATGACCAATCTCTTTACGTTTATGTTTTAAATAATTTTTGAAGTATTTTCAAAGTGCGAGAAATTTTTCAATCATTACAGCCACTTGGAATGATTGACTTAATTCCATTTTTTCAGAACTAATTTTTTGATAAATCAATATGAGTTATTACACTTGATTAATGATAGTATTTGAATCAACCATTTTAAAATTCATGAATTTACCCACAATGAACTTATTCATTTCAATATCATTCATTTTGTATTTTTTGCCCAAAGACTCCCACACTTCTTTAACTATTTTAAGAGGATTATACACATTATATCATCCGTTTTTTCGATTGTTGAGGATATATTTCTTCCATAGAAAATCAAAAAGTTTTCATGCATCCACTTCAACAATAACTTTCTTGTCAATCTCACCTTCTTTCAATGTTGGTGCCTCTTCATTAAGGAATTTATCAAAGTTCAAGGTTGTGTAAAACAACAACTGATGTTGCCAATGTTTGAAACCAGTCCCTTTGAACTTTTTGAGCTTTTAACATGTCTAGTGTTTCTTGGTACAACCGCAACGAGAAATGCATAAATATATACCATTTATATTTTACACAAAAATAAATATGTATTTGTGAAATGATATATGAGTGGACATATTATATTTATATAGTGGCACATCTTTTATTATATAAGAACTTCTAAACAAACACTAAGTCTAAATTAAATAATACATATATAATAAAAGGGAATTATTTTTCTGACCTAAACAAAAATTATTATAGCACAATATATCTTATAGTTTATATAAATAATCACTTGGTATAAAATAATTTTATAAACAGTTAAATATGTAATAATAATTCTTTGGTGCACATAAAATAATTCGTAACTCAAATTATTATAAAAATACTTTTGTAATTAATTATGTAAAATCTCGTATGTGTGATACTGATTAAACCGAATTCGCAAGTTTCCAATTAAATAGTTATTTAATTGCTGTCAATTTTTAATCCAATCTTATTCAGACCTAAAACATGCAACTACGTGTGGAAAAATCAAACCAAGATAAATAATTGTTGACACATATATTTTAGGAAAAAAATCCTTTCAGGTAAAACCTTTATTTCACTATAATACTTACAATGAAATCTGCAATATATTAACCTCATAAAACCCACATAGGCTGCAACCCAAATCAATAATGGAATTCCGTAGCAACTCCACACGAACCGCAGTTCACTTAGCCCATGAATACCCACAAGAACTCCTTATTGACGCGAAGTCAGTCAGCCCAATACCTTCCTCAAGTGGCACCCAGATCAGCATTAAAGATCTTCTATACAAGAGAAACTTCAACAAAGATGTGTTCTTTAGATCCAAAACAATTCGCATAAATTATTGGGATCTTGTGAATTGAAAACAAAAGGGATTAAATCCCTAAAAGTGAGAAGAGAAAGTAATATGCTAAAGCAGTTTTCACAGCTGATAAAAATGCAGGTCTTCTTATGAAAAATATAGTTGAACAGCCCTATTTATATAAAAAGTCAAGGCGGTAGATTGCTCGAACGAGATGCAGCATCGCTCGAATGGTGACACGTTCCGTTCAAATGACTTCGCGCGACATAGCCTTGTCACTCGAATGACTATCCTTTATCGCTCGAATGAAAATTAAAAAGTAAATCTTTTTTGTTTTGTTAGAAAATAGTCTTCCTCGACACTTAGAAAAAATTCTTTGACGAAAAACTCCGCCCAACACTAATAAAATATTTTGTAAAAAACATCCCAACACTCTAAGTGAATCATTAAGGAACTAAAACACAACCTTACCAAAACTAATCTCGCAAAGGCTTATTTTGTTGAAGAACTTTAATATTCGGATCCGTATTGATGCATGATTGAACTTGAATAAGTCTTCGGCGGTTGTAGTAGTATATGGCATACTCAATTGTGAACGGACAATGTAAAATAATGTCCTTACAAATTAACACAGAAAGTCATTGTGGAGTTTGAGAACAGTAAAAAAAATATGTCCTTAAGATTTTTAACCAAAATGATGTTTTAATTAAATTATATATATATAATACGAACATAATAATCTGAAACACATAGAAACCTATGGGGACAATAAATGCAGAATTGCATTGATTAAGGTAAGTGTTGGACACTCTGACCTTAAGACGATATGTATCCCGCACTAGTGCTCCATGGACATGGTGGCAAATGTCTTTGAGGATACAAAAACATTCCAAATTTCGAGTTTTCTGGCGAGCCAATATGGAAGAAACTCTTTTTTTTAACATTAAAATGAGATAGCCTGAACAAAAGTTGTCTAAGAAGCAAACACTTAAAAAAATGAAAGCCACATATTTATAATAAATAATCGACGGTTAAAAATAGTGGGAAAATATCCCAATAATCTCAAGTGTTAGGGTAAAATTATTAAAAATAAAATATCTCAATTGTCACAACTGTAGAGATAAAACAGTTAAAAACTGAATAATAAATTGGTCCAAAAAATAAATAAAATAAACCAAAACATTGGACCCAGATATAAAAAAAGGCCCAATAAAAATTTGGCCAAAGCTCATGACCCACGCACGAGTCAAGTCAAGTCGAGCAGACGACGGTGACGGTGCATGTGCGTCCTTAGAAGTCAATCCAAGCCCATGTAGGTATTCCCTCTTTCAAAGAGTAAGGATACCCCAAGGGCACCATGCCGTTAAGCCATAGTGGGTTATAATATACTACACCCATTTTCACATTCTTCCTATTTAGGACAAGAGCTTTTACATAGCACTTTAATCAAATTCCATATTCTAAGTGGGTACCTTGAGCTAAAATTCTCATTCAATAATTTTGGTTTTACACATGTGAGTATAGCATGTTATAATTCTCACCGAAGACCAAGCGTTACACCTTTAAGCAATCTTGTAAGGTGTGAGGGTCCCACATATCAGGAGAAATGGATTTTAGCCTTAAATCTTCCCCAGTGAGGGACTATCAAATTTCCGTACTCATCGGTTCATGCAATGTCTTGAATTTTTCAGTTTTTGTGTACATCAAGTACATAGCCTTCTTTAAACAAATTTTATTCTTTTGGTTGTGTTCATTTTGGCACTAAATAATTCCTAATTTCATGAGTGCTTTAGATAATCTCAGCATTTCGAAGTTGTCATAGAAGCGACCCTTTCACGCTCACATTAGTGATTTCCTATTAAGAGTATCCTATTGTACCCTACTTGAGTTTTCAATATATAAGAGTCATTATAAGCTGAGCTTGTCCTTACTTACGTTCTACGCAACATCATAGGAATAGGCATGAGTTTGAAACTCATCAGTGCTTTCTTCAAAGAGTCCGTCAAGATTTGATTGTCCCTTTGAGCCTAGATCTTGGGATGTCCAGTCATTAAGGTAGGGTTTTCATCAAAATAGCTCTTTATTTTGTAGGCTTTAATCCCATTCCCCTTATTAAATTATACACTTTCTCTTTATTCAACCCTTTGATTGATGGATCATTATATTGTCCTTAGAATATATATATATAATCAATGGAAATAATTCCATTAGGGAGAAGTTGTTTAACGGTACTATATCTTCTACGAATATCTCGAGACTTACCGTTATATATATGATTCAGTGCTTTACCATTATGTGATTGACAATAACAATGAATTCAAATTATAGGCCCATGTTTTGGTCACATTGGAATATCCTCCAAAAAGTTTTGAAGCCATTATGCTTTTTCTATAGCTTTATCTAAAGCTATAAACTCATATTCCATAGTGGACCTAGATATACAAGTCTGTTTTGAGGGTTTCTAAGACATAATATCACTACCAAGGGTAAATGCATATCCACTTATTGATTTAGAATCCTAAAAATAAGATATCCAATCAATGTCAATGTATCATTCAAGTACAAATGGATTTCTAGTGTAATGCAATCCATTATCAAGGGTATATCTTAGATATCTAAGAACCCTTATTGTGTCTTTCCATTGGTCTTAACATAAATTACTTGTATAATTACTCAATTTTAAAACCGTCTACGCAATACTTAGCTGAATGTAGTTCATGAAATACATTAAACTTCCTATCACAAGAGAGTATTCGAATTGAGATATACCATTTCCAATATTTTTATATAATTGAAGATTTGGGTCAATGGGTGTTTTAGCAATGTTATTACTACCATTATCAAACTTATCAAGTATCTTGTCAATATAATGCGTTTAAGACAAGATAAGTCCTTCTAATATTTTAAAAATATTAATTCCTAATATAACATCAATAATACCCATATCTTTCATATCAAATTTATTGGAAAAGATTCTCTTAGAATATTTAATGATATATTTATTACTTCCAATAATAAGCATATCATCTACATAGAGACAAATAATTACATAACCACTTGTATTGTTTTTAGTGTAAACACATTTATCATCCTTATTTATTTTATATCCATTAGACATCATTACATTTTCAAATTTCTCATGTCACTATTTAGGGGCTTTTTTTAATCCATAAAGGTATTTAAAAAGTCTACGCATTTTCTTTTCTTTGCGTGGAACTTTAAACCTTTCTGGTTGCTCGATGAATATATCGTTATTTAACTCGCCATTTAAAAGGGTGGTTTTACATCCATTTGATTTATCTCAAAATTATATAACCTTGCAATATCCGTTAACATTTGAATGGATGTTATTCTCATAACAGGTGAGTAAGTGTCAAAATAATTGAATCCTTCCTTTTTCCAATAGCTTTTGGGCAATAAGTTTAGCTTTATATTCTCTAATTAATTGATTAACTTTTTATTTTCTCTTTAATATCCACTTTTATCTAACAGGTTTACTTCCTGGTGGAAAGACAACCAATTTCCACTTACGATTTTGTATAATGGATTCTAATTCACTATTAACAACTTATTTCTAGAAAGGGGCTTCTGGAGTTTATATTGCATCTGCAAAGTTACTAGGTTCACTTTATAACATATGAGTTAGGAAATCTAGACCAAGCGACTTTGAAGTCTTTGTCCTTTCACTGCGTCTAGATCCGAGGTCATTATATTTCTCACTATATTTATTTTCTACATTATCTTAATGCCTACTAGATGCACTGTCATAAGTTCTTTTATAATAACTCCACGAGAATTCTTATTAATTGGCAAAGAGGTGAAGAAATAGATTCATCATTCCACTCCAATCGATTCAAGAACATGGGAACGAACAAATGCCCCCTTCAGGTATTTCGATTGAAATACCCATAAATGGTATTTTTCGTAGAAATAGTCTTCTTTCTTATTTCGATGATACTCGATAAAGAAGAAACAGTTCTGAAAAATATGGGACTATAGAAGTGAATTCCATCGTCGAAAAAGAGGATTTTAATGAGTATATAGGGGTCAAGGAATTTAGGCCAAAATACAAAATGAAAGTAGATTGATTCTTTTTCATTGCTGAGGAAGTGCATATCTTACCCATATCTTCTTCCCTAATTGTACAGAACTATAGTCTTATTGGGGTAGATACACAAATAACTTTAACTAGAAGAAGCTGAGTAGGCGGGTTGCTCCGAGTCGAGAGAAAAAAAAGAATTGAACTAAAAAAATTTATAGAGATATCCATTATCCTGGAGAGACAAATAAGATATCCCGACATAGTGGCGTCTTGATACCACCAGACGAGGGAAATTTTTTTTCCAAGGAATCAAAAAATGGAAAGAGTTTGATTTATGTACAACGGATTACACCTACAAAGAAAACGTATTTTATTTTGGTTCGCCTCGTATTCACATATGAAATAACGAATGGTATAAATTTAGCAACACTTTTCACCCCGGATTTGCTGCAGGAAAGGGATAATGTGCAACTTCGAATTGATAATTATATCCTTTATGGAAATCCACTTTAATATTTAAAAATATATCCTTGAATAAATATGCATTAATAGATTCAATAATAGTATTTAATTATATATCAGGAATCTCAAATTTATGTATAATAATCGTTAAACACTACCATTGATTGCATGACCAATGAAAATGCAATCAATATTTTTTTATCCCATTTTAATCTGTTTAGGATTATGAACACCACCTTTGCATGAAACCCCCACATTTTGAGGTATTTGTAACAAAGTGTTCGACCATTCCACAACTCATACGATGTCTAATGTGTTTTTGTAACGAGAATTTTATTAAGCAGTTAGTTTGCAGAAAGCAAAGCTTCCCCATAAGTTCTGAGATAAACCTAAACTTATAAACATAAAATTCATCATCTCTTTTAGAGTTTGATTTTTGTATTCTGCAGTACTATTGGATCAAGATGAGTAAGGAGCAGTAGTTTGATGAATAATTATATTTTTTGAATAAAATTGTTTAAAATGAGAATTATATTCACCTCGTCTATCACTCATAACTACTTCAATATTTTTACAAAGTTAATTCCCAACTTTCGTTTTATAATGTTTAAAAACATTTATCACCTTATCCTTTCTTCTAAGCAAGTACAAATAATAATATCTTGTGCAATAATCAATAAAAACTATAAAATAATTTTTCCCACCTCCTGTTTTTACAAATTTCAAACCACATATATCATTATGAATTATCTCAAGAGGGTTCGTACTTATTTCAATAGTTTCAAAAGATGTTTTAGTTAACTTCAATTCCACACGCGTTTCACACTTGTGATTGAAGTCAATATTAAATTTTGGTATTAAGTCTAAATTAATTAATCCATAGAGAGTTTCATAATTAACATGACCTAATCTACCATGCCATATATTATAAGACTTAAGAAAATAAGGAGAAGATACATTTGTAGTATTATGAATAGGCATTACAATCATTACATTGAGTTTGAAGAGACCATCACTCAAATATCCTTTCCCCACATACATGCCACTCTTAGTTAATACAAATTTTTTCATACTCTAATACAAGTTTAAATCCCTTCTTACTTAGCTAGAATCTTGAAACCAAATTCTTTTGAATGTTTAGAACATTAAGCACGTTGTTGAGAGTAAGTTTCTTTCCTGAAGTGATCGGGAGTGTAACTTTTTCTTTCCCTTTAACCTTCAAAATATAAGAATTTCCCATGAGAAGTTACTCCTCATGACGAGAGTGATGGTAGGAAGTAAACATATGATTATCAGAACAAATATGATGAGTGGCCCTAGTGTCCACCCACCATTCCCTAGTGTTTACCCAAATGTGAACTTCAGAGACCATGACTGGAAGTCTCAAATCATTAATATCTTTAGAAAGGTTCTCAGCTTTGTTGACCTTGGTTTCTGGGGGCTTATGTTTCTTATTCCCTTAATTTTTTTTTACTACGGTAATCTTTAGCGCCTAATACGGGCTTGTTCACGCAAAATATTTTCCATCAAACTTTTTAAAGTTTTCGCCTTAAGGACCTTTCAATGGACTACCTTATTTCACACGCTTCCTTTTCTTGTTATTTATACTTTTCCCTTTTTCCATAGCATATGCATTCGACTCTATAGACTCTTCAATTTATAATCTCACAATCAAGTACTCAAGCCCCATATTTTTATGTTTATATTTCAAATAATTTTTGAAGTCTTTCCAAGATGGTGGTAATTTTTCAATCATTCCAGCCACTTGAAATGATTCACTCAATTCCATTTTTTTAGAAAATATTTCGTGATAAATCAGTTGGGGATTTCACACTTGATTAATGACAGTCTTTAATTCAATCATTTTAAAATCTAAAGATCTACTGAAAAAAACTTCTTCATTTTGGCATCTTCCGTTCTGTGAATTCTTTCCAAATACTTTCACACTTCTTTAGTTATTGTAAGAGGGCTATACAAATTATATAATGTGTATTCTATAGTATTGAGGATATATTTCTTGCCAAGAAAATCAACTTCTTTTCGTGCACTGCAACAACTACTTTCTTGTTAGTCTCACTTTCTTTTAAAGTTAGTACCTCTTCATTAAGGAATTTAGTCAAGCTCAAGGTGGTCAAGTAAAATAAAATCTCATGTTTCCAACGTTTGGAATCAGTCCGTCTAAAATTTTTGGGATTTTCACCATGTCCAATATTTGTTGGTATAACCGGAACGGATAATACATAAGTACAAGCCATTTATATTTTAAACATAAATTAATATGCATTTATGACATGATCAATGAGTGGATAAATTATACTAATACCCTGACACTGTTTTTATTATGTAATAACATTCAAACAAATATATATTAAATAATACACATGTAATAAAAGTGAAGTGTTTTTTTTACTTAAACATAAATTATTATAACACAAAATTTCTTCTAGTTGCTAAATATGTAATAATAACTTTTTGTTTCACTATATATATATATATATATAACAATTAGTACAAATAGAGTAATCTTAAACACATAGAAATTTATAGGGATAATAAATGCCGAATTTATTGATTAAGGCAAGTGTTAGACACTCTGACATTAAAATGATATTTGCCCTACACTGTTGTTCTACAGACTCGATGGCAGACGTTTATCAAGATGCAACAATCACAACACGTAATACTTGTAATCCAAATTGTAATTTTTTTGGCGAACCAACAAAGGAAGAAACTCTTCTATTTTACACAAAAATGAGTCAAACCCAAACAAAAGTTGTCTAAAAAAATTAACACTTAAAAAAGAAATTAAAGAAACCTATTTATAATAAAAATAAATTGACTGTTAAAAAGATTTGAAAAATATCTCAACAATCACAATTATTGGGATAAAACTATTTACAACGAAATATCTTAACAGTCAAAATGTAAAACCCATTGATTTTAAGCCATATTTTTTTTAATAATTTGAATATTTTGAAAAAATAATTTTTTTTGGAATTAATTAATTTTGGTATTCAAAATGATATTTTTCATATATATTAAATAAGGTTTTAAGTGGAATTTAAATTGGTATTAGAATTTAGAAACTATAGCTTTTCATATAAAAATCGGGGGAGCTTGAAGTGGTAGGCCGATCGAACCGGTTCGATGTTCGCTCCAGCAGTTAACCAAAGGTAGATTTTTTTTAGAGTTTTGTTGTGACTCAACTTCCTTTCTTTTCTAAAATAAAAAGATACGGGTTTAGGCTTTTTAAACACTTAAAACTCTTATAAAAAAGCAGTAGCCTCCCATATTTTACATTCTCTCATCTACAAATACTAAACCCCATTTAAATCAACTTTCAACCCAAGTTTTGAAGAGCGAAATCAAGTTTTCTCAAGAAACATCTTGAACCATCAAGAACGTGTCTTTGCTATTTTCACTAAAGGAGCACAACCGTGTAGTCATATTTTCAAGATGGCTTTTTTACAGGCATGAATGCTCATATTATTCTCCTTAAGGGTTATGCATTTCAAATATTGCCTAAAAAATTAAAATGGTGTTTTTTGTTAAAATAAATTAGAAATACTAATTAGAAAAAGTGAAAATAATTATGGGTTTATTCAAATCTCAAAATATTTTTTAAGACTTAAAATAATCGCATGCTTAAATTAAAAGGTTGGGATTGTGATAGAGTTGTGGGGAGTTTTGTGTTTTTTTAAGTTAAAAATATGAATTGGTAATAATGTTACAACTCGAAAAATCATGAATCTTACGTATAGATTATAAATTGCATTTACTATTACATAAGGGTCTTGATAAATACATCCAAAAAATATCTCCAAAACACCACATAAAAATTAAACCCACACTTTACTAACCACACCCAAAAGTGTTGTACCTTTTTTTTTCTTTTTAAATGTCTAATATACACCAAACTAAACAAAATTACACACAAACTAACACTACATAATTTAAACGATCACAATAATAATAACTCAAATCGATTGAATTTTCCATCGAAAGCCTCAAACCCATGGTTAAACCTAGCCAAAATCACCTTGTCCATTTATTCCCAAATCTCCATTTTCGTGTGTTTATTGTGTTGTTGTGGTCCTTGTTGTGTTGTTTATAAACAGAAATCAAGATCAAAAGGGTGTCATTACAGTGGTTGAGGAAAAAAGAAAGTTGTTGATCAAGTTTCCCAAACTCAATATATTAAATGCCCGTTTGATGATTTTGAGGTATTAAAACACCTCTACACACTATATAATCTGTAAAAAAAACATTTATAATGATGAAAAGATAAAAAAAAAAAAGTGAAAGTGACTGCACTTACAGTTGCCCGTTGCCGTAAGTGACAATCATTTTTGCTCACAATCTACCGTAATATGTACAACGGTTGTAGCTGTCCGTGGGATGATAACTGGCTATTGGATGTCACCGTGATAAGGATCCCATGGTTTGACTTGGCCGTG
The DNA here is from genome assembly GCA_949130495.1 of Sambucus nigra. NCBI lineage: Eukaryota > Viridiplantae > Streptophyta > Magnoliopsida > Dipsacales > Adoxaceae > Sambucus > Sambucus nigra. The sequence goes on from OX422211.1 coordinate 37,212,808, forward strand.
GTTTTATTGCCACGATTAGAGTTGGTTGTGGTTTTATTATTAGCTACAAAATTTTAATATAGATATAAAATTTCAATAAAGATATACAATTTCAATATAGATATAACATTTCAATATGGATATAATTCATGTAGCAGTTATTTGTTTTTACTAATTTTTGTTATTATATTGTTAATTCTTTTTGTACTAATTATTGTACTATCATTTCAATTAGATGACTCAGTACTAAATGATACATTTTTGCAAGATATAGACAATCTCATTGTACCGAGTGTATTTACTCAATGTGGCTCCACCGAGAAAGCGAATATGCATGAACCGAATATAAGCTAACAAGGAATGGCATCAACCTCGCCCAAATGTTTGCACGATTTCTTTCCAGATTTCACATCATTTATGGTAAAAACCCATATCACGTAGTTGAATTTCAACACTTTGAGATTTTTAATGTATGACATTATTATAAGAAATAAATTGATTGTATGCATTATTAGGATGCGAAAATAAAAGAATGATTGGATATAATGCGATTAATCAAGACTATATAGACAAATTCACCACTGAGGAGGCATGTTTAGTTTATTTATATTGTACTCAACATGATTTTACAATTATACTTGAAATATCTGTTTGAACTATCCTTTCATTTAACAATATTCGTCTTGTGTAGATTTTTTATGATCGGGACAAGATGATTGATTGGTATCAATAAGTTGGTCACAAGCTTCATGCGGTCATGATAATTCTAAAATCTGACAAGGCCAGTATAGTCCGCAAGGGGAGGGTCGTACTTGGTTATGAGCGAAGCGAGTTTCATAGACCCAAAAAAGACGAAGGGTTGGATAAAAAGAGGAAGCATTCTTCCAGAATGTGAAAATGTGATTACCCATTTCAATTGAAAGTCATTGCCCATGATAATGGCCATTGGGAGGTTGAAGTAGTCTGTGGGATACACAAGCACGAGGTGTCAAAATCACTTATTGGACACCCATATGCCGGTCGACTCTCCCAAGAAGAGTGAAACATTACTTCTAAGATGATAAATAATCGGGTAGGCCTGAAAGAATAACTCCAGACATTGAAAAAGAGCTTGAGTAAAATTGTTCATCCATAAGAACAATATATAACACTAAAAGAAAAATGAAGAACATTGAGATGCAAGGTCACACCGCCATGCAATAATTGATGCATTTGTTTGGGGATAAGAATTATGCCCATTGGCATCAAAGGAATGAGCCAGTCGATGTGGTAAAAGATTTCTTTTTTGCACATCCCACCTTTTACTTGTTGGTGAAATGCTTCCCAAGTGTGAGTGTGATCGATTGCACTTACAAGACTAATCGACACAATATGCCATTATTTGACATGATTAGGGTTACTTCTAAAGGGAAATCATTTTCCATTGCATTTGCATTTTTAAAGAGTGAGAACGATGAGAATTTTAGATGGGCTCTACAACATTTGCGATCATTATACGAGCCAAAAGCTTTGCCGCAAGTTGTTGTCTCCGATAAATAGCAATCTTGTCTAAACTCTTTGCCAAGCGTGTTTCCACTTGGCAAAATTATATTATGCTTATTCCATGTTTAAAAAAACATTCAAAGTGCATGTGTGAAACACAACATCAAAGACTAGGACCATAAGGTATCCATGCAAGGTTGGATTGGGGTGCTGGAGTTAGAGAATACGAATGACTTTGAGAATGCATGTACTTCACACCATATACGGATTATCATACGGCTAAGCAATTCCACTGTGGGCACTAGACAATCATTAGAGGAAACTTGCCATTGTCTCGACATCCCTCACTAATGTGGCCTTGACTATATGCCAAAGATGATATTATTTAAGATAAGTTGGACTGAGGCAGGTGAAGCCATTAGAAATATGATGCTAAGAAAGTTAATGGTGATTGATGAACCCTTTAACACACCCTTGATGGATCCCTTATAAATTCATCAAAAGGGTAGGCCACCTAAGTGATAAAGTCTATCGATGTATCTACAAAAAGGATCCCTTATGCTCGGGATCGAGATATACCATCCACAACAGAAAATGAAAAAGTCTTCACAAATAAGACCCCTTTAACGGGCGTGAAACTAGAAACGTGGTCTCGGGAGAAGAAGATTTATATGAAGGACGTTCCCAAGTTCTTCTAATCATTTATGGACAATATATATGATGTAAAATTTAATGGGAACTGTGGATATAGGGCTATTTCCAAACGAGCAGGTGTTGGGATGGACTGGAACATTCTCATACTATTTATAGTTTTGTTGTATGAACTACGTAGGGAGAAGCCATTTTGGGCTGCGGTGGTGACCTCTTACGATATTTATGAGTATGAGACGAGATTAGACTATTTTAGACACTCATGAACAAACGAGCGATGGTTAATAATGCCAGAGTTTGACTACCCTACGACGGATGAACTAAAGCTAATGGTTGTGTTGATATCCAAATTTCAATGCTTAACTTTTGTTCCATTCGACATTGGGCCAAAACCTAGGATGGATGAAAATTGCATCATCTATATCCTGAACTCGTCAAATATTCATTGGGTGAGTTTGAAATGCACATGATTTTTCCCCTACCACCAATTGCCTCTAACAGGAACTCAAGGTCCAGTCAAGATGTCCTTCAGTAGACTACTTTGTTTAAGTCCCGCTTTCAAACGTTTCAGAATCTATATCCCAAAGACACTGTGTTGAGAGATGAACTGTGTTTGATATCATCAGATGAGGATGAGGACGAGGACTTAACGACGGCTAAAATCAGCTGTGAAAGTCCTAGGGTTAATTGTAACTTTATGTAACTATCGAGATTAGTTATATGTAAATTGGTTGTTGGAGAAAGTCCAGGGCTAATGACTGTAACTTTCTATAAATTTTTGCAATCATTGATTATATGTAAATGGATTGTAACTTTTTGAATTAACAATTATTGATTGGATCTTTTTGTATTGTTTTGAAATCATCACTATAATATAAATTGGTTATATATGTGATAAATTGGTTATATGTGATAAATTGGAAATCGTGGGTATTGTAAGTAATGTACAGTCCTTTAACACCGCACAGATATATACACGGTGACACCATACCTTAAGTTAGACACCTACGGTGACACCCCACCATGAAATAAACACATACGGTCTACTATTACCGTCTCATATATATAGAGACTTGTCCTATTTTTTACCCCAGCTTACACGGTCCAATGAACCGTGAAAGGTCTAGCTATGATCAGTGGTAGCCGTAAGTATATATTCCATGGTTTGATCTCCTTGTGTGATTTATGCAGAGACTTGGGCCTATTTTTCAACCCAATTGACAAGGTCTAATGAAAACTTGAGTTGTATGAGTACGGTGAGTTATAGCCATCGGTATGTAATAGTCAGTATGTTCTTACCGTGTTGTTTATGTAGAGACTTATGCTTATTTTTTTACCCCGATTGACACGGTCTAATGAAACCGTGGACTGTCTAGGTATGGTGAGTTATAATCGTTTGTATACATTACACGATTTGTTCTCACCGTGTGGTTTATGCAGAGACATAGGCCTATTTCTTACCCCAATTTACATGTTCTAATACAGTCGTGAAATGTATGAGTACGGTGAGTTATAGCTGTAAGTATATAGTACACGGTTTGTTTTCACCGTGTGGTTTATGTAGAGACTTAAGCCTACTTTCACCCCAATTTACACGGTCTAATGCAACCATGAATTGTCCAGATGCGCTGAGTTAGAGTCATCGATACATAGTACTCAGTTGCTTGTGCAGAGACTTAGGCCTATTTTTCACCCCAATTTACATGGTCTAATTAAACCGTGAACTGTCTATGTACGATGAGTTATAGCCGTAGGTATTTACTACACGATTTATTCTCACCGTGTGGTTTATGTAGAGACATATGTCTATTTTTCTCCCAAACTTACATGGTCTAATGAAACTGTGAAATGTCTCAGTACGATGAGATGCCATCATAGTTGTGTATTACACGGTTTGTTCTCACCATGTGGTTTATACAGAGACTTAGGCTATTTTTCACCCCAACTCACACGGTCCAATGAAACTTTGGTTATTTATAGGGTGGTGACACCACACCGTAAGTTAGATACCTACAGTTATTTTCCACCGTATAGAAATGATGCACAGTTGGATCCCATCGTATTAGTCTATGCATAACCAAATATTAATTTATAATGTATCATAATGTAATTCAAAATTATTAACATTCAAACACATTAAATGTGACAATTCAAGCACAGAACATTCAAACACATAACACACTTTTGTTAACATTCAAGCATGTGATAATTCAAAATTGTTTCAATGTTGTTCCAACATGTGATAATTCAAAATTGTGATACTTTACAATTTTTTTTTAAATATAGTTACATTGTTCCAACAGATTTTGTTTATTTTCTCTTTAAACACTTCTTCGAGGGGGGGGGGGGATTTTTTCTTATGGGATTTTTTCTTGGGGCCTAGATCATGTCGTGCCTTAGTCCGATTTTCTTGACGCACCGATGCATTTCCCTTTTCTGTAGGTGCATGCCTTCCCTCGACCTTAAGCAGGGCGTCATGCACTGAACCTGATAGTTCAAGGACATCCGTAACGTCCTGGTCCAAACCTCCATCAATATCTTCCTGGAGTAGGCTAATGTCTACGTCTATCCCCTTAGCCTATGTATAAATTATCAAAAAATGTGTTAGACAATTCTTGAACAAAGGAAATTAATTTACGGATAAATTTCAAAACATTTACCATTTTATCCTAGTGCTTTACTTCCGGCTTGCCTATTCTATGCTCGGTATTTTGAATGTATGGATGACATCTTTCTAGGTACCAAGACATGTGCCCATCCCACATTCCCAAGGCACATACCTCAGCACGGTCAAACGTCTGGCATCGTACATAATAAGGTCGACCCAGTTAAGTTGATACCATTTCTCGATATCAAACTTTCATTTTTATCGGGTCTGGGTCTTCCCCCTTTCCTCTGACAAAGGGAGAATTGGTGGTCTAGAAATTCTTTGAACACGTCCAGACTGGTGTAGGACCCTATCCGAATAGTAGGGTTCCCCAACATCATAGAAAATAAGGAGGCCATTGTACCATAAGACCTCCTGAAATGGGTAGGCCTCACTTTTTTCGGAGTAGAGATCCCATACAACCTAAATGTATTTCCAATTGTTAGTACATACATATATAGAAAAAAAAATACTGAATTTAAAACAATTAATACTTACGTTTGAAGATTTTAAATCATCTAAGGTTTCCCTTAGATCTAGTATCTATGAAAAAGTCATCCCCTGACACCGTTAGCGCCCTCCATTTGCATAGACGCGGTTCGCTATGATGAAAGTCGAGATTTCTAACCACTTCGAAGTGGTTGTATATCCACGACTACAATAAAAATAAATAAAATTTCAATATAGACATATTAATTAGGAAATTATTATATTTTAAAACAAAATTAAAAGCACGTGTGAAATTTAAAATATGTACCACGAGAAGGGGAATATATTCGGCCATCTGTCGAACGTTTACCCGAGAGATAATCCCCAAATGCTGATAATGGGCCAATACACCCATCCCCCAAGCATAGTCTTTGCATTACGTGACTTTTTGCAAAGACTGCAGGCAGTACACTGGTACTCGGTTGCCCGATTTGTTCGTAAACAACAAGCAACCGACCATGAAAAACAAGTACCCTCTAGCTGCCTGCTCAATCCTCCTCTTTAAATCACCTTCCCCACGGCTTCTTAACCCTACCCTTATAAAAATTCATTATCCATTCAAGCTGAACAACATATAGAGACTTACACTCCTTATTGGCCTCCTCATCAGTACAACCCAAATATTTAGTAAGCCATTGGATTTGGGTCATCTTCTCCTCGACTTTCTTTAAAACAGTACCGTACACCTATATACCCACTACTGAGATTTGAAGGAGATGGTATGCATCATTTAGGGTGATGGTCATCTCGCCGAACGACATATGAAATGAATTTGTCTTCGATATCCACCGTTCGGTGAATGCCAACACCAATACATAGTCTATTTATCAATAGGAGTCTTTAATCAGACCGTGCAAACTCGAGTTCCTCACCAGTTCTATAACCCGCTCATCCTCTGTGGCTATGTCCCACTCAAAAATTTTATTATAGTGGTACACGCACTTCATTATCCCCCTATCTTCATTTCTATTCCAAATAGAATAACCGATATGGTTATGATAATTTTTCAGGAGTTCAGTGTTATCTGGCGTGTACCCCTTGAGCGGTTGGGAATCAGAATGGCTTATTTTTTTACGAGCTTTATTCTCAGACACTTTCTATGTGGGAGGTTGGATTTCATCTTTCGTGGAAGAAGAATTATCCTCTCTTACTCTCTCTCCTTTGTCCTCTCATACTTCTTCTTCCTCTTTTCATCTCTCATTCTTCCTCTCTTCCTCTCTCTCTGCCTCTCTCTCTTCCTCTCTATCCGCCTCTCTTTCTTCTTCTCTTTACTCCTCTCTTTCTTTCTCTCTCACATCCTCACTTTCCTCCTCTCTCTCTTCCTCTCATGATTTATCTTCTTCTTTATCTTCCTCTTTATCTACCATTCCTACCTCACCCCATACACTAACCCCAATCAAATCACCTATAACCGCCTCAACTACTTACTCAATTGACTGTGAAGTATCACCCGCCTCAACATTAAGTAAACCTCCTGCCACTTGGTCGACTACTTTATCTAATGAACTTACAGGAGAATATCCTCTGCTTGAATTAGTGGTCTCACTGGCACTACTCCTAAAGGAAGATAAGGGTGGTTGTACTCCCTTAGCAGGCTCCAACCTCCTCTTCCACTCGGATGTGGTAAGAGGATTTTTGCTTATCACCTTTGATATGACCTACATAAGAAATTCAAAAATTATATTAGCAAATGAACATTGGTACCAATGAAGAAATAATAATTTTTGAAAGGAATACGTCCATAAAATAGAAACTTAATTACTAAAACCCCCAAACAAACCTAAATACTAAAACCCTCGGAAAAATATTTTTTATTTTAAATTAATTAATTTTGGTATTCAAAATGATAGTTTTCATATATAACAAATAAGTTTGAAGTGAAAATTCAATTGGGCTTTAAAATTTAGAAATTATAACTTTTCAAATAAAAATCCGGGGCAGCTTAAAGTAGCAGGCTGATCGAACCGGTTCGGCCCTGGTGGTGAAATGGTTCATGCCAACAGTTAACCAAAGGTAGAATTATTTTTTGGCAATTGGTTGGAACTCAAATTCCTTTCTTTTCTAAAATAAAAGGCACGGATTTAGGCTTTTTAATAAACTTAAAAATCTTATCAAAAAGTAGTACCCTCCAATATTTTTACCTCCCCTAGTCTACAAAATCTATACCCCATTTAAATCAACTCTCAACCCAAGTTTTGAAGAGATAAATCAAGTTTCCTCAAGAACCATCACTGCTATTTTTACGATAGGAATGCAACCATATAATCATATTTTCAAGACGACTTCTTTATAGACATAAGTGCTCATATTGTTCCCCTTAAGTGTTGTGCATTTTAGATATTGACTAAACATTTAAAATGATGTCTTTATAAAAATAAATTAGAAAAAGTGAAAATAACTATGGGTTTATTCAAATCTCAAAATATATTTAAGACTTGAAATGATTGCTTGCTTAGGTTAAAGGTTGGGATTATGATAGAGTTATGGGACGTTTCAAGTTCTTTTTACCGTTAAAAATGTGAATTTGTAATAATGTTTCGACTCAAAAAATCATGATTCTTATTTGTAGATTGTAAATTGGATTTATTATTGCGTAATAGGTGTATATGCATGTTGAAATTGGAATATTATGGTAACGGTTAAATATCACTCGTATAGAATTTATGAACTTTGACAACTTGAGTGACAATTGGCAAGACTTGTTTAATTGTATAATTAAAAGGGTGTAATTTGGATAATGTTGAAATTGGAGAATCAATTGGAAGAATTGTAGCTATAAATTGAAGATGTGTTTTATTTGAATGTTTCTTGTGTTAATATTTTGACATTGCAGGGATATTAGAACTTTGGGGTAGTTATGCATTTACCCTTATTTTTAGGTTTCTTTCTAGGTATGGGACCAATAGATATGCCTCATTGTTGTTAACACTTTCTATGTACAGGACTAGTGAGTGTCGGATTCTACAGTTGGTTATTTTCTAGGTGGGGCTAGGTAGTATTCCTTCATGTGTTTTTTGTTAGCCTAAGTGCTAGACTAGGTGGTTATTTGTGGTAGGTATTCTTTTTAAGTGATTGGATAGGAAATACTTATGGTTTTGGTGATCTCTAGGTAGGGAACTAGGAATGATTTAGGATGGATTAACCAAATAGCGGGTGGGGCAAATAGAGAAAAATGATGAATTGACAATAAGTTGATAAGTAATGCCTAAGACAAAGAACGACTATTAAAATGGATTTGCATCGCCAATATCCACAGAACTAATGAAATTGGGTTGGCTCGTTATAGTGACGTGTGGGTGTGATGGCTTCGTCAATATGTGCAGGGCTGATTATAGCGACGTGTCGTGTATGGAACATCGCTATGACTAGCCAACCCACACATAGTGCCCTGCACATAATTTCTATACGACTGATATTTAACCATTTACCACAATATTCCAATTTCCACATGCATATACACCTATTATGCAATAATAAATCCAATTTACAATCTACACATAAGAATCGTGATTTTTCGAGTCAAAACATTATTACAAATTCATATTTTTAACGGTAAAAAGAACGCGAAACGTTCCACAACTCTATCATAATACCAACCTTTAATCTAAGCATGCGATCATTTCAAGTCTTAAATATATTTTGAGATTTGAATAAACCCATAGTAATTTTCACTTTTTATTTTAAGAAAAACATCATTTTAAATGTTTAGTCAATATCTAAAATGCATAACACTTAAGGGGAACAATATGAGCACTTATGCCTGTAAAGAAGTCGTCTTGAAAATATGATTACATGGCTGCATTCTTATCGTAAAAATAGCAGTGATGGTTCTTGAGGAAACTTGATTTAGCTCTTCAAAACTTGGTTTGAGAGTTGATTTAAACGGGGTTTAGATTTTGTAGACTAGGGGATGTAAAAATATGGTAGGGTACTGCTTTTTGATAATATTATGTGTAGGGATAATTATAGTCAACCCACACATCGCTATAACTAGCCAACCCACACGTATGGTCAGGGCTAATTATAGCGACACGTCACAATAAATATCACACGTCGCGATTCTTAAAATAGGGATCGTTCGAATTATGGAGACTTTTCCATGAAATTCAATGACAAATATTTTACTTATTTGATTAAGATTACGAAGAAGAAAGAGTTTCTAAATTTTGAACAGGTTTCCAACTTAGTTACTGAATATGAACAAGAGTTCACAAATCTATAGATGTTTGTACTAGATGTGGTGAATACCGAGACAAAGAAGATGGAGTGTATCATTATGGTATTGACATGGTTGATTAAGTAGATGGTTTTCAGAACCAATCTTACATTAATTACACTCAGGTAGTGGACGTCTAATTGTTATTATAGAAGGAGAAGGTAAATTATCAAAAGAAGATGGGTATGAGATATGAGTCGAGCGGTCAATATGCAGAAAAGGCAAGTGGGGAGAACAAGGATCGCAATGATCAACCATAGATGATGCAACGAATAAGTTAGGAGTAGAAAGCCTTTTAGAAAGACAATGGAATCCCGCAGGGACGTTAGGAACATGGCAAGGACAGTAAGGGGAGAAAGCATCGGAAAGGCATTCAGGACCTTTTAGGGATGCATGTTTCTTTTGTGTAGGGTTAGGGCATCGAGTTTCTAGGTGTCTGAGAGCACCAGTCCAGTAGGTCCAAGGTGCACAGGTTCAATAAGGCCAAGGGTGTCCAGCACCAAGTGTGCAGAGTTCGCCAGCAACACTAGCAGTGGGTGCGTAGGGACCAATTATGCCTAGGGTGTATGCCATTCATGTTAAGGAACCTCAGATAGAGTAGGCCCAGTAAAATCCATTGCGTGGCTAATGAGATAACATGGTACGCATTATTTTCTTATATATATATATATATATATATATATTATTTTTGTTCGTAGGGTAGGTGTGTGTAGAATTGGGTGAATGGGCGCCCAATCATAGCATTCTACGATACGCATATGTATGCATTATTTTATTTTTGCAATTTTACATGTGACGATTATGATTCGTCGAATTTCAAGGACGAAATTCATGTACTAGTGGGGGAGAATGTAACACCCCATAATTTTAAGAAGTAATTTTTTTTCTAATAAAATGAATATTTTGAAAAAAAAATGGAATTAATTAATTTCGGTATTCAAAATGATAGTTTTCATATATATAAAATAAGGTTCAAAGTTAAATTTAAATTAGGATTTAGACTTTGGAAATTATAACTTTTTATAAAAAAAAATCGGTGGGAGCTTGAAGTAGCAGGCCGACGGAATCGGATCGGCTCTGGTGGCAAAATGGTTTACGCCAATAGTTGATCGGAGGTTGAATTTTTTTTAGCGGTTGGTTGGGACACAAATTCCCTTATTTTCTAAAATAAAAAGGCTCGGATTTAGGCTTTTTAAAACACTTAAAAACCCTTATCAAAAAGCAGTAGCCTCCCATATTTTTACCAGCCATCATCTATAAAATCTAAACCCAGTTTAAATCAACTCTCAACCCAAGTATTGAAGTGCTAAATCAAGTTTCCTCAAGAACCATCACTGCTATTTTTTGCCAGAGGAACGCAACCATATAATCATATTTGCAAGACGACGTCTTTACTAGCATCAATGCTCACATTGTTCCCCTTAAGTGTTATGCGTTTTAGATATTGCCTATACATTTAAATGGTGTTTTTCTTAAAATAAATTAGAAATACTAATTAGAAAACGTGAAAATAATTTTGGGTTTATTCAAATCTCAAAATATATTTAAGACTTGAAATAATCGCACGCTTAGATTAAAGGTTGAGATTATGATAGAGTTGTGGGACGTTTCACGTTCTTTTTAGAGTTAAAAATATGAATTTGTAACAATGTTTCAACTCGAAAAATCACTATTCTTATGTGTAGATTGTAAATTGGATTTATTATTGCGTAATAGGTGTATATGCATGTTAAAATCAGAATCTTGTGTTAAACGATTAAATATCACTCGTATAGAAATTATGAACTTTGACAACTTTAGTGACGATTGGCAAGACTTGATTAATTATATAATTTGGTAAGACGATTGGTAAGACTTGATTAATTGGAATAATTGTACTTATAAATTGAAAATGTGTTTTATTTTAATGTTGCTTATGTTAATATTTCAATGCCGCTTGGATGTTGGGACTTTGTGACAATTATGTTTTTGCCCTTATTTTTAGGTTGCTTGCTTGTTATGGGACCAATAGGTAGGCCTTGTTGTAGTTAACACTTTCTAGGTATGGAACTAGTGATTGTAGGATCTTACAGTTGGGTATTTCATGGGCGGGGCTAGGTTATATGCCATCACATGTTTTTCGTTAGCCTAGTGTAACACCCCGTGTTTTTAATTATTTAATTATAGTAATTAATTGGAATATTCGAGAAAAATAAAATTTTGGATTTAATGATTTTTAATTAAGTAAATATGTTGGTTTTAATATTAGAAGAGTAAAATTTGAAGCAGAATTAAAATCAGAGATAAAATAAAGATTTTATAAAGTTTACTACATATATTTTTTCCACGGTTTAAACTCATAATGACTATATAATGCTTCAAATTCGGTTGGGGGGCGGGGGCGCTTCTCATAATCACTTTTCATAGGTTTTTTTACGAGAGAGCTCTACCAAAATATTTTTCTCTCCACCACAAACATCAACCTCCAACTTAATCCATGTTTTAAAGGCTTAATTGGGGTTCAATCAAGACTGCCCACGAACGAATCTTTGCTAATTTTTCGAGAGGATTCAACCGTCTATTCAGAATTTGCAAATGATTTTTACTCAGACATGAATACTCTATTCTCTTCCTTTAGTATTATGCGTCTTATGTGTCGCCTAAACCGTTAATTATGTGTTTTTTATTAAAATCAATTAGTAACTTAATTAGAGAAAATGGACAATAAATTTTGGGACTATTTTTATGAAACTTTTAAATACGATTTAATCCCTGAAACCCTTAGGTACGTAGGTTAGATTATTAGAGTTTTAATGATTTTTGGGTGTAGGCTCGCATGTAGAATTAATGAGAGTTATTTTATATGATATATTGGGACGCGTACACTTACGAAATCATATGACTTATAAAACGGAGAACAATTATAAAGTACGGAATATTATTGCATATTAATTAATTTAATATCATTCAATGAAAATAATTATGTTGAAAATGACGATGGTATTATTCACTGAATTAAATTAAATTGGGACCCTTATCATTAAATTTCTATGTTGTTCTTATGAATTATGAATTTGTGTCATTTGTTTTATTCACACTTGCCATCGCAGGGACGAGGGCCTTTTTGGATAGTATATTGCTCACCTTTATTATAGGATTCTTACTAGGTTTTGGACTAGTGGATAGGCCTTGTTTATAATTTATGCTTGCTAGGTACATGACTAGTTAGTATAGATTCATGCAGATTTTATGTTTCGAGGTGGGGCTGATTTTCATATTTTATCGTCATTACGCTAGCCTAGGCATGAGACTAGGATGAGATTATGTTAGAAATTCATCTTATACGTAGGATATGACGTTTATGTACATGGGAACCTTAGGTATGGGACTAAGGGTTATTTTTGAGGATCGCACATCGATCTAAAGGGTGGGGTAAATTTAACAAACTGAGAAGATGAGAATTAATGCCTAAGATAAAAACGGGTATTAAAATCTAGGAGACATAATGGGCAGGGATCGACAGTTTAAACGGGTCAGTGGGTGTTTTATGTCGTGTCGTGTGTGGAACCTTGTCATAGGGTGGGGTCGACAATTTAAACGAATCAGCTAGGCCAATGACAAGGGGGAGTGTAAAACTTTGGTGGGAGTACCACCCGAGGCGAAAGGACGGCTATAATAAATATGCTAGATCACCGTGATGAATTATAAAATTGAGAAGTATAATGCTATTGGGTCAATTTAGTTAAATCAATAACATGGGGCTTAGTTATTTAAAATCATGTTAGTGTGCATTTTGAATAACAATTATTGAGGGTAGTTAGTGATTTTTGATATCGCGTTTAATTACATTTCATTTAATTTAAATATTATATTGTGATATTTATCATGTATAATGCTACTGTCTGGGTTCATGGACCCTAATTGATGAGAGTAGTGTGTATTCATACTCGGGGGTCTGACCTCATGCATTGACTAACCTTTGCAGGAATAAGTTTGGAGAAGGAGCACAAGATTATTTGGAGACTTTCTTGGAGGTGTCTCTAGAGTTATTTACTTTATGCGTATTAGTTTAGTTTAGTTTCCTTTCCTCCGTATTTACATTGATACTCGGTTTATGGTTTTGTTGGGCCATTCGGTTCCCAATTTGCTATGGATTTTATTCTAATATTTCATTATGGATTCAGTTTGAGTTTATTCAGTTTTATATTAATAGGGATTATTTTATAATTTGGAGTTTAGTATGGTAATGGATCTTTCATCCCTTAGTTGGATGGTTTATCCTTTGGGATTGATTATCATTTATCTTGTAAATTGATTTTATATGTCTCATATCTCTCGCATGCTATGAATAGTATTTTATTTACTCGTACCCGAATTAGTTTTGGTGGCGGCCAACGCTAGAATTACGCGGGTGTGATAGATGGTATTAGAGCATGGTCTTAGGTCTCGTAGGTTGTGAGTCCGTTTGGCTTCCGTTTTACCAAGCTTTGATCCCCTCTGTTGATTCATACTCCTTAAGGTATTGGGTCTAGCGTACGTGTTAGCCGTGTTTCTTTGAAATAGGGAGTTTTGTGTTAAGGACGTAATAGGCATTGAGGTTAGAAGTAGTAATCATGATGTGAGGATCCTTGGATTTGATTTTGGAGATGATATTATTTTGGTAGATTGTTAGTATAAAGTTTGGGTATATCTAGTATCGATGCAGTGATGTGATTCGATTTGAGGATTTAAGCGTAGCGATGACTTTCAGAGATATAATTGAGTGGTGATCCATGGGAGAGCATGCTACGCCCTTATTTTCTAGATATGCGTATATTTAAAGTTTAGACGTATATCGTATCTTTGTTCCTGGTCTATGTGAGTGTAGGATTGGGTGTATGGCCGCCCAATCATGGCATTCTATGGGTAAGCATATGTGAGCCTTATTCTATTTTTTGCATTTATGCTTCGTCAAATTTCGAAAATGAAATTCATGTTCTAGTGGGGAAGTATGTAACACCCTGCATTATAGTAATTAATTGGAATATGCGAGCAAAATAAAATTTCGGGTTCAATGATTTTTTATTAACTAAATATGTTAGTTTTAACATTAGAAGAGTATAATTTGAAGCGAAATTAAAATAAAGATTTTATAAAGTTTTTACTACATATATTTTTTCCTTGGCAAATTTTCAGCAGGTACATGACCGAATCGATTCAGTTGGGATGAGAGGCGGCGAGCAGCTTGCTTGGTTTAAGATAACTTTAGTTTGTTTAAAATCCTAATGACTATATAATGCTTCTAATTCTTGGGGGGAGGGGGGGGGGGGGATTTCTCATAATCACTTTTCACAAGCTTTTCACCGGAGATCTCTTCCAAAATACACAAACATCAACCTCCAACTTAATCAAAGTTTTGTCATAAGTTTTTAAGGCTTAATTAGGGTTTAATCAAGACGGTCCAAGAACGAATCTTTGCTAATTTTTCGAGAGGAATTCAATTGTCTATTCAGAATTTGTAAATGATTTTTACTCAGGCATGAATACTTTATTCTCTTCCTTTAGTATTATACGTCTTAAGTGTCGCCTAAACTCTTAATCATGTGTTTTTCTATTAAAATAATTGAGTAACTTAATTAGAAAAAGTGAAAAATAAATTTTGGGACTGTTTTTATGAAACTTTTAAATATGATTTAATCGTTGAAACCGTTGGGTGCATAGGTTAGATTATTAGAGTTTTTATGTTTTTTGGGTGTAGGGTCGCATGTAGAATTAATGGGGGTTATTTTATATGATATATTGGGACGCCTACACTTACGAAATTATATGACTTATAAAACGGATTACAATTATGAAGTATGGAATATTATTGCATGTTAATTAATTTAACATCATTGAACAAAAATAATTATGTTGAAAATGACGATGGTATTATTCATTGAATTAAACTAAATTGGGACGGTTATGATTAAATTGTTATGTTGTTCTTATGAATTATGAATTTGTGTGATTTGTTTTATTCATGTTTTCCATCAGAGGGAAAAGGGACTTTTTGGGTAGTATATTGCTCACCTTTGTTATAGGATTCTTAAGAGGTATAAGACTAGTGTGTAGGCCTTGGTTATAATTTATGCTTTCTAGGTATATGACTAGTTAGTATAGATTCGTGCGGATTTTATATTTTGAGGGGGGTTGATTTTCATATTTTATCGTCACTACGCTAGCCTAGGCATGAGACTAGGACGATATTATGTTAGAAATTCATCTTATATGTAGGATATGATGTTTATGTACATGGGAAACCTTAGGTATGGGACTAAGATGTATTTTTTAGGATCTCACATTGATATAAAGGGTAAGGTAAATTTAACAAATTGAGAAGATAAGAATTAATGCCTAAGATAAAAATGAGTTTTAAAATCTAGGCGACGTAATGTGAAGGGACTGACAGTTTAAACGGGCCAGCGGGTGTCTTATGTCGTGTCGTGTGTGGAACCTTATCATAGTGCGAGGTCGGAAGTTTAAACGGATCAGCTAGGCCATTGGAAAGGGGAAGTGTAATACTTTGGTGGGAGTACCACCCGAGGCTAGAGGACTGCTATAATAAATATGCGGGAGCATCGCGATGAATAATGAAATTGAGAACTATAATGATATTGGGTAAATTTAATTAAATTAACAACATGGGGCTTTGTTATTTAAAATCATATTGGTGTGCATTGTGAATAACAAATTACTGAGGGTAGTTGGTGATTTTTGATATCACGTTTAATTACTTTTTGCTTAATTAAAATATTCTATTGTGATATTTATCATGTATAATGCTACCATATGGGTTCATAGACCCTGATTGAGGAGAGTAGTGTGTATTCATGCTCGGGCCTCTGACCTCGTGCTGACTAACCTTTTCAGGAATAAGTTTAGAGAAGCTGTACATGATTATTTGGAGACTTTCTTGGAGGTGCATCTAGTGTTATCTACTTTATGCGTATTAGTTTAGTTTAGTTTCCATTTGTAAGGACAAAAATTTCCAATTGAGTCCTTTGTAGTTTTGGCTCAATTCCGGACAAAAACGTTTGAGTCATAGGATAGAGTTATTGACCATTCTTCAAGCCTATGACATTCTAAAGTTGAAGACGTAGCGGCCAAGTTTAAAGCTTCATCAAAATGTCCAGTTTATTGTGCCTCGTTTCTACGTCATCAGCATGGTTCCATTGCTCCTAAGGTATGAATGCATTTTGATATATATATATATAAGAGCTTGGAACATTTTGTATTGGGTGTACTTTGTTTTTAAACTGTTGGTTATTTTCACAAATATTGTATTAAAACCTTAAAATAATGTATATAAAGTTTCTGGGCTAAAAATAGAATTTTATACTTTTTGGTTTTTTGTTCGATATTATCGTTCGAACGAATTTGTCGTTCGAACGAGAATGTCATTCGAACGAGTTTGCCAATGAGTTCCCTTATTGGCCACTGGAACATCGTTAGAATTTTCATTCGAACGAGAGGGCTGTTCGAATTAGAATTCCAATGAGTTCATCTATTAATACACTAGAACTTCGTTAGAAGGATCATTCGAAGGAGATTTGGAGGAACAGTTATTTGTGCAGTTTTTTACTGTTTTACCACTTTTCCCACTAGTTTACCCCACTATCTTTTTGCTGAATAATTAAGTTCGGGAACCAACTTTTTCTAATTAACTTTTTCATATCCTACAACCTCCAAGAGGGAGTTTGAGAGCAAAATTTCAAAAAGAAAAATTTTATGTTTAAAGTGTTAATTCTTTCAAGAAAATATTTAAAACACTTTTGTTTACACCCATAGTTTGTTTATCCAAGTTCCTTTATATATATATATGCATTGCTTGGAGTTATGGCACCGATTTGCTCTACCTATTGAAGAGTTCGTTTGGGTTTACATCTAAATCCCTCAAAGAAGAAGAAGTTTGTTTTTCTACGGCATTCTCACATGGTGAAAGGCAACATGTGTGGTTGACGGTGTACCTATGTCTCATTGGTGATCCGAAGATTCCGGTGGAGCTCCGGGGTTGTCGACTAGGAGGAGATATTTACAAGAAGATGCGTCAAGGCTTAAAGGGGGTCGAGTCGAGGAAGTAATTCATCTGTCTTGTAATTGTAAAACCATACATAGTGGACTTAAGGCTAGGGACATCCGAGTTTTTTTTCCGTTGTGGGTTTTTCCTCGTACATCACAGCGTAGTGATCTATTATTTATTTTATCTTTTGCAAAATCACCTAGAACGCATGCTTAGGGAATTCAAGATAAAATTTGGTTTTAATCACTACTTGTTTAATTTGTTGCTAAATTAATTAGGGTAATGTTTAGTTAATTTAATTCAAGTCGTCACTTAATTTGATAAAATTGGCTTGGCTTAATTTGGTAATATTGAAAATATGACTTAGGCAAATTTCTAGGACTTGGGTTGAATTAATTTGGTTTAAGTGAAATTTAAATTGTGTGTGTGTTTAATCTTATTCCACTTGGTTTAATTTTAATTTGAAAAGAAATTGAAATTTGTTGTTTAATTGAACCATCAACGCTTCCGCATCTCATAAAAGCAAATTACTCTTTTTGAAGTAAAAAGCGTTTTAAACATTTGGGTATCTTTTTGTAGTACAAAGGCTTTAAAATTGGGGGCCTTCGCGTTTTCACCTTTCCTTCGTATTTACATTGAGACTCAGTTTATGGTTTTGTTGGGCCATTCGGTTCCAAAGTTGTTATGGGTTTTATTCAGATATTTCATTATGGATTTAGTTAAAGTTTATTCAGTTTTATATTATTGGAGAATAGTTTATTATCTGGAGTTAAGCATGGTGATGGATCTTTCATCGCCTAGCTGGATGGTTTATCCTTTGGGATTGATTATCATTTATCTTATGAATTGATTTTATATGTCTCATATCTGTCACATACTAAGAATGGTATTTTATTTACATGCACCCGACTTAGTTTTGGTGGCGGCCGACGCCAGAATTATGCGGGGTGTGATAGCTAGGTACGAGACTGGTGATAATTTGTTATAGGTGTTCTTCCTAAGTTATAGTCTAGGAAATACTTGAGGTTTTGGTGATCTCTAAGGATGGAACTAGGGATGATTAGGCTAGATTACCCGAATAAAGGGTGGGGCGAATAATAAAAATGATGAATTGACAATAAGTTAATAATTAATGCCTAAGATAAAGAATGGGAATTAAAATGGATTTGCATCGCCAGTATGTACAGAACTAACGAAATTAGGTTGGTTAGGTATAGTGACGCGGATATGTATTGTCGTCGTTAATTTGTACAGGGCTAATGTTAATTGGGCTAGCTGGCTATAGCATCATGTCATGTGTGGAACATCACCAATATGTGTATGGCTAACGAAATTGGGTCAGATTCCTATAGTGATGGGAATGGTTGTGATGGATTGATAACTTTAGGTGGTCCCGAATATGTGTAGGATCCATAGATAGGTGGCCTGAATATAATGGTGTCACTCGGATAATAATTTGATTAAACACATTAAATTAAGTTAGTAGCCTTAATAAATGAAATGTTGTAAATTTAATAATTAGACCTGAATAGTGGGGTGGCTTAGGATGTGGGTAGTTAGTGTCGTGTTGCTTTATTTGCATGTAATTTTATTGTTTAAATTTAGAACTCTATTATGATATTTATCATGTATAATGCTTATGTATGGATTCACGGACCCTAATTAGGAGGAGTAGCTAGTATTATTGCGGTGGGCTCTGACCCATTACGTTGGCTAATATTTCACGTATAGATACTGGAGTAGCTGTACGTAATGGATTGGGGATTTATGGATTGTAGCTAGATATTTATTTTTATCACTTTCGTAGTTTGATTTATTTTCATTATGTCGCTTAATTATGAGACAGTTATTTATGAATTTTGGTGGGCCACTCGGTTCCACAGTTATTTTTGAATTTCAGTCATAGATTTTTAGCTGGATTATTTATCTAGAGATTTATTCTATCATTTGGAATTGGATTTTATTTTGGAGTTAGCATCGTGATTTATGTTATTTACATGGATGTTGATTTTTGTTGAATTTTTTCAAATTATATCTTGTGGAATAAATTTTTTTAATGTCTCATATTTCTGTCACATGCTGAGAATGATATTTTATTTAGTGATGTCCGACGTAGTTTGGCGACGACCGATGCCAGAGTGCCCGGTGTTTTACACAAACTATTGAGATAAAACATTTAAAAAATGTAATAGTAAATTGGTCCTGAAAAAATAAAATAAACCAAAACATTGGACTCAGAAATTAAATAAAAGGCCTAATAAATATTGGCCCATAAAGTTAATACTTTATCCAAGTCAAAGCCCACGTCCAATGCAAATGTTGAGTTGGGTCAAACAAATGAAAATGGAGGCGCGCGTGGGATTGAGATTCAATCCAAGCCCATGTAGGTCCACCATTCTTAAAAAAGTTAGGATACCCTAAGGGTACCAAGTCTTTAAGACAATATGTTAAAGTATACTCAGTTATTTTTTGCATTCTTGTTTTGTAGGAAAAGATCATTTATATAATGCTTCAACCAAATTCCATGTTCCAAGGGGTTACTTTGAGCTATAATCTCTCCTTCATTAATTTAATTTTTTTCATATATGAGTATACCACTTTATACTTCACATGGAGGAGAATGCATTGCACCTTTGAACCATCTCGAAATACGTGCGAGTCCAATTTTAAACTGACCTTAAAGTTAACCAAAATATAATTTTATCAATTTAAATAATTACCATAAATTCTAGCAATCCGCCATATAAATGAAAATGACTGAATCAACATAAGAGACTATGTAGGCACTAAGAGAGTTTTATAGAAAAATTTATGCATGGTGGGAGATAACCTTTAGCTTTGAATCTTCGCTAGTGAGAAATTATTTGATTTACTTACTCATTAGTGAACGCGATGTATTGAATTGTTCGGTGTTTGGTATAAATCTAAGTAATAGACTTCACACAATAATTCTTCAAACAAACTTGGTTCTTTCAGTTGTGTTTATTTTGGTCCTGAACAATTCCTGATTTTATGAGTGCTTTAGAGAATCCAAGCCTTTCAAAGTTATCATAGAAGCGACCCATTCATATTCACATAGGTGACTTCCTATTAAGAGTATCCTACTATACCCTACTTTATTTTTCAAGATATAAGTGTTATTCTAAGCTAAGTTTATCCTTACTTTGTATGAAGCACTGTTTTATCATAAGAATAGGTACGATTTTAAAACTCATCGATACTCTCTTTAAATAGTTAATCAAGATTTGATTCTCCCTTTGAACTTAGATATTGGGATCTCCAGCCATCTAGGTAGGTTTTCCATCAAGAAAACTCTTTATTTTATAGGCTTGAATCCCATTCCCTTCACTAAATTATACACTTTTTCTTTATTTAACTCTTTGGTTAATGGATCGACTATATTAAGCATATAATTAATATAATCAATGAAAATAATTCCATCAGAGAGAATTTTTTTTAATTTTATTATATCTTCAATGTATATGTCGAGATTTATTGTGATACATATAACTCAGTGCTCTGCTCATTTCTAATTGACTATCACAATGAAAATTGTAGGCACGTGTTGTATCCACTTTAGAATATCCTTTCAAAAAATTTAATGTCATTTTACCTCGTCTCTAAAATTATCTAAAGCTATAAATTAATATTCCATAGTGAACTTAGTAGTACAAGTCTATTTTAAGTATTTTCAAGATACGACAACAATACCAAGGGTATATACATATCCACTTGTGGATTTAGAATCCTTTGCATCAGATATCCAGTTAGCTTCACTGTATCTTTCAAGTATAAATGAAATTCTAGCGCAGTGAAATATATTATCAAGGGTGTATCTTGAATATCCAAGAAGCTTATTATGGTTTTCCATTAGTCTTCACCTGGATTACTTGTATACCTACTCAATTTGCTAAGTGAGTAAGCAATATCTTACTTATTGTAGTTAATGACATACATTAAACTGGCCATGATATGAGAGTATTCCAATTGAGATATACCATTTCTATTATTTTTAATATAAACGAAGATTTGGGCCAATAGGTGTTTTATCATTGCTATAACTACCTTCATCAAACTTATCAAGTATCTTCTTAAAATAATGAGATTAAGACAAGATAAGTCCATCTGATGTTTTAAAAATATTGATTCCTAATATAACATTAACAATGCCCATATATTTCATATCAAATTTACTGGGCAAGATTCTCTTTGTGGATTTAATGATATATTTATTATTTTTAATAATAAGCATATCATCTACACAGAGACAAGCAATAACATTAACACTTTTAGTGTTTTAAATGTAAACACATTTATCACTCTCATATTTTTTTTATCCATTAGACATCATTATGTTGCCAAAATTCTCATTCTATTATTTAGGTTCTTGTTATAATCCATAAAAGGGATTTAATAAGTCTACACTCTTTCTTTTCTTTTCCTAGAACTTCAATCCCTTCTGGTTGTTCCATGTATATATCTTCATTTAAGTCGCCATTTAAGAAGGCAATTTTTAAATCCATTTGATATATCTCAAGATTATGTACACTGCAATAATTATTCACATGCAAATGAATGCTATTCTTGTAACATGTGAGTAAGTGTTAAAACAATCCAATCCTTCGTGTTGCTTATAGCCTTATGCCATAAGTCTATCTTTGTATTTTTCAATTGATTCATCAACTTTCAATGTTCTCTTGAATATGCACTTGCATCCAAAAGGTTTATTTCGTTGTGGAAGATTAAAAAATTCTCATTCATGGTTTTGCATGATGGATTCAATTTCATAATTAATAACCTCTTTTCAGAAGGGGGCTTCTGGTACTGACATCACTTCTGCGAAGTTACTAGTCTCATTTTATAACACATGAGTTACTAAATCTGGAATAAAAGACTTTGAAATCTTTGTCCTTTTGTTGTATTTAGGTTCGAGGTCATCATCTTTATCGATATATTTATTTTTTACATTATCTGGACGACTTCTAAATGCAGAGTTGTGAGTTCTTTTATAAGAAATTATATCAATCAATTTATTATTAGGAAATATATCTTCGAAGAAATATGCATTTCTAGATTCAATAATAATATTTACGTGTATATAAGGACTCTCATATTTATGTACAAGAAATCGATATGCAGAACTATTAATTGTATAACCAATAAAAGTGTAATCAACAGTTTTAGTCCTATTTTAATCCATTTAGGATTAAAAACCACCACCTTTGCAAGGAACTCCCATACGTTTGAGGTATTTTTAAGAAGGTGTTTAACCTTTCCACAATACATATGGTGTCTTATGTATTTTCTTATGAGGCATTTTTATTAAGAAGGTAGTTTGGAGAAGGCAAAGATTCCCCCCACAAGTTATTAAGTAAACTCAAACTTATAAACATAACATTCCATCTCTTTTGGAGTTCAATTTTTGCATTCAATAATAGTGTTAGATTGAGGTGAGCAAGGAGCGATAGTTTGATTAATAATTTTGTATTTGAAAAAAATTGTTCGAAAATGATATCATATTCACCTCCTGCATTAATCTTTTTTCTAAGTCGATTCTTAACTTATGTTTTGTAATGTTCGAAAACATTTACAACCTCATCTTATCAAGTACACATAATAACGTATTGTGCAATCATCAAAGTTCTTTTTCCCACCCATTGTTTGTTCAAATTTTAAGTCACATATTTCACTATGAATTATCACAAGAGGGTTTGTATTTATTTCAACTGTTTTAAAAGGAGTTTTAGTTAACATCGATTTTACAAACGTGTCACATTTGTGATTCGAATCAATGGGTCAACACTAAATTTTTGCATTAAGTCTAAATTAATTAATCTACAAATAGTATCCTAATTAACATGGCCTAATCTACCATGCCATACATTACAAGACTCTAAAAAATAAGGAGAGTATACATTCTTCTTATTATTAATAGTCGTTATAGTCATTACATTGATTTTGAAGAGCCCATCGCTCAAATATCCTTTCTTCATATACATATCTCTCATAGTTAGTAAAAATTTTCATATTCAAATACAAGTTTAAATCACTTTTTACTTAGTAAGGATCCTCAAACCAAGTTCTTTCGAATGTCTAAACATAAATCATGCCATTGAGAGTAATTTTCTTTTTCGAAGTCATCTTGGGTATAACTTTTTCTTTTCCTTCAACCTTCGAAGTAGAAGAATTTACCATGAAAAGTTTCTCCTTATGATCAGAGTGCTAGTAGGAAGTAAACATATTATTGTCAGAACATATGCGATGAGTGGTCGCATTATAAACATATTATTTCATAGTTTTTCTCAATATATAAACTTCAAAAACCACGGTCGAAAGGATTAAATCATTAGTATCGTCAAAACAGTTCTCAACTTCAGTGACATTGGCTTGTGTAGACTTATTTTCCTTATTACCATGATTTTTTCGGTTATGACAATCTTTATCAAGATGTCCCAACTTATCACATACAAATTATTTCCCATCAAACTTTTTAATATTTTCGCCTTTAGGCCCTTTAATTGAACCGCCTTGTTTCATACAGCTCCTTTTCTTGTTCTTTCTACTTTTCCATTCTTCCATAATATGTGCTTTGAATTCCATAGACTTCTAGTTTTCTTCTCAGATACATGATTACACTCTTCAATTCTTAATCTGGCAATCCAATCCTCAAGGCCCATGGCTTTACACTTATGAATAAAAAAAATTGAAGTCTTTGCATGACGGTGGAAATTTTTCAAACATTGCATCCACTTGGAATAATTCAATCAACTCAATTTTTTCAAAAAGAATTCATGATAAATCAATTGGAGTTCTTGCACTTGATTAATGATAGTCCTTGAATCAATCATTTTAAAATCCAAGAATCTACTGATAATGAACTTCTTCATTCCGACATCTTCCATTTTTTTATTTTTTTCCCAAAGACTAGCACACCTCTTTAGTCGTTTGAAAAGGGATATACACATTATATAATGTGTTTTTCAGATTGTTGAGGATATAATTTTTGCATAGAAAATTTATATGTTTCCATGAATCCACTCCAGCAATTACTTCCTTGTTCGTCTCACCTCACTTCAAAGTTGGCGCCACTTTACTAAGAAATTTATCCAAGTTTAAGGTTGTCAAATAAAACAACATCTCATGTTACCAATGTTTGAAAGCAGTCCCTCTGAACGTTTCGGGCTTTTCACCATACCCAACATTTGTTGGTACATCCACAACGAGCAATGTAAATGGAGATGTTATTTATGTTTTAAATAAAAATAAATATGTATTTATGATAGGATATACGAGTGGACATATTATATTAATATAATGACACTACTTCTATTATATAAGAACTTGCAAAAAAAAATAGCGAGTCTAAATTTAATAATACACATGTAATAAACTATTTTTTTATATTTAACATAAATTATTAACACAAATTTCTTGTAGTTTACACCAATAAGCCCTGTGTATAAAATAATTTTATAAAAGTTGAATATGTAATAGTTATATTTCGTTGCACAAAAAAATTGTAATAAGATTTTTATCAAAATGTTTTTGTAATTAGTTAACATGAAAAATCATTACAGAGTTTGATAGCAGTAAAAAATAAATATCGTCTTAACATTTTATCCAAAATTATGTATAATTAATTTACGATATATATATATATATATATATCATATGAAATACATAGAAAATTATAGCAACAATAATTGCCGAATTTATTGATTGAGGTAAGTGTTGGACACTCTGATATTAAGACGCTATTTGCCCTGTGTTGGTGCTTTACAGACTCGATGGCAAACATCGTTCGCGATACAAGAATCACAACATGCAATATAAGCACTCCAATTTGCAAGCTTTCTAGTGAACCAATAAAGGAAGATTTTTTTTAATATGAAAATGAGACCCACCTAGACCAAAAGTTGTCTAAGAACACCTACACTTAAAAATGAAACCAAAGACGCCTATTTATAATAAATAACTGGCATTTAAAAATAGTTAAAAAAATATCCCAACGGTAACAATTGTTGGGATAAAACCATTAAAAATGAAATATTTCAACACTTACAACTGTTGTGATAAAACAGTTAAAAATGTGATAAAAATTTGGGCTAGAAAAAAAAAATAAAATAAACCTTAACATTGGACTCAAAAATTAAATAAAAGGCCCAATTAAATTTGTCCCCAAAATTTAATACTTTGACTAAGTCAAATCTCAAATCCCACGACCCACATACGTGCCAAACCGGGATGGGCAAGTGGCGATGGCGACGCACATGTGAGCTTTGAAGTAAATATAAGTCCGTGTAGGTCCTCCCTTCTTCAAAGAGTTGGGATACCTCAAGGAAACCAAACCTTTAAGTCAAAATGGGTTATTATATACTACACCCATTTTCACATTCTTCTATCTGGGAGAAGCATTTTATTATAACACTTTAACCAAATTCTATGTTCCAATTGGGTACTTTGAGCTATAATTTCTCATTTATTAACTTATGGTTTTATACATGTGAGTATAACATGTTATACTCCTCACGGAAGAGAATATATTACACCTTTAAACAATCTCAAAAGACATGCAGATCCCATGTTAAATTGAACCTAAATAGGTCAAAGAAATTTATTTTATCAACTTATATAATTATTATAAACTCCAACAATAATAATTGAGCTAATAGCGACTATCCTCTTTTGGCTGCTGATTTTTTGGGTAGGCTAGAAATCCTATTATTGTTAGGCCTTTATTTGGAGAGAGAATATTATTTCAGATTTATTGGTTTGTTTTTGCATTCATAGTGCTAGTTTGGAGGATTTTTTTTACCAAGATTGGTAAGTTCAACATCATGCATATAATGTAGATGTAATCTCTAACTTTCACTTTTAATATATGCATTCATTTTGGTTTTGAATGTAATATATAAACAATTATGATTGGGTCATTCTATTATGACATATATAATTTACATATTTGATGCGATCCTAGTGTGTCATACTCCTATTGACTCGTGTCTAGACTTAATAATAGTGGATCGCAGACACCAGCTAGTACGGGTGCAAAGGGTCAGTATGTCATAATAATTGTATCTATTTTGTGTGTGATTCTAGAATTATCCATTACGATTCTAAGATCATTCCAAGAGACACAAAGGTTACATATATCATTTATATTGGTAAATATAGGGGTTGGTGTGGAATAACACCTATAAATGTATAAATCGATTAAATTTTCCTTATGTAGTATTCAAGAAGCTTTTAGTGGCCCTAAAAATCTTGAAAGGAATGTTTTTTAGATTGTAAACAACATTGTTCCTGTGGTGACAATTATTATTCAACACAAAGAGATAAGAGAAGCGCAATCACCAAGCAGAAAAAGGAATATAAAATGTCGAAGTCACACAACAAGAGATGTACGTGGTTCAGCAAAAATGCCTACATCCATGGTGGTGCAGTCAGTATTATTTCTATGTACTCCGAAGAGTGATTACAGAGAATACAAGATGTCCTTTGCCCCGGACCTAGGGTTTATTATATACATGTCCATTTTAGGGAGTGGGGGTGTTGGACTCCCCCACATTTCCCATCTTCTCCTAGAATCCCTCTTAATGGGGACATGGGAGAAGACTAAATCTTAACCGATTAATATATGGGAGGTCTGGACTTTGGGCCGCTACAATCGGGCTACTCGTCCAGGCCCATCATTCTAATTTTGGGTACCCACAATTGCCCCTAAGTTTGTTGGGCCATACTTTGGCCTCAATAAATTTAAATGATTTGTCATAATGGATAATTTGTACACCGTGCAACTCTCCCTACAGTTCGAGGACTGAGTTTAGGCGGCACTTGCTTCGTGGTATGTGCATTACTATTAGTAGCACTCAAAATCTATCCAGAGCAGTCATTTCTCGACTGTTGTTTCAACCTTCTCAATATTCTCCCAATTTTTGTGAGCTCTAGCGATTCACACTCTCTTCTCTCAGTCTCCATTCTTATTAATTTTTGATCTTCCTTGTCATTTGGGCTCGTGATCCTTCATCATTCGAGTCGAACTTTCATTCTGTAAGTCTCATGTGCCTTCTCTTTGTATTTTCTCTTTGAATTTGTGGTTTTTAGGGTTTCCCAATGGCAAAGATCGGTAATAGGTCAGTGTATGAGTTTAGGAAATTTAATAATATCCCATAGTGGGTAGAGATTGAGTGCATCCCTACCCCTAGAAATGTTAGAGAGATAGAGGGTGCCCATTGGATCCATTTCTTACTGCTTTCCCAAGGGGGACTTACTTTTCCTCCCAACAACCTATCATTGCACTTCTTTGGTTATTTCAATATTGTTCCTCCACAGTGTTCACCCAATGTGTGGAAGATAATCAATGGTATTCATAGAATAAATCAGTTATATGGTACTAAGTTAGGGCTCGCCGAGGTCTATTTCTGCTATTCTTTTTCTCGAACGAGTTCTGGTGTTCTTTATCTCAAAGCCAGGAGTCCTGATAGGGTATTGATGGTAAACCTACCTGATTCCCATAAGGACTATTGGCAATAGGGCTTCCTTGCTAGAAATTGGCAGTTTTCTCCCCAGTCTGAGGGGTCGAGGTCCAATAGGTTTTCTGTTCCCTTTTATGGGGAAGAATATATAGGTAGACTTTGCTATGTCCCTTCAATTTCTTTACTGATTTGTGATCTTTTTAATTTTTCCTATTTTTTCTTCAGCGAGGTCGAAGAACTTGGAACCTTCTCTTAGGGAGATTCGTCTTTCTGAATTGGTCAAGGTCTTGAATATCAGGGAGCCTCTAGCCAACGACGAGCCTCCTCGATCTGCTGCTTTCTTTCTCGAATACAAAAATGTTAGTTCTAGTTTTATAGCGAGGCCGGTAGATAGTATCCCTGAATTTGATACCTGTGAAGAGACTGGTGCTGATCCTATTCAGTTGGACGAGGAGGAGAGTAGCTCTGAGAGTTATTTCGCAGGTGGTGTTGAAGGCAATTTAGTGAGGAGAGCTCCAGTGGTGGTAGCTCTTCTGATTCAGAGGAAGTTTCTGAAGCCCGTGAATCTTTGAGCACATCCAACAGTTTAAGCGAGGAGATGGTTCCTCCAAGGAAAAACTTGATTCGGGATGATGATGACGATGATCACGTGATCCTTGCTCAGAGGTCAAAGAAGCATAAGTTCAGTACTGGGGCTGTAGCTACTGGCTCTCGGTCTTCTGTTCAAGAGCAAGAGAGGAAGAGGAGAGAAGAAGAGTAGATGAGAGAGAGATGGAAAAAAGGAGGAGGAAATAAAGAAGATAGAGGAGAAGAAGAGGATAGAGGAGAAGAGGAGAATGGAGAAGGAGAAAGAGGAAGAGAGGAGAAAGATGGAGTCAAGGATGAAGGTTAGGCAAACCTTAGTCCCGGTGTCTGCCTTGCTTGAGGGAGCCTCAGTTGCCATTTCTCCTCAATTAGCCCTTGCACTGCTTGAGAGTGTTGATGCTGATCTAAAGAGTGTTGATGCTGCCCGAGCCTCTTCTGACCTGGACCTTGTTAATTCCAATTGAGAGAGGGATGCGGTGGTTAAAGAGTTGATCGAGCTAAGGTAGGCCTATAACCTGGTCTGTTCGAGCAAGTTGGCCATCGTAGAGAAGAACAACGTGCTGACCGAGTAGCTAAAGGAGAAAGAGTCCCAGGCAGCCACTATCAAGGAGCATTCATACAACTCGGGGTGGACTGCTGCATATGAAGATACCGAGGTTAAGATAGGCTACATCAGTCGTCTAAACTTTAAGAAGGGTTGGAATAAGGCCCTCTTAGTTGCTTGTGTTGATGCTAACTCTCCTCTGTTCGATGAGCACGACCCGGGACCAAAGCTGACTGTGGATGAAGAAGCCCTTACCCCGTCCATCGAAGGCGTTGAGACTATCTCCCATATGTTGCCTGCTGAGGTCCTCCCTACTCAGGCGATAGAGGTTGCCCCTGTTGATGGGGGTGCTTCTACTGTTGCTGAATAGGGGAAGCAGCCAGCTACCTCTGGGAAGCCTGAGGTTTCTAATTAGTTATCTTCTAGGGTTACTTTTGTATCTTCATTTGTAACTTTCCTTTTTATTGCTCGTTGTACTTTTACCCTTATTAATGAAATAAAAATGTTTCTTCTCCCTAGTGCACTGATTTATTCTTCTTTTTGATGTCGTCTTATGTCTTATAGTTAATTGATGTAGAAGAGTATATTCCTGCCACATCTTAGTTGGGCAGGACCCTTGGTCCCAATACAAGTCTTCAGGTTCTCCAGGCCTTTATTAAGCTTTGCAAATATCTTAGGTCAAGGAATCAGAAGTATAAAGATCATTCTGAGCTTGTGGCTAAGTTAAAGGACAGGCTCCAGGAGATGGAGGAAGTTGGTGCTTTAGTGCAAGAAGAGGTGAATACACTGAGAGCAAAGCTTCTAGCTGCTTTTGAGATCAACCAGGTTGGAGAAATTCTCTAGCAAGAGAACGAGGCTTTGAGGAGAGAGGTTTCACGACTTAAGGAGCATGCACCGAGCACTGTTCCTATAGTATTACGAGGTTCCTCCTCGTCACGAGATAGAGCAGGATCAAGTGATATTCCTCCGGCGCTGGAAGGTTCTACTCCATCGACTGTTCCACGAGCTAGTACAAGTGATAGGGGCTCAGCTAGGGAGATGGAAGATCTTCGTGATGATGTTCGACGAGCATATGTGATTGCTGCCAGGCTTCAAAGGGATGTTACTTGGCTATGGCACCTATTTAAAAAAGGACCTCGGTGAGTATGGGATGACGACTATGAGCAGGGTTGGTTAGACGCTCCAACGAGGCCGATAGAGTTTGAAGAGCTCGCCTTCATCAGGGGGTGGTTGAGTGCCTTGAGGGAGATGCAAGTTCTAAGGAACTCAATGCTCTGGTATCTCCATGAAATATCTTCTTCCACTCGGATGCCTAACCGCTTCCAGAGAGATGATCAGTGGATACCCATTGATGCCATCCCTCGACAGTTATTGGAGTCGGATACGAACGAAGTCAAGGAAGAGTTAGTCCCTCACCCCGATGATGGTAGAGGAGCTCAAGTGGCTGATTATCTCATCCAGAGGCCTCAACCTCATTGAGATTTCGCCAGTAGCAACTCTGTATATATATATATATATATATATATATATATATATATATATATAAGTGTGTGTGTGTGTGTGTGTGTGTAATGAAGTAGATGTTTTGGGCGAGCTCGCCGACTAAACATGTACTGTATTTGCTGTAAATGTGATGAATTAATATAAAAATTATGTTTTGGGCAAATTTTGCCAACTAAACAACTCTATTATTTTTTCTACATCTTTGCTCCTTTATTATCTGTAAATTTACATTATTGCGTAAGTGTCCCTCCAGTCTAGTATACTATCGAGATACCATTGTGCCTCACTTTACCTTTTAGGTCGTGTCGTCACACTCTCTTAGGCCTAAGTGTGGCAATTGGCGAGGACACACCTGGTGTTGGATGCTCTATCTGATCAGGATTTCATTCAACCAAAGATGGTTTGGTGACCAGTTTTAACTTGGACATATTGCCTAAGGATCTCCTGCAGGGTTTCATATATTGACAAGGGCAATGCTAAGAGGTCTTTCGTGTTTCATAACTAAAACCTGAGGAGGGGCATTTACCTGCTATGGTGTAATGATCAATGTGCCTGTCACTTGGAAAAGGTGTGTGATAAAGCTTATATAACTGATACATATTAAAACGCAACCGTTAAACAACTTTCATTAATGACAAGGAAAATGAACTTCTAGTTCCATAACAAAAGAATAAAAGAAGAATCTAAAAATAGAATTTCTTGAGATTGGTTGCGTTCTATGCTCGGGGTATTTCTCTAACTTCCATCATTTCTAAGTGATAGGCGCCTTGCAGATTATCTTTTGTTATTTTGAATGGTCCTTCCCAGTTTGGCCCTAGCTTGCCGTCTCATGGTTTCACTGCGCTGCCCAGGAAGTTCCTTAGGACATAGTCCCTAACTCGGAATGTCCTTGGGTTGAACCTATTATTATAATGCCTTGCGAGTTGTTGCTGATAGCTCACTAGTTTGACTAGGGCTAGCTCTCGGCGCTCGTCGGCTAGGTCGAGCTCAGCGAGCAATTCTACATCATTATGGCCTTGGTCGATAAGGTTGGACCTCATTGTTGGCAAGCCTACTTCTAATGGGATGACTGCTTCCATTCCATATGTCAGCGAAAATGGGGTTTCCCCCATTGCTCGTCGTGGAGTGGTTCGATAGGCCCATAGAATGTGTGGTAATTCATTTACCCATGTGCCTTTGGCTCGCTCTAATCGTTTCCTTAATCCGTCGATCACTGTCTTATTAGAAGCCTCAACTTGGCCATTTCTCTGAGGATAGGCCACCGAGCTAAAATGGTGTCTGATTCTATAATTGTAGCAGAAACTCTGAAAGGAACCGCTCTTGAACCGCGTTCTATTATCGGTGATGATGGTTTTGGGGATGCCAAAATGGGTGATTGTATTTCTCCATATGAACCTTATCATATCTGCATCTCAGATGTTTGCTAGGCGTTCTGCCTCGATCCATTTGGTGAAGTAGTCAGTTGCGACCAATAGATACTTGCGATTGCCATTGGCGGTAGGAAGTGGTCCTACGATGTCCATCCCCCATTGGGAGAACGTCCATGGACTGGACAATTATTTTAGGTCGCTAGCAGGTTGGTGGATAATAGGAGCGTGGAGCTGGCATTTCAAGCACTTGCGTACATACACCGCAGAGTCCTTTTGCATATATGGCCACCAATAGCCCTACTTCATTGCTCGGAAATCCAGAGACCTTCCTCCAATATGTCTTCCACAGATTCCCTCGTGAAGCTCATGTAGAGCTTGCTCAACATCCTTTGGGTGAACGCATTGAAGGTAGGGACCGAAAAAGGGTCTCTTATATAGCTTGCCCTCTGAAGATAAGTGAAAGCGAGCAGCTTTGACTCTTATCTGGTGAGTGGTTTTCTTATCATTTAGGAGTGTGCCATCCTTCAGATAGTTCCTTAAAGGGTCTATCCAGCTGGGTGCTGACTCCACTTGGAGCATCTGCTCCCCGCCTGGCGGCTTGCTCTTACGGTTAATGCTCGAATGAGCGAGGAAATTGATGGGGATTATTCTTTTTAAGTCAAAATCGACTGCTCAACTCAGGGCTGCTAGAGCGTCAGGATGGCTGTTATATCCCCTAGGAAACTGTTGAACGTTGATTTCTTCGAAGCTAGCCATTAGACTTTTTATTAAGGCGAGGTAAGCTACCATTCTTTCATCTCTTGCAATGTAGTCTCCATTTATCTGATTGGAGACTAATTGAGAATTGTCGAACACCTGTAAAGGCCGGCTATTAAGGCTTCGTATTCTGCTTCGTTATTGGAGGCTGCAAATCTAAGCATGATTCCTTGTTCAATGATCGTATCCTATGGAGTAATGAGGAAAATACCTACTCATGCCCCGTTTGAGTTGGAGGCTTCATCAACGAATAATTTCCAGGTTCCCTCCATCGCGTGGTTCATTTATTTTGCTAGTTGAGGTTGTTTGGAAGGTTGCTCGCCTATAAATTCGACTATGAAATCAGCGAGGACCTACCCCTTGATTGCGTTCCTTGGTTGAAATTGGATATCAAATCATCCGAGCTCAACTGACCATTTAGACAGTCTGCCCGATAAATCCGCCTTCCTCAGGATTGCTTTAAGGGGGTGCGATGTAAGGACGATTATAGTGTGTGCTTTGAAATAGTGATTCAGCTTTCTTGAATCCACTACTAGGGCGAAGGCGAGCTTCTCCAGTGGTGGGTACCTCTGCTTAGCGTCCAGTAAGGTCTTGCTCGCGTAGTAAACGGGGTGCTGGATTCCTGTAACTTTGCACATTAATGATGAACTGACAGTGTGGTTGGAAACGGAGAGGTATAAGTATAAGGAATTTATTTTTTGTTGTATGACGAGCAGTGGTGGGGAGCTGAGGTAAGCCTTGAGCTCGTCCAATGCCCTCGAGCAATCTTGCTTCCATTCTACCATTTTATTTACCTTTAGAAGCTGGAAGAAAGCCTTGCACTTCTCGGAGGACTTAGAGATAAAGTGATTTAATACAGCGAGCATACCGATGAGCTTCTGTACGTCCCAGATTGTTCAAGAAGGTTGTACCCTATTTATTGCATCGATCAGGTCTGGGTTAGCCTCGATGCCTCTCTTACTGACCAAATACCCAAGAAATTTTCCTGGCTGGACACCGAAAGAACACTTGTGTGACACCCCGACTAATTAAATACCGGGTAGCTACTCCTTTATTAAATTAATTCAAAATGCCAAGTTAGTTCAGTTAATAGCATCACTGTCGAAAACATTTAATGATTACTAACCACCTAGTATTCAAAAAGTAAGTTGTCAAATTTTAAATTAAATCTGATTAACATGCAATAAAAGAATTATGAAAGAATAACATAACCATTCACCATAAAGAAGCAATATAATAACCAGCAAATAATAATAAGTCTGGAGGAAATACTCCTCACAACAATCCCACAACTTAAATCAAAAGAACAGTGTACCCTCAATTAATTACATGTCAAAATATGAATAACGGAAATATAAAATGTCTCTAAATAGAAATGGGCGACATGCCCTACAAATGATGAAACTGAATATAGAGTCAACACTAGAAAAGGAGGCGTCTACTATCAAAGCCCTGTAACTTCCACAGCAGCTACAGCTCGTCACCTGAATGGAAATACTATGCATGGTGTCCTTGTGGTTGGGCACCTAAAAGGTTTTTACAAAAAAATAGATTTGAAAGCAAACGGGTCAGAGCCCGAAAGTGGAGAGTATTTTAAAAACAGCAAGTGCTTTAATAACATTAAAACAATGAATGCAAAATACATGTTAGGACGTTCACTCACATGAGCTCCTTACCTCTCAACTAATGTGCACTCCTAACGCATCCATAGCCCGTACTAGTTATGCTACTAACTAACTAGTCTAATACAAAACCTGGCTTCACTTTATAGGTTTAAGGGTTTATTCATGTCATTAAAGTATACAATGCATGTGCCTTAATTCCCTAATAACAACCTTTTATTATGTGGAGTTCTCATTTTAATCTCTATTAAAATAGCACAAGTATACACATCGTTACTTTACTAAGTATTTCATTGAACATTAGTTGTATATTATTCACATCATAAATATACATTTTAGGCACCCCTAATCTAGGCTACGGTGCACATACTCTGCTATCTCATCCCGGTACATCACGTACGTAAGGATTACAAATTCCGAATCTCTCAGGAATTGTTAGAATAAGCACAACACGCAAAAATGGAGGCGAACATAATTCAACATATCCATGGGTCACGTACATACCTACGCTCCATAGTCAGCTGACTTATTAACTCACAAATAAGTCATTCTAGTATTATGTTCTTAAGGTACCAATATAAATCCCCCGTAGGTACACAACGATTA
Organism: Sambucus nigra; assembly: GCA_949130495.1. Classification (NCBI taxonomy): domain Eukaryota; kingdom Viridiplantae; phylum Streptophyta; class Magnoliopsida; order Dipsacales; family Adoxaceae; genus Sambucus; species Sambucus nigra. The sequence continues at coordinate 37,247,753 of OX422211.1, forward strand.
GTTGGCCCAACACGAACGACGACCTCCGTGAAAGCAAGTATGGTAGGTATGTCATACACATAAGTCATATACTAAGCATTCACACGTCTTAGATATATCAATATTAATAAAGGTATATTCTACATCCCTATACCATTATTCCAATTTTATGCATTTTAAGTCTTCCGATAATATATAATGTAGACTGTCGACACATCTCACATCCTAGTTTCTTATACTTAAAACCTATCTCAAAGAGGTTACTAAGTCTCCTATTATTTCCACATTTAATTTCATTATTCTTAAGGTCATTATTTCTGCCACAAACCTCATTTCATCAAATCATTCGAATTTACTCTTTTAACCCTAATATTATCTCACTCGTCGAGCTTTATTGGATTTTAGACAACTATCCCAAATTAAATTCTAATTAAGGTTCGATTTCACAACCATACCTAATGGTCTTCCTTAAGTCTAAGAATACTCACAAAGTCTCCATCAAAAATTTTCTAGGGTTAACATCCTTAAAATTTTAAACGGGAAGATTTTACTCATTCTGGGAACGTCGATCGATCGACCTTGTATGTTCGATCGATCGATGGTGGTAGATCGATCGACTGATGAATGTCGATCGATCGATTGCACCAGATAGGTTACGGACTGCTTCAATTTGCAGTCCTCAAATCGTCCCAAAAATTCATTACAATGCATGAAACTTCATTCTAACGTTATAATATCATCAAATAATCATCCTACAACATTGTTAACGTTCTAAAACTAATTAATCATCACCCAAAGGCCTTATTTAGATCAAAACATCCTCAAGAACCCTAGTTTTCTATTTCTTTCAAGAACAACAGTAATTCTCTTCTTTAATCCATTTTTATATCATCAAGTATTATGTTTTGGATTCATAATTCATCCAGAATATGTATAAATGCAATTCCTAAAATGGTTTATAGTTTTAATCCTCAAATTCATGGGTCTATATCAATCTTCCAAGACAAAATTCGATAATTACACTAAACATGGAAGAACACATTCATTGAATCAATTGTAACTAAATCAGTTGCCTTATGTTCTTCAGATTTGTTGTTGGTTGGAGATGGTTGAATTCCTCTCTCTCTCTCTCTGCATAATTCTCCTCTCTCTCTATCTCTACAAGTTCTTCTCACAAGATGACAATGGAAGTGGGGGGTTGGTTTTTGGCAAGTTATAATATTTTCTTAACTTCTCCCGTAGCCCACTACTTAGATTATTGTTGAAAATGGGTTAGTGGGTTTAATGATAAGTTATAAATTTAATTCTTATTTTCGTGGGTTTTAATTACCAAATTTCCGAAATTACCAAACTACCCTTTTGGGTTGCCGGTTTGGCCTAAAAATGCCCCGGGACCCAAATTAAACCCCCGGCTAGTGTTTTCTGACTATTTCGACCCTTCCGGACACGTTGGCGCACTCAAAATGACCATACGGTTGATAAAAATAAAATTCACTTTTTAATTAAAATAATTATATTCCTGATGCGACTGTCACACGCGTCCCAACAAAATTTCCAAATTGTCGTATTTCTATCTCATGACAAATTCAATATTTTCAATATTCATATAACGTTATAATAAAATACCAACTCACATCTTGTTAGTATTTTATCCGGATTAGTTCTCAATTAATACCCATTTAATTCAATTAATCCCATAAATAAATATCCATAAAAGTACAGGGTATTACATACTTCCCCCCTAATAACAGAATTTCGTCCCTAAATTCGGATAAGTAAGGCACACCTGGAAAAATAAGGTGTCCTCCAGTATTCAAAACAATTATAAAGAAAAGCTCAAATCACTAAAACCCTCATTTCACAATAAGCTTGTTTAACATACTTGATACCTTATCAGAATAATCTTCGATAAATGCACCTCACGTTGTGCTCTTATTAAACAACATTCGAATAAAAATAACCTATACATCATTAGCCGCATTATTTTTATTAGTATTGTGAGTACGCACCTCACTACTAACTCCCGCGTTTATCAAAACTCCAAACTCCCATCCTGGGATGAATCAATAACACATCTGACTACGCTTGTCCATTCCTTGAAATATCCCGACGTTGTGACTTTTACACAAGGGAAAACCACTTCATCCTGTTGGTGTCACACAAACCTTTGTAAGCACCTTGTCCACCATAAATAGATACGGGTGCTTTTCCCCCAACTCTACCATTAGGTAATATCTCCTCCTCATGACTACAATATACCTCACTAGTTATTCCCGATTTGGAATTGGAAATATCGCAATGAATCCAAAATTTCTTTCATATAATCCATCAGTCGTTAGTCACCTTGCGTCTGCATCTCGGGTTATAGGTGATACAACCCTCAGTTTGAATCGTTATTTCCCACTACTTATTGTCACCCCACCTAAATGTGAATTTCGGGGATTTCATCCCAGTTCTAAATAATACTACGTCGAACCACGTACTGGCATGTTCACTATCTAATAGTGTAAATCATTCAAGTATATAACAATTTGTCTCCTTCTGAATAACATGACTCACGTATTTGAAGGAATTTTTTACCCCTCAAGGAATTTACTAACTTGACTCTTCCATCCCTAGAATCATCGGTTGGATACAAAATTAATTGGTTAATCATCTAACACCCAACCGTTCTACTACTTACTACACCCCTTTAAATGCTGACTTTCTTGTAAATGTTTCTTCCCGTTAAGTGATACTTAACAATCCTTTGCTTCTCTTGGCGTATGCCAAAGTTTCGACCCTTACACTTTCTCACCTCTTTGTGAAAATCCGGACTCCTTATACCTTATTAACATTCTCACTCTATTTACTCTTGAGTCACCCACAACATTTGATTAGTAGGAACTCTACTCCAAATTGCACATAATAATTAAATATTTGCCTTCTTAAGAGATATCCCCTTATTAAATGGCTTTCCATTGCTTTTTCACTACATTCGGACGTGCTACACTGATTACATACGAGTATACTCATTAACACCTTCTTTTACAACGCTAAATCCTATAAGTAATAATTTCACCCAACTATATCCCTTCTTCTGACGATACTACTTTAGTCAACCAAACTATCTACAGCTTTTATAACCCATGCATATGGCATTACACATCATATACGCTATACGTATTCCAAACTCTTTATTTCTCTAGTATTTCCAACGTGGCCATACCACTTAGGCGTTCTAAATCACCTCGGAATTTGAAATCCTAAATACTTCTTAACCTCAATGCATCCTTCAACCTGCCGAAATAAAACCAAAATTTTCAGTACTTCTTCACCACACCACTGGCTCTACTGACCTTATATCATAATTTACTAACAACTGGCTTTAATGGTCGTACATCATAATTTACTCCTTGTAACTTCCCGTTATAACTACATACTCCCATAACGATAGAGGTATCCAAATCATGAACGAAGGGCCACACATTTCCTTACTACCAACCTTACGCTAAGTTTCATGCGTGGGGTGTCTCGCAAAGCGAAATCCAAACAAGGAACCCCCCCGATACACTACTACCTAACATTGTCGGTCATCAAGATTTATTAAGCCCTCAGTCCATAACACGTACCCCTATGTTCCCATCTCTTAATCAACAAAGTTACATCTCCTTTCTCAATTTAACTTAAACAAGGAACTCTTTCTGAAAGACACTTTTTCTTGACATTGATGGTAATCACATTCCATATACACTATGTAATTATACTCGGGGCTCTCAAAATCCCGTCCCCAGGTACACAACTATGAGTATAAACTCCCAGATCTCTAAATGGTCATATAATAATGCACTATACTTATTACGACATCCTGAGTGTTAATTACAATAACCAGCTAAACCGTTTTGCTAACTAGTAAATAAATTACATACTAATCATATCATTTAAATCTCCGCGCATACTAGGATTAAGTATCCGAGACCATTATGCTTTTGAAATCACAGCAATATTTATATATATATACATATATAAAATAGTACAATTTTGAGCCCGGCCCTCTCACAAATGGGGCCTCTCCAGAACCAAAACATTCTACCCCAAGGTAGTAACTTCGACAAACTTGTAATACCAGCACACTATCGGTACAATTATATAAAAACACAATTTGGATAATATCATACTTGTATAATACAGCACTAAAACGAGTAATTTCAATCAATCAATCGTGTACTTCTATCAATATACCCATTCATCCTATACGGATAATAATACAAGGAACCCCACACAATCAGCGAAAAATGTTCACATAAACAAAATTGCCGATACTCACTAAACTCAACTCTCAAGCAAAAGTGACAATAACAACAATAACCATTGTAGTAACCTGTTTATATCACAACCAACATGTAACATCATCTGGGGATATAACTCCTACTTCCATCCTGATAATCTTCCTGGCTGTTCTAATGGTTTCTGGTCTTAACACCTGTCTGTACCATACCAAATATTTCAATAACTGTCGCCCTTGCCAGGCATAATACCTTTATCCCTACACTTGCATCGGGAAACATTTATAATGTACGGGTTTTTCACTCCCACAAAGTACCTCTACACATACTCCACTTATTTTCGGTCACCCTGACCATGTTAAAATGGCCCTTTCCTCGGACGTTGATAGTCTCAGCTCTGAAGACTATCTCCATTGTTCCCTTAGCTTGATGTACCTAAGGAACACACTACTAGTTTTCAACCTCTCTTACTGAAATTACCATCGCTCGGTAGTAATTCCGCTATCGAATTATTTTAACGGTTTCTCCATTGGGTCTTCCTCCTTGTGGTGTTTCTCCAACACCATTTTCCTAGTCTTATTCTATAAAAATTCTTCGATTTTTGTATCTCCCTACCCAAGGGAACATTTACCTCCAAATTTACACCACGCGATATTATTACTATCTGTATTTATCATCCAAGCAGAATTCCCCATAAGAGCTAACAATTCTTCTTGTATGTAGATTCTCCCTTTAACATCCTCTTCTCCATACCACCATCTCCACCCGGTGTAAGGTTCGCTACAACATTAAATTTCTGACCCCTGTTTGGCCCTCTTATGTGAGTTCAGAATAACATTCGCCTTTCAACCTGAACATCTGATGAAGGAACTTATGGTCAAACCATACGTGTACACCCTCTTGACATCACATTCCACTTTTAAGTGGGTTTCTTGTTTCTCACCATTGAATCTCCGCTCTTACGAGTCAAGGAAAAAAAATTCTCTAAATTTTCACTCTCAATTGGTCATATCCTGGCATATGTCCAAGCCTTTGGATACATTGCGTTCGTTTGGCTAGCACATGACGTCTTCGCCTTTCGAGTATTGCTACTGTTGGTTCCCTTCAATGTTACACCTAACTCTTTCTCTCCCATTCCAACCTTGTTGGACGTGTCTAATTTGACCCCATTCCTACTATAGTTGTACCAGGAAGTCTCAAGTCGCGCCTTATCCTTCTATATCATCCAGGACTTCCGTGCCATAATATCGATGACTTCAACTACGGTCATCCTTCTTTAAATAAATCAATTGACTTCAATATACATTTGCCTCCTGCTGTTCACCCAACTGTCTTCGCCTGACGTACTACATTGGTCGGCACACGAATACACCCGATCGCAATACGATTCGCTATCATATACATCATAGCAGGAGAACAAAATTTTACTAAAGGAATCAACAATCCTAAACATAGGGCTCTATATCAAAGAAAGTTACGCTAGAAGCATAATACGCCGTACAGATCCTAAAGGACACTAGAACCTGATGATCTGATACCACCTGTGACACCCCGACTAATTAAATACCGGGTAGATACTCCTTTATTAAATTAATTCAAAATGCCAAGTTGGTTCAGTTAATAGCATCACTGTCGAAAACATTTAATGATTACTAACCACCTAGTATTTAAAAAGTAAGTTGTCAAATTTTAAATTAAATCTGATTTACATGCAATAAAAGAATTATGAAAGAATAACATAACCATTCACCATAAAGAAGCAATAGAATAACCAACAAATAATAATAAGTCTGGAGGAAATACTCCTCACAACAATCCCATAACTGAAATCAAAAGAACAGTGTACCCTCAATTAATTACATGTCAAAATCTGAATAACTGAAATATGAAATGTCTCTAAATAGAAATGGGCGACATGCCCTATAAATGATGAAACTGAATATAGAGTCAAGACTAGAAAAGGAGGCGTCTACTATCAAATCCCTGTAACTTCCACAATAGCTACAGCTCGTCACCTGAATGGAAATACTATGCATGGTGTCCTTATGGCTGGGCACCTAAAAGGTTTTTACAAAAAAATAGATTTGAAAGCAAATGGGTCAGAACCCGAAAGTGGAGAGTATTTTAAAAATAGCAAGTGCTTTAATAACATTAAAACAATGAATGCGAAATACATGTTAGGACGTGCACTCACATGAGCTCCTCACCTCTCAACTAATGTCACTCCTAATGCATCCATAGCCCGTACTAGTTATGCTACTAACTAACTAGTCTAATACAAAACCTGTCTTCACTTTATAGGTTTAAGGGTTTATTCATGTCATTAAAGTATACCATGTATGTGCCTTAATTCCCTAATAACAACCTTTTATTATGTGGAGTTCTGATTTTAATCTCTATTAAAATAGCACAAGTATACACATCGTTACTTTACTAAGTATTTCATTGAACAATAGTTGTATATTATTCACATCATAAATATACATTATAGGCACCCCTAGTCTAGGCTACAGTGCACATACTCTGCTATCTCATCCCGATACATCACGTATATAAGGATTACAAATTCCGAATCTCTCAGGAATTGTTAGAATAAGCACAACACGTAAAAATGGAGGCGAACATAATTCAACATATCCATGGGTCACGTACATACCTACGCTCCATAGTCAGCTGACTTATTAACTCACAAATAAGTCATTATAGTATTATGTTCTTAAGGCACCAATCTAATTCCCCCCGTAGGCACACAAAGATTAGTTGGCCCAACACGAACGACGACCTCCGTGATAGCAAGTATGGTAGGTATGTCATACATATAAGTCATATACTAAGCATTCACACGTCTTAGATATCTTAATATTAATAAAGGTATATTCTACATCCCTATACCATTATTCCAATTTTATGCATTTTAAGTCTTCCGATAATATATAATGTAGACTGTCGATACATCTCACATCCTACTTTCTTATACTTAAAACCTATCTCAAAGAGGTTACTAAGTCTCCTATTATTTCCACATTTAATTTCATTATTCTTAAGGTCATTATTTCTGCCACAAACCTCATTTCATCAAATCATTCGAATTTACTCTTTTAACCCTAATATTATCTCACTCGTCGAGCTTTATTGGATTTTAGACAACTATCCCAAATTAAATTCTAATTAAGCTTCGATTTCACAACCATACCTACTGGTCTTCCTTAAGTCTAAGAATACTCACAAAGTCTCCATCAAAAAATTTCTAGGGTTAACATCCTTAAAATTTTAAACGGGAAGATTTTAATCATTCTGGGAAGGTCGATCGATCGACCTTTTATGTTCGATCGATCGATGGTGGCTGATCGATCGACTGATGAATGTCGATCGATCGATTGCAGCAGATAGGTTACGGACTGCTTCATTTTGCAGTCCTCAAATCGTCCCAAAAATTTATTACAATGCATGAAACTTCATTCTAACGTTATAATATCATCAAATAATCATCCTACAACATTGTTAACGTTCTAAAACTAATTAATCATCACCCAAAGGCCTTATTTAGATCAAAACATCCTCAAGAACCCTAGTTTTCTATTTCTTTCAAGAACAACAGTAATTCTCTTCTTTAATCCATTTTTAGATCATCAAGTATTATGTTTTGGATTCGCAATTCGTTCAGAATATGTCTACATGCAATTCCTAACATGGTTTATAGTTTTAATCCTCAAATTCATGGCTCTATATCAATCTTCCAAGACAAAATTCGATAATTACACTAAACATGGAAGAACACATTCATTGAATCAATTGTAACTAAATCACTTGCCTTATGTTCTTCAGATTTGTTGTTGGTTGGAGATGGTTGAATTCCTCTCTCTCTCTCTGCGGAATTCTCCTCTCTCTCTCTCTACAAGTTCTTCTCACAAGATGACAATGGAGGTGGGGGGTTGGTTTTTGGCAAGTTATAATATTTTCTTAACTTCTACCGTAGCCCACTACTTAGATTAGGGTTGAAAATGGGTTAGTGGGTTTAATGATAAGTTATAATTAAAGTCTAATTTTCGTGTGTTTTAATTACCAAATTTCTGAAATTACCAAACTACCCTTTTGGGTTGCCGGTTTGGCCTAAAAATGCCCCGGGACCCAAATTAAACCCCCGGCTAGTGTTTTCTGACTATTTCGACCCTTCCGGACACGTTGGCGCACTCAAAATGACCATACGGTTGATAAAGATAAAATTCACTTTTTAATTAAAATAATTATATTCCTGACGCGACTGTCACACGCGTCCCAACAAAATTTCCAAATTGCCGTATTTCTATCTCACGACAAATTCAATATTTTCAATATTCGTATAACGTTATAATCAAATACCAACTCACATATTGTTAGTATTTTATCCGGATTAGTTCTCAATTAATACCCATTTAATTCAATTAATCCCATAAATAAATATCCATAAAAGTACGGGGTATTACAACTTGCTCGCGTTAAGTTTCATTCGATACTTCCTATGGATTTTGAAGGTGTTTGATATGTTTGAGATGTGGTTTTCTTTCTTCTTGCTTTTAACGAGCATATCATCGATGTAGACCTCTATGGTGTCTCCCATTTGATTCTTGAACATCTTGGTGACCAACTGCTGGTAGGTTGCCCCTGCATTCTTGAGCTCGAAAGGCATGACCTTGTAGCTGTATAACCCAACTGTGGTAATGAATGCTGTTTTGTCCTGGTCTGGGGCATACAGAGGGATCTGATGATATCCGGAGTATGCGTCCAGAAAACTCATTCTCTCGTGAGCTGCAGTGGCGTCTACCAGTTGATCAATTTTTAGGAGGGGAAAACTGTCTTTAGGACATGCTCTATTGAGGTCGGTGAAGTCGATGCAAACTCTCCACTTCCCGTTGCTTTTTGGAACTACTACTGGGTTGGATAACCATTTTGGGAATTGCACCTCCCGTATGGATCCTATATCCAGCAGTTTTTCCACTTATTTTTCTATGGATTTTGCCTTCTCGGGTGTAGTTCGCCGTGCCTTCTGCGTGATTAGTTTGAAGGTAGAGTTGACGTGCAGCTGATGACAAACCATACTAGGATCAATTCTAGGAAGCTCGTATGGTTCCCATGCGAAAACATCTACGTTACTTCTTAGCAGAGTTGTCAATTCCTTTTGTTCCTGGTCAGTGAGAGAGGCTCCAATAAAAAAAACTCTGTCATTATTGCTATCTCCAGCTGTAACCTCTACCAGGTCCTCGACGAGCCGTTTAGAGGGGAGGAGCCTGGTTTCCTCTACTCCAAGTCTTCCATACTTTAATTGCTACTTAGAAGGTGTAAGACCTTCTTGTTCTTCAACTTTCTCGCTGGGTTTGTCCGCCTTCCTTTCTAGTTTTGGGAGGATGGCTGCTATGAAGCACCTTCTTGCCATTGCTTAGTCGCCATGGATCTCCATTACTCCTTGCTCTGTCGCATATTTGAGCTTCTGGTGGTAAGTCGAGGAGACTGCCTTCATTGCGTGCAACCATCCTCTGCCGAGGATAGCTTGGTATGGTGAATCTATGTCAACCACTAGAAACTCAATCATCTTAGCGGTACTTTTGTCCCTTACTGGAAGCACAATCTTTCCCAAGGTCATAGTTATTTTTCTAGCGAAGCCAACCAAAGGGATAGTAGCTTCCTTTAGGTCAGCAACGCTTAGCTTCAATCTTCTGTTTAGATCGAGATACATTGCCTCGGATGATCTTCCTTGGTCGACGAGCAACTCATCGACGTCAAAGTTAGTTATCCTGAGAGTAATGATCAAAGCATCATGATGTGGGGTCCTCACTCCCACCATATCTTCATTCGTAAATACGATATGCTTACTACAGTCGACGTCATCTTCTCGTTGACGCTTTCCTGACTATGTTTTCACTGGATCGATATGAAAAGCTTGCATCACTGCCGTAAGCTTTTTTACCTCCATTCGAGCTGAATTTCCCTGAATCTGCTTCACATCAGATACCCAAAGAATTACTACAAATTCGTGGCTGGCATCATCTTCAAGCACGTTATCGGGCCTTGCCTCTCTATGGGCAGCAACTTCTCCGTCCTTTTTTCCACAAATTCCTTCAGATGTCCAGAGTGGGCCAGCTCTTCGAAGTGGGACTTAAGAGCTTTGCAATGCTCAGTTTTATATCCTCCCTCTTTGTGAAAAGCGTATCTCAGCGCGTTGTTTCTCTTCGAGGGATCTCCTCCCATTTTCCTGGGCCATTTGATGAATGGTTCGTATTTGATTTTTATGAGGATTTTGTAAATTGGTTCCTTGAAGACTGTGTTGACCGCCTGAAATGCATTTGACACATCATTGTTGCTTGCGTTCTTGGAGCCATTTTTCCCCCGTTCTTTCCTCCTTTCTTTTGGTTCTCAGTTTTGTCACTGCCCTTGGCAGCGAGCTTAGCTCGACCATTTTTCCCTGTGCTGAGACGGGTGACATCTTCCACCTTGGCATATTTCTCGATGCGGGCCATTAGGTCGTCGATGGTCATGGCTTCCTTCTTCGTCAGGGACTGGTCTATAAGGGAAGAGCTAGGCAACCCAATTTTGAAAGAGGCCACTGCCACTTGCTCTGAGCAGTCCTCGACCTCATTGAATAACTCCCAGTACCTCTTCGCGTAGTCTCGGAGGGTCTCTTGAGGCATTTTTTTCATTGTTAGCAAAGCATCCATCCTTTTGAAATGGGAGATACTAGTAATGAATCGGGCCGTGAAGTGTTCGGCCAGGGATTTGAAACTCCTGATGGATCGGTGGGGGAGCCTTTTGAACCATTTTTGCGCTATATCATGCAGGCTCGAGGGAAAAATTTGACACATTAGTGCGTCTCAATTATTCCAGAGAGTCATGGCCTGTCGGTACTACCTGACGTGATCAATGGGATTAGTCTTACCATCATAGATCTTGAACCTTGGAATGGCTAACTTCTTGGGAGCTTCTTCTTCCTCTATTTCCCTTGAGAAATGCGATTTCATCTGAGTTTTGAGAGCTCACCTTGCGAGTTCTCGGGTCGATTTATTACCATGATGTGCAGGGTGTTGGTCCATCTCCCTTCGGACCAGACTTCGTATGTTCTCGTTGCTATGATCTGGGCTCATGTGATCGTGAGCTAGTCGCAATTGCTCGATAAGGTCATCTTCTGACTCATTCCCCTCACCTTTTTGGGATCCGCGCCTAGGGCTCCTTCCTCGGCTGCGAGACTTGCTCGCTTAAGGGCTAGGAGTGCGGTATGGGCGCCTCTAGGTACCACAATAGATCTCTCTCTCCATTCTTTCTAACCTTCTTTTCAGGCGAGCATTCTCAGCCTCATGGCTCCGAGAAGACTCCCTTTGCTCGTGGAGCCTTGCCTCATATGCATCAATCAGCCTGGACATCTGCGTGGACCTCGCTGGTCCTTGGCTTTCTTCTGAGGCTGGCCTTTCTAAGCGAGCCCTCTAATTTGAACGTCGAACTTCAGATCTAATCCTACGAGGAGCAAGTGGTTCTTGGATATCTCCTGCCTGGGGAGCATTACTAATGTGATCAGACATTTTGAGCTTTTTTCTGGGTGTGGGCTTTCTCAGGAAAGATAAACGTTCCCACAGACGGCACCAATTGTGGTGACAATTATTATTCAACACAAAGAGATAAGAGAAGCGTAATCACCAAGCAGAAAAAGGAATATAAAATGTCAAAGTCACACAACAAGAGATGTACATGGTTCAGCAAAAATGCCTACGTCCACGATGGTGCAGTCAGTATTATTTCTATGTACTCCAGAGAGTGATTACAGAGAATACAGGATCTCCTTTGCCCCAGACCTAGGGTTTATTATATACATGTCCATTTCAGGGAGTGGGGGTGTTGGACTCCCCCACGTTTTCCATCTTCTCCTAGAATCCCTCTTAATGGGGACATGGGAGAAGACTAAATCTTAAACGATTAAGATATGGGAGGTTTGGACTTTGGGCCGCTACAATCGGGCTACTCGTCCAGGCCCATCATTCTAATTTCGGGTACCCACAGTTCCCATACTTTTTTTCTTTTTATTTCACCATTTGTGCCCTGATAAAATTTACTAATTGATATTACATTACACAAAATCCCATGAACGGTCACCTCCATGGGGTCACGGCCTAAAGTCGTGACCAACTAGTCACGGCCCAAGGCCGTGACCAAATCAACTTTTGGTATGACCATATCCATTATCCACGCATGACTAGTCGCATAAACTGAAGGATAAGTCACAGTTTAAGGCTGTGAAAAGTCGCATAAATTGAAGGTTGGGTCATGGCCTTAGGCTGTGACAAGTGGCGTGAGCAGTCTCATAAATTAAAAGATGGGTCACGGCCTTAAGCCATGACTATCTATGTATATAGGTCACGAATATAGTCCGCGACGATGTGCCCTGACCCCTTGGTCCGTGACCTTTCCTTTGTCAGGGATTTAGGCGGTGACCCACCAAAATGGTCACGCTAGAAATGGTTATGGCCTTTGGCCGCGACCCACAATATTGGTCAGGGACTTTGGCCTTGCCCATTCAGACAATATGGTGTAGTTTAACAACATATGCACTAGGAATGCTACAATTTAATGCATTTACTGATTTGCGAAATAATAATGTTTGATTGTGCCCCTATGTATATTTGATACAATGTGTTTTACTATGTACACAAAGAAATTTGATGAACCCTAGTAAAATTATATACTTAATCTATCTAGTAGACACGTTATTAATTGGGTCTTACGAGAGAAAGATGACTAATGAGTAAGAAAATGAAAAAAAAAAGTAAAAAAAGTTTTCATCGTATCAATATCTCTACTGCAGAGACTCATAATAGAGTTTTCACTTTTAACTAGAAGTGATCCTATTTTTTACCGTTTGACGTAGCATAGCATGATATTATATTAAAAAGTTAGGTCAACTAATGTATACTCCCCAATATAAATATATATTTTGTAAAAATGACATATATTTTAATTTGAACCCATTTAATCTCTCTAACACCCATTTACACAATACTCTTTTATTTTTAAATGTCCGTGCTAGTGGCACTGTTATAACCTCCCTTTTATATGATCATATATAATTTGTTTTTACAATTATGTATTGTTGGCTATATGATAAATGTTATATTATTACATATGTGTTATTCTGGTCTCTTAATATAACAAATTCCCTTTTTAAATATGAAGAATAAACTATAAATTGGATCAAATCAAAGTCTTAAGACATATCCAAAGGTAAATGATAAATTTCGGGGTAAAATATGTAATTTTATGAAACATTAGGGATTTTCTAATAAAAAAAGTTGCAAAGACTAAAATTTAAATATAAAAAAGGACCATTTTGTTAATACAATATAAAGGGACTACTAAGAAAATTTAATAAATAACTTATTATGAAATTACTAAAATACCCATCGAATGTAAAATGACCCGTACACCCGTAACACTGTTCCACCTCGTGCTTAAATTTTGACACCTCCACCTTACACTTGTTGTATTCACAAAGAAATCTAAAACACTTGTCACCATTGGTGATATTAAGACTGTAAGACCACTTCGTCACTGTAACACCTTGTAATTTATGGGTAATTATTGTAATTAACTAATTCGGTAATTAGTGATCCTTAATTAATGAGAATTAAATTAATGGGAATATTTTAAAATGGTTATATTTAAAATAACTTAATGAGTGATGATTTATTTTAGAATTATAATCCAGGTGATGATTTTTAGTGTGCGGTTGAGTCCGGTAGGGTTGAATTAGTTCAAAAGGAGTGGGTACATACATATATTGGGTGTTGGGGTCCAATTACAAATGTGTGAACTTAATAAAGAGAGTTTGAGCCATTTTAATTAGGGACCATAGGCCCAAAATGTGAATAGTGTTTTAACCCTAAGATGTGTAAAGGGTTAGGCATCATTAAGTCATATTAGAAGACTAAAAGGTGAAAAGAAAAGGGAGAGCTAAAGAGGAAAGGAATTTAGGGATCTTGAATAGTCAATTACAACTCAACATCGCAATACAGAGCTCTAGATCTTTATTGTTGAGGCAAACGATTTAAATTCTTGTTTGTTAAATTGCATTTATATTTTCATAATAAAAGAGGTGGAATCCAATTTAATTCTAGGGCTTGTTCTTGCATATTTTGGATTTTTTTTTTAATGTGGGTTATAAATATGTAGAGGATTTGTTAATTGATGCAATTAATGATTAAATTGATGAGATTATTAGGGCTAGAATTGTTATAAAGGAAAAAGGGAACTTAGGATGAATTTAGGGGCATTTTACTGCAGAAATCTGTTCAGAATAGAGGTTTAAATTTGTTAATGGCAGACTGTGTTGTTGGGTTTCTTTTCTGGATAGACTGGAGAAGGAGGTGTTACCAGGGTCGTTCGAACGACCTGATATCTCGTTCGAACGAGAGCCACTTTCGTTCGAACGATACGGTTTGTCGTTTGAACGACCCATCCACCCATGTCAGATTTCTTCTTCCCTATTTCAGACCTGTTATGTAATTTTGAGTTATTCAGTTTTTGCATTGGTGATTCTACAATTTTTTATAAAGTAGGGTTTAAAATTGCGAAGTAATTACCCTTGAATTAAGCAGAGGACTTATTAATTTGTGGAGTTAAGATTTACAATTGAGTGATTGAATTTGTGTTAATTAAGTGGGGGAAAACTTACTTGGATGAAAATTGAACATTGAATTGGGAATATTGAATATCAGTCCAAGAGAGGGAGTCCGGGTATAATTGGTAAGGTAACACTAAAATAATAATAAATTAATTAGTGTATAATTAATTGGAATAAAATCGGCCCATAGACTTGTTTGTTTTAGGCCTGTGTATAGGCATAGTACACCGGTAGCCTGGATATATATATATATATATATATATACGATGATGTGTAGTATGTATATGATTTATAAAGATTGGTGTGGATAATATTTATGAGGTAACCCACCCACCCTAAGTCTATCATGGGAGGTTGCGTGATGAGGGTGAATCCCCTGGCTTGAGGAGCAGGGCGAGTATAGTCCCCAGGTTATAGCATTTGAACATAGGTTTGAGACATTTTGGGTATGATTCGATCTCATTCCAGGGTAAACTATGGACGCCTCCATTTTGTTTAAGAATTGTTGTTTTCTGACTCGGGTGACGAGCCGTGTCAGGATTTTCGGGTGGATGAGAATACTCAACAATGATAGCACTTAGAGGTTTCCCAATGAGTGCCTACTCGGGAAGATGATTATCGATTTACAACTTGTGCGTGAATGTTTTAATATGATTATACGTATATATAGTGCAGAATTATATACGCGAAATTATATATATACATGGTGTGGACTGTGTAAACAATATAACTTGTGAAATAGTTATATGGTATCAAGCTGGATATAGATGTAAATAAGTTAGTGTGTAATATAACTTATAACTTGTATACATGATGTGAATGGTGTAAAGGATATCACTTATGAGAATGTTATATGGCATTAAATAGGAATTTATTTTAGTAAGCTAATGTGGCTAATAAACCATAAAATGTATACGACACTCACACAAGTTGGGATAGTTGGAAATAGTGAGATATACGAGATAAGGCTAGTTATGGAGGGTTAACTAGATGGGGCGTTTATAGTTTTGGTAGGCCTGAAAATTAGTTGTGGGGTGAGGTAAACTCAAGGGAGTGCGCGACACTGATTTAAATATGGAGAGCATTTGCATATTTGCTTCTTGCATTTAAATTTACTTACTAAATATTTTCAAATGTTTTAGGTTCTAACCCTTTCTATAAAATATTTTCAAAACCTTTTAGGTATCCTACCACGGGGATGCCAGGCTTGATATTCGTTCCAGGAACTCACAACTATAGCATGTGTGGATGTTGCAGGATTTTGATAGAAGCATCTGTTTTTCTGTTCCTGGTGTAGGGATCTCTATCAGACTATCTTGAGCATGTTCTCTGACAGTTTATTTTGGTTTCTTTTCAGATTGTATGAGAGTTATTACACTTTCTTGTTGGTTTGGTATTGGTGTTAGCCGATGGTTTATTTGGCGAGACATTCATTACTCTTTATGTTGATTGGATTTTTATAAGACATATGGTATGATGAATTTACCTTATTACGTTAGTTATTTGGATTCGTATTATGTTGTTGGTTTGGGATTAAATAAAAAGATAAAATTTGGCACCATGTCTTTTGAATCCTACGTGGTTAGTAAGTTTTAAAAAGCTTTTGACAGTGATGCTAAGAATGAACTAAATAAGATTCTTGTTTAATTTAATATAGGATCGATCACCCAGTATTTTATTAGGCGGGGTGTCACAGTCATGTGACGGCCCAACATTGACTTGCCATTGTAAAAGCTTAGTCAACTAGACATGTGTCAACACCGTAATGTCTTTTGAAACCTAATAGGTACTTTGAGATCATTTGAAGCTCACACTGATTCATTCATAATTATAGCTAGAAAAAGTGATAGAAAGCTTGGAAAAAGAATTAAGTAAGAGTTTTATAATTTTGAAGAGAGGTATGATTTTGTTTAAATGTGGTAATGCATTTTTATAGTTTTAATTTGTTGTTTAAATAGATTTAATTAGTAGTTATGCTAGTAAAATACACTAGATGTTCCACTAATGAAAAGTTAAAATTTGAAAATAACCTGATTTTTTTTTCAAAATATGTAAAATTGTTCGAAATTATACATACGCTTTTAATGATTTTTAAAGTAATTGTTCTTTTTATGGAATCCCATATAAGCATTTCCAATTTCAAACCCAGTGAAATTATGTCTAGATGAGATGGCATATAAGTGGTTCCCCTGTGACCCTCCATCTCTATTGGGAATGAATCCAAAATGATCTGTCTAGATAAGATGGTATTTAAGTGGTGCCCCTATGACCCACCATCTCGACTGGGAACCGACTAATTAGGAAGAACTATGAATTGAATTCTTCAATTACAATCAATGAACTTAAAAATTAAGAAAATGATTTTTAGCAACCTTTTACAAAAAGTTATTTTAGAATTAAAAAAAATTTGGACTAGGCTTTGTTTAGAATATGTAATAAACCTTTATTATATTTATTAGATCAACATGTGATCTAATACTCAATATTTGTTTTTCGAATGTCTATTTTAGCTGAGTACTCGATGTGATTTAATGTGAATTTATATTATATGATATTATGCAAACTATATGTATTTTGAAAATTTCTTTTATCCTCAAAATATATCTGATATCGATTATTGATTAATTTGTGATATGTTTATATATCTCCATATAGACATATTGATTGAAATGAGTATTGAAAATGAGATTTAATTGAATATTCGAAAAAGGTACTTCCTAAGGGACCTCTCTTACTGAATGACTTTCCCACCCGGGTTATCTATAGTGTTCCCTTAAATAAGGCATTGTGATGAACTAGCTCAGTTGACCCTCAACTACCTGTAATAAGGTATAAGAACACGGTACTATAGCGTACTTTTGATAACATATTTAATATGTATATATATATATATATATATATATATATAATATGATAGCATGGTTTTTGAAAATATACACACTTTTAACGATGCAGATCGATGCTACCTCATGACGTATTTTAATGATTGAGATCACATGTTTTTTTTTACAAATATACCCTTCAATTATTTGATTTCCCCCCTTTTTTACTCATCAAACTTACACTTTAATTCAAAATTAGGGCATTTCAGTAACACTCCCATTTTCTTTTAAAGACACCCTTTCAACGTACCTTCTCTCTTCCATCTTTTTATAAACCTATATGATGTGCTCTTTCTCTCTCATCCAACATCAAACCACGATCTCGTTCTCTCTATTTTCATTACACAACCACAACCCCTTTGTCTATTTGCATTATGAAAGTATGTACCTTCATCAAATAAAAAAATCAGGTATACCCCTCTTTTTTTTAGGGCTCGATTTTACCATTTTTTTATGGTTCAAATCATGTTTGCTTTATTGTTCTTTACAGATATCTCATCTTGATTCACCACATCATGGTTCAATTCAAGTATACCCCTCTTTTCTTTTATAAATCGACGAGTTTTTCTAATTTTTGGGGTTTTTTATGGTTCATAATTGGTATACTATATATTTCTTAAAATGCAGTAGAGGTCATGGAGATATTTTGGGGTTTTACCCTCGTCACATCAGCTTGTCAGGTACATTCCATTTGGGATTTATTTAGGGTTCGATTTTCCCAAATTGGTATTTTTATGGTTCAAATCATGTTTTTATTGTTGTTTGTAACATCTCACATTAGTAAATTGGTTCCTCACTCTCACCTTTCAAAACGGCCATCATTTATTGATGGATTTTGATTTTATATGTTTATTGTAAACTTCTTTACAGGTCTGATATGTTCAAAGTTTTTGTGCCATTTATAATTGTTATATTTTTCAGATCTAATCTTCTTTTTTCCATATTTCAAACCCGATTGTTGTATGTCAAATCAATATTTAGTCATGTTTATATTCTAAGACTTAAGTTGGTTGTTTTAGGTAACTTGAAGCGCAGGGTGTTTGACAAAATTACCAAGTGGGTATTCTAATACCTTTACTGTTTTTTGACTTTTGGTAATTTTTTTAGTATTTGGTAATCGCATTATACCTATTTAAAACTTAGTAGTACTATTTTAACTAACTTAAGCTTATACATATTCAAATGAGACTTTTAATAGTCATGTAGTTTATTTGACTGTCTTAGTTGTCACCAAAACTTATTTTAGTTAAAAAAAATATCCTAATATTATGTTTGTTGTAGTTGATGGAGTGTTTTAATTTAATGAATCTGACGTTTTTTTTAGTTATTGATTGTAATGGTCGAATGATTAAATGTCTCCAACTTGTGGAGGTTGGTTTGTTGGCTGAAATTTGTTTTTAATTTGTCTCCTTTTGATGTGATGAATTGTCATGAATTATCAGGACATGAGATTGGATAAGGTAATCTCGCAAATTTCTGAATCAATTCATTGTACATAGAGAGTAATCCTATGCAAAAGAAGGTATTTTTATTTTGGATAAACAATTTTGTTATGTTGTTTAATGTGCAGCGTCCCTTGGTTGCATCATTCATTATTTGAGATGAGGAAAAATGCAGCAAGGCTCAATTGTGCAATGGCATATGTTTTTCTGGAAATTTCATTATTTTCTTATTTGTTCATTGATTAGTATTTTTTAAATACATGTTATTCATACGCTGCCATGGATTTCTTATAGTTATATGAGATTCAACTAATTGATAATTTTGTGTAAATTTGTGGTTGTGATACGAGGTTGAGGTAAACTGGAATATATGTTTGGTGTTGGATGGGTCCACGACTTCTACATTGTTGCATAGAGTTTTTATTGTTCAATTAGTCAATAAATTGGGGTTTATGGTATCCCAATGATATAGTTAAATGGTTAAGTGAGACCCAATGATATAGTTGTTATATATGTGTTGATGAGTTCTCATTTTCCATGTAGGAAGCATATTAATTTGAATGTGTCTGGTGTATGTACCTCGTTTAACTATCTTGGCCCAGGTAAGTATCTGATTAAGCCTGATCCAAGATAAGGGAAAATTCGGCCCAAAGTCTAAGGTCTTGTACATAACTAATTCAGTTATGACCCATTCAACCCCTAAAATCTCTCAAGAGATATTCTATGGATTGTGGGTTAACGTAAAGGTGCCCAACACCCCCATTCTTCAAAAGTTACATGTATATATTAAATCCTCATCCTGGGTCAAAAGGGATGAAATTGTGAACACTCCCCTGGAGTAAAGATAAATATAATATAGAGAGCACCACCGTGGACGTAGGACCACGTATATCTTTTGTTGTGTGTGATTGCAGTTATTTTGTGTTCTTTATTTATTCTTATGATCGTATTTGCTTATTATTTGTGTTGAGATTAATTGTCACCACAATTAGCGTTGTCTGTGGGAATCATTTTTTTCCTTTAAGAAAGCCTTCACCACCAAGAACATAGAATGTATGGTCACAGCAGCAGTGCCCCTAAAGCAGGGGATATTCAAGAGCAACTTGCCCCTCGCAGGGTTAGATCTGAAGTTCTACGCTCAAATCCTAGGCCTTGCTTAGAATGGAAAGCTTCAGGAGAAAGTCAGGGACCAGCCAGGTCCACGGAAGTTTCCAAATCGATGCATATGAGGTCAGGCTCCAAGATCAAGAGGAATCCACTCGCAAGAAGGAAGCGGAGAACGCTCGCCTTAAAAGAAGATTAGAGAATATGGAGAGAGAAATCCATCGCAACACAAGGCAACATCATTATCACACTCCTAGCCCTCAGGCGAGCGGATTTCGTAGCCGAGGAAGGAGCCTAAGACGTGGGTCTTAGAAAATTGAGGGACACGGGTCAGATAATGACTGGTCCGAGCAACAACAATCAGCTCGTCATTACCGGAGTTCTGGCCAAGGAAACGACAACATACAAAATTTTGTCCGAAGAGAAATGGACTAACACCTAGCACATCGGGGTGCCAGATCGACCAGAGAGCTAGCTAGGTGAGCTCTCAGGACCAGGATGAAATTCCCTTTTTCAAGGGAAGGAGGAAGAATCCCCCAAGAAGTTCTCCATGCCTAGGTTCAAAATCTATGATGGAAAGACTGATCCTATCGACCATGTCAAGCAGTATAGGCACGCCATGACCCTCTGAACCACAAGGACACATTGATGTGCTAGATTTTTCCATCGATCTTGCACGACATGAACCAAAAGTGGTTCGAGAAACTCCCTCACATATCCATTAAGAACTTCGAGTCCCTGGCAGATATCTTCATAGCTCTCTTCATTACCAGCAACTCCCATCCAAAAAATATGGATGCTTTATTGACAATGAAGAAAACTCCCCAGGAAAGCCTCAGAGACTACATGAAAAGATATTGGGAGCTATTCAACGAGGTCGAGAACTGCTGGGAG
Organism: Sambucus nigra; assembly: GCA_949130495.1. Classification (NCBI taxonomy): domain Eukaryota; kingdom Viridiplantae; phylum Streptophyta; class Magnoliopsida; order Dipsacales; family Adoxaceae; genus Sambucus; species Sambucus nigra. Next base: position 37,268,955 of record OX422211.1, read on the forward strand.
TAGGTCACCGTGGCATCGTTTAAGATTGGTTTACCCAGCTCCTACCTCTTGCACCACTCCCTTACTAAGAAGGAGGCCACGACCATAGACGAGTTAATGGCTCGTATTGATAAATACGCCAAAGTTGAAGATGTGACCCATCTCAGTACAGGGGAGAATGGTCGCACCAAGTTCGCCGGCAAGAGCCACTACAAAACTGATAATCAAAAGAAAGGAAGTAAGAATGGAGGAAAGAGTGCCCCGCTAAGAATAGGAATAAGGGTGATGCCTCGAAAGCATTTCAGGCAGTAAATATAGTTTTCAAAGAACCGATATATAAGATTCTGGTATATATCAGAGAAAAATCGTTCATCAAGTGGCCCAAGGAATGGGCGGGGACCCCTCCAAGAAAAATAATGCACTAAGGCATGCATTCCACAAGAAAGGCGGCAAAAAAATGAGCATTGCAAGGCTCTTAAGTCTTACCTTGAGGAGCTAGCCTAGGTTGGGCACTTGAACAAATTCATAGAGAAAAAGGCAGAGAAGGTAGTTATCAATGGAGATTGGAGACCCAATAACATGCTCGAAAAGGACATCAGCCATGAGTTCATTGTAATTCATGGGGTGTCCGACCTAAAGAAGATATACAGGGAAATATAACTCGGATGGGAGTGAAAAATCTTACGGCATTAATGTAATCCTTTTAGATCAATTTATCCAAAACACAAGTTGGGAAGCATTGGCGAGCAGAAGGTGTCGACTACAACAAGCTTATTATTTTCACAGATGAGGACCTGGTAGGAGTAAGAACCCCACATCATAATGCGTTGATCATTACACTCAGGATAGTTAAATATGATGTCGACAGGTTGCTCATCGACCAAGGTAGCTCATCCGAAGTAATGTACCTCGACATGTTCAAGAAATTGAAATTAAGCATCGCCGACCTAAAGGAAGCCAACGTTCCTCTAGTTGGTTTCGCTGGGAAAGTAACCATCCATTTGGGGAAGATTTTCCTACCAGTAAGGGAGGGAAACATCTCGAAAATGATCAAGCTTCTCGTGGTTGATATTGATTCACCATACCAATCCATCATCGACAAAGGATGGCTACACGCAAATGAAGTTCATCTCGCCTACCTACCATTAGTAGCTCAAATGTGTGACTGATCGAGGAGTAGTGAAGATCCATGGGGAACAAGCGATGGCGAGGATGTTCTTTATAGAAGCCATCCGCCCCAAACCAGAAAAGAAAGTTGAGAAAGCCAAGGAGAAGGATGAAGAGCAGGAAGGTTTGATACCTTCCAAATAGCAGTTAAGAAATAGAAGACCTGAAGTGGAGGAAACCAGGCTCCTCCCTTCGTCGTTGAGAACCTGGAGAAAGTTGCAGCCAGTGGCGATAAAAAAGATAGGATGTTTTTTATCGAAGCCTCTCTCACAGATCAAGAGAAGAAGGAACTGACAGCACTTTTGCGAAGTAACTTAGATATTTTTGCATGGTAACTCTACGAGTTACCTGGGATTAATCCCAGTGTGGTCTGTTATTGGCTGCACATTGATCTGACTTTCAAGTCGATCGTACAAAAGGCACGACGAACTTCCCCTGAGAAGGCCAAGGCTGTGGAGAAGGAAGTGGAAAAGGTGCTGGATGCAGGATCCATACGGGAAGTTCAATTCCCTAAGTGGTTGTCCAACACAGTAGTAGTTCCGAAAAGAAATAGAAAGTGGAGAGTCTTTATTTACTTCACCGACCTTAACAGGGCTTTCCCTAAAGATAGTTTACATCTCCCGAAGATTGACTAGTTGGTGGATACCACAGTGGCTCATGAAAGGATGAGCTTCTTAGACGCATACTCCGAGTATCACCAAATCCCTTTGTACGAGCCAGATCAAGACAAAATAACATTCATCACCACAGTTGGGTCATATTGCTACAAGGTCATTCCCTTTGGGCTAAAAAATACAGGAGCAACTTACCAGCGGTTGGTCACCCAAATGTTCAAAGACCAAATAGGAAGCACTATGGAGCTCTACATCGATGATATGCTCGTTAAGAGATAGCTTAAAGAAGACCACCTCTCTGACCTATCAAGGACCTTCTAAATCCTCAGGAAATACCGAATAAAGCTCAACACATGTAAGTGTTCCTTCGATGTCCAGTCAAGAAAATTTCTTGGGTACTTGGTCAGCAAAAGACGTATTGAAGCCAACCCAGACCAAATTGATGCCATCAATATAGTGTATCCCCCCTTACGATAATAGACGTGTAAAAGCTCATGGGGATGATCGCCGCCCTAAATCGGTGCATCTAAAAGTCATCCAAAAGATTCCAGCCATTCTACAAACCAATAGAGTCATGACATTGAAAGAACAACTAGGATAAATGGACCTTGTGCAAACTGTTGATATACCATACAATATCCCTCAATAAGCATGTATATTTGAATGAATATATCAAACAAAAATAGGCCTTGGCAATTATTTTTCCTTTTAATGCCATAATTTTATTTGTAGGCCTTTGGACCACGTATTTTTTTTAGGTCCAAGCAAACGATGGCTTACTATTCGCAAAGGAAAATAAATCCTTTCGGAGACCTTACCCATGCACATTTATATATTATATTTTTTTTATTTCTCACAAATCTCACGTGCAACGGATTTTGACATGCACTAGTCCTCCTAGGTCACAAGTATGTAGATGAAAAGATTGGTAGGAGAACACCTCACAAAGCTCAAATATACATATGAAGTTAAAATTTCAAATGAGCTCGTGCATGTGTGAATAGAGGCACATAAAAATATAATCCATTTAATCAACACAAAATCCAACTACTCCATGTAAGCATGGTAAAGAACATAATAAGGATTGACAATATAAACCAAAAGTTCTAGCCACATGGGAGTGAGAAAGATGGTATTCTAACACAAGTGTATGCCACATAGAGTGTGTCAAACTAAAATACACACACAAAAAAAATCTTTTTGAGTTTTTCAAATTTTTAACCAAAAATATAAATATATACATAAAAGACACACAAAAATCATTTGTATTTTTCATTAAGCATAAATTACTAAAATGATAAACAAAAAACGTTTTGTATTTTTTCATTTAATGCAAACAAAAATGAGGGAAATATAATACAAAAGATAAACAAAAATCATTATTCTAACATGTAATTAATCATGAAGCATAGACTAGAAAATGACTAAAACACACATACAATTAGCATGATGATATAGCATGAAGCAGAAATGCTAAAGTATGCAAATAAAACCAACACAATCAACCTTTAGATTTAGCAAGGGAGAAGCATGTGAAAGTAAATGAGAATCAAATATCCTATCTTGTAAAGATACTAAGTCGGATATCCTAACCCAAACTAATGATGAATGACGATCTCAGGGTGTAGGAATCTTGGCTACCTTGGTTGCCTTACGTAGGGGTTTACTAGGACCTCATTTAAGATCAAACAAAATTTTCTAAGATGACCTTTTCGACCACAATGTCCATAAGTAAAATTATTTCAGAAATTTTTGCCTAAGGATTGATCTCTAAATGCTTTCCTAGGTGATTCGCCTAAAACATGGGTTTTAGCTTTATGATTATATTCATTACAAGTATCAAATCCTAAACCACAAGTGTCATTTTTTATTTGGACTGTACCTAAGATTTTATCTAGTTTTTCGGACCTACACTCCAAATCAAATTTGACTTTACTAGAGTCTTTTAATTTATTTTCAAATTCTAATATGGTATACTCTATTAAAATATTGCGCTCTTCAAATGCGAGAAGTTCATTTTTCAAGGATTCCATTAAACCCTTAAGGCTATCTCTCTCGCCTTCTAAATATTTCATCTTCTCACGAAGAGCTCTCTCACGTGTCCTAATGTATTCAACCAACACACTATCATCAAGGACCTTGACACGCTCTCTTAAACTCGCTTCTAACTTCAAATTTGCTCTTTTTAATTTAATAGATTCTTCATAAGGTTCTTGAAAATCATTTTGAAGTTCACTCACATCAACCTCATTTTCACTTTCACTCTCTCTTTCTTCTCCACTTTCACTACCATAAAAAATAAGGGAATCATAAACTTTGACCTTAGAAGTGTCATGTGTTAAAATTTCATCAATAGAAGAATGATCACTATCACTCACATGACTATCCATAAAATCCACAAAGTTGGGCACAGTGGGGGAATCGGGTCCCTCTTCATTATCACTATCACTAAGGGTTTCAATAAAAGAAATTGGTTGCTTACCCTCTCTCCTTAGTTTAGTGGGACACTCTTTTTCCCTATGGCCATACCATTCACAACCAAAACACCTATTTGACTCGTCCCCATTTAAGTGTTCATTAATAGTTTTAGGGATCTTCTCGGCTTTGTCATGCATAGATTTTTCAAATTTCTTAAAATCATTTTTAAATTTATCTTTGTTAAATTTAATAAATTTTGTAAACTTTCTAGCAAACATAGCCATATTTTCCGAGTCACTATCACTTTCACTCTCTACTACTTATTTTTTCTCCTTACGAGCTTTCAAAGCAATGCCCTTATCTATTTTCTTTTCAGTTTTAGAGGGAAACATGTCTAGTTCATAGGTTTGTAAATCACCTACGAGTTCTTGTAATTTTGTAAAGGATAAAGTGGGTAAAGAATTTAACACGGTCACCTTTGGAATGAATCTATCGGGTAGGGACCTTAACATTTTCTTTACTACCCGGTTGTCGGGTATTTTCTCTCCCAAGTTAAAGGATGAATTAACTATATCGGAAAGTCTAGCATAAAATTCATTAAAAGTTTCTTTTTCGTTCATTTTGATGGTTTCAAATTGAGTGGTGAGGTTTTGGAGTTTCGAAGCTTTAACGACACTAGTACCTTCATGAGTGAGTTGTAAAATATTCCAAGCTTCTTTAGCGGTTTCACACGTCGTAATGCGACGGAATTCATCTGGTTTGATCGCGCTAAACAAGGCATTTAAACCACAGGAATTAAAATTTCAAAGTTTAAATTCATTCTCAATCCATCTATCGGAAGGTTTGAGAACACGCTCATTATCTACTAAATGTGTAGGTGGGGACCACCCGTTAACAACAGATAACCAAACTCTCTCGTCGATAGATTTTAGTGTCGATTTCATTCGCGTTTTCCAATACGCGTAGTTAGAACCATCGAAAATAGGAAATTTTGAAAATGGAGAAAATTCCATTTTAGTCAAAATATTTAAAGGATCTTTAACGAAGTAATTTATCGTGTTGGCTCTGATACCAATTTGAAAAGGATAGGCCCCTCAATTTTTAAAAATCCTACTACAAAAAGTAATTTCCTTTTAGATGCAGAAGCAAGATGGTTCAATTGAACAAATTAAATAATTTTAATTTCTTTTCAAATTAAAATTAAACCAAGTGAAATTAGATTAAACACACACTTATGTTAATTTCACTTAAACCAACTTAATTCAATCCAAGTCCTAAAAAGTTTCCTAAGTCATATTTTTAATATTACCAATTTAGGCCAAACCAATTTTAACAAATTAAATGATGACTTGAATCAAATTAATATTTACCCAAATAATTATATAGCACCAAATTAAACATGAATAGTAATTTACACCAATTTTATCCTTTGACCTAAGCATGCGTTCTAGGTGAGTTTAGAAAATATAAAGTAAGCAAAGAATCACTATGCCACGATGTACAAGGAAAAACCCACAACGGGAAAAAACCTCGGATGACCCTAGCCTCAAATCCACTAAGTACGATTTTATAAATACAAGATAGTAAGACTTACAACAATCAACTTGACTCCGTCCAAGCCCCAACGCTTCTTCTTGTATCCACCTCTTCCCAACGAATAACCACGGAGCTCCACCGCGGTCTCGGAATCCACCGATCGGACATTAGGAACCACCATCAACCACACATGGTGCCTTTCACCATGTGAGAATGCCGCAGAAACATATACTTCTTCTTCTTTGAGGGATTTAGAAGTAAACCCAAAATTATCTTTAATGTGGTAGAGAAAACCCGATTCCAAACACTCCAAGAAAGAAGGATATATAATGAAACTTGGAATAAACAATATGGGTGAAAACAAGAGTGTTTAATAATTTTTTCTTGAAAGTTAAGTGGGAAAAGAAGTTAAGTGGAAGAAGTTAAGTGGAAAACAAATAGTCTCTCTAGGAGATGGAGGATCGTTAAAAAGTTAAGTGGAAAAAGTTAGTTCCCGCACATATTAAGTCTGCCCAAAAATTTAGTGGGAAAAGAAGTGGGAAACATGGAAAAACTGCTCAAAACTGCCAAATAAACTGGTACCGCCAAATCTCGTTCGAACGATATTTTCGTTCGAATGAAGTCTAACGATGTTCCAGTGGATAACAATGTAAAGTCGTTAGATAACTTGTCAGAATTATCGTTCGAACAGACTATTTGTTCGAACGACAATTCGAACGATGTCCCAGTGGTCAACTAGGGAACTCATTGGCAAAACCTTGTTCGAACAACATTCTCGTTCGAACGAAAAACTCGTTCGAACAATAATATCGAACGAACTTACAAAAAGTATAAAAATTTAGTTTTAGCCCATAAACTTTATTTTAAAGTTTCAATGACACTTTTTGAAAATAAACAATAGTTTAAAAACAAAGTACACCCATATAAATATTGTTCCAAGCTCCTATATATATATATATATATATATATATATATATATATATATATATATTAAAATGCATTCATACCTTCAGAGCAATGGAACCATTTTGATGATGTAGAAACGAGGCACAATGCACACGATATTTGATGAACCTTTATACTCTTGACCGCTACGTCTTCAACTTTAGTATGTCATAGGCTTGAAGGATGGTCAATAAATCTATCCTATGACTCAAACGTTTTTGTCCGAAATTGTGCTAAAACTAGAAAGGACTCAATTGGAAATTTGTGTCCTTACAAGGAGATAGGATTAAATATCCGACTTGTGTAATAACCCTCCGAATGTGGTACAATATATGTAATTTAAAATCTTGAGATAGTATTATATATATTACGTTTGGCCATGACTGTAGAAAATGACCAAGACAAGATCAACTACGAAAACTACTAATTCGGGTATGGAATAGGAACGTGGATACAAGGTGATTAAAAGTCAAGCAAATATTGTGGTGCATCATGTGAATAATGAAATACCAAAGAATCCTGAACTAAGTAAATGTACTATTAAACAGTTCAAGAAGTTGAATTTGTGATCTTTTAAAGGTAGTCCTTACTTACTGAAGAAAAAAGTTGGGTAATGAAAAAGAAAAAACTACTCGATGTTCTTAAGTGTAATTGTGAACAAAGGTTTTCATTTGCAATGTTTTTGTTAGAAGTTAATGTCGAACACTAGTGGAGAATGAATAGGAGAATACACGAGGAAATTAATAATCTTATAAGTTCGAATGACTTCTTAGTGATCTTCTACGAGAAATACTTTCTTGAAACGGTTTAAAACCAAAAAGCAGCCAAATTCATGATTCTAGTTCATGGAAATATAATGGTTAGTCAATACGAGGAAACGTTTACCAAGTTATCTTATTTTTTCATGTCATGTTGCGGTAAAGTATGTTTTAAAAGCAAAAGAAATTTGAACGTAGTTTAAGGTTTCACAATCAAATTTCCATCATAAAGTTGACATCATATATTGACGTGGTGACTAGGGAAATGATAGCTTAGAAGGACAGTGAAGAATATAAGCAAGTTAGATAAGGGAAGGGGAAGTTTGGGGAACAAAAGAGGAGGTATCCCAAATAATAATGCCTTAGGCCTATACCCAATACATGTAGACCTTATGTAAATAAACCCTTTAAAGTTCATAGATTCAAACGATGTGGTAATTTTAACGACCCGCAATTTTCCATGCCCAATTGATCAGTCGCATATGCAATACTGGGAATGTCTAAATAATTTATATCATTCTCAGCATCAATGAAAACTAAAATCCATGGTAAATTAAAACCAATAGAAATAAGGATTCAATAAGATATGATGAACAAATATACTCAATTGTGAAAACTAAATCTGCTATATAAAAACTTATGTTTATAATTGTTCAACTGAGTACAAGAGTACAACTGAACTTCCTCTACCTACAAAATTCCAACTAAAATACAAATAGAGTACATGGGTGACCTTTCCACATAACTTAGAATATGATGACAACTATGATGAGACAGCGACTCCAACTCTGTAAATACTAAGATGAAATCACAAGTCTAACCGCCTAGTCCTGTTAACCTATTTAAAAAATAATAATACCTGAGGTGGAGACATTTTATAATTTGGGTCACCTCCCTAAAGTTGTAAGAATTAACTTTCTATACCAATAAATAATGAATTAGTCAATTTGTGATATATGCCACCCATCGTCTCTCTGATGCAATGATTATCTCACCTCTCACCTAAGTGCAATAGAATTTCATGTCCCAACCTAAGGCCTAATTATGAAATGTCTCTAAATCTAGACAATTCAGCATCACATCGTAACAAACAACTACCATGGCATGCTACCAATAACTAAATAGGATTTCACTCCAAGGTCCGCAAATATATTTTTATTACGTATTCTTAGCCTCATAAACGTAATTCTTTATCTGTTTAAATATCTTTTAATTAAATGAATTATCATACAATTACCATAAGGGATATGTCGCAACTATATATATATATATATATATATAGAGAGAGAGAGAGAGAGAGAGAGCACAAAGGCATCTACCCTCTATGTTGATCTCATGCATCTATCGACAAGCCTGGAGGATTTCATCACCTGACGGACTTAAATAAAATACACATAAGTAGAGCAATCACTATGAAGTACACCATACCCTCTCCCATACCAAGGATAAGCAAATGGATCCAACCATCCTACTTATCTCATCACGAAGCGTTGTGCCCGAAGGTATGATCCAAAATAATGGCCTCCATTACGGTGGCATATCTCAATCGTTGTATGGTACATGGTCCGCTGTCTAACGCTAACCCAAATTGATATATGTATATATATATATATATATATATATATATATATATATATATATATATATATATATATATATGTATAGAGAGAGAGAAAGAGAGAGAGAGAGGATAACGCATACACTCAAGTGTACCTAGACATATTGATTCCGACATTATTGGATCCTTATATAAACTAGGTTTACAGTATCTCCATAAACCAAGTTAAACATATATAAACAAGTAGTATACCGCACACACTCAAAATCATTGAATTTCTAAACATCATATTATTATTACGTTCTTAGGATCATCAACTCTAATACTTATTAAATTCGACACTTAGTTTCTTTCATCTCTAAACTATGAGTACATCTATATCGAGATATACAAACTCTCTCGTAATGTACATAAGTGGGTCCTGATTTAATTACTAAATTAATTTCATGGCCTATAATCTCTCAAGACTTGAACTAAGCTCAATGCGTACACTAAACTCTAGGATATCGCTCTCTCTCGGGTCCACTTAGTATAATCCAATCATCAACATCGGATAGTAAAATTAATGAGGTTTAACCAATCTTCTACCTTAATTAAAATTTCACACCATGACCTGTCTTTTGCACCCTAATAAACTTAACTTTTCAATTATGCAAACTACCACTCACTTGAATAACCTTTCACATACTCGGATGTGCTCGTAAAAATCCCACGATCATTTTTATCGATTTAAAATGACCCAACTCTCGGGGCCAAATCGATTCTCCCGCGAAAATTAAACGATTCTCGTAGGACCTAATTTATTTTCTCTTCAAGTCGAATCAATTATGGTCAAACATTGAGCCTAGATTGGCCTATATTTAAAGCGTGGTCCTCTTCCTCAAGTCCTATTAAATCCAAGCAATGCACAATTAAATTACGTAACACTACATTTGAAACATGTAAATCTACCAAATGTCAAAACTAAAATCGAATTATCATGGAACTAATAATCAATTGCAAATATAATAAATGCAATAAAAATATGGGCTATTACAATAACACATACTCAAAACATGGGTGTCTCTAAGGTGATGAGATTGTTAAGGAGAAGAACATGATTTTTCATTCTCTAGTGAAGTCAAAATTTATCTCCAAATGGTACATGATTAATGATAAGTCTCTTTATGTTCACCTTCGGAACTAAAAGGATGGTAAGGAAACATTTGTTGATAGAAGGTAGTGTAAAATAATAGCTAAAGGTGGGATATTAATTCCTCAGTTTCCTAAGCTAAGAAACATAATATATGTACAGGGTTTTAAGGATACATAAGCCAATTATGCGATGAAACCTATAAGGAAATTTCTCTCAAAAGTGTTGAGAAGTGTTTGATGAGAAAGCAAAAGATAGCGCTTCATTGTATGAGAATGACTAAAAACTATTATAGGATCACTCTTAGGTCCTCATTTATTTATCACAATGCCAAGATAACGATCATTAACCATTGGAATCAACATCGAGGTTATGTACATCAGAGATATCTTGACTGTTTTGTTAAGAAGGACCTAGTTCATGGCTTACTATCATTAAAAAATGCTTCCTCGGATGCGTGCGGAACTTATCTTAAGGGAAATTAAGTAAGAAGTATACATATGAAGCTTGGTGTGCTTATTACCTCTCATGTCCTCCAGATGATCCATATGGATATCATAGGGCCTATGCGTCTAGAGAGTTTAAGTGGTCATAAATACATTATATTGATGTTAAATGACTTCTAAAAGTATTCAATAATTAGTTTCTTTAAGGATAAGTCAAATGCTCCAAATTTGTGGCATCCCAATGTTGGTTGCTTCAAAATTATTAGGATTTCTCCATTTTCCATATGAGGAGTGATAATGAAACATATTTCATTGAACACAGAGTAGACAAGTATTGTCAAGAGCATGATGTAAATCATGTGTTTTCCATTATTCACGTTAACAAAATAAAATCATTGAGACAAAGAATAAAACAATTCAATAAATAACATAAGCCATGCTCAAAGAGAGGAACGTGCCATTGAGGTTTTGGGAAATAGTGTTAAACATCACATGCCACACGATGGATATGGTATATCATTGTCTTGATACGAACATGACATATTATAAGCTATGGGATGGATGTAATCCTAACATAAACTACTTCCATGTTCTTATGAGTCCTTGTTACATTTTGCAAGATAAAGAGAATTTGGAAAAGTTTGATTCTATAAGAGATAGAGGAATGTTGGGATATTCATAAAACATTGGATCTTACATGGGGTATAACCTTAAAATCTCCAAGGTCATTATATAATAGGTGTGGTTAAGGATAAATATCCATTTTTGTTTGTTGATAAATATGACACGATCATTGAGAGTTATGCACCTTCTGGTGTTGATCATATCACACCTGAAATGAACAAAAGATGGTTGGTCCCATCGCTATATAAGAATAATCCACCATATTAGGTTAGGAAAAATCATGTTACTTTTAAAATTATTGGAGATCCTAGGAAGGGCGTCATGGCATGTGCAAGAGCTACAAGTGTGATTGGAGACTTTTTCTATATCTCCTAAATAGAGCCTAATAATGTGAAGGAAGAACTTGAAGACAAAATTAAATCCTTCCAATAAAATAAGAATTATTTTAATTTTAGAAACATGGTGTTAAGAAAAGCCTCCCTAATTCTACTAACACCAATCTGATAGGAACCAATCTGGTTTATAAGAATACAAGGGATGAAAATGGTGTAATCACTGGAAACAAGAATAGGCTTATAGCTCAAGGTTACACACAAGAGAAGGTGTGAATTTTGATGAGACTTTTGTGACCATCTCCTGGATAGGATCCATATTTATAAAACATATGTGAAAAGTGCCTTCTTCAATGGAGTGTTCAAATAAAAACTATATTTTAATAAACCAAAAGGGTTTGAAAACCCCAAATGTCCCAAGCACATCTATCGATTGAACACGGATTTATACGAATTAAATCAAGTCCATAGGGCTTGGTATGCAAGTCTCACTTACTATTTTATAGATAGGAGATTCAAGAGAGGAGGTGGAGAAGATGTTATTTATTCAGGTAGATAAGGAGGATATCTTAATTGCCCAAGTCTATATTGATGACATAGTTTTCGATTCCACACGTGAGATCCATTCTCATGTGTTTTTTGTGTTGATGATGAGCCAATTTCAAATTAGTATTGTTGGAGACATTACATTTTTCCTAGGTCTTCATATTATTCATATGAAGGATCAGATTTTAATATCTCAATCCAAGTATACGTGAGACTTGGTGAAACCATTTGGTCTTAAAACTGCTAGGCATGTGAGCACACCCATATGTGTTACCACCAAGCTTATCAAAGACATTTATGGAAAGGTTATAGATAAAAAAAAATATACTATAGTATGTTAGGTAGTTTGTTATATCTTATATTGATTTGTACTAACATTGACTTTGGTGTATTTATTTTTTTGTGATTCGAAGCTTATCCTAAGGAGTAACATGTATTGGCACTGAAACATCTTATTAAGTATGTGCACTAGACTATAGATCATGGAATTTTATATTACTTTGATACTAATCCCGCATTAGATGAATATTTCGATAATGATTTGACCAAAGGTACCAAATGTCTAAAGAGCACCTCTAGTGGGTGTTTTTACTTGGGGAGCATGCTTATTTTTTGGTATAGCAAGATGAAAAAATTAATTTTAACCATTGAGGCTGAGTATATAGTGGATGTGAGTTTTGGTATTCAAATTCTATGTATGAAACATATGTTTTTAGATTATGGGGTAGATCAGCAGAGCATGACAATATATTTTGATAACATGAGTGCAATTAATATTTCTCGTAACATGATTCATAACTTTAGGATAGAACAAACACACTCTCTATCACTTTATTCATGAGCTTGTTAAGGAAATCAATGTGTCGTTTAGTTTGTCCCCTCTTATTCTCAGTTTGCAGACATAGTCACCAAACCTCCTTATGTCACTAACTGTGAGAACCTTAGGAAATCTATAGGGGTCTGCACCATTGACTGAGTTTGGAGCATTTATCTAAGGTAGGAGGATCTTGCCTCATTTATGAATGTCGTGAGATTTTACCTAGATATGTATTATTTGTAGTTTTATGGTGTTTTTCTTTGATTTTGAAAATAGAAAAGCACAAAATTACTTTTTGTTTAGTCTTTTGTTGTTTTGGTTTTATAAATGAAAACCAAATATATTTTGCATTTTGAAATATTTTGCAAAAAAAAAATAGAAACTCTTTAATTTGTATTGATATATAGAGTTAAGATAATTAATAATTTTGTAGAATATATCATGTTATCTATATTCTTATCTTTGGATTAAATTCTTAGGAAGGTAGTGCAAACCTATGCATATTTTTCTTATTCGTTTCTAGAACTTCTCTAAGAATAACCTATATTGACTATGTTATAGCCATTACCATATCATCCACACATATACATGAATTAACTATGGTGTATTTTTTATTTTGATCTAAAAACGTTACTTGAACTTTTTTTTCACTCAAATGAGATATATTTTTTTCACTATATTTTTAAAAGGTTCATGTAAGAATCGCGCTTGTAAGATTATGGAAAAAATGATGTGAGAAGAATTGGTGATATCTACCTAAAGAGGGATAAAACTACTATCGATAAGAAACTTTGAATTATGTGCTAAGGAGAGAAAAGAAAAATTAAATATCTATGCAAATGCATTCTCTCAAGGAATAAAAATTGAATATCTAAAAAATAATTTTTAATGGTGTTATAAGTTGAAGACCAATGGTTTTGCATAGTTTTGTTTCTATAATGTGATTTCTTTTTAGCCTTATTGAACTGAAAATTCAAGGGATTAATTTTAGGTCTTAATCGACATGGAACTTTGGTAACCTATTTTTTTTAATAAGCTTGGATTTTAAATTATGATCAAATATGAGTTGCAAAACGATTGTGAATAAAACAAGTGGGATATGACTAAATTTTACAAGTTTCAAGTCTAGTCTGATTCCTATTAGATAAACTGTATGGAATTTCATAGGGTTAATGTTATCTTGCATTAAGAAATTCACTTGTGTTGATTTGTTTTTGTGAAATGGGGGTATTTTAGTACAGGCACCGCGTATTTAAAATTCTCGTTAATTTATTACACCCTTATATCCTTTGTCAATCACGAGGTATATGTTTAAGTGTGCGAGACTTACAAGACTCGTGATGTTGATGATATCATTAATCAAACATCCGTACAAAGTATAGAGTTTGTCTCGCGGATATTGATGTATATATTTCTTACTCGGTAATTTTTGTTAATATTTTTTAATTTTTTATCCTAGAATAGTCAAACGATGATATTTGTAAGGACATGATTTAACACTTCTCGTGTTTTGATTTTAGATTAATTCTTGAACTAAAATTAAAGTAAAATGTTTAGTGTTTTTTGAGTTCTAAATGTCATATCATTGAAGACAAAGACAACCCTGCTACAAATATATTTCTAACCGAACATTTTAAAAAATTCAAGCCAATGGAAGTTTCATAAACATTTGAGATTTTTGTAATTTCCTTAAGTTTATTTTTAAGTATGAAATTATCAAATCAACCCCCTCTATAAAACTCAAGATTTTTTTTTTTAAATTTGTACACCTTTTTTTACAAGTGGGTGAAAATTATTTCTCTCATTCGAATGAAAAAGCCCTTATGTGAAAGGATATTCACACAAGAAACCTACATCGTAAGCAAAAGACCATGCACGATAGTACTATCTCATGAAATCACATAATGCCAAAAGACCTTGTTCAAATAATACCTACTTCATTTAAATGATGGTCTAACAAATTTTAGTTATATTAGTAGAAGGGTGTTTTATGCTTGATCGCTATCTTTTAGGGAGAGGGTCCCTCAAAGACCCCCTTGCAGCTTATAGAAAATATGAAATTAAGGAACACCCTAAATCCATATTAGTGAAGGAACCCCAGGGTTCCTCAACCACAGAAAATCCATATTGGTGAAGGAACCCCCATGGTCCCTCAACCTCAGAGAATCCATATTGCTGAAGGAACCCCCAGAGTCCATTGACTGTAGAGAATCCATATTGATGAAGGAACCACCAGGGTCCCTCAATAATAAAAATCCATGTCAATAAGGAAATCCCTGAGGGCCCCTCAACAACAGAAATTCATATTAGATAAGGAACCCCCAAGGTCCATCTATGGCATAAATTCATATTGAGAAAGAACCCCCAGGGTCCCTTTAAGGTAGAACTTCATATTAAGAAGGAACCCCGGGGGTCCCTCTTCAGTAGAAATTCATATTGATAAGGAACCCCTAGGGTCCCTCAATCGCATAAATTCATATTAAGAAGGAACCCCCAGGGTCCCTCAACAACAGAAATTCATATTAGAGAAAGAACCCCCAAGGTCCCTCTACCGTAGAAATTCATATTGAGAAGGAACCCCCAGGGTCCCTCTAAGATAGAAATTCATATTCAGAAGGAAACCCCCAAGACCCTATATCGTAGAAATTCATATTGAGAAGGATCCCCCAGGGTCCCTCTATGGCAGAAATTCATATTGATAAGGAAAACCTAGGGTCCTTCATCCGCATATATTCATATTGAGAAAGATCCCCCATAGTCCCTCTACGACAGAAATTCATATTGAGAAGGAACCCCAGGTCCCTCTACGGAAGAAATTCATATTGAGAAGGAACCCCTAGGGTCCCTCTACAGCAAAAATTCATATTGAGAAGGAACCCCCATGGTCCCTCTATGGTAGAAATTCATATAGAAGAGGAACCCCTATGGTCCCTCTGCATAAGAAATTCATATTGGAGAAGGAACCCCTGGGGTCACTCAACGGTAAAAAACTTATATGGCAGAAGGAACCTCAGGATCCCTCGAACATAAAAAAAACTCGTATGGGAGAAAGAACACTCGGGGTCCCTCAACGATAAAAATCTCATATGGGAGAAGGAACCCCAGGGTCCTTCGACCACAGAAAAACTCATATGGGAGAAGGAACCCCCAGCGTCCCTCAAACCTCAGAAAGCATTTGGCCACAGAATCCTCGAGCTCCTACCCCTCAGTTTCTAAAAAATAAGCTAGGATGAGGGAGTGGCTACCATGAACAACCCCTCATCATGAAAAGTCATTCTTTAATAGAACAAAAGTACTAGTACTTACTTTCTTGTACAAGTAGCCTAGTTGAGCAGGTAGGGCCCAAATAGGTCAGCTGGGATATCTTGGGAGTTTTGGTTTGGCGACTGAGGAACAAGGTTTGTTGAGAAAGCTCAACCACTCAGCACTTTAGGATTGAGAGAATACTAGTAGGAAGACCCCGGGAGTCACTCAAGACTACACACACATCACACTTAGTCACAAGTAAAGTGAGCAGCGAAAGGGCTGCTCATAAGAAATATACTTTTACAAAAATGACTTTCTCCCCTCTCAAGAAAAAAGGATTTTAGAGGAGATGGGTCCTCAAGCCCCCCCTCCCCCCCCCCCCCCTCAAGATTGATAGTTTTAGAGCAGTACGTCCTTGAGGCCTCCTCTCTCAAGTTTTTAATGTTTACCGAATCAGATATTTTGTCTCGATTGGGAGACATTTTTTATTTTTGACTTTGATTGGCGCCAAGTGACACCTATCTGAGGGGACAGTCTATTGCACACAGGTAGAAACAAATGGTACATTTCAGACCTTATCCCTCACCAACCCTCTTAATTTTGGCACCCAAAAGTGCCAACTCAGCCCTAGTGCCCAAGTATAAATAGCATCCTTGGGCAAGGTCAAAAGATCTACAGAACTCAATAGAACTGTTACTCTGTTAAAATCACACCAGAATTTCCTAGTATTCTGCCCTTGCTCTCTCTTTCTAGTGCTAAGTGCCTTATTTTTCACTCCACACTGAGAGTTATCACTCTCGGGAGCTATTCTTGAGAAAATTACTATTATTGTTTTTGAATTTCATCTTTGTGCAAGGAGAGACTTCCAGTTTAAGCTCCATTTTTACCAAAAGGATAAGGTTTCATCAGAACCTACTCCAAAAGTTCTTGAGTACCTTGTAAACAGTGTCCATTAGAGTGGGTCACGCCTCACCCTTTCCAGTTATTCATAGACCCCATTCTCACTACCCTCTTATATTTGGCGGTTCTGCTGGGGAGGTATCCTCACTTTCATGGACAAAGAATGTTTTAACATGTCTAAGCAGAATGGTAGGCGAGGAACCCTCAAATTTTGCAATAGTAGGCGAGGACCCCTTTGGGGTCGAGGAACCCACCTCGACTAATAGTGTTCGTGAGTAACTTGCAATTAGCAGAGCCTCTGACAAGGAACCCTTGTTTGTGATTTTCTTCGGTGAGGAACCCCTAGGTCTTAAACTCTTGATCGAGGAAACCCTTATTTAAAGAGTGACGCGAGAGGAGAACCCACCTCGGCCAATGGCGGGCGCATGGAACCCCTCAGGGTCACGAAAGCTAGCGAGGAGCCCTTTGGTTCCAAATTAACTGACAAAGAACCCCCACTGGTTAAAGCTCTTGGACATGAACCCCTTATGGGCGGTTTTTCCGTCGAGGAACTCCCCTTGATTGACTGTTATCCCGAGGAACCCTTTGTGACCCCGATAGTAGTTAATGAACTCTTTGAAGCCAAAATAGAAAAAATGCATGAAAAACCTATGGTTGGTGCGGAACCCACCAACCGGGTGGGTCGCAAGGAACCCTTGGGAATCAGTGAACGCTTCATGGTTACTACAACCGACGAGGAACCCTCGCTAACCTGCAGTGGTTGTGAGGAATAGGCGGAGAGAAACCCATAAAAGAGCAATCCTCGGTAGTCAAAGTCCTTGGCGAGGAACCCCTCATGGGTGAAAGCCTTGTCGAGGAACCCAAATTTATCGAAATCCCCAACGAGGAACCCCCCTCATTCATAGGGATGAGAGAGGAACCCTCAGTGGTGAAACCCCCTGAGGAGGAACCCCCACGGTTGAAATCGCTATCGAGCAACAAAGGATGGCCCTTTGTGGTTGTGAGGAACCAAGTCGTGAGGAACCCTTGACGTCGAGAAAAAATAAGGAACCATATGTTAGTATCAACACTTGCGAGGAACCACCCGTTAACAAAAGCACTCGCGAGGAACCCCTAGTAGCATGAACTCCAGATATTGAACTCAAACACGAGGAACCCTTGATAATGTCATAAAGCTGCGAAGAACCCCCAAGGGGTATTATCCCTTGCGAGGTACCCTCAGACGCACCAACTGTAGATTAATAACTTGGAATCAAGGATTCGTCCTCAATAACTCACGGACACGAGGAACCCGCCTTCATGTAAGACAACAGCGTAAGATGCATACATGCAGTCGTCCCAAGAGACAACTCACCACAAATAGATATATTCATTTCTACAAATCCAAAAATCAACCCGTCAGAATGAAAAGACTCTAGTGATGAGGAATGCGTGGTAATGACGGTGGATGAAAAAGAATCGGAGGGAGAGGAGGTAACATATTGATCTTGGGTGTTGGTTATGATAGTGGTACAGGTATCCACCACCATGGATATAGAAATAGAGATGGGCAAGGAGCCTATCATGATGGGAATACTGGTGCCATCAACATCTGAGAAGAAGCATAGGGCGATGATGAAGCCATTGACAGTGTTTTGGAAAGTACACTCGACTTCAATAACAACATAAAGTATGAAGTATGAACTATACCTTTATAGCAAAGTTTAATGCTTATAAAATGTCAAGTTATCCTATATAGTCCATGGTGCCTCCTAGTTCATTTTTACTTATTATTTCTCCACCTAATAAAATAGGACAACACGTGTGAGAACACAAAAAATATTTACAAAAATATACAATATATAAAAAGGTAAGAAAGTTTAGTAGCTAAGGCTCCAAGGTAATTGGAGCGCTCACAGTATTCAGCAAGTGCTAAGTATAAATATAAGGTAGTTTAGTACCTAAGGCTCCAAGGGCACTGGAGCGCTCACATTCTTGAGCAAGTGCCAAGTATAAATATAAGATACGATAGTTTAGTAGCTAAGGATCCAAGGGCACTGGATTTCCCACAGTCTTGAGCTAGTGCCAAGTATAAATATAAGGTATGATAGTTTAGTACCTAAGGCTCCAAGGGCAATGGAGCGCTCACAGTCTTGAGCAAGGGCCAAGTATAAATATACAGTACGACAGTTTAGTACCTAAGGCTCCAAGGGCACTGGAGCGCTCATAGTATCAACCTGAGAAGAAAGAAACAAGTTAAGTAGTCATGCAAGTTCCAAGTGTGAATAAAATAGTAACAAAGGTACGACAGTTTAGTACCTTAGGCTCCAAGGGCATAGGAGCGCTCACAGTATTAAGCAAGCGCCTAGTATAAACAAAAGGTATTACAGTTTAGTACCTCAGGATTCAAGGGCACAGGAGCGCTCACAGTCCCGAGTAAGTGCCAAGTATATATATATATAAGGTACGACTGTTATGTCCCTCAGTCTCCAAGGGCGTAGGATCTCTCACAGTATTGAGTGAGTGCCAAGGATAAACAAAAGATATATCGGACTAGTGTCTTCTCATTCTTAAGAGAATAGTAGATCCTCTGCTAGATTAGAAGAGGGTCCATGACATGAAGGTATTTGATCATTATACCATTGAGACTAGCCACACCAAGGGAGAAATATATTAAGCAAAGTCCGTACAGACACAATAAATAAATATTTTTTGGTACCAGACCAACAGGAGGTTATCCTCCTAGTAATAATAAAAAAAAAAAAAATCACTACATGCTTTTTTTTATTCCATGCAGATTTATAGCCTAGAGAACAAGTCCTAACCTCTGTTCTCAAGAAAAAAATTTACTTGACTAGTTTTTATAAAATAGGGAGAAGCGAGATTACCCCCTCTCTCTAAACTTGTTATTTTTTCTAAGACAAAAAGGTTCCTAAGAAAAGTTTAGAGAAAGGATCCTGTAGACCAAGGTAAATTTTTAGTATACATAAATAATAATTTCTTTACTTATGATATATGTGAAATTTTATTCAAAGTTTATGGTAAGGAGAAGGTTTAACCCCATCTCTCAGTTATTCCCTAGAAAATGAATGTGCATAACAAAGTAGCCCACAATCACACTGGGTTACACTAAAAAGTACCCCACAATTAGAGGGGCACCTTTCAAATTTTAACTTGCTCATTTATATGAAAGTAACCCACAGCTAGAGGAGCGACTTCCGAATTTTTACTTGCTCACTATATGTAAATACCCCACAGTTAGAGGGGTAGCTTCAAAATTTTAACCTGCTCAGCTATATGCAAGTACCCCATAACTAGAGGGGCAACTTCTAAATTCCTACTTGCTCAACTCATATATAAGCACCCCAGAGTTAGAGGGGGATGACTCTAAATTGATAACTTGCTCATCTCATATGCAAGTATCCCATAGTTATAGAAGCAGCTCTATAATAATAACGTTCTTAAATCATAGGAAAGTACCCCACGGACTATGGGGTAGTTCAATCTTGAAGTTCTCACAGAAAATAGAGCAACTCATAGTCTTGAGCAAGTGCCAAGTATAAATATAAGGTACGACAGTTTAATACCTAAGGCTCCAAGGGAACCAGAGCGCTCACAGTCTTGAGCAAGTGCAAGCATAAATATGAGATACGACAGTTTAGTACCTCAGGCTCCAAGGGCACCGGAACGCTCACAGTTTTGAGTAAGTGCCAAGTATAAATATTGAAGAGTGCGCTTTCATTCAAATTAAGAAATTATTTAATTAAACACATTTTTTCAATTAAATCCTAAAACATGCATCTAGGTGTGATTGAAATCAATATGGTCATGCAAGAACGGTCAATCACAAACAAAATGCACAAATGAGGAAAAATCCCTAAAAGGGGAAAACCCTTTTTATTTTCACTATAATTTATAAAAACGGTTGCATGAATTATAATGAAAATAAGTGTGACATACGAAATACCCTCGGGTGTCGGCTTCGATGTCGTCGGCCGGAATCTCCCGCAAGAACTCCAGATGGGCAGCAATGAAGAAGAGAACGGATTCTCCACAAATTACTCCAGATAAGTAAAAATAACCACTTGAAGGTTTAAAAATGCGCAAGCATAGATGTTAATGTATTTTCTTTTATAAATAAGGCATAAAGCCTAAAAAGGTGAAGTCTCCTTCAGTGCCATTTTCTGTGCCATTTTTGTAGAAACCGTGATGGAAAAAGACTTGGAAAACATGTAGAAAGTGACCAGATATTAATACAAAAATCGAAGCAATGGCGTCGCTCGAATGAGATAGGCATATTGCTCGGAAAAGGGCACGTGTCATTCAAACGACATCGTGCGAGATGCTATCTCGCTCAAACGACAGTGTAATCTCGTTTGAACGAGCTCGTCGACTAAGAAAAGTCCGCTTCTACACTTAGAAAAATTTCTGCTTTTAATAAAAAATAATTCAGACTTCAAAAAATATTTTCTTAAAAATTCCCAAATATTTAATATAAACAACTCCAATAAATTATTTTACCAATAATGCATCGAGGAGTAGTGGGAAGTGGTTGAGTAGCACGTCGCATGTAGCATGGTGCACGTGTGAAGATGATGGATGCCTGGATTCGGATAAACGTCGTCGAGGATGATCGTGATGACATGCCGAATGTAGCGGTATCAGACATACAAACTGTGATATAGGGAAGACAGAAAAATCCTAGATTCTACCCCGGACATTTATAAAATTATGTCCTTACAAATCTCCTCCTATGTCTATGTCGGTACATGCATTAAAAATCCGAATTAGGCAATCTCCCTAAAACAAATGACATATAAGATAATATCCCCATTAAACCCTCAAACTGAGAATACTAAATGACATGTCTTCAATCAAACTTCAACATCTTCAAATCTTCAACTCTTCAGAAACTCCCAAAGCTTTTCCCATTAGGGTGTGCAATCCAATAAATATCAATTTTGTACCTACACACATGAGAAAAAGCAGATACCCATGACACGTAACAATTTGAAATATAATGACATGCAAAAATCAAAGATCAAAAAAGAATCCCATAATTCATTCTCCCCCTTTTATGATGTCTTCATTCTCCTCCTTTCTATGATAAGCATAAATATGGAAAATGTCACAAGAAAAAAAATCTTTTGTTTTTGAGTTTTTCAAAAATTTTCACATAAAATATACAACAAAGAATATGGAAAATGTCACAAGGAAAAAAAATCTTCTATTTATGATTTTTTTTCAAAAATTTTCAAACAAAATATACAACAAAGAATCACACCATGAAAGAACACAAAAACAACCAAGTTGATGATAGCGTAAATGTAAGGGTGTGATCCAATTCGAAAGGAAAATCAATGCATACAAACATGACATATGTGCACGGTGAATATTAGATACTCCTAACGAATGAACTCAACATCTTCCTTAGGTGTAAAAAGATGGAAATATGAGACATTTATTCAATCTAATCAGCAAATCAAAGCTCAAAGTGATTTTCTCATTAACAACGTCCAAAACAATTTAATTTTTTTTCAGGACTTTCAAGGAAGTGCAAACTCGTTTAAATTCTCCAACTAAACCCCCTCAGATTTATATTTTGAATAGAGATGATCTAAATTCTCAAGCTTTGGAGAATTGATGGTGAAACCTAATGGCCCATGGATGGCATGTATTGCTTTTTATTGGCTTTTAAATTTTTTCGGGCTCTTATAACTTCTTTGGACCCCAAATAATAAAATTCCTCATTTTTTGAGGTCCAATACAACGGTGACTTAATCACAAAGGATAGATAATTACCTTTTGTAGCCCTTCACCATTTTAAAATACCACATAATCTCACCAAACGTTTTTTTTACATGCATTCCAAACTTGTCAAGTTTTATCGCATATGGTTCATTGAATATACAGAATTGAGATGGAAACACTCAAGCCAATATGTGATAGACAAGAACAATAATTAAATAAACTCGTGCATGTGTGCAATAAAGGAGATAAGGATCCAAACATGTAGAAATATATCACTAATCACATCTCAAAGACTCCAAACAATGTAAAGCACATGGATGCAATAATGTAGCATCTCAAGTCACTATCAAACAGTCACATGGATAAATGCAATGAAATTTGTGACTCGACTATCTTAAATGCTCATCCATAAAAGGTGAAAACAATATACAAAAATCTTTTTGAGATTTTCTAAATTTTTTATAAAAAGAAAATCTTTTTGGATTTTTTCAAAAAAATAAAAAAAACAAAAATAATAATACACATGATACAAACTAGCAATATGAATCATATGATATGAACATGACAAAGCATCATATCCTAGACACATACCAACCACTCAGTAAACTCTGTAAATCCCTAAGGACTTCCTAAGACTCTCGAATCTAAGGGAATCTAAAGGTTTCATGAAAATATCAACTAACTGACGGTCGGTGGCTACGAAACTTAGGGATACGACTTTCTCCTCAACTAGTTGTCGTATAAAGTGCTCGTGTATCCTGATGTGATTTGTTCGCGAATGCTCGACTGGATTACGGGATATGTGTATAGCACTCGTATTATCATAGGAAATGGTCATGGTGTCCTGTGAAATCCCATAATCCTCCAGTATCTGCTTCATCCACAAGAGTTGCGTGCAACAACTCCCGGTGGCGATGTACTCAGCCTCCGCAGTGGACAAAGAGATGGAGTTTTGCTTCTTGATCAACCAGGAGATAAGAGAAGAACCAACATAGAAACACCCACCATAAGTGCTCTGACAACCATCTACATCCCAAGCCCAATCGGCATCCGAATAGGGGGACAAACGGTCATCGATATCAAAGGAATACTAAATACCGTATGACAGAGTCGCACTCACATATTTGATAATACATTTTAGAGTGAGTAAGTGTGACTCTTTTGGGGATGCCTGATATTACGCACAGACTCCAACACTAAAAGCTATGTAGGGATGATTGGCAGTCAAGTAGAGAAGACTACCTATCATACTCTGATACAAGGTTTTCTCTACATCCTTTCCTGAAGTGTCCTTACTAAGCTTGATAGAAGTACTCATAGGTGTACGTGCATGCTTATAGGAGTCTAAACCAAATTTATTCACTAGGCCTATAGCATACTTGGATTGGGAGATGAACATCATATCCACTAGCTGACGAACCTGGAGACCAAGGAATAAAGTTATCTCACCTACCATGCTCATCTCAAACTCACTTTTCATCTCCTCCTTAAAGTGGTGATCATGCTGGGAGCACGTGGATCCAAAAATTATATCGTCCACATAGACCTGGGCAACCAAAATAGCATTGCCATCTCTCCTGATGAACAACAACATATCAACTCCCCCTCTCTTGAAGCCACGGGCTAAGAGATAGGAAGTAAGCCTCTCGTACCAAGCATCGGGTGCTTTCTTCAAACCATACAAGGCTTTCCTCCGATAGTAGACATGGTTCGGGTTCTTAGGGTATTCAAACCCTTTTGGTTGTTCCACATAAACCTCCTCGTATAGAATGCCATTTAGAAAGTCACTCTTGACATCCATCTGATATAACTTGAAGTGAAGATGACATGCGATGGCGATTAGTAAGCGGACGGACTTAAGCCTCGCAACAGGAGAAAATGTCTCCCTAAAGTCTACACCCTAAATCTGTGTGTAGCCCTGAGCGACCAACTTAGCCTTATTTTTTATTATGGTACCATTTTCATCCATTTTATTCTTGAAAATCCACTTGGTACCTATCACATTAGTCTCACTAGGTCGGGGGACAAGTTCCCAGGCATTATTCTTTTTAAACTGAAGCAACTCATCCTGCATGGAAGATATCCAGTGTTCATCCTTAAGTGCTTCTTTGTGATTCTTGGGACCGACTGTGGACATGTAGCAAAAATGACTAACAATGTTCTCTAGCTAAGCACGAGTCTTGGCCCCTAAAATGGGATCGCCAATGATGGTAGGAGGATCATGACTCTAGCGAACCCAAGCAGTCGTGTCCCTTAACATGGGAGTAGGGTCCACAGAGTGTGGGTGAGGGACAAGTAAATCGCTTCCAGAAAAGTCCTCATCCTCACACTAAAGGATAAGATCAATAAATGTCAAAGGTTCGTCATCTTTCACGGTGACATTTATTGACTTCATAACCTTAGAGTTCTTCAGGTTAAAAACCCGGTACACTCTACTATTTAATGAATATCCTAGCAATATTCCCTCGTCGCTCCGTGAGTCAAACTTTCCTAATTTCTCTCTATCCCGTAGGATGTAGCATTTACTCCCAAAGACACAAAAATATGCAAGGTTGGGTTTCTTGCCAGTCCATAATTCATAAGGCGTCTTAAGAGTGTGTGGACGTAGGTAAACCCTATTCATAGTATGGCATGCAGTAGACACTGCCTCTGCCCAAAATCTCCTAGCAAACTTATGGCCTAGAATCATAGATCTAGCCATTTCTTGAATCGTCGTATTCTTTCTCTCAACAATCCCATTTTGTTGAAGAGTCTTCACAGCAGAAAACTCGTGTTTGATTCCTAGGCTGTCACACTAAAGATATACCTTTGCTTCCTTAAATTTCGTGTCATTGTCACTACGTATCCTGTTAATATTGACTCCGTGTTGATTTTGTAGGACACGACACTTGGTCGTTAAAAACTCTACAACATCGGATTTCTCTTCTAAAAAACCTACAATCGAA
The DNA here is from genome assembly GCA_949130495.1 of Sambucus nigra. Lineage (NCBI taxonomy): Eukaryota > Viridiplantae > Streptophyta > Magnoliopsida > Dipsacales > Adoxaceae > Sambucus > Sambucus nigra. The sequence continues at coordinate 37,294,648 of OX422211.1, forward strand.
TATCTGGAGAAATCATCTACCATCACGAGGATATACCTATTACCACCCAGACTCTCAGTACGAGTAGGACCTATAAGATCCATGTGAATCAACTCAAGCACACGTGAGGTGGTAATGGAATGCAACTGAAAAGTACGACTGTGTGATAATTGATTGAATTTACACGTATCCAATTAAACCTTATTTAATTCTGCCCCTACATATGCATCTAAACATCATAAATAATTTAAACCATGCATGAAAAATAAAGACGGCCGATTCAGGAAAAAACCCCTTTCGGGTAAAAACCTTTTATAAACACTTTGAAGAATTCACAAGACCTTTGACTTACATACAACATGATAATCACCCACAAGTGTGTAATGCACTGTGCCTTCAGCAAATCTTCAAAGATACGAGAGACAACAAAATACCCTCCAGGCGTCGGTTCATCGTCTTCGACTCATCCACACGCAGAATGACTACGCTCAGTATCCACCAATTAAAATATGGAGATCCCTTCTCCACAAAGGTTGAACAAAATCAGAGTTGTGTTCTTGGGTTACAAAAGGATTCACAAAGGTTTGGAAATGATGTGTGAATCAAAACATGAGTTTGGGAACTCAAAAAGGTGAAGACTTGAGCTAATAGAACTCTCAAAAACGTCTTTCCAAGTCTTGCAAAACAACTCCCCCGAAGTTAGTTTATATAGGGAAACCACAAAAGAGTTTTACAAATCTGAAACTCTGCCAGCGTACAGGTACCCCAAACAGATTCGGGTGTACCGCAAATCGGTTCACCCCCCGAACCGTTTCGGCCCTCGGTTCGCAGAAAATCGCTGGATCTGGGGCTTAAACACTTAGCATTCTTCTAAGTCTTTTTCTTGGAATTCTCTCCATTTTCAAAATACTATAACTTCTTCACCGTAGCTCATATTGAGGTGTCGTTTCTTCTAGTATCTTCATTACAGAAATCTCTTCAACTTTCCAGATGACCAGACCTCCGGAGGGTGGCTATAAAATTACCAAATTGCCCTTGAACTTCCATATCATGCCTTCTTTTACTGTTTTGACTTCTCTTGCGTACCACTAGCATATAGTCCCTTAAATCATGGAACGTGAAGTCGTTGAGGCCGGTGTGGGAAACATGATGGAGGTGTTGAATGCTTGAATCCAAAAATTCAGATTGAGGTCATCGTGTGAGATTGTGAAGAGACGTGCCAAATTTAGCGGCGTATGACATACACAAATGTAACATGTTGGACATGAGAAAAATGTCCTTACAAATCTCTCCCTATGTCTATGCCGGTACATATATAAAAAATCCGAATTATCAAATAAAAAAATTTCCTATACAAATCTACCCTTCCATGAATCCAAAATTGGAAAGATACAAATGAATAAGTCTTCATCGTTTGTTCTTCAAACCTTCAGGAATCTCAAAGTTTTTCTCATCAGGGTGTGCAATTTAATGATCATAAATGTAGTACCTACACACATGAGAAAAAGCAACTACTAAGTGACGTATCGATTTTGAAATGAGATAAACATAAATACCAATTTATGATGAAAGTATAAGTCAAATCTCAAAACTCCCCCAAAATTCAAACTCCCACTTAAAATGATAATTCTTTCTCCCCCTTTTTATGATGTCCTCAAATATACAAATGAGAAGAATAAATCAAACAAGCAAAGTCGGGGTGTCACGTTATTCAAAACAAAGCATCAATGAGATGAAAAACGCGCTCTTGCAAAGAGATACTCAAAAAAATCTTCACAAACTATTTTTGATTTTTTTTCCAAATTTTTCGTACAAAAATAAGATACCAATTTGAAAAAAATATGATACAAAAATCACACCATGGATTTAAACTCAAACAGCCAAGCCATGGAAACGGAATGTAAGGGTGTGAACACATTCTATAGGTGAATAAACTCAATCAATCATATGTGCACGATGCATATGTGTACCCCTAACAAATGATCATCTAAAGTATCCTTAGGTGTAAAAATTTGTTGAATTTAAATGACATCGTCTTATGAAAATCAACAAATCAAAGTCAAAATGATTTCCATCCCAATAACATCCAAAATAATTTAGCGCATTTTAAAGAATTTCAGGGACGTGCAAACCCATTTTAATTCTCCATCAAAACTCCCTCATAGATATTTTCTTTTAGAGGTAATCTAAATTCTCAAACATTGGAGAATTGGTGCAAAAACATAACTGGGCCATAATTGGCATGAATTTATCTTTATTGCCTATAAAATTTTCGGGCTCTTTTAAACCTCTTTGGACCCCGGATAATAAAATTCTTCCATTTTTTAGGTCCAATTTAACGGTGGCTTAGTATTCGCAAAGGTAAAATGAACCTTTCGCAGCCCTTCCCCGTTCAAACAAAGTACACAAACTCATAAAACGGTTCTTACATGCACAATTTCCTTATCAAAATTTATTGTGTTTGGTTCATTTTAGGGACAGGATTGAAGTGAAAACACCCAACCAACATATGATAAGATAAGCACAATAATCAAACAAATCCGTGCATGTGTGCAATAAAGGAAACATGAGTCAAACATGTAGGAAGTAACACTTAATTACATCTTAATGACTCCAAACATTATAAAGCACAAAGATGACATGATATATTATCTCAAAACACTATCAAATAGTCACATGAAAAAATGGAATGATTTTGTGACTCGGTCATCCTAAGTGTCCATCCATAAAAGGTTCAAACAAGATACAAAAATCTTTTTGGATTTTCTCAAAGTTTTATCAAAATAAAATCTTTTTCTATTTTTCAAAAATTTTCAAAAAAAGAAAACATACAAAAATGATACATACTAGAAATAGGTAAATAATGTCATCGTGAAAAACCTCCATCAATTCTTGTGAAGTTTTGACCAAAAACTTAACTTGCTCACCTAAATGTGCAACCTCTCTCATGTAGTCTCCGGGAGCATGTGTGCCAGAAACACGTGTAGAAGCTAAAAATGACACATAACCCAACTTAAAACAAAATTCCCTAAGGTGCCCTCTCCTCTTGCAATGTGAGAAAACATAAATAGGCCTAGGAATACCTCTATCAAAAAATCTAGGGCGCGCTCTCCTAATAGGAATGGGACACCTAGATGGGTTAGGGTGAGACTCAAGTGAATCAAACACTAAAGTGGGAACCGGCTCTGGTGCTTATTGGAAAGTAGAAGCACCATCATGACTTATTCCTAACTTCTCACCTTTACCCTTAAGAACCACCTTTTCAACCTTCTTAGGTGCGTTCTCAAAATTGACTTTGACCTCCCTAGTACGTTCAAGATCACTCTCGAGTTGGGATACACGTGTCGTCACACTAGACAACGTGTTGGTCAATTCACACTTCTCCTTTCTCAAAACCTCCTTCTCTCTCTCCAAATATAAAACCCGACGACCTAAATCTCGATTATACTTCTTTGTTTTCAAGGTCTCGGTGTACAAATCTCTAAAATCTTTTTGGAGCTCACTTTCATCTCCACTCTCCTCCTCGCTTTCTCCCTCACTCGAAGAACACAAATCACTATCATCGCTCTCGTGAGACAAAATGGGTGTGCTCACACGACTAGAAAAAGTGACAACCATCCCATGTGCTAAACCTTTATCGGACTCATCTCCTTCATAACCCTCGTCACCCTCACTATCACTAAGAGTGGCAGGCATAGCAGTCTCTTTTCCCTTTCTCCTTATCCTAGTAGGACACTCTTTAGCTATGTGCCCTTTTCCCTCACACGATCTCATCCTCCTTGTCACTATCTTTGGCCTCCACTTTCTTTTTATTGGAAGAATTTTCTTTATTCATTTTGAGAAACTTTTTAAAAAAAATCGCAAATAACGCCATATCTTTAAAATCATAATCTTCCTCAGAATCGGACTCATAAACTTTTTCTTTCTTTTTCTTAAAATGAGTCTTTAAAGCAATGCCATTATCCTTAGCCTTAATGGTCTTGGGAAACATGTCAATCTCATTGGTTTGAAGATCTCCTACAAGTTCTTCCAACTTAAGTGATTTCAAATTTCCCAAAGAGTTCAAAATAGTGACTTTAGGAATAAAGCGTTTTGGAAGAGATATCAAAATATTTTTAACGACACACGTATTATCAATCACCTCACCCAAATTAAAACATGTGTTAACAATGTCCGACAAACATGCATAAAAATCATCAAAGCATTCAGACTCAAACATGATAATAGTCTCAAATTGGGTGGACAGATTTTGTAATTTTGAGTCTTTGACCGCGTTCGTACCCTCATGTGTCAATTTCAAAACATCCCAGGCCTCTTTAGACGTGGTACACGTCATAATTCGGCAAAACGCATTAGGAGTGACAGCTCCAGAAACAGCGCTTAGACCACGAGAATTAAAATTGGACATTTTATAATCACCTTCAATCCAGGCTGACACGAGTTTTAAAGAAGTGATATTATCAACGGTGACAGTGGGAGGATTCCGACCATTTTCACAAAGCGACCAAACACGCTCGTCAATAGATTTTAAAATAGATTTCATACGATCTTTCCAGTAGGCATAATTAGACCCGTCAAAAATAGGCATCTGATTATATATGTGCTCCATAAGAAAATTTTCGAATTTTCACAAACTTGATTTAAAAAATCAATATCACACAATTCTTTGCGGAAAACAAAGATCACGCGATAAATTAGTGTAACCTGCTCTGATACCAATTTGAAAAGTACGACAATGTGATAATTGATTAAATTTGCATGTATCCAATTAAACCTTATTTAATTAAGCCCCTACACATGCATATAAACATCATAAATTATTCAAACCATGCATGAAAAAAAAAAGACGAGCGATTCAGGAAAAAAAACCCTTTCGGGTAAAAACCTTTTATAAACACTTTAAATAATTTACAAGACCTTTGACTTACATACAACCTGATAATCGCCCATAAGTGTGTAATGCACTGTGCATTTAGCAAATCTTCAAAGATACGAGAGACAGCGAAATACCCTCCAGGCGTCGGTTCGTCGTCTTCGGCTCGTCCACACGCAGAATGACAACGCTCGATATCCACCAATCAAAATATAGAGATCCCTTCTCCACAAAGGTTGAACAAAAGCAGAGTTGTGTTCTTGAGTTACAAAAGGATTCACAAAGGTTTGGCAATGATGTGTGAATCAAAACATGAGTTTGGGAACTCAAAAAGGTGAAGACTTGAGCTAATAGAACTCTCAAAAATGTCTTTCCAAGTCTTGCAAAATAACTCCCCTGAAGTTGGTTTATATAGAGAAACCACAAAAGAGTTTTACAAATACGAAACTCTGCTAGTGTACAGGTACCCCGAACCGGTTTGGGTGTACCGTGAATCGGTTCTCCCCCCGAACCGGTTTGGCCCTCGGTTCGCAGAAAATCGCTGGATCTGGGGCTTAAACACTTAGCATTCTTCTAAGCCTTTTTCTTGGAATTCTCTCCATTTTCAAAAGGCTATAACTTGTTCACTGTAGCTCGGATTGAGGTACCGTTTCTTCCAGTATCTTCGTTATGGAAAGCTCTTCAACTTTCTAGTTGACCAAACCTTCGAACAGTGGTTGTAAAATTACCAAATTTCCCTTGAACTTCCATATCGTGCCTTCTTTCACTGTTTTGACTTCTCTTGTGTACCACTAGCATATAGTCCCTTAAATCATGGAACATGATGTCGTTAAGGCTGATGTGGGACACATGATGGAGATGTTGAATGCTTGAATCCTGGAATTCAGATTGAGGCCATCGTGTGAGATCGTGAAGAGATGTGCCAAATGTAGCGGCATACGACATACACAAATGTAACTTGTTGGACATGAGAAAAATGTCCTTACAGTAACTTCCTGTGGGGGTGTCGAATTTGCTTTCCCAACTGATAGGGTCCACAACCCATGGAGGTTGTCTTTCCAAGTGATGGTAATCCACGTACTGTGTCCTTTTTAGCTAAACGTGTCAAATCTCTAACGTTCATGTGACCTAAAAGTTAGTGCCACAGATCCATAGGAGTGATCGTGGCACTATTGCAGATAAGTGAGGACGTGAGCACAGTCCAATAGTAATTATCCTCTATCCTCACCCCTTGCATGAAATGTTTACCGGCTTGATTATAGACATTGCACGCGTCCCGACCATTCTTTACAGTAAAGTCACCGTCGCACAACTGGCTAATGCTGAGAAGGTTTGCCTTCAAACCTTTTACGTACAAAATATTCTCTAGATTAGGAAATCCTGGTAACTCAACTTTACCTCATCCTACGATTATAGACTTGCTCCCATCTCCAAAGGTGACTCTACCTTCCTTATAATCCTCTAGGTAGGTAAAGAATGAGACATCGCCTATCATATGTCTGGATCACCCACTATCAAAATACCACTGTGAGGTATTATGTGATTTGAGAGCGACATGAACAATAAGGGCCTTTTCGTCTTTCTTAGATGCCCAAGAAGTGGTAACCTTTTGTTTACCCTTGTTGTTGTTGGTTTTAGCCGAGATGCGGGAAGCATTCATTGACGGCAAAGACATCCGTCAGAATTCCTCCATCTAACTCTGTGAGGTGGAGGCTAAAATCTCAACACGCTCTCTCAGACTGGTAAAATAATTAGTACAATGTGGTTGAGCAGTAGTACGTCGTGTCCGACCCAAACTATAGAAAAACTCCCTGAGGTGGCCTTTTCTTTTATAGTACGTACAAAAGAACATAGTCTTAAGCAGACTTGGTTGAACTCTTCTTCGTGGTTTTTGACGATGGCCATTTGGAGTCGTAGTAAACTCAGGACTGGTCCAGGTGCAATTTGGTTCGTGGAGGCACCATCAAAACCTATTCCCTGCCTATCACCAAAACCTAAACCGGGGTCGAGGAGCATCTTTCCAGATCTGTCCTTGATTTAAACCTTGACTTCCCGTGCTCTCTCAAGATCATGAGTAAGCTGGGCAATAAGGGCTTCAAGTTTCTTCCGAGTCTCCAGGGAGGAATGGAGCTCACTCATAAGACTAGCCACTTTTTTAGTCAAGTCCCCTTTCTCTTTCTCAAAACCACTATCTCTCTCTTCAAACAGTCTCTCTCTCTCTAAACAAACCTCAACACAGACAGACCCTCTCTCTCAAGGTAGTTCAGGTGGAGGACTATCTCTCTCTCGTTTCTTCTAAATCTTTCTCTAAAATGGTGATCCTAAGAACTAGCGCTTTGTTATGATTTTTGGTTTTAAATGACTCATTATATAACTCAGCGTTGGCGCGTTGAATATTACTCTCGCTCTCACTTGCATCATCCCCTCTTACTCACATCGCTTTCACTTTCGAGGTGTCCCTGTGAAGAAGCATCCTCATCGTCGTGAGGAGCACTAGAAGTACTCATATGACTAGCCATGAATGCGGTGAAGTTACATTCATGCGGTGACTCATCTCTAGAGTCCACCGACTCGACCTCACTATCGTCACTAAGGGTAGCATTGAGGACATCTTTGCCCTTTTCTTTTGCAAGTCTGTTCAGCCTATTAGCACACTCAAAATATCTATAACCCTTACCGTCACATTCATAGCATCTCTCACCGTCTTTCTTAGGAGGGTCTTTAAAATCTTTTCATTTTTCTTATTTTTCTCAAAATTCTTTTTATCTTTAAAATTTTCATTTTTCTTAAATTTGAGAATTTTCTTGAAATTTTTAGCAAACAGGGCCAAATCATCTAAATCAGAGTCACACTCAGAATTTGACATTTCTATCTCCTTTTTTCTAGATGACTCAACTCTCTTTCTTTCCGACCCCTCACTCTTTATATCCTGGGCATTAAGTGCAATTCCCTTATCTTTAGGCTTGACAGATTTAGGAAACATATCAATTTAATACGTTTGTAAGTCTCCTACATGTTCCTCTAATTTAAGTGTGTTTAAATTACCCATGGAATTTATCACAGTGGCTTTAGGGATAAAACGCTTAGGCAGTAATCTTAGAATCTTTTTAACAACTCTAGTATTAGAAATGTGTTCACCAAGATTAAAGCTAGTGTTTACAATATCGGATAACCTAGCGTAAAAATCATCAAAATATTCAGTCTCAAGCATGGTGATAGTTCCAAATTGAGTTTTTAACTTTTGCAGTTTAGACACTTTCACAGCATTAGTTCCTTCATGGGTAAGTAGCAAAATATCCCATGCCTCTTTTGACGTGGTGCACGTCATTATCCGTTGGAACTCATCATGTGTGACGGATCAAGAGATAGCACTTAAACCCTTAGAATTAAAAGATGACCATTTAAATTTTCCTTCAGTCACAGATTTTAAATTCGTAATGTTATCAACAGTGACGGAGGGAGGTGTCCACCCTCTTTCAACCAAAATCCAAACACGTACATCAATGGATTTTAAAGAATATTTCATGTGGGGTTTCCAGTAAGCATAGTTTGTCCCATAAAAAAGTGGCATTTTATTATAGAATTTCTCCATTGAACACGGTCTTTTTCAAAAATCAATTTTTCAGAAAATTGATATCTTAGAAAAATTTTGCGAAAAATTACACGGAATAATTGTGTAATTGGCTCTGATATAAATTTGAAGAGTGCGCTTTTGTTCAAATTAAGAAATTATTTAATTAAACTCAGTTTTTCAATAAAATCCTAAAACATGCATCTAGGTGTGATTGAAATCAATATGATCATGCAAGAGCAATCAATCACAAACAAAACACACAAATGAGGAAAAATTCTCAAAGGGGCAAACCCTTTTTATTTTCACTATAATTTGTTAAAACAGTTACATGGATTATAATGAAAATAAGTGTAATATACGAAATACCCTCGGGTGTCGGTTTCGATGTTGTCAACTGGAATCTCTCGCAAGAACTCCAGATGGGAAGCAATGAAGAAAAGAACGGCTTCTCCATAAATTACTCCAGATGAGTAAAAATAACCTCTTGAAGGTTTAACAATGCGCAGCATTGATGGGAGTGTATTTTCTTTTATAAAGAAGGCATAAAGCCTAAAAAGGTGAAGTCTCTTTCAGTGCCATCTTCTGTGCCGTTTTTGCAAAAATCGTGTTGGAAAAAGACTTGAAAAACGTGTAGAAAGTGACCAGATATTAATACAAAAATTGAGGCGACAGCGGAGCTCGAACGAGATAGGCATCTCGCTTGAACGAAGGACACGTGTCATTCGAACGACATCGCGCGAGATGCTATCTCGCTCGAATGACAGTGTAATCTCGTTTGAACGAGCTCGTCGACCAAGAAAAGTCCGCTTCTACATTTAGAAAATTTTCTGCTTTCGATAAAAAATAATTTAGACTTCAAAAAATATTTTTAAAAAAATTCCCAAATATTTATGAAAATATAAACAACTCTAATAAATTATTTTACCAATATTGCATCGAGGAGTAGTGGGAAACGGTTGAGCAGCACGTCGCATGTAGCATGATGCACGTGTGAAGATGATGGATGCATGGATTCGGATAAAGGTCTTCGAGGATGATCGTGATGACGTGCCGAATGTAGCAGTATCAGACATACAAACTGTGATCTAGGAAAGATAGAAAAATCCTAGATTCTACCCCGAACATTTATAAAATTATTTCCTTACAAATATAAGGTACGACAGTTTAGTACCTAAGGCTCCATGGGCATTAGAGCGCTCATAGTTTTGAGCAAGTACCGAGTATAAATACAAGGTTTGACAGTTTAGTACCTGGGCCTCCAAGGGAATTGGAACACTCATATTATTATCCAGTATTCTGGTTGAGAGGGGGATAATGCCGATAAGTCCTCGAGCCAGTAAACAAAGAGTGAAATCTTGATTATGATATTCCGTTCACAAGTCTCTTGACACTACAAGAGACTTATGCATGAGAGGGCTAATATTCATAAGTGAACAAGGAGTGAAATCTTGATTATGATACTTCGGTCACAAGTGTTTCGACACTACAAGACACTTCTCCACGAGGGGGATAATATTGAGAAGTCTTTAAGTCAGTGAACAAAGATTAAAATATCCTAGAGAGTGGGAATCCATTTAGAGTGGATCCACCTGCCCAGGATTGCAAGCTTGATGGAAAATAACCTAGGGCGAGGGGATCCACCTTAAGTGGACCCTCTTCCCAAACCTGATGATACAGAAAATGACTTACGGCGAGGGTTCTACCACGAGTGGTACCCTCTGCCAGGATCAATACAAGAAATAACTTATGGCGATGGGGTCCACTTACAGTTTCCCCTATGCCAAGACCAACATAAGTAACAGTTTGAGGATGAGGGAATCCAACACAAACGACCCCTCAATCAAGATTAAAACAAGCAATAGTTTATGTCGAGGGATTCCACCACGGGTGGCCCCTCGACCAGGAGCAGTGTTACAAAACAGCTGGTGGTAAGGGGGTCCACTACGAGTGGCCCCTCAGATACAATCAAAGGCACAACAGTTTATCGCGAGGGAGTTCAATTTGAGTGACCCTTTTGCCAATGCGGGAATACAAAGAGGAAAACCCAGGGTGAGGAAGTCCAAGATAAGTGACCCATCTGTCAAAGGCAGACATAGAAACGAGAGGGTCTACCCCAATGGCTCCCCCCCCCCCCCCCCCCTCTCACTACATAAATTAGAAATAAGGATAAGGAAGTTCCTCATGATAGAGTGGCCCCTGTGCCCAAAATAGATGGAAAAAAGAGAATGACTAAGGATGAGGAAGTCCACCACTAGGGACCCCTCAGTTACTATAAATAGGATAATGTAATGATGTAAATGCATGAAACTTTTGCATTCTAAGATGAAGTGATTGTTTCGTACAAAATCCTTTGGTCTACCCAACACAAAGATTTTTATATGACGGGACTAATGTAGAGGGATGTCCAGCTGCTATTCTAGAATAGCCAAGGGCGAGTGAGCCCACCTAGAGGGGATCCTACTGCCCAAGTTAGAAAGAAAATATTTAGATCAGGGGGTCCACCTTAAGTGGCCCTATGACGAGGTGTAAAACCTGGATGAGGGGACTCACATCGAGTAACACCTATACCCAAGATATAAGGCCACAGAAAGAGTCCAAGGACGAGGGGATCACCGTAAGCAACCCCTCTACTCAAGATAGAAGGCCACAGACAAAGGCCAAGGGTGGGGTGCTCACTGTGAGAAATCCCTCCAAATAAGATAGAAGGACAGAGAACAAAGGCCAAGTATGATGGGGCTCACTTTGAGAAATCCCTCTACCCAAGATAGAAGGCCATAGAAAAAGGCCAAGGACGAGGGGCTCACCATAAGCAACCCCTCTACCCAAGATAGAAGGACATAGAAAAAGGCCAAGGATGAGGGGCTCACAATGGGAAACCCTTCTAAATAGGATAAAAGGATATAAAGGAAGGACAGGGATGAGGGTATCACTATGAGTACCCCCACTAAACAAGATAAAAGGCCACAGAAGAAGGCCAAGGATGAGGGGCTCACCGTGAGCAACCCCTCTACCCAAGTTGATAGTCGGATAAGGAAGTCCACCATAATTGGCCTTATTTATAAAACCTGGGATGAAGTGATAAATCATTTAATGACCCTAGGGGGAATGATCAAGAAACCTTAGGGTCTCTAAAAACTGAAAATTGAATTTATGGTGTACAAAGCCTTTTGGTCTGCCTAACAAAAAAGACTTTGCATAGGGACTAATGTAGAGGGTCTTTCAAGCTTGACCGTTATATTTTAAGGTGATGGTCTCTCAAAGACCCCCCTTAAGCTTACAAAATATATGAGGTTAAGGAACAACCAAAATCCATATTGGTGAAAAAACCCCTAGGGTCCCTCAATCGTAGAAAATCCATATTGGTGAAAGAATCCCCAGGGTTCCTCGATCGCAGAGAATCAATATTGGTGAAAGAACCCCCAGGGTCCCTCGACTATAGAGAATCCATGTTAATGAAGGAATCACTAGGGTCCCTCAATAATATAAATCCATGTTGATAATGAAACCCCCAGAGTCCATCAACAACCGAAATTCATATTAAGAAGGAACCCCCATGGTCCCTCTACGGTAGAAATTCACATTGAGAAGAAAACCCCAGGGTCCCTCTGTGACAGAAATTTATATTGAGAAGGAACCCCCAGGGTCCCTCAACAGCAAAAATTCATATTAAAAAGTGGTATATATGCGCGAGTGAGGTCAACCAGAGTGCGTATTAAGCTTGACTTAGTGTGTGCGGACGTGTGGCCAATCACAAAATTGTGGAAAAAAAATCAAAAATTTTATTTATTTTTCTAGTCAAAATGGTATATAATGTCACCATGTTTGGTCAACTAGAAACCATTTTCGTAGAACCCTTAGAAATGGAAATTAAAAACATATTTTCATAGAACCCTTAGAAATGGAAATTAAAAACATAAATATTATTTTGTACATAAACCCCAAACTTTTTCAACTTAAGAATTTCGACCCTAAATTTCATATATAGGTTTCTGAGTATAGTAGGGATAAAAAATCAATTACATCCAATTCTTGATATGCTTATAAACCTAACTAATTAAAAAAATACAAATTTTTAATTTAGACCCCAAGATTATTTTTATTACACAATAAATACCTTACCTTACTGAATATTTTTCAAAGAAGGTTTTACTTATTCTCTTTTTATTAGACAACCCCAGTCCCTAATCTTAACAAGACGAATCAATTTAAAAACCGAACCCCTTATCCAAGTAGGTAACTTCTGTTTAGGTATTATTTCATGTAATTACTTTGATTTACGTTAATTGTTCATATCTTTTTGTAATAGCCCCAAATATCTTATTCTCATTTATGAACTCCCTTGTATAGTTCACAATAAGTTAAACTTGATTAGGTTTAAAAAAATGTATGTTGTTTTTACGAATGATTTCATTAAACCCGTTTGTAACATGCCTTATAAGAACAAAATTAACTATCGTTCTACCCACGATAGTGTAATTTGGCATGTAGTACTCAGGGTGTTGAGTACATAGTTTTGCTCGCCATATGGATGTCACTCTTTGGAGTTTGGGCCCAGCAATGTTATTGTGGTTATTGTTACTTTGTCTCAAATTTTATATTTTATTATTTTCTATTTGTATTGCTATTAACCCTATGCCTCTATAACACCTAATTATCGGTTATCTTGTTTTGGAAACTATCCTCAACTTTACCCCTTCTAACTTCATATTTTGAATTTTAGTAATATCACATTGTTTATTTAGAACTGCTTCCTTCAAGTTATTGTTACTTCCAGTTTCACTTCCTCATATCTGTAAATTTATTAAATTGACTCCTCTAATACCCAAAAGTTATTTTTTATAAATAATAATACAATTAGAATTATCTACTTTGCAAAGTTTTTCTTACTCTTTTCCTTCCACATGGACCCCGAGCCATAAGGAATGCAAAATTCCCCTCGACCCCGAGTACTTTTCAGCACCGTCACAAATGTTCTTATCAATTACGTATGTTTGGGAAGTCGTTAATAAAGCAGGCTAAACCATATGGATAATATATACTATCACTTATTGACTGATGTAATTATTATGTGTAATTTCCTTTAATTTTTATTCACCATTATCGCAAAAGATAATGATGATTTAAGGTTGTAATTATTATGTGTAATTATTATTATGTGTAATGGTTGAAATAAATAAGATTTTTTAGGCACCATGTTTTAAATCAAGTTTAGTTCCAATAGAAGTTTGTTTGTATTATGTACAATTATAATATAATATGATTACCATTTATCCATAAGGAAATTTTAGGATGTGACAAGTTGGTATTAGAGAGAGCGCCGGGTTTATTACTCCTATGTAGGACTTTAGATTATTATATATATATTTTAATTCTGTAACTTCTTTAAAATATTACGACGTTGAAATTTTTGGCTGCAGTCATGAATGTCTAGGAAACCATCTATCTAAATACTAAGGGCATCACCCAAGAATACTTTAATCAAACTATAAGAGACGAAGTTTTCAAGATACTATGCAAAACCATTTGTGGTGTAGATATAGAATGGGCCATAGCAATGCCTGGATGAAAACACAACCTAATTTGATGTCGATTAATGTGTGAGGAACAAGCAGCCAAACAAGCTCGTAGGTTCTTAGAAGATCATGAATTTTTACAATAGGCTATTCACTTTGCCTGGGATTTAGCACCAAAGGAATAACTTCTCATGAATCCTCCCATATCCCTCGATGACTATGAATCAAACGGGTTATACCTGGATATCTCCAAATCATCATTAAGTTCGAGTACTGGAGGCTTGAAAATAGGAGTAGGCCAGGAAGTACCACTAGTGTTTTGAGAATGTAAGAAGGACAAGGACAAAAAGGAGAATGTGTGTTATCTTTTGACAAGTGTGGTGCAATGTAGTGGCAAGACGACAGTTACGTTATATGTAAAATAGTTTGTACAGTAGTTATACTTGTGTAGTGGTAGTAGTTCCTAAATTTTGCCTCATATTAGAACTTAATGCAATATATCTTAACATGAATAATCTAACTTGTTTATTTATGTGTAATACTTGTTGTTATTTTATTTATTAGTTGTTTATAGTATAGTATGGTGAAAACACGAGTTTCAAAAGCACTAGAAAGAAGAACACAAGAAGAGGAGCATGCTTTACCAACTCCTCCTATAATTTTTGAAAACATAATGCAATGTTTACAATACCTAATGGCATTAAATCGAGTGCAAAAAAATATACTACCTTAACATACAGTAGGTACTAAAATATCTGTGAAGCTTATAGAATGAATGCCTTAAAGTAATTTCTTCGATAATAACCCCCAGCATTCTACAAAAAACTCGAGGCACTTGAGGCAGAACAATGGTTTAGGCAGACCCTAAAGGTACCAAATAGAGTAGGTATAGTACTTGAACTTAGGGTAGGTTTAAAAACTTATCATTTCGAAGGAGAAGCTAGTCACTAATGGCAGTAGGTAGAGCATATTCGAAAAATTGAGGGATTAACATGGGAGAAATTTGAGGAGAAAATTTTCAAAAATTATTTTTTAAAACCAACAAGAAATTAATTAACACTAGAATTTCTGGGATTAAAATAACATATGAGATTATCTCAATATGAGGCACAGTTCACAGAATTATCCCAATACATGGAGGATGATCACATAAATAAATAAAAAATTCAAGCACTTTGAGAGAGAGACAGCTAAAGGATAACATTAAAACCTCCCTTATTCATTTACATATCTTACACTTTGGAAAATTCATAGAAACATCCGGCATCGAGTGGATTTTTTGAAATACAGGCCCAATTCCCAGAAACAATTACATTAATCATATTCCAATAAATATGTAAAGGACCTCCCCTTTTTCAACCCAAAGATGTCCATATGTATAGTCAAATACACAATAAAATTAGTAGATCCATGATCCATTGTCATGAATGCAACGAGCCTAGTCATATAAGGTCCCAGTGCCCAAGATTCTGTAAGCCTAACCCCAACACGTCCCAACCATCACCATAAAACCCATATAAAACTCTTAATTTCGATAAATCCCCATTTTCATCTCCCAAAGAAATATTCCTAGTCCTAATGGACAAGGCCACTTATGAACAACCACTGGATTCAATCATAGAAGGAAACTAGCTTCAGGCAATAGGGGGCAGCGTCAAACTTTTGCAATTTTAATAACTCCAAACTCGAATAATCATGATGTCATTGAAGGTAATATCTCTTTTCAAAATCTTTCGGCACATACATTAATTGATTTGGATCCTTGCCTTCATTTATTAGTACTAACTTAGTGGAATTATTAAATTTAATTCCTTGTCCTTTATATTATCCCTTATGTATAGGAATTTCAACCGAAAACATAGTACTTGCCAATAAGGTTTCTAGTCAGTGCAGGATAAAACTCAATACCGGAGTTCAGACCATCAATTTAGTAGTACTCGATATCAATGGATGATCATATCATTGGAATGGACATCCTGTTAGAAAATTTCGGCCATATTGATTATCATACAAAAAGAATGACTTTTAGGAACCCTCAAAATGAAACATTTTATTTTTAGGGATAGTAATCTAAATTTAAAAGTAATAAGATACCTTATTATGTTTCAATTTTAGACCAGTATGAGGAAGTTTTTCAGAAGAATTACCTAGTATTCATCCGCCAAGAGAAATTAAGTTTGTAATCGACCTCTTACCAAATATTTTTCCTATATTTACAACTCCAAATAAATTGGCATCATTAGAATTACAAGAATTCATAACCCAATTGAATGAATTATTAGAAAAAAGGATTTATCCATTTTAGTTACCTCCCCTTGGGGAGCTCTAGTATTATTCATTAAAATGAGGATGGAAAATTCCATCTGTGCATTGATTGTCGCAAATTAAATCACGTCACAGTCAAGAATAAATACCCATTGCCTAGAGTAGGTGATTTTCATAACCAGTTGCAAGGCGAGAAGGTATTTTTGAGGTTCGGATATAATTAGTTACAAGAAATAGAAGAAAACGTACCAAAGACTACGTTTAGAACTCCATATGGACACTTTGAATTTTTGGTTATGTCCTTTGGACTAACAAACAAACCTGTAGCTTTTGATGATTTAATGCATCGGGTATTCCGACTATTTTTAGATAAATTTGTATTTATATTTATAGATGATATTTTAGTATATTCGATAACAAAGGAAGATCACGAGCAATATTTACAATTTGTACTAGAAAATTTACGGCAACACAACATCGACTCAAAGTAAAGTAAATGTAATTTTCTAATGAGGTAATTAAAGTTTCGAGGACATGTGATCACTGAGTTATGAATACAAGTTGATCCAACAAAAACCACAATAGTAGTTGAGTAGCTACAACCTTCTACTATCACAGAAAATCAAAGTATTCTAGGATTTTCAGGTTATTATAGACGTTTTGTGGAAGGATTCTAAAAAATTGCATTACCATTGATGAATTTAACACGCATAGATAAACGATTCGAGTGGATAGACGAATGCAAAGAAGAATTCTAGACCTTGAAAGAAAAATTAACTCCCACCACTGTGGTTACTGCACCCTCTAGTGATGTTGGTTACGAAGTATACATTGATGCCTCTTTTCAAGGATTAAGGTATGTAATCATGCAACTATGAAAGGTTATATAATATGGGTCTCGTCAATTATAGATTTATGAATGTAACTATCCATTCCACGATTTATAATTAGTCATAAGAGTTTTCGCATTAAAGATCTGGAGATGTTGTTTGTATGGAGAAGATTTTCAAGATTTCTCTGATCATAAAAGTCTTAAGTAAATATTTACCCATAAAGACTTAAATCTTCGACAATGACAATGGATAGAATTTTTAGAAAATTACAAATTTTGGTCACCACATCACTCCGAAAAGTGCAATATAGTAGCAGATGCACTGAGTTAGAAAGAAAATGAAATATTGACATGAATATTTTCGTACGAAGTTATGAATACCATGGCAGAGAGGAAAAATGAATGAATTCTTATTATTCTCCGAAGTATTTTTGCATACCTAACTCTTCAAAAAAAATTATAGAATAACAACTAGCAAACAATTTCTTTAAAACCCAGTAACAAAACGTAGAACGTGGAGAAAGAAGGAAATATTAGGCTTATAGCCAAGAAGGAGTACTAAGATTTAAAAACTAAATATATGTACCCTTCAATCCCTCTCGAAAAGGAGAAGTGTTAAATAGGTATACCACTCTAACTTTATCATATGTCCAGGAAACATAAAGATGTACCACAATCATAAAAGACAATACTGGTGGCAATGAATGCAACAGGATGTCAATAAATTTGTAGAAAAATTCTTATCCTTCCAACAAGTAAAAAAAAACATCTTCACCCTGAATAGTTGTTACAACCTCTCCTTTTCCCATAGTGGAAGAAGGATTATACTACCATGGAATTCGGTAGTGGACTACCCAAGACATCTTAGGGTTATAACTCAATCCGGATAATCGAGGATCGCTTAACAAAATTTTCACATTTTCTACGAGTTAGGACAATAATTATTTCCAATGACGCAACGAGTTGTATATTCAAGATATCATTAGACTCTATGGAGTACCCTTATCCATAGTATCAGACTGTGACTCCCAATTTGTAGTAAATTTTTGGGAAGACATACTACATGTTAAGGTCACTAAGGTACATTTAAGTAGCACTTTCCATCAATAAACTGATGGAAAGTCCGAGAGACTAATCCAAACACTTGAGGATATGTTGAGAGCATGTGATTAAGATTTAGTCAAAATTTGGAGTGATCATTTGGCACTAATTGAATTCTTTCACAAAAATAGTTACTAAGCCAGCATCCAGACCGCTCCTTATGAAGAACTTTATGGGAGACCATGCAATTCCCTATTATATTGGAAAGAATTAAGAGAATTTAGTATCGTTAGACCTGAAATAATATAAGAGACAACCAAAAAGATACGCCTGATTAGAAAAAGATTACAGGAAGCACAAAATCGATAAAAAAAAGTTATGTGAATCATTGAACAAAACCCTTGGGATTTCATATGAAAGATTAGGTATTTATAAAACAATCACTCAGAAAAGGATTCATATGATTCAAAATGAAAGGAAAACTAGCATCATGATATATTGGAACATTTTAAATCATAGAATTATTGGGGCTAGCAGTATATCGTTTAGAGATACCCATAGAATTATCAAAAATACACAACGGGTCTCACGTATCATAATTATAGAAATACATAACTGGTCCTAGACACATCATCGCCTAAAAGGGAATAGCTATACAACTAACCGCGACTAGTCAAGGCTCTTTAGTAGCATCATAGATCAGAAGAAGCCACATGGGAAACTAAGGACATAGTGAAATAATGTTAGCCTGAACCCTTTGAAGGTAATTTTGAGAACAAAAGTTTTTTATGGAGGAATATTTTAACAACCATACATTTAGATAAACTATGTTATCTCTATTTTATACTCGCATTCGAAAAACATGACTACCCAATGGTAAAAACCTATGAATATCTTATACTGCTACGCAACTTCGTAAAACTAATAGTTTTGTTTATTTCGCCATTATATACTAAATAAAAACACAAATTATCTAAATGACCTTTAAGTGACAAAAATTCCAAAAATGATCTTAGAAAATTTCAAAACTTTGTTTTAATCCCATAAGCTAACCCCAAACACAAAGCTTCTTTAACTGCATAAACAATAACACCTAAAATTACTATAATACCATGACATACCCTTAGAAGTTTATAAAATTAGAATTTATCCCCAAAAACTTTTAAAATACAAGAAAAGGCTTAGTTTCTCAAATATAAACTACCTAGGGACCAAAACCTTAAATCAAACAAAACTTACAAAGCTCCCTGCTGAGTTGGAAGACATATAAGCAGCTATCGAAGGCACATGGAAACACATGTAAAATCAACGGTACCCATTATCCCTCAAACCCAAACTCCCATAATACCCATCTAAAATTCACCTTTGGAACCACCAATCACCCATTCTCCTTCAACCCTATAAAATCCCCTAATTATCACTGTCAAAGCCTACCTTTTCACTATTGATAAATCAATCTCAAAATTAGGAAATTTTGGTGTTTTAATGATTTATGTGCTAAACTTAGTTGTCTTGATTTAGTTATGCTTCTTCACCAATCTAGAATCATTTTTATCCCTTACATGTTAAAGTTTACATTACATTAGCACTAAAATGGTCAAACAGTATAAAACTCCATTGGTGAATTTTGTGTTCCTGAACATGAACCAATTTCAAGGTGGGAAAATTCGAACTTTGGCTATCATGAGCATAGGTGTAATGGACATTTTGAATATTACATAGTTTAACTACCTTAAATCACCATTTCTATTTTACGATTTGAATTTGTTTAGGGATGAAATTCTCCCTAAAAACTATAACCTAGAACCTCAAACCAAAACCATTATGTCCTAATTTTTCCCATAAGCATCACTATGAACATGTCGTATCTCGAATTTAAACATAACAACACAGATCTATGGTCAAAATTTTGAAACCTTTATAGAAACTTGGTACACCTTTGTCAGCAACCATAATCCATAAAACTTATATTTTTAGAATCCTCATAAATACGAAATTTGTCTTTTGAATGAGGTAAATGGTATTCTGTACAACCCATAATTATCGGTCAAATATTTTAAACACTAAAGTTAAGCAATAGAAGGTAAGGGATGAAGTGGTATACATGTGCACAAGTGAGGTGAGTCAGAGCGTGTAAGAATTTTGAATTAGCGCTTGCGGGGGCATGGCCAATCACAAAAATTCAAAAAATTTAATTTATTTTTCTAGTCAAATTGGTATTGATATCGCCTGATTTGGTCACCAAAAACCATTTTCATAGAAACCTTAGAAATGGAATTCAAAGATATAAAGGTTATTTGCACATAAACCCCTGAAATGTTTTAAATATAGAATTTAGACCCTAAATTTCATATAGAGGTTTCTGAGTATATCATGAACAAAAAAGTCTATTGCACCCAATTCTAAATATGCCTATAAACCTAACTAATTAAAAAAATACAAATTTTTAATTTAGACCCTAAGGTTATTTTTTATTACACAATAAATACCTTACATTACTGAATTTTTTTAAAGAATGTCTTACGTATTCTCTTTTTATTACAAACAACCACGGTCCTTAGCCATAACAAAACAAATCATCTTAAAAACAAAGCCCCTTATCCAAGTAGGTAAGTTCTATTTCTATATTATTTCACGCACTTACCTTGATTTAAGTCAAATGTGTATATCACTTTGTGATAGTCTCATTTTTTAACTCATTTGTGTAGTTTGTAATATATTAAACTTGATTAGATTTTAAAAACCTATATTGATTTCACCGAGGATTTCAATTTAATCTAATTTTATTAAACCCTTTTATAGCATACATTATAATCATGGAATAAACTATTGTTCTACCCACGGAAGTGTTGTTTGGCCAATAAGACTCAGAGTATCGAGTGCCTTATTTTTTTTACCGTATAGATGCTGCTCTTTGGAGTTTGGACTTAATAATATAAATGTTGTTATCCTTACTTTATCTCAAATTTTGTATTTTAGGATTTGTTATCTGTATTGCTATTAACCATAAGCCTCTTTAACATATAATTATGGGTTATCTTGTTTTAGAAACTATTTGTTACTTTGTCCTCTCTAACTTGATATTTCTAATTTTAGTAATACCATCATACTACTTATTTACAATTGCTTCATTCAGGTCATTGTCACTTCAAGTTTCACTTCCTTTTATCTTCAAATTTATTCAATTGATTCTTCTAATACTCAAATGTTATTTTTTTTTAAATTGTAATTGAATTAAAATAATCTAATTGTCAAATTTTTTCTTATTCTTTTTTCCTATCAGATGGATCCCGAGCATAAGGAAGATAAAATACCTTCCGACCCCGAGTACTTTTTAACACCGTAAAAAATGTCCCTCTCAGTTACGTACATTAGAAAAGTCGTTAACAAAGTAGACCAATCCACATGGATAATATATACTACCATTTATCGACTGATGTAATTGTTATGTATAATTTCCTTTTAATTTTCTACATCGCAAAAGACTTATGGTTGTAACAAATAAGATACTTTAGGCTCCACGTTTTCAATAAAGTTCAGTTCCAATAGTAGTTTTCTTGTATTATGTACAATTATAATATAATATGGTTACACTTTATGCATACAAAAATTTTAGGATGTGAGATATACCCCTTTAAAGTGTGGTGTGTCCATAATATTAACTTATTAACCTGAATTTGGGGGGAAGTTTTAAACCCGTGGCCATGTTAACTTGCCCACCTGGATATAAGTAACATTATGATTCAAAACCAAAGCTCACTCTTTTCTTTAGTTTATTTCCAATGTCTATTTATTAAATATCTCTAAAAAAATTCTCTTTATAAACCTTTGAGATCTCATGGCTTCTAACTCTGAATCCTTAGCTCCACTATTTGATGAATTTAAACAAATATTGGTTGAGGACATGAAAGATTATTCTATGGGGAAGCAATCCTCCATTCTTGGAGAGGATTTAGTACCCATTAATCTTTCATTAATGAACTTTTGTTATGTTGTTGGCTCTATTTTTAATGAAGGTATCTCTTTGAAGTATTCCATTTATTACTCAAAGATAGTGATAAAACCCTCCCCTTACAAGGTCCAATCGTGGCTCCTTATTTTTTCAAAATTTGGGTTTGTCCCATAACCCTTGATGCCCAATGGTGAAAACGAGTCGATTGGATGTACACCAAGAAAGAAAATAGCTAAAGGCAATAAGTGTCTTTCGAGTTTTGTATTTGTCTAGGAAAGACATTACATATGACTCGTAAGTTAAATTCAATTTTGTTTCCTTTTGGAATACCACCTTTGAGTGTGATGAGTTCAAGTGAAACCTACAATTCTTGATATTTTCCAACTACTAGGCTTCTTACCTAGTGGGGAAGATATTCACCCCTTCATACAAGAATTAGAACATGTTCTCTCTCTCAAAGCTGATAACTCCCAGTTGTCTTTTACTACCTTCAAGAATAAACATAAGAGATTCTTTATATTTAAAGTGACCATGAGTATTATCGTTTTCTTATTTTTTTGGTTATCTAAACACATCTTTTATGCCAAAATCCCAACATGTCATGCTAGAATTTTCCTTTATTTCTCATGATCTAGTTGTTGGACGAAAGATTTCTTTGGCTCCATTCCTTAGACTGCCGTTAATAAGAATTATTATATATTATATAGGGATCCTATCAACACCAATTGAGGTGGTACCCTGTGGAATCTACACATATGGATTCATACCTATTTTGCAAAAAATTGTAATTGGGTGCTCGAAATATAATTTATTTTCATGGTAGAAAGTATTACAGTTGTCTTCCTATCGAAAATACATTCAAAAAGAATTTGGTCATGTTTAAAGGGTTGGCCGAGCTTCAAGCTACTAGGATACCTAAACCTATGGTTGAAAAATTTCCTAGGCATTGGCCCAATAAGATTGTAACTATTTTGGAAAGGTTTGTCCCTCGTAAGGCTATCTATGATAATTGAGGATATGTTTTTATTGCTAAGGATATATTTTATGGAATAAAACCACCCAAACCTAGAGCAAGTAAGTCCATAGGGGAATTATAATTGTCTTCTCAATTTTCAAGGAAGTTCGGTTTGGTCCAAGATGACCTAGTACCTAAAAAGGATTAACCCTTTTGTTTTCACTAGTTGCTTATGTGTGCCTGAAGAGGTGATTATAGGCAATTTGATAAGCTGTCAATCGTTACTTTAAACTTTTGTCTTAAATATTCCCCCTTTTCTATTGGGACCAATCCTGCTTTTGATTATTAGTGGTTAACCACATGGATGTTCAAATCTAGTCTTTTATAAATATTTATAAATATTTTCCCTATTCCTTCGATAAATGTCATCTCCAATGCCTTTTATTTTTTCTGTTGTTAGAAAGCTAACTAATTGATTTAACTAATTTTTATGTACAGTTTGAGTGTGGGAGACTTCTAAGGAAACCTCTATCTCACCTCAAGAGAATCTATCCATTAGGGTTAGAGTCCTTACTGGACTCTTATCTTCAAGGAAAAAAACTGTCCTTTTAGAGGACAATGATGAAATGGAAAAGATGGAGACATCCGCGGGTATGAACTTCCCACCTGGTATGAGGATTGGCAAAATAAGTGTATAGTAAGGGGAAAGTAAAGAGGAAAAATAGGAATAACCTATTATAAGTCACCCCAAGAATCTAGTGACTTGTGTTATATATTATTCCAAACCTTTAGGTTTATCCCCTCCTATCATCGATCCCCCTTGTACTTAGTTATTCGGAGAACTTTAAAGGACGAAAGTAGAGATCAAAGGCTCTATTCCATGATCTAGGAAACTAATATTCCCTTTAATCTCATTGTGATTAAAGGTATATTTTCTTATACAGTTTTTCCCTTTTGTTGTCTTAATTATTATTTTTAATAATTCACAACTTCCTTTTGCTTATTTGCTTCCTAAGATCACCTTTGTTTAGGATTCCTCTTTTTTTTAAGTATTCTCTACCTCATAACCTCCTTTTAAAAAATGTAAATCCTATTGTAGAGGAAGCGTCAGATGCTTTTACCCATTAAATTGGACATAGTATGTGTTAATTTGGTTAAGATTATCCCCAACATAGAAGTAAGTTTGATTACCATTTCTAATTAAAAATGGTTGCATAATCTAAAACTATGGTATGAGGAATCCCGAACCTATACACAATATCCTACAAAAAATAAACTACTTCCTTTTATGTTATTAACTTTAGTGACATGGAGTTAACCCCTTCGGTGAAATAGTAAGTAACTACTAGTATGAAGCTGGGTAATTTTAAAAAAAAATTATGGTTGGGGGGGGGGGGGGGGGGGGCGCTATATTTTTACAATCATGTCAATTGCCCACCCTTGAAATGGCAAGGTTTTACTAAATATTTGATGTCGACAACTGACATATGCTTGAGGTGGCCATGTTGTTGACATTTATGGGATCCTTCGAAAAATGGTATTTCATCTTTTAGAATGGCCAGTCAGTAATATCCATGCCTCCTTAATAACCATCTCATTTTCGTGCCTACTTGGTGAGCTATACATAAACCGTCATGAATTTGATCTATAACTGTTAAACCATCTTATTTTCTCAGGCATTCCCAGATTATGCCATCTATCCCTCTTTTGAACGTTTATTAACGTACATTACATAGTTAATGAACCTTAATTTGACTGTTTTATCATCCATGATATTTGGGTCGGTCAAATATTCAATTATGGGTTTTATCGAATCTTCATGGGAATCAATGATACTAATATCTAGCAAAGGCAACCTATTATAAATCAAATATGGCATTTTATTGAATGAATTTAATTTAAATCTACCTTCGAATATTTCATCATCACTACACCAAAAAAAGTAATCTGACACAGTTTAAAACTGTGCGAGATCAAATTTGGCACGATTTTGAACTGTGCCAGAATCAGGTGTTCCAAAACGAGCATTTTTTTCTTGCACGGTTTAAAAGTGTGCCAGATTTGGTCAAGCAGGAACACTTTTGGTACACTTTAAAACCGTGCCAGAATTTGATATTTCTGGCACACTTTTGGCACACTTTATAAATGTGCCGGATTGAGTACATTTTGGTACACTTTTGACACAGTTCAAAACCGTGTCAAAATTTGATACACTTTTGGCACGGTTTTGAACTGTGCCAAATTTTTGGATCAAAGAAAAAATAATAATTATAAATAATATTACCCCATTCCACTATTTTTCGTACCTATTTTAGAATAACAAAAACTCAATAATAATATAAAATCAACATGGCAAAAATAGTACAACAATACAAATAGTCCGCAACAACACTAATACACATCCAGATAATAAGACCACTAAAAATTAATGGCTCAAATCCCATTAATAGAAAATTCATGTCAATACATATGAAATTCATCCCAATACATGAGGAAATTTGAATTTTATCTCAATTCATGTCAATACATATGAAATTCATCTCAAATTTTGCGGTCTTCTCTTCAAGCAGCTCTAATGTGTTTAACTCCTGATTTATCAGCAGCACTAGTTCACCTCTACATGCACAACCATCGAACTTCCAATGATTTCCAACCTATAAAACAAATAAACAAAAAATATTAATTAATTATTATCATTTAATAAGATTGAAGGCCAACAATTTAATAGAGACTAGCATATAAACTCCACATGCTAGTGAAACGACATTTGCCAAATTCAAAATATTAATGTTTAGTTACACCTTTCAATAGAAAGTGAAGTTTCAAGTATTAATCAAATAACATTATTTGACAAGGAATGAGGGCTAAATCTTGAGGTAGTACATTTGACACATTGTATGACACACTCTAGACACATTCTTAAGGCTAAAACGTAAGTTTTGTAAAGAAAAAGTGTATGCCAAAGTGTAATTTTTGGGGATCTAAAAATGGGTATTGTTGATACCAAATTTAATCTACTGACGTGGATCAATCATATGAAGACACGTGGCTATCTACATGGCAACTACAAACACTTCCGAGGAACTCCCACGCTCCGAGGAACAAAAGTACAGCGGGGAAGACTAGTTCCCCGAGGAACACTGCTTACCCGAGGAACTCATACGCTCCGAGGAACTCTTGAATACCAAGAAGCTTAGGCGGTCCGAGCAACTCAGGCGGTCCGACCTGCATCTCGAACAAAGCATTAATAGCTGGATAACCAACAGTTCAACTGATTCATTAAATGCTTATCATTTGGACGCGCATGCAAAGAGGGCATTAAATGTATTACCCTTTCATATGCATATCATTTAATGTATTACCCTTTCACATTACAGCCTCAAGGCTATAAATACATTGTACAATCCTCATTGTAAGGGGAGGGACCCCAGATCGGAATTTCTTGAGATAATTTGTAATCGAGAATTCCCATACAAACAGCAATACCAAAACAGTGGACGTAGGCCATTCTTATAAGGCTGAACCACTTTAAAAAATTTTGTCTCATTTATTTATCTGTGATTGAATTATTAGAGTGATCTAATTTTTTACATCAACAGATTGGCGCCGTCTATGGGAAATGACTGATAATATCGTTTTTCATCAAAAATAATCCATTGCCAATGGCGGATATTCCTGAATCCAGCAATCGAAACGCTGGAACCCCTCCAAATCCGTTTGCTCCACCAATTGTTCCAGATCTGACTGGAATAATGGAAAATCTGGCTCAAGGCCAGACCGTCATGCAAGAAACAATGAGACAACTCATCCAAACCCTCCATGGCGGAGCATCAGCCCATTCCGGACCACGAAGCATTCAAAAAAATACCCGTGCGCCTTATTCGCGTACTAGGCGTACTAACTCACATCGCAATGAGGAATCTGATGATTTCTCTTATCAACCTGGGCGAACTTCGTCTGTGCAAGCCACGGATACTGAACAACGTGTCACCCTCTCCCCAGAAAGGACCAGCGCGTTGGAAAGATTAAGTAGGATTTCTCCTTTCAACCGATTAGGCCCTAGGAGGAACAAAAGTCCTCTTAATGCAGCGTCGAGGAACTTTCGACGACCATCAGATTTAAGGGAAGGATCTGCCCAGTCGCGACCAGCTGCTCGTCAAGATAGATCCTATGACCGACCAGTTGCTCGTCAGGATAAATCCCAGGAAGCTACTTCAACGCGATCAGTCGCTCGAACCAATAGGCCCGAGGAAGGAAATGTTGCATGGAAATGATCTATTCAAAGGCTGGAAGATAGATTAGGGGAAATGGATAAGGCTAAGAATCCTCTACAACGAACCTTTGTTCGAGGAACACCTTTTGTCCAGGACATTGTTGATTTTTCAACACCATCAAAGTTCAAAGCACCTGTTGTGACTCCCAAGTATGACGGAAAGACTGACCCTGTCCTTCATATAGAACAATACCAAGCTGCAGCCGACATCTATGATGTCCCAGATGAGATGATATGCAGAGCATTCTCGGGAACACTTACCGGATCTGCTCAGATATGGTATAATAATCTTCCTCGGGGTAAGATTTCAACTTTTCTTCAACTGGCCAAGTTATTCATTGGGAATTTCTGCTTTGGCGCAAAGCCAGTTAAACGAGTAGCACATTTGTTAAGTGTTAAACAAAAAGCTGGGGAGAGTATCAGAGATTATATAACTCGTTTTAATAATGAGAAACTCGAATTCATTGATTATGAGGAGAAGACAACAATTACCGCTTTGATGAGTGGACTACTACCAAATAAGTTGTACTATACTTTGGCCAAAGATCCACCTCGAACCATGTCGGACCTGATGGGAAAAGCGTCCAAGATTATGAATGCCGAGGAGGCTATGTCTGCGAAGAAGAAAATGGATGCCAAAGAAACCAAGGTGGAAGGTGATAAAGCTAAGAAGAAAGAACATAAGAACAATGGTGGTGACAAACAATCCAAAAATAGGTCGTCATGGGAGGTCTTAAGGAAATTTGATAATTACACACCTTTGAAGGTAAATATCAACCACGTCCTGGAAGAAATTAAGAACACCGAAGAGTTAAACTGGACAAAGAAAATGAAGGCAGACCCTGACATGAGGAATAGGGAAAAATATTGCGAGTTCCACAAAGATCATGGCCATATGACTAAAAATTGCATAGCTCTTCAGAATGAGATTGAAACACTCATCCGACGAGGAAAGCTAGCAAAGTATGTTGATCGTGGAGGTGAAAAAAGAAACAATGACCGAACTAGAGAGAGGTCTAGATCTCCTCATCGAGCAGAGGAGAACAAGAAAAGAAACCATGAAGTTTATCCGGAGGATGATACCGATCTACCCAAGAAACCAAGGCAGAACGAGAGGTATTTTCAATACGCTTTGGCTCATTTGATTGTAATGTTATTACAGGAGGAGATGCAGGAGGAGGAGACCTTATTGCAGAAAGAAAAGCTTACCTCGGTGAGGCTCAAGCTTACTCGTACATTCAGCGAATAAATTTAGCTGAGGAAGATCACCCGAGAAAGGTGAACAAGGAGAAGTTGGTCATTGGGTTCTCAAAGAACGACCTTGCAGGTGTTCTATATCCTCATGATGACCCGCTGGTGATCAAAATGAGGATGAAAGAGATTATGATTTCAAGAGTACTGGTCGACAATGGTAGATCGGCAGACATCATGTTCTACTCGTGCTTCGATAGTTTAAATCTAAAGCTATCTCAACTGGAGCCTTACCACAGACCCCTCATCGGTTTTGCTGGCGAGAAAGTGTTTCCACTTGGGACAATCAAGTTAGATATATTCATTGGTACGTGGCCTGCTTGTCGGACAGAAAGAATACGATTCTTTGTGATGGATAAGAATGTCCAGTCATCATACAATATCATCATGTGAAGAGTAGGATTGAAGAAGTTCGAGGCTGTGCCATCTACAGTGCATCAGTGCCTAAAATTTCCAACAAACTTTGGAGTAGGAGTTGTGAAAGGTGATCAGAAAGTAGCTCGGGAATGCTATTATTCATCTGCTGAGCAAGAAGAACTGGAAGAATCAAAGAAAAAGACCACTACTTATCAAGTGGATGAAGGTGCAGAAATTGAAACATTGGATCCTCGAGATGAGTCGCAACTCGTGAAGGGTCAAGTGGTGGAAGCTACTGAAAACATCATTCTGGACGACGAGCACCCTGATCGAACTACTCAAATAGGTTCATCGTTGGAAGCCTCATTAAAACAGGAATTGATAACTTTCCTTAGAAGCAGAAGGCAAACTTTTACGTAGAGTCATGAAGATATGCCTGGGATAAACCCAAAATTCTTATGTCAAGAGCTCAATGTGAATAAGGAGATCAAGCCTGTGAAGCAGAGAAGAAGAGTATTCAGTCCCAAGAAGAATCAAGCTATACAGGAGGAAGTCGAGAAGCTCCAAAAATCATGTTTCATTGAAGATGTTAAATATCCAAATTGGTTAGCTAATGTGGTAATGGTAAAGAAGAAAAACAAAAAGTGGAGGACGTGTGTGGACTTCACCGACCTCAACAAAGCATGCCCAAAGGATCACTTTCCATTGCCCCGAATTGATCAACTGGTGGATTCTACCTCTGGACACGAGTTACTGAGCTTCATGGATGCTTATTCTGGCTACAATCAAATTAAAATGAAACCTGAAGACAGGGAAAGTACTTCTTTTATTACCCCTAGGGGAACTTATTGTTATAATGTTATGCCTTTTGGTTTGAAAAATGCAGGTGCGACATATCAGAGGCTGATGAACAAGGTCTTTGCTGAACAAATCAGTGACAACATGGAAGTCTATGTTGACGATATGCTGACAAAAAGCAAGAAAGCTACCGATCATCTAGTTGACTTAAGCCAGACTTTTGATCAACTAGATAAATATCAAATGAAGCTGAACCCAACGAAGTGCATCTTTGGAGTACAAGAAGGCATGTTTATCGGGTACATTGTCAATCAACGAGGCATTGAAGAAAATCCTGAAAAGATCAAAGCTCAATTAGGGCTGCGATCTCCAACGACGAAGAAGGAAGTACAGAGTCTCACAGGACGAGTAGCGGCACTCAACCGATTTGTGTCCCGAGCAACTGATAGATGTCTCCCATTCTTCAAGACACTCAGAAAGACTTTTGAGTGGAATGATGAATGCGAGAAGGCTTTTCAAGACTTGAATAGATACTTGGGAGCACCCCCATTGTTGTCCAGGCCAGTGATGGGAGAAAAATTGTACTTGTACCTTGAAGTGTCCGAGAATGCAATTAGCTCAGCGTTGATCAGAGTGGAGAATGGAGTACAAAAACCAATTTACTACACAAGTAAGGCCTTCCAAGGAGCAGAAATCAGATATCCAAGGCTGGAGAAATTGGCACTGGCGCTGATTGAGGCGAGTAGGAGAATGAGGCCATACTTCCAGGCTCATACTATAGTAGTATATACTGATGTGCCATTGAGGCAAGCCCTGCATAAGCCAGAAAAATCAGGAAGATTGATGTACTGGGCAATAGAGCTCGGTGAATACAATATAATTTATGAACCCAGATCATCACTAAAAGGGCAGGCTATAGCAGATTTCATAGCGGAGTTCACATATCCTGAAACCCCCGAGGAGAAAAAGTTGCTCGCTGATCAACCTGTGGATGTTACAGGATCAACAAACACAAGCTCAGACCAATTCTGATTGGTAAAAGGGCATGTGGATGCTATAGGATGTGATGCAGAGATAGTTGTGAGAACTTCGGACGAGGAACAAGAGTTGCTCGCTGATCAACCTGTGGATGTTACAGGATCGACAAACACTAGCTCATACCAACTCCGGTTGGTAAAAGGGCAAGTGGATGTTACAGTATCATTAAATTCGAGCTCAGACCAACTCCGGTTGGTAAAAGGGTAAGAAAAAATGATCGACGAGGAGCGAGAAAAATCCAGGGAGGATGAAAATAAGCAGCAAATATTTCACCGAGGAACACTGACTGATCAGAAATTTGAAGACAAGTTACCTATATGGAGGCTATATGTAGATGGCTCATCTTGTAATACAGGATGTGGCACGGGGATAGTTTTGAGCACTCCGGACGAGGTCGACATGGAATACGCCTTGCGTTTCCAATTCAAAGCTTCCAACAATGAGGCTGAATATGAGGCCATGATTGCAGGACTTAATTTGGCAAAAGTTATGGAGGCGCAGCAAGTTATGATCTTCAGTGACTCTCAACTGATTGTAAACCAAATGATGGGAGTATATGCAGTTAAAGGAGAATTAATGATCAAAAATCATGCAAAGGCAAAGGAGCAAGTGTCAGAATTTGCCGCTATTCAGCTGGTCAGAATACCAAGAATGGAGAATGCGAGAGCAGACGCCCTAGCTCGACTAGCATCAGCAACTCGCACCGAGTTACGAAGAACAATCCCAATTGAAGTGTTAGCTGGTCGGAGTATAGATGAAGATCTGACGATGAACTTTATCACCCTTGATTTAGGTCCATCTTGGATGGATCCCATCAGGGCGTATATCAAGGAGGGAGAATTGCCAATTGACAAGCTCGCAGCCAAGAAATTGAAGTTTAAAGCTGCTCGGTATGTATTAACTAATGGTGTTTTATATAGATGAGGAATTATGGCAGGTTTGCAGAGATGTGTACATCCCTCCGAGGTAAAAGAATTAGTTGAAGAAATCCATGAAGGGTCTTGTGGAGCACATGTAGCAGGTCAGATGCTTTTGCAAAGGGTGATGACGCAGGGATACTACTGGCCAACGATGAGGGATGATTGTATATCCTATGCCAAGAAATGTGACAAGTGCCAGCGCTTTTCCTCCATTCGAAGAACTCCACAAGCATTGTTGACACCCATAACTTCCCCTTGTCCATTTTCCATGTGGGGAATTGATTTGGCTGGGCCACTTCCAACGACCCGAGGAAGGTTCAAGTATCTCATCGTCGTAGTGGATTATTTTACTAAGTGGGTAGAAGCTGATCCACTCATTGACATGACGTACGAGAAGGTATACCAATTTGTTTGGAAGAATATCACTTGTTGATATGGTCTTCCTCATGCTTTTATCACAGACCATGGAACACAATTTGATAACGAGGAGTTTGCCGCCTATTGTCATCAATCAAATATTTTGAAGGTTCACTCAGCACCAGGCCATCCTCAAAGCAATGGACAAACTGAAGTGACAAATAGAACGCTGCTGAACGGTTTGAAGAAAAGATTGGATGATGCGAAAGCAAACTGGATCAACGAGTTACAATCAGTACTCTGGGCTTACCGAACTACTCCTCGAGTAGCAACTGGAGAATCACCATACATGATAGCGTTTGGAAGTGAAGTTGTCATACCTGCCGAGTTGGGTCTCCCAACACACAGGGTGCTAAATTTCAATTCCCATGTCAGCGATTTAATGAGAAGGCTGGATTTAAACATGCTCGAGGAAGTTAGAGAAGAAGAAGCCATTAGAAATGCTGCTTACCAGCAGCGAACAGCTTTGTTTTACAACAAGATGGTGAAGAAGTGCGACCTGAAAGAAGGAGACTATGTGCTGAAGAAAGTAATTCAAAAGCATAACAAACTGGAGGCAAACTGGAATGGACCATACCGAGTTACAGAAGTTGTTCGACCAGGAACTTATCGAATAGCCACTTTAGAAGGCGAGGAGTTTAAGAATGCATGGAACGCAGAGCATCTGCGTAAGTATTATCAGTGATGTATATGTAACACAGTTCCATCAGTATGAATAAAATGAAGATATTCTGCCAAAGTCTCTCCTTTTATTTAAAATTTTTTGGGGAATACTAGTGCTACGCACTACTCGGCAAAGCTCGGCAGACTACTCAATGAAATATTCCAAACTGTACCAAGTATGGTTAGTCGGGGATAAAAACCCACTAACTGTAGTTGGTCGACGAGGAGAAATATTCCTAAAAATGCCAACCTGTTTGGCTAGGAAACGAAATATTCCAAACTGTACCAAGTGTGGTTGGTCGGGGATAAAAACCCACTAACTGTAGTTGGTCGACGAGGAGAAATATTCCTAAAAATGTCAACCTGTTTGGCTAGGAAACGAAATATTCCAAACTGTACCAAGTATGGTTGGTCGGGGATAAAATCCCACTAACTGTAGTTGGTCGACGAGGAGAAATATTCCTAAAAATGCCAACCTTTTTGCCTAGGAAACGAAATATTCTAAACTGTACCAAGTATGGTTGGTCGGGGATAAAAACCCACTAACTGTAGTTGGTCGACGAAGAGAAATATTCCTAAAAATGCCAACCTGTTTGGCTAGGAAACAAAATATTCCAAACTGTACCAAGTATGGTTGGTCGGGGATAAAAACCCACTAACTGTAGTTGGTCGACGAGGAGAAATATTCCTAAAAATGCCAACCTATTTGGCTAGGAAACGAAATATTCCAAACTGTACCAAGTATGGTTGGTCGGGGATAAAAACCCACTAACTGTAGTTGGTCGACGAGGAGAAATATTCCTAAAAATGCCAACCTGTTTGGCTAGGAAACAAAATATTCCAAACTGTACCAAGTATGGTTGGTCGGGGATAAAAACCCACTAACTGTAGTTGGTCGACGAGGAGAATTTATCGACCTTGGTTGGTCGGACACATTTTAAAAGACAAAAATTTACCAAGTATGGTTAGTCGGGGATAAACTCTCACTAACCGTAGTTGGTCGACAAGCATAATTTAACAACCTTGATTGGTTGATACTCGTCACTTTATTATTAAGTGATCGAGCGATATTATTGAAACTTGGAATTTTTTAATTATTACTGAATTGGTCGACGAACATCACAATATTGTTATTTTTAACAGATATGCATAAATGTAAAGTGTTGATATTTACAAGACAATAGCAATTAAGATTTGCAAACAGAAATGAAAGTTTTTCATTAAATTCGAAATAAATTACATTGATGATAAAATGAAAGTTACATTGATATGTATGCTAACTATTACATCAAAAATTTATATTCTACTGGTCTTTTCCCCTCAGCTTTTGATGCAGGTTCCTCGCCAGCAGGCGGATCATTTAAAGACTGAGGAGAATTGATAAAGTTCAAATCCTTCAGCATCCTGACGTTCATCACAGAAGGTCGATCTACAAGATGCTCGGGACGAGATACCTCGACTGGAGAGTGAAGATTGTAGTCATCGAGGTACTTTGAAATTAAGGTCCGAGGAATGGCATGAGCTGGGATCCATTCCATGTCCAAATTGTACGGTGGCACAGGCAAGTCGAGCAACCCGAGATCATGGTAGTCCCACAGATAGTGTCCTTATTCGAGCTTCAGCACACCTAAGGCATTTAGCCAGCCTTGTTTGTAGCCCTCATTGCTGGCATTATGGATACGATCGTCCAAGTGGAATAGTGCTTCGTTGTATCCAGCCATCCAGAATTCCCTGGGCTGTTTGTGGAATTGATATGTTAGCCTTTCCAGCTGCTCATGGAGACTCTTGATGAAAATATCCATATTCTCCAAGATGGACTTCTGTGCAGAGAGCTGTTTTTCCAAGTCCCTAATCTTCTTTGACATATCAGATAACGCCTCATTCTTCTCCATTAGTTGGAAGGCCTGGTTCTCTAAGGCAGATGCTGTCCTCTGTTCCTCGACAAGAACCCGAGCTGCTCTTACTCGTACCCGAGGAGCTCTTTCTCATCCCCGAGGAGACGTGGAAGGTCCCGACCTCCTCAAGGTATCCAATTCGTCCCTTAATTTGGCATTCTCAACCTCTAAGAATGAAAATCCCTCGTCAGTCACTGGGATTAGGGTTGTTGAAGAAGAGGCTGCAGACTTCAATTGTGATAGCTTTTTCTGCAAGTTGTTGTTTTCCTTTTCCAGCAGCTCGGCAATCTGTCTGCATTCCTCGACCTCGCGCCTCAGGGTTCTCTCCCTTACATCATAACCAGCAAAAAGCTTCTCGTAGCCCTTGTCAGCAACGATCAGCTTATACTTCTTCTCGTAACTCTCATACAACAAGGCAGTTGATTCCTTGTATTGATTCTGAAGGTCTTCGAGGGTGCACTGGAGATCCTCGATCATTTCATAGTAAGCCACATTATTGGCTACCACTCGATCAAGCAGACACTTCAGTTACTGATATGCTTCCACTACCTGTTCTCAAGCATCCTGGCCAAGGATGTCGGCAACTTGTGCAGCACTTAAGTCTGTGTGACCAGCCTTAAAGTACTCATTGCACTGTTGCAACAACTTTGTATCATGGGCAGATAGCAGATCCAACCTGGCCAGAAACTAGTAGAGAAAGAAAAGCAATCATCAATAAGAAGAATAAGCAGAGTATGAATGAGAGATGAACAACAGTATGCAAGAAAATTCGAGTTTTATTAGATCATAAAATTCAGAATTACAAGTGCTAGATTATATTTGACAAAGAAAGAAAAATATAAAAGTAAGCCCGAACAACACTACACCTTTTTCTTATCTCCCAAAACCTTCTCGGGGGGTTGGGAAGAGGAGGCAGGTTGTTCGGAGCGAACTGTGGGCTGTTCGGAGAGCACCAGCTATTTCTCGGAAGAAGAAACGACTTGCTCTGCAACAGACTGGATGGATGGGGGTGATCTCCCATCACCATTGAAGACTCCTCAGAGGTAGCTTCGTCCTCTTCTAATTCTTCTGGAGTAGGAGGGGGACCAGGGATGTGTCTTTGGAAGAGCTCGGATGACTCGTCGACCTTCATTTCCTGAAGGGCAACAACCCATCCATCCCTAAAATACTTTAGACTTCCATAGTCCACTTGAGATACCATAGCAGCACACCCCTTGTTCCACCCCTTGTCCCAGCCAGAGCTGAAGGACTTCTTCACAACAGTTTTCCTCTCGGTCTTCTCCAAGGCAAGCTTCTCGGACAGCAGGTTCTCAGCATCCTTCAATTTATTTTCTGCCTCCTCCTTCTGCCGACCTACTTCCTGAAGCTGGCCCAACCTCTCCTCAGCAGCCTTGAGTTTATTTTCCAGCTCTCCAGCAGCTTTGAGCTTCTCTTCGAGCTCTTTATTTGCCTTCTCCAAGGCATTATTTTTCTTCTCCAACTCTTTGGAGGCTTCAACAGCTCGAGCTTTATCCTGCTCGGTGGAGGCAAGCTTCTTCTCCCAGACAGCCTTATCAGTGGCATATGTCTGGCGAGAATCTGCCAGAGATTTTTTAGCTTCCTCCAAAGCTCCCTCCACGCTGGACGAGGAGCAAGAAGCCTTAATCGCTTCATCCTTCTTCAGGATTATGTTGAAGCAGCTCGTCAACTGTGAACAGAAAAAGAAAGCAAGTTAGAAACATAAATGACAAAGGGAATATGAAAAAATTCTAAGATACTTATAGAAGCAAGGTGATGAGCAGCTAGTGAGGTAACCATATCCCGAGTAAGGTTTTCTTCGGTACCTTGAACCTCGGGAATAGTCAAGGGCTTCACCGAGCTCATGGCAGAGCTCGGAGGTACAAAAGTGGGAACTATAATCCCAGCAGCTGGGGGTTGAGTAGTGGTGTGAGCCAAATTGATCGAGGAGCTTTTCTTCAGCCTCCTCGGGGGAACAGTTACAGATTCAAACAAGGAAGAACCCTTGGTCGGTGATATCACAATCACCTCTCCAGGAGAAGCAGACCTGCTCGGAGCCACTGCGGGCTTCTCGGCGACTTTAGCAGGAGAAGCTGGAGGAGCTGCATCAGTCTTCTTTGTCCCCTCCTTTGGGAGATCAATCTTAATCCTTTTTACCTCCCCAGAACCGGAGTCAGTTTTCTCAAACAGAGCAGGAGTTCTTCTTTTCTTCATCCTTTCGCTCAAAGGAATATGAGATTCAGGCGAAGAACTTGCAGAGGCTGGTACTGGCTCTGCTTCACTGATCACTGGACGAGCAGTGAAGGAGGTTGTGTAGCTCTTGTACTGGAGCAGATACGAAGCCGACCTGATGTGCTCGTCGGCAATCCTTTGATGCAAACCCCAGATAAGTCCCAAATGCCTTATATTTACATCTGTTTCTCTTGGGCACCTTCTCTTACTATCAACTGCAAATAAACAAACATTGTTATCAGTGACACATTTTATCAAATACAAAACAAACATGATTTCAAAATAAATAAAATAAAATAAAAATAACGTATCCCATTGCCATAAGGAGGGCATCTGGGACCCTGGTAAACCTCATATTCGGTTAATGGAGGGTGTTGCCAATTTTTTACGACAACCCCGTGTTCAAAATAATCCCTATTGGCATCAGGGAGATTGACTACTAAGGCTCTATTTATAAACCTAGTTTTTAAATAATAAATATTATCATTAGCTGCCCATCTATAGCAGTACATGATTTCTAGAATTCCTATACGAGTTCCATGCACTTGATTTCATTTATGCACCTCATTAACTATTCTCCATGTGTTGGGGGCCATTCGTGCAGGAACAACATCAAAGTACTGACAGAATTTCAGACACAAAGGATTTGGTGGAAAACAAAATCCACACTCAGCAAAAAAGAGACCGGGGAACCAATGTCCCTCGGCCAAATTGAAATAATTAGAAGGCTCAGAAAGCTCTTCCAAGACAACCCAAGAGGGAATGGAAAAATCAGATCGAAATTTGTCAAGATATTCAACAGGGTAAACCATGGTGATTAAAAGAAATGAAGAAGAAAGAAGAAGATCTTACAGGAAAGGAGTAGAGCGGATGACGACAGACGATGGAAGAGATGAATACACAAGAGAGTAGAAGACAATGAAAAACTCGAAGATGAAAATTTGAAAAGATAGAAGACAATGGGAGTGTCTGTGAAGTTTAAATACCTTACCTTGGGAACTGGCGAAGTAATGATTACAAAAAAGGATGATTACGTTACTGGAGGCTAAAAGGGCATTAAATATTGGCGCGGGAATCAAAGCGAACAACAGCGGCTAAAAAGACGAAAAGTAACGCGGGAATCGAAGCACGCTGAAAAGTCCAAAAAAGCATGATTCTACGAATTTGGAAGGAGAAATAAATACAAGGGAAATGCTCCTAAAAATCAAGAAGACTATTTAAAGCTACCATATTCCGAGAAATAATGTTTCATACTCCTCAAATTTCAAACTATGAAACATTGGGGGCTTCTGTTGATACCAAATTTAATCTGCTGACGTGGACCAATCATATGAAGACACGTGGCTATCTACAGGGCAATACAAACACTTCCGAGGAACTCCCACGCTCCGAGGAACAAAACTACAGCGAGGAAGACTAGTTCCCCGAGGAACACTGCTTACCCGAGGAACTCACATGCTCCGAGGAACTCATACGCTCCGAGGAACAAACCTCTCCGAGGAACTCTTGAATACCAAGAAGCTTAGGCGGTCCGAGATGCATCTCGAACAAAGCATTAATAGCTGGATAACCAACAGTTCAACTGATTCATTAAATGCTTATCATTTGGACGCGCACGCAAAGAAGGCATTAAATGTATTACCCTTTCATGTGCATATCATTTAATGTATTACCCTTTCACATTACAGCCTCAAGGCTATAAATACATTGTACAATCCTCATTATAAAGGGAGGGACCCCAGACTGGAATTTCTTGAGATAGTTTGTAATCGAGAATTCCCATACAAACAGCAATACCAAAACAGTGGACGTAGGCCATTCTTATAACGCTGAACCACTTTAAAATTCTTTGTCTCATTTATTTATCTGTGATTGAATTATTAGAGTGATCTAATTTTTTACATCAACAGGTATGCAAGTATAATATTGTGGGATGTTATTCTTTCTTGTTGACATGCTTTATTTCATTAATATAATCTCACTCTTACTAAATAGAAATTATGGTCATTTTATTATTATTTTTTTATATAATAAATTTACGTATTCGTGTCCTACATTTGTAAAATAGCATTTTGGCATGTCAAGTCGTGTCGTGTCACGTGCTAGCATTTCATCCTATATGGGCTGCCTAATAATGTTAATTTGGGTCACAATGTTGGCGGAGACAAAATATCATCACGAAAGGGATCAAGATAGATGAGTCAATGCTTATGAAAATTATGCGAAGAAGAGGGAATAAACAAAAATGAAAGATGCATTTAATAGTTCGAGATTGCAAAAAATATGTAAATATATGCAAGTGAGTTCAAGTCTAGTTCTTGCAATAAAGGGAAAAAAAGATTGTCCAAAGTAAAAAAGTGACCCAAGTTCATTGTGTTTTTTTTGTCATTTGGCCTAAAATATTTTTATACCATGTGCCTAGCTCCTCCAAGGATAGCTCCATGTGTTGGGAATATTGCACGGGTAAAATCCAAGACCATTGGCTCTGGGGTTTCCTTGGCATCCTCTAATTCATACATTCTCTACCAGGAGGCACAAAATTAAAATTATAGTAGTAAAAACTACCTAACTTTTCAAAACAATTGCAATCACTAGCCAAAACAGGCATACCATTGTTCCTAAAGATATCTGCAATACGAATTTCTCAGAATTATAACCAAACTTGTTATCAAATTCATATAAACCATCCTTACTGCAAATAATGTACTATGATTTCCTATCTGGTCTCTTAAACTGTCCATTTTTGCTGACCTCAACAAGGGGGAAATGCAGGTTGAACTTTGAGTGAATGTCATCAACTTCTCTTTTGGACTTAACTACGTTGACCGACTTACTAATCGATTCATATGTGACTGATTCAAATCAATATGTATATCGTCGACACCGAACATGCTCAGTAACTCTTTTTTAAACCATTTTTTGTAGTATAACCAAAGTGCACTCTTTCGCTAGATAGGAAACTAAAACAAGTGAAGAAATGAAGGAACTAAAACACCCTATAGCAGTGGTGTTTGATGAATACAAGAATAAACATGACATGAATAAAATTAGAGAGGAGAGACATCAAGAAAATAAAATCATGCAGATGCGGTTTCATATTTTACAACTAAGCAGGACCTTGAATTCGTATGTCATCAATGAATTGTCAGAAAAGGATCAAGTAGGCAATTAAAACAAAAAAACATATATTAATATTTAATCAGTTAATCAGTTAATAACAAAATATTAAAAATAATATCAAGGATTACCTTTTGCCGGTGAATACATACCCCTGTGTGCTACCGCTGCACTGCTTCATGTATGAAACGATGGTTGCATGTTGTCGCTGCTTTCCTTCGACAGGGGATGCATTTGCTAGTGAGGGAAATAAGAGAGGACAGGGGCGGGGCAGGAGATAAGAGGATAGGGGCGAGAGAGAAGAAAAGTCAGGGACTGTCATTGCTCTATTTTGGCAGGGGCCTGCAGCTGCACTAGATACTCGGGAACATGGGTTTCGAGTGTCCTTAGCCCACCTCTTAGATAACTCCATTCCTGTTCCATTACATCAAAATGATCTCAGTATATTTTTAAAAATATTATCACATCATCCTTGCAAAATGCCAGTACATTTCAGTTTTTTTTGTCATTTCACATCATTCATTTGTAATTTCCCAAATGCATAAAACTATGAAATTTACGTGCAAGAAATCACTAAATAAGTGAGGTATATTGCCTCACAGGGGATTACTTTGTAAGATATATACGAAATACACCATGCAATAGGCCACCTTGTAAATTCGTTCTCAGGCAAAAAATCTTCCAATTTTGAGAATTGTTCCCTTAAAATGTGTATGGATACATAAAGAGCAGATGTTTCTCTTGGAAACTCATTGAACATGATAATCGATGTGAATTTTCAAAAGTGAAACCAAAGGAATCCAATATGATACCTTTCCAAGATACAAGGTAACTTTCTCTTCACAACTGTGGTGATGCAAGTAGGTCACTAAGTCAAGCCACATAACAAAAGTTTGCAGTTGAATACAATAGTTTAGATAAGACTTCAACAAGAAAAGTTATGATTGGATCTATAGAAGAAAACTTGAACTAAGAGGGAAACGAATTAGAATAACTACTAGCTAGGCATTAAAAACCAAAAAACTATTATGAAGGCTTCAAGCTATTAAACTATTATGCAGACACAAGATATTTTTATGTCAAATGACCATGGTAAGAACATTGTAAGTTGTTGTTTTCATCGATTCTACCTTCTAACAAGGGAGGGAGACGGTTGGGACATTTTTATCAAAGGAAACTCATTCAGAAGTGGATTTACTATGTTGGAGGCATTTTATTTATATTTGGAGAAAAATAATCCCAAGTGGATAATTCAAATTTTATGCTCATCAATTCATGAAACACAATTAGTAATGAACATATGTAAAATGACTTTTAGGTGTTGATATTCTCATTATTTCCATACACTACTTCTCTAAGAAAATGAAATATGAGACATTAAGTTAAACAGTGACCGTTCAATGGATAAGGTTACACATTGAGCATGCAGAACTGTTATAAAGAACAACATGCCATAGAGTAGCAGAGGAAGCATGCAAATCCTGCAACTAAAAAATGAAGTTACACAGTTACTGTGGGTACCTCGATTAGCTATTCCGGCCCAAACAAGTATCCCAATTAAGTCCGGCCCAAAGTCTAGAGGCCTCGCGCTATAGCTGATTCAGTTGTGACCTATTCAATTCCTAAAATCTCTCAAGGAGATATTCTAAGTATTATGGGCTAACGTGGAGGAGTCCAACACCCCCCACTCTCCGAGAAACAACATGTATATATTAAACCCTCAGCCTAGGGCAAAGGGCATGTATTCTTTTCTGTAAACACTCCCTCAGAGTAAAGAGAAATAAAATACTAAGAGCAGGTATATCTTGTGTTATGTGTGATTGCGATTCTTTCAAGTTATTTATTTATTCTGATGATTGCCTTTGCTTGTTATT
Source organism: Sambucus nigra (assembly GCA_949130495.1). NCBI lineage: Eukaryota > Viridiplantae > Streptophyta > Magnoliopsida > Dipsacales > Adoxaceae > Sambucus > Sambucus nigra. The sequence continues at coordinate 37,336,464 of OX422211.1, forward strand.
TTGTGCTGAGTTTAATTCTCACCAGAATTGGCGCCATTTGTGGGAAACATTTATTTTCCTATATAAAATTCTTCACCAATAAGAATTTGGAACGTTAGGACACATCATCAATGCCCCTCAAGCAGGGGATATTCAAGAGCAACATGCACCTCACAGGATCAGATCCAAAGTTCAACGTTTAAATCCTAGGGCTCGCCTAGAACGGAAAGCTTCGGAGGAAAGGCAAGGACCAGTGAGGTCCACACAGGTCTCTAAGCTAATCGACGCCTATGAGGCCAGGCTCCAAGAGCAAGAGGAGGCCACTCATAAGCAGGAATCTCAGAATGCTCGTCTCAAAAGAAGATTGGATTAAATAGAGAAAGAACTCCATAGTAGCACAAGGTAACGTCAATATCGCACTCTTAACCCTCAGGCGTGAAAGTCTCGCAGCCGAGGAAGGATCCCTAGACGTGGATCTCAAATATTTAAGGAACACAGGTCAGATGATGACTTCCTCGAGCAACCGCAACCAGCACGCCGTTACAAGAACCCAGCTCGAGGAAATGATGACATATAAAATTTGGTCCAGAGAGAAATGGATCAGCACCCAGCACATCAGGGTGACAGATCAACCAGAGAGCTAGACAGGTGAGCTCTCAAGACCCAGAAGAAATCCCATTTCTCAAGGGAGATATAAGAAGAAGAAGAAGAAGAAGCTCCCAAAACATTCATGATTCCCAGATTCAAGATCTATGATGTAAAGACTGATCCTATCGACCATGTTAAGTAGTACAGGCACCTTTGGAACCATAAGGACGCATTAATGTGCCAAATCTTTCCATCGAGCTTGAATGATGTGACCAGAAGTGGTTTGAGAAACTCCCTCACATATCCATCAGGATCTTCGAGTCCATGGCAAAGATCTTCACAGCTCGCTTCATTACAAGCAGCTCCTATCTGAAGAGGATGGATGCCTTGTTGATAATAAAGAAAATTCCCTAGGAGAGCCTCAGAGACTATGCAAAAAGATATTGGGAGTTATTCAATGAGGTCGAGGAATGCTCGAAGCAGGTCGATGTGGCATCCTTTAAGATTGGCCTACCCAACTCCTGCCTCTTGAATCAATCCCTCACTAATGGCTCGTATCGAGAAATACGCCAAGGTTAAGGATGTGACCCGCCTCAGTGCAGGGGAGAATGGTCATGCCAATTTTGCCGGCAAGAGTAGTGACAAAGCTGAGAACCAAAAGAAAGGAAGCAAAAATGGGGCAAAAATGGCTCCAAGAGCGGAAACAAAAATGATGCTTCAAAAGCATTTTAGGCAGTGAACACTATTTTTAAGGAACCAATCTACAAGATTCTAGCAAAGATCAAGGATGAGCCATTCGTTAAGTGGCCCAGAAAGATGGGAGGAGACCCCTCAAAAAGTAACAACGCACTGAGATGTGCTTTCCACAAAGAGGGTGGGCACAAAACTAAGCACTGCGAGGCTCTCAAGTCTCACCTTGAAGATATAGCCCAAACTGGACATCTAAAATAATTTGTGGAGAAGAAGGCAGAGAAGTTCGCTGCCAATGGAGACCCGAGGCCTGACAATGTGCTCGAGGAGGATGTTAGCCATGAGTTCGCAGTGATTCATGGGGCATCAAATCTAAAGAAGATTCAAGGAAACTCAGCACAGATGGAAGCTAAAAAGCTTACGATGATAATGCAAGCTTTTCAAATCGATCCAGCTAAAATGCAAGCAGGAAAGCATCGGCGAGCAGATGACGTCGACTATCGCAAACACATTGTGTTCACGGACAAAGACCTAGTGGGAGTAAGGAGCCCACATTATGATGCCTTAATCATTACACTCGGGATAGCTAACTATGATGTCGACAAGTTGCTCATCGAATAGGGTAGCTCATCCGAAGTAATATATCTCGAACTATTCATAAAGTTGAAGTTAAGCGTCGTTGACTTAAAGGAAGCCACTGTCCCTCTAGTTAGATTCATTGGTAAAGTGACCATCCCTTTGGGAAAGATTGTACTTCCAGTAAGGGCAGGAAGTGTGTCCAAAATAATTGAGTTTCTGGTGGTCGACATTGACTCGCCTTACTAGGCCATCCTTGGCAGAGGGTGGCTACATGCGATGAAGGCTGTCCCCTCTACCTACCACTAGAAACTCAAATATGTGACTGACTGAGGAGTGATGGAGATACATGAAGATCAGGTAATGGAGAGAAAGTTCTTTATAGCAGCCATCTGCCCAAAGCCGGAGAAGAAGGCTAGGAGAAGGTTAAAGAACAGGAAGGTGTGATACCTTCCAAATAGCAGTTAAAATATGGAAGACCTGGAGTGGAGGAGACCAGACTCCTCCCCTCTGAGTGGGTCATTGAGAACCTGGAGGAAGTCGCAACCGACGGCAACAAGAAGGATAGGATGTTCTTGATCGAAGCCTCTCTCACGGATCGAGAGAAGAAGGAACTACCAGTACTTTTACAGAATAACTTGGACGTTTTCATGTGGGAACCCTATGAGCTACCTGGGATTGATCCCAGTGTGCTTTGTCATCGGTTGCAAGTTGACCCGACTTCCAAGTCGGTCATGCAAAAGGCACGGTAAACTTCACCCGAGAAGGCCAAGGCTGTGGAGAAGTAAGTGGAGAAGCTGCTGGATGCAGGATCCATATGGGAAGTTCAATTCCCTAAGTGTCTTTCCAACCCAGTAGTGGTCCCAAAAAGTAATGGAAAATGGAGAGTCTGTATTGACTTCACCGACCTCAATAGAGCGTGTCCTAAAGATAATTTTCCTCTCCCAAAGATTGACCAGTTGGAGGATGACACAGCAGATCATGAAAGAATGAGTTTCCTAGACGCCTACTCCGAGTATCACCAAATCCCTCTACACGAGCTAGATCAAGACAAGGCAGCATTCATCACCACCATCGAGTTGTATTGTTACAAGGTCATGCCCTTTGGGTTCAAAAATATAGGAGCAACCTACCAGCGGTTGGTCACCAAAATGTTTAAAGACCAAATGGGAAACACCATGGAGGTCTACATCGATGATATTCTCATCAAGAGCAGGCATAAATAATAACATCTCTCAAACCTATCAAGGACGTTTGAAATCCTCAGGAAATACCGAATGAAGCTTAACGCAAGTAAGTGTTCCTTCGGTGTCCACTGAGGGAAATTTCTCGAGCACATGGTTAGCAAGAGTGGCATTGAAGCCAACCCAAACCAGATTGATGCCATCAATAGGGTGAAGCCCCCCCCCCCCCCCCGGTAATATAAGAGACGTGCAAAAGCTCACAGAAATTCTCGCCGCCCTAAACCGATTCATCTCAAAATCATCCGAAAGATGCCATCCGTTCTTCCAACTTTTGAAGAAAAGAAAAAATCTAGAGTGGAATGAGGATTGCTCAAAGGCGCTAGAAGGACTCTCAAGACTTACCTCAATACACCACCGTTGCTTGTAATCCCTCATGAGAATGACTCTCTATACCTTTACCTCACTGTTTCCAGTCATGCTGTTAGTTCTGCACTAGTATGCGAGAGAACAAGGATCCATCACCCAGTCTATTATGCAAGCCAAAACCTCTTGGACACCGAACAGCGGTACTTGCCCCTAGAAGAGTTGGATTTTGCACTAGTAGTAACCTCGAGGAAATTGAAACATTACTTAAAACCTACTCCATCATCATCCTTACATCTCACCCCTTAAAGCAGTCCTACGAAAAGCAGATATGTCTGGTAGACTATCAAAGTGGTCAGTCAGGCTTGGGCGATTTGACATCCAGTTTCAACTAAGGAATGCAATCAAGGGATAAGTCCTCGCCGACTTCATCGCAAAATTTATAGGAGAACAACCTTGCAAAAAACTTCAACCTATTAGTCAAAGGAAAAATCCCTCGACACAAGGTTTTTGGCGACTATTCGTTGATGGAGCGTCTAACTCCAGAGGGACAGGAGTGGGCATCGTGCTAGTTACCCCTGAAGATGCAATCATCAAGAAAGGAATCAGCCTTGGATTTGAAGCCTCCAATAACGAAGCAGAGTATGAAGCACTGATAGCAGGCCTACAGAAGGCACAGGCGCTCGAGGGAAAAGTAACTCCATGTGTTCGGCGACTCATAACTGGTATCCAATCATATAAGTGGAGACTTCAACGCGAGGGATGCGAGAATTTTGGCCTACCTCTCCACTCCAAAGAAATTAATGTCTAACTTCAAACAGGTCAGCGTCCAATAGTTTCCCAAAGGACAAAATAATCATGCTGATGCCCTAGCGTCCTTGATCTCAGCGATCAGTTATGACCTGGAGATAACAATTATAATCAACTTCCTTGCCCAGTCAAGCATTACCCAGGTCGAAAAACTACCAAACATAAGTCATGTTCTCCAGATTGAATTAGCCCCCAGTTGAATGGATCCCTTAAGGGATTATTTAAAAGATGGTGCCTTGCCAGACGATAAGAAGGCCGCTCATCAGATAAGAGTCAAAGTTGCTCGCTTTCACTTATCTCCCGAGGGAAAACTGTATAAGAGATCTTTCACCACTCCTTACCTACAATGCATTCATCCGAAGGACGTCAAGAAAGTTCTGCACGAGCTCCATGAGGGAACCTATGGGAGTCATATTGGGGTCAGGTCGCTAGCTTTTCGAGCAGTGAAGGAAGCCTACTGATGGCTATATACAGAAGGATACTGGTGGCGAAAAATGTCAACTTCACGCTCTTATGGTTCACCAACCGGCGAGCAACCTAAAGTCACTTACTAGCACATGGCCTTTCGCCCAGTGGGGAATGGACATCATAAGCCCCCTTACTACTGCTTCCAATAATCGTAAGTATTTGTTGGTCGTGAAAGACTACTTCACCTAATGAATAGAGGCAGAACCGCTGGAAAATATTAGAGATGCGGATATGATAAGATTTATATGGAAGAACATTATCACCTGCTTCGGGATCCCTAGGACCATCATCATTGATAATGGAATCCAGTTCGAAAGTGGCCTCTTCCAAGGTTTCTATAATGACTACGGGATCAGGCACCATTTCAGCTTAGCGGCATACCCTTAGAACAATGGACAAGTTGAAGCTTCCAATAAAACAGTGATTTATGGATTGAAGAAGAGATTGGAGGAAGCCAAAGGGGCATGGGTGAGCGAGTTGACACACATCTTATAAGCTTATCTCACTACCCCACGATGAACAACCGGGGAAACACCATTCACACTTACATATGGTATGGAGGCAATCATTCCCTTAGAAGCTGGCCTCCCCACCATGAGGTCCACCCTAGTCGACCAAGGCCAGAATGCTCGCTGAACTTGACCTAGCTGAGGAACGAAGAGAGCTAGCTCTAGTAAAACTAGTATGCTATCAGCAACAGCTAACAAAGCACTATAATAAGAAGGTCAATCCGATATCATTCCAAGTTGGGGACTATATCCTAAGGAAAGTTCTTGGTAGCGCAGTAAAACCATCAGATGGCAAGCTAGGACCAAACTAGGAGGGGCCATTCAAGGTGATAAGGAATAACCTACAAGGAGCCTATCACTTAGGAACGCTGGAGGGCAGGGAGATACCTCGAGCTTGGAACCTAGCCAATTTAAAGAAATTCTACTTCTAGTTTTCTGTGTTGATCTTTTATTAAAATGTTAAAATTTACAATTCATTTTCGATTAATAAAAGATTTTTTGCCAGTGGCATTCTACAAAATGTTGATTTTGTCTCAAATACTTTATAATTTATGCAACTTTTCCAAGTTACAGGCTCTCCTCTTAACATATAAAAGCGGTCATCAAACACGAAAAACCTCCTAGAATTTCCCCTGACAATATATGAAGCCCTACAGGGAACCCTTAGGTAGCTCGATCAACTCAGGTTGGTCACTAAACTATATTTGGCTCCAAAAACCTGCTCGGATAGAACATCCAAAACCAAGTGTGTCCTCGCCATTGCCACACTTAGGCCTAAGGGAGTGTGAAGACACAACCTAAAAAGTAAAGTGAGGTGGAACGGTATCTTATAAGCATACTGGACTGGGGGGATACTCACTCAATAAAATAACTCTGCCTATATCAAATTTAGTCGGCGAAGAAGCTCCCAAGATAGTCGAACAAGAAATCAATGAAGTAAAAAATACACGTGTTTAGTCGGCAACTCGCCCAAAACATAATTATTTTATTACATCATTGCATATACAGAGTTATATGTGCTGAATAAAATAAATCCTAATGAGGAATAGATCGTCGAGCAAGATAGTCAGCCACTTACGCTCTTCGGCCATCATATGGGTGAGGAGCTAATTCCTCCTCGACTTCATTTGAATCTGGCTCCAATAGCTACCTGGGGATAACATCTATGGGGACCCACTGATCATCCCTCTTGAATGGGTTAGGCATCAAAGTTCAGGGGGAGATCTCATGAAGATACCAAAGAACAGAGTTCCTAGGAACCTGCAACTCCCTAAGAGCACTCAACCATCCTCTAATAATGGATAACTCTTCAACTTTGCCCAACTTGGTCGGAGCATCGGTCCAACCTTGATTGTAACCATCACCCCACACTTGTCGAGGACCTTTCTTGAACAGATGCCTCAACAAGGTAACATCCCTTTGAAGATCGACAGCTATCACGTACGCCCGACGAATATAACCTTGGAGCTCGACAATCTCCCTAGCTGAAACTTTATCATCAGTACCAGCTCACGATCCAGCCGATGAAGAGGAACCACGTAGAACTAGAGGAAAAATGCTAGGCGCATTATCCCTGAGTCGCGAGACTTCTCTCCTTAGAGCTTCGTTCTCTTGCTGAAGTACCTCTCCAACCTGATTAACCTCGTAGGCATCCAGGAGCTTGGCCTTCAGATCATCCACCTCTTCTTGAACAGAAGCGTCGATTTCCTCCATCTCTTGGAGCCTGTCCTTTAGCTTAGAAACGAGCTCTGACTGGTCCTTATACTCTCTATTCCTTGACCGAAGAGACTTTCATATCCTTACGAAGGCTCTACGGACTTGATTGCTTGCATCAGGTCCAAGAATCTTTCCTAATTGAGAGGTAGCAGGAATATAATCCTCAATATCGATGAGCTACAAACCATATAAGCATTAAAAAAGAAAGTAAATCAGTATGCGGAAGGAAATTGAATTTAATTTCATTTAAAGAAGGTTAAGAGTACATCAGCAAATAGAAAGAGTGATTAAAGTATTAAAAAAAATACAAAGTGCTCCCTAAAGAAGACTAGATGGCAACCTCATCTGAGGTCGCTAGTTGCTTCCCCTTATCTACAGCAGCAGCAACTCCAGGCACACCTCCTTCAGATGGAGCAATTGCCATCCCCTGATCAAGGGGAGCATCAACAGTGATATGGTAACCTTCATTGGTAGCAGGGAGAGGCACCTCATCCATGATAGGCTTGGGACCAGGGTCATGCTCATCAAAGAGGGTGGAGTCAATACCCACCTCGGCAGCGAGTAAGGCCTTATCCCAACCCTTTTTAAAATTGAGATGACCAATATAACCAATCTAGGCCTTAGCATCCTCATACGCTGTGACCCATCCAGCATTGTACGTTCTCTCTTTAATGGTGGCCGCCTCAGATTCCACCTTCTTTACCTTTCCAGCAAGCACCTTATTCTCCTCCGCCATAACTAGCTTACTCATGTAGACCAAGTCATCGGACTGCCTCATCTCTTTGAGCTACTTATTTATCGCCTCTTTCACTTTATTGGCTTGGTCCAAGGCAAGGTTAGAAGACTTTTGAGCAGAACTGGTAATCTTCAAGATGGCCTCCAACTCAGCATTCTTCCTTTCTAGCTCGGTGTTCCTCCTCACCAGCTCGTCGCGACTGCGGTAGAGGACAGTGAAATCAGACACAAACTGTAGGGAAAAGGAAAACATCAGCAGAAAAAGTATTAAAAGAATAATTACAAGAGAAAAAAAGTGAAAATAGTCTTACTAAGGCTAGCCCCTAACTCGCCTTCAGGGCTAGCTGTCGGTCCCTACGTTTGTCGACCTCTAGCGATCATCTGGAAGCACTTCCCTCTTAAGCACCGTCGGAGCCAACTGAGGGGTAAGAGCACAAAATCCCCCTCAGCCAGAGCAGACACAGGTACTAGAGAGTTCCCCGCCTTTGTCCATACCTCTTCTCTCCTTCCTTCTCCATTTTCTCCCTCTCTATCCTTTTTCTCTCTTATACCTTCCTGTTCTCCTCTTCCTTCTTTCTCTCCCTCTCTCTCACTATTTCCTACTCTTTTTTCTTCCTCTCCTTCTCGTGAGTAACATTCTGGGAGCCAGTTGCGGCATCCCCAATCCCAGAATTTTTCTTCTTCAATCGGCGAGAAATAAGCGCATTGTCTTCATCATCATCTCGGATCAAATTCTTCCTAGGAGGAGCCATATCTTCCTCACTGGAGCTACTTGATTCCCCTGAAGACTTCTGAACCTATGAACCCTCATCCGAGATGAAATACTCTTCGCTACTTGAGTTGTCCTCACTGTAATCACCTTCAGCACCGCCCCTGTTATCCCCCTCACTCTCCTTACCAGAGCTGCTTTCCTCCTCATCCAATTGGATTGGGTCGACAGCAACCTCTTCTGTGATGTCTAGCTAAGGAATGCTATCCACAAGTCGTGCAATAAAATTGGACCAAATGTTCTTGTATTCCAGAAGAAATTCATTTAATGGAGGATGCTAACCGTCAACTAAGAGTTCCTTGATGTTCTAAGCCTTAACTAGCTCAGCTGCTCGAATCTCATTGAGAGAGGGTTCTGAGTTCTTTGACTTAGCTAAAAAAACAAAGAGAGAAAGATATGAGAAAGACCATAAATTAACAGAGCATCAATGAGTAGAACAAGAGCTATGCCTACCTATATATTCATCCCCATAAAAGGGAATCATGTATCTTTCAGACCTCGACCCTTCAGTATAGGGAGGGAGTTGCTAATTTCTGGCAATAAACCCCTCATGCCAGTAGTCTATGTGGGAATCAAGTAGATTCACTAACAATACCCTATTAGGACTCCTAGTTTTGAGGTAAAGAAGACCAAATCTTGTTCGAGAAAAAGAATAGCAATAGAAAATTTCAGCTAGCCATAGATTGGTGCCATATAGCTGATTAATTATATTCACATCATTTACAATTTTCCAAACATTTGGCGAGTACTGTGCAGGAACTATATTGAAGTAACTAAAAAAGTGCAAAAACAAGCAATTTGGGGGAACAGTAAGACCCCCCTGGGACAACAAAAGAACATGTATCTAGTGACCATCCTCAATGTCTCTGACATTACGATGAACAGGGGCACATTCAACCTATTGACTATTTTCATCCTCAGTTATCGACTTATTGCCTATTTTTGTCATCAAAAAAGAGAAACCCTAGTATCGAATATGAAGAAATTCCAGTAGAAAAAGAAAAGATAAAGGAGTGAGAAAAACTTACAAAGTAAGAGTCAGCTTGAGACGATGCAAAGTCGCAAGCAGGGATGATGAGAAAATAAGAAAGAAGCTTAAAGATGGAATACGAGACCTGGGAGTGAGAAAAAAACAGTGAAAGCTTGGAGAAATCCAGAGAATGCGAACAAATCTGAAGCGAAGTTCAGGGGATGACCTCTCCAAGATGATTTAAACCTTTTTAATTATAACGTACAGGAAACGAAGCAATCTGCCTCCTAAATTAATTCGAGAAGGATGCATCAATCCCAAGGCATTGCACGATTCAAAAAATTGCCATTAAGATAATCATTTAAAATTATTGATCCCAAATTATGACCCAAAAATTTTAGGGGCAATTGTGGGTACCTCGATTAGTTATTCCGGCCTAGACGAGTAGCCTAATTAAGTTCGGCCCAAAGTCTAGAGGCCTTACGCTATAGATGATTCAGTTGTCACCTATTCAATTCCTAAAATCTCTCTTGGAGATATTCTAGGGATTATGGGCTAACGTGGAGGAGTCCAGCACCCCCCACTCTCTGAGAAATAACATGTATGTATTAAACCCTCAGCCCGGGGCAAAGAGCATGTATTCTTTTCTTTAAACACTCCCCTGGAGTAAAGAGAAATAAAATAATGAGAGCACCACCGTGGACATAGGCCTTATTGTTGAACCACATATATCTTGTATTGTGTGTGATTCTGATTCTTTAAAGTTCTTTATTTATTCTGGTGATTGCCTTTGCTTGTTATTTTATGTTGAGTTTAATTGTCACCACAGTTACCATTCATTGATTTTATAGCTTCAAACTCTTTAAACAATGATGAACATCTCAAATTAAATAGTATGGATTGGAAGAGTAAAATTCACACTTGAGGAAGCAGAGACTTTACTGTGTTAATATTTGAACCTCGATTTTGGAACCTTAATGTCAGAATTTACTCTCCAGCTCCCACAGACTGCTAAAAAGTCAGGTAGTTCTCCTTTGGATCATCACACCAAATTTGAGGGGAATCGTTGTTCAGTTACTTAACTTTAGGATGTTCATCATTAATAACCAACCTCCTTTGAACAAAAGTAAGAGTGGTCTCAGCTTTGATGGGCCTCTTCTCAGCACGCCTCCAAAGAGACTATTCATTCATCAATTGAAGTGATTACATATCATTAACTTCATTTGACTGATAAATGGCATCAATAGCTCCAGCTAACGAGGCTAGGGGATTCAAATCTCAGTACAAATAATCAACAAGTGTATATCAGTTTTAGGTTAAAATAGGGTGTTAAAGATAAAATGTGCAAAACCAAATAATAAAATGGCTTTAAAGGGACATAAACTTCTTAAGAGTGACCAATGTAACTTGTAGGAAGTTTTTATGTCCTTATTGGACTCTTGATCTAGGTCACTTATAAGAATATGCTTGTTTTCAAATGAAAATGGAGTGTTAAAGCATAAAAAACGCGAAACAATAACAACAAAATGTCCTTAAAAAGGAAAGAACACTTTTGGAGGGACAAATATAACTTGTAAAAAATTGTCCTTTACCTGTCCAACTACAAGTTTAGGTAATTGACATGTATACGGAAGCTATAAATGAAAACAAGACCAAAAAATATATTAAAAGAGACACGAACGCCTCAATATAAATTAATGTAACTTGTAGAAACTAACTGTGTCATTATCTCACTCTAAGATTAACAAATTGACTAGTATAGGAAAAAAATTTGGTCAAAAAGTAAAAGTAAGCATCCAAATGGTTCGAAAATACATGAACAACTTGAAGGATACATATTTAACTTTGAGCAACTAAATGTATCCTTATCGGACTCTCCGTGATATAAATAGATAAGTATACAAAAGAATTGGTTTAAAATGCGGACTTAAAGGTTAAAAATAAAAATAAGCAGTGAAATGTGTTTAAAATGAGACAAACTCCATGAGAGAGACCAACATAACTTCTCTTAATTGACAGTGTCCTTCACGGATTCTTCGTTTAAGTAATTGGAAAGTATATGCAAGTTTTTAGTTATAAAAGGGGTAGTATAGAATGGAAAAGCTAAATAATAACAAAATGGTCCATATAAAAGTACGAAAAGCTCTAGTGGAACCAATGTGATGTTAGAAATTGTTTGTTTCTTTATGAAACTTTCGATTTAAGGAATTTATGAGCCTATCCAAGTTTCAGGTTAAAATGGGTTGTTATGGTGTTAAAATGTAACACTACATTGGGCCTAAAAGAAACATGAGGAGTCAAAACGGACTAATATTACATTTAAGAATTAAATGTGTTCTTATTAGACTCTCACTATAAATAATTGACAAGTTTATATAAGTTCTAGGTCAATACGAGATGTTAAAGATATAATGTACAAAAACAAAGGAAAAATGGTTCTCTCCGGTTGTGTTTTGACTACAGAGAGTTGAATAAAGTCACCATCCGGAACATATACCCATTACCTCGGATTGATGATTTGTTTGATCAACTTAGGGGAGCATCGTACTTCTCTAAAATAGATTTGAGGACGGGGTATCACCAGTTGCAGATACGGGAGTAAGATGTGTCCAAGATGGCGTTCCTAACGAGATATGGGTCCTATGAATTTTTGGTTATTCCCTTTGGACTAACCAATGCTCCTGTCGTGTTTATGGACCCTATGAATAGAGTGTTTCTAGACTTCCTGGACCAGTTTGTCATCGTGTTCATTGATGATATTCTAGTATATTCTCAAACAGAAGCCGATCATGCTACTCATTTGCGGTTGGTCCTGCAAAGGTTGAGGGATCACCAAATATATGCCAAGTTCGAGAAGTGTGGTTTTTGGTTGCAGGAAGTACAGTTTTTGGGTCACATTGTGATAGCCCAGGGTATTTTGGTTGACCCAAATAAAGTTGTTGCGGTGAGGGAGTGGGGTCAGCCCACGACACCTATCGAGATTCGTAGTTTTCAAGGTTTGGCGGGTTATTACTGCCGATTTATCAAGGGTTTTTCCAAACTTGCTAGCCCTTTGATAAATTTAACCCGAAAAGGGGTGAGGTTTGTATGGGATGATTCTTATCAGTTGGCTTTCGATGAGATGAAAGGTAGATTGACTTCTACTCCAGTCCTTGTGTTACCAAGGCCGGGATTAGAATATTTAGTCTTTACCGATGCATCTCTGCAAAGGTTGGGAGGTGTACTTCAACAAGAACGGCGGTCTATTGCTCATGATTCTCGCAAGCTAAATCCCCATGAAAATAATTATCCAGTGCATGATTTGGAACTTGCCGCAATAGTTTTTGCCTTGAAGATTTGGAGGCATTATCTCCTGGGGGAGAAATTTAGTCTTTTCACGGATCACAAATCATTGCAATATTTGTTTTCCCAGAGAGATTTAAATATGCGACAACTCTGGTGGTTAAAGTTTGTGAAAGACAACCAATTTGACATCCACTATCACCCGAGCAAGGCGAATGTGGTGGCGGATGCTTTGAGTCGGAAGCCCAAGGGGGAGTTAGTGGAGGTATGGAAAGCCAAATGAAAGGAGCTTAGTCAGGAGGACACGGTTTCTAGGGCATTTATGTTGGTGTTGACTGTTATGCCTACTATTGTGGCAAAGGTGGTGGAAGCTCAAGGAAGGGATAAAGGTTGTCAAGATCGTATACACTAATTATTAACCGAGTGAGCGGAATCCTACTCAATAAGTTCGGAGGGTGGATTACGTTTCCACGGGAGACCCATTATCCCGGATGAAGGGGATTTAAGATGGGTCGTGATGATAGAATCTCAAGGGTCCAAATTTATAGTGCATCCCGGTAATGATAAGATGTACCAAGACATGCGCTGTCAATACTGGTGGGCGAGCATGAAGCAGAATATTTCTGAACTCGTTTTCCAATGTACTTTTTGTCAATTGGTCAAGATAGATTATCAGCGACCAACGGGATTGTTGCAACCCTTAAAAATTTCGGTGCGGAAGTGGGAACGTATATCGATGGACTTTATCACGGGGTTACCTATGTCGCAAAATGGTCACGGTTCTACTTGGGTTATTATTGATCGTTTAACTAAGTTGGCACATTTTCTACCCGTACGCACCGATTATAATACTGCTCGTCATGCCTGATTATTTATAGTGGAGGATGTTAGACTCCACGCGGTGCCAATAAATATAGTCTCCGACAGAGATAAGATATTTGTTTCCCATTTTTAGTTAAGTTTCCAAGAAGCTATGGGAACCGAATTGAAATTGAGTACTTGTTATCACCCTCAAATAGATGGGCAGACAGAAAGAGTCAACCAAATGTTGGAGGACATGCTCCGAATGTGTGTGCTTGATTTCAAAGGTGTTTGGGAACAATATATCCTTTTGGCCGAATTTGCTTATAATAATTCATAACAATTTACTATTGGAATGGCACCCTATGAAGCACTTTATGGTAGGCCATGTAGATCATCCACTTGTTGGTTGGAGGTGGGGGATAATAAATTTCTTGGACCTAAAATGATCCAGGATACTTCTTCCAATATTGAACTCATTCGAAATTGCATCCGAATAGCTCAAGATCGTCAAAATAGTTACGCCGATTCGAATAGAAGGCATGTAGAGTTGGAAGTTGGGGATCAAGTCTTGGTGCGAGTATCGCCAATGAAAGGTATAAAGCGCTTTGGGAAGAAGGGAAAGCTTGCACCGCGCTATGTTGGAACTTTTCCTGTTATTGCCAAGGTAGGTCCAGTGGCGTATCAAATTGCCTTACCAGAACACTTACAACAACTCCATGATGTATTTTATGTTTCCTCCTTAAAAAAGTATAAGAGGTGTGAAGGAGCCCTTTGGCATATTCCCTTGGAGGATATCGATTTGTAACCCGATATTTCGTATGAAGAACAACCAGTTGCAATCTTAGAGCACGGAGAGCGTAAGTTGAGATCTCGAGTGGTACCCTTGGTGTGAGTTCAAAGGGGTCATCACGACGCCAAGGAATCAATGTGGGAACGTGAGTACGATATGCGGGAAAAGTATTCGCATTTCTTCTTGCAAGGTACGCCTGAATTTTGACGGCAAAATTCCCTCATAAGGGGGGGGGAGTATGTAACAACCCTCGCTTTTAAGAAACTTATTTTATATCAATTTACTGTGTGAAGTAATTATATAAAATTTTGGGAAATGGAGTAAATATTAATTGAATGAGTTGAAAGATAATATTTACTACATTGTTGCATATTTACTGTATATGTGTATGTAAATATCATCATGTTGCATTTCATAGTGTCGCATGCTTTCAACGACACTTATGGTTTAAATGAGACTAGAACTTGAAATGATTTATAAAATTTTTGGATGCCAATTTAGAGGGCGTAGTTAGTTCTGAAATGTGCGAGATAGTCCAAATAAGTGCCATATTTTATTTTTGAGTTTCGGGCACTTTTGACTAGTTTTAACATAAATGCGTAATTATGAGTCCTTTAATGTGGTATTAACCATTTAAGTAGGGAATTTAGACTAAAGTCATGATTTAGTTTTGCGCCTCATTTATTTCTCTTAAGTGTGTATTTACTAACCTAGAGAGAAAGAGAGAGGAAGAGAATTTATAGAGAAAAGAGGAGAAAGGAGAGAGATTGGAGATTTGGGAATTGATCTTGCTTCCATCTTCCAAGAATCTGAGATTTTAACCTCAAGGCAAGTTTTCTAATTGCTAATATATGATTTAAGATGAATAAGTTGTGTGATAGTTGTGTATTGGGATCAAATGAACAAATATGGATTTTATGGATTTTGTGGTGTTGTAGCCCTAATCATAGTTTAAATTGATGATTATGTGGAGTATAGTAGCTGATAAACATGTAGGATGGTTTTGGGTATATTAATGTTGGTTGATGTGTGTAAAAATGGAGGATAAATAGGTTTTGGGGAAAATCTAGGGTTCATAACCCGTAGCCCATTCTTAGCAAATTCGCAGGTGAGAATCGATTCGGCCCTTGAGCGAATCGATTTGCTAAGGGGTCAGATTACAGGTCTGGGGACCCGAATTGATTCGGGTTAAGGCTGAATCAATTCGGTTGAGGCAGAATGTCGGGTTCTTCACCCGACTCGATTCTCTTTGGGCGAATCGATTCGCTACTTGGGGCTAATTGATTCGGCCCTAGGGAGAATTTATTCGAAATCCTGTTGTTTTGAGTTATTTTTCTAACTCAATTTTTATCCTTTTCTTTTAGGCTTAGGACGTAGGAACCTTCTTGTATGAAGTAAAATTAGTGTCCTAGAGTCTTATATTGGGTAGGCAAATACCTTATGTTAGAAGGGGATAGTTAGGACTTATTTGGGGATTGGTAAATTGAAGATTAGGTGTTCTTTTCCCTTACTTCGTTAATGTAATATTTAGGGATGTAGAAATAAATAATTGAAGAGTATTTGTCACATTATTGGGAGATGCTAGTCTTGGTGGTTTATAATAATACCATAAAATGTTTGGAGAATAAATTAAGGGTTTATGATTCATTGAGGTTATAATGATGGCGTGAATTACGTATGGCTCTGGATAAAATGTGATGTATTTATTAAAATGGAAATGAAAATGATAAATAATAATTTACTTAAACACACCTCCTTAAATACTATTATAAGGGAAGTACGCGCATGAGGTGAAGTCCCTTGGCTAGTGAATGCAGGGTGAATATAGTCCTCGGCCATATGACCGGTTATTATGTATGTTGTATTTATTGTGCGATGTGGGGTAATTTCGGGTGTGGTTATGACTCACTCGCAGGTATATGGCCACCTCTCAACGTTGCGTTAGGATACCCAGGTTGTCTTGGTTGATAGGCCCTGGAAGATGATAGTCATTTAGGGGCGCACACAGTGGGGAAACCCGAACGGGAGGTCTTAGAATCGTTATATATAGATGAATATAACTATTCTTATTCAAGTGGGACTTGATTTATGATAAATTCCATAAATAGAAAATAACTGTGATTATGTTTCCTAATGAGAAACGGAACGACAAAATGGAACAGTGTAAATGATGAAGATTTTTAATTAATGATATTCATTCATATCCTCTTTCATAATTAAATTAAACTTACGATCATTTAATTGCCTTAGTTTATGCTTTGAGAGTGTGTGTAGGTATATTCTTATCTTTATCAATCATGATTAACTATTCATAATTGTCATAATCTTTATTCATCTGGTGATCATATAAAATCGGGCCCTAACCCGTTCATATTTCTTGTTGTGCATGAATCTTATATTCCCTCAGGTGCTCCACCGTAAGGACGCCCGTACTGACTTTCCTTTTCAGTGTCATGGTGCTGCAACACCTTGCGGATGTTGCGGGATATTTTGTTGTAGACGCCTTTATTTTTGTATTCTAGTTACGTTCGGGTCCTTTACTCAGGCGTGTGGCCGAAGCTTTTGTATTTTCTTACTGTAATGTATTATGTAACTTAATTAAATTATTGTAACTACTTGTATGAGATTGTTAACCGACAGATTATTCGGTTATTATGTTATATATGTATTGTTCAGTTTTATTCTTGTAGATTTCAGCCACCTTTCTTTTTAAATTGCATTGTTTAAATGTTTTCTTTAACTTATAAAATAAAATTTTTGGCAACCCATTTTTCTAAAATTTTGGGTGGTTATCCCGTATACTTATTGTATTATTGTGATGCTGAGAATGATCCATCTATGATTTCTGTTATTATTGGAGTATCGGGTTGGCCACCACTTATTTTGGTGAGCGGGTTGTCACAGATGTATCAGAGCATTAGGTTATAGAGTCTTTCGGATCTATGCGGGCTTGTCACATTCTACCGTAGCGTTCTTTGATATAGAGCTTAATGTTAGGATTGTATTGTGCCTATCTTTGCGACCTTCTACAATTTAGATTATTTTATATATAAATTTTAACTCTGTTGTTTCTACATCTCAGATTTCGCCTAAGAGAGGTTGCCCCGCTAGAAGGAATGGAGTTGTATAAGAGGAGGTAGGTCCTCCACCGCCACAGCCGGGAACTATAAATGCTACTGAGGTAGCAAATATTGTGGCCCAAGCGGTTAATGCAGCGATGACTGTCGTGGTTCAGCAATTTCCACAAGCTCAACATCAATGAGCTCAAGAGGTACAAGCTCCTGCGGGACCTTCTCCGTGGGAGAGAGATGGAGAGTCCTTTTTAAAGGGCCATACCCCATAATTCCAAGGAGGTTTTGATGTCATAGTAGCTAATCAATGGAAAAAGGATATGTAACGCCATCTACGCATGGTGGAGTGTAGTGAGGAAAGAAAACAAATCCTTGCTACTTTTAAATTAGTTGGAGCTGGACTACATTGGTGGGAGTCGATGACTACGCCAGAGCAGAGAGATGCTATGACCATCAATGATTTATGGGTTCTATTTGATCGAAAGTATTTTCCTCCCGCGGTTCAAAGGGAGATGAGAAGAAAACTTCAAGATGTGGTGCAAGGAGAGCGACTAGTTACAGAGTATAAAGAGGAATTCACTCGGTTAGCTAGTTTTATACCTGACGAGGTGACTCCGGAGGAGAGGAGGATATCCAAATTTATTGGAGGTTTACACTGGAGGATACGGAAACATTTGTTGAGCAATCCAACCTTGTACACTTTTGGAGATGTGATGAATGTGGCGTTAATCCATTGTCAGGAACATTGGTTATATATCCAAAGTGGTAAGAAGGCTTCAGTTTTGGAGCAAGCTGGGAAACCTGGAGGCAATGAGATAGGAGGAGGAGCATTTCCCTCGTCCCAATTTTCGAGAAATAAATATAAATAAAGGGACCCCCAGCAAGGGGACTTGTCTAAATGGCAGCATTTTGGTGGATTTAATATTGGTGGCATTAATATTAGGCACGGTCAAGGTGCCCCGCAACAGCGACAAGTAGGTCGGGGTGGTGCTGGGGGTAGAGGCCATCCAGGCCAAGGAGTTGGGCAGTTTAGAAATAACCGGGGCCGAAATCAGGAGAATATGATGAATCGATGCTTTTAATGTGGAGAGTCGGGCCATTTCAAGAAGGCGTGTCCACAGTTGATTGGGGGACAGATTCCTAGGGTTCCACGGCATCCACAGGTCCAATTGACGCCATAAGTGCCTAATCCAGTTGCCCCTCCACAACAGGGATAGCTACAGTATGGTCGTGTTTACCACATTTAGGATGATATGCTTCCTCCGACCCCGCCAGCGTCGCCAGCTATTGAGGGTAAGTTTTTCATTCAGGTTCATATGGGTCGTGTATTATTTGATACGGGTGCAACACACTCGTTTATTTCTAGAAGCTTTGCTCAGTCTACAGAGTTAATTAAATATGCGTAAAGTACCTTCACTAGTGTTGAATCTTCTATGGGTGATGGTTCACTCATTTTCTTTGTTTATAAACAAATAGGAATAAATCTTGGTAACTTGTGTTTTGAGGCCGACTTGCTCGTTCTTTGATATGGTCGGGTATGATGTAATCCTAGTTATGGATTGGCTAGTGATGTATCATGCGATAGTTAATTGCTATGGGAAAAGTATAGTTTTTGCCATTCCGGGGCAAGAAATGTTTTTAGTGGCTATGCCTCGTTCAGAAGGAGGTACTAGCACATACTTGTACTGTATTGCGGAAGAGACTTCTCGAGCGTAGTTGTTTGCTTAGATTCTATTCCGGTTGTTAGAGATTTCCAAGATATTTTTCAGGAAATACCGAATTTTCCTCCTAGTAGGGAAATTGAATTTGTAATCGATTTAGCGCCGGGAACACGACCGATTGCGAGGGCTCTGTACCATATGACTCCTGTTGAAATGAGGGAGTTAAGGGATCAGATTCAGAACTTCCTAGAACAAGGGTTTATTAGGTGAGCACGTCGTCGTGGGGTGCTCCGGTGTTATTTGTGAAGAAAAGGGACAGTTCTCTCCAGTTGTGTGTTGACTACAGAGAGTTGTATAAAGTCACCATACGGAACAAATACCCATTGCCTCGGATTGATGATTTATTTGATCAACTTAGGATAGCATCATACTTCTCTAAAATAAATTTGAGGACGGGGTATCACCAGTTGTGAATACGGGAGCAAGATGTGTCCAGGACGGCGTTCCTAACGAGATATGGGTCCTATGAATTTTGGTTATGCCCTTTGGACTAACCAATGCTCCTACCGTGTTTATAGACCTTATGAATAGAGTGTTTCGAGACTTCCTGAACCAGTTTGTCATCATGTTGATTGATGATATTCCAGTGTATTCTCAAACAAAAGACGATCATGCTACTCATTTGCGGTTGGTCCTGCAAAGGTTGAGGGATCACCAACTATATGTCAAGTTCGAGAAGTGTGGTTTTTGGTTGCAGGAAGTACAGTTTCAAGGTCACATTGTGACAGCCCAGGGTATTTCGGTAGACCCAAGTAAACTTATTAAGGTGAGGGAGTGGGGTCAGTCCACGACACCTACCGAGATTCGTAGTTTTCAAGGTTTGGTGGGTTATTACCGCCGATTTATCAAGGTTTTTTCCAAAATTGTTAGTCCTTTCATAAATTTAACCCGAAAAGGGGTGAGGTTTGTATGATTCTTGTCAGTTGGCTTTTGATGAGCTGAAAGGTAGATTGAATTCTGCTCCAGTCCTTGCGTTACCAACTTCAGGATTAGAATATTTAGTCTTTATCGACGCATCTCTGCAAGGGTTGGGAGGTGTACTTCAACAAGAACGGCGGGCTATTGCTTATGCTTCTCGCAAGATAAAGCCCCATGAAAATAATTATCTGGTGCATGATTTCAAACTTGTCGCAATAGTTTTTGCCTTAAAGATTTGGAGGCATTATCTCCTGGGGGAGAAATTTAGTCTTTTCACGGACTACAAATCGTTGCAATATTTGTTTTCCCAGAGATATTTAAATATGCGACAACACCAGTGGTTAGAGTTTGTGAAAGACTACCAATTTAACATCCACTATCACCCGGGCAAGGCGAATGTGGTGGCGGATGCTTTGAGTCGAAAGTCCGAGGGGTAGTTAGCGGAGGTATGGAAAGCCAAATGGAAGGAGCTTAGTCAGGAGGACGTGGTTACTAGGTCATTTATATCGGTGTTAACCGTTACGCCTACTATTGTGGCAAAGGTGGTGGAATCTCAAGGAAGGGATAAAGGTTGTCAGGACCGTATACGCCAATTGTTAATCAAGGGAGCGAAATCCTACTCAATAAGTTCGGAGGGTGGATTACGTTTTCAAGGGAGACTCATTATCCCGGATGAAGGGGATTTAAGACGGGCCGTGATGACAGAATCTCATGGGTCCAAATTTGTAGTGTACCCCGGTAATGATAAGATGTACCAAGACATGCGCCGTCAATACTGGTGGTCGGGAATGAAGTGGGATATTTCTGAGTTCGTTTCCCAATGTACTACTTGTCAATTGGTCAAGATAGATCATCAGGGACCGACGGGATTGTTGGAACCCTTTGAAATTCCGGTGTGGAAGTGGGAAAGTATATCGATGGACTTTATCATGGGATTACCTATGTCGTAAAATGGTCACGATTCTATTTGGGTTATTGTTGATCGTTTGAATAAGTTGGCACATTTCCTACCCGTACGCACTGATTATAATACTGCTCGTTATGCCCGGTTATCTATTGCGGAGGTTATTAGACTCCATGGGGTGCCAATAAATATAGTCTTCGACAGAGATAAGATATTTTTTTCCCATTTTTTGTGAAGTTTCCAAGAAGCTATTGGAACCAAATTAAATTGAGTACTTCTTATCACCCTCAAACAGATGGGCAGACGGAATGAGTCAAGGACATGCTCCGAATGTGTGTGCTTGATTTCAAAGGTGGTTGGGAAAATTATATCCCTTTAGTCGAATTTTCTTATAATAATTCGTACCAATTTACTATTGGAATGGCGCCCTATGAATCACTTTATGGTAGGCCGTGTAGATCACCCACTTGTTGGTTGGAGGTGGGGGATAATAAATTTCTTGGACCTGAAATGATCCGGGATACTTCTTCCAAGATTGAACTCATTCGAAATCGCATCCGAATATCTCAAGATCGTCAAAAGAGTTACGTCGATGCGAATAGAAGGCATGTAGAGTTGTAAGTTGGAGATCAAGTCTTGGTGCGAGTATCGCCAATGAAAGGTATAAAGCGCTTTGGGAAGAAGGAAAAGCTTGCTCCGCGCTATGTTGGACATTTTCCCGTTATTGCCAAGGTAGGTCCAGTGGCGTATCAACTTGCCTTACCGGAACACTTATAACAACTCCATGATGTATTTCATATTTCCTCCTTGAAAAGGTATAAGAGGTGTGAAGGAGCCCTTTGGCATATTCCTTTGGAGGATATCGATTTGCAACCCGATATTTCGTATGAAGAACAACCAGTTGCAATCTTAGAGAACGAAGAGCGTAAGTTGAGATCTCGTGTGGTACCCTTGATGCGAGTTCAATGGGGTCATCACGACGCCAAGGAATCAACGTGGGAACATGAGGACGATATGCGGGAAAAGTATCTGCATCTCTTCTTGCAAGGTACGCCTGAATTTTGAGGGCAAAATTCCCTCATAAGGGGAGGAGTATGTAAGAACCCTTGCTTTTCAGAAACTTAGTTTATATTAATTTACTGTGTGAAGTAATTATATAAAATGTTGGAAAATGTAGTAAATATTAATTGAATGAGTTGAAAGATAATACTTACTAGATTGTTGCATATTTAATGTATGTGTATGTAAATATCATCATGTTGCGTTTCATAGTGTTGCATGACTTAAACGACACTTATGGTTCAATTGAGACCGAAACTTGAAATGACTTATAAAATTTTTGGGTGTCAATTTAGAGGGTGTAGTTAGTCCCGAAATGTGCGAGATAGTCAAAATAAGTGCCATATTATTTTTTTAGGTTTCGGGCACTTTTGACTGGTTTCAACATAAATGCGTAGTTATGAGTCCTTTAATGTGGTATTAACCATTTAAATAGGGAATTTAGACTAAAGTCACGATTTAGTCTTGCACCTAGTTTATTTCTCTTAAGTGTGTATTTGCTAACCTAGAGAGAAAGAGAATTTATGGAGAAAATTGGAGAAAAGAGAGAGATTGGAGATTTGGGAATTGATCTTGCTTTCATCTTCCAAGAATCTGAGATTTCAACCTCAAGGCGAGTTTTCTACTTGCTAATATATGATTTAAGATGAATAAGTTGTGTGATAGTTGTGTATTGGGATCAAATGAACAAATATGGATTTTCTGAATTTTGTGGTGTTGTAGCCCTAATCATAGTTTAAATTGATGATTATGTGGAGTATAGTAGTTGATAAACATGTAGGATGGTTTTGTGTAGATTAATGTTGGTTGATGTGTGTAAAAATGGAGAAGAAATAGGTTTTGGGGAAAATCTAGGGTTCATAACCCGTAGCCCATTCTTGGCAAATTCGCAGGGGCAAATCGATTCGGCCCTTGGGCGAACCGATTCTCTAAGGGGTCAGATTACAGGTCTAGGGATCCGAATCGATTCTGGTTAAGGCCGAATCGATTCGGTTGAGGCGGAATGTTGGGTTCTTCACCCGAATCGATTCGCTTTTGGGCGAATTGATTCGCTGCTTGGGGCAAGTTGATTCGGCTCTAGGGCGAATCGATTCGAAATCCTGCTGTTTTGAGTTATTTTTCTAACTCAATTTTTATCCTTTTCTTTTAGGCTTAGGACTTAGGAACCTTCTTGTATGAAGTAAAATTAGTGTCCTAGAGTCTTATATTGGGTAGGCAAATACTTTATGTTAGAAGGGGATAGTTAGGACTTATTTGGGGATTTGTAACTAGAAGATTAGGTGTTCTTTTCCCTTACTTGGTTAATGTAATATTTCGGGATGTAGAAATAATAATTGAAGAGTATTTGGCACGTTATTGGGGGATTCTAGTCTTGGTGGTTTATAATAATACCATAAAATGTTTGGAGAATAAATTAAGGGTCTATAATTCATTGAGGTTATAATGATGGCGTGAATTACGTATGGCTCCGGATAAAATGTGATGTATCTATTAAAAGGGAAATGAAAATGATAAATAATAATTTACTTAAACACACCTCTCAAAATTCTATCATAAGGGAAGTACGCGCATGTGGTGAAGTCCCTTGGCTAGTGAATGCAGGGTGAATATAGTCCTCGACCATATGACCGGTTATTATGTATGTTGTATTTATTGTGCAATGTGGGGTAATTTCGGGTGTGTTTATGACTCACTCGCAGGTATATGGCCACTTTCTGACTTTGCGTTAGGATGCCCAGGTTGTCTTGGTTGATAGGCCCTGGAAGATGATAGTCATTTAGGGGCGCGCACAGTGGGGAAATCCGGACGGGCGGTCTTAGAATCGTTATATATAGATGGATATAACTATTCTTATTCAAGAGGGACTTAATTTATGATAAATGCCATAAAGAGCAAAGAGCGGTGATTATGTTTCCTAATGAGAAACGGAACGATGACATGGAACAGTGTAAATGATGAAGATTTTTAATTAATGATCTTCATTCATATCCTCTTGCATAATTAAATGAAACTTATGATCATTTAATTGCCTTAGTTTATGCTTTGAGAGTGTGTAGGTAGATTCTTATCTTTATCAATCATGATTAACTGTTCATAACTGTCATACTCTTTATTCATCTGGTGATCATATAAAATCGGACCCTGACCCGTTCATATTTCTTATTGTGCATGAATCTTGTATTCGCTCAGGTGCTCCATCGTAAGAACGCCCGTACTGACTTTCCTTTCCAGTGTCGTGGTGTTGCAACACCGTGCGGACCTTGCGGGATATTTTTTTGTAGACGACTTCATTTTTGTATTCTAGTTAAGATCGGGTCCTTTACTCAGGCGTGTGGCCTAAGATTTTGTATTTGCTTATTGTAATGTATTATGAAACTTAATTAAATTGTTGTAACTACTTGTAAGAGACTGTTAACCGACAGATTATTCGGTTATTGTGTTCTATATGTATTGTTCAGTTTTATTCTTGTAGATTTCATCCACCTTTCTTTTTAAATTGGGTTCTTTAAATGTTTTCTTTAACTTATAAAATAAACTTTTTGGCAATACATTTTTGTGAAATTTTGGGTGGTTATCCCGTATACTTATTGTATTATTGTGATTCTGAGAATGATCCATATATGATTCCTATTATTATTGGAGTATCGGGCTGGCCACCTCTTATTTTGGTGAGAGGGTTGTCACAGTAGGCAATTTTACCATTTTGGATATTCCAACCTCGATTTTGGAACCTTTTGGTCGCTTGGTGGTACAACAAACGATACACACACTTCGCCATTTAGTATTATATCATTATCATACTATTTTATATAGGGTAATATATTTACACCTATTTTAGAGTAACTTTGTCAAAATTTTCCCAAATTATTGAACATACAAATAATTCTAAAAATAGGGCATAATCAGGCATAGTGTTTATATCAAGAGCTAGGATCCGAGGGGAAGGTACACATTAAAGATGTGCGTCAATGTGCTGGGATCTAAGTGGAAGGTACATTGCCTCTGTTATTGATAAGAGTGTGAGGTGTGAACATATCAATAGCTCGAGGAACCATTTTAACCACTACCATATGCAATAATAGTAGAGTAATAAAAGAATACACATGAAGGTATTCAAGCATCCAATGAATTATGTACTTATCAACCACTAAATTGGAACTTATGATTAAGATAAAACAAGTTAAACAAGTCAAATTTTGAAACTAAACTACACTTCTTAACCACTAAACAACAACCAACTTCTACACTCCTCAGCTATTTAATAACAACCAAGTAAGGGACAATACAATAAAAAAACAATAAATTCTTAGCAAGGCCGAACATTAAGGAATATCAAGTGAAATACTATGATGGACTTTATTCGTTATGTCCTCTTTGGGGGTATTAACTCATGTTTACCAACGGCACACAAAACCAATGAATAAAATGCCTAAATTTAAAGAGAGAGACATTACGAAATCACCATTGTTTGCCTAATAGGTGTGTTCTCCTTCGGGATGAACTCCATCAAATGAGCCAAAGGTTCATAACCTTCACATAAACACCACAAATCCAGACCATTAAGTGACTAGAAACCCTACACCAAAAAAACAAAGTGATTTCGCACTCAACACTGTGAACAAGGAATCAATGATGTGATTCAACATCATTCACTGTCAAGATGGATTTAGAGATTGGGGGAGTAGTTAAGCTACCAACAGAGATTGATGTCTTGTAAATGATGAAATGATGTGAGCATATGTTGGCTAATACGTTTCATATAGTATGGAGTGCCATTAGATAAGCAATTTATCATTATGGGATCATTAACTTACTAATATAATTACAGGATCAATAACTTAACAAGTGAATATTGAGGGAGAACTTTCATATCAAAACTCCACAATACAAATGCATAATATAGTTTAAATGTGGTTGTAATATGGAGGGTTTGAGCATAAAAAGAATAAAACTTATTACTAAAATAAGGGTTTACATTATTCAAAAACAGTACGATTCAACAAAAGTACCAATAGGGAATGAATAATTGTATTGTTAGTGTTTAAGAAGAACAAAAATATATACCTTTGCAACGACATGGATGCGAATCCAAGAGTTAATGATCTACAAAATAACTTAAGCCTGATTGAACATACCAAACCCAATCAATAAAATTTCACGAATTATGAATGTTATTTATCATTAACATACCAAACCCAATCATGAATTATGAATGTTATTTATAATTATAATGTTTTTGTTTTATTGATTGGGCTACCAAACCCAATCAATAAAAAAAACACAAGTAAATTATACATTATATATTAAATCAAATTTGGAAGTACATCATGTCATCACACTGCAAGACTCCATGTACGTGCCACCTAAAAAAGGGAG
Source organism: Sambucus nigra (assembly GCA_949130495.1). Lineage (NCBI taxonomy): Eukaryota > Viridiplantae > Streptophyta > Magnoliopsida > Dipsacales > Adoxaceae > Sambucus > Sambucus nigra. Next base: position 37,362,747 of record OX422211.1, read on the forward strand.
CACATGCTTAGTAGCATATCACATTATTTAGCTAAAAAATGAAAAATAAAAAAAAACATTTTTCCCAACTTAAATAAAAAGAATTATGAATATTATTTATCATTAACGAATTAACAAATCGATGACGTGCATAGTTCCATATGACATTTTTCACAACAAAAATAAAAAGAATTGTAAATGAACACATGAAATGAGCATTGTTTATCATTGTTGAAGAGGATAAATAATAATTCTCATTTTTAGGAAGAAAAACAATGAACATTACTCATCATTTTCGAAGAAATGACATCATCTCATCCAAGTATTGTTCGTATAGCTCAAATCAGAATCAAATAGAAGAAAAAAAACATAACTCACAAAGGCCATATGGTTCAAGCAGTCTCTATAGAGCAACCAGAATCTCATTTGAAACCTAAAATCCAATAACATAATAACACAATCAAAATCAAGAGTGCAAAAAATAGAAAAAATACTAGATGAATAAATTAAAATCAAAAGCTACATTTGAAATCTAAATGCAACAAAGAATAGAAAAAAAGTAATAAAGAATAAATGTATTATTGAAACCCTAAGTCAGAAAAATTCATACGACTCAAACATAGTTAAGAAGTTGTATCAAACATAGTTTAAAGGTAAACGAAATCCTTATAGAATCCCTATATGAACCTCCATATAAAAGACCTTAATGAACCTCCATAAGTAAGCCCTAAATTCGAAGGTTAAAACATTTGAATCAAAGATGAATATTACCTAAGATGAGTGGCGGAAGTCGTAGGAAGAATGGAGGTCGAGGAAGAAGGGAGGCGGGAGACGACGAGAAAGAGGGTGAGCAGGAATGAGAGAGCGGGAGACTCCAAATGACTGAGTGTAATTTTTTTAGGGAATTTTATATTTTAGTCAAGTGTACTGAATTTTGGCAACTTTTGGCACTATTTTAAAGTGTGCCAGATTGTCAATAAACGGTGACAGAATTTGGCACAGTTTTAAACTGTGCCAGATTTTTAATATCAAGGTGTGCCAAATTTCAATTTTTGGTGTGGTGCATGCTTGAATTTGGAAACCTTTTGAGCCATTTCATTGGCTTCCTCATTCAGTACTCTTAGGATACAATTCAGAGTAGCCTCATCAAATCTTGACAATATACGCATAATTTTTTGGCTATATAAAGTTAATACTTGATTTATACATCTATATTCACCTGTTAATTGTTAGTAACCATTTGAGAATCCCTGTATATTTTGATAAAATAGTCTTTAAATATTTTGAAGGATTTCCAATCGCATTATGACAGCATCATATTCTACTTGGTTGTTTGAACATAAATTACTTTTTAACCTATGTTCGTTCTTAGTCTTGATGCGGTCAAGGAATTCTATAATTATGCTTATTCCCGACATGATCTATATTTTAGAACCATAAAACTAAAGCTTACAATGAATTATATATATATATATATATATATATATATATATATATATATATATATATATATATATATATATATATATATATATATATTCTTATCATATTCTCCCTCAAACTCGTCGTCATAAAGATAGTCTACCAAGAAATCAGCCAAAGCATGGACTTTCACTTCCTTTTAAAGCACCTAACATTAAGAAAATTTTGATAAGGCTAAGACTCGTTTACCAATACTATTTCTCATAATAGTTTTGATGAGCATATATTTTATTAAAGCAAGTTTTTAGATTATAAAGACTTCAGGCAATAAGTAATATCTTAGTTTTATAGCTAAAAGTACATAGTTATAAATATTTTTTAACCAAGGAATATTTACATCCACAAATGTTCTTAAATATACTCATCTTTATTATTTTTGTTGTCTTGAGCCTAAATCACCCCAATTTATGATTTAACAATGGTTGTGTAAAGCTTTATAGGGTTTTCATCTCTTGGTGGGGGTAGTGAAGGTGAGTTGGACAAATATTAATTTAATTATTGGGAATGATTTTTCGTGTTCTTCCTTCCAATCCAATTCTTCATATCCTTTTTAACTTCAAAAAATGAGAAAATATTTTAGTTTTTCGCCAGCATTGGAAATAAACCTATGAAGGAAATTAACTTGTCCTTGAAACCTTTGTAATTGTTTTCTCATTCTATGAGCCTTGATCTCGATTATGTCTTTGGCATTGCTTTTTTCCACTTGAATTCCATTCTTTTTCATTAACTATCATAGGATATTTCCAACAAAGAACATCAATGGAACATTACAAAGTACTAAACTTCAATTGGTAAAGCCTCAATATTTCAAAACAATTTTCCACATGCCTTGTGTTGTCTGATGTGGTCTTATATTTTATAATTGTATCATAAATATAATATTTTAATAAGGTGCTAACCATGTTGTAAACACCCTATCCCAATACCGTTTAAATATCTCCTTACATCCCTAACACTTCTCCTCCCACTATAAGACCCTAGGTCCTACTCCAAACACTGATCCAGGGACCACCAAGTGCTCCCAAACCCTGAATTTCGTTAACCCTCCAAATTAAGAGCAGCTCATTTAACACTCATAGGTCTCTGAATCCCCTTCCTAATAGTCGATATTGTGCGCGAATCAACCTCACGATTTACACGCACTCACCTTTTTACTCCAAACCCTGCTCTAAAGTCCATAGGATGCTACCAAGACCCTTTTGACTTTATTCAACTCTCCAACTTGAAAGAATCTCATTGAAATCTTATAGGTGTCTAAATCTCCTTTCCAACAGTCCATACTATGTGCCAATCTGCCTCACGGTTCACGCATACTCACCTTTTTACTTCAAAACCTAATCTATTTGTGTAATACCCCGTACTTTTGGCTATATTTATTTTTGGGATTAATTAATTAAATGCGTATTAATTGGAAATTAATCCGGGTTATAAATACTAATGTGATGCAAGTTGGTATTTGATTATGTGCATATATGATTATACATGAACTTGGTATTATAAAATTTGTCGTGAGATTTATATATGGCATTTTAGAAATCTTGTTGAGACGCGTGGGACCGCCGCGTCACGGTATAATATTTTGATATTAAAAGTGAATTTAAAATCTATAATCCGTATGGTCGTTTTGAGTGCGCCAACGCGTCCGGAAGAGTCGAGATAGTCAGAAAACACTAACCGGGGGTATAGTTTGGGTCCCGGGGTATTTTTAGGCCATTCCGGCACCATAAAGGGTATTTTAGTAATTTGGTATTTTTGGGTAATTAAAAGTGACGAAAATTGAGAGTTGTGATATGATAAGGAATTGACCCAACCAACCCTTATTAACCCAACAAGTTACGGAGGTTTATTAAATTAGGTTTTCATAAGTTCCCCCAAAGCAAAACCCTAGCCACCATAGCTTTTTGGAGAAGAAAGCTTGGAGAAGGAGAGAGAGAGAGAAACTCTGCAGAAATTCTACACCGAATCCACACCAAATTCAGAGACAAACAAGGCAAGTGACTTTATTTCATTTAATTTCTGAGAATGTTTCCTCCATGTTAGAAATTTCGGATTTATGGTTTGTTCTTGAAGAAAATATGAAAACCCATGTAGTTTAGATCATAGAACTTGAGAAATTGTGAAAAGAATTGCATGTAGTATGATAGGTAGATGATTTCCCTTATATAAATTGTGATTTGAAGGAATTAAAACGAAATAAATTCTGGGATTTGATGATGATATAAACCTAGGGTTCATGTTCCAGAGAAATTGGGAAAAGAGTAGAGATTTGTAAATTTGGTTGATGTTATGATGATTTAATCCTTGAAAACATGTTAGAAGATGATGTAAATATGTTTAGGATGAATTAGAGACCCTAAAACGTTATTTGGATGAACTTTGGAAGAGATTAGAATTGATAAAAATGATGAAAAATGATTTTTGGAAAAATTTGGGCCGAAACTGGTGGCTCGTTAGAAGCAGCCCCCAGGTCGTTCGAACGAACTCGTTCGAACGAGCTTCTAACGAGTTGACCAGTCGTTATTAACGAGTAGGGTTTTCGTTCGATATCTCGTTCGAACGAGATATCGTTAGAAGGGACAGTTCGTTCGAACAAACTGGATCTCGTTCGAACAGCCTCATTCGAACGAGACTTCTAACGACCTGACAGTCCAAACTCGTTCGAGGCCTCGTTCGAACGAGACTTCTAACGAGTTGACAGTTTGGTCCTTTTTGGACTGTTTTGATTTTTGGAGTCCCGTAAACTTGTTCGAGGATATAGATAACCTTCCTTTATTGATGTGAGGTTAGATTTGGGACTTTTGGATTATTGAGAGGAGTAAACTATATACGAGAGTTATATTCAATGAACCATTTGGGTTGAGACGTGAGTGTCTACTACGATGTGAGGATGAATTATAATGCGTATAATTACAAACCGGAATAGTACGTATTGTGATAATTATAGTTAGTACTAGAATGCGATATGTACTACGATTAAAATACGGTTTTACTAAGGTGTGTATTTACTTAGTATTGGTATATGGATTGTTTGTATGACATACCTACCATACTTGCTATCACGGGAGGTTTGCGTTCGCTTAGGACCCTCTAATCCTTGTGTGCCTACGGGGGGGATATAGACTGGTACCTTGATGAACATAGGTCATAGAAAGACTTATTGTGATATTAATAAGTCCGCTGACCATGGGAGCGTAGGTATGTGCGTGACCCATGTGATGGTGACTGTGTTCGCCTCCACTATTTGTGATTTGTGTTATCTGAACTATTCCTGAGAGATTCGAAATATGTGATCCTTATGTACGTGATGTACCGGGATGGATAGCAGAGTATGTGTGCACCATAGCTTAGATTTGCGGGGTGCTTGTATCGTATATTTATGATGTGAACAATATACTTTTAATTAATGGGAATCCTCATGTTAATGTTGTAAGTGTATTACGGTATTGTTTCGAGATATATAAGGAGTTAACTGATACTTATATATATGGCATATTTAGTAACTGAGTTTACGTTAAACCCCTATTTAATTACGAGCATTATATGTTAGATGAACCGAGTAAATGGGTAGAACATTTGGCAGTCTAGCTAGTTATGTTGTCAGTTAGCTAGAAGTATGGGTCGTTATAGATGGGTACTTACGTTAGGAGTGCACAACTAGACGAGAGGTGAGAATATCATGCGAGTGTACGTCCTAACATGTACTTTGCATTTAATGTTTTAAATGTTTTTAAAGCACTTGCAGGTTTTTAAAATATAACTCCACATTCGGGCTCTGACCCGTTTGCTTTTCAAATCTCTTTTTCTTTGTAAAACCATTTTAGGTGCCCAGCCACAAGGACACCAAGCATAGGATACTCATTCAGGTGACGAGCTGTAGTTGCTTGTGGAAGCTACAGGGATTTGCATGTAGACGCTCCTATCTTTTGGATTCCAGAGTCACTACCTTTCAGTTGTAGAGCATGTTGCCCATTTCTATTTAGAGCATCTTTTACATTTCAGTTTTCAGACTTTAGCATGTATTGTTTCAGTTATTTATTTCTGTTATGGGATTGTAGTGAGGAGTTTTTCCTCCAGACTTTATTTACTCTATTGTGATGGTTATTCAGTTTACTTCAGTATGGTGAATGGTGGTATCTATTTCTTCATTACACTTGTTGCATGTTAATCAGACTTAAATTAAAATTTGGCAACTTACTTTTTAAATACTAGGTGGTTAGAAATAATAAAAATGTTTTCGACAGTGATGCTATTAACTGAGCCAGCTTGGCATTTTGAATTAATTTTATAAAGGAGTAGTTACCCGGTATTTAATTAGTCGGGGTGTCACAATTTGGTCAACCCTCCAACTTGAGCTAAGCTCATTGCACTCTCACTGGGCTCTGAATCATTTTTATAACAGTCCATCCATACCATGCACGAATCGGCCTGAAGGTTTAGGCATATTCACTTCTTTTTTTTTTTGTCTGAATCATAATCAAGATGCCACCTTACACTATTGAGCCTTGTTTGAACTTGATCAACTCTCCAACTCTAATGAAGATCATTTAAATTTTATCAAACTCTGAATCCCCTTCTAACAATCCATACCGCGTCCAAATTGGTCTCACGGTTCGCACGTACTTTCCTTTTTACTCTGAGACCCCATCTAAAGTCCATCGGATGCTTTTGAGCCCCGAATTTGGTAAACTCTCAAACCCAGGAGTGTCTTAAAGTATTTATATAGGGATCTAAATACCTTTATCAATGGTCCCATCCAAATTCAATTAGGGCTTACATTTTATATTTTACACCTATGTTTTTTAAAGTCCGTTTTGGACTGCTTATAGGCACCCTAACCCTACTTTACTTCACCAACAAGACAGGAATATGCCAATAGGCAAGCCAGGGCCTTTTCCAATCATCACCCTCGATGAACCCTAATTTTATACTATTTATATGGAGGCCATTATCTTATTCCCAAGGGTCCTTGTCTCAAATCAGAAACATTACCTCAAAATAATGCTCCGAAATTCCATTTTCCAAACATTCTCCCCTTTTTCTCACATCATACTTATCCATCTTTCATCATCCATTTCATCCTTGCCCTTCCATCATTCAACCACCATAAATCATCATTTGTTTCTCTAAAATTAGAATTGAGGTCCTATAGAAGGTTTACTTTCATCCTTTTACAATTCATTTAATTAGTATTATTCATTTTGCTTTTTCCTTCATTTTTTGTATATCTTTTTCTTTATTTAATTTACTCACATCAAACTAATTTCCTTTTTTATTATTAGTACACACAAAACATATTTTCATAAAACCTAAAAATTCCAAAAAGAGGGTTAATCTATAAACCCTGAAGTAGAATTTCCCCAAATTTTATACACCATAATTTCGAATTTATGGATTAAACCCCACCCTTGTGCGTTATCGAATTATGTGGACTTTGATACCTTTTGGACATGTAGGCTTCCTGATCCAATCTAGGGTTTCGAGTCCTATTTTTCTCATTTAATCACTTTATGTTTTCTCACGTTTAGTATTATTTCGAATACGCGTACTCCTACATATTAATGTTCCCCCTCAATATACACCTTCATTTCCTCAAAGTGAATTATGATTCGATGGACACTAACATCATATTTTTAGATTTTTCATGTGTACATCCTTAGAATGATTCTGCTCAGTTCTTCCCATGATGTGAGTGAGATAATTTCTTTTCTCACTTATTTTCACACCGCTCACATTGTACACATGAGTCACTTTTTGGAGAAAAAGAGAACATTATCATAGCCTGTGAAAGACTGGAAGGGTAGAATAGGTGTCTAACACCTTCCCATTCCATAACCCCGGACACTCGAGTCATTTGGTTTCATATGCATGAGTCTGTCTTTCGATGTCATTCTCTTGGTGCGACTACATTCTTTTGCCTGTTTTCAGCAAAATAGGCTTGAACTCCATTTTTATATTTTCCTCTTGATGATGGCTAATTTACATACGTGGAAGCCCACGAAGATCATGTAAGTGGAGGAATGAGAATTCTATCCTTGAATCCCCGCACATGTAGAGAGATAAATTTCTCCATTTTCTCTCCCTCCAATTTGGGGCTAGCCAGCTCCAGAGGAATCCGCCCCAGATGGCCATAGTGGCAACTCCGTTGGGGAATATTTTTAGAGGACTACACACGATATCACATAGTATTTATTTTCTTTGCTCTCCTATCTCTCTAATTTTCTACATGTGTAAATATGCCTCTACTTGTATATTATTCTTGTTCTCATCCTTATGTGTTGTATATATATGCCTTTTTCATATCATGATGTTTATATCCTTCTCTCTACTATGCTTTTTTCTCATCATATATATATATATATATATATATATATATATATATATATATATATATATATATATATATATATATATATATATCATCTTTCTATCACATCTTACACCCTTTACTCACTTGTATATAGTCATTATGCTTCACTGCACTTAGTTACACCTGTACTGATCAACATTACTTTTAGATATCCATGCTTCGTTATACTAGCACACACTTTCACATTCGTTTCACCAGTATATAGTTTCATGCTTACTCATATGTTTCACACACCGCTTGTAAATACTCATGCTTTGTTACACTAGCACACACTTCCATGTTTCTCCAACTAGTATATATCTGCACATTCTTTCACTCGCATATGTTCCCATGCCACTCTCACTTTTCACATATTCTTGTGTATATTCACGTCTTATATTTTGTATCTATCGTCATGCTTTGTATAGTGTCTATGATTTTTGTACATACTTTCTAGTTTTACTCTCCATATTTATCCCCCTCATCACATGCTACTTGTATATTTTCCTTCATAGTGGTAGTATTTCTCTCGTTTAGCATACATAAAATTCTCCATAAAATACTAGTTGAGAATTGAAATATTGACCAAAATTTTGTACCTTACTGGGGCGTGATTAACCTAAGTGATACGTTTCCCACCTTACATTACCTAGTACCTTAGACGTATATAGAACAGTTCCCCCAGCATCGTATCACTTGATCGAACTCACGATAGGAAGTATACAATAAGGAACTCGTTCACGTACATCGAGTATATCGAATTCGCTCTCACACATACCGTTTTCATGTGGTATATCATGAGGCAATTAATGTACACTCGGGTATATCAAATGTCTTGTCCACACGTATTGTTGAATGAATGCCCTTATAAGCAAGATGTATATAGTTCAAGTCATGCAAAAGGAGGAACCTTTCCACTAACCCACCAATGCATCAACCTCATATAAGCATTTGCCATAGGATACTCATACCTAGTCAACCGATTCCAATGCAAAACTCTACTAAAATTTTGGATCACCTTACCACCTGAAGTTTTGCGATATTTTTCCCGTTTTTAAAATAAAACCCTAATCGTGAGTCTGGAAACTGTAATACCCCGTATTTTTGTGATATTTAATTATGGAATTAATTAAATTAAATGTGTATTAATTGGAAATTAATCTAGATTAAAATACTAACGAGATGCGAGTTGGTATGTGATTATAATGTGCATATATGATTATATATGAATATTGAGTTATGAAATTTGTCGTGAGATTGAAATACGGCAATTTGGAAATTTTATTCAGACGCGTGTGACAATCGCGTCAGGAAAATATTTATTTTAATTAAAAAGTGAATTTTAGTTCTATTAACCATATGGTCGTTTTGAGTGTTCCAACGCGTCCGGAAGGGTCGAAATAGTCAGAAAACACTAGCCGGGGGTTTAGTTTGGGTCCCGAGGCATTTTTAGGCCATACCGGCAACGTATAAGGGTAGTTTGGTAATTTTGGATTTTTGGGAATTAAAACCTACGAAAATTGGGAATTCAAAAGCTGACTTGGTAATTTCCCACTAAACCCACTAACCACATCTTAGGACTTATTAGGCTACGGGGGTTATTAGAAATTGTTCCAAAATTTCCTAAGGCAAAAACCCTAGCCACCATTCACTTTGGAGAAGAAAGCTTGTAGAGAGAGAGAGAATACTCCATCAAATCGACATCAAAATCAGAGATTCATATAAGGCAAGTGGTTTAATTTCAATTAATTGCAGAGAATGCTTCTTCCATGCGTAGGAATTTGTCATAATTGTATTTGTTTGGGAGATGGATGAAAACCCATTAAACTTGGAATTAGAATCTTGCATATTGAGGAGGAATTACATGTAGAATTGTATGTAGGAGATGATTCTGATGATAATAATATCTTGGATGAAACAAAAACGGATTCAATTAGGCTCATTGATGATTTATAAATTTTAGGGTTCATGTTCATGTAATTTGGGGGAATAAATGAAGGGATTTGATGATGTTTAAGATGTATTGGCCCTATATAAACGTTTAGTTATGATCTATGAATGTTTAGTATGAATTAGGAACCTTAAATTGATGTTGGAACGATTTTTATGAGGGATTAGGAGTGAAGAAAGTTGGAGAAACGAGATTTGGAAAATCTGGGCTCGAATCTGGCCACTCGTTAGAAGACCTGCCCAGGTCATTCGAACGAGCTCGTTCGAACGAGCTTTCAACGAGTTGACAGTTTGGGTTCTAACGAGAGGGATGTTCGTTCGAAGACTTTCGTTCGAACGAGATCTCGTTAGAAGGCCCAGTTCGTTCGAACGAACTCTCGTTCGAACAGCCTCGTTCGAACGAGACTTCTAACGAGTTGACAGTTTAGGCTTTTTATCCTGTTTTGATTTAGCATGTCCCGTAACCTTATTTAATGGTAGAGATAACCTTCCCTTGATGATAAATTGATATAGTAGGGACATTTGAGATATAATGAGGAGCAAAACCTAGAAGTGTAGTTGAACCTAAGGGAAAATGTGAAGTAGGACGTGAGTGTTTATTACAATGCGAGAACTATTGACGGCCTAGATTACTATATTAATCGGGAACATACAAATTCTATAGCATTATATGTCGGTACGAGATTGAGAAGTGTACCACCAATATATTATGGTGATTTCTAAGTTGTGTGCATACTTAGTATATGTATTGATTTTATGTGTATGACATACCTACCATACTTGCTATCACGGGAGGTTTGCGTTCTCTTAGGGCCCTCTAATCCTTGTGTTGCCCGGATTTAGATTGGTTACCTCGATGAACATAGGTCAGAGAAGGGCTTATTGGGATATTAATAAGTCTGTTGATCGTGGGAGCGCAGGTATGTGCGTGACCCATGTGATGTGATTGTGTTCGCCTCCATTATTTGTGATGTTGTTATCTGAACGATTCCTGAGAGATTCGGAATGCGTGATCCTTATGTACGTGATGTACTGGGATGGATAGCAGAGTATGTGTGCACCGCAGCTAGTCTCGGGGTGCTTGTATTGTATATTTATGACGTGAATAATATACACTTAATTAATGGGAACTTTCATGTTAATATTGTGATAATAATTGTGGTAATGTTTTGAGAAAACATAACGGGTTAATTGATAGTGAATTATATTACTTATTGAGAATCCGAGTGTATGTAAAACCCTCTATTTAATTGATAACGTTAGAATGTAATATGAGAATCGAGTAGTAAGGGGTAGAACTTATTATGTTTTGGTTAGATATATATGTCATTTAGATGGGTAAGGTACATTAGGAGTGCACATGTAGTCGAGAGGTGAGAATTTCATGTGAGTGCACGTCTTAACATGTATTTTGCATTTAATGTTATTAAAAAACTTGCTGTTTTTAAAATGATTTCCACTTTCGGGCTCTGACCCATTTTCTTTCAAATCTATTTTTGTAAAAACCATTTTAGGTGCCCAGCCACAAGGACACCATGCTTAGGATCCTCATTCAGGTGACGAGCTGTAGCGGTTTGTGGAAGTTACAGGACTTTGCTTGTAGACGCTTCATCTACCTTGACTCTATATTCAGCACTTATCAGTTGTAGGGCATGTCGCCCATTTCTTTTAGAGACTTTTTCATTTATTTCAGTTATTCAGACTTCGGGCATGTAATTTATTCAGGATTCAGACTTGTCATTTTATTTTCAGTTGTGGAATTGTTGTGAGGAGTTTTCCTCCGGACTTATTATTACTTGTTGATTATTTCATTACTTAGTTATGGTGAATGGATTATGTTATTCTTCCATTATTCCTTTATTGCATGTTAATCAGACTTAAATTAAAATTTGGCAACTTACTTTTTAAATACTAGGTGGTTAGTAATTATTAAAAATGTTTTCGACAGTGATGCTATTAACTGAACCAACTTGGCATGTTGTATTGATTTAATAAAGGAGTAGCTACCCGGTATTTAATTAATCGGGGTGTCACAGGTGGTATCAGAGCATCAGGTTCTAGTGTCCATTAGGATCTGTACGGCTTATTATGTTTCCGCTGAGCTTTCTTTGAAGTAGAGCCCTATATTTTTGGACTGTTGTATTCTTTTGTATATGCTACGTTCTTCAGCTATTTTAAGTTTATAACTGCGAACTTATAGACTTCGTTCTTATTTCAGATGCCTCCACGACGTGCACAACGGGTTCCCAGGAATGCAACGCCAGAACCACAGCCCGCACCAATTCAGGGCACAATGAATGCCGCCGAGGTTGCAGCCATTGTGGCCCAGGCGATAAATGCCGCACTAGCAGTAGTTCAGCAGGCACCACCTCAGGCGCCAGTAGCCGCGCCAGTTCAGGCACATGCATTCCCGTCTGCTTGGGAACGTGTACGTGATGCTTTTTAGAAAGCACACCCACCGGAGTTTGCAGGTAGCTCCGATGTTGTAGTTTCGAGTCAGTGGAGGAAGGATATTCAGCGACTCTTGAGGATGTACGAATGCAATGAGGTTCAGAAGCAGATACTAGCTACCTTTAAGCTAGTGGGGTCTGCACTACAGTGGTGGGAGTCTATTACCACCGTGGAGGAGAGGGACACTCTCACTATTCAGGAGTTCTGGGTGCGGTTCGACCGCAAGTACTTTCCGTCAGCTGTTCATACGGAAATGAGGAGTAAGTTGATGAGCCTTCGACAGGAGGGTAAGACTGTGGCCAAGTATGAGGACGAATTCACTAATCTTCTGAACATTGTTCCGGATGAGATACCGACAGAGGAAAAGAAGATACAAAAATTTACAGACGGGTTGACTTGGAGGATTCGTCAGCATTTGTTGGGGAACCTCTCGTTAGCCACTTATTCTGATGTGGTTAACGCTGCATTGCTCCATTGTCAGGATCACCGCTTTCACATGGCTGAGGGCAAGCGATCGGGAGAGTCCAGCCATCAGGGCAGGACTGGAGGGAATGGTGCCAGTGAGGCACAATCTGTTCAGGGACAGAGACAGGGCAACCAGGGTTCCCAGCAGGGGGATAACAAGAGGTTCAGGTCTAGAAATTTTAGGCACGGACAGGGAGGTTTCAGGCAGGGCCATCAGGGTCCAAACGGCCATCAGAACCAGCAGGGTCAGAATGGTCAACAGCAGTTTCAGCAGGGCCAGTGGAGGAACGATAACGGCCACCAGGGTCGGGGGCAGCAGGGACAGAGAGGGGGGAACATCCCGGGGAAGTGTTTCATTTGTGGCAAGACTGGCCATAAACGACAGGACTCTCCTGATAGGGGCAGGGCCCCGCAGCAGCAGCAGGGTGCTCGACATGAGCCACAAAGGCCACTTTTTCCACCTTCTCTCCCAGCTCTAGGCCAGCTGCCAGCACTTCCAGCCATTCCAGCAGTTCCTGTGCAGCAGGGGCAGTTACAGTATGGACGTGTCTATAACATCTACCAGGCAGCAGCTCCACAGGCACCACCCGCGATTGAGGGTATGTTTCCTATCCATGGTACTATAGGTCGGGTTTTGTTTGATACGGGGGCAATGCACTGTTTTATAGCTACACATTTTGCAAAATCCTTAGGGTTGTTAGCCACAGCGGAGAGCACAGTGACGTGTGTACACTCACCATTGGGGAGTGGGTCACTTATTTTCTTTATATGCCGGGGAGTGGGGGTAGAGATTGGTAGTTTGGTATTACCTGCAGACATGTTGGTATTAGATATGCATGTTCATGATGTGATCATCGGTATGGATTGGCTCGCGGATTATAGAGCCATGATTGATTGCTTCGGTGGGAGCATTATTTTTGCCATTCCGGGGAAAGAGATGTTTGTAGTGGCGATGCCTCGCCCAGAGGGAGGTTCGACCGCTCATTTGTATTATTTAGAGGAGGATACCTCTAAGGAGGTTGTGATTCCTTTAGATTCGATCCCAGTTGTCAGGGAGTACTCAGATGTGTTTCAGGAGATACCAGGCCTACCCCCCAGTCGAGAGATAGACTTTGTCATAGACTTATTACCAGATAAGAGACTTATAGCACGCGCACCGTACCGTATGGTTCCAGCTAAGATGAGGGAGTTACGGGATCAGATTGAGCAGTTGTTAGGTCAGGGGTTTATACGGAGCAGTACTTCGTCGTGGGGTGCCCCTGTGTTATTCGTGAAGAAGAGAGATGGTTCACTAAGATTGTGTGTGGATTACCGAGAGTTGAATAAGGTCACGATACGGAATAAGTATCCGTTGCCTCGAATCGATGACTTATTCGACCAGCTGAGAGGAGCTTCTTTCTTCTCGAAGATTGATTTACGATCGGAATACCATCAGTTGCGTATCAGGGAAGAGGATGTTTCGAAGACTGCGTTCTTATCAAGATATGGATCTTACGAGTTTCGGGTTATGCCTTTTGGTTTGACCAACGCTCCAGCAGTGTTTATGGACTTGATGAATAGGGTGTTCAGGGATTTCCTAGATCAGTTTATCATTGTCTTCATTAATGATATTCTGGTTTACTCCCAGACAGAGGAGGAGCACACCGAGCACTTGAGGCAATTTTTGCAGACGCTACGTCAGAACGAGCTGTATGCAAAATATGAGAAATGCGGGTTTTGGCTGAAGGAGGTCCAATTTTTGGGACATATTATTTCCGACCGGGGGATATCTGTTGATCCGGGGAAAGTATCCGCGGTGAGGGAGTGGGGACAGCCCACGACACCGACGGAGATCCGTAGTTTCTTGGGATTAGCAGGATACTACAGGAGGTTCATTCGGGGATTTTCGAAGATAGCAGGTCCTTTGACACATCTAACTCATAAAGGTGTGTCGTTCATCTGGAGTGATGCCTGTCAGTTGGCATTCGATGAGTTAAAGGATAAGTTGACCTCAGCACCTGTGTTAGCATTACCGAGACCGGGAGTTGAGTATCTAGTCTACACCGATGCGTCCTTGCAAGGACTTGGAGGTGTATTACAGCAGGAGAGTCAGGCCATTGCTTATGCATACCGTAAGCTAAAGCCTCACGAGAAGAATTACCCCACTCATGACTTGGAGTTGGCGGCAGTTGTATTTGCCCTTCGTATTTGGAGACATTACCTTTTGGGGGAGAAATTGCTATTGTTCACGGACCACAAGTCCCTACAGTACCTATTCACGCAAAAGGAGTTGAATATGCGGCAGCGAAGGTGGCTTGAATTCGTGAAGGATTATCAGTTCGATATCTAATACCACCCGGGGAAGGCTAACGTGGTAGCAGACACGTTGAGCCGCAGACCTGTTGATGAGGTGGCAGGGGTGTGGAAGGCGAAGTGGAAAGAATTGGGACACCAGGATGCAGTGGCCCGATCATTCATGTCGGTAATGAGTGTTACACCGCAGATTGTCACGAGAGTGGTAAAGGCACAAGCAGATGACTCGTTCTGTCAGGAGCTGATAGTTCGATTACTAACAGAGGGAGCCGAATCCTATACCGTTAGCTCAGATGGGGGATTGTGCTTCAATGGGAGGTTGGTAGTTCCGGAAGGGGAGGAATTGCGGCACGAGGTGATGACAGAGTCGCACGGCTCACGATTTGCGGTACATCCCGGTGGGGACAAAATGTACCAAGACATGAGACGTCAGTATTGATGGAGCGGGATGAAGAGAGATATTGTCGTGTTTGTTTCTAAATGCGCCACTTGTCAGCTGGTAAAAGTGGATCATCAGAGACCGGCAGGACTTCTACAGCCATTGGAGGTCCCGATGTGGATGTGGGAGAGCATCTCCATGGACTTTATCACGGGGTTGCCTACGTCACAAAGAGTTCACGACTCCATCTGGGTAATTGTGGACAGATTGACCAAAGTCGCTTACCCCGTATTTTTGTGATATTTAATTATGGGATTAATTAAATTAAATGTGTATTAATTGGAAATTAATCCGGATTAAAATACTAACGAGATGAGAGTTGGTATTTGATTATAATGTGCATATATGATTATATATGAATATTGAGTTATGGAATTTTTCGTGAGATTGAAATACGGCAATTTGGAAATTTTATTGAGACGCGTGTGACAGTCGCGTCAGGGAAATATTTATTTTAATTAAAAAGTGAATTTTAGTTCTATTAACTGTATGGTCGTTTTGAGTGCGCCAGCGCGTCCGGAAGGGTCAAAATAGTCAGAAAACACTAGCCGGGGGTTTAGTTTGGGTCCCGGGGCATTTTTAGGCCATACCGGCAATGTATAAGGGTAGTTTGGTAATTTTGGATTTTTGGAAATTAAAACCTACGAAAATTGGGAATTAAAAAGCTGACTTGGTAATTGCCCACTAAACCCACTAACCACATCTTAGGACTTATTAGGCTACGGGGGTTATTAGAAATTGTTCCAAAATTTCCTAAGGCAAAAACCCTAGCCACCATTCACTTTGGAGAAGAAAGCTTGTAGAGAGAAAGAGAATACTCCATCAAATCGACATCAAAATCAGAGATTCATATAACGCAAGTGGTTTAATTTCAATTAATTGCAGAGAATGCTTCTTCCATGCGTAGGAATTTGTTATAATTGTATTTGTTTGGGAGATGGATGAAAACCCATTAAACTTGGAATTAGAATCTTGCATATTAATGAGGAATTACATGTAGAATTGTATGTAGGAGATGATTCTGGTGATAATAATATCTTGGATGAAACAAAAACGGATTTAATTAGGCTCATTGATGATTTATAAATTTTAGGGTTCATGTTCATGTAATTTGGGGGAATAAATGAAGGGATTTGATGATGTTTAAGATGTATTGGCCCTATATAAACGTTTAGTTATGATCTATGAATGTTTAGTACGAATTAGGAACCTTAAATTGATGTTGGAACGATTTTTATGAGGGATTAGGAGTGAAGAAAGTTGGAGAAACGAGATTTGGAAAATCTGGGCTCGAATCTGGCCACTCGTTAGAAGACCTGCCCAGGTCATTCGAACGAGCTCGTTCGAACGAGCTTCTAACGAGTTGACAGTTTGGGTTCTAACGAGAGGGATGGTCGTTCGAAGACTTTCGTTCGAACGAGATCTCGTTAGAAGGCCCAGTTCGTTCGAACGAACTCTCGTTCGAACAGCCTCGTTCGAACGAGACTTCTAACGAGTTGATAGTTTAGGCTTTTTAGCCTATTTTGATTTCGCATGTCCCGTAACCTTATTTAATGGTAGAGATAACCTTCCCTTGATGATAAATTGATATAGTAGGGACATTTGAGATATAATGAGGAGCAAAACCTAGAAGTGTAGTTGAACCTAAGGGAAAATGTGAAGTAGGACGTGAGTGTCTATTACGATGCGAGAACTATTGACGGCCTAGATTACTATATTAATCGGGAACATATAAATTGTGTAGCATTATATGTCGGTACGAGATTGAGAAGTGTACCACCAATATATTATGGTGATTTCTAAGTTGTGTGCATACTTAGTATATGTATTGATTTTATGTGTATGACATACCTACCATACTTGCTATCACGGGAGGTTTGCGTTCGCTTAGGGCCCTCTAATCCTTGTGTTGCCCGGATTTAGATTGGTTACCTCGATGAACATAGGTCAGAGAAGGTCTTATTGGGATATTAATAAGTCTGCTGATCGTGGGAGCGCAGGTATGTGCGTGACCCATGTGATGTGACTGTGTTCGCCTCAATTATTTGTGATGTTGTTATCTGAACGATTCCTGAGAGATTCGGAATGCGTGATCCTTATGTACGTGATGTACCGGGATGGATAGCAGAGTATGTGTGCACCGCAGCTAGTCTCGGGGTGCTTGTATTGTATATTTATGACGTGAATAATATACACTTAATTAATGGGAACTTTCATGTTAATATTGTGATAATAATTGTGGTAATGTTTTGAGAAAACATAACGGGTTAATTGATAGTGAATTATATTACTAATTGAGAATCCGAGTGTATGTAAAGCCCTCTATTTAATTGATAACGTTAGAATGTAATATGAGAATCGAGTAGTAAGGGGTAGAACTTATTACGTTTTGGTTAGATATATATGTCATTTAGATGGGTAAGGTACGTTAGGAGTGCACATGTAGTCGAGAGGTGAGAATTTCATGTGAGTGCACGTCCTAACATGTATTTTGCATTTAATGTTATTAAAACACTTGATGTTTTTAAAATGATTTCCACTTTCGGGCTCTGACCCATTTTCTTTCAAATCTATTTTTGTAAAAACCATTTTAGGTGCCCAGCCACAAGGACACCATGCTTAGGATCCTCATTCAGGTGACGAGCTGTAGCGGTTTGTGGAAGTTACAGGACTTTGCTTGTAGACGCTTCATCTACCTTGACTCTATATTCAGCACTTATCAGTTGTAGGGCATGTCGCCCATTTCTTTTAGAGACTTTTTCATTTATTTCAGTTATTCAGACTTCGGGCATGTAATTTATTCAGGATTCAGACTTGTCATTTTATTTTCAGTTGTGGAATTGTTGTGAGGAGTTTTCCTCCGGACTTATTATTACTTGTTGATTATTTCATTACTTAGTTATGGTGAATGGATTATGTTATTCTTCCATTATTCCTTTATTGCATGTTAATCATACTTAAATTAAAATTTGGCAACTTACTTTTTAAATACTAGGTGGTTAGTAATTATTAAAAATGTTTTCGACAGTGATGCTATTAACTGAACCAACTTGGCATGTTGTATTGATTTAATAAAGGAGTAGTTACCCGGTATTTAATTAGTCGGGGTGTCACAGAAACAAGTCAAACTGCGTCTTGCATCACGTACCCTATCTTTTCCCTTGACTTGGGTCTTATTTGGCATTTTTCTTGCACCCTAGGAGGAATATGATACAAGTGGAACCTAATATTGGGTCTTATTTTGCCCGTTTTTAAAAACAAAACCTTATCCGTTAGTCTGGAAACAAGTCAAAGCGTGTCTTGCATCATATACCCTATCTTTTCCCCAAACTTGGGTCTTTTTTGGCATTTTTCTTGCACCCTAGGAGGAATATGATACAAGTATAACCTAATAATAATAACCATTCCGAGGATTTTTCTTCTTACCCTTTTTAAAAATTACCAAAGATAATTTCCCCCTTTTTTCTAAAAAAAGGAAAATCATATATACCAAAAATACTCCTTTTTCTCTAAAATAAACACAAAAAAATCTGCTTTTCTTCTTAAGTGCGATTGTATACCCCAATCTTGACCTGGCTCCCTCTTGGCTCAAGTTTTCTGTCAAAACCACCCCGAAGCTACACTACTTCCTGAGCTTGTTCTATAGAATGCTAGCAATACCTTCTAAGGTTATTCATGGAGGACATTGACCAGACAGCGAATGCCCAGCCACATTTGATGGAAGTCCTTGTCCAGCTCAATGGTAAGATTGATAACCTTCAGGTTAAAGCTCAAGAAATGTAATGACACCAGGTTCATAATACCGTGGCTCAAGAGCCCTAAATCCCTTTTCCCCATTACATGGGTCCACCAGGTTTAGAACAATTATGGGTTACTGAAGAGTAATATCATGCCCCGCATGCCCACTAATAATAGGCCTATACCACCCTAGCTATCCATACTGAATATTTCCCCTACAAGTGGTAATCTACCAGTGTCAGTTGATCTTAAGGAGCAAGACTTGAACCAAATTAAGGAAAACCTTATATTATTGTCTAAAAGGTTTTACCAGGTTAAGATCTCAAGGTACTATATGGACTTTACCCACATGTCTCATTATTATAAAGCCTAATTACTAGAGAATTCAAAATGTTGGACATCGAGAAATTCGGAGGCAACAGGCCTCCAATTGTGAACTTGCGCAGCTATCATCGCGCCATGATTCTCCTAAGGGCATTAGAGGAGGTAATGGTCCATATACTTCAATAAACTCTCGAGGAAGGTGTCTTACGGAGGTTCATGTCCCTCGAAGAATCTTGACTCCAAAGTTAGGAAGATGTAGCCTAAGAGATAATGACTCAATACTAGTATAATAAAGAGTCAAAAGTTACCTGTCAGGAGTAAATGAGTTAAAAGGTTTATTGTAAGGTGGAGAGAGAAAGCAACAACTATAACAAATCGACGATTAGAGTAGGAGCAAGTTCGCATTATGAAAAAGAACTCCGTACCCCATATTCGAGCTTCAACAGGAAGTCAGTACCACCCTCATTTTAAAGCCTTCCGAGAGGCTAGGGTTGAAATGGAAAAAGGGTTGCAAATCAAAAAGATGAATCTGAGCTGAAAAGGTTGATTGTGCAGTTAAAAAAAGTATGATAGTCCAACTAATATTTCAGTCTCAACCATCAATAATATCTTCCAACTTGCCACCTCTTGGATAATCGAAAGTTTTCCTAATTCAGACAACAAAGAATATACCAAACTTCATTCCCCTTTGTTAAAAGTGTATTAATCCCTTCTTTCTGAAAACCTCATCAAACCTTTGGAACCCCGACATTATGATAACATACTCCCCAAAATTTCAAGCATAATACCCAATGTGACTTCCACCAAATCATCGAACACACCACAGATCAGTGCTTCTATTTGAAAAATGTTATCCAAATCCTTATAAACAGTGGAATCATTGTCCCACCAGTAAATCCAAAACCCAATACCACTCAGAATCCCCTTTTAACTCATCGAACTAGGGTGAATGTCATCCTCTCATAATAAAAACCAGACATCGATATTTCCATTAGAATTAATCCCATTAAAACACCCAATCTACTTACGATCTGACCTAAACCCCTCAAAATGTGTCCTTCCTTTCTCCTACTACCTAAAAATCTTATAGACCAAGCTCTATCACTCCTTATCAAGGGTTGTATTTCCATTCATACCCGCTCAAAAGGGGGAGGCATGGAAATACGCTCAATTTTAGATCATCTTCATAAATTTGGGCTAAAATTGCCTTCAAAGATAACCATTGATTGTGAAAAGATCATTGCCTTTTTCATGGAAGCCCGAAAATAGGCCTAAAATCTGATGAATGGTTATCACTGGTAGAAGAGTTCAGTTTAGATGATATTATGCAGGTTATGTCGAATGAATTTGTGAAGAAGTAAGACTAATAAATTGTCTTCGAACTGCTCATAATTTTAAAAGTCCAAGGGAGTTTAGTCACTTCCTTTCAATATTTCCCTGTTGAATGGGAAGATCTGTATAATGAGGTCATATAGTTTGTGGAATTCATCAACTTCTCATGGAAAGATGAAATTTTAGCCACTGAATGGGGTGACAGCTTTGACTACTCAAGAAATTAAATTTTTTGAACTGTGGTGTGACCCCGTAGAGAAAAAGATAAAGCCAGTGCTAGAGATCTTCTTTAAAGATTAATTCACTTAGGATGAAAGGTAGAATTATGAGTTAAATCCTCTAATAGATAAAATCATGGAAAATAGTGACAATTCTTAGGGAAGTGACACTGATTAATAATTTACCTATATACAGTGGGGCTAGATCTCTGCTTGATCCACCTACAAGCATAACCATCTGACATGTCTAAGAAAATCACCACTGGTGATGTACCACTCCTCAAATCGCATTTCATCCCTATCCAGTCTACACAAATCAACCTGAACCATGTTGTTCATCCCCTCTAAGAAACACCTGATCTACGGCTTTTTCTTCCATTTCTAATGTAATTATGAATGAGGCCTCCTTTGATGAGGTTTTCATTGTTGTATTCCCTGAAAATGTTTTCAATGAAATGAATTATATTTTTATATAATTTTTATTAACTGCATGGGATCTAATCAAATTATTGATAAAGATGATTTAGAAAGTAAATAATTTGTAACTGGTCTCAATAAGGAAAAAGTAAACAACAAAACCCCATTCAAACTAATGTTGACGAGACTATTGTTATCAATCTCATTTCTAATGTCTAACTACAAAAGATTAGGATCGGTTCCACCCTCGATGAGCATGAGCAGTCAATATTCGAAGAGTTTCTGACAGAGTTTGATGATAACTTCACATAGCCATATGATGACATGCTTGGCATTGACCCAGAAATAGTGCAACACGAAATCCCTACCTTTCGAGAGTGCAAACATATCAAACAAAAATTAAGAAAAATTCGGACAGAGTGGTACCTCAAAGTCAAAGATGAAGTGATAAAACAATCAAAAAGCGGTCTTTATTTGCATGGTCGAATATCCCACATGGCATGCAAACATCGTCCCTGTACCGAAATCAGAACGGAAAGTTCGCATTTGCGTTAACTATCGAGATTTGAATAAGTCGTTCCCAAAGGATGATTATCCTCTACCTAATATTGGCATGATCATAGATATAATTGATAGTCACTCCCCCAAGTCATTTTTCAATGGTTTCACCGGGTATAATCAAATTAAGCTGCATTCAGACCATCAAAAAAGACCTTCTTCATCCCCCCTTAGGGAACATTTTTCTACACAATCATGTCATTCGATCTCAATAATATTGGGGCTACCCACTAAAGGGCCTCTATAACATAAGGAAGTGGAAGTCTATCTCAATGATATAAATCATCAAGTTCAAGACTTGGGAAACTCAAAATCCTACACTAAGAAAATTCTTTGAGCTGCTACGACAATAACAGATGCGACTTAACCCACAAAAATGCATATATAGGATAATGAAGCGTAAACTCCTTAGATTCATGGTCAGTGAAAAGGCGATTGAGAGAAACCCTGCCAAACTAAAAATAATACTCGAGATGCCACCACCCTAGAAGGAGAAAGAATACATGGATTCGTGGGTAAGATTGAATATATTGGTCGATTCATTAGCCAACCGACCTCTAGCTGCGAGCCCATTTTTTATCTTCTCCAGAACAATTCAACTAAAGTTTAAAAGGAGTTATGTCAAGAAGCCTTCGATAATATCAAACAATAACTCACCCTAGCTCTGATGCTCATGCCTCTACAGTAAGGTCTCCCCCTCCTCTTATACTTAATTTCACTAACACCATAGCAGGGGATATGCTAGCCCAGTACATCAAATACTCTCATAAGGAGAGAGAAATATACTATAATAGTCTAAATTTATCTGGGTATGAGGTAAACTACACTGCATTAGAGAAGGCATGTGTCGCCGTAGTCTTTGTCACGCAGAAGCTCCGGCACTACATGCTCGCATTCCCTATCAAACTGGTGTCCCGAATGGATGCAATGAAATACCTGTTAGAGAAGCCACCTTGTCTAGCTACATGGTGGGATGATGTTATTGGATCATGCAAAAGGAAATGAAAGTAAGATTCATTTTCGGTAACCTTATTGATAATCCCATGGCAGGAATTGAGGTTTGGATTTTTGAATACCCGAATGAAGATATCCTTTGCACCTCTCATAAGCATCTTATATGGCATATATTCTTTAGCGGAGCCGTTAATAAAAAAATATATGGTATTGGGATATTTCTTATCACCCCCGACGATTCTCAAACTCTCAATGACATCAAATTGGATTTCCCTATAACCAAAATATGATGAATTACGAGGCATGTACCATATAGCCTAAGATCGCCCTCGATAGAGGAATCAAATGTATGCATGTCTCTGGAGATTCATTCCTCATCTTAGGAAAGATCCTTAGGAAATGTAAATTCAAATAGGAAATGCTCCTACCCTTCTATGCTCACCTCGCCTCCCAATTCGAAGATGTCGGCTTCCACCACCTCCCTCGCTTGAGGAATAGACTAGCTGGCGCACCGATGACCTTAGCCTCTATAATTAACATGCTAGAAGGAATAATAATAGCCCCCTTAATAGTCCAGAAACAAGCAGCACCCATTCATTACTACTAAATTGATCTCTTTATAGAATAAGATACAGACATAGCAGGGTTATGGTATTATGATATTTGGTTCCTCCTCAAACATAATAGGCATCCTTAAGATGCTAACAAGAAAGACAATGCAACCTTTCGTAGGTTGGTTACTCAATACATCATCTGTGATAAGGAACTTTTCAAAAGGAATTTCGATGGAACCCACTTGCATTGCATAGCATGGGCTGGGATCAAAAACATGATGTAGAATATTCACAATGAGTAATGTGGATCCCATATGAACTGTCATATTCTTTCAAAGAATATCATTCATCAAGGATATTACTTTAACACCATAGTTCAAGATTTCACTGCTTATATCTGAAGATGACTCAAATGCCAGCAGTTTTCTAACCTTTAGAACTTGGCTCCTCGGGAGTTGTATAACATGACTCATCTTTAGACCTTATCTCCCTGGGGCATAGACGCCATTGGGAAATTCATTCCCAAGGCTTCAAATAGGCATGAATTCATCCTGGTTTCCATTCACTACTTTATGAAATGGGTTAAATTTGAGTCATATGTGGTGTTGAATGCAAATAAAGTAGCTAAATTCATTATAAAGAACATTATCATCCTCTATAGAGTTCCCCACACAATGGTTTTAGATAATGGGCTCCATTTCAAAGTTAAGATCACATAACTAGTTGACGAGGAAGGAATCCAAAGACACAATTCTCTCCTTACCGACCACAAACCAATGGGGTTATCAAAGCCGCCAATAAAAGCCTCAAGACCATCTTTGTTAAGATGATCGAAAGTTGTAGAAACTAGGTTGACTGGATCACACATGCCCTCTGAGGCTACCATACCTCTATCATAACACCCACTAGGACTATTACCTATTCTCTAGTATATGGAATAAAGGTATTACTCCCTGTCGAACCTGAAATACCTTCTCTACAGGTTATGCTCGAAACTCAAATTAATGAAGAATATTGGAATCAAAACTGTTATGGAAAACTTATTCTCTTAAAAGGAAGCTGAAAGCCCTATATCATACACAAGGGTACCATAGTTGTATTGCATAATCATTTAACAAAAAGGTCAAAGATCGGGGTATCCAAAAAGGAGACCTTACCCTTAAGGAAATTATAAAACCCGCTTGGGATCTGAGAGGAAAATTCAAGACTAGTTGGAATATCCCCTACATTGTAAATAAAATCCTTTCATTTGGTGTTACTATGCTTACAGACCTCTATGGAGAGGAAATGGCGCGTCCATCCAATTTGGGTCGTCTTAAGAAATTTATCCCTAGTCCGAACTCTCATCGCGATATGACTCTTATCACCTCCCTCCTATTATAAAAACATCTATTATCACTCTCTACTCAGAATTATGTAGGATCTAATCCTCTCTTAAAAATCACCTTTTCTAAAAATGAGCAGTGCATAATTTTTAAACCCCACAGAGGAACATAGGCATCCCATAAGACACACATGGGCACGATTCTTTCTCTCTCATTCTTTTCTCCTTTAGAGAAAGATGGTCTCCCTCATCATTCAAACTAACAAAAAGATCATTTATTCCTTTGCAATTGGTATAAATAGTTCAAACAAAAAATTCATCAAAGATAGGACAAAATGGGTTGAAATCATCATCTTCTTTTATTTAAAAACAGAATATGACAATTACATGAAATATTAGTTATAAGAATGAAATATAAAAAACATTGTTATGATCTTCACAAACCAAACATTCCAAGACCTACATATTAGTAACACACCCACTCAAAAAATTATTTCCATTATAGGGACCCGCTTCATCATTTCCTACCCCTCGAAGGACCCTAAGAATCCAATCTAGGTTACAATTTTATATCTGCTCCATACAAAAATAAGACTTAATCAACTTGAATGAAACCGCGACACCTTCCTTCAAAGTGGAAAACATCAAAAACCACCTTTGACCAATCTCTTCAGTAGAAATCTTCACAACCAATTACTTCCACAACCACTTCAAATAATTCCCAGCGATGAACCCAGCCTTCCTTATAGAATGAGATAAATGGGTAGACGATCAAACGCATTGCCACAAAGGCCCTAAAATCATTCTCAACAACTCAATCAAGTCCTCCATGGGAAAAAAATTACTTATACGTGGAGGAACGATCTGCTACCAGTCCAATAGCACAGAAGACGCCATGAAAAATAGAAAGAAGTTTGGAAAAGTCCCAACAACAATACATACTCTTAATCACCCAACTATAGGAGAGGTTGCAGATTTCCCCACCATGGTACAGATCAATAAAGACTCCTGACCTCATGCTCTACAAGCAATTAACATAGTTCTTCATGGATGGGACAAAACTGAAGAAAGACTGAGAAAATAAATTAGGAACGTCCGTCATAGGGTACTCAAGAGGAGCTATCAGGCGTAGTCTTTCAGATAAACACATGAACAACATCTTAGGGATCCCTCATAAAAAGTGGGACCAAACTTATTTATAGGCATCCTATCCCTTCAAAGTCTCTGCTATTATGATAGCAGTTGGATTACAGTTATAATACATCCATAACACTATCATGGACACCTGAAAGTCATTCATTATGTCACCGATCACAAAAAGCAGCTCGACAGTTAATCCTAAAGCCACAACACTAGGAAAGCCATTATTAATATAATCTCTCCAACGAACTAAGTTCAAAACCATCAGGAGAACAATACTTCCTTCATACACCAATGCTCAAGTAGCTAGGAAGAGATGTGGAGCAACTTGGCTAATGACACTCCAGGGGAACAGGACAAGTTCGGCATGTTTGTCGCAAAATTTAGGTTGACACCTAACATCATAGAAAATTTACAAAAAAACACACCCTTAGGGGATTCCATTCTATAGTACGGTTATTACATAAGGAGACATGGAGAAAATTAAAGGCTTCATAATTGACATTGTAGAGTCACATGGCCTCCAAACCTTCAAGATAAGTCGCAAAGGTTTCATTCATGGAAAGTTTCATTTCAAAGGAGTAGGAAAGTCACAAAAGAGAGAATATTGAATTGTGGTGGTGAAACCCTCTCCAAGCCCCTTTTCATACCCATAAGCACCCATAAAAATACAAGAAGCCCGATCGACTTCTTGTTTGGACTTGACCTATAAAAAATAAGAAGCTCGACCGACTGTCATGACCCCTCTTCTTAAATACTCCTAAGAACAGTGGAAGTGAAATAAAATCTAGGAAAGTAATTTGGACTTTACCCATATATCGATAGGCTAGTCAAGGGATATGTCGATCGGCACCAACTATATTATTATTTAGTAGTGAGAAATAAATTAGTGAATATGACTAAATACTACTTGTGTTGTTTAATAATAATAAATTGGCATAATTTAGATCGTAATTAAATTTTTCATATGGTATCATTTTTATTACGTGTGTTTAAAATGATTAATTGGTGATATTAATTATATGATTGTGGACAATGTGTACGCTTAGAACAATTAAGTGAAAACTTTATTGACTTTGTAAGGTATTATCGTATTTTGTGGGTATTATCATTTAGACTGGACTCTAGGGTGATGCAAATGTCCGTTTATGTGTTTTTACCACTTTATATTGGGCTCGGTGGTAGTATACCCATAGGATGAGTTTTGATTCAATCAGGTTGTATTTTGGGCCCATTTGGGACCCCAAAAATAGAAATTTTGGGGAGGTGCGAGAATAAGTTTAATAATTAATGCATTAATTAAAATAAAAAATAAAACCTTAGCTGTGTTTACACTTAAAGTTCATTGGAATTCTTCATTGTTCTTTGATTTTAGGCAAGAATTTTTTTACAAACTTACTGTAATAATTCATTGATTTAGAATATTTGTTCTTTTATATTTTAATTGAGATTTCAGAATTACGAATTATTTCATACAGAACAATCGTGTGTTAACTTGTGATGCCTTAGATTAATTTGAGAAAAATCTACTGTTGAGAAAGTAATTATTTTGGTGATTAAATCAAAGAATGTTGGGTGAAATCAAATTTGAACCATGTTAGAACCATGTGAATGCATAGTATGTGCTTTATTATGTGTGTGAACATACCTACGTTGCCTGCTATCACGGGAGGTTCCGTGTCATGGATAGTCTTATCCTGATGAGCCCATTAGGGGGATTTTAGACTTGTGCCATGGAACATAGAACTTAGGTATTAATAACTACTTGTGTCTATGATAGTGCGATCGGTCACTTAATTATGTTAGGTGTGTTCATAGTCCAAAGGCTTAGAACTATGTTCACCTCCAATATGTGTTGATTTGATTTATGATTTGACGGTGATACCCGAATCGATAGTCCTTGATTTAGTACGAGAGGTACATGGACTTTATAGCTAAGTATGCATATTCGCATCGCAGTTCTTAGCCAAGGGATGATGGAGATGTATATATAAATGGTGTGATATAACTATATATATGCATGTGAATTTATCCTACTTATGTGTAAAGTAGGGAGGATAGATAGTGTAAATCTAAAAGTTATTTAAATATGAGATAATCTACTTAGTGTGTTATAGTAGCAAATTTAGATAGTGTATATCTAGAAGTAATATAATTGTTAGATAATCTACTTAGTGGGATATAGTAGTAAACTTAGATAGTGTATATCAAATGACGAACTAAGTAGAGCAACTTAATGAAATGGTTTAATGACAAATTACATGAAATGTTAATTAGGATTCAATGATAACATATGTGAAATGTCAATTATGGTTTAATAATAACATGTGAGAAATGTTCATTATTAGTGTACTATAACATACTGTTTGGGCATTATGGAGGAAGATAAAGAGATATTTAACTAATGACTTAATGGGTAAAGATTGGAAGAAGGTGACGTACTATATGGGATGTATGGGAGAGTTAAACATGTTAGTGGTCAGATAGTTATTGATGTGACCTAGTTGGGTTGGGTACCATATGTAGGTTGATGATGTTAGGCGTGCACATTAGCTGAGAGGTGAAAAACTAAAGGGAGTGTACATTGAACTAACATGTGTAATCGATAACTGATAGTAACCTGTGATAAATACTTGCTGAATATTTCCAAAAGGTTTTCTTGGGCTCTAACCTGTCTTGTGAAATGTTTTCAAAAGCTTTTAGGTATCCATCCACAGGGACGGAAAAATTAATATCTGTTCCAGGGATGCATAGCTGTAGCACTTGTGGATGTTTGAAGGATTTGGACTAGACGCTTCAATTTCTTCATTCCTAGAGTAGGATTCGGGTTCAGTTATGCCATTTGATCATGTTGACCCTTTAGCTATTTTTTGTATTCAGTTATCAGACTTTGTATTTGGGGATTCATTTTGTTTCAGTAGATTTTTAGTTGGACTTTTATATTGGCAACCGATTGTTTACTCAATATTATCTTTTCAGTATTTATCTTGTGATGGATTTATAGTACTACTGTGTGGATGATTTGGTGATTGTATTTATTTTTCGCATGTTGTTATTTAATAAAAGATAAAATTTGGCACCGGTTTATTTAAAAACGTAGGTGGTTAGTAATTTAAAAAGTTTTTGACAGTGATGATAAGAATGAACTAGATGATATTCTTATTTTATTTATATAAAGGATTGATCACCCAATATTTAACTAGGTAGTGTGTCACAAATGGTATCAGACCATGAGGTTGTAGTGTCCTTAGGATCTATACAGCTTTTTACATTTCTGCTTAGCATTTTTTTATATAGAGCCCTATTATAGGTTTATTGTTTTCCTCTACGTATGCGACTTATGTTCTAATGCAATTAAAGTATAGTTGATGTGATGCATATACAAGTTCAGTTAGGCTTCACACGTCGGACATTATAGGACGACCAACGAGGGTCGTTAGAAGGACTACGAGAGAAGAGGCTCAACAGAAGACATAGAGTATTTTAAAAATGGTAAACATGATAGAAGTCACCATGATTATTGTTTATGCAGGTGACAATAAGATAATCACTCGGCAACAGTAGTTTCCCCAAGCATCGTCGTAGATAACGGTGGTGCAATTTCAGAATCACCCAGCATGGTCGACAAGGGGAGGTATTTAGAGAGACCTTTTGAAAAGCCAGCTATAAGTATTTCAGGGAAAGAGAGGAAGTGGGATAGTCCAATGGAAGGATATAATCTAATGGAAATTGTGTAGGGTGGAGTGCAGCGACAACCAGGAGTAAATTTCGTGCAAAAAGTTTTTTTAGCTCATAGGAGCAACATAAGTAAGGAGAGTCAGTCACCATATATGAAGAAATATTTATAGAAGAAAACGAGGAATTTGGGAGCAATTTGATCATAAGATCTTCCATCTTCTCTTCGAACATATATGTGAAAGAAATTTTGAAACGTATCACTAGTGAGCAAGATAAAGACTGGTCATGAGAGAGCAGTTGACTTGTTTAGTAAACTTTATAGCCGGTGGAAGGATTACAGAGAATATGAAGAGGTTCGTAAGTTGATAATAGATTCATGATTAGAATATACGAACATAGATGGTAAATTCAGTGAGGATGACTAGTGCCAATATAGTCAAGGTCGTACGTCAACAAGTTTATATTAACGCTTCCATGAGAAGGAAGCTAAGCAGGTTAGAGAATCTAACAGATGATCAATAGTGGATTTAACAGTGCTAGTGAAACACCACTGGAGGGACACCTAGGAGGGGACCCATTTAAATGATTAAGATTAATGGAAGTCCTACCAAGAGAAGGTGGATTAGTCAGGGTCGTCAAGGACAACAATGAGTTCCTTAGGGCCACTGGAGCCAAAAGGGATAACGGGGGTAGTAATCGGGGAAAAGACTACCAGGTCCAAGAGAGGGACACCCCAACATGGCTAGTGAGGCCTGAGACAGGGGGGTAGAATGAAAACTTATATTGAACATGTCCACGGTGAGAAAGTAAGACTAGTCAGACTAGAAAGGTAGATGGGAATGGAGCCAGTGGGGCAAAATAATAACCGCTAAGGTGAGACTTCCGCTAAAGGAATAAGATTAAGAGATTTAAGTTCGAAGATTACCAACCCGAGAGTGGTGAGATCAAACAAGACCAACAAGGTCCTCAATGGTAACAGCGGCATTCCATTCTTCAAGGCTAAAGGAATGGCATGGGAGGCCAGCATAGCTAGGGTCAGGAGCAAGAGAGTTTCTCTGGCAGTCGTTATAGTTGTGGAGAGATGGGCCACGGGAAGGAAATTTTCCCAAAGTGAGGTAGGGGAAACTACAAGTTGAGATCCTAGATATACAACCATTGCAGCAAATCAGGGGTCAGTTTCGAGGAAATAGTTACGTTCTGGAACCCGTTGACTAGGCGAGGTAGATGGAAAATGGAGATAGAATTTTTGTCTTGCTCTTATGATTATAGGATAAGTTTGGGTGACTTGGGTGCATCACAATATATGATTATTTAAGAATTAAATTCGCGAGCGAATCAAATTTAGTGGGTGCGTTGGCAGTATCAACCTTATCAGTTATATATTTACCGTTAGGTAGTGAGGGTTCTCTAGTGTTTCCTACAGGAAAGTGGGTGTGTACACTATAAGGATGTTTGTATTGTGTAATTAGTTTTAATACCTTTGAGAGTCATGAGAGTATAATTTATTATAATCATTGTAGTGATTGGATACCAAGGGTTTGACCGGTAATAGATTGTGTTATAAGACTATCGTGCTCATTATTCCAGGGTGAGATATATTATTTTTCCGAGGCATCACCAGAAAGAGGGTTGAGCCTATAGATATATTATTGTATGGTGCCATAGACTTTGGCGAGTATGTTGTCTTGTTATATTTGATCTCGATGAGTAGGGACGTTTACTGATGTGACTCAGGGTGCCTTGTGTCCTTTTTCGAGTGGAGAGATATAGATCATTATTTATATGGTGCTAAGAACTTGAAATAGTTAGATCACCGTGTTGTATGTCGTCTTTAGTGACATGAGAGTGGACGAGTAGACTTTTTATGTCAGCAGATGGGAATTAGGGGTACATGATATGGGTTGAGCGCCTAACGGATCTCGACAATCAAAAATGTTAGAGAGTAGTGCATTGGGGGGTTCCTTGTTTGGATTTTGCTTTGTGAGACGTCTCACACATGAAACTTAGCAAGCATTGGAAGTTGGGAGAAGTTTGGTCACTAGGACATGGGGTTCATACCTTAGTTATTGTACGTATACGTGATTATAACTGAGAATTCATAGTTATATTATGATCCAAGGTTGAGAGATTCGTATAATTCTGATGTGAAGACCAATATATAACATTTACACTATGAGAAGATCGGTGGTACAACATAGAGAATAATTAAGTTGCAATTATTAGGGTTGGTGAGTATAACCTTATTGTATAGTCATGCCAAGTACGCGATGATTAGTTTAAAATAAATATATTACATTTAGTTAATTGGTGAATAAATTCACATGACATAAGGTGTATGGGTGGCCTAGTTAGTTGAGATTTTTCAGTATCATTCACGAGGAGAAGACGTGGAATCGTATGATGTAACGCAGATGCATGGGTAAATTAGAAATAGAACTAGAATGAGATAAAGAGAATGTAGTTGCATTGTGAGCAAGGTGTGTCACCAGAAATCGAAGAGTATACAAAAGGAGTTATTATAGTGTTAAAAAGTACAAGGATTGTACATTTTAGATTTTTTAGGATAATCAGGAATTACTCTGAGTAAAAGAGTAAAATCACTAGATTTACATCTAACCAACTATAGATGTAAAAGTCTGATGTGAATAGTCAGGTATGATTGCAGATATCTCCCACGAAGGGAGTATATGATTTTAAATGGGGGAAGTTGGCACGTAGGGAGGAGGGAATCTTTCCTAGGATAGGAAATGGTATAGCCGTTAGAATATTAGCCCAATCGTGTTAGGATATTCTTGGTAGAAGGGTAATCGGTTTCATAAGCGCCAAAATGAAACGGTTAGGGAAATGAAGGATTGCTTTGGAAGAAAGTGATTAGGGCGGATTTATCACTAGTTAGAATGGTAGAGTATAAACCGTCGGACTAAATAGTACCATTAGTGAAGGGGTAACGGGAACGGCATAATGTTCCAAACTTTAGAAAGATGTGGATACTGTGCGAGGAAGTAAGACTATTAGTACTGAGCTTACCCAAATTTTGAGGACGAAATTACTTTGTATGGGGGGAAGTATGTAACACCCTGTAATTTTCAATAATTTTTATATGGTGATTAATTAAATTAAAATAAAATTTTAATTCAGATTAAAATAAATATTAATTAGCATGATAAAGGTTGATATTTAATTCTATGAATTATACTGAGTATTACCTACTGAATGAGTAGTAAATTAGTAAGAATGCATTACGGTTGTCATGAGTAAAAAATACGATAGTTATGGTAGTTTAGTTGGGAGGCATTTGTCAGTCGTATCGAGACTTAAAATTATGAGATAAAATATGATTTAATTATGGTTCATCCAAATGGTCATTTTGAGTGTGGTGGTGTGTTTAATAGGGTTAAAATAGTCAGAAAAGTGTACTCGGAGGTTTGGATTGGGTCCCAGGGCATTTTTAAGCCACACCGACACCCCGAAAGGGTATTTTGGTCTCTTGAATTTTTAGGGAAAATGGCCCTACGAATTTACCATGTTTATATCACTATATGTGATGAGGGAGTTAGGATTAAAAGTTAGTAAATCAAAGGAAAGGATGGGAGGGGCCATTTGAGAGGAAGAAAATAAGGTTTGGAGGTGTAACACATTGATCCATCCCAAAAGTGTTTCCGGAATTGGAATCAAAATGAGAAGATATCAACTTCACCATCAACAAACCAATTCAGATCATCAATCATAAAGAGATAAGTGTTTATCTTTCATGTTTTGATTTAACTATAATACCCATGTAGTGTAGGGATTATAATTTCATGATTTTAAATTGTATTCTTGGAATTTAAAGTGTTTAAAACTCATAAATTGGGATAGGAATGCATCTAGAGTGATTCCACATATGTAGAGGACAAAATCAAATTTGTATGTGTAATTTTTATGGAAGAAATTTGGGAAGAATATTGGTTATACCTGAAGAACATGAATTAGGCTTTGGGTTAGAAGAACCTTAAAGAAATCTTGAGGATTTTAGGATTTAATGATGTTTTGATGATAAAGATTTGTTAGGATGGATGCATATACCCTTATATAATTTTGGAACGAATTATAATGGAGTTTGGGTTGATTACATGAAGGTTTGGTGGATTAAACATGGTGAAAATGCAGTTGCATAAGGAAGAAGAAGCATATTTTACTTTTCAAATTGATTCGATCAGGCTAATCGATTCAGCCCTTGGACGAATCGATTCGTTTTTCTTGATTTTTAAAATTTTCCTTTTAAACCCTAGAATTCGTGAATAATTAATGGGGGACTTTTGGAGCACCTCTAAATAATACAAAGAATTATATTGAATGTTCGTAGGCCTGTTATGGAGATTATGTTTACATAAATTGAGATGAGGTGAGGCTAGGGATAATTGCGAACATATCCATAATTATTGAATGAACGGGATTTGAAACGTATCACGGAGATATGAGTGAACATATGGCTTAGATCAGTAGAGTATGAATGCGGTAACTACTAAAATAACTTAAGGGGGTAACTAGGGCCCTTCTAGTAGGATTAATACTCGGGGAAATGCGATAGAGAGTTATAATCGAATGTCAATAATACGCTGAATATTCGAGAGAGAGATATTACATACGGATTATATATATATGTTGAGTGTATACCCATATGGATTATACTTATAGGTTGAGTGTATAACTATATGGATTATATTTATAAGTTGAATGTATACCTATATGGATTATATTTATAGGTTAAGTTAGTACCTATATGCATTATATTTATAGGTTGAGTGTATACCTGTATGAAATATATTTATAGGTTGTTTGTATGCCTATATGCGATATATGGATAGGTTATGTGAATGCCTAGTATGTGCTTTCTTATGTCTGTGAACATACCTATGTTGCCTGCTATCACGGGAGGTTCCACATAATGGATAGTCTCATCCTAATGAGACCATTAGAGGGATTTTAGACTTGTGCCTCAGAACATAGAACTTAGGGATTGAGCACTACTTATGTGTATGATAATGCAGCCGATCATTTGGGTGCATTAGGTGTGTGTGTAGTCCAAAGGTTTAGAACAATGTTCGCCTCCAATATGTGTTGATTTGATTTATGGTTTGAGAGTGATACCCAAACTGATAGTCCTTGATTTAGTATGAGAGGTACATGGACTTGATAGTCGAGCATGCATATCGCATCACGATTCTTAGCCCGGGGATGATGGAGATGTATATATAAATAGTGTGATATATCTATATATATGCATGTGAATTTATCCTACTTGTGTGTAATGTAGGGAGGATAGATTGTGTATATCTAAAATTTATTTATATACGAGATAATCTACTTAGTGTGATATAGAAGTAAATTTAGATAGTGTATATCTAGAAGTAATATAATTGTGAGATAATCTACTTAGTGGATATAGTAGTAAACTTAGATAGTGTATATTAAATGATGAACTAAGTAGAGAAACTTAATGAAATGGTTTATGATATCATATGTGAAATGTTAATTATGATTCAATAATAACATACATAAAATGTCAATTATGGTTTAATAATAACATATGAGAAATGTTCTTTAGTAGTGTACGATAATGTACTGTTTAGGTGGTACGGGGGAAATTAAAGAGATATTTAACTAAGGACTTATGAGTAAAGATTAGAAGAAGGTGGAATGTTGTATGAGCGGTACGGGAGAGCTAAACCTTTTAGTGGTCAGATAGTTATTGATGAGACCTAGTTGGGTTGGGTAGCATAGTTAGACTTATGTATTGGCAACCGATGGTTTATTCAGTATTATCTTATTCAGTATTTATCTTGTGATGGATTTATATTAATACTGCGTGGATGGTTTGGTGATTGTATTTATTTTTTGCATGTTATTATTTAATGAAAAATAAAATTTTGCACTGATTTATTTAAAAACGTAGGTGGTTAGTAATTTAAAAAGTTTTCGGCACTGATATAAAGTCAACTAATGTGCGCAACATCTCCCGTAACACTTGCCTAGTAAATCCCAAATCCTAATCCGACTTCCCGATTTATCTACGTATTCCCTTAATTATCATTTAACTATCTGATTGTACACTTCAGGCCAACGTGTTAAACCTTTAATCACTAGCCTA
Organism: Sambucus nigra; assembly: GCA_949130495.1. Lineage (NCBI taxonomy): Eukaryota > Viridiplantae > Streptophyta > Magnoliopsida > Dipsacales > Adoxaceae > Sambucus > Sambucus nigra. The sequence goes on from OX422211.1 coordinate 37,398,518, forward strand.
GCCATCCCAAAATACTAACTCAATTTCTTGATTCCCACCCGTGATCATTCACTCACTTATTCATGTATTTTTCTTACAAGTAACCCATCCCGGTTAGCCTATGACAATTCCTAACCCTCACACTGAATTCCCAAAAACCTAAAATCATTCCTGGTACCAAGATCGCATGATCAATCCTCCAACGGTCCAAAAAACAAACACAAAACCAAGTTTGGTAAGCTAGCATAACCGAATTGGTTCGCTGGCAGGGCTATACCAATTCAGTAAGCGAATTAATTCTCTCCTCCCAGTGAACCGGTTCGATTTTATTGGGCCACCAAGAGGAATTCATGACAGGATTTCTCCTCTGACCTTTATCCATGGTGGTCCTAACCTTCACTAAACCCCCATTCATGAACCCTAATTCATCCCCAAACAAAATCAAATAGTTTTCTACGTAAAAACGATCTTGAAACAACATATAATTTATCGAATAATGGAATAAATAAAGAATTCTTGCCATAGTAAACCCTGGTTTCAAAATCTGGTTTGTTCTTCTTAATTCATCCAAGAACTTATCTTTATTTATGTCTTTATATCAAATTCATTATAGAAACATCATTAGATTCATCTCACATCATTCATATAATATAAAACCCGAATTTACTTAGTTTGCCAGCCCGAAAATTGTGTTTTTCACATACTATTCCACACTAAAGTTTGCATGAACAAATGTAACTACAAGATTGACAGAGGAAGTAAATATTTTCTTTAAAGATGATGAATTCTGAGATTTCTCTCTCTTAGTGACGATCTTTAACCCGAAAATGATAGATCTCCTCCCTGGATCCTTTCTTCCTCTTTTTTCTCACTTTCTATTGTCTTATCTCACTTTCTCTCACACCCTAGCGACTTTGGGTGGATAGATAGAAGCCCTCCTTTATTCACCTTGATTAAATATTAACCTTCAACTCTCTAATCCCGAATTAGGGTTAGCTCCCTCAAGTAAAATGACATGTATGGCCTCCTGCGGCTCCCGCTTAGTCTAAAAGGCACCCAGAACCCAATTGTAACCCTCGAGTACCTATTCTAGACTATTTCAACCTATTTCGGGACATTGGTGCACTCAAACCTACCATCTGAGTCACCTAACATTAAATTCCATATCATGTTTGACACAACTTTACTCACATGTTCTGAATGAAATACTGATAAACTCGTCGCCTTAACGCACTTACTACGTAACATAAATTAATACGATATCATTTACTTGTCACACAAGTAAATATAAATATACATAAATATTAATCCTTTTTATTCTATAATTAATATTTATTTAAGCCACTTTAATTTCTAATTAAATTAAAATTATGTTCACACGTGAAATTGAAAATGCTTTAAAAATTAGGGGGGTTAGATACTTCCCCCTAACAACGAAATTTCATCCCCAAAATTCAGACATACCTGGCACAAATAGCTCTAGATAATTTTACTGCATGTCATCCTAGTGCTCCGAGGTTGGATCATCAGCATTATGATACTCCCATTGAATATGAAGTAACGGTACCACCTTCGATCGCAGCTGAAACTCGCTAACATCCAGGATGGAAATGGGTATCTCCTCATAGAAGATATTTGGCTGCTAGTCAATCTCCTCTAACGGTATATGCTAGTAAGCTATGTCACTCCTTCGATATTTCTTCAAAGATGACACATGAAATACGTCGTGAATCCTCTACAAATGCTCTAGCAAGGCGAGCCTATACGCTAATGGACCAATCCTCTCAATGATAGGGAAAGGTCCCACATACCTAGATGCCAACTTTTTGTTCTTTCCAAACCACATAAATCCCAACATTTGATCACCCACATCAAACTCCAAGTGTCTCTGATCTGCGTATGCATAACTCTTATACCTGTCACTAACTATTCGTATAAGGCCCCGAATTAACTCAATCTTTACAGAAATGTCCTAGATCATCTCCCGTCCATGTAGCTTATATCCTCGATATCTAACCAATAAGAGAGCGAACGACACAGTCTATCATACAATGACTTAAAAGGTGTTATACATGTTGTGAACGGGTAGGAGTTATTACAGATGAAATCTACCAGTGGAAGGTACTGCTCCCAAACCTCCCTTAAAATCCAGTATGAACATCCTTAGCATATCCTCCAGCTTCTGATTCACTCGATCACTCTACCCATCTGTCTGCGGTAGATAAGTTATACTCAACCATAACTTAGTCCCCAAAGATGTGATACCCTCCCTAATTAAATCTCGAGTGATCAGTCCTAAATTAAATTAAAACAGGTTTCTCAGTTGGTTCATTCTTAGCATCACTGTCAAAAAAAAATTAACTACTAATCACCTAAGTGAAATTAGATCAGTGCTAAATTTTATCTTTTATTAACCCGAGAAAATTACTCATGCGAAAATAATAATTAAACATTCACAATATGCTGTAATTTAAACCATCTCACAATATGTAAAGAATAAAGTCCTACCGAGTCAACAATGGGCTAAAATCCAAAGCTGCTAAATAAAACCAACATAATCCAAAACTGAATATCTGAAATAATGACAATGGACAACATGTCCCAATAGAGAGTACTAAAATGAGATCATACACTAGATCTGAATAAATGAATCGTCTATGTAAAGTTCTTCCAGCCTCCACAATGCTGCAACTATGAGTCCTTAGATCGAATCCTCAAGTCTGGCGTCCCTGTGGCTGGACACCTAAAAGGGTTTTGAAAATATTTTGATAGCAAGAGTTAGTACTCAAAACATTTTGAAAATATTTTGCAAGTGATTATCACGGTAAGATGAGTTATTGATTACACATGTTATGATTTTCTTACACTCTCTTGAGTTACCTCACCCCTCATCTATAGTGCACGCCTAACATCCCGTACTTAGACCACCTAGTTGTACTACCCAAGATAATCGAACTATAGTATTCAACTGAACTCATCTACATGACTATGTTCCCATACTGCCCATATAGTATGTAATAGCAACCTTATCTCATAATTTATATACTTAGATAACTGTTCACGCCTTGTTATCTTTAACCCTTTTATAATTAAGTTTCCCTACTTAATTTGCTTTGAGATGTATTCACTACATCTCATTATCTACTAACTCGCATAAGTATATTATTAAAATAATACACATTTCACACACAATATATACTTATAAATGCATTCATTACTAATATGTCCTCTTAACACACATCAAGGACTCTTGGATCGAAATGGTCCATCGACACCAAGTAAAAGGATTAGTTTGGAATGCCAACTCGACCCCAAGTTTATTTCATGTATTGGTTCGAAAAAATCACCTCAACCACTAATGAAATTTTATACATATATTGGTTCGAAACTCTTTCATCACGACCCCGATTTACTATTTCCCTATATTAGTTTGGAATCCTACCTCGACCCTAATATAAGCAATTATACTTTAGGTATTATCTCCACCTAAGTATCTAAATAACAGTAGGTATACACGCAACCTAATATTAGTGCTCGTACGTAATATTTTCTCTTTAATATGCACCATACATATTAATTTATTATTTGTCTCACTATCGCATTTTTATTTGAGTATTTACACAACTCTAAGGGTCCTAGTTACCCCTCTATTAATTTCAATAGGCTAATTATATCTAACCTATTGATATTAATTTGGATTGACTTTAGCTTCCCTCATAACTCAAATCTATAATACCCGATACACTACTCGATCGGTTTATCTTCGCCAATCCATCTCTCCAAATCTTACACCTATGATTATAACGGAGCCCCACTAAATACCTAATGGTCTTCACTAAGCCCTACATAGGTATAATATTATCTCTAAGGTTCTTCTCAAGCATTGGCAATCACTAGGAACTCAACCAACAAAAGAACCCAAAATCAACCTGGGTCGATCGATCGATCGACATTCATAGTCGATCGATCGATCGAGCAGTGACAGACGGAGTTCTTCTACTTCTTCACTAGTTTTTCACCATTTACAATTATACAACTCCCATGATAATACACCAGACTTGTAGCTAACCATCCTTAACCACTCCTATGTACACTAGGATAATTTCCAACTATTTAAACATTAAAATCCTTACAATTTAGCGTAGAATAATTCAAATCTCTTAATTATTCAAGAACCCTAATATGACATGTTCTTCCCATGTTTTCAATCATCAACCCAGTATCTAATTCGTACTATCAATCATGGTTCCTTTAATTTTCAATCCTCTATAGATATAAATCAAACTACATGTTATTTCTACCCAAACATGAAATTAATCAATTCTTTTTCTCTAATAATATTCATCAAAATCAATTGTTCATAAATCCTACGCATGGATAATATAACTCAAAATAATTTGCAAATAACCACTTGCCTTGATTATAGTAGGGTCTGATTTCTTGATTGTTGGAGGGTTGATGTCCGTCTTCTCCTTTCTTTCTTCCCAAAGATGCTTGTGATGGAAGAACACACTCCAATCTTCTCTAAATCTCTCTCTTAGGCTTCACAATATATCTCTCTCTATCTCCAATGGTTTTTGTTAGTTTTTCTCTCCCGTAACCCTATCTTCCAACGCTTATAATATGATTTAGAGTTTATAATTTCGTAAGTCTACTCACCGCCAAATGTCAAAAGGCTAAAACACCATTGTATGGTCCCGGTTTAGCCTAAAAATTCCCCGGTACTCGAGTAGTACCCGGGTATACTATTTTGACTAATTTGACCCTTTCGGAATCAACTGTGACCTCTAAATTAACATTTGAGTTACTTAAAAATAATTTTGTATCTCATCCTCAATTTAGTCTACACGTGACACCCGGTTAAGATATAATCAAGTACGTCCATATCACTCATTATGTCATATAAATTAACTATCAATATTTACTATTCACACTTAGTAAATTTAAATCATAATATTAATCATTGTCTATCTATCGAATAATATTTAATAATCACAATTATTATTTAATCACTTAATAATCATAATTATCATTAAATCACATTAAATTACTTCACTCGCGTAATTTAAATATTAAATCACATTAAATTACTCCGCTCGCGTAATTTAAATTAAATCATATTTTCCCATTTAATAACTCAATTAATTAAATTCTAAATACGCAAAATTACGGGGTATTACATACTTCCCCCCTTAAAAAGAAATTTCGTCCTTGAAATTAGGGCATACCTGCGGTGAATAACTCTGGATACTACTCCTGCATATCATCCTCCCGCTCCCATGTCGACTCCTCAACATTGTGATGCCCCCACTATACTCGCACTAATAACACCACATTGGATCATAATTTACGCTCACTATGATCCATAATAGCCACGGGTGTCTCCTCATACGAGACATCTGGCTGTAAATCAATCTCCTAAAGTGGAATGTGACAGAAGGCTCTCTAGCTCCTCCTATATTTCTTCAACGATGCCACATGGAATACGTCGTGTATTCAATGTAAAACACATCCTAAAACAACATCTAACTCACCAAACAAATAATTAAATCAAGAATTCATGCCATAATAAACCTTTGTTTCAATTTGGTTTATTGTTCTTAATTCATCCAAGTACTTATCTTTCTTTATGGATTTATATCAGATTTATCACATAAACATAATTGGATTAATCTCTAATCATTCATATATTTTAAAACCCGAATTTATCTTAGTTTCCCAACCCGAAAATTATGTTTTTCACATACTATTCTACACTAAAGTTTGCATGAACAAATGTAACTATAAGATTATCAAAGCAAGTAAATATTTTCCTTAAAGATGATGGATTTTGATATTTCTCTTTTTGAAATTCCTCTTTTGGTGACAATCTTTATCCAGAAGAAGATAGCTTTCCTCCCCGGATCCTTTCTTCCTCCTTTTTTCTCACTGTCTCTTCTCTTGTCTCATTTTCTCTCACACCCTATACGTTTTGGGTGGATAGATAGCAGCTCTAATCTATTCAAATTGATTAAGCTCTTTAATCCCGAATTAGGGTAATCCCCCTTAGGTAAAATGACCCGTATGCCCTCCTACAACTCCCACTTAGTGTAAAAAGCCCTCGGATACCTATTCTGGACTATTTCGACCCATTTCGGACCATTGGTGTGCTCAAAACTACCATCCGAATCACTAAACATAAAATTATATTTCATGCCTAACATGACTCTACCCGCGTGTGTCGAACGAAATACTGATAAATTTGTCGCCTTAACTCACTTACGATGTACATAATTTAATACGTTATCATTTACTTATCACACAAGTAAATATAAATATCCATAAATATTAATCAATTTTATTCTCTAATTAATATTTATTTAATCCACTTTACTTTCTAGTTAAATTAAAATTACGTGCACACATGTAATTTTAAAATGTTTTAAAAATACGGGGTGCTACAATGGTTTTGAATGGCCTAGGCTCGCGTGGTCATAGGATGATAAATAACACAAGTGTTTGATGAGGATTAAATAGTAAGTGGTATGTCCAAATGAATCACATTAAAATAAAAAAAATTGGAGCAGGTAGTTGTGTAGAAGATTTTGGCTTATCTTCTGTGATATGGGTAGATTTAGATGAGGTAGGCATTGAATGTGATGAGGGATGTGAGTGAACATATGAAGATACAATTGGTTGAGATGGTATTTGGTGTGTTAGGTGGTCTAAAGTAACAAGTCATGAAGGTGTTTGAGGTGGCATAACATCAGTAGACGCAGGAGCGGGTAGTGAATTGATGTATGAATATGTTTATGGTTAATGTATACCAGTAGAAGCAAGAGTAGGTACTATTGGCCTCATTTGTAAAGTTGAATCCAGTGTGATAAGTATAAGATTGGATGGGATTGAATCAAGTATATTAAAGGTTGTTGAATCATTTTGAAGAGGGTTGTGAGTGTGCCTATGTGTGATTTATTCCTCAATCTACAAAGTGTGTGAATTACCTTCTTCAATAAACTCAAAATAGGTGGTCATATTAGTGTTAGTTTCAATATAATTCATGTACCTATTAGGAATAACATAGGGCATGGTATGTTCATCAAATATAATATGTCCAGATACATATACCCTACATCGTTAGAATAAGTAAAGCAGTTGAAAATATATATTTATTCATTTTTATTTTAGTTCTTGTTCTTAAGAACACACAACTAATCTTCTCATATGCATAGTCTACCACTAAAATTATGAGTGACTTTAGGTGAATAGTTTAAAGTAAGCAGTCCCACCTCTGAAGTTGATTCTTGACTCTCCTATTCTGGAATAGTTTGTGTTGAAAATTAAACTTTGTTTGGACTATTTAATGTGAGTACAATTATAATTTGGCCTTTTGTATTTTGAAATTGTTGACTAAGTAAAAATAAGGAAGAAAAGAAAGATTCTGGTGCCAAAGATGTCTCAATTATTGCATTTGCTAATACGCTTGATAACATCATGGCAATGGATGCAATAAAGATTTCGGTAGCTTTTTTTATGATGATCTTGACACAAACTATATTCTAAAAAATGAATCAGAGCAGTTTTGTGAAATGAAAGAACTAGATAGAGTTTCCATTAACATGTACAGGAGGTCAGATTTAAGTTTTACCATGTTTATCTTATTCATAAGTGCATACATGACGTTAGATGGAGTCTGGATTAATGCATACATGAATGGCCTTCTAACTCACATGCATTTATTTTAGGTATAGATGTTTATATGAAAATTTTGGAAGGAGTTTTGAAGTTAATAGATTCGTAAACCCCCTCTCCATTAGGGATGCATTTTCTAAAAATTTTGGGCATCAATTTATAACATAAACGCTACAGAAGGCAACAAACAAACACATATTTGTCATTCCAATCAATACTGGCTATGTTTGGTAGATATGCAAAAACAATTATGATAATAAATGTGTATGTATAATATTCCTAATCTCCAATAATTGTTCATAATATAGATATCACTGGGTTTTGGTTGTGATTGACTTTATTTTGAACAATGTGTTTCGGGTTAATTCTTTACACGAAGAACCGAGATTGGACCTTAAGCTCTCCATAAACACTTAGGTAGTGTCCTAATTAATGCTTATAATATATGTCATTATATATTTTTTATTCAATTGGAATTAGATCATTTTTGGCAATCAAAGGAAAAAGATCACTACTAGACTGGGAGATTAAGGTATTTGTTTAATAAATTATATTTAATATTTATGTTGTCACATTTGACATGGGTAATGTACTAACACCTTTATTTTTAGGTCCCAAAACAACGAGGGGAACTTGTGTGTGGTTTTTTCGTCTTGCAGTGTGACACCCCGCTCAATTAAATACCGGACGATCACTCCTTTATTAAATTAAATCAAAATATCCAATTGGATCATTTTTAGCATCACTGTCAAAAACTTTTTAATAATTACTAACCACCTAGTATTTGAAAAGTTGGTGTCAAATTTTATCTTCACAATTAATGTGCAGCGCTATAAAACCAATTAACTCATAGACATAATGCATTCACCACTCTTATAAATTGAAAAAAACATAATAAAAGAATAAACAATCCGACTGAATTAATAGGACTGGAATAAACATCCCAGTTTAAAGTCTCAAACACAATTAATTCATAATAAAACTGAATTCATCTAAGTGACAAAAAAGAGTACACATCTCCCTGAAATAAATAATGACTAAGAATAGGCGACATGCCCTAACTGAAATAACTAACTCAGGAACTTAATGGATAAGAGTGAAGGAACCTAATAACAAGGACCAACAACTCCCACAATAGATGCAGCACGTCAAATCATCCAATAGACTACGCCTGGTGTCTCTATGGCTGGACACCTAAAATAGATGGCACCAGAGGAAAATAGATTTACAAGAAATGGGTTAGAGCCTGAGTGAAAATATTTTAAAACACTTTTGCAAGAATATAAAATGATTACTAGTAGGTATTACATACATGTTAGCTTCACAGGCTCTCAATTGAGATTCTCACCTCTCAACTATTGTGCATGCCTAACGTACTTCTAACACATACTAGTTACTGTTGTCACGTCTAAACAGTTCAAACTCATTAATCTTCTAATATATTATCTCATAATAGCTACCCCTATTGACCACGTAATACGTTAATGAATATTTTCACATTTTTTATCTCGAGTGATAGGGTTTCCACGTTTAAAGTTAAAAGTTCACGCACTTAAGTTATTTTGGATTTTACTATGCATCTTATCTACTAAGTTCACACAGTAGAACATATCACAACAATATATATATATATATATATATATATATATATATATATATATATATATATATATATATATATATATATATATATATGTATGTATACTAATACGGCACCCCTAGACTCGGATGTCGTGCGTGCATACTCTGTTATCAAGGTCTGGTGCACCACATACTAAACAAGGGCCATTGGTTCTTTATCTCTCTCTAACCATAAATAACAATCACACATATTGGAGGCGAACATAGTTTCAAGACTATGGTCTAATCACATACCTACGCACCCATATGACCGTCATCACTATCGTATTCACAGATAGCTCGTACCTAGGTTCCATGTTCTGAGGTACCAAATCTAAAATATCCCTAACGGGCACATCGGGTTAAGACTGTCCTCTTTTAACAAAAAACTCCCGCGATAGCAAGCAGTGTAGGTATGTCATACACATAGTAAACCATATAATAGGAATTCTCCCCACCTATAGGAATTCATAACGTTAATATGTTATACGTACGTCCCATATCTCAAGTTTCATACGTAGTATATTTATATCTAAAATATCCCAAGTATTTATATATTATAACATTACCTCACAAAGTACATTCCCGAGCATTTCTCACCACTAGTAATATATCCATTATTCTCTATATAATATCAGTAGGTCAACCCACCAGATCCTACTGGTCTAAGTCAACGTTTCGCTCAAAATTTTGTGACTCGAATTAGTCTCCAAATTAGGTATTTTCCTCGATAAATCCTAATTAAGTTAAGTCCTTAATTCACCCTCTTAGGACTAAGCCCGAAATCCCACCTAGGCCTACTGGTGTCTCAACATATCCCTATTATGTTAAAAATAAATCCCACACTTGAACCCCAAAATTTTCCCCAAAGATCCTAAATAAAAAGGGAAAAATTGGCCAAAACTAGGTAGCCAAATCGATTCGGCCTAGTCCGAATCGATTCGCTCATACAGGTACCAAAAAATATGTGTTAGTGTTCTTACGGGTTTTTCCATTTTTCATCATCAAAACCATCAGTAATCATTACCAAACTCTTAAACAATCATCCTAAACATTATACTAACATGTAAGGGTGATTTGTAATATACAAGAATCAATGAATCATCGATTTACATCAATAAATTTCATAGTCTACTATTTACTTCTTTAAAGACCCTAGTTCATCACTTTTGTTCAAGAACTCCCATGAAACCCAGATTTCTTATCCAATTTCGTGATATTTCTCATCATAATTCATCTACATATATCAAGATTCAACTAATAAATTATTCCAACTCAAGAACATGAATTATATCCCAATTCTTAAAATTAAATTTCATATGGAATCAATCTTTTTCTAACATGGATGATATAGCAACTCAAAAATTAGTAACATAAACACTTGCCTTGATATGATGGTCTAATCTGTTATAGATGATGGGTACATTGGAGACCATCTCCTCCCGATATACACTTCGGTGGTGTCGGTGGTGTAATTGGTGTAGGGATAGTGGTTTTAGCCTTTGGAACCTCCTCTCTTCTCCCTTCTATGGCCTATCTACAACTCTAAGACTTATAACCCTCGAATAATTCTATTCCCAAATGATAATAAATTATAAAATTCGTGGGTTTATTTCCTCCAAAAATACAAATGATAAAAATACCCCTCTGGGGTGTCGGTTTGGCCTACAAATGCCTCGGAACCCAAACTAAGCTCCCGGGTAGACTTTTCTGACTATCTCGACCCTTCTGGACACTTTGGCTCACTCGAAATGACCATTTGGATGAATTAAAAGTAAATTACTTTCTATCTCATTAAATTGAGTCCCAATGCGACGGTCACATGCGCCCGAACTTAATTATTGTAACTGTCGTATTTTTCACTCGTGACAATTTTAATAAATTCGTAACCACATATTACTTTAGTCACTAAGTAATATTCAATATGTGATTCACACCAATAAATACTAACCCTTATCTCACTAGTTAATATTTATTTTAATCCGAATTAATTATCAATTAATTTCCCATATTTAATTTATTTAATCCAACATTTAAAAATCATTAAAAAAATACGGGGTGTTACATACTTTCCCCTTAATAAAAGAATTTTGTCTCAAAATTTGAAAAATATAGGTATAGATGGTAATAACGACTCTGGATATCTATTGCACATCTCATCCTCGCACTCCTAAGTAGACTCCTTGACGTTATGATGCTCCCTCTGGACATGCATAAGGAAAACTACCTTCGACCTCAATCTCCTTTCGCTATGGTCTATATAATGATGGTCCTATATTCTCGATGATAGGAAATGGCCCCACGTACCTCGGTGCCAACTTACCCTTCTTCCCAAATCTCATTATCCCCTTCATAGGAGATACTCGCAATAACACCTTATCCTCCACATCAAATGGATCCATACCAATGGTAAACTGATGCGAGTTATTGTACACAAACTCCACCAGTGGAAGATATTGCTTCCAACCTCTCCTAAAATAAAGGACACATATACGTAACATATCCCCTAACATCCGATTTGTCCCTCAATTTTTCCATCAGTTTGTGGATGATAGGTCGTATGTAATCGCAACTCCGTACTCATTGCCTCCTCGACACTATTAAATGTGATACATGAAGATTTTGTCCCTATCGGACACGACATCCAGTGGGCACCCCATGAAATCTTTCTATTTCAGTTATGTCATTATGTTATCACCATTATATTTCTACTAATGGTATCCGTCAATCCGACGGTGTTCCCCTACCGTCCCATCTAGTGACTAATTCACTTTAGTCATTACATATCAAAATACTTCATCATTAAATCTACCAGTTCAACTTAGTGTCTACACACACTTTGCGATTTCGTTCCCTTTTTGGTCACTATTATGATCCTCTCTACTCACGTCTAACGTATTCCCTCTGCTGAGGAAAACCATAACACCCCCATGTGTTAACTCCCTTATTAATTTTCTCTTATTACACATATACTTCAACATCTTTGTAAAGTTTGGAATATTATGTTGTACCGAGTACCCTTTCAGTAACGGTACTCTTTAGTCCTAGTATCTCTACTCCACCATTCAGACTAGTGATCATTCCGTTCATGGAAGATATCTGCAATCATGCTTGACTATTCACGTCTAACCTTTACGTCTTTAATTAGTTCTGATGTAATTCCCGTAATATTACCCTTCTGCACAGAGTAGCTCCTAATTATTCTCGAAAATCTGAAATGCATATTCCATGTACTTTTCAACACTATAATCACTCCTTTCCGTCAACTCTTCGATGACTTGACTCACTCTCAATGCCATTACATTCTCTTTGTCTCGTTTTACTTCAGTTTCAAATTTTCTCATGCGCCCACGTTTTATTTTATAATTTCCCACATTCACTCCTCGTGAATGATACTGCAAATCTCAACTAATTAGCGCGCCCATACACCCTATGCCCCTTGCATTGTTGCATAATATCACTAAAAGTAATAGACTTATGTTAAATTAACCTTCGCGTACTTAGAATGGCCATACAGTAAGGTTATACTCGATTAACCTACTAATTGCAGCTTAACTATTCTTTAGGTTACCTCATTGATATATTTGTGGTGTAAACATTCTATACTGGTCTTCACACTCGTATTATTCGGCTCTATCAGCCTTAAATGATAATATAACTATCATATACCCGTTATAATCACATATACGTACAATAACTAGGGTACTAAACTCATATAATGAAAACCAAACTTCCCTCAACTCCCAACGGTCACTAGTTTCATGCATGGTATGTCTCACAAAGCGAAATCCAAATAAGGAACCCCCCTGATACACTACTCTCTAACATTGTCGATCGTCGAGATCTATTAAGTCCTCAGTCCATAGCATGTACCCTCAAATCCCTAACTCTTGGCATAATACTAAAACCGTCCACTTTTATGTTACAAAAGACCACATATATCATGGCGCTCTTACTATCACTAGTTTCTCAGCGCTATATAAATGGTGAACTATATCTATCCGCTCAACCAAGAACACAACGCACCCTGAATTACATCAGTAAAAGTCTCTACACACCGAGATCAAATATAACAAGACAACATACTCACCGAAGTCTTAAATACAATACAATTTATATATATAGGCCCAACCCTCTTTCAGGTGATACCTCGCAAAAATAATATAAATTGCTCTAAAATAATTATTACGATAGTCTTATCACATAATTTACTACCGTTCAAAGCCTTAGTATCCAGCCACTACAAGACATAATAAAAATACGTTATCCTCTCATAACACTAAAAGGAGTAAAAATCGTTACATAATATAAAATTTTCTCTTAGTGTCCACACCTGCTCTTCCCCATAGGTGATACAAAAAGTCCTGCTATCCAACGATAATTGCATACATGATAAGGCTAATACCACCAGCGCACCCACTAAACACGACTAACACTCGAGTTTTAGTGTGAACAATCATATATTGTTACGCACCTATGTCACCCCATCCTAATCCCATTCTCATAGGGGTAAAACAAAGATTCTATCTCCTTTCGTAATCTACCTTGCCTGGTCAACTGGTCCCTGAGCATCACTCTCGTAATGAAATTGACCCATGACTTATTGCGATGGTTGTACATCCAGGATCTCATCCTGTAATTGGCCCCTGCCTCGCTTTGAAAACACTTCCTAATGGGTTCCCTCTTTCCACAGTTGTAACAACTACTTGAGAAACTCTCCTAACTCTAGCCTTGGCCCTGCTGGCCTCCCCCTCCATTTCCTCACCCCTAACGGCCGTGAGGAATGGGGTGTTGTTGTTGCTATTAAGGACCCTTACAGTCCTGCTTGACCTCACCACTCTTGAATTAGGAACCTTCAGAATCTAAATCTCTTAGTTTAATTTCCTCACAGGAAATCTTATTCCCATTATTGGTGTACCTCATTGGCACAGTTCCCATTACTTTCCTAGTCTGACTGATCTCACCCTTTCACTGTGAATAAGTTCAATATAGGTGACCCTAATATCCACTCATAGTACACCTTTCGGTACCACTCCTTTGCCTCTAGTCCCACTGTCTAAGTCGAGAAATCCTCACATCGGATCGGGTAGTTTTAGCCTCGATTGCTACCCCTGTTATTCCTTAAGCTCCATTAACCCTATAGAACTCGTTATTGGTCTCGACGACCCTTACTGTATCCACCATCATTTGGTAGGAGTTAGATTCATCTAAATCAATTAAATGGGTTCACTGCTGGGTATGCCCCCTTGTGGTGCTTCACTATCACCATAAAATTTAGTCTTGATCTTCAACTAGATTCTCCAACCCTCTTGGCTCCCTTTTCATGGAAGAGTTGATATAAACTCGTAAACATACGACCCTGGTGACATCGACATTATACATCCTAATCAAATTTCTCATCTATGCTTGTAAATCTCATCACGGGTCTATTATCAACATACGGACCCTTTAATATTCTATGTACCCCCTTTGGTGGGTACTAAGTTTGCTAAATAGGGTAACTCCCTCACTATTGGTCACTATTTTTTCCAACTTGTTATTAGTTTTGAAACTCCCTTCGCATCTCTATCCAAACAGCAGATGGAAGATCTTACGATCCAATCAAACCCAAATTTCTCTTCATTAATTTATCTTTCCATGGTTCTGGTGGCTGACTCCTATCATTACTACAATGTTCCTCTGAGCAAAAGTAATTTCACTTGAAATTTAATCATGGGCATCGCTGCATTCTACCCTACATAATTGCCTTTAGATTATCCTTCTATTGGCCCATTACATTTCCGCTTTTCCTGGAATTCTTATATGTGACTCTTCGAAAGGTTCCCTCTGCCTCTCCCCTACCTACTATGCAGGGTGAGTCTGGGTTTATACCACCGTTATCTATGACAATGTTTAGGGAAGCTACAACCCCCGAGTGATTATTCCATTGTCATCTGTCGAAACAATTATTATGGTAACTTCCATCGCGATCACCATTTCCAGAATATCACATGGCTTCTGCGGAGTCTTTTCTCCTATAGTCCTTCTAACGTCCTTCACTAGTCGTCATATCTTATTCGGTGTATGAAGACCAACCAAACTCGTATACAAATCATATAACTAAAGTTAACAGAAGAATAATATAGGTCACATATGTAGAGGAATACAACAATCCTTTAATAAGGCTTTATATCAAAGAACGCTAAGATAAAACGTGAAAAGCCGCATAGATACTAAGGACCCTAGAACCTGATGCTCTGATACCGCCTGTGACACCCCGCTCAATTAATTATCGGGTGATCAATCCTTTATTATCCAATTGGTTCATTCTTAGCATCACTATCGAAAAAAATTTAATATTTACTAACCACCTAGTATTTGAAAAGCTGGTGTCAAATTTTATATTCATAATTAACGTGCAATGCTATAAAACCAATTAATTCATAGACATAATGCATTCACAAGTCTCATAATAAAAAATAATAATATAAGAAATAATCTGACTAAATAAATAGGAGTGGAATAAACATCCCAGTTTAAAGTCTCAAGTACAATTAATTCATAATAAAACTGAATTCATCTAACTGACATACAAGAGTACACATCTCTCTAAAATAAATAATGACTAAGAATGGGCGACATGCCCTAACTGAAATAACTAACTCAGGAACTGAATGGATAAGAGTGAACGCACTTAATAACAAGGACCTGCAACTCCCACAATAGCTACAACATATCAAATCATCCAATAGTCTACGCCTGGCATCCCTGTGGCTGAACACCTAAAATAGATGGCACAAGCGAAAAATAAGTTTACAAGAAATGGGTCAGAGCCCGAGTGAAAATATTTTAAAATAGTTCAACAAGTATTTAAAATGCTTACTGGTAGGTATTACCTCGTGGGCTCTCACTTGAGATACTCACCTCTCAACTATTATGCACGCCTAATGTACCTCTAACCCATACTAACTATTATTTTCACATCTAACCAGTTCAAACCCATTAATCTTCCGATCTATTATCTCATAATAGCTACCCGTATTGCCCACGTAATACGTTAATGAATATTTTCACATCTTTTATCTCGAGTGAGAGGGTTTCCACATTTAAAGATAAGAGTTCATACACTCAAGTTACGAACGGGGTAGACTGTTATGATGTTTTGCGCACGGGGTAGACTGTTGGAAAGGGATTTCTCTGCCCTTCTTAGATTCAAAAAGTGTTTGATCTGATAGTGAAGTTAATTGGGGTCAAATCAGGGACTGAGAGTTCCCAATGGCTCCGTATAGATTTTCGATAGTAAAATGGTCCATTCATTCGAACAGTTATACCAATTTACGGACAGGGCAGACCGTTGGAAAGGGTATTCAAAGCGCTTTAAAGATTCAAAGAGCTTTCACTCTAACGATAGAGAGTTGACCAGAGTCAAACGGGGCCCGGGGGTGCTCGATGGATTCTAGATTGGTACTAGGAGTACGACCTAGGGTTTGCAGTGAGATGGGGAGGTGCTAGGGACCTAAGGGGAGACTTGGGGGGTCCTAGAATGTGGTGTCTATATATCCCCTCAACGGGTGATCTTGGAACAATTGATAGTGGTCCAATAGACACCACATGATAGAGGTCGGTTCTATGGACCTAAAGGATGAGGACAACCGATTCAAAGGGTCGAGGTCGATGATGAGGACCTAATGGTGATGTTGGGATGGCTGATTCTGAGGACCTAAAGGAGGTGAGGAGTAAGGAGGTGACCTATTCTTATGGACGGGGTTAGTTATGAGGATCTAAATTATAGTAACCAATAATGCGGGATTTAAAATAGGGAGGACTAATACTGTTGATCAAAGTCATTTATGAGGGCTTATGTAGAAGCTACGAATTATGTGGATCGAATCCAATTATGTGATCTTAAGTAGAGGCGAACAATTCTGAGGGTTGAAGCCTATTCAGTGGTCTTAAGTATAAGCGATCAATTCTGAGGGTCGAAGCCAATTCTGCGGGCTTATGTTGAAGCGATCAATTTTGAGGGTCGAAGTCAATTCTACAGGCTTAAGTTAAGGTGGCGAATTGGAGGGTCAAAGTCAATTCTGAGGGCTTAAGATAAGGGTGACCAATTCTGTGGGACAAAGTTAATTATGCGGGCTTAAGTAACGATGACCAATTATGTGGGTCAAAGCCAATTCTGCAGGCTTAAGTAGAGATGACCAATTTTGCTAGTCAAAGATAATTCTGCGAGCTTAAGTAGAGATGACCAATTCTAAGGGTCAAAGCCAATTATGTGGGTCTAAGTAGAGGCGACCAATTCTACGAGTTGAAGCCAATTCTGCGGGATTATTTAAGAAGCCAATTCTACGAGCTTAAGTAGCGGCGATTAATTTTTCGGGTCGAAGCCAATTCTGCCATCTTATTTGGGGTGACCAATTCTGCGGGTCAAAGCCAATTCTGCGGGCTTAAGCATAGATAACCAATTATGCGGGTCAAAGCCAATTCTGTGGGCTTAAGTAGAGATGACCAATTCTGAGGGTCGAAGCCAATTATGCGGTCTTATGTTTCCTTTAGGAAGTCTGGGGACTCCACTAGGGATGTGTGATATTTCTCTGGTGATTTTGGGAAGCATTTGGTTTTAGTTTTCACTGGGGAAGATGGAATGATCCAAGGATTTTGAGCTGTGGAATTTTTAGAATTTTGAAGTGTCCTTTAGAGGCATTGCTGGGGAGAATTATTTTCGAAAATTATGTTAGGGATGCAAAAAAATGTTTTTCTTGGTGAAAAGGTTCTAAAATTAATCTGGTGATTTTAGGAATTTTTCGAGGATTTTTTGGTATATTTTTTGGACTTTTTGTATGAAATTTTAAAGGGGGTGTCGATCGGCATAGATGGAGGAGTGCTAAATGGCAGTGGCACAGTCTTTTGGGGTGACCCAAGCAATTGGAGGGATAGTTTCGATCGGTGATGGCAAGGAGATGCCGATCGGCATGCCCCTTAGCCTCCTATAAAAAAGGGGCGGGTTCTCCTCATTTTTCACAGTTTTTCGACTTGCCTTCTTCTGAAATTAACTTCTACAAATCATTCTGACGTTCCAAATTCAAGAGATGACTGAGTTTTCAAGCAGCGCTACTCACATGGCATGGCTTAATGTCGATGATTGGGCAGGGTTGGAGTGGAGGGATAGGGTACGCCTTGCACTAGGCAGCGAAAACTCATTCAACTCATTAGAGTCGGTAGTGGATGATCGGATCCTTCTATGTGAGCCCTCGCATCATCATTCATCTAGGGTGGTGAACCCTTGAGGCTATGTAAGTATTGAATGGACTTTGGTATTCTTTTCCTTTTTTCTTGCCGAGGTTACTTTATTTCTTGAATTTGATAATGGTTTTCTTTGTTTCTTAGACCGTTTGACATCTCCATGTCGACTATACGTGCCTGAGGTACGATGGGGCATTAAGATGTTTGGGAGAATCTTCCATCTGTGGTTCACTGTGTGGTCTCGCCAGTCGTCTTTAGGAGACTGGCGTCTGCTCTGGATGATACACCCCGTTCCACTGTTGTTCTGTGTGCTCTGGGGGAGAGGTGGTGGGACACCACCCACACCTTCCATTTTGAATTTGGGGAAATGATAGTGACTTCCATTGATGTGAAGTAGCTACTGGGGATGGACTGTGATGGTGCTCAGATTGAGGTGGACAGGACATTGAGGGTGACGCCAGAGGCGGTGACGGCTGCATTAGGTGATGTGGAGAGGGTGGTCTCTGGGGACTCTCTTCGTTTGTCTTTGTTGAGGCAGCTATTTTTTAGGAGGGGGATCGATGAGAGTGACGAGCAGCAGGTGCGTCAGATGGCTCGCTTGTTCATTCTATTGGTGTTGGGAGGTTTTCTAGTGGCGACGTAGTGCATTTATGGTTTTTGCCTTTTTTGAGCGTGTTCTCAAACATCCGTCTTTATGATTGGGGGAGCCTGACTTTGGCGTCCCTTTATTATTCTCTTAATGCGTTTAGCTAATGCTGCCAATAGTATTTTACTAGAGCCATGTATCTTCCATAGGTATTCAGTATTTTTTGGTATTTTTCCATTATGCATTCGCATTTTCCTTTATACTCTTCATTCTTGATTTCTTAATTCCTGGCATTTACGCTTTGCAGACGTGGTTTTATGAGGTGATTGGGTTAAACACCCAATTTATACCTTTAAAGGATGAGTCTGTTGGGGACTTTTTTCGAATGTACCAGTGGCGGAGGTCCAACCGACAGTCGAAGAAATCTCTCCCTCTGGAGGCGGTGCGTCAGGTCTTGAATGGACTAACGAGCGAATGGGTAAACCCTCTTTTATCTCAAGACTGTCCTTTCCTTTGAAGGTTTGACATTGATCTTTTTCTCTTGCTGGGGATTTGCAAGTGACCTTTTATTCTTGGGGGACCGCCATTCAGCACACTGGGGTGACTAGGGAACATGCGCAGATACGGCGTCTACTGGCACATGAGTTTGGATACTCTCGGTACCTCGGGGAGAAATTAGTCCAAAATATCATGGAGGACGAGTTTGCAGTACCGCTGGTGAAGCCCCCTATGTTCAAGAGGTGAGTGTGGGAGATATCAGAGGATGCTCGGGTGGCAGTGATGATGGGAGAGCCGTACTTACTCTATACCGACACCTGTAATATATGACTATCCATTTTTCTCCACACCTTCAGCTACATTACTCCTCTTTTCTCTCTACCTATTTTTTTCCAGCACTCTCTCCTTGTCATAATGGACCAGAGATCTGCCCTAGTCAAATACGACTCCACTGAAATTTTACCCTCCGGAAATGGTGAATTTTGTTCCTGCCAAGAGGAGCGTTTGTGTAACCGTTTCTTTGGTCCGGATCGCAAACTCCACATGGAGCGAGCAGTCCAATGGACAGGGCTGCCCAATTCCACCACTGCCCTCTTTATGGCTAGGGGTTGGTGTCGTTTCCATACTGAACCATACGAAACGATTTGGGCCGCCAAGGTACGCTCTTTCTATGGATCGCTTGTTCGAATGGGCCAATTCGAATCTCAAGCCTATGTCAATGGTACTGGCACTCCCTTCCCTTTGGCCATTCTCACTGCCAAGTTGGCCGAATATGAAGTTCCGGATCTTCAAGACTACACATACCCAAGGAATGTCGCCTCGGTAGCCAAGGACCTGATTATGGATCAAATTTCCCCCGGCATTGCTTGGAGGGGGGAGGTTATCCCTGTTATCCGACTTAACGAGAAAGGAAGCCTCGCGTTCCAAATTGTGTGCTAAAATTTTGCAAACTTCTAACGATTTCGCAATGCGTCCCCGTCAATCGACATTGACATACCACCTCTTCGACCTCAACACTTCAATTAACCTGGCTCGCACCCTATACGCTGACATTCTCGTTGCAGCCATGGATGAGAAAGGTACAGCACCACTTCTATATGTAGGCCTGATTACCTCCACTCTCAAAGACGTTGGCATTGCTGCTCCGCTAGACCGTACTCGCCTCCCCTGTCCCTTTAGACAAGGAACCCGCACTCGGAGTGCCAAATAGCTGGCCATCCTTCGGTCAAGGTGTGGAAGTGATGACGAGGCCGATGATGCCTCGAGTGAGGAAGAGGAAGAGGCAGGTGCCTATGTAGAGATGGGAGAACTGGGTGTTGATGAAGAATCGGTCGAAGAAGAAGACGACCCAGATTTCGAATGGACGGGTGGCGAGCTCACTAATAGAATGTCGTCCCTCGAGATAAAATTCAGCAACTTTATGACTGACTACCGACACGATACAAGTATGATGTTTCGTTTCCAAGAAGACTTGTATAGACACCAGGGGGATCCAAACAAGCCATTGCCATCCTACTTTTATGACCCATATGGCCCCGACGCGCCCAGCTCTTCCCACCCACCTCCCAGTGAAAATTTGTTGGTTTATGTGTCATTTTGTAAGTTGTTTGGCTAGGTCACATGGTTGTATCCTCTTTCCTGTTACTGTACCACAGTCTTTTTATATTAAAGTCTACATTTTAAATATTTGTTTGTTTTATTTTTTCGCACTTTTCATTCGCTTTGAGTTAAATTTTAGTCCTTTTTGCTTGAGGACAATGCAAAAGTCTAAATTAGGGGAGTCACAAGTGCGTATTTCTAAAACTTCACAAATTTTCAAAAATGCCCAGAAATTTCAAAAAAATCATAAAATCTTGAAAAATCCAAAAATATTTTTCTTCAAAATAAATAAAAATTGGAATTCAAATTTTTCAAAAATATCATTAAAAGTCGGTTTAAAGTCTCAAGTTGTAACATTCAAAATGCACAAAGTCGAAATTGACCAAAGATGGAAATTGTGCGAAAATTGACGACTTAACGAATAAGTGTGGAGATTAACAAAACCCGGTGAGATTTCGAGCCTATCGAACTTTTTGAGTTTTTAAATCAATCCGAGTTAATGGTTAACTCATAGTTCTAATTCAACGTTTAAATAAGTCGTTGATGATCTCAATTCTTTGTTTTGATCAGTTTTGAAAAACGTGTGTGATATTGCCTTAAAAAGCGCGCTATAAATCTCAAAATTAAATTAATCTCGAGACGCATATGATAAATTATTAAGTAATTTGGACAATGAAGTAGGACATCGTTTGTTACCCAAAAAGATCGGCCCGAAAAAGTTATGAAAAATCATCCACTTTGTAACCCAAATTTGAGCCGAATAATTTTTCCTTTCGTTTGACAACCCGAAAAATCCAAATAGCCTGGAATTGTGAAAAATGGAAAAATTCAGAATTTAAGTCCGAAAAGTCCATAAGAATGGGAAAGAAAAAGAATATAAATGCTCAACAAAAATAGCAAGAAAAGAAAAGAAGTGAAAAATAGAAAAAATAGAAAAAGAAGAAGAAAATAAACAAAAGCCCGAAAAAGCACAAATGGACATCATAAGCAAAATTTTCCAATTCCGAAATTCTTAACCTTTTCCAATTTTACCCAATACACCTTTTACCCGTAAAAGTCCTAACCAAGTCCAAATTGCGAAATTAGTTACCGCGTGTAGAGTTAAAACACAAAATATAATAAAAGAGATTAAAGGTGTGAAAATAGACACATTCTGAGTGATTCGTTTGTGAGAGCATCCCGTGAGGCTTTGAAATCAAAACGAATTTTCGGAAAGTAACGTAATGGTCAATCGATGGAATCCGCGGTTAAGTTTTTCGGCCTCGCACACACGCACTATGATTTGAGACACTTAAACATGAATTGATGACGATTATTTCCTGAAAAAGTTTGAATTATACAATTTTTAAGTATTTTGATTTTTCTTTGAGTTGAATTTTGTGGGTATATTAACTGCAAACCCTCACGAGACACCACTCGTCCTACTAGGGTAACCTAGGGGTTCAAAGGCTTATTGCATATGCTAAATGCAATCGCTTGCCCGTGAAAAAGGTATTCTATCCCAATAAATTGATTTTCAAGAGTTGAGCCTTGCTAAGATTCTTTTACATTGCTCGGGACGCGCAAAGTTCTAAGTTAGGGGTATTTGATTAGGCATAAATTCTTCCAAATTTATCCCTTTAATTTAGTTACTTTTAGCACCTCAAATAACGTAATCGATTTGATTTTATCTCATAATCTTACTACTAACTTATTCTAACCCCGAGTTTTTGGTATTTTGTACTAATTTTATAGGTATTTGATGTCAATAAAGAAAGAAAGAAACTGGAAGAAGAGAAAAAGAAAAGAAAGAAAGTTAAAAGGGCAAAAGTGTAATTTTTACCCGAAATTTGGATGAGGAATCTAAAGAAAAGTTGAAGGTATTGAGTTTACAAGTACATAGGAAGAAACGGCACCTCAATCGGAGTCACGGTGTGAAAGTTATGAGCAGTAAAAGATAGAAGAAAAAGTCAAAGAAAAGTCAAACCGATCCGAAATGCAAAGTTCTAGTGAACCCCGGACCGAAGACGGATCGAAGCTGAGAGAAATTAAAAAAATCGATCAGTACCGGATCGATCCGGTCAGAAATAAAAAGAATCGATCCGAATCCAAATCGGACCGAACCAAAGGAATACCGGACCGGTTCGACTGTCGAAGTTTTGTTTTCTTACTCTTCCTCCAATGGAGAGTCCTGGTTAAGCTAAAACTCTTGGAGTCTTGTAGGGTATATAAACCTGATTTATTATCATTTTAAGGGGGCGAAAAAATCATCTAATTTTCCCCTTTACAATAAAAACCCTAGTTTGAAGATTTAGTGCAATTTTAATTCCAAGATTGAAGTTTGTTCAGATTTATGTGATTACAAGTAATTTTAGTTAATGCTTTTAGTGCTTTGGTAAGTAGTTGATTACTTTCTTCTGTCTAATCTTCATTCTACATCCTTCTTCAATTCTCCCTTAGCTTAATCATGATTTCCTACAATTCAACACTAGTTTTCATTAATTTCATCATGTTAGACTAGGTTTTTAAAGGTCAGGATGCATGAACTCAACCTGATGTGGTAGTTGCATGTGTATAAAATTAGTTCTCTAAATTTAATGATTGATTACGATCGTATTGCGTAAAAACACGACAATTGTAGATCTTTGGATCTCGTTTGCTTCAGGGTAATCGGGATGCTTTAGAATGCAATTCGAGTGTCACTACCACAATACCGATTTACTCGTCCTCTGATTAAGTATGGTGCGGGCTTGAACCTCATATACGTAGTGCTTGGGAGTACTAAATTCTAGGTCTAATTAATCACTTAAATTTATGATTAGTTTTATACCATCAATACACTAGGGTTGAGGGATTGTATTTCCGACCTGTTTTCTTTATCATATAGTTTAAGTTTTAGTTCAATCATTATCAGTAATTTAGGTAATTTATAATAGTTGCATTTCATTCATACTTTAGTACATTAGATAAATATTTTCATAATTGCATTTAGTTGTAGTCAATTCTCAAAACAAATCATCTTTTCCTTTCTTTTTAGAGTCATAGTTAGGATTTCTTCGTCCATCCAACGTCGTTACAATTCTGTTGTCCTATTTCCCTGAGGATCGATACCCGACTTATCGGATTACTACTTAAGCGATAGTCTTGCACTTGAGCCTAGAGAGTACGTACTTCTCAGACACATTCTTAGTCGCATCAGGAGTTAGATAATTTAAATGGCAGAAAATGCATGAAAAAGAAGAAGAAGAAATGCGTCTGGCACTGCTCGATCGATCGATCGACCCTTGAATGTCGATCGATTGATAGAGTTGATCTATCGATGAACTTGGTCGATCAATCGACCTTGGCTGATTTCAAGTTATTTTGTTGGTTGAGTTATATTCGATGATTTTATACCTATATAGGTAATTAGAGAATACCAGCAGGTGTATAGTGGGGGTCCATTATAATCATTGAGTGCAAGATTTGAAGTGATGGACCAACAAGGATAAACCGATCAAGTAGAGTATTAGGAGTTTAGGGTTGGAGTTTCGAAGAGAGTAAACTTCATCCCAAGAAGTATACCAGTAGGTTATAGATATCTTATCTACTGAAATGAATAGAGTGGTAACTAGGGCACATGGAGTTGCATGAATACTCAATTAAAATACGATAGTAAGATAAATCGTAAATTAATAAGTACGGTGAATATTACAAGGAAATATTACGTACGAACACTATTATTAGGTTGCTTGTGTACCTACTGAATTGTGTAGATACTTAGGTGGAGAGAATACCTAAAGTATAATTTCCTATATTAGGGTCGAGGAAGGATTCCGAACTAATATATGGAAATAGTAAGTTGGGGTCGTGACGAAAGAATTTCGAACCAATCTATGTATAAAAATTTCCTTAGTGGGGTCGAGGTGATTTTTTCGAACCACCACATGAAATGCATTTGGGGTCGAGGTGACATTTCGAACCAAACTCTTACTTGGTGTCGATGGACCATTCCGAACCAAGAGTCCTTGATGTGTGTTAAGAGGACATATTAGTAATGAATGAATTTATAAGTATATGTTCTGTGTGAAATGTATACTGTATTAATAATCTCCTTATGCGAGTTCGTAGATAATGAGATGCCGGGATTACATCTAAAAACAAATTAAGTAGGAAAACTTAATTATAAATCAGTTAAGGATAACAAAACGTGAGAAGTTATCTAAGTATATTAATCGTGAGATATGGTTACTATTACATACTAAGTGGGCGGTATGGGAACTTATTGCGTAGATAAGTTCAGTTGGATACTATATTCTAGTTAGCTTGGGTAGAAAAGCTAGGTGGGCTAAGTACAGGATGTTAGGCGTGCACTAGATGAGGGGTGAGGTAACTCAAGAGAGTGTGCGCAAAATCTTAACATGTGTAATAGATAAATCATTTTACTATAATAATCACTTGAAAAATATTTTCAAAATGTTTTGAGTACTAACTCTTGCTATTAAAATATTTTCAAAACCCTTTTAGGTATCTAGTCACAGGGACGCCAGACTTGAGAATTATGTTCAGGGACTCGTAGCTACAGCTTTGTGGAGGCTAGCAGGACTTTGTATAGACGACTCAATTATTTCGATCTAGTGTAGGATATCCATTTCAGTACTCTCTATTGGCACATGTTGACCATTGTCTTTATTTCATATTTCATTTTTGGATTATTTTGGTTTATCTAACAGTTGTGGATTTTGATCCCAATGTTGACTCGACAAGACTTTATGCATTATATATTGTGAGATGGTTTCGTTTTATTGCATGGTGTGATTGTCTAATTTATTTTTCTCATGAGTATTATTCTTGGGTTGATGAAAGATAAAATTTGGCATCGGTCTAATTTTACTTAGGTGATTAGTAATTAAAAGATTTTCGACAGTGATGCTAAGAATGAACCAACTGAGAAACTAGTTTTAATTTAATTTAGTACTGATCACTCAGGATTTTGTTAGGCATGGTGTCACATGCGGTGGAAGTTAAAACAATCTCACTTATTTCCAAACCCAGGCAGTTGAAGGTTCTTAACAGGAAAACATTGAATGTTGATTCGTTGTTGACGAGTGAGAGCGGGACTGTCTTCCCCATTACTTCAACAAAGATGTTTAGATAAGGAAAGCATTCTAGTAGACGTTAAGGACCCGATTAGGTTCATGACTTCTTCTGGATTGGTGGAAGGAAGGCATGTGGGCTCGGTAAGCAATTTTATCAGAGCATTTTAGTGCAGTTGTGAAGACATAAAGAGCCTTCTTAAGGTGATGTTGACCTAAGTTTTCTTCAACTGGTCGAGGATCTTACTGTCTTCGAATGTCATTTCTAGGGAGTTTTTCGATAATACCCTTTACTTTATCTGTTACTGCTGATAAAGGATTCAGGCTCTGATAGTGCCCCCCAGATCTTGTCATATGGTTCACGAAAGAGGGGGAGAACAGAAACCCCCTTTCTTTATTTATCTCGAGTTGCACGACTATTTATTGATTTCTCCAAGAATATCTTCAAATGATATCATCCCACATATATTAAGTACCAGACTGACATTTTCTTGGTTTGGCTATTCATCTGAACTATCAAACTCGTCCCCCCATCCTGTGAAAACGATGTCCTCTTTCCATGAGAAGTCAATGCATTCCAAAACTTCCACAGATTCTTCATATAGATCCTCCCACTCAACTAGGAGATATATAAGTGAAGAGGCCAACCGTCGTTGTAGCTTTAAGGCGTCGACTAACTTGGACATACTATAAATCTCATTATTTTGTTGGAATAAGCCTGCCATAATGTTAACTGCATCATCCAAACGGACTTCATCAACAGATACCGCCCAATTATCTGACTCTCGATCCCACTTATGAGCTTCCATGAGGATTAAATTGAAAAATAATGCGTGTTCATGGGAAAGGGTTGCGAGAGTGTAAAATTGACTCGTCGTGAAAGCCACCGTTTAAAAGTGCCCGAAAAAATCATAAGGCAATAAAAACAATCATATGCCAAAATGGGCCAAATTAGTTTAGTTCATTCAAAAGTAAATATGATATATTTGAGGGAGTTTTGATGGATTAAATACATAAACGGGTTTGCACAAATAATCCTAAAGTCGAAAAATTCGTGTCATTACGCTGTTGTTTGTACAATCGTCAAAATTTCGGATTCATTTGCATGATGTTTGTTTAGTTCATTAAGCTCAGACTTTAATTGTTACATATGGCTATGATAAAGTTTGGTGATTAATTGCTACCAACTAGAGCTTCTTGATCGTTTCGATGTGTTGGAATTGTGATTTATTTGTTATAGTTCACGCCCGTACATTCCATGCTCATGTTTAGGAAAATCGGTACTATGTTAGCAGTTACTCATATTTGTTTGTTTTGAGTTTTCTTAGTTTAGCTACTTTTTTAACACGGTTTCTCTGTTTCGAGCCCCTTCCAATTAGAATTTTCTTCAAATTTTTTCACTGGGCAACACTGTTTAATTTTCTGGAGAAATGGTGTAAGTTTGATTATGCCATTCAAACGACATGCTGTTTCATCCTAGCGATGTCACATCTCGTTCAAGCGACATCCTTGGCTCATTCGAACGACAGCCATGACCAGTTTGACTTTTTCTAGTTGACTACTGTATCAGTACCCTACTGCATATTGTTCATCTTTTAGTACGGGGTTTCTGTTTATCAAGTCCTCTTTTAGAGATTTGATATTTTACTGCACTGATTTGTTTAATCACACCTGCTTAAATTGATATATTCTTTATGCGATTTTCCTGTTTGCTAGCTATTTCTTGGACATTGATTGATCATATTTAGCTGGTTGTTTCATGTTTATCTAGTTATTTTTCATATTTTTTTAATCAACTTAGGTATTTGTTTATGCCAGATTTGTTTATCTTTTCACCGGATTGCCTATTCAAGACAAAAAGGGGGAGAGATGTCTATGATGTAGGGGGATTTTAGTGAGTTTCATATCTGTATTTAAAATCATATCTTGTTACAAATTGGTTTCATATTTACTCACTACTCACATAACAATTGATTTTGAATTGAGTTTTCAAATTGATTTATATCATTAGTTTCTCCATACTACACTGGGTATTTGTTTGTTTCATGTGTGTAGGTATGCTTAAAGAGATTCAGGATTTCAAGTCTACATCAAATTAAGAGATAGATTCATGCTTGCCGGTCCATTATTTATGAGTCTTATCATGTATTGATGGTGTAATTTTATTTTTGGGTCTATGGGAAGGGATTTAGGCATCATACGGCTTGACGTCTGGGCTTAGGCATTTCACTATTGGTTTGGTCCTAGAATAGTCAAAGAGGGAGATTTGTAAGGACAAAATTTCCAATTGAGTCCATGTATAGTTTTGACTTATTCTCGAAAAAAAAACATGTTTGAGTCATAGGTAGATTTTTATTGTTACGATCCACTAAGAGACTATGACGTGTCGAAGATTAATTGAAGACGTTCCGTCAAAGATTTAAGGAATTAATTATTCCGATGTTTAATTAGTGAAAATTCGTCATCAAATCTTAATTATATTTCGAGATCACACGGATGTGAATGCATAATGTTAATGAAACTCGGAATTTTATTTTATAAAAATAAGGATGTTATTTTTAAGAAAATGTTTTTAACATGCTTTATTTGTTTACACTTCGATTTTATCAGATATGGATGGATTAGAGTTGGATAAGAGTTGGTTTTAAGTAAAACTTTGTTTTCAAAGATGGTTTAATTAAATCTCTAATCTTATGACGCCATTCAAATGACACTTGATATCGTTCGAACGAGACCTGATGTCGTTTGAACGACACAGTGTCTCACTCAAACGAGATATGACACCGCCTTAAAATATTTATAAATAGTCATGTTTAGTTTTCTCGAAGTGCGTGCAGTAGGAAAAATAGTTTACCATAGAGAGAGGTTTCTGCACAATGTTTTTCAAAGTGTTTTCACCATAAAACATCCTTAAAGTTTACAAAGATCTGAGTTATCATTACCATATGTTTATGTGATCTTTGTTGCATCAAGTTGGGTTTGTTCAATACTTAAACATTGCTGGTTTTACAGTGGAGAAGCGAAGAAGGTTACTTTCGTGTTCAACATCATAGACGACACAAGGCCGTATCGGTGGATACCGAGGGATTCATGGAGGCGACTGTTGTGGACGAGCATCATAGAAGAAGGTTACTTTATGAGTGGGCAACTTGAAGATTGGTAGAAGATCAGAGGAGCGTCAAGTCTCGTGGGTGGAATGAGTCGTTGTATAAGACTACCGTCTGACTTTGTAAAATCATTGTCACAGTGATTGTCTGGCCTGGGGCGTCCGAGATTTTTTCCTGATTGGGTTTTTCTCTTAAATCGGCGTTGTGAGTATTGATTTACTTTATTTTACTTGCTTTACTCTCTAGTTGCATGCTTAGGGTTAAACAAGATAAAATCTGGTTAAGTTAACTTGTGTCCCAACTTGGTTTGATAAAATTGAAAAAGAGTTTTTCAAAAAGGGAAAGTTGGTTTACATTCATCCTTAACTTTATTCCGCTCAAGCAAAAGTTTTTTATTGAAAGTTATAAATAAGGGGACCTACAAATTGGTATCAGGGCGGGTTTCTCTTATTTATTGAGTGATCTTAATTTTTGTTTTTTGGGGTGATAGCTTGTTTAGCTCTCTTGGTGTGTGTTTTTTTCTCTCGATGGATTCTCAAAGTTTTAACGATTTAAATATGTTGAATTTAAAGTTTGAAAAACAAATTGTAGTTTTGGAGGAAGAAAATTCTCATTTTAAATAGAATATTTACAAACGTTTCAAATTCAAAGAGAAATGATTCACGAAAATTTTGGAGCTTTATATAATAATTTTGAATTTTTAAAAGTTTCAAAAAGGAGACTGACAATAGAATCCTTATTTTAGAGAAAGAGTTACAAAATTTGAAAAATTCAAGTGTTTATTCCATTATTGAAAATAGTCTAATTAATGAAGTTAAGGCACGTGAGAAGACTCTAAGGGATAAGTTTGCTCATATTGATCGGGACAGAGATAACCTACTGGAGGTAATTGAAAATCTAAAGAAAGAGTCCCAAATGTTTGAGGAGTCTAATCGTTTGCTCTAGTCAAAAGTTTTGAAGTTGAAAAATGATTTAACTGACTCGAGTAGTGATGGTAACAGCTTATCGTGTTCGAGTGGTTCGAATGTCAAAGCCAAAACCATAGTGTGTTTTAGAGCTTCAACCTTATCCGAGGGTGTTAGAAAAGACCAACCTAGAGGTCTAGTTCCTCGTCGTGTTTTCACATGTTCGCATTGTGGCTAGAAAGGTCACCTTAGGAGTTTTTGTTTTGATCTTAGAAAAGACCCGAGGAAGTTGAAACATAGTACCCTATCGATTCCCATACCCGTTTTGTTTGGTATACACCGGTTTGGGTTAGGAAGTAAGTTTTGGAGATACTAAATGCTTCTTTGGTTGATTCTCACATGCATGCACATGATTCATCACTTGCTATTTGTAATGGATAGTTGTATACATGGTTTGTTTGTCATATGTTAGTCTTTGCATTAATGATGTATACTTTGCTAGTATTATGGCATGTGTATCATTTTGTAGTTTATATTTCATTTATTGAGTCTTACTTGAAAAATACAAAAAGATTTTGTTTTTGATAAAAAATTTCAAAAAAGCCAAAAAGATTTTCATTTTTTTGTGTCATAACATGTTTGATGTGGCATATTAGGGTGCTTGGACCACCTTCCTTCCATTATCCATGTGTCTAGGACATTTGTTCATTATTATCGTTGTTTAGCTTGAACTTAACCATTGTAATATGGGGTTGTTTCGAAGTTGATATGCGTTTTAATTCGATTTTGTATATATGTCATCTTTGCACACATACACGAGTTTATATGGATGTTTGACTACCCTGACATATTTGAATTTGGAGAGACGTTCTTATCTCAATTCTGTCATCTATGCGTAAGTAGACATAAGGAGGAGGAGTGCATTCAATAACCGTTTACCGTGAGGATTAAATTGAAAAATGATGAGTGTTCATGGGAAAGGGTTGTGAAAGTGAAAAAATGACTCGTCGTGAAAGCCATCGTTTAAAAGAGCCTAAAAACATCATAAGGCAATTAAAAGAATCATATGCCAAAATGGGCCAAATTATTTTATTTCATTCAAAAGAAAATGATATATTTGAGGGAGTTTGGATGGATTAAATACATAAACGGGTTTGCACAAAGAATCCTAAAGTTGAAAAATTCGTGTCATTATGTTATTGTTTGTAGAATCATCAAAATTTTGGATTCGTGTGCATGATGTTTGTTTAGTTCACTAAGCTTACACTTTAAATGTTACATTTGGCTATGATAAAGTTTGATGATTAATTGCTACCAACTAGATCTTCTTGATCTTTTTGAAGTGTTGAAATTGTGATTCATTTGTTAGAGTTCACGCCCATACATTTCATGTTCATGTTTAGGCACATCGGTACTATGTTAGTTGTTACTCATATTTGTTTGTTTTGAGTTCTCTTTGTTTAGCTACTGTTTTAACACTGTTTCTCTATTTTAAGCCCCTTCCAATTAGAATTTTCATGAAATTTTTTCACGAGCCGACATTTTTTAATTTTCTGGGGAAATTGTGTAAGTTTGATTATGTCGTTCAAACAACATGCTGTTTTGTTGGAGCGATGTTGCGTCTCATTCAAGCGATATCCCTGGATCGTTCGAACGACAGACATGTTTGACCAGTTTGACTTTTTTTAGTTGACTACTGTTTCAGTACCCTACTGCATATTGTTCATCTTTTGGTATGGGGTTTCTGTTTATGCAGTCTTCTTTTAGAGACTTCATCTTTTACTGCATTGGTTTGTTTAATCACACCTGATTAAATTGATATATTATTTGTATGATTTTCTTGTTTTCTAGCTAATTCTTTGACAATGATTGATCATATTTAGCTGGTTGTTTCATGTTTATCTAGCTATTATTCATACTATTTTAATACTCTTAGGTATTAGTTTATGCTAGATTAGTTTATATTTTCACCGGATTGTCTATTAGATACAAAAAGGGGGGAGATGTATGTGATGTAGGAGGAGTTTTGTGAGTTTCATATGTGTATTCAAAATCATATCTTGTTACAAATTGGTTTCATATTTACTCACTACTCACATAACAAATGATTCTTAATTGAGTTTTCATATTTATTTATATCATTTGTTCCTCCATAATTCACTGGGTATTTGTTTGTTTCATGTGTGTACGTATGCTTAAAGAGATTCGAGATTTCAAGTCTACATTACATTCAGACATTCAGAGACAGTTTCATGCTTGTCGGTCAATTGTTTATGAGTCTTATCCTGTACTGATGATGTAATTTTATTTTTGGGTTTATAGGATGGGATTTAGGCGTCATACGGCTCAACGGATCGACATAAGCATTTCACTTTTTGTTTTGTCCCGGAATAGTCAAAGGTAGAGATTTGTGTGGATAAAATTTCCAATTGAGTCCATGTATAGTTTTGAATTATTCTCAAAACAAAACATGTTTGAGTCATAGGTAGATTTTTATTATTACGATCCACTCCGAGACTATGACGTGTTGAAGATTAATTGAAGATGTTGTGGCAAAGCTTCAATGAATTAATTATGCTGAAGTTTAATTCGAGAAAATTCATCTTGAAAGCTTAATTTCATTCCGAGATCACACAGGTGTGAATGCATAATGTTAATGAAACTCAGTATTTTATTTGACAAAAATAAGGATGTTGTTTTTAAGAAAATGCTTTTAAAATGCTTTATTTGTTTAAAGTTTGATTTTATCAGATATGAACGGATTAGAGTTTGATAAGAGTTGGTTTTAAGTAAAACTCTGTTTTCAAAGATGTTTTAATTAAAACTCTAATCTGACGACGTCATTCAAACGACAGTAGATGTCGTTCGAACGAGACCTGATGTCGTTTGAACGACATAGTGTCTCGCTCAAATGACATCTGACACTTCCTTAAAATAATTATAAATAGGCATTACCAGTTTTCTCGAAGTGTGTGCAGTACGAAAAATAGTTTACCATACAGAGAGGTTTCTGCACAAAGTTTTTCTAATTTTTTCACCATAAAACATCCTTAGAGTTTACAAAAATCTGAGTTATCATTACCATATGTTTATGTGATCTTTGTTGCACCAAGTTGGGTCTGTTCAACACTTGAACGTTGCTGGTTTTGCAGTGGAGAAGCGGAGAAGTTTACTTACGTGTTCAACACTGTAGACGACACAGGGCCGTATCGGAAAATACCAAGGCAGTTTTGGAGGCGACTGTTGTGGACAGGCATCGTAGAAGAAGGTCACTTTCTACGTGGGCACTGTGAATATTGGTAAAAGATCGAAGGAGCATCAAGTCTAGTGGGTGGATTGAGTCATTGTATAAGACTACCGTATGACTTTGTAAAACCATTATCATAGTGATTGTATCGCCTAGGTCGTCCGAGATTTTTTTTTGCTTGGGTTTTTCCTCGTACATCGGTATTGTGAGTATTGTTTTACTTTATTTTGCTTGCTTTAATCACTAGTTGCATGCTTAAAGTTAAACAAGATAAAATCTTGTTAAGTTAATTTACGTCACAACTTGGTTTTATAAAATTGAAAAATAGTTTTTCAAAAAGGGAAAGTTTCTTTGTATACATCCCTAACTTAATTCCGCTCAAGCAAAAGTTTTTTGTTGAAAGTTATATATAAGGGGGCCTACAAATTGGTATCATAGACGGTTTCTCAAATTTATTGAGTAATCCTAATTGTTTCTTTTTAGGGTAATTGCTTGTCTATTTCTCTTGGTGTGTTTATTTTTCTCTCGATGGATTCTCAAAGTTTTAAAGAATTAAATCTGTTAAATTTAAAGTTTACAAAACGAATTGTTCTTTTCGAGGAAGAAAATTATCGTTTTAAAAATACGATTATATATTTGCAAACATTTCAAATTCAAAGAGATATGATTCGTGAAAAATTTGGAGCTTTGTATAATAATTTTAAATTTTTAAAAGTTTCTGAAAAGGGGAGTGTAATGGAATCCTTGTTTTAGAGAAAGAGTTAGAGAATTTGAAAAATTCAAGTGTTTATGCCATTAATGAAATAGTCTAATTAATGAATTTAAGGCACGTGAGAAGACTCTAAGGGATAAGTTTGCTCATATTGAGGGGGAGCGAGATAACTTACTAGGGGTAATTGAAAATCTAAAGAAGAAGTCTCAAAAGTTTGAGGAGTCTAATCGTATGCTTGTGTCAAAAGTTTTGAAGTTAAAAAATGATTTAATTGACTAGAGTAGTGATGGTAGCAGCTTATCGTGTTCTAGTTTTTCGAATGTCAAAGCCAAAACCATAGTGTGTTTTAGAGCGTCATGGTAGCGGCTTATCGTGTTCTAGTGCTTTGAATGTCGAAGCCAAAATCGTAGTGTGTTTTTGAGCGTCAACCACATCCAAGGGTGTTAGAAAATATGTACCTAAAGGTCCCGTTCCTCGTCGTGTTTTCACATGTTCGCATTGTGGCCGAAAAGGTCACCTTAGGAGTTTTTGTTTTGATCTTAGAAAAAACCCCAGGAAAATTAAACATATTGTCCTATCGGTTACCAAAACCCGTTTTGTTAGGTCTATACCGGTTTGGGTTAGGAAGTCAATTTTAAATATGCAAAATGCTTCGTTGGTTGATTCTCACATGCATGCACATGATTCATCACTTGTTATTTCTTATGGATAGTTGCTTGAATGGTTTGTTTGTCATATGCTAGTCTTTGCATTCTTGGTTTATATTTTGCTAGTATTATAACATGTGTATCATTTTGTATTTTTTTTTTCATTTATTGAGTCTTACTTCAAAAATACAAAAATATTTTGTTTTTGATAAAATGTTTTGAAAAGGCCAAAAAGATTTTCTTTTTTTGTGTGTCATGAGTTAACATGTTTTATGTGGCATATTGGTTTTTCTTGGACCCCCTTCCTTCCATTATCCATGTAGCTAGGACATTTGGTCATTATTATCGATGCTTAGATTGATCTTAACTATTGTATTATGGGGTTGTTTCGAAGTTGATATGCATTTTGATTCGACTTTGTATATATGCCATCTTTGCACACATACACAAGTCTATATGGATGTTTGACTACTCTTGAATATTTAGGTTTGGTGAGATGTTCTTATCTCAATTCTATCATCTATGCGTAAGTATACATAAGGAGGAGGTGTCAATGTAATAACCGTTTACCGTTAGGATTAAATTAAAAAATGATGAGTGTTCACGGGAAAGGACTGCGAGAGTATAAAATTGACTTATCGTGAAAGCCACCGTTTAAAGAGCCCAAAAAAATGTTAAGGCAATAAAAAGAATCATATGCCAAAATGGGCCAAATAATTTTTGTTCATCACAAAGAAAATATGATATATTTTAGGGAGTTTCGATGGATTAAATACATAAACGGGTTTGCATAAAGAATCTTAAAGTTGAAAATTTTGTGTCATAATGCTAGTATTTGTACAATTGTCAAAATTACGGATCCGTGTGCATGATGTTTGTTAAGTCATTAAGTTCACACTTTAATTGTTACATATGGATATGATGGACTTTGATGAATAATTGCAGCAATTAGAGCTTCTTGATCGCTTCGATGTGTTAGAATTGTTATTCATCTGTCATAGTTCACACCCATACATTCCATGTTCATGTTTAGGCACATCGGTACTAGGTTAGCTGTTACTCATATTTGTTTGTTTTGAGTTTTCTTAGTTTATCTACTTTTTTAACATCGTTTCTCTATGTTAAGCCCCTTTTAGTTAGAATTTTCATGAAATTTTTTCTCTGGGCAACACTATTTAATTTTCTATGGAAACTGTGCAAGTTTGATTATGTCGTTCAAATGACATGCTATTTCGTTCAAGCGATGTTGCATCTCGTTCAAGTGGCATCCCCGGCTCGTTCGAATGACAACCCTATTTGACCAGTTTGACTTTTTCTAGTTGACTACTATTTCAGTACCCTACTGCATATTGTTCATCTTTTGGTACTGGGTTTCTGTTTATGCCGTCTTCTTTTAGAGATTTGGTCTTTTACTGCATTGGTTTGTTTAATCACACCTTCTTAAATTAATATATTCTTTATGTGATTTTCTTGTTTTCTAGCTAATGTTTGACATTGATTGATCATATTTAGCTAGCTGTTTCATGCTTATCTAGCTATTATTCATATTATTTTAATCAACTTAGTTATTAGTTTTCGCTAGATTTGTTTATCTTTTCACCGGATTGTCTATTCAAGAAAAAGGGGGGGGGAGATTTCCGTGATGCAGGGGGAGTTTTGTGAGTTTCATATGTGTATTCAAAATCATATCTTGTTACAAATCAGTTTCATATTTACTCACTACTCACATAACAAATTATTCTAAATTGAGTTTTCATATTTATTTATGCCATTTTTTCCACCATACTTCATTGGATATTTATTTGTTTCATGTGTGTAGGTATACTTAAATAGATTCGAGATTTCAAGTCTACATCACATTCAGAGACAATTTCATGCTTGTCGACCCATTGTTTATGAGTCTTATCCTGTATTGATGATGTAATTTTATCTTTGGATTTATGGGTTGGGATTTAGGCGTCATACGGCTAGACGGCCCAGCTCGGGCATTTCACTATATGCTTTGTCCTGTAATAGTCAAAGGGGGAGATTTTTAAGGACAAAATTTCCAATTGAGTCCATGTATAGTTTTGACTTATTCTAGGAACAAAACATGTTTGAGTCATGGGTAGATTTTTATTATTACTATCCACTCAGAGACTTTGACGTGTCGAAGATTAATTGAAGGCATTGCATCAAAGAATTAAGGAATTAATTATGTGGAAGTTTAATTGGTGCAAATTCGTCTTCAAATCTTATTGAATCCCGAGATCACACAAGTGTGAATGCATAATATTAATGAAACTCGGAATTTTATTTTACAAAAATAAGGATGTTATTTTTAAGAAAATGGTTCTAAAATGATTTATTTGTTTACACTTCGATTTTATCAGATATGGATGGACTAGAGTTGGATAAGAGTTGGTTTTAAGTAAAACTATGTTTTCAAAGATGGTTTAATTAAAACTCTTATCTGACGACGTCATTCAAACGACACTTGATGTCGTTCGAACGAGACCTGATGTCGTTTGAACGACACAGTGTCTCGCTCAAACGAGATTCGACACTGCCTAAAACAAATTATAAATAGGCACGTTCAATTTTCTCAAAGTGCGTGCAGCACGAAAAATAATTACCATACGGAGAGGTTTCTACACAAAGTTTTTTTTAAGTGTTTTCACCATAAATGAATCCTTAGAGTTTACAAAGATCTGAGTTATCATTACCATATGTTTATGTGATCTTTGTTCCACCAAGTTGGGTTTGTTCAACACTTGAACATTGTTGGTTTAGCGGTGGAGAAGCGAAGAAGGTTACTTTCGTGTTCAACATCGTAGACGACACAAGGTCGTATCTGTGGATACCGAGGCAGTCGTAGAGGTGACTGATGTGGACGGGCATCGTAGAAAAAGGTTACTTTCTTCGTGGGCACTGTGAAGATTGGTAAAAGATCAAAGGAGAGTCAAGTCTCTTGGGTGGAATGAGTCGTTGTATAAGACTACCGTTTGACTTTGTAAAACCATTGTCGTAGTGATTGTCTGTCCTAGGCCGTCTGAGGTTTTTTCTCGATTGGATTCTTCCTCGTACATCGGCGTTGTGAGTATTACTTTACTTTATTTTACTTTCTTTAATCATTAGTTGCATGCTTAGGGTTAAACAAGATAAAATTTGGTTAAGTTAATTTGTGTCACAACTTGCTTTGATAAAATTGAAAAAGAGTTTTTCAAAAACGGGAAGTTGGTTTGCATTCATCCTAAACTTAATTCCGCTCAAGCAAAAGTTTTTAGTTGAAAGTTATATATAAGGGGACCTACAAATTGATATCAGAGCGGGTTTCTCTAATTTGTTGGGTGATTCTAATTTTTTCTTTTTGGTGTGATTGCTTGTTTATCTCTCTTGGTGTGTGTTTTTTTCTCTCGATGGATTCTCAAAGTTTTAACTAATTAACTCTGTTGAATTTAAAGTTTGCAAAACGAGTTGTAGTTTTGGAAGAAGAAAATCCTAAATTTAAATTGAATATTTACAAACGTTTCAAATTCAAAGTGATACGATTCGCGAAAATTTTGGAGCTTTATATAATGATTTTGAATTTTTAAAAGTTTTCAAAACAAAGAGTGATAATAGAATCCTTGTTTTAGAGAAACGGTTATAAATTTTGAAAAGTTCAAGTGTTTGTGCCATTAATCAAAATAGTCTGATTAATGAATTTTAAGGCACGTGAGAAAACTCTAAGGGGTAAGTTTGCTCATATTGAGGTGGAGTGAGATAACTTACTAGGGGTAAGTGAAAATATAAAGAAGGAGCCCCAAAACTTTGAGAAGTTTAATCGTTTGCTTGAGTCAAAAGTTTTGAAGTTGAAAAATGATTTAACTGACTCGAGTAGTGATGGTAGCGGCTTATCATGTTCTAGTGGTTCGAATGTCAAAACCAAAACCATAGGGTGTTTTAGAGCGTCAACCACATCCGAGGGTGTTAGAAAAGGTCAACCTAAAGGTCCCGTTCCTCGTCGTGTTTTAACCTGTTCGCATTGTGGACGGAAATGTCACCTTAGGAGTTTTTGTTTTGATCTTAGAAAAGACCCTGGGAAGTTTAAACATAGTGTCCTATCGGTTACTAAAACCCGTTTTGTTAGGTCTATACTGGTTTGGGTTAGGAAGTCAGTTTTGAAGATGCTAAATGCTTCGTTGGTTGATTCTCACATGCATGCACGTGATTCATCACTTG
Organism: Sambucus nigra; assembly: GCA_949130495.1. Lineage (NCBI taxonomy): Eukaryota > Viridiplantae > Streptophyta > Magnoliopsida > Dipsacales > Adoxaceae > Sambucus > Sambucus nigra. The sequence continues at coordinate 37,437,568 of OX422211.1, forward strand.
CTATTTCTTATTAATAGTTGCTTGCATGGTTTTTTTTCATATACTAGTCTTTGCATTCATGATACATACTTTTCTAGTATTATGACATGTGTATCATTTTGTATTTTATTTTTCATTTATTGAGTCTTACTTGAAAAATACAAAAAGATTTTGTTTTTGATAAAAAAAAATGAAAAAGCCAAAAAGATTATCGTTTTATTTTATGTCATGAGTTAACATGCTTGAAGTGGCATATTGGTGTGCTTGGACACCCTTCCTTCCATTACCCATGTGGCTAGGACATTTGGTCATTATTATCGTTGCTTAGATTGATCTTAACCATTGTATTATGGGGTTGTTTCGAAGTTGATATGCATTTTGATTCGACTTTGTATCTATGCCATCTTTGCACACACGCACGAGTTTATATGGATGTTTGACTACTCTTGCATATCTGAGTTTGATGCGACGTTCTTATTTTAATTTTTTTCATCTGCGCGTAAGTAGACATAAGGAGGAGGTGTGAATGTAATAACCGTTTACCGTGAGGATTAAATTGAAAAATGATGAGTGTTCACGGAAAGGGGTTGCGAGAGTGTAAAATTGACTCGTCGTAAAAGCCACCGTTTAAAATAGCCCAAAAAATTATATGGCAATAAAAAGAATCATATGTAAGACTGGGCCAAATTAATTTTGTTCATTCAAAATAAAATATTATATATTTGAGGGAGTTTGGATGGATTAAATACATAAATGGGTTTGCTCAAAGAATCCTAAAGTTGAAAAATTCGTGCCATTATGTTATTATTTGGAGAATCGTCAAAATTTCGGATTCGTGTGCATGATGTTTGTTTAGTTCACTAAGCTTACACTTTAAATATTATATTTGGCTATGATAAAGTTTGATGATTAATTGCTACCAACTAGAGATTCTTGATCGTTTTGAAGTGTTGGAATTGTGATTCATTTGTTATAGTTCACGCCCATACATTCCATGTTCATGTTTTGGCACATCGGTACTATGTTAGTTGTTACACATATTTGTTTGTTTTGAGTTCTCTTTGTTTAGCTACTGTTTTAACATTGTTTCTCCATTTTAAGCCCCTTCCAGTTAGAATTTTCATGAAATTATTTCACTGGGCAACACTTTTTAATTTTATGGGGAAATTGTGTAAGTTTGATTATGTCGTTCAAACAGCATGCTATTTCGTTCAAGCAATGTTGCGTCTCGTTCAAGCGACATTTCTGGATCATTCGAACGACAGCCCTGTTTGACTTTTTTTAGTTGACTACTATTTCAGTACCCCGCCGCATATTGTTCATCTTTTGGTACGGGGTTTCTATTTATCCAGTCTTCTTTTAGAGATTTGATCTTTTAGTGCATTAGTTTGTTTAATCACACCTGCTTAAATTGATATATTATTTGTATGATTTTCTTGTTTGCTAGCTAATGTTTTGACAATGATTGATCATATTTAGCCGGTTGTTTCATGTTTATCTATCTATTATTCATATTATTTTAATACTCTTAGGCCTCGTTTGATGCGTCGTATAAGAGATTCGTACTGGATAAAATTATCCTATCCAATGTTTGATGTAATTTAGGATGGGATATGAGATGGAATAAGTTATCCAAAGTGAGCTCCTTATCCCACAAGGAGTGGTATAAAAAAATCCCACCTCCAAGGTCGTATAAAATTATATGGTGTCAAAGTTTGATTAAAAATTACTATTCTACCCTTATTAAGTTATAAAAAAAACTCACGCAACTTGCACTATCTCAAGTAGGGTTGTGTTTTTTTTCGGAACTTTTCGATTTTTCCTATTTCTGATCCGATTTTTTTCGAATTTGGAATGAAATTTTAGTTTGCTGATTTCCAATTTTCCAATTTTCGATTTTTCCGAAAAAAATCGGATCGGAAATAATTCTAATTTTACGATTTTTCGATTTTTTCGATCCGATTTTTCTGAAGCTATGCCGATCCGATTTTTTCGAATTATTTTCGAAATTATTTTTTGATTTTTGATTTTTTCGATTTCTTTTCTGATTTTTTGAAAGTTTCCCATGTTCCACATCGGTTGGGAGAGAGCTCCAAAATATGCTCTATAAAAGGAGCGTATCCTCCTAACTTCTACACAAATGAAAAAATGGGTCAAATTCTCATGTATTTACATGTTGGGTTAAGCCATTTTCTTTGTTTCTTCAAAATGAGAATTTCGAGTAATCGAAAATCCATAATTTATTTTTTTTAAATTTTAGAATTTTCAAAATTTCTGGATTTTTAATATATTTTGTGAATTTCTGATTGTTTTCGATTTTTGCCGTTTTTCCGAATTCGGAATTTTTTTTTTATTTTCCGAAAAAATCGGATCGGAATATTTATTTTATTTTCGAAAAAGTCGGAATTTTTTCCGAAGAGGCATTTTCCGATCCGATCCGGCCGAAACACAACCCTAATCTCAAGTATTAGATATCAGCCGACGGTCCCTTTGATTCACATAACTCTCCATTCATATTTTTCATCACGGTAGGTAACCTCCTCATTTTTTATTTTTTTTCTATTTTTTTCTATTTGTTGTTTTATCATGAACTACTATTTTGGTTTAAATCGATGCAAATATTATGTTAACTCACCTACTAAACAAGTTGAAAGTTATGTGTTGTTAATTCACCACTAATATTTTGTTATACATATTTTTTAATGTATTATTAATCTATATGCTAGACAAGTTAGAATTATAAATACAAATACAAATACATATTTTCATCTCATAATATTATTTTTTTAACATCCCACGTGGAATTAAATATTACGTTATTGAGTTAAAATATGTGATAATATATTTTTGTATTTTTTGATTATTAAATACAAAAGAAGGGTATTTTTGGAAAACTGGAGATAAATTAATCATATTCGGAGCAGTTCAAACATATGGCTGTATTATTATATCCCATCTCGTCTTTTTATTCGGAACTGTTCCAAATGCAGTATTGGAATAAGCCTTATACTGTCCATCCTTATCCTATCCAATCCGACTCTTATCATATCCTATCCGGACCCCTTATACGGCGTATCAAACGAGGTCTTAGGTATTAGTTTATGCTAGATTTGTTTATCTTTTCACCGGATTGTCTATTCGAGACAAAAAGGGGGAGAGATGTCTGTGATGTAGGCAGAGTTTGTGAGTTTTATATGTGTATTCAAAATCATATCTTGTTACAAATTGGTTTCATATTTACTCACTACTCACATAACAAATGATTCTTAACTGAGTTTTCATATTTATTTATATCATTTGTTCCTCCATACTTGTCAACAACATATTTATGAGTCAAAATCATATTCAGAGACAGTTTCATGCTTGTCGGTCCATTATTTATGAGTCTTATCCTGTACTAATGATATAATTTTATTTTGGGGTTATAGGATGTGATTTAGACGTCATACGGCTTAACTGCCCCGCTTAGGCATTTTACTATTGGTTTTGTCCTAGAATAGTCAAAAGGGGAGATTTGTAAGGACAAAATTTCCAATTGAGTCCATGTATAGTTTTAACTTATTCTCGGAACAAAACATGTCTGAGTCATAGGTAGATTTTCATTATTACGATTCACTTAGAGACTATGACGTGTCGAATATTAATTGAAGACGTTGCGGCAAAGCTTCAAGGAAATTAATTATGCCGAAGTTTATGTAACACCCCGCCCGCCCGGGGAGAGCGAACGGAGCGCTAATGCGATAAAATAAATCCAAATTCACAAGTGACAAGGTATAGAGCATCTAAATAAACCCACAATCATATAAATCCACTAATCTCAATTCTTCAAATTAAATACAACAACATCTCCCGAATTATATACAACATCTAACTCGAAATAAAATAAATCCCAATGCTCTATACATCAAAATAAATAAATACAAGTCTTCTCAAATGTATTAAAAATTCTTCCTAAAATATCTAAGATAAAATCAATCTCCAATAATCCATAGTGCCCAAATCCACGCTAACCTGCCACTAAAAGAAAGTATGGGGAAGTACACAATACGACAAGAAAGATGCTCAACAAATAAATGTTAGCGGTGAACAAAACGTAACAACACGAGTACAAATATTCAAATCAAATGCAAATATCAATAGCATTTCATCATTATAATTTTTCAACAACACTTTAACCAGGTCACCAGGCCTCACCACATCCGTATATGCTTTATCAAGCCATAGCCCGGGAAACAGGAATTTTGGCGGGTGCCCAACATTCGTGCCATATTAAAATCTCATGACAACGTGCTCAACAACAATATAGTGATACCACATGAATCAAAATAATTCAACAATTATTTCTCCAGATTTCAAAGAATTTATCAATTCAAATATGAGTTCAATTAACAAGAATTCAAACAGAATGACACTCGCGAGATTTAAGGAGCATATTGTGTAAAACTCCATACCTCAAACCATGATGAAAAACCAATGATCACATCCTTAAGATCAACACAAAATATCTACCAAAACTCCTCCAAGAACCTCCAACAAAATAGCCCCAAGAACACCTCTAATCTAAGGTTGGAACTCACAAATCTCAAGGGCCAAAGTATAATTAAAAAGTATAGGAATATAAAATATATTTGCTGCCAAAATTTGTGCCAAAAGTATGTTAAAAGGCTTGCCCAAGACTTCCTTTTATAATGCAAAGGAATGAAGAGTTGGAATCCAAAATACTCCTTTAAATAAGGTAAAGAAATGAAGAGTTGAAAGTCAAAACAACTCCAAGAGTTAAAAACATTTAAAAAATCATTTTAAAATCCGTTTTAGCTCCGTTTTCGAAACCGTTTGAACTTCTCGCCTTTAAAAATAATAACCAACATATTTGAGCAATAAAAATAATTTTATCAAAAACTTTATTCTCTTCCATTTTCCAAAAATTAATTAAAATAGCTCAAAATTACGCGGGTTGTTACAGTTTAATTGGAAAAAATTCATCTTGAAAGCTTAATTTCATTTCGAGATCACACAGGTATGAATGCATAATGTTAATGAAACTCGAAATTTTATTTTACAAAAATAAGGATGTTATTTTTAAGAAAATGTTTTTAAAATTCTTTATTTGTTTACACTTCAGTTTTATCATATATGGACGGATTATGTAACAACCCGCCTAATGGGATACCGGGCGATCACTCCTATATCGAATTAAAACAGGAGTTACTTATGGATCATTCTTAGCATCACTATCGAAAGTCCATTTAATTACTAATATCCTATTAAGCGAGCGTTAAAACTTTTACTTAACTACTCTTTTTAAACAATTAAAATAAAACATCCACAATTTAATGCGTAATTGAAATTAAAAGGAAAAATGAAATGAACTAAAATAACCGAACACTCGGTTCAAATTATACAACCATATCAAATAACGTGTGAAGAATAAATAAAAACAGTTGGACCATTGGCCCGAATGTTTGTACAATACCTTTTATCTAGAGTACAAGAAAAGAAGCGTCTACCAAGAACCCGCAAGCATCCACAGCTGCTGCAGCAGACGTTTGACTCGAAAGAAGTTCCATCCAGGCGTCCCTGTGTCTGGACACCTATATATATATATATATAATATACAATAAAATGGGAAAAGTAGATAAACGGGTCAGAGCCCGAATTTTGAAAATATTTTGCAAGTGCATAAATGCTTTATTTTTAGAAAAATAGTTTTATCTCATATTTAAATTGGTATCGCACTCCCATGAGATACCCCTCACCTCTCCTCTAATAGTGCACACCTAACGCATCCTAATAACACTTCCTAGTCAAGCTACCCCGCCTAACTAGTCTAATAACCTATCCACTATCTACCCTAGATAGTCCAAGTGTTAAGGGCTAAACTTCCCTCCATTCTCAACACTGCACTAAGTTCGTGCGTGGGGTGTCTCGCAAAGCGAAATCCAAATAAGGAACCCCCTCGATACACTACTACTTGGCAGGGTTAATGGTAGAGATCCATTGGGCCCGTAGCACGCACAAATGTGTATATATATATATATATATATATCTACAATTTCATCCGGAGAATATCTCCCGGACTGAGGTTTACTTATCATCATCTTAATAATACTCATCCGGATCTACCTCCCGGACTGAGGTGTATTCTATACACAAAGTATTTATCATAATTCTTTCAAAACATTCCATTTCCCTTCTCATATCCAGGAAATGTATTTAAAAGCCAATTCATTAGCATGAATTGCTTTATCATAACATATACTTTTTAAAAGCCAGTTTTATTATCATAAAAATGCTTTTCTGTTTCAAAATATCCCATTTCCCTTTTTATATTCAGGAAATGTATTTAAAAGCCATTTTTATTATCATAAAAATGCTTTTACCATCTCATATGCTTCCACATCCCTTCTTCCATCCGGGAGTGTTACCAAAGCTAAACATATAACCCATTTCCCTTCCTATATCCAGGAAATGTAATTAAAGCCAATCCATTATCATGAATTGCTTTAATATAACGCGTTCTAAGATCGCCCGTCCGGGTTCCCCACTGTGCGCGCCCCTAAATGGCTATCATCTTCCAGGGCCTATCATCAAGACAACCTGGGATCCTACATCGCAAGACGTCGGGAAGCGGCCATGTGCCTGCGGGATAGTCAAGACCACACCCGGAATCTCCTTACCAGCGCAGAAAAATATATAACAACAAACGCTCACATGGCCTATAGGACTATATCAACCCTGCATTCATTAGCCAGGGGGATTCACCATACGTACGCAACTTCCCTTATGATAGCGATTTAGAGAGGTGTGTAATCCATATTTTATCAATTATGAAAATCATTTATTTACCATTTTGAAAATATTCATTTTTATATTTTCAAAATCATTTCCATCATAACATATATATATACCTAAATCACACAGTATATACATATCCTATATATTCTTCCTAGAATATATATAAATGGCCATAGTGGCCTATAGCATCTAGCGATGATCAATAATACCAAAGATTCCCTCCAGGAATCATAATCATGCATTCATATAAGCATGATACTAAACCCAAAGTATTCCCAAGCATTCATTAAATTCATACCCCAGATCGTACTCTAAATTAATCCAAGGTTCCTTATTTCATCCCGGGGTTTATTCACCCTCAATACCATTATCTAGGAGTCCTAATGTGATATCTAGAATCCTCGATAATAATCTCCAAAACCATAGTTTAAATCTCCCTAAACTTTAAAACGGGCAAACCGTAAAATTTTGCCAGGACCAAATCGATTCGGCCTGCCCGAATCGATTCGCTGGCCACCGAATCGATTTTCCCTGTCCGAATCGATTCGAAATGGTTCTACTTTCAAACTGTCTCTTACCGAATCGATTCGGCCTGTCCGAATCGATTCGGCTTGTCCGAAAATCCCAAATCTGCTTAGGGTTTTATATATAACCCAAAACCCGAAATTTAATCCACTCACCATTTAAACTTTAAGTCGGATTTATTCCTACAAACCCAAAGTTTTCCTCTCTCATCAATTCCTTTAGAGGTCCTAACACTCTATTTTAGAACCCCTAATATTTAACTCTAAATAATTATAGTCTTAATTTCTGACTAACTATTTTGATCTCGGACAGCTTTCTGTAGAAAAATCACTATAAATCCAAAAAAAATCAGAAAAATACGCGATCAGCGCCCACGCGACCGCGTCGAAGAGATCTACAATTTTCATTTTTTGACCAGGATCCGAATCGATTCGCCCTGGCCGAATCGATTCAGTTAACACAAAGGTCACTATTCATTATCTTCAAAAAATTTCCAAACTCCATTATTCTCCATTTTTGTTGTTTCTAAGCTCACCCAACAACTCAATAAACATATAACCCATGTTTTACAACTAACACATCAATTATTTTTGGGTAATAACCCATATCTCTTGGATTTGAACCCTAAAATCCATAAAACCTAGGTTTTGACATTTCTCCCATTTCAATTTCATTTTATACTCTATTAACATGGTTTTAATACTAGAAATCATTAAGAGTTTACATTACATTAATTTGTAAACTCATATAAAAAAATTACCAAATTTATTTTAAGGGTTCTAACCCTAAAATCATGTTTATACCAATTGTGATATGAGAGGAATGCACAAAATGAAATAAAGCAAGAAAACACTTGCCTGGAGGATGAAATCCGACGACCTCGAGTCGAATCCGGCGGAGTTTGGCCCGAATCTTCCTTTTCTCCCTTCTTTTCTCCCTCCTCTCTCTCTTCTCTCTTTTCTTTCTCTTTTTCTTCTCTTTTCTCCCCCTCTCCCTCTTTATAAAGAAAGAAAAAGGGTTTAAACCCTTAAAACCCAAAAACGACTTGTTTACCCAATTACGAGTTACTTTTACCTCTAAAATCACCCGAAACTTAATTTCGACAATCGGACACTCTTTTCCGACTATCTCGGACATTCCGAGACTCATGGAGCAGTCGAAATTTCCGTCTGAGGTACTTGATCGCAAATCACTATTCTAACCCATAAAAGTAATTGCGGGTTTTCCAATTTAAAATCTGACATTTTTCGTCAATTTTCTCCACGACGACATATAATTAAATTATAGCGACCTATATAGTCCCAAAAGTAATTACAATACCCATCGAAAATCATTCAATCGTCAAAAATCCCAAAATCACTATTTCGAGAAATTCTCCAAATTCCAAATTACACTTAATTATGGAATTTAATCCTCTCCAAAAGGGCGAGTTGTTACAGATTAGAGTTGGATAAGATTTTGTTTTAAGTTAAAACTCTGTTTTCAAAGATGTTTTAATTAAAAATCTAATCTGACGACGTCGTTCAAATGACACTTGATGTTGTTCGAACGAGACCTGATGTCATTTGAGTGACACAGTGTCTCGCACAAACGAAATTTGACTCTGCCTTAAAACAATTTTAACTAGGCATGTCTAGTTTTCTCGAAGTGCGTGCAGTACGAAAAATAGTTTACCATACAGAGAGGTTTCTACACAAAGTTTTTCTAAGTGTTTTCACCATAAAATATCCTTAGAGTTTACAAAGATCTGAGTTATCTTTACCATATGTTTATGTGATCTTATTTGTACCAAGTTTGGTTTGTTCAACACTTGAACATTGATGGTTTTACGGATATGAAGCGAAGAAGGTTACTTTCGTGTTCAACATTGTAGACAACACAATTCCGTATCAGTGGACACCGAGGCATTCGTGGAGGCGACTGGTGTGAACGGGCATCGTAGAAGAAGGTTACTTTCTGGATGGGCACTTTGAAGATTGGTAGAAGATTAGAGGATCGGCAAGTCTCGTGGGTGGATCGAGTCGTTGTATAAGACTACCGTCTGATTTTGTAAAACCATTGTCATAGTGATTGTCTGGCCTGGATCGTTCGAGTTTTTTTCCCGATCGAGTTTTTCATCGTACATCAGCGTTGTAAGTATTGTTTTACTTTATTTTACTTGCTTTAATCACTATTTGCATGCTTAGGTTTAAACAAGATAAAATCTGGTTAAGTTAATTTTGTCACAACTTGGTTTGATAAAATTGAAAAAGTGTTTTTCAAAAAGGGAAATTTTTTTTGCGTTCATCCTTAACTTAATTTCACTCAAGCAAAATTTTTTTGTTGAAAGTTATATATAAGGGGACCTACAATTTGTAAGGACTTTGTCCTTACAATTTGTAAAAATTGTGCAAATCAGCCTATTTTTCACATAACAGGCAAAAGAACATGTCGTTGCCTCAAGAGAGCAACATTAAAGACAAACTGATGCTTACAAAATCAATAGTTCTGAGGTTTCGGGGGCTAAGTTACGGAATGTGAAGGTGCTAAGTGCCCATCCCGCACTTTCGATCTCTCATGGGCTTATGTTACTATTTACCTTAATTTCTCCGTGAAGTGTGTGTGCGTGTATATATAAGTGGAGATCAAAATCGCTCGACTCATATCATGGAAAAGATGGAGTGGGGTCATTCATAGGAATATTCCCAAAATAATAGTCAGAAAATATAATGTGTGCACTTATCGAGATATTGATTATTATGATGAAACGATAATATATGTTAGATAAGACGCAAGTACAAATCACATGTATAAGATATATGAATAATGTATGGATAAAATAGAAAAAAGATGAAAATATGAAAATAGGAATCGAGTCCCGGATTTTACCTCGATACGCCTACATAACCTATAAATGCATCAAAATCCAAGTAGTTCGCATGCGGAACATGGGTGGGATTTATCTCACATATTCAAATGGGAGTTTATTACATGTGTGTGTAGAAGAGATATTTTTAGTTGTGAGAAAATGTGATGAAGAATTCCTTCGGAATTTATAGGTGTAACCCTCTTTTTCTTTTTTTTGGTTTTTTATATAAAATAAATTATGTGAAATTTAACTAATAAATGTTGAGATATTAATGTGCATGATTTAAATTAAAAGCTAAATTATGAATTTATATAAGTAATGCAAAAATAAAGAAATTTAAAGAGAGAGAGAATGATGTTTGGACCTTCTTTGGAGACTTGAAGTTTGACCTTGATCCTTGATGAACTTCTTTGCAAGTTGGGATGAATGTAGGATAGAGAGATGGAGATTTTTGCTAAATTGGGTATGAAAGGTGGAGAAGAATTTCACACAAGGAAACGATGTTTATTGCATAATAATGTTGTTGAGATCACTGATATTGGTGGATCAGAGGTGCCTTGGGAGTGAGCTCATGCTCTCCTTATATAAGGTAGGGGGACTACCGATTAGTATAGTCCTTGCCCTGCCTATCGACAGGTAACCCTAGGCACACTACCGATCGGCAGGGAAATGGACCTGCCAATTAGAAGTCTCATACATATTTTTTGAAAAAATAGTCATAAAACGCAATCCGTAAGTCCTAATCGTGCATGTGGCATACCATTAAAATGGTAATTTGGAAACCTTTAAGAATCCTTGGGTCGTTCCTGGGTTCAGGAGTTGACTTTGGATTAAATGGGGCTCATAAGTGCCCATTAGTCCTTTGGACGAAAGATCGCTAGACGATGATGGATCGTTCGTCCAAATCATAAGTCTAAATCGTGCACGGGGTTGAACTTTTGAAAGGTTGTGCATGGTACTTCGATGTTACAAATGTCTTCGCTCGGTTCGGAGAGTTCACTTTGGTCAAACGGGGACCAAAAGAGCCCGAAGACCCTTTAGAGTAAAACTGATCGTTCGTCCATACCGTAAGGCTGATTCGTGTAAGGGATGGACTGTTGAAAAGGATATTTAGTGACCTTAGAAGATTCAGTCAGTGTCATTCGAGATATAGAGTTGAATTTGGTCAAACAGATACCGGGAGTGCCCGATGGCCTCCGAATCAATTTTTGGGGGTAAACGGATAGTTTGTTTGAACCGTTATGTTATTTCCAGCATGAGGTTGACCGTTGGAAAGGAGGTTTTGTGCCTTTTGAAGATTCATGAGCTTTCGCTCCGAAAGTGAAGGTGATTGTGAGAGTGTAGCTACAGCGGAAATATTGAGACTTCTCAAATAAAAAAAAAACAATTTTAATTAAACCCAAATTTTAGTTAAAACCCTAAGACATGCATCTAGATGATTTATCAAATAAAATATAGCATGCAGGATAAAAACAAACAATTTCAGGAAAAATTCCCCAAAGGGGCAAAATCATTTATTTTCACTATAATTTGTAAGAGAACGGCTTACAATCGGATTACAATGAAAATACAGTGACTAAGAATTACCCTCAGGTATCGGATTCTGTAGTCGGCGGCTGGAAATATCCCTTTCCAGGAGGGCAGCAATGAATCCACGCGCAGCGAACCCACATGAACCTCAGTCCAATCAACAAAGGAAGAACCGCAGCACTCCTCAATGACACGCAGCCGTGAAACTTTGTAGAGACTCCCTCAGCAATGACACGCAACCCTCGGTTGCAAAGATCTCTCCATAAAGATGAACAACAACAAAGTTTGTGTTCTAGGGTTCCAAAAGATTCACAAAAGTAATTGGGATTTTTGGTGTGAATCAAAAAGAGTCTTGGGACTCAAAAAGGTGAAGACTTAGAGTATTTAGGACTCTGAAAATCGTCTTGAAAAGTCTTAGAAAACAACTCCCCGAAGTTGGCTTAAATAAGAAAACTTTGAGCCTAAAAAATCTCGAACAGATCTGGACGAATTTATCCCAGGCGGACCGATCCGGCTTGGAGGCGGATCGGTCCGACCTCGGATCGGTTCTTTTAAAAATTGGCTTCTTCGGTTCGCTTTCGGTCCGGGGTTTACTGGATCTGCAGCAAGCGGATCGGTCCAGTAGGGAGGCGGACCGGTCCGGCTTCCCAGAAAAATAAAAAACTTTTAAAAGCCTCATTTTGCTTGAAAAAACTTACTTCTTATTTTTATAAAAAACATTTTATAAAAATTTCCCAATACTAAATACGAACTTTAAGGAACGTAAAAACAAAATTTTACTAAGTTCATTCTCGCAGAGGCTATGATGTTAAAGACACTTTGATATTCGGATCCGTTGATGTAGATGCGATCTTGAGTTTCTTCAACGGTGTAACGGCGTACGACATACAAATTGATAATGGACAAAAATGTCCTTACAAATCTCCCCCTATGTCTATGCCGGTACATACATAAAAATATCCGAATTATCAACTTATGACCTATACAAATCTACCCTCCCATGAACCCTAAAGATGGAAAGATACAAAGGTATAAATCTTCATCGTTTGTTCTTCAATCTTCAACAATCATCAAATCTCAAAACTTTTCTCATCAGGGTGTGCAACATATTGATATTCAATCTTCATACCTACACACATGAGACAAAGCAAATACCACGTGACATATCGAGTTTGAAATGAGATAAACATGGATATCAATATATGATAAAAACATAAGTTATATCTCAAAAACTCCCCCAAAATTCAAACTCCCACATAATATGATAATTCTTTCTCCCCCTTTTTATGATGTCCCCAAATAGACAAATGAGAAGAATGAATCAAATAAGCAAAATCGGGGTGTCACGATATACAAAAAAATACACAAACTATTTTTTATTTTTCAAATTTTTCATACAAAGATAGGATACCAATTTGAACAAATAGGAAACAAAAAACACACCATGGAGTTAGACTCAAATAACCAAGTCATGGAAATGGAATGAATGGGTGTGAACACATTCAATAGGTAAATCAACTCAATCAATCATATGTGCAAGATGCATACGTGTACTCCTAACGAATGAACATCAAAGGTATCCTTAGGTGTAAAAATTTGTTGAATTTAGATGACATCGTCTTATGCAAATCAACAAATCAAAGTCAAATGATTTCCACACCAATAACGTCCAAAACTATGTAGCGCATTTTTAAGCAATTCAAGGACGTGCAAACCCGTTTTAAATTCTCCAACCAAACTCCCTTATATATATATTCTATTAGAGGTAATCTAAATTCTCAAACTTTGGAGAATTGGTGCAAAAACCTAAATGGCCCCTTTTTGGCATGAATATATTTTTATTGCCTTTCAATTTTTTCAGGCTCTTTTAACCTCTTTGGACCTCGGATAATAAAATTCCTCAATTTTTTAGGTCCTTTTTAACGGTGGCTTTTGCGCAAAGGATAGATGATTACCTTTCGCAGCCCCTCCCCGTTATCAAACAAATCACACAAACTTACAAAACGGTTTTTATATGCACAGTTTCCTTACCAAAATTTATCGCGCTTGGTTCGTTTTAAAGACAGGATTGAAGTGAAAACACCCAACCAACATGTGATAAGACAAGCACAATAATCAAACAAATCCGTGCATGTGTGCAATAAAGGAAACATGAGTCAAACATGTAGGAAGTAACACTTAATTACATCTTAATGACTCCAAACATTATAAAGCACAAGGATGAATTGACCTATTGTCTCAAAACACTATCAAACAGTCACATGAAAAAAATGGAATGATGTTGTGACTTGGTAATCCAAAGTGTTCATCCATAAACGGTGCAAACAAAAAACAAAAATCTTTGTGGATTTTCTCAAAATTTTATCAAAATAAAATCTTTTTGTAATTTTTTTTTTTTAAAAATTCAAAAACAAGAATTTATACAAAAAGTACAAGTCAACACACTAGTAAAAATATATCATGAAACCACAACTAGTGTATGACAAACATGCAATCACAATCAACCAAAAGATTTCACATGGGGTGAATCACGTGCAAGTAAACGGGAATCGTGGACAAATAAACCATAAGCCTCTAAATCCGATTTTCTAACCCAAATTGATGTGTAACGAAGTGTGGGGGTTTTGGGAATAGAATTTATTCTTTCATTAACCTTCCTAGGTCCATTTAAAAGCTTGTAACAAAATCGCCTAAGATGACCTTGCCTACCGCAATGTGTGCAAGTGTAAATCGGGCGGTGTGTGTTACCTAAAGGTGGCCCTCTCCTCAAATTCCTAGGTGGCGCTTTCTGAATTTGCTTAGGTGGATCTCTCCTAATGATCCTAGGAGGCACTCTCACAATGTTCCTAGGGGCGCTTTTTTAACAAACTTAGGTGCCTCTTTCTTAACAATCCTAGGAGGCTCTCTCACACGTGTGGGAATGGGTGCAACATATTTTTCAAGACCAATCCCACCCCTATCAGTTTTGATCTCGACTGTGCCTAAAATCTTATCAAGTTTTTCAGACCTAGACTCCAAATCAAATTTCACTTTACTTGAATCTTTCAATTTCACCTCAAGTTCACCTATCCTAGATTCAAGTACTCGTTTAGAATCCTCAAACTCTAAAAGCTCCTCTTTCAAAAATTTCGCATGTGCCTTAAGTTCTTTAACTAAAAAATCATTATTTTTTATGGCACACTCTTTCAATTGAGCTTTCAATTTCAAATTTTCTTTCTTTGTTTTCAAAGTTTTAACATAAAGCTTATAGAAAGCAGTTTGAAAGTCATGCTCATCTACACTTTCCTCCTCACTTTCATCCACACTCCCATCACCTTCACTATCATCACTAATCACATGGATGGGAAACTCTTGCCTAGAAGCATAAAAAACTTCTTCTTCCGAATCACAATCACTAAGGGTGGAAACATGAGAAATCGGTTTATTCAATTTCTTCTTTAAATTTGTGGTACACTCATGTAACGTGTGACCAACACCCTTACAACACGAACACCTCTCAGATTCGTTTTCAACAGAAGATTCAAAACAAGAGTTCGTGTGAATTTTCCAATTAAATTTTTCAAAAATTTGACATCGAAGATCATCAAAACCATCAAAAGCCATTTTTGCAAAATCATGATCAAAACACAATAACTTAGTGCAACCCGCTCTGATACCAATTTGAGAGTGCAGCTACAGCGGAAATATTGCGACTTCTCAAATAAAAAAAAACAATTTTAATTAAATCCAAATTTTAGTTAAAACCCTAAGACATACATCTAGATGATTTATCAAATAAAATATAGCATGCAGGATAAAAACAAACAATTTCAGGAAAAATTCCCCAAAGGGGCAAAACCATTTATTTTCACTATAATTTGTAAGAGAACGGCTTACAATCGGATTACAATGAAAATACAGTGACTAAGAATTACCCTCAGGTATCGGATTCTGTAGTCGGCGGCTGGAAATATCCCTTTCCAGGAGGGCAGCAATGAATCCACACGCAGCGAACCCACATGAACCTCAGTCCAATCAACAAAGGAAGACCCGCAGCACTCCTCAATGACACGCAGCCATGAAACTTTGTAGAGACTCCCTCAGCAATGACACGCAGCCCTCGGTTGCAAAGATCTCTCCACAAAGATGAACAATAACAAAGTTTGTGTTCTAGGGTTCCAAAAGATTCACAAAAGTAATTGGGATTTTTGGCGTGAATCAAAAAGAGTCTTGGGACTCAAAAAGGTGAAGACTTAGAGTATTTAGGACTCTGAAAATCGTCTTGAAAAGTCTTAGAAAACAACTCCCCGAAGTTGGCTTAAATAAGAAAACTTTGAGCCTAAAAAATCTCGAACAGATCTGGCCGAATTTATCCCAGGAGGACCGGTCCGGCTTGGAGGCGTATCGGTCCGACCTCGGATCGGTTCTTTTAAAAATTGGCTTCTTCGGTTCGCTTTCGGTCCGGGGTTTACTGGATCTGCAGCAAGCGGATCGGTT
The DNA here is from genome assembly GCA_949130495.1 of Sambucus nigra. Taxonomy (NCBI): domain Eukaryota; kingdom Viridiplantae; phylum Streptophyta; class Magnoliopsida; order Dipsacales; family Adoxaceae; genus Sambucus; species Sambucus nigra. Next base: position 37,453,721 of record OX422211.1, read on the forward strand.
CGGTAGAGGGGCGGACCGGTCCGGTGGCGGATCGGTCCGGTAGGGAGGCGGACCGGTCCGGCTTCCCAGAAAAATAAAAAACTTTTAAAAGCCTCATTTTGCTTGAAAAAACTTACTTCTTATTTTTATAAAAAACATTTTATAAAAATTTCCCAATACTAAATATGAACTTTAAGGAACGTAAAAACAAAATTTTACTAAGTTCATTCTCGCAGAGGCTATGATGTTGAAGACACTTTGATATTCGGATCCGTTGATGTAGATGCGATCTTGAGTTTCTTCAACGGTGTAATGGCGTACGACATACAAATTGATAATGGACAAAAATGTCCTTACAGATTGGGGTCAAATCAGGGTCCGGGAGTGCCCGGTGGCCTCCAGATCAATCTCTGATAGTAAAATAGTTCGTTCATCTGAACCGTTTGTAATACCCCGTATTTTTATGGCTTTTAAATTTAGGGATTTATTAAATTTAAATTGAGATATTAATTTAATATTAATTTGAAAATTTATTTTAAATATTTACTAGCGTGATGAGAGCTAGTAATTATTGAGAATTTATTGAATATTACTTAATGGGTAAAGTAATATGTATAATTGAATTTATTAAAATTTCCACGAACGAATAATATTACAATTATGAAAATTAAGTCGGGATGCGCCTGCCTCGTGTCGGGACTAAATTATTATTATTATAATAAGTGAATAAATTATAAGTCGCCCGTATGGTCATTTCGAGTGCGCAAAAGTGTCCGGAAGGGTCGAGATAATCAGAAAAGTTTACCCGGGAGTTTAGTTTGGGTCTCGAAACGTTTTTAGGCCTTATTGGCATCTCGGGAGGGTATTATAGTCACTTTGTATTTTTTGGTAATTAAACCCACGAATTTTCCTAAGTTATATCAGTTATTAGAGGTTATCTTTTAGAGTTAACAATCACATAAACATAAGAACGGCCATTAGAGAAGAAGGTAGGAAGCTTTACAAGAAATCTAAGGCCAAGAACCCATTCGATTGCACCACCACTGTCGCAAAACATAGATCATAAGACGAGGAACGCAACCATATCCTCATCATCATCAAATTAGACATTAGAATCCCAGGCAAGTATCTATATTTCTTTTCTTTTAGTTAATGTTTTACCCATGTTATAATAGGATTGTTAAACACATGTTTCATGGAAGAATTTAATGATTTAGAGAATTTAAATCACATGTTTTAGAGGAAATAGATATATTTTGGAAATCTCAATCATATGTAGAGGATTACCCATGAAATTGTATTGGTTTAGAAGTAAGAAATCTGAAAAAGAATTAAAAGAATGGAAGTTTTATGAAAAATTAGGGTTCTTGATAATTATGATGATTTACCCCATTAATTCAATATCTTTGATGAATTTGTACACGTTTTACGTAGGAAATCATGTATATAGGTATTGTAACCAGTAGTAATTTTATTTGGGAGTTTGGGGATCGTTAATGGAGTTTTGGTTGAGGTTGGAGAAGAAAACCCATAGTTAACAATGGCAGAATTCGGAATACCTGCTTGATCAATCGATCGACCTCTTTCCTCGATCGATCGACCCCTCCTGGAAAACTGCATATTTTCCCCTTTTTGTGTAATCCGTATAAAATACATAGGAACCCTTGAATATCATTTAAATAGTATAATGGGTCATGAAGAGGACCAGTAGGGTCTAAGTAGACTCCGTTGAGTAAAATTTAATATGGGATGAAATTTTAGGTTAGCGGGGGGGGGGGGGGGGGGGGAGGGGTTAGTCACACGTTGAAAATTGTGTGTACGTTCACTAAAGGATATGGAGACTCGTGAAAGACTTAGACCAGATGGTTAAAGAGGGTGTACCTACTGAAATTATATGTTAGTAAGAAGGAATACTTCGAGAGATGAGAAGTAAGTATGAAATAATTATAAGTGAGAATAAAATAGATGAATCCTTTATGCGAGATAATTGAGTAAAATTGTGCTAAGAACGGATAGTCATAATTATGGGTCGTGGGCGAACCTAATTTGGAAAATGTGAATATCTATATATATGACCGTGTGACTGTGTACATATATTAAGTATTATATTTATGAATAATCATACTCGCGCTACTTGTTATCACGGAGGTTGCCACGTCGGGACAGTCTTATCTTGATGGGACCTTTATGGGGGATATTGACTTGTACCCTAGAACATAGAATTACTTGGTATAGGCTATCTGAGAATGATAGTCAGACGGTCTTAAGAGGCGTGCGGGGTATGTCCCGACCTCTTAGTGACTTGGAACTATGCTTCGCCTCTGTTTTGTGTGTATTGTGTTAATACAGTTCGAGAGTGATTTCGAACTAGTATTTCCCTTAGTACGAGTGATACGGGGACTTGATAGCAGAGTATGCCAACACCATAGATTTTATGTGGGGTGCCGATAGTATATATATTATATGAGTGACTAATATATATATATACTTATATATGGAAACTTTCTACTGTGCGTATAGTAGTTAAGTAATGAATAAATGCTCCAACTTTATAATAAGTGTTCGGGAACTTTGTAACAGTACTCAGTTGTTCTAAGTAACGTAAGAAATCTTGAAGAGTTTGATTTTGTTTAAACTAAATATCATAACCTTTTTACTTCTCAGGATAAAACTTTATGGAAAAATAAGTTAGATAGACTTATGAGTTTAGTAGTACGGTAGGCGTGCACACTAAATAAGAGGTGAAAATTCTCAAGAGAGTGTCGCATATTAAAATTGCTGTCAAATTAGCCTATAAGCATTTTAAATACTTGCTAAACTATTTTTAAACTATTTTACACTCGGGCTCTGAATCGTTTCCTATTATTTTTCTTTCTCTTGTATATATATGTATGTATTACTGGTGCCCAGCCACAGGGGCGTCATGAATAGATTCTTTGGACTGGACGTGCTGCAACTTATTTGGGAGTTGCAGGCCCTTGCTTTAGACGACCTCTTTATTGATTATGTTCTTGTTTTATTTCTGCTTAGTTAGGGCATGTGTCGCCCGTTTTCCTATTCCGTTTGGATTTGTCAGAGATTTATGTTTATTTATACTTCCAGTATTCAGTACTCTTTGGGAGCTAACTCTTATCAGGATGATTTCATTTATAGTTCTTAAACTTGGTTTGATTTATCTAGATGGTTTAATTCTTGTGTGTTAATTGTCATCCTTAGTATTTATGTGATTCTTAAACTGCTGTTTATTAAGAAGGTTTTCATATTGGAATTTAATAAAATGAAAATAAAACTTAAAATTGTTTTGACACTTAACTTAATTATTTAGAGTGTTTAAATTGGTAATTTTTATTTTGCGACGCTGCTGTTAAGAATGAACCAACCGTTCACCTTGATTTTAATTTAATAAAGGACTGATCACCCGGTATTTAATTAGGCGGGTTGTCACACCGTTATGTCGATTCACGCATGGGGATGACATTAGAAATGAGATCCAGTTCCCTTCAAAGATTCATTGAGATTTTTCTCTAACGATAGAGTTGATCGGAGTCAAATGGGCCCCGAGAGCACTCGATGGACTCTAGATCGGTACTATGACCTAGGGTTTATAATGAATGGAGAGGTTCTAGGAACCTAAGGAGGGTCCTAGAATGTGGTTTCTACAGATCTGCACGGGAAATATTACGTATTCCGTACTAATTCGGTGGTAAGGTACAACTATATGAACTTTGGATATATGTGGTTGACATAGAGGATGCGCCTCAACAATCGGTAGAGATTTGGGGTGGCGGTATTGCACCGAGCTATTTTATGCGAGAATATATGAGTGGAACAATGGAGGCTCCTACTCTACAGCATTACTTCTCTCCTGCATATTATACTTAGCTGGGTGGGGGGCCATTATGTCAGTGTCTCATCGTCCCCAGGAGACAATTGATAGTTTCCCTCCTTTTTCCCGAGGAGGATCTCCAGAGAGAGGTATATTCCTTTATTCTCACTTATGTACTTTAATTCTAAGTTAACTTCTTTCTTTGTTACTGACTTTGAACATTATTCTTGATTCTTTCTCTTTGCAGGGTGTGCTTGTTTTGTCATCTTGGCTGAAGGATATCCGGAATTAGATGGCCTCCATGGCTGAACATGTGAGGACAATGTCTCGATCTTATGTGGAACTTCTGGCGAGTATTGATGATCTCCTACTAGAGACGAGTTCTTGAAGTGGGGGATCTACTGCTCGTCTCCCTAAGAAGCGCATTCATCGAGACCTTTGAAATGGTGGTTAGGATTAGGTTTTAAAAAGTTCGGGCTGCGTCCCGAAAATTTTGATCTTTTTTGCTTCTTTTCCTTTTTTTCTTTCTTTATTCCTGAAAAAATGTAAAATCAATGACACACACACACACACACACATATATACATATAATGATGAATTTTTCTTTTTTTCTTATCTTTAATTAATGACTTTGTCTACATGCACTTCTAATTTTCCACCAGGGTTATTATTTGAATGAAAAAATAAAGGAAATGTGTTTTTTGTTGTTTCTTTAAATATATTTTGAATATTTTAAATAAAGAAAATGTTCGATAGATTATTTTGTAAACCATACACTTTGGAAAGGACCTGTTTGATAATGAGGGAAACAAAAAAGAAAAGGAGAATTTTTTCAAAATGGGGAATGTGTCGACCGGCTTACCCCTTGGGTTGTCTATCGACATACCATTATAGTATAAATGCTTTCCAATCATGATCGTCCTCTTCATGCATCCCATTACTTAAGATTTTTTACTGCAGTAGCATGTTTATTATTAAATCTTCTTATGGATAATTTCAAATATAAAATGAACCTTTGGGTGCTATTCTTCTCCTTTCTTCCAAAGAGTTTCTTTATTCTTCTTAAATGTTTTTCCCTATGACTAAGGCTTTTACCACTTATCTTGAAAGGATGGAGGTCATGTGCCTATACAATTTCATCTGTGAAGCATTCAACTAGCGCCCAACCACTTTATGATGTAATCACTCAATTGAATTGAACCTTTTGGAGGCATCTTTGCAGTTCTGGTACCCCGAATACCACGTGTTTCGCTTTGGTTTAGATGAGGTGTGTCTCACCTATGAAGAATTTTCTGCCATATAGGGTGTTGACCCTCAAGTTTTTGCAACCATGTCTGAGCTTTACCATTCTCCTCGAATGTCTTTAACTGAATTACTGCACATATCTCCTTTTGTTTCCCCTCCATTGGTGTGTAGAGGAGGTATCAATCTTACTGCAGTGTTAAACTTTATGCATCCAAGGAATTATAGGGATAATGGCTTTGCTGGCGCAGTAGCCTTAGGCTTAACTGCCAAAATACTCTTGGTGATAAGCAATCCGAGTGCACACACAAGTAGCTACCACAGTTCTTTGAAGTAAACTAATAAAAATAATGTACTTTTAGTTTTGTAGTTGGCAACTGTGTAATCTAGTTGAATTTGCAATTGGCAATCGCAAATTCACTTTTTTTCAAGCAAACAAAACTTTCATATTATATAAACATAACCTTTCGAAAATTAAATCAACTTTTCACATGGTACTTATTCATATATGGTCACCGACTTTTTATATGGCACCATCAATAAAAACACAAAATGGAACCTAAATAAAATTGTTGTGTCGTGTACTTATGAAGCCATCCTGGTCACTTTCTAGTCATTAAAAACTAAGAAACAATGACTAATTAAATTGAATTTGTGGTTGGCAATCTTATTTTCTATTGATTCGCGATTACCAACATTCAGTTAAAAAAATTTAAATTAATTTCTCATATGTGAAATGGAATTTAGAAGGCCAATAGAATTGAATTATTCCCCAATCTCATTAGACGCTTTAACATATCGATAAGAAAACCACTTGCTACTTCACCTCCACATTTTTTCTCCTCCACCTCCACTCACTTCCATAAGTTGTTTAATATGTCTCGTTTCTCATCCAACAAAGTAATACTTTTTTGGATTTTCAAAACCTACAGTAACTATTTATGATTTTACCCATAATATATGCAATTTGAAAAATGTTCAGATTTTATTCAGCCTAGTTTGATAATCTGAAATATGTTAATTAAATTTTAGAGAAAAAAATGTATAAAGGAGAATCATCAAGCAAGAAATCAAAGCACGCTGAGAAACCACCATCATTGAATGATTAATTTCAACTGTACACTAATCAAGTACCTAAAAGACAACACGATTCATTCAATCGCATTATCCATGGACCAATAAGTTAGGCCTAGAGGTCATTGACAGAATGGAGGCTGGAAAGTAGTTAGTAATCCCCATATATAATAGTTTATACAAAAAAGCCTGGTTGTGCCCGAATAGGATGGTGGCTTTTCCAAAAAATCCTAGAAAATGGTGCTAGACTATAGTTACATGGAATTCTATCACACAACTTTGGCAAAAATACGTAATATCCCAAACCCAAGTTGCAAGGTTACTTTTGTAAGTATTTCGGTAATATCATTTTATATATGTATAATGTAAATATAGGCCTAACACAATTAGTAGTTATATATCTAAAATTAAAAACAATCATATAATAGGCCATAGGCAACATTAAGTAAACCACCCAAATGGTTTGGGTGACTTAACCTTTGAATTGAAAGATCCTATGAAACCAAATGTATAACAACCAAAATGATTTTGTATGATGACAACACAATTGATATAAGATCATACTTCACTATTTTCTCTCTAACGTTCCTGAGATTAAAACAAGCATTCAATACATTATAAGATATGTTACAAAGAACATACCATCCATGCAACCATGAAACATGCCATAGTAACACAATGAATATCACAAGAAATAAAATGAATGTTCAAAGCATCATCAAACCCTAGCAAAGTTCATCCATCAAGATTCAAGTGAAGTTCATCATCAACCAGGCATATAAACATTCAACCAGGAGAAGTTCAAAGCTTAACCATGAAAACAACCAAGCAATTTCATGATCATCTCAAAACCAAGGAAGATTAAGCTCAAACAAGCATGCTCAGTATTACATAATGTAACACTTCATGATTCAAATAATCAAGAAGAAAGTTCAGAAGCCCAAATGATCGTTACTCAGTTTCTTATTGTACTTTAGTATATATTGTAAAAAGGTGAAAAAAAACATGATTATCCTTGTATATGCTCAAAAACTACTTACCTAAACCCATCCTAAATATCCATAAAACGTCCCTAAAGCTTGACCAAAACTCAACATATTATAGTTTAAAACCTAGGAGGTTTAATGGACTAAAATTTAGTTTTAGTTGACTAAAACAGTCCACTAAAAAGGTTAGTTTGGGATACCCCACTAAAACATGCCAACTTACAAATAGAAGAGTTTTAGTCAACTGAACTTGAATTTTAGTCAGCTAAAAGTGCCAAATTTTCTAGATTGATTTTGGTAAAACTTTCCAATATTTTATCCTAATACCTTAATCCTTAATAACTCTTTTGCCAACCTTTTACCAATATTAGTCTGCCTACTAACACTATAAATAAAATCTCCCACTTTCATTCCAAAATACACAAGCTTATAACAATAATTCTCTAGAGTAGTTCCATCTTCTAACTCGCATCATTCCATCTTGGAGTTTTTAGAGAGAGAAATCAAGAAAACCCATTTGAGAGTTTTAAACCCAAAACCTCCATTAAATCCAAATCTATGGGAAAACCTATTTAAACCAAAAGCTTTAACCTCAAACCCTCTTTAGCAAAGTTATAATAATAATACCCACTTGTGCCAAAGCTTTTCCCAAAAACTCATTTGAGCATTATACGTGTGATTTTTATTTTTTTACTTTTCAAGAAAGAGAAAGTACACCCATTTCACAACTGTTTTTAGTAAAGTTGTGTTGCTTTACATTTTGGTTATGGAAATCATTATTATTGATTGCAATTAAACTTTATTGTATATTCTCAGTCGGTAGTATCATTGTTGCAGCTAATCAAGTCATTTAAAGTCCTTGGGTTATTGCATGAGTACCGCTTCAGCAAGGATGAAGGTATAGTCTTGTTGGTTGAGGTTTAGTAAGGTGTTGTTCCTTGTAAGGTTTTGGCTCCACCGTAAGTGAATCGTAGATAGTGATGTTCTTGAGTATCATCCTAAGAGTGGACGTAGGCAGAGGTCGAACCACGTTAAAATCGTACTTTGTTAAGTTTCATTAATCCCTCTCTCTTAAATACTTATATTTATTATTGATTAATTGCTTACTCATATATTAATTTATCATATTGCAATTAATATCCACACAAAGTTAAGAAAGTTTTAAATTTTCCACTAAACCCATATACCCAATTCACCAGCCCTCTTGGGTATATTTTCGAGCCAAAAGATCTAACGAGTACCATTATCGGGTCTATAAACTGCAAGATCTTGCTTCCAAGATCCAGGTATGCATATCAAATTCATGTTGGATTTATGTTCATATCAATAATGTGTGACACCCCGCCTAATAAAATACCAGGTGATTAGTCCTATATCAAATTAAGCAAGAATTAAATGGTTTCATTCTCAGCATCACTGTCCAAAACCATTTAATTACTAATAACGTATTAGGTCTGATGACAAATTTTAAACTTTATAATTTTTTTTAACTTATATTCACAAGTAAAACCATCCATACAAGGATATGAACAATAAGAAATAACAACCGATAACTTCTCGGTAAAACATATATAAAACCATATCGAAACAGCGGCAAATAAAAATGCCAAAAATAAATTAAACGACAACAATTAGACAACATGCCCGAATATAACTCGCAGTACATCCTATCTAGATCACAAGGAGAGAAATGTCAATACAATTCCTTGCCAACATCCACAGTTGAGGTAGCAACGTCTGACTTGAAAGAATAGTCATCCAGGCGTCCCTATGTCTGGACGCCTAAAAAGTATACAAAGGAGAAGAAAAAGAAAAATAGATACGGGTCAGAGCCCGGGTTTTGAAATTTTTTCTGTAAGTGATTAAATTACTTTAATATTTAAAATATGATACTCTCCATATTTAAACTGGTGTCGCACTCATATGAGATACCCCTCACCTCTCATCTAACAATGTACACCTAACGCATATATTTTAAAACACCCTAGTTAGTTACCCAGCTTAACTAGCTGAAAGATCGTGTGCGATATCGATTTGAATAAGCGCACATTCCAATCAAAAACTTATTTAATTAGAGTCGATTTATGAATCAAATCAATTCAGTCCTTAAACTCAAATAGCAACATGCGTGCAGTGTCAAACTAATATGAATAAAATATGCAACACAAAGTTCAGGAAAAATCTCCTTAGGGCAAAACCTCTTTATTTCACTATAATTGTAAATCGCAACTTACATGGTTGTAATGAAATACAGTTTGACACTTGAATACCCACAGGCGTTAATCGATGTCGTCAGTAATAAGTCCTTACTCAGCGAACCTACATAAATTGCAGTCCAGTCTTCAACCCAGGAACGCCGCAGCACTCCCTAATGACATGCAGTCACAAAACTCCGTCGAGACTCACTCCACAATACCACACAACCCTCGGTTGTAGAGATCTCCCCACAAAGTATGAATAATAGCAAATTATGTTTTGGGTTCCACAAAACAACCCACACAAAAGCAATTGAGATTGTGAATTGTAAAACAAAAGTTATGAACCCTCAAATGGTTGGAGAATAGTATGAAAACGTATTATGTGAAAATCAGTTTTTCTGCACACAAAAATAAGAAGTCTGACACCCTATTTATAATAAAAATCAAGGCGGTGACGTGTCAGCTTAAACCACATCTCGTTCGAATGACATACGATGTCGTTTGAGCCAGATACGATCTCGTTTGAACCAGGTACGATGTCATTCGAACGACATCATACACGTGTCCCAAAAAACTTCAGTCTTTTAAATATTTTGGAAACCTTGAAACTGTTCACGACATTAAAAACATTTATTCAAAAAAACTTTTACGATAAAATGTTTTTGAAAAATTCAAAACATTTCAAAAATCATTTTAACTTTTATAAAAATATCCCAACACTTTGAATGTGAAATGTAGATGAAACTTAAACATATTTTACCAAATTCATCCTTGTTGGGCTTGAATGTTGAAGTCTTCATGTAATTCGAATTTGTCTATTGTAGATGTAAGCTTATCAATCCTTCGACAACTTGAGCAAATTGTAGCGGTATATGACATACTAAATTGTGAAGGACAATGTCCTTACACTAGCACGTCGCAAAACTCCCAAGTCATCATACGCTAGCACGTACCCTGCATAATTAAAATATTCTAAGTTATCGCCCGAGCTTATACATTATAATCACACTCTTATAATTTACCCTTACATTAGGAATAACTTTCACTATTTACACTATTCACATTTTAGTGTTATTAGCCTCGTGTATAATATTCTCATTTTTATATACGTATATAACATTTTTATTCTTGATTTTATAATCTTGGGTGATCCAGAATTTATATCACATTCCATTCTTTTATTTTGTCCATGTATATATATATATATATTCACATCTCATATATTTACAATATACTATACACATCAAGTATATTCATACTTACATATCACACGCTATATATGTACAATAACCATCCCTCAGAGCTATAACTCAATGGATGCAGCCTTTCAATGCTATCATCTTTCAGGGAATTACTCACATACCATCCTGGGTTACCAGCGGTCGGACTCTCACACCAACTTGGTAAAAATCAAATCACAACGTATGGGAAGCGATCATAGTTCCTCATCGAAAATGAGAACGAAACATACCCACCACGTATCACCTCTGATAAAAAAAAATCACACAATAAAAAATGGATGCTATGACGTGGGGACTATATGCTACCTGCTCCTCAAGCCAGGGGCCTCAACCACATCACGCAACTTCCCATGATAGCACTAGAGGGGTATGCTTCACATAAATATATCATTCACATACAGATATATTCATAATCATATCTTATACATACACACACATATATATATATATATATATATATATATATATATATCACATCAATTCCGGCTATCATGCCTATCTCTCGTGGCATTAGCTGTAATCCCGAATATACGAATTCGCAATAATTTATAAGTATACACACAACTTCTGTTAATCCCATAAGTATCAACTCACTTTTGATACAATTCTCACATAAATGTATATTCCCGAATAATAGCTTATCACGTCTAGCTAGTATTCTTAAATCATCATATTCGCACCTTATGATTTACTCTTATATATATATATATATATATATATATATATATATATATATATATATATATATATATATATATATATATATATATTCTACACGCATAAATATATATGTATAGACCCACCGAATAATTCCTCAAATGTCGTCCGTCCCAAACATTCCTAAAATTTATACCCCGAATTTCATTCCCACAAATCCCAAGGGTCACACACCACTCATTTCATCATCTAGAGGTCCTCACCCTCTAAATAGGATCCTCTATTATTTATCTTCAAAAGGGAATTCATGTTCAATCCCTTTAGGCTAGGAAAAACCTCTCAAATTCTTCTGCCAAAATCGAACCAAACTCATGGCCCCAAAAACGAACCGATCATGTTCCAAACAAACGAAGCGAACAGATAACACCAAAAATGAATCGGTTATATTTTAATAAATGAATCGAACCGAATCTGGATCAGTTCTATGTGAACAGTATATATTCTCTATGAGTTCTTGTTCTTCTACACCTCCAAAAATCACTCCAACACTCATCCAACCCAAAATTTATGGTCTCCAACCTCATCAACCATCAATATAATCATCTACACACTAATTTAATCTTGGGATTCCTCAAGTTAGTTAAGATTTAACCCTATCTTAATTAAACCCTAGTTTTCATTTCACCCTTTCAATTTTTCACCAAGATTTACACCATTAGCATGGATTTTAACTCAGATTTCATGAGAATTATTATCACATCATCTTCCCAAAACCCATTTTTGTGCAAGAATTCCAAACCCAAAATCTTATAGTTTTCACACCAACTATAATATGAAAAATAAACACACTTAAATCATTAAAGCAAGTAAACACTTGCCTGGTTCGATAAATATAATAACCTCGTGCCGGAATCCACTGGAGCTTGGCCAGAAATCTCTCCTTTCTCCCTTTTCTTCATTATCTCTCTTCTTTCTTCTTTCCTTATGTTCTCTTTCTCTCATGACTTATAAGAGAAATATAAGGGTTATTCCCTTATTAAACCCAAAATTGACTCGTATATACAAATGCGAGTCCCTACTGATCCAAAAAGTCCTCGAAACCCAAACACTACCCCCTAGTACTCTATTCTGACTATCTCGGCCCTTCCGAGATCAACCTTAACTCGAAACTCTCATCCGAGTCACTTATAAAAAATTCACGTCTTAAACCCAACACATCTCCACACGTGTTTTTCGAATAAAATAACATCACCAGTCACTTTTGTTCACCTGCGACATGAAATATAATTATTCCATCTTATTTACTTTAAATTCTTAAATTTTTAAATTACACCCACGCATGTAATTTAAATGTTCATAAAAGTATGGGGTATTAAATTCTCCCCCCTTACAAGAGAATCTCTTCCTCAAAATTCGAACAAGACTAGTACTAAGACTCGGGATCTTCAACAATACCACATCCTCTAATACCCAAAATTAAAGACTTAATCACTAAACCCCCAGTTTCACAGCAATCTTGTTCAATTTTCTTCATACTGTTATTCTTCATCGGTTATAAGCTCCCACCTCAATAATGGCACATCACACATTATGCTTCTACCAATGACATGCAAATAAGATGAGCCTATACACCACTGGCTCTATCATCTTAATACTATTAGAAAGCTGCACATCACTAAGTGCCAGCTTCCCAAATCCATCCCAACACAAAACTCCCATCCTGAGAGAAACCAGTCCTTCAAATCTCGATTCATGGCGACGTAACTCTTACGACACTCAAAAGTCACCCTAAAGTAGTTTGTGGTTAATTCCCCTCTCAACAATGGAATCTAAATCGCGTCCGATCCAAAAGTATCATTATTCTCTCACCTTTAAACAACCAGAGGGAGAATTACCAGACTTTCCCACACAAAACCTTAATAGGCGCCTTGTCCGCAACAAACGAGTAAGAGTGACTACACACAAATCTACCAATCAGAAATTTCTCCTCCCAATTATCGTACCATGCTTTACTTCAATTATAAGTTAGGTTAGTTGCGGATGTAGACTAACTGCAGTGACTCCAGAATTGCATTCCTATTACTTTTCTAGTCATCAATCACCTCCCATCTACTCATCAGGCCATAGGTGACACGACTTGCCAAAAACTAAACGTTATCCCCACTGCTTCTCAAAAATCCCTATCGAAGGCGGGGTTTAAGGATCTCATCCTGATTTACAATAATATTGGGCGGTACCTCGCACGAGTGCAATCCTTCTTTACCAACCTGTCTGTCCATTCCGTCACTGAAATCATCAGCTTGATACAAAATTTTCTGGTTGATCATCTCGATCCAACGTATTTCCATATATAAGTGGTGCACCCAGAGATAATTTCACTGTGTCTCACCTAACACTAATTCCCACTTTCAATATCTTACAGTAAGTGGTACCTTATACTCCCTTTCTTCCTCTGGGGTGTACCAAAAGTCTTAACCCGTGCACTCTTGACACACACGCACTTCTAGGACCTTTTCCTTATAGGCATCAACATTCTATTTACGTGAAATCCACTCTCAACATTCAACTGAGTGGGAATCTGCTCAACTTTCACACAATAATTGGGTTTTCCTCTTCTCAAGAGATATCCGAATAAATGGCTTTCCACAGCCTTTCAACCCATCTCAGGTGAGCTACTCTCATTGTACACATTTACTTGGATTATCGTCATTCTCACACGACATTCAATCCATCATACCATTCATCTTTATCTATAATTTCCCCAAAGACATATATTCTACACATCTATTCCCACGTCCTCCTATCTCAGATGATTCAAATCAGCTAACCAGGGCACCTATACACCCTATAATCAGTGAAAAATTACACAACACTGGATATAACACATGGGTATTCTCCATTAACCAGAAATCAAAATTTAATTCTCCTCGACATCGTTCCACCCTTCAACTCATGGTGAGAAGAAAAAAATTCCAGTGCTCTCTCACGATACTACCGGCTCCACGTGCCTTATACTATATAATAGCTTTCAGCTCAGAGTGTTTTCTCCACACTTCCACTTATTAACATTCAAAACTGATGCCCTAGCATCCATCAACGTCTCTCTACTCACGACGTTCATCTAGGTTCATGCGCATCTCATCACGCAATAACATCTAAATAAGGAACTTTCCCCCAAATGCACTATCATGATGCATTGGAGATAATCGAATTCCATAAACCTCAAACGCATAATCGGGACTCTCAAAATCCTGTCCCCAAACATATAAATACACATCTCAACTCTCACATCTCTAAAGGAGTGATATAACAATGCGCTCTCCCTATCACCAAGTTCTGAGCGTTAAACATAATAATGAGCTAAATCTCTCCACTCAACAGTAAATCCAATGTACCTCAAATCACACTAATAAATTCCTTACACATCGGGATCAAATATCTCAAGACAACTATACTCTCTTAAGTCTCTATCATAATATAATATAAATGTTAGCTCAACCCTCTTTCAGGTGAGACATCGCCAAAACAGCACATCTAGTGCCGGAACAGCAAACACGTTAGCCTTGTAATATCAGCCCATTATCATTCTAACCAGTCTATAATCATACTCGTATAACACATCTCAAGATGAGTAATTCCAATCAAATATATACCACTGTACCTACACCCGCTTCCCTGCGGATGAAACCTAATGTAACCCCCACTATAGAACGAAAAACATATAAGCATAATAATAATGTTATCGATATGCACTAAACTCATATCACATGTGAATCTAGGGCTAATAAAAATGTTGTGACTCGCTCGTGTCACATAAGGCATGCCTCATTCACCCGAGGTTAAAACTCATATTTCAACCTTTCCAATTGTCGTGGCTGCTCAAATGGTTCCCGAACATGACACGCTTGTTTGAACCGAACCAAAAACTATCTTAATTATTGCCCCAGCTAGGCACCATACTCTTGTCCTTTTTCTCGGTTTGGGCAAAAATTAATGCATGAGGTCCTACTCTCCATATAAGCCACTTGTCTTCGATGATACTGACCATATTAGGGTTGTCCTTATCTCGAACCTTGGTAGCCTCGACCCTGACGAACACCCTCATTATTCCCTTAGCTTCGCTGGCCCTAAGGAACATACTACTGGTCTTACCAATCCCAACTGAATCCATTGTCACTAAGTAGTAATTCAGCTATCTGAATCATTTAATAATGGGTCCCCTAATAGATCTCCCCCTACGGTGCTCCACTGGCACCGTTACCTCCAGTCTTACCCTTTGACTAAATCCTTCAACACTTTTATCTCCCTACATAAATAAGAATTAATATCTTCATTGTCAAAACACGACATAGTCGCCATCTACTTCGACCTTCCAAGAAAAATTTCCCCTAAGTGCTGGCGACTCCACTCATGAGTCTTTTACCCACTTTAAAGGCTCTTTACTCCATTGTACCAATTATGATGATTTACTCCACCATTACAACACTACTCTCACGAGCCAAGAAAATTCTTACCCCAATTTTCACTTTCGGGTATACTACTCCTTGTTATATACCAAAGCCTCTAGGTATCTTACCTCCATTGGCTACACACGCAATCTTCGCATTTATCAAAATTCCAACGGGTGGTCCTCTTCAAAGACCCCTACGACTCTTCCCACTCTAACCACACAGGGTGAGTCTAGTTTGGCACCACTTTCTACTATAGCGGTACTTGAAAAAATATACTGCACTCTAGCAGTTCTTACAGTCCCATCTGCCAGAGTAACAATAGAGTGACCTCGAATACAGTCATCGTCCCCAAAATATTCTTTAACTTTAACTGAGCCCCGCGTCCTGCTACCTTCCCAACGGCCCTCGTTGGTCGTCCTCTGCATAATCAACATACGAAGCACACCTGAACGCATATAAGATTTACTATAATTATAGACAATAACAAGAGAATAAAATCTCACTATAGGAATCAACAATCCTAAGCGTAGGGCTCTATATCAAATAGAAAGAAACGCTGAAAATGTAGTATGATCGCACAGATTCCTAAGGACACTAGAACCTGATTCTCTTGTACCACCTGTAACACCCCGCCTAATAAAATACCAGGTGATCAGTCCTATATCAAATTAAAAAGGAATCTCAAATGGTTTCATTCTCAGCATCACTGTCGAAAACCATTTAATTACTAATAACCTATTAGGCCTAACGTCAAATTATAAACTTTCTAATTTTTTTAACTTATATGCGCAAGTAAAACCATCCATACAAAGATATGAACAACAATAAATGAATAGATAACAACCGATAACTTCTCGGTAAAACATATATACAACCATATCGAATCAGCATAAAATAAAAATGCCTAAAATAAATGAAACGACAATAATTGGGCAGCATGCCCGAATATAACTCGCAATACCTCCTATCTAGATCACAAGGAGAGAAACATCTATATAATTTCTTGCCAACACCCACAACTGCGGCAACAACGTCTAACTCGAAAGAATAGGTCATCTAGGCATTCATGCGTCTGAACACCTAAAAAGTATACAAAGGAGAAGAAAAAGAAAAATAGATACGGGTCAGAGCCCGGGTTTTGAAAATATTTTAGCAAGTGCTTGAATTACTTTAATATTTAAAATATGATACTCTCCATATTTAAACTGGTGTTGCACTCACATGAGATACCCCTCATCCCTCATCTAACAGTACACACCTAACGCATATATTTTAAAACACCCAAGATAGCTACCCAGCCTAACTAGCACCGTGCAAAACTCCCAAGTCATCATACGCTAGCCGGAGCTTATACATTATAATCTCTCTCTTATAATTTATCCTTAAATTAGGAATAACTTTCACCAGTTATTGACACTATTCACATTTTAGTGTTATTAGTCTCGTATATATATATATATATATATATATATATATATATATATATATATATATATATATATATATATATAGAGAGAGAGAGAGAGAGAGAGAGAGAGAGAGAGAGAGAGAGAGAGATGTATTCACATCTCATATATATATAATATAATATACACATCAAGTATATTCATACTTATATATCACACACTATATAAGTACAATAACCATCCCTCAGAGCTATAACTCAATGGATGCAGTCTCTCAATGTTATCATCTATCAAGGAATTACTCACATACCATCATGGGTTACCAGCGGTCGGACTCTCACACCGACTTGGTAAAAATCAAATCACAACGTATGGGAAGCGATCATAGTTCCTCATCGGAAATGAGAACGAAACATACCCACCATGTATCACCTCTGATAAAAAAAAATCACATAATAAAAAATGGACGCTATGACGTGGGGACTATATGTTACCTGCTCCTCAAGCCAGGGGCCTCAACCACATCACGCAACTTCCCATGATAGCACTAGAGGGGTATGCTTCACATAAATATATCATTCACATACAGATATATTCATAATCATATCTTATACATACATATATATATATATATATATATATATCACATCAATTCCGGCTATCATGCCTATCTCTCGTGGCATTAGCCTGTAATCCCGAATATACGAATTCGCAATAATTTATAAGTATACACACAACTTCTGTTAATCCCATAAGTACCCACTCACTTTTGATACAATTCTCACATAAATGTATATTCCCGAATAATAGCTTATCACGTCTAGCTAGGATTCTTAAATCATCATATTCGCACCTTAGGATTTACTCATATACATTCGGTATATATATATATATATATATATATATATATATATATATATGTATGTATCAGTGGCATATATATTCTACACTCATAAATACATATGTACGAACCTGCCGAATAATTCCTCGAATGTCGTTCGTCCCAAACATTCCTAAAATTCATACCCTAGATTTCACTTCCATAAATCCCAAGGGTCACACACCACTCATTTCATCATCTAGAGGTCCTCAACCTCTAAATAGGATCCCCTATTATATATCTTCAAAAGAGAATTCATCTTCAATCCCTTTAGGCCAGGAAAAACCTCTCAAATTTTTCTGCCAAAAATCGAACCGAACCCATGACCCCAAAAAACGAATCAATCCTGTTCCAAACAAATGAACCAAATCGATAACACCAAAAATAAATCGTTCAATTTCAATAAATGAACCGAATCGCCTACGGATCGGTTCTATGTGAACATTTTTGTCCTCTACGAGTTCATCTTCTTTTACACCTCCAAAAATTACCCCAACACTCATCCAACCCAAAATTTATGGTCTCGAACCTCATGAACCATCAATATACTCATCTACACACTAATTTATTATTGGGATTTATCAAGTTCATTAAGGTTTAACCCTATCTTAATTAAACCCTAGTTTTCATTTCACCCTTTCAATTTCTCACCAAGATTTACACCATTAGCATGGATTTTAACTCAGATTTCATGTAGGATTAGTATCACATCATAATCATATGAAATCATCTTCCAAAAACCCATATTTTTGCAAGAATCCCAAACCCAAAATCTTATAGTTTTCATACTAACTATAATATGAAAAATAAACACACTCAAATCATTAAAGCAAGTTAAAAACTTGCATGGTTGGATAAATTCGACGACCTCGAGCCGAAATCCGCCTGAGCTTCGCCGAAAATCTCTTCTTTCTCCCTTTTATTCATTCTTTCTCTTATTTCTTCTTTCCTTATTTTCTCGTTATCTTGTGACTTATAAGAGAAATATAAGGGTTATCCCCTTATTAAACCCAAAATTGACTCGTATACACAAATGTGAGTCCCTACTGATCCAAAAAGTCGCCAAACCCCAAACACTACCCCCGGGTACTCTATTCTGACTATCTCTACCCTTCCGAGATCAACCGTGCACTCGAAATTCCCATCTAAGTCACTTATAAAAAATTCACGTCTTAAACCCAATACATCTCCAAACGTGTTTTTCGAATAAAATAACATTACCTGTCGCTTTTGTTCACCTATGACATGAAATATAACTAGTCCATCTCATTTACTTTAAATTCTCAAAATTTTAAATTACACCAACTCATTTAATTTAAATGTCCATAAAAGTACAGGGTATTACACGATATTTACATGCCTGGTCGAACTGTGCACTACATCAACATCACCTAACCTAATTTTATGAATGTTTAGAATCCAATGAAGTATATTGTTTGGGGAATTAATTTCTGAAGTTTTCATCGTTGAATTTGCTCGTGTAACTTTGGATAATATATGTATTGTTAATTCAATTCGATAAATAAGATTCGGAGGATAAACTTTGTTAACATTACTGAGTTAGTGCTTTAATAATCGTAGGATCCATAACCATCAATGAGGTAAAAAATAACATACTATTATTAATTGCAAATAACAAAGCTTGATTAAGCATAACAAACATAAAAAGGTTAAAAAAACAAATACAACACTTTAAAGAAAAAAATCACGTTGATGACCTACGAGGCTTAGTATCAATATCCTTCAAGATAATTATTGTGTCTAAATTGGTATGATCATTATGATAAGTCTTAGCTTAGTTATACTATTCTACCACATATATAGTATAAAATGATATGAACTAGAGAGAGATGAGAGACAAATATGGACAGAAGTTTTTATATAGTTCATCCCAATGAGGTGCCTACATCCATGGGTACTAAGTAACTAAGGATTAATGTTAAGTGCAGGATCTCAAGAACTTTATTGGGATGAGTGTGTTGTTTTTTAGTTATTCCCCAGTTGAGGGGTGTAGTAAGCTATTTATAGTAGTGGGAACGAGAAGAGATGGAATACCTTTATACATCCCGTATTAACACCTTTTTACATTATGGATAACAATTAAGAATGTCCTTCACATTCATATGCATAAGTGACTGTAGAAATTCTCACGTGTCGGTTTCACTTTATTGATGGTTTACATTCCTAAAGGTGGTCGGTCATTCTACTAACCGGAGGGAATAATAAGCTGACCACATTAATATTACGGGAATAACGCCATTAGGTGATGACAAGTGTCATATTATCACTAGTCCACATAGTACTATTATTTTAGGTTACAATAAAAGCCTCTAATACTTCATTCTTAATTGGAGTGAGCAATGGCTAGCAGAATGAAAGGATGGAGTATTATCCAATAAGTGTTGTTTGCCTTTATAAAAGCTCTTGTCGGATGTTGATCTCTGGGAGTTTGTAATTTTTTTAATTTCATTCTTTAAGCCAATGTCAATTTTGTATATAATGGAAAAATAGTAAATCGTCTAGGGGTACACTGGTAATTTTATTTTTTGGGAGTTGACACGCCGTTAAAACAGGAAGCAGTGGTTAAGTTTAATCATACCATTTCATGGAAGACATCACGGAGTTCTATAAAACTTCAGTTCCCTCTTTTGTTCACTTCACCTTGAATTTCAAATTCTTTTCTTCTTTTCCAAGCTTTTTCTTTGCCATTTGTGAGAATTGTTCTTCCTTGCTATCTTTTTCACTGTAAGAATTATTCCTTCATTGTATTTATTTCTTCTTTATTAAAAAATATGGTGTACACTATTGATGAGAGTTCATTGGAGCTCTTTAGGACTACCCATAAGATCCCTCAGCGGGTTAAAAACGAAGTTACTAACATGTCCTTGTGACCTTTGTACATTAGAAGAGGGCCACTGGATCCCAGTGATATTTATTATTGAATGCAGGGTCCCTTTCCTCCTAATCATTTATTTTTAGAATTTTTTCAATATTTTGATACGGTCCCTACTCAAGTGTACCTAAACACTTGGAGAGTTATAAATGGAGTAATCTGCATTAATGAGAGATATGGGAAAAATATGAATAAAAGAATTGATCTATTGTTAAAGTTGGGGAACCATAAACGATAATATTTAGTACTTAAAGATGAGATTCTCAAACAGAGAGCTTTTCGTGAAATTGCTTGCTTATAATAAGGACTATTGGAATCATAGCCTATTAGTGAAGGATTTAAAATCTACTGGGTGAAGAGTACACTAAACCTCGTTGTCCTCGGTAAGGTCAGGGTATAGGTCGGCACTCACACAAACCTATATATGTTTTCATCTTTTTGGACCTTATTTTAATTCTATTTTTAATTGCATACTCTTTTTTTTTATAGAGAAAAGGAAGAAAGATATATCCTAGGTGGATGAAGTCAATTTTTCTGACCTCAAGATCATTTGGTCTATAAGGATTAGTGAAGATTACCTTGCGCAACTTCTATTTTGCTCGAATACCATAGTTCTATCACGTCTTTCATTGCTCACCTTATAGAAGACATTATAATATCTCCTATCATCATAAAGGATCCTTCCTAATCCTCTTCTAGTGCTGCATCTGACCCCCCTAACAAGCAGTGAGGAATTTCTCTTCTGCGTGCAGGTCATCGTCTTTCGAATCTCTGGACATTTCCCTTGTGCCTATCGACATTATTTATGTGGATATGGTGAAGAGAAAAACCCCTAGCCATCTGGCTGGCTCTAAGTCCCTTCACTCCCTATCGAAAATAAGTCTGAGATTGGGGGCTCTAACTAACCCATTGCGATGAAAATTTCTCCGGACAAAGAGCTCTAATTTATGAGGTTGAAGAGTGGTCTAGCCCCCACCTTGGAGTTGGCTAAAAAAGGATCGATCGACAAGGGTAAAGCCAATGCCCGATATTTTATCGTGAAACCTGAACTTACTCATGATTTGATTGAAGCAAAAGTCTTTCCCCCCGATGAGGCTACATAATCTTTTCTTTCTCACGTAAGGCTAGTTGATCATGCCAACCATAATCTGGCTCTTTTTATTATCACTTGCTAATTTCTTAATTATCATATTCACTACCACTTATTGCTAATGCTTTTCTTTGAGTGTTGGTTTTTGCAGTTCTCGGTTGATTATGACCAGTTGCTAAGGAGGATTAACAAGTTGAAGGAATTTTCTTCTAATATGGAGGTAGCTTTTAATAGCATGCGCAAGTCCTTAGATGCTGTCAATCGTGACCATGAGGATGATAAAAAAAAATGAATGATATAATTAAGGAGATGGAGGATGCGTAGACTCAAGCAGAGTAGGTTGCCATTGATGTTAAGAAAAGGGTTGAGCATGTTGATAAGGTGGCCGAGAAGGCTGAGAAAGTGGCCAGCCAGACCAAAATCTAGGTTGCAAAGATGAAGGCCAAGGCTAAAAAGGATAACCCGAGTATGGGGCAATGCATCTTCTAGTGCTACTATCCAGGTTGAGTATCTGAAGAAGTCCTCCTTTAGGGAGGGATAGGATGATTCTCTGTCCTAGGTCGGCACGGTTGGTCATTCATAACTATTTCTTCAGCATAACCCAGGTGCTCTTCCACAAATTGAGGAGGAGGTTGATGATGAGGAGGAGATGTAGGAGTTTATGGCGCCCTAGAACCAGATGGTGTTATTTTCCCAATCAGAATGTAAAATGGTCATGGATAAGTAGAAGGTGTAGTTATAGGGGCTTTAACATTTTTGCTTTATGTATTTCTAATACATTTTCCCAATTTCCTTAGCTATAAAATCTTCATAATTTTAATGAAACTCTACCCTTTTATATCATAGTCCTAAACAATTTGGCATATTCCTTCTTTTATATATATTTCAATTTGAATCCATAATGGCCAACTTGGTTGACATTAAAAGTGAACTTTACCTAAGAAGTAATCAATTGTTCGGTGTTGGCCACAAAAAAATAAATGAGAAAGATATGGAATAATTGCTCGGTTTAGACGCATCTAACCAAGCCAAATATTATTATCTCAATACATGCAGGTTGTTTCATTAATCTATAGTGACCAATGCCTCTTATTACGAGATAATCCTTATGCCCTAGCGGGACCATAAGGATTTTATTGCCAGCTTATCTGGTGATTATAAGAAGAAGTTTGACATTCTACGAAGTGACAGTGGATTTAACTAGAAATTATAAGATTTAGATTCGACATATTTTAAAAAGGAGTTTGTGTTGCAATCAGATTCGAAGAGTGCTCAAGAGGTGGCAAGTCTTTTTTAACAAGAGAAAAATCTATTAAAGGATGAGTTGAAAGGCCTCAAGAAGTCAACTACACTTGATCTGAGTGAAGGAGTTTCCTTTATGGAATAGGAGAATGCCCGCTTTATGGAAAAGTTGGAGTAGTTGAGGAAATCAAAAGGGGGAGGTCAGTTTTCTTGGCAGGTGGTTAGGGATCGTCAATAAGTGGAAGAAGAACAAACCAAGAAATCTTTAGCCGCCTAGGCAAATCTTATAAAGATTCAGTCGACCCCTATCAAGATATTAAGTGAGAGGTTGATCTTCTTACTTATCACTTTCACAAACATCCTCGTATAATATGGACGGATGGTTATGATAAGGCACTGGCACACTTTAATGAAGAGCTTGATCAATCCCATAAAGAAGGTTATAAGTGGGGGTGGCTAAACGCCCTCACTATGATGAAGCTGTTGAAAGAAGATAAGTTATGGTACTTGCATGACCCCAGTTGTCTGGACTAACCTAGTAATTCTTTCAAATTGGATGCCTCTTGGGTTCGTCCGAATATGATCCTGATGAGCTTGATTACAAAATATCTTGGGGACTATGGTTTATATGGTGATAATACTCTTAGCCAACTACTGTATTTGGTGAATAGGGAAAGTTCTAGCGGCCAATTAAGGCTAAGGGATCTACGTGAAACTATTACTCCTTATGATCTGGATGTTCTTCCTGCATAAATAGAGAATGCATTGGTCAAGCTTCCATACGATATGGCTTAGACAATTGATATCTAGTTGTTACTTTCATTTGTTGGCTATTTCTTTGTAATAAAATATGACTTCTTGGATTTCTAGATGAATACATTAATTGTTGATCGTGTAATCATGGTCTACCAGTAGCTTAGTCTTACGATTGTATGGTCGATCATAAGTCGACTAGTCTGGCTTATTGGTTACCAATTTGGATGAACCTAATTTATCATGTCTTAGGTTCTACTAACGTGTAATCGTTTATGGTCTCTTAAACGGATCTCGTTATTTTGACCAAGTGCCAGCATTAATTACTAGTGATGACCAAATATCCTAGGATTATTCCTTAATTTGGTTTAACAAAACTTCTTGTTCTTAGCCTTAAGGGATCATACACGAAGATTTATACTTGGAACTTCTTGTTCTTGACCTTGTTGGGCCATATATGAATTTAAGCTTCTCGTTCATGTCTTGTCCGAAGTTAAAGTCGTACGTGAAGTTTTAAAATTTGTTTTTCATTATTATTTGAGATTATTTTAGATTGTTTTGAATTTAGCACATCTCCCACGATAAAAAAACATAAAAAAAGTAATAATTTGTATTGAAAATTGACAATCTTTATTAAGAATTGAAAACGAGTTACAGGAAATAAAAAAGGATTATATTGTGTCCAATCATTAAAAATACTTCCTCAAATGCTCAGTGTTTTAGGTTTTTTTTAATCGTCCCCTTCTAAGGTGTTAATCCGATAAGTTCTTAGTCGGGTGAACGCATAAATGCGGTAAGGAACATGCCAATTAGGTTCTAACTTGTTCCCTTTTTTGAGTACTTTCTTTAGGGTGTAGTCTCCTTCTTTCATATTGCTCGGTTTAACTCTTCTGTTATAGAATCGAACAGTTCTTTGCAGATAGGAAGCCACACGAAGTACAACATGCTCTTTAACTTCCTCAACCAAGTTCAAATCTAATTTTATTTTGAGATAACTCTTTGGAGAATCAAAATTAATCACCTTGTGACTAGGCATATCAATTTTTATGAAGGCCACTACTTTTATCTCGAAAACTAATATGTAGGGGTTTTACTGGTGACTGTCCTTGGCATATTCCTATAACTCGAGAGCACACTTTGTAGTTCATTGATCCAATTTCCCTTGATTTTATCAAGTTTCTTCTTTATTCCATCAAGTATAGTTTTATTCATAACCTTTGTCTGCTCGTTGCATTACAGATGTTCAGGAGTAGAATGTAGCTTTTGGATTTTGCATTTAATGCAATAATCTTTAAATTCTTGGTTATCGAGTTGCATTCCATGGTTGATGTAGACACCCCATCCTAGTAGCCCCCTCCCATAAGCACCTCCTTAGGTCCTTAACACCTATCACTCACCATAAACTTTAAGTCATACTTCGAGTACTGATCTAGAGGCCATCAGGCACTTCCGGGATCCGTTTGACTTTATCCTACTCTTTGAACCAAGTGAATCTCATGAAACCTATAAGGTCTCTGAATCCCCTTTCCAACGGTCCAACTTGTGCGTGAATCAGCCTCACGGTCCGCACGAATGATCCGTTTAACTCCAAGTACTGACCTAAAGGCCATCGGGTGCTCCCGATCTCGATTTGACTCTAGTAACTTTCCAACCTAAGCAAAACTAAATGAAACCTCAAAGGTATCTGAATCTCCTTTTAATGGTCCGTCCCATGTGTGAATCGGCCTCACGGTTCCTACGAATGATCTGTTTTACTCCGAAGGGACATCGGGAATTTTCGGGGCCCATTTGACGTTAGTCAACTTTCCAAACTGAGCGAAGATTAATAAAATCTTGAAGGGATCTGAATTCTCTTTCCAATGGTTCATCTCGTGCACGAATCGGCCTAACGATTCGTATGAACGACTTATTTTCCTCTTAAACCCCCTATCCAAAGACCATCGGGCGCTTTCGATCCCCATTTGACTTCAATCAATTTCGAACCCAGGAGTGGCTTATGGATTTTTGAAGGGATCTGAATTTCCATTTTAACAATCTTGTTCGTGTGTGATTCGAACTTATAGTTTGCATTTTATGCCCATTTTTTCAAAAAAGTTCGTTCAGGACTGCCTATAAGCACCCCAAACCCCTGCCTATCAGCGGGGTGTACTTTTTCTTGCCCATCAAGGCAAGCACTATGACAATAGGCAGGTTAGGGGACATGTCGATCGATAACCCCAACCCTAAGGATCACTATAAAATGATATATGCCCTCACCCTTAGAGGAGGTCCCTTTTCAGCAGTCAAAAAACATTCTCTCAAAATGAAAGCCTTCTCTTTTTCGAAAAAGCCCATTTTTCAGCATTCCCTCCCCTCACTTTCTTACCACACTTAGTAACCCACCTCATCCGACCATATTACCTTCATAACACTACAAAAATCAGCCTACATACATTCCAAATTCAGCAACAAATATCTACAAGGAGGTATATTCCTCACCCTTTTTTCTAGTTTAGTCATTTTAGTGTTATTATCCTCTTGCGCAGAAATAGAAGGAGTCGTGCCGTTCCAAGTGGAATTCTTCTAAGATCCATTGCTTGATTTTGCTTCATGCTCTGCTCCCAAAATGCAGAGAGACTTGTGAGGGCAGATCCGGGTTGGTTGGTCTGGAAATTCATGGGAGAGGCAGTCTAAGTCAAATAATATACTGGTGCTACTATAGAATCTTATGAATCATGCACGACACGCTTTCAATATCTCCCCCATCTATAAGGTGAACAACTTAGCTTACAGCACAGCGTGTTAACCACCACACTAGCTGGCTGGTGCATTGTCCTTACCGTAATAGGTCTGAGAGGTCCTTCGATTAGAACGCTTCCTATCTCGTGACACACGGAGCGTGGAAATTCCTTTTAGAAAGTCCGTATAACTTCTAACTAAAAGATTCATTCTTTATGAATAAAGTGCCATTCAAAGGGTGCATTGCTTCTGGGGCTAATTTAAAATAAAAATGGGAATGATAAAATGTGAATTAATGCCTAAGATAATAAACGAGTATTAAAATGGATTTGCGGCGCGAGTATGTGCAGGGCTGACAATTAAACAGGTTGATTGGCTATAGTGACATGGGTGTGGGTGGCATCACGAGTATGTGAGGGCTGACAGTTAAACGGGTTGACGGACTATAATAATGTGTCGTACGTGGAACCTCACGAGTGTGTGCAGAGCTGACAAAAACCGGGCTGACTGGCCATAGTGAGGGGAATGGGTGTGGTGTAAAACTTTTAGACGGAGTCTCGCAACTAAAATAATGTAAGACTTTAAACGGGAGTCCCACAACAGATATTAATGATGGATAAAAATAATAATCGGGTTAATTGAATTAATTTAGATGGTTGGGTGTGTTAAATTAAATAGATGGACTTGGACTTTGGGAGTGAATTAGAAGTGGTCAGATAGTAATTTATTTTTAGCCATATATTATTATAACTCGTTTAATTTTAAATATTCTGCTATCATATTTATTGTGTATAATGGTATTGTATGGGTTCAAGGACCCTATTTGAGAGGAGTAGTTGGTATCCATGCAATGGGCTCTGACCCATTACGTTGACTAATATTTCAGGTTTGTGCTGGAGTAGCTATATAGGAGTAATTGGAGATCATTTTGGAGGTGCGGGTGGAGTTTTATTCATTTACTCGCTTTACTAGTATAGGTTTACTTTTATCCAATCCCTTTATATTATGTGACTTCATTATGAATTTTATTGGGTCATTCGGTTCCAAAGTTGTCTATGGCTTCAGTCAGTTACTTTATTGGATTATTTCATTTGGAGTTAGATTATAAATTTTGGAGTTATCATGTTGATGGGTTTTATATTTCTTGGATGGTTTTATTATGTTGGTTTAAATTTATTTATTATGAAGAAAATTTTATGTCTCATATATGTCACATGCTAAGAATGATATTTAATTTATTAACCCCCGGCGTAGTCTTGGTGGCGACCGACACCAGGTATGTGTGGGGTGTTACATCGACGTTGTAGAGGCACATTGCCTCTTAACCCTCGAGGAATGAATAAATAGCCTCGGACATCGGGAGAGCCATTTACAAAGAAGAAGAAAGCTATAAAAGAGAGAATGTAGAAGATGGTGAAGAAAACACCTACCAATGCCCCTTTTTAGAATAAAAATGTCCACAAGAAGATGAACCATTCAAAGCCTCACTAGTTTCTCTACACCCATTCATTCCGTTTTCACGAATTGGTTGTGTTAGTGTAAACCCATGGTGTGTAGTTTGTGTAACATCAGTTTTGCATTTTTTGTATAAAAAATTGAAAAATTGAAAAATAGTTTGTTTTGCTTGGTTTACCGTGGCACCCTAATTTGATTTATGTGTTTATTCGTTTTCTTGTCTATTTCGGACAAATAAAAGGGGGGACAACGAATTATGATATTATGGGGGAGATTTGATCATGTTTACATGTCTTATGTTTATATCATTTCAAACTCGACATGTCATGAGATTTTTTGCTTTGTCTCATGTGTGTAGGTACGATTGAAGAT
The DNA here is from genome assembly GCA_949130495.1 of Sambucus nigra. Lineage (NCBI taxonomy): Eukaryota > Viridiplantae > Streptophyta > Magnoliopsida > Dipsacales > Adoxaceae > Sambucus > Sambucus nigra. The sequence goes on from OX422211.1 coordinate 37,482,184, forward strand.
CTTTATGTTGCACACCCTGATGAGAAAATCTTGGAGTTTTGAAAATTTAACTGTTGAAGCATTGTTTGAAAAAGTTTGAAGACTTGTTCGGTTTATCTTTCCACATTTGTTTTTGGGAGGGTAGATTTGCATAGGTCATGTTTAAGTTTGATAATTCGGATATTTTTATTTTGTACCGGCATAGACATAGGGGGAGATTTGTAGAGACATTGTCCGTCAAATTTTAGTATGTCATATACCGTTACACGTCGTCGACGAATTCAGAAGATTACATCTACAAGAGACGAATTCGAATTTCAAGAAGACTTCAACATTCAAGTCTAACAAGGATGAATTAGTAAAATATGTCTAAGTTTTATTTACATTTCATATTAAAAGTGTTGGGATATTTTTATAAAAGCTTAAATGATTTTTGAAATAATTTTAAATGATTTTAATCATAAAAGTTTTGGATATATACTCCTGATCCTGTAAACAGTTTTGGTTTTTAAGGATTCCAAGCTAACTAAATATTTAAAAGTTTTTTAAAGGATCAGTGACTGTCATTCAAACGACGTCACATCTCGTTCGAACGAGATGGAGGTTTGCTCGAACGACGTCGCATGTCGTTCGAACGAGAGCTGTTTTAACCTGACACATCACCGCCTTGATTTTCAGTATAAATAAGGTGTCAGGGTTCTGTATTTCGTGTGGAGAAAAACTAGTTTTTGACAGAATACGTTTTTGATATTCTCCAACCATATTTGAGGGTTAAATCTTTTGTTTTACAATTCAGAATCCCAATTGCTTTTATGTGAGTTGTTTTGTGGAACCCAATACATAGTTTGCTATTGTTTATACTTTGTGGGGAGATCTCTGCAACCAAGAGTGGCGTGCTATTGTGGAGTGAGTATCGACGGAGTTTCGGTGACTGCATGATATTAGGGAGTGCTGCGGTGTTCCTGGGTTGAAGACTGGACTGCGATTCATGTAGGTTCACTGCGTGTGGACTTATTGCCGATGACATCGACCGACGCCTGCGGGTATTCGAGTGTCAAACTTTATCTCATTGTAATCCGGTGTAAGTTGCGATTTACAATTATAGTGAAATAAAAAGGTTTTTTCCCTAAGGGGATTTTTCTCGAACTTTGTGTCGCATATTTTACTTGTATTGGTTTGACACTTGCACGCACATAGTTATTTGAGTTTATGGGATGAATTGATTTGATTCATAAATTGACTATAATTAAATAAGTTTGTGATTGTAATTTGCGCAACTATTCAAATCTTTACCACATGTAGGGAATTCTCAAAGACTCATAGTGGTCAATTCAGTTTCTCTTCAGCTTATGAGTTATCAAGGCAAGTCTCTCTTCATTCCAATTCTCACTCTCAAGTCTTGGATCCTCATATTCCTCCTAATTTCTCTGTTATATCATGGAAGATCCTCTCTAATGCTTTACTTCTAGAAAGCAATATTAAAGATCTAGGAGTCCACGTTGCTTCTATTTGCAGATGCTATCATAATAATGCAGAAACTTATAATCACTTATTCATATTAGGCCCTATAGCAACAGAAGTTTGGAGCTTTTTTAGTAATCTTATGGGATTCTTTTCTCCTGCTTCTTCAGCCTCTACTACAATTATTTCTTGGTGGTTAAAGGCCTCTTCAAATCCAATATCCAAATGGTTTCATAAAGTTGTTCCAATTTGTATTCTTTGGGAGATTTAGGTAAGCAGAAATAAAACCATCTATGAAAATAAAAATATGTGTGCCATTGGAATCATTTCAAGTATTTCTTTTTGAGTGAAAGATTTCCCATGTCAGTTATCATTTACAATTAAAACTCCTTATTCTTTAAGACCTGCAACTGATTTATTTGATATTAAGATGTCTTCATCTAATTCTGTTCTTGGATTTTGACTCATTGGACTAGACCTAAAAGAGGCAGATTAAAATTAAATACAGATGGTCCTTGTTCATCTAGAGGAGATATGGGCTTTGGGGAAGTTCTAAGGGATGATAAAGGCACTTTTATATGGGCTCTTGCTGATAGCGATTTCAATGGAACTAATAATATGGCTGAAGCTTTGGCTACTAGGGAAGGACTCAAATATTGCAAATATCATAAGTTTGACAAGGTGGAAGTTGAATCAGATTCTTTAGTCTTTATCAATTGCCTCGATCACACTTCAAGTGTTATTCCTTGGAAGCCTATTCCAATTTTTAAGGAAATCAAAGTGCTCTCTCAAGAATTGCAAGTCTCTTTCTCCCATTATTGTAGAGAAGCTAATAAGGTGGATGACCTTTTAACATCTCTAAGAAATTCTTCTCTTTAAAAATGTCATTTCTTTCTTGGTCAGATCTCCCCAAAAAGATTCAAGGAGCTATTATTTTAGATAATCTTAGTATGCCTTACATAAGGTATATTAAGTAGTGATAAATTATTTTCTCTCTATGTTTGTCTTCATGTAAGCCATCTAGAGAGGGCTATTCTCTCTATTATTAATAAATTCTTTAAGAGAGAGAGAGAGAGATGGAATTGTGAGGATTTCCTGTAATAATTTGTGAGTTGTCTATGGTTCTGTTCTTCGAAATAGTGTTTTTATAATAATTAAGAATTGTTATATTTCACTTGCTTATAACATATCTAAGCGCAAATACAAGTAATTAAACCCAAATGTAAATTAGATTATATTTATAATTACATTAGTAATTATATTGTAAATCCGTTGAGTCGTTGGTATACAACTTAGAAACATAATGCCAATAACATTTTAACGTTTAACCACCATTAAATTTCATAATCACTAGAGCTTAAAAATCCACGAGGCAACATATTAGTATTGTGGGGGCTTATTTGGACCCATGTATTTAACATGTTCTTAAATGCACGAAGATACAATCAAATTGGTTACCAACAATACCGAATGAGATATTTAGGAACACCTACGAGTCATCTACAAGCTGGTTGAGTTACTTGTACAATTCAGTCACTTATTTCTATAACAATAAAATGTAAACCCTGACTCGGGGCAAAGGGATGTAATCCGATGATTTGAGAGACACTATAATAAAACATTAACCTCTCCATCGATGTAGACAAGTTGTCGAACCACGTATATAGTGTGACACCCCGACTAATTAAACACCGGGTAGCTACTCCTTTATAAAATTAATTCAAAATGCCAAGTTGGCTCAGTTAATAGCATCACTGTCGAAAACATTTTAATATTACTAACCACCTAGTATTTAAAAAGCAAGTTGCCAAATTTTAACTTAAGTCTGATTAACATGCAACAAGTGTAATGAAGAAATAAATAACACCATTCACCATACTGAAGTAAAACGAATAACCATCACAATAGAGTAAATAAAGTCTGGAGGAAACCCCTCACTACAATCCCATAATTGAAATAAATGAACTGAAACAATAATAAAACGTGCTAAAGTCTGAAAACTGAAGTATAAAAGATGTCTCTAAATAGAAATGGGCAACATGCCCTACAACGGATAGATGGTGACTCTGGAATCCAAAAGATAGAAGCGTCTACATGCAAATCCCTGTAGCTTCCACAAGCAGCTACAACTCATCACCTGAATGAGTATCCTATGCTTGGTGTCCTTGTGGCTGGGCACCTAAAATGGTTTTACAAAGAAAAAGAGATTTGAAAAGCAAACGGGTCAGAGCCCGAATGTGGAGTTATATTTTTAAAAACCTACAAGTGCTTTAAAAACATTTAAAACATTAAATGCAAAGTACATGTTAGGACGTGCACTCGCATGAAATTCTCACCTCTCGTCTAACTGTGCACTCCTAACGTAAGTACCCATCTATAACTACCCTTTCCACTAGCTAAGTGACAACGTAACTAGCTAGACTACCAAAGGTTCTACCCATTTTACTCGGTTAATTTAACATAACAACGCTCGTAATTAAATAGAGGTTTAACGTAAACTCAGTTACTAAATATGCCAATGATATAACTATCAGTTAACTCATTATATATCTAGAAACAATACCGTAATATTTTTACAACATTAACATGAGGATTTCCATAATTTAGGGTATATTATTCACATCATAAATATACGATACAAGCACCCCGCAATCTAAGCTATGGTGCACACATACTCTGCTATCCATCCCGGTAGATCACGTACATAAGGATTACATATTCCGAATCTCTCAGGAATAGTTCAGATAACACAAATCACAAACAGTGGAGGCGAACACAGTCACCATCACATGGGTCACGCACATACCTACGCTCCCATGGTCAGCGGACTTATTAATATCACAATAAGTCTTTCTATGACCTATGTTCATCAAGGTACCAGTCTATATCCCCCCCGTAGGCACACAAGGAATAGAGGGTCCTAAGCGAACGCAACCTCCCGTGATAGCAAGTATGGTAGGTATGTCATACACACAATCCATATACCAATACTAAGTAAACACATGTCTTAGTAATACCATATTTTAATCGTAGTACATATTGCACTCTCGTACTAACTATAATTATCACAATTCGTAGTAATCCGATTTGTAATTATACGCGCTAGAATTCATCCTCACATCACAGTAGACACTCACGTCTCAACCCAAATGGTTTATTGGATACCACTCTCGTATATAATTTACTTCTCTCAATAACCCAAAAGTCCCAAATCTATCCTTGCATCATCAAAGAATGTTAACTCTACCCTCGAACCAATTTCCGGGACTCCAAAAATCAAAACAGTCCAAAAAGGACAAAACTGTCAACTCGTTAGAAGTCTCGTTCGAACGAGACTTCGAACGAGTTTGGACTGTCAGGTCGTTAGAAGTCTCGTTCGAACGAGGCTGTTCGAACGAGATCCCAGTTCGTTCGAACGAACTGACCCTTCTAACGATATCTCGTTCGAACGAGATATCGAACAAAAATCCCTACTCGTTAATAACGACTGGTCAACTCGTTAGAAGCTCGTTCGAACGAGTTCGTTCGAACGACCTGGGGGCTGCTTCTAACGAATTGCCAGTTTCGACCCAGATTTTTCCAAAAATCATTTTTCACCATTTTTATCACTTCAATCCTTCTCCAAAGTTCGTCCTAACCATGATTTAAGTCCTCTAATCATACTAAAACATGCTTGGGTTATAAACTAACGTCTTTTATGGCAATAAGGCATCCTAAACATCATTAAATCCCAAGATTTTATACTATTTCCCCAATATCATCAAGAACATGAACCCTAGATATATATCAACATCAAATCCAGAATTTAATTCATTTTAATTCCTTCAAATCACAATTAATATAAGGGAAATCATCTACCTATCATACTACATGCAATCCTCTTCATAATTTTCATGATCTAAACTTCAAACTGCATGGGTTTTCATTATCTTTCAAGAACAGTTGTAATTTATCAATTTTCTAACATGGAGGAAACATTCTACGAATTTAAATATGATTAAAACACTTGCCTTGGTTTGATTTCTGAATTTGGTGTGGATTCGGTGTAGAATTTCTGCAGAATTCCTCTCTCTCTCTCCTTCTCCAAGCTTTCTTCTCCAAAAAGCTATGGTGGCTAGGGTTTGCTTTGGGGAAACTTATGAAAACCTAATTTAATAAACCTCCGTAGCTTGTTGGGTTAATAAGGGTTGGTTGGGGTCAATTCCTTATCAGATTACAACTCTCAATTTTCGTCACTTTTAATTACCCAAAAATACCAAATTACTAAAATACCCTTTAAGTTACCGGTATAGCCTAAAAATACCCCGGGACCCAAACTATACCCCCGGCTAGTGTTTTCTGACTATCTCGACCCTTCCGGACGCGTTGGCGCACTCAAAACGACCATACGGATTATCGATTTTAAATTCACTTTTATTAACAAAATAATATACCGTGACGCGGCGGTCCCACGCGTCTCAACAAAATTTCTAAAATGTCGTATATAAATCTCACGACAAATTTTATAATACCAAATACATATATAATCATATATGCACATAATCAAATACCAATTCGCATCTCATTAGTATTTATAACCCGGATTAATTTCCAATTAATACGCAATTTAATTAATTAATCCCAAAAATAATTATAGTCAAAAGTACGGGGTATTACATACTTCCCCCCTAATAACTGAATTTCGTCCCGAAATTCGAAACTAGAAAGTACCTGCTAAAAACAGCTCTGGGTAACGTTCGCGCATCTTATCCTCGCGCTCCCATGTGGACTCCTCGACATTGTGATGTCGCCACTGAACACGCACTAACGGGACTATCTTTGACCGCAGTTTCCTCTCGCTTCGGTCCAAAATAGCAATTTGCCCCTCCTCGTAGGAGCTATCCGGCGGGAGATCGATGTCCTCCACAGCAATGTGAGAATGAGCCAAATTATCTCTAAGGTATTTCCTCAGCGAAGAAATATGGAACATGTCGTGAATCCGATGCAAGTGCTCCGGTAGTCCAAGTCTATACGCAACGGGTCCGATCCGCTCAATAATAGGAAACGGCCCCACGTACCTCGGTGCCAACTTCCCCTTCTTCCCGAATCGCATAATTCCCTTCATCGGAGAAACCCTGAGCAAAACCTGGTTCCCCACTTGGAACTCCCTGAAAAACCTCTTCGCATCAGCATAACTCTTCTGCCTGTCTTGAGCTACCCGAATTCGACTCCGAATCAACTCAATCCTTGCCGAAGTATCCTGAATCACTTCCGGCCCAAGTAGTTTGTTGTCCCCCACTTCTAACCAACATGCTGGGGAACGACAAGGCCTACCGTACAATGCCTCGAACGGAGCCATGCCAATCGTGAACTGATAGGAGTTGTTGTAAGCAAACTCCACCAGTGGAAGGTACTGCTCCCATCCACCCCCGAAGTCAATAATGCACATGCGTAGCATGTCTTCCAACATCTGGTTGGTGCACTCTGTCTGCCCATCGGTCTGCGGATGATAAGCCGTACTCAACCGCAATTCCGTGCCCATGGCCTCCTGGAAACTCTCCCAAAACCTCGAAACAAATATCTTGTCTCTGTCAGACACGATATTCAGGGGCACACCGTGAAGTCTCACAATCTCTGAAATGAAAAGCTGGGCATACTGTCCCGTAGTGTAGTCAGTCCTTACGGGTAAGAAGTGAGCGACCTTGGATAACCTGTCCACAATTACCCAAACGGAGTCGTGACCCCTCTACGACGTAGGAAATCCCGTGACAAAATCCATGGATATGCTCTCCCACATCCACACCGGAACCTCCAACGGCTGTAGCAATCCTGCTGGTCTCTGATGATCCACTTTTACAAGCTGACAAGTGGCGCATTTCGAGACAAACTCAGCGATATCTCTCTTCATACCGCTCCACCAATATTGCCGTCTCATGTCTTGGTACATTTTGTCCCCTCCGGGATGTACCGCGAACCGTGAGCCGTGCGACTCTGCCATAACATCGTGCCGTAATTCTTCCCCTTCCGGAACTACCAATCTCCCATTGAAGCGCAATCCCCCGTCTGAGCTAACGGTATAGGACTCGGCTCCCTCTGCTAGCAATCGAACTATCTGCTCCTGACATAACGTGTCATTAGCCTGTGCCCGTACAATCTTTGTGACAATCTGCGGTGTAACAGTCATCACAGACATGAAAGATCGGGCCACTGCATCCTGGTGTCCCAATTCCTTCCACTTAGCTTTCCACACCTCTGCCACCTCATCTGCTGGCCTGCGGCTCAACGCGTCTGCTACCACGTTAGCCTTACCCGGGTGGTACTGGATGTCGAACTGGTAGTCTTTCACAAATTCAAGCCACCTACGCTGCCGCATATTTAATTCCTTCTGCGTGAACAGATACTGTAGTGACTTGTGGTCCGTGAACAACTGAAACTTCTCCCCCAAAAGATAGTGCCTCCAAATCCGCAAGGCAAATACTACCGCAGCCAACTCTAAATCATGCGTGGGGTAATTCTTCTCATAAGGCTTAAGCTTACGGGAAGCATAAGCTATGGCCTGTCTCTCCTGCTGCAAAACACCTCCAAGCCCTTGCAAAGACGCATCGGTGTAAACCAAATACTCAACTCCCGGTCTCGGCAATACTAACACAGGTGCTGAGGTCAACTTGTCCTTCAATTCATCGAATGCCAACTGACAGGCATCACTCCAAATGAACGGCACGCCCTTACGAGTAAGATGTGTCAAAGGACCTGCTATCTCTGAGAAACCCCGAATAAACCTCCTGTAGTATCCTGCTAGACCCAAGAAACTACGAATCTCCGTTGGTGTCGTGGGCTGTCCCCACTCCCTCACCGCTGATACCTTCCCCGGATCAACTGATATTCCCTGGTCGGAAATAATGTGACCCAAGAACTGGACTTCCTTCAACCAAAACCCGCACTTCTCGTATTTTGCATACAGCTCGTTCTGACGAAGTGTCTGCAAAACCTGCCTCAAATGCTCGGCGTGCTCCTCTTCTGTCTGAGAGTAAACCAGAATGTCATCAATGAAGACAATGACAAACTAATCTAGGAAATCCCTGAACACTCTGTTCATCAAGTCCATAAACACTGCTGGAGCGTTGGTCAAGCCGAAAGGCATAACCCGAAACTCGTAAGAACCATATCTCGACAAGAACGCAGTCTTCGAGACATCCTCCTCCCTGATACGCAACTGATGGTATCCCGATCTCAAATCAATCTTCGAGAAGAAAGAAGCTCCTCTTAACTGGTCGAATAAGTCATCGATTCGAGGCAACGGATACTTATTCCGTATCGTGACCTTATTCAACTCTCGGTAGTCCACGCACAATCTCAGTGAACCATCCCTCTTCTTCACAAACAAAACTGGAGCTCCCCAAGGTGAGGTACTCCTGCGAATAAAGCCCTGCCCTAACAGCTGCTCTATCTGATCCCGTAGCTCTCTCATCTCCGCTGGAGCCATACGGTACGGTGCACGTGCTATAGGTCTCGTACCCGATAGCAAATCTATAACGAAGTCTATCTCTCGACTGGGTGGTAAGCCTGGTATCTCCTGAAACACATCTGAATACTCCCTGACAACCGGGATCGAATCTAAAGGAATCACAACCTCCTTAGAGGTATCCTCCTCTATGTAATACAGATGAGCGGTCGATCCTCCCTCTGGGCGAGGCATCGCCACTATAAACATCTCTTGCCCCGGAATGGCAAAAACAATGCTCCCGCTGAAGCAATCAATCATGGCTCTATAAGCTACGAGCTAATCCATACCGATGATCACATCGTGAACATGCATGTCTAACACTAACATGTCTGCAGGCAATACCAAACCACCAACCTCTACCCCCACTCCCCGGCATATAAAGAAAATAAGTGACCCACTCCCTAATGGTGAGTCGACACACGTCACTGTGCTTTCTGCCGTAGCTAACAATCCTAAAGCTTTCGCGAAGTGTGTAGCAATGAAACAATGTGTAGCACCCGTATCAAATAACACCCGACCCATAGTGCCATGGATAGGAAACGTACCCTCGATCGCGGGCGGTGCCTGTGGAACTGCAGCCTGGTGAACGTTGTAGACACGTCCATACTGTAGCTGCCCCTGCTGAGCTGGGACTGCTGGAATGGGTGGCAAAGCTGCCATCTGTGGCGGTGCAGGAAGAGCGGTGGGAAACATAGGTCTCTGTGGCTCCTGGCGAGCACCCTGCTGCTGCTGCTGTGGGGCCCTGCCCCTATCAGGACAATCCTGCTTCTTATGGCCAGTCTTGCCACAAGTAAAGCATTTCCCTGGGAAATTCCCTCCCCTCTGCCCCTGCTGTCCCCGGCCCTGGTGGCCGTTACCATTCCTCCCTTGGCCCTGCTGGCCCTGATGGAACTGCTGCCCATTCTGTCCCTGCTGGCCCTGATGGCCGTTTGGACCCTGATGGCCCTGGCGGAAACCTCCCTGACCCTGCCTGTAGTTCCCTGACCGGAACCTCTTATTGTCCCCCTGCTGGGAGCCCTGCTCAGTCTGTCTCTGCCCCTGACCCGTTTGTGCCCCGCTGGCACCATGCCCTCCAGTTCTGCCCTGATGGCTAGACTCTCCCGACCGCTTGCCCTCGGTCATATGAAAACGGTGGTCCTGGCAGTGCAATAATGCAACATTAACCACATCAGAATACGTGGCCAACGATAGGTTCCCTAGCAGATGCTGACGGATCCTCCAATTCAACCCATCAGTGAACTTCTTTATCTTCTTCTTCTCTGTTGGAATCTCGTCTGGTACGATATTCAACAGGTTAGTGAACTCGGCCTCATATTCGGCCACTGTCTTGCCCTCCTGCTTCAAACTCATCAGCTTCCTCCTCATCTCTGTATGAACTGCGGACGGAAATTACTTGCGGTCGAACCGCACCCAGAACTCCTGTATCGTGAGGGTATCCCTCTCCTCCGCGGTGGTAATAGACTCCCACCACTGTAATGCAGATCCCACTAGCTTGAAAGTAGCTAGCACCTGTTTCTGAACATCAGTGCACTCATGCATCCTCAAATGCCTCTGCATGTCCTTCTTCCATTGGCTCGAGACTACCACGTCTGAGCTACCTGCAAACTCTGGCGGATGCGCTTTCTGAAAAGCGTCACGTACACGCTCCCAAGCAGACGGGAATGCATTAACCTGTGCTGGCGCGGCGACCGGCGCCTGAGGTGGTGCCTGCTGAATCACGGCAATCGCGGCATTTACCGCTTGAGCTATTATAGCTGCAACCTCAGTGGCGTTCAACATGCCCTGAACTGGAGCGGGCTGGGGTTCGGGCACTGCATTCCTGGGAGCTCGTCGTGCACGTCGTGGAGGCATCTGAAATAAGAACAAAGTTTATAAGTTCACGGTTTATAAACTTAAAATAGCTGGAGAACGAAGCATACACAATAAGAGTACAACAATCCTAAAATATAGGGCTCTATATCAAAGAAAACGTAGCGGAAACATAATAGCCGTACAGATCCTAAAGGACACTAGAACCTGATGCTCTGATACCACCTGTGACACCCCGACTAATTAAACACCGGGTAGCTACTTCTTTATAAAATTAATTCAAAATGCCAAGTTGGCTCAGTTAATAGCATCACTGTCGAAAACATTTTAATATTACTAACCACCTAGTATTTAAAAAGCAAGTTGCCAAATTTTAACTTAAGTCTGATTAACATGCAACAAGTGTAATGAAGAAATAAATAACACCATTCACCATACTGAAGTAAAACGAATAACCATCACAATAGAGTAAATAAAGTCTGGAGGAAACCCCTCACTACAATCCCATAACTGAAATAAATGAACTGAAACAATAATAAAACGTGCTAAAGTCTGAAAACTGAAGTATAAAAGATGTCTCTAAATAGAAATGGGCAACATGCCCTACAACGGATAGATGGTGACTCTGGAATCCAAAAGATAGAAGCGTCTACATGCAAATCCCTGTAGCTTCCACAAGCAGCTACAACTCATCACCTGAATGAGTATCCTATGCTTGGTGTCCTTGTGGCTGGGCACCTAAAATGGTTTTACAAAGAAAAAGAGATTTGAAAAGCAAACGGGTCAGAGCCCGAATGTGGAGTTATATTTTTAAAAACCTACAAGTGCTTTAAAAACATTTAAAACATTAAATGCAAAGTACATGTTAGGACGTGCACTCGCATGAAATTCTCACCTCTCGTCTAACTGTGCACTCCTAACGTAAGTACCCATCTATAACTACCCTTTCCACTAGCTAAGTGACAACGTAACTAGCTAGACTACCAAAGGTTCTACCCATTTTACTCGGTTAATTTAACATAACAACGCTCGTAATTAAATAGAGGTTTAACATAAACTCAGTTACTAAATATGCCAATGATATAACTATCAGTTAACTCATTATATATCTAGAAACAATACCGTAATATTTTTACAACATTAACATGAGGATTTCCATAATTTAGGGTATATTATTCACATCATAAATATACGATACAAGCACCCCGCAATCTAAGCTATGGTGCACACATACTCTGCTATCCATCCCGGTAGATCACGTACATAAGGATTACATATTCCGAATCTCTCAGGAATAGTTCAGATAACACAAATCACAAACAGTGGAGGCGAACACAGTCACCATCACATGGGTCACGCACATACCTACGCTCCCATGGTCAGCGGACTTATTAATATCACAATAAGTCTTTCTATGACCTATGTTCATCAAGGTACCAGTCTATATCCCCCCCGTAGGCACACAAGGAATAGAGGGTCCTAAGCGAACGCAACCTCCCGTGATAGCAAGTATGGTAGGTATGTCATACACACAATCCATATACCAATACTAAGTAAACACATGTCTTAGTAATACCATATTTTAATCGTAGTACATATTGCACTCTCATACTAACTATAATTATCACAATTCGTAGTAATCCGGTTTGTAATTATACGCGCTAGAATTCATCCTCACATCACAGTAGACACTCACGTCTCAACCCAAATGGTTTATTGGATACCACTCTCGTATATAATTTACTCCTCTCAATAACCCAAAAGTCCCAAATCTATCCTTGCATCATCAAAGAATGTTAACTCTACCCTCGAACCAGTTTCCGGGACTCCAAAAATCAAAACAGTCCAAAAAGGACAAAACTGTCAACTCGTTAGAAGTCTCGTTCGAACGAGACTTCGAACGAGTTTGGACTGTCAGGTCGTTAGAAGTCTCGTTCGAACGAGGCTATTCGAACGAGATCCCAGTTCGTTCGAACGAACTGACCCTTCTAACGATATCTCGTTCGAACGAGATATCGAACGAAAATCCCTACTCGTTAATAACGACTGGTCAACTCGTTAGAAGCTCGTTCGAACGAGTTCGTTCGAACGACCTGGGGGTTGCTTCTAACGAATTGCCAGTTTCGACCCAGATTTTTCCAAAAATCGTTTTTCACCATTTTTATCACTTCAATCCTTCTCCAAAGTTCGTCCTAACCATGATTTAAGTCCTCTAATCATACTAAAACATGCTTGGGTTATAAACTAACGTCTTTTAAGGCAATAAGGCATCCTAAACATCATTAAATCCCAAGATTTTATACTATTTCCCCAATATCATCAAGAACATGAACCCTGGATATATATCAACATCAAATCCAGAATTTAATTCGTTTTAATTCCTTCAAATCACAATTAATATAAGGGAAATCATCTACCTATCATACTACATGCAATCCTCTTCATAATTTTCAAGATCTAAACTTCAAACTACATGGGTTTTCATTATCTTTCAAGAACAGTTGTAATTTATCAATTTTCTAACATGGAGGAAACATTCTACGAATTTAAATATGATTAAAACACTTGCCTTGGTTTGATTTCTGAATTTGGTGTGGATTCGGTGTAGAATTTCTGCAGAATTCCTCTCTCTCTCTCCTTCTCCAAGCTTTCTTCTCCAAAAAGCTATGGTGGCTAGGGTTTGCTTTGGGGAAACTTATGAAAACCTAATTTAATAAACCTCCGTAGCTTGTTGGGTTAATAAGGGTTGGTTGGGGTCAATTCCTTATCAGATTACAACTCTCAATTTTCGTCACTTTTAATTACCCAAAAATACCAAATTACTAAAATACCCTTTAAGTTACCGGTATAGCCTAAAAATACCCCGGGACCCAAACTATACCCCCGGCTAGTGTTTTCTGACTATCTCGACCCTTCCGGACGCGTTGGCGCACTCAAAACGACCATACGGATTATCGATTTTAAATTCACTTTTATTAACAAAATAATATACCGTGACGCGGCGGTCCCACGCGTCTCAACAAAATTTCTAAAATGTCGTATATAAATCTCACGACAAATTTTATAATACCAAATACATATATAATCATATATGCACATAATCAAATACCAATTCGCATCTCATTAGTATTTATAACCCGGATTAATTTCCAATTAATACACAATTTAATTAATTAATCCCAAAAATAATTATAGTCAAAAGTACGGGGTATTACATATAGTTTTTTTTTTTTTGTGTGTGATCTTTACTTTTTGCACTTATAAACATTTTCGTGGATCTCTAATGTGATATCTCTTGCACTCACAATTGGCGTTGCCCGTGGGAAGCGATTCTTTTTCATACGAAAGCAATTATTAAAAGAATGCCCATGATGTCTCACCACAGTAACAATATTCCTAAAGTTGGTGACGTGCAGGATGACCCAGCCCCACCTAAGGACAAGTTAGAGATTAGCCAACCACCGAATCCTAGGTTTATATAAGAGAGGCAACCTTATGAAGAAAGTCAGGGACCACCTAGGTCTACTCAGATCTCTAGGTTTGTCGATGCTTACAAAGTCATGTTTCAAAAGAAAGAGGATGTACATGCCTCCAGATGGAATAGAATGTTAGCTTGCAAAGTAGACTCAAAAGGATGGAGAGGGATCTCCATAGAGATATCAGGAAACTTTGTGATAGGACTCCTAGTCCTCAGGCGAGCAATACTCACAGTCGAGGGAGGAGCTCCAGGCGAGACCCGAATAGATCTGAACGCAACAGGTCAGGTTGTGATCAATTAGAGTATGGCAGATCAAAGAGGTGCCACCGGAGTAACAATTGCCAAAATGAAGACATTAGAATCCTGTTTCGAAGAGAAATTGGCCAACATCTGACCCATCGAGGAGCCAGGTCCACTAGAGAGCTAGACAGAAGAGCTCTAAACACTTAGATGAAATCCCCTTTTTAAGGGGGATTGAAAAAAAGGAGTCTCAAAGAAGTTCACTGTTCTCAGGTTCAAAAGTTGATACCCAAGAGGGGGAAACTAATCCCCTATCCAATCTAGCCCATATTTTCCCTTTGTGCTTAAAGTTATGCCAGGTAAAAATAGGTCCAAAATAATTTGCCTCTAATAGGCCTGCATTAGAGATGAAAAAGTTGAAGTCTTCCATAACACTTAAATTGAGCATGCCTCCTGCTTTCTTGCCATTGCTTCTGAATACTACAATAAAGTCCCCCATTATGATCCAAGGAGAATCATTGATGATACTTCTGTGAGCCATTAGATAATTTCAAAGATAAAATCTCTCTGACCTGATACATTTTGCATAGACTATAGAGATGAAAACATGTTTAGGCAATAGGTAATGACATATTTTTAACAAAATAGATTGGTCATCCATTTCAACCATATCACAAATAAATCCAAATCTCCAAAGAAACCAAATCTTTCCATTGTCATTAGAGATCCCACCTTCAAATTTCAAAATCCTTTTAATATATTCAATCTTTAAGTTTTTGACTTAGGTTCTAAACTGGCAATGAAAGGAAGGTTATAACTTTTGCATAAATTTTTAGTTCTTCTTCTCGAGGGCTTATTAGAGATGCCCTTAATGTTCCACACTAAAAAATTTATCGTTAGGAAAGAGTGGAGTTAGGATCTTTTGAAGTTTTAAGGGTAGATTTAGTGAGTCACTTGAATATTGGATCCATGAGCTTATATAATGATTTCTTAAAATCATTTATAGAAAGACACGTGTCACTGATGATAGGGAGAATATCCACTATTTTCTTAGTATCCCTTGGCTTAAATTTCTTTGTTAAATTCTCGGAAGTCCTCTATTAAAGGAGGACATTTCGCTCTAAAATCTTCTTTTGTGTTTGTTTTTGAAAGGTAGGCGAAAAAATCTAGTTTGGATTTTTTTTTGGAAGGTCAGATCCTTTTGGGGACAACATAAGTATCTTGACAATTTTAATTTCTTGATTATCCAAATCTTCATCTTGGATTTTTTAGATATAGTCTTGGATTGAAGTGACTAGTTTTGGGCAAATGTGTTTGGGAAGCTAAATTTTTGGTAGGTTTAGAGGAGGATCTGTTCCTGTAGATTTATTTGGTTATATGTTTGTAAGTTCAATTGGCTTATGAGGAGGAGGAGCTTTAAATATAAAAGGGTTTGATCATGGGTTACAAAGTCAAAATTAAAGGGTTGGCCTAGGTGTAACTGAAAATGTTTAGCAGGTAGAGGAATATGAGTGACTTTAGAATGGCTAATGTTATGATGAACTTCTTGGGTTGGGGCAGTAGCTATAGAAGTTTTAGATAAGAATTTTGGTTTGAATATTTTTGCAGGGGTTCTTGTTCGGTGTTTGTGGTCTTATTGGAGAGAAAACATGTGGAGGTATCATGCCCAATTTTAAAACAATCAATACAATAATAAGGAAAATTATCATATTCCAAATATTGCCAGAAACCTTCAGTGCCACAACCAATCCAGAGCCTTTCAGGTCTATTAGACAACAAATCTAGTTCTACATACACCCTAGAAGTACTTGGGCTATTCAAACTTATTGTAGAACTATAAAGTTTTAAAGGCTTACTTGCCACTTAAGCTATTGAATATAGTGAGAATTTAGAGAAAAAATGAATAGGTAGAGAAGGGAGATTAATCTAAACTGGAGCAATGGTACTTTCAACATCAAGTCTAAACTCAACAGTCCACTTGAATGTTTGCACATGGTATCTTCCCATATACCAGATATCCCTTATCTAAAGTCTGGCAAAATCTTCTTCATTACACAAACAGAAGGAGGTAATAGATTTGTGAATAATTTTAATGATTGGCCTACTATGTGAAAACTTGCCCACGATTAAGTGTTTGAATGGTTTTAAAAGCTTATTGATGTCTTATTGGGAGAATTTTATAGCTAGTTTACCTCTGTAAGAGGAGATATTGATCAAGGATATATCATATTCAGATATAGTGCCTTTAACAACACTAGATAATGACTTATTCCAGGGATTTTGGAGATCATATAGCTTATTTAGATTATGATGGATGTGCATAGAAGCTTCCATACAAGCAAAGAGATAGATAGATAGATAGATAGATAGATAGATAGATAGATAGATAGATAGATAGATAGATAGATAGATAGATAGATAGATAGATATATATATAGATAGATAGATAGATAGATAGATAGATAGATAGATAGATAGATAGATAGATAGAGAGAGAGAGAGAGAGTTATAGATCTTAGTATGGATCTTAAATCATTTAATTATAACACATGAACAAAAAGGGAAAAATCCCTAGAACTATGAGACTTTACTCTACTTGTTCAGCGTTTTTGGTGCTTTCCCTTTCTCAGCAGCCCTCCCCTCTTGGTCGACAGCTGCATCGACCTCTATAAAATCTTTCTCAGTATGGACGGTAGGCTGACCAACTGGAGGCTCTTCATTAGCAAATAAACAAGGCCCTAGAGGATGCTGCTATTACAAGTCAGACTCTGGAGGGACTCCCGCTGCCCCCAAGGTTTGGTCCCATCATTTTTTAAAGGAGACTTTCTTAGCATAAGCAATATGGATCTCATCATCATCGTAAGTCGCATCCCAACCTTCCGTATAACTGTTATCCTCCATGTTTGGGACCCCATCCTCTAATTTATTTACCTTCCCGACTAGGCACATATTTTTCTCAGTAAGCTTTTCCTTCTCTGTAGCCACACAGCTATTGGCCGCCTGAAGATCGATATAGGCCCTTGTTGAATTCTCTCTCTCCCGCTTAAGTGCAGTATGGACATCAGTTAAGTCCTGCTCTTACTTCTTCAGGGCTTCTGTCAATACCTAGTTCTTCTTGAACTGGTTGACATGACCATCTAGAAGCATAGTAAAATCTAATAAAAACTACGAGGACGGAAAAAGAAGAATTAGTATACAAAAGATGAATATAGAATAATGATAAAAGAAGAGAAAATTTACCAGAGTAAGTCCCTGGTCGGACTTGAGAGCCAGCTAATTTGACCCAAAATGAGATAAGTGCTTTTATTTAGCCACGAGCACGACCCCCTCAACAAATAAGGGGCAAGTGATGGTTTATTGGTCACATTGGACCTCTCGACAATAAGAGAAAGGAAGGATTTAGTTGGGACCTTGAAAGCCTGCTTCTTTTTCCTCTTATCTTCCTCTTTCTCTCCTCCTCTTTCTTTCTCTTTCTCTTTCTCTTTCTCTTCTTTTCCTCTTCCCTCTTTTTTTTTCTTCTTCTTCTTCCTTGTCTCATTCTCCTTCCTTTGGTCCTCAAGTTGGAACCACTAACTTTAAGGGAATCCCCCTCATCTCTTTTCAGAGATTTTATCTAATCAGACAGCACGATCCGATCATCATCACCAATTTTAGCACTCTTCTCTTCAGAGGGGGATCTATCTCTTCTTCTTCTTTTTCTTCCTATTCCTCCTCCTTCTCTTCTTCCCCTTTCTCTTCTTCTTCTTCTTCTTCTTCTTCTTCTTCTTATTCTTCTTCTTCTTCTTATTCCTCGTCCTCTAACTCAATTGGCTGAGAGGGCATTTTTTTAGGAAGTTACAAGACAAGGACTTTGTCAACTGACCGAGTAATGAAACTGCTATTAGTATTTTTGTACTCCAGTAAATAAGCTGCAGCATGATTCCACACAATTTCTACGATAGTTGTAATAATAATTCCACACGATTCAATCATTTATTTAATTCAGATAATCATTTTTATATCCATGCAAACCACATCAGGTTGGGTTAATGCATCTCAACCCTTAGAAATCTAGCTAGACATGACAAAACTACAATTAACTAATGATTCTATGATGCATGAATTCATAATTGCGTGAAAAGTAAAATTAAACATGAAAGGAAGGATTCTAACTAAGAAGAATGAATTACCTATAGCAAATATGAAAACAATAAAGAAGGAAATTACTTGAAATGAATAAAAGCCTTTAATTAATGCAAAAATAGGAACAAATTCTTGAACAATATGGATCCTACACTTCTTGGCTTCAAAACCCTCTCAAAACTAATTAAAAACAAGCTCTCTAATGACTGGTATGACAAAGAAACAAATACATCACGTTCTTTTTAGAGTTTGAACCATGCACAACTCTTTTTTCTTAGAAAAGAAAAATTCGATTTTCATAAGCCAAACCGGTCTGGTGTCCTCTTCTTTAATTGGCAAATCGGTTCACAGTCTGCCAAATTAGTGGACTGGTCCGGGGTCTTTTTTATCGATTCTGTTCAGTGAATCCAGTTCGGTGGATCGGTCCGGTGTTTTGCCCTTGACTTTCCTTCACTTGTAACTTTCTTAAGTTTAAGTTTCTCTTTTACTCAATTGTGTAGAATACCTGCAAAATGTACGAGAAATACACGAAACTCGATGCACTATATAGAGAAGGTCAGTAGCAATAATATGAGATAAATCAACTCGATTTACACCGCACAATATGTTAAAAGCCTTTAAACTAATGGGATAAATGCGAAGAATTATACCTAATCACTAGCTCTCATCCACTTTGCTTTATTCACGTCTCAGCCTCTCCTCTATCCTCCTTAGCGCAGGTTGGCTTAATGACTATTGATTCTTACAGTGACTAGTGGTAGTGCAGTGCTTTTGTGATATGTCTTATTCCATATGACATACTCACCCTTAATGTTACAACTCGAATGATATGCAACAATTTTTTTATATCCTAAATATCAACAACAATTATTATGTTCTTTCTTTCTTGTTTAAATCAAGCTATCTTGATTTAACACAACTTTCAACAAACTTTTTTCTTAAAATCAGAACAATCAGATTTGATTCTTCATATGTACACAATAATCAGTGTCTATGTGAATAGTGGTGTACAAAGTGATTCCAAAAGTGATAGGCAAATGGTGATCTTGAGAAATCACTTAAGATCAAGTAATCATATACAATTTAACAATACACACAAAAATAATATGGCTTGAAATATATATATAATATGAGCACAAAGTCAAATATCAATGAACTGTTTTAAGAATTAGTTTAGATTAAATAAAATTTTAATCTAACAACCTATTAAATCAAGTTCAAACAGTCCAACAACTCAATAGTTAAATCTTCTAGTTTTAGTATAAAATCATATCTAAGTTCTTCAATTAGAACAAGTCAAGTATATGGTTCAAATAATAAAATAAGGACAATCCATATTTTAGGTTTCTACAAACTATTCCTCTACAGGTTTAAATGTCTAAAACTAACAAATGTGAATACAAGAAACCAAAATTTCTATGTTTCAATTTTAAAACAAAATGTTTTAACTAAACACAGATTTAGAACCAATCAAGACAATCAGAATATACACAAAATAGATTTGTGTGTGTAGTGTTCAACTTAACACAAAACTTAGATATAACAAAATAGATCAACCAAGATAGCAAAGAAAATCATGCAAATCAGTACCGAAACTACAAGAATAGTGTTTTTTTGTGTTGTTCATTTTATATAATATAGCAACAAAAATACTACACAAATACAGATCTACAAAAAAATAGATCTATAAGAACACATACGGAACACAAGAAAAAAGAAATACTTACAACATATTTTTCTCTTTGAAAGATCAAAATGAAGAGATAAGATTCTTGGTTTAATCACAGCAACCTCGAGAGTCTTTCGAAATGTTGAAATGAATCAATCTTTGTTCATGAAATACACACATAGAAAATATATCTTTGAAAATGCAAGTGTGTAAACTCTTTCTCTCTCTCTCTCTGAATTTCGGCAGAGTTTGGACTCTCAAAATGATTTTATCGGATTGAAAAAAATGAGACCCAAAGGGTTGTATTAATAGACTTGTGAGGTGTGTGCTGATTGGAAGAAATAAGGCACACATGGATTGAATTAAATCAACAACAATCGCTGATTAAAAGGTACCACACGGTCTACAAAGAAACACAAACTTAAGCAAATTGTTAAAATCAGTTTTACAAAACGTTATCGTTTTGAGAGCAAATAAAAACCAGATTTGGTTTTGAAGGAAAAATCATGGGTGGATGAAAAACTAGGGTTGGTAAATATAACACGACATCGTTTAAAGTGAATGATTAATGCCCGCTATGAACAATTTCAAAAAATTACCGTTGGAAAAGAAGAGAGCGACGACATTTAAAGAAACGAATAAGCCATATTTTATTTTTGTTCAAAGCCAAGTGTTGTTTGGTAAAATTGCCAACCTATTGACCTTACAATCCAACAGCTAAAGGGTATAGGTAATTATACAATGTCAGATGCTATATAGGACATGACAACTATAGGATTTGGCCTAACAAACATTAAATCGGCAGCAATCAAACATGAATTACATTTTATAAAATAATAGGTAACGCATTTGTGAACATACATATCAATAAAATAATACACATACAAACTTAAACAATTTCACACAAATTAGTTTTACAAAAAAAATATTTAAACTTCCAAATTAAATATGAAAATTATTTTTAAGAAAAATGTTTAATCACATTAATAAATTCCAAATTAAATTTAAACACTTTTTTAAAAATCTTTTTGAATAAAACTACACACAATCAATAAACATTATAAAATGCAGTGTAATGTAGTGTGGTGTCCTATGAGGTGCAAGTAAATAATCCTATGAGCCATAGAGGAGGTGAGAAACAACCTTTTCCTAAAATGATATACTGAGTCGAATATTGAGTTGCTGTAAACTGCAGTAGAGAGCTTGGCGTTAGACTCACCCTAAATATAGAAAAATCTTATCAAAATTTAAGTCCAACTAGTTGAATGTCTATATAGCTACAGCACGAAAAAAAAACAGGAGTGCTCTATATAGGTACCTTCACCATGGCGTTTATCCTTGGATAAGCATGTCCTCATAAGTTTAAGAGTATTACAAATATTCCATGCCGATTTTAAATCTGTTTTGAACCTTGAGCCTTAAACTTACTTAAAATATGTTGACCTAAATTTTTAGCCCAAAGATTTTAGGGGCAATCGTGGGGGCTTATTTATTCAAGCCTAATGGTGCAACCGACCAACCCAGCGTACATAGCAGGCTTCCTAACCCATCATATATATTTATTTGGACCCATGTATTTAAATGCACGAAGATATAATTAAATCGATTAATAATAATCTCGGATGAGATATTCAATAATACCTACGAGTTATCTACAAGATGATTGAGTTACTTGTACAATTCAATCACTAATTTCTACAACTATAAACTGTAAACCCAGACTCGGGGCAAAGGGATGTAATTCGAGGATTTAAGAGACACTATAATAAAACGGTAACCTTTCTGTGGACGTAGGCAACTTATCGAACCATATATATCATTGTTATGTATGTGTGATATTTGCTTTATACACTTATAATTATTTTCGTGGATCTCTATTGTGATATTTCTTGCACTCACAAGTATCATAATCATATGGTGTGGCAACTATATTAACTTGTTCGAATGTATCCTCCGTGTTAAGAGAATATGCTTGCCAAATTGCTGATTGGCATGAGAAATTATATAGAAAATAATATTCAGGATGGTAGTGAATGGACCCATCCTCATTGGTAACCCACCTTACACTCAGAATTTTGTTTGTTTCATTATTTCCATTCAAGTTGATGTGATTGAATTTCATGTTTAATATTGTTATCTCATCTATAGGTTGCGGTGGAGGGTGTAATAACTTACGAACAAGTGCAACCACTGACCAATGCTCCCTGAAAACCTCATACTGAAACTTTTCGAAAAGGGTGTTATTGAAAAATAACCACCTTGAGGAATGATATATTTTATGGGTGAAGACAAGGGGCATGTTGTAAGTGTTGAACAAATACCATATATAACAAAAAAAAAACTTTTGACTAGGGCATTAATGCATAAAAGCACACGGGTGTGTGCCATGGGAAACTAGTGCTTGGCCACTTGTACAAGCAACAACAATGCGAATTATCACATCTCAACCAATGCTCGAACCATTGGATTGTGCGTTGTTGCCTTGAAGTTAATGTTCTATCTAGGATTTTATCCCTAATATTAGCAATCAGAATTAATATGAAATCTAGAATAGTTATTTGTGTAATGAAAAAGCAAAGAGATTGTATGTATAGTATTATGAAATTATAGCCACCATCGATTACTAATTGGTCGTCATTACCTTATTTTTAGGTCAAGGCGATTAATAGCATGCAGGTTAAAATTTCTTACCTGCCAATTCATTTCGAGTTTAGGGTGTTCAAACATATGAAATCTAAATTGTTCAAGATTTCTTACCTGTCAATTCATTTCGAGTTTAGGGCATTTCCAATGTGGTATGCAACAAATGATCGTGTTAACAATAACCTCTTTAGTAAATTATGCAATGAAGTGTTTAGTGAGGATTGTCATAATGTGGCTAGAGGTCTTACTGACACTTATGTTGTAAATAATCGTGATGCACTGTCAAACTTAATTATGAATCGAGTGCACCACATCTTGAATGCTTTTTGATTGAGAATGAAAGAAACATTATTGGAAGGGCTGGTGTACTAAACTGACGTGGCTAGCTATAAATTAATATTATAAGTTAATGTTTCAACAATTATATTGTGTCATTTTCTTTATTTTATTTTTTATTGCACTTAGTTAATTGAATTAAATATTTTCATATTTTTAAAATATAATTGCAAATGTTATACGAATTCATTACTGTAATCTCATCACATTACATCATTTATAAAATAAATGTACTTATAATACAATTAAGATAAAAAAAAATGATCAATGTCCAAAAAGCTAAACAAAAAACAACAAATACAATCAAAAGTCTATGTACCACATGGGGA
Source organism: Sambucus nigra (assembly GCA_949130495.1). NCBI lineage: Eukaryota > Viridiplantae > Streptophyta > Magnoliopsida > Dipsacales > Adoxaceae > Sambucus > Sambucus nigra. Next base: position 37,505,733 of record OX422211.1, read on the forward strand.
CAATCTATGCACACATTTTGGTCTCATTTAAATCTTTAATCTCCGACATAAACCTATAAAATTTTCGTACTTATGGTGTATTGACTGCACGCTGTACAAATTTCTTCAAGCCACTTTCATGAAAATTTTCACAAAATTTACTCCGAACATAGCGTAAGCAATACCTGTACCTCAAGTTCTCCCCTTTCCACCACCTATACATGTGTTATTGTTCACAATAACCTTTATTCCTACACGTCGGTCTGAAATCAAATAGATTTATTGCTTTCTTATAATGATCAGAGTCTTAACAAGGTATCCGTAGATGTTCTCCCAATACCTTTTTGGGTAATACTAAGGAAACCCTTTTTTTTGGGTTCAGTTTCGTGTCAAACACACATTGGGTGGTGTTTTTTAGTTGACGTTGTAAAAAAAAAAAAGCCTCCCTAGTTGGCTATCAATGGACCAGATCTGGACACGGACCCGATTTGAATCCGATCCATTTATCCGAATCTAGATCATATTTCAAAATTCGATTACCCAATAGCCCATTTACCTGATTATTAAATGGATTGGATATGGATATAGTCTAATCCGATCTGTTAAGGACCCGATTCGATTAAATATAATATATACTATAAATTATATATATATATATATATATATATATATATACATGCCGGCTCTAATGCGGACGCAACTTGCGAATTTAACTTGCGGATGGATTTTTGTGTATTTTTTAAAAATAGCAAAAAATCAAATTTCAACTTGATTTTTTTCTGAGGTGTTTAAACATTTCAGGAGACCCTTGTAAAAACAATCAGCCCTAAATGAATTTATTTACTATTTTTAAAAAATCGGTCAAACATAAGTCAGTTTTTAAGAGCTTTAAAAACTGACATATGTTTGGACAATTTTCTAAAAATAGCAAAATAATTCATTTTGAGTTGGTTTTTTTATGTGAGTCCCTTGACATGTGTTTAAATAACACAAAAAATAAAGTCGAAAAAAGTTCTTTTGCCATTTTTAAAAAATACGAAAAAATCCGTCTACAAGTGAAACCCGCAAGTTACGTCCGCATTTGAGCCGTCCTGTATATATATATAAGTAATATATGTTTTGTTCATACTAATCATATACAATAATACATTACAAAATATTAGTCTAAAATTAAAAATAAAAGAAGGAGGATAAAATTAAAATAAATATAAAATAAATGTATGCATCTGGCGAGATCCAGAATCAAACTCGATTCGATCCGATCCGATATGAATTCGGATCCAATATTATAGATTCGATTAACACCCGATTCGAATCCGATTACATATTAAATGAATCAAAATCACTCGATCCGGTTTGAATCTAACTCGGTGAGAGGCTACCCCCAACATTCGTGTGATATTTTTAAAATTTCTATTTTAGGAAGGCTTTGAGGACCAAATTGTTTTGTTGTTAGTGGAGGTTAGTAGAGTAGATGAGGACCGTGTAGTTTTTTCTTAAAAGACACATCTTTTCCTTTTGTCCTACTTCATATTCTGAAGAGATTTTACCAGGCTAGTGTTTGTGTTCACTTTTTATTTAATGGAAAAGAAAAATTTAGGGTTTGTGCAATAAGTGCCGGAGGTTACTTAGCATCATGGACGGTCAAGCTTCTATTATCTAAGGGCTATATAGTTCACTGCACCGTTAGAGATCCTCGTTAGTCCTCGTCCCTATAATTATCTCACTCAATCTTATATTTAATTAATGGATAACAAGTATTTAGTTTTAATTTTAAAATTTCATTTGTATTAACTTCCGCAGTTACAAGGCGGTAGATGATGATTTTGAATGATCAAAGGACTTAATACAATTTAAAAAATACACGGGAGGGGAGTATAACAAATCTGAAATTTGAATCTGAAAAATCGTTTTATTTTTATGTCTGAATGTACATCTGAATGAATATATGTATATAAATTGATTAAAATTTAAGAAGTTGGGTGGACCACAATTTTCTGCATACATTTGGCACCTGTTCAACATTTCTTACCTGCCAGTGCATTTCAAGTCTATGGCGTTTCTAATGTGGGATGCAACAAATGGTGGTGTCAACAACAACCTTTTATGTAAATAATAAATATAATGAAGTGTTTGGTGAGGATTAAATAATCATGGTGCATCCGAGATTAACATTATTGTCTAACTTAATTCTGCATCGAGTGCACCCCATTTTGAATGTTTTTTTGATTGAAAATGAAAGAAATGTTATTGGAAGGGATGGTGTACTGAACCGACATTGCTAGCTGTAATTTAATGTTCTAAATTAATATTTCAAGCAATTACATTGCATCCTTTTCTTTATTTATTTTTTGTTGCACGTGGTTAATTGAATTAAATATTTTCAAAATTTTAATATATAATTGCAAAAACTATTCGAATTCATTAATGCAATTTCATCACATCACATCACATCATTTATAAAATAATTGTATGGGTACTACAACTAAGGTAAGAAAATAATCGATGTCTAAAAAGTCAAACAAAAAACAACAAATACAATCAAAAGTCTATGTCCCATGTGGGGATCCACACACACATTTTGGCCTCGTTTAAATCTTTAATCTCTGACATGAACTTATCAAATTTCTGTACTTGTGGTATACTTTCCGCGTGCCATATCAATTTCTTCAAAGCCACTTTCATGAAAATTTTCACAAAAGTTACCGCGAACATGGTGTAGGCAATACCTATACTTCCCGTACTCCCCTTTCCACTACCCATACAAATATTATTATTCACAATAATCTTTATTTCTGCATGTCGGATCTAATGACATGTTAAACACGCATTTAAGGTCCGATTAACAATTCAATTCCAAGTTACAAAAATAAAATCAAAAGATCAATTTTAAGTCCCGGACTTTAATTCAATTCCAAACCGCGAAATTGAGTTGCTAAACGCGCTCGGCGCTTTAAAAAAGTCTCCCGAGGGAAGCGTTGTGGACCAAATGAAAAATAATTTTTCTCCTTTTTTCCTACTTCATATTTCACCACGATAGTCCATTGCAAAAGAGATATTAACAGGCTAGTGTTAGTGTTGACTTTTTATGTAATGGCAACGGAAAAAGTTAGGGTTTGTGTAACAGGTGCTGGAGGTTACTTAGCATCATGGACGGTCAAGCTTCTATTATCTAAGGGCTACATAGTTCACGGCACCGTTAGAGATCCTCGTTAGTCCTCGTCCTTAAAATTATCTCACTCAATCTTATATTTAATTAATGGATAATTAGGTTGCGTTTCTTTTTTCATCTGAATCTTTAGATTGAATCTGAAATCTGACGACTGAATCTGAAATCTGAATCTGACAAATATGTTTGTTTTTATGTCTGAATGTAATTCCGAATGAATGAATGTATTTAGACTCGGACTGAATCTGAAGTTTGAAATCTGAATATGACAAATATGTTTGTTTAGACTCGGACTGAATCTGAATCTGACAAATATGTTTGTTTTTATGTCTGAATGTACTTCTGAATGACATTCAGAGTTCAGATTCAGATGTAATTCTAAGGTTGCGTTTGTTTTTTTATCTGAATTTGAAGTCTGAAATCTGAAGACTGAATCTGAAGTCTGAAATTTGAATCTGAAAAATGTGTTTGTTTTTACGTCTCAATATACTTCTGAATGAATGTATTTAGACTTCAGATTCAGACTTCAGATTCAGACTTCAGACCTAACTCTACCTCTTAATCATTAAGAGGCAAATATGACCGTTAACCTCTTAATCATTTAAAAAAATAAACATTTTTTGATACCTCTTAAGTCTGAATGATTCAGATTCAGACTTAAGAGGTAAAAACAAACGACCCCTAAATATAGCAGTTCGCCTCTTAATCATTTAAAAAACAAAAACTCACTTGTGTCCGAATGATTCAGATTCAGACTTAAGAGGTAAAAACAAACAGCACCCTAGTACATAGTTTTAATTTTAGATTATGTAATTTTATGACTTAAAATAATATTGATTATGGATATAGGACAACAAACATTTTGTTTCCATTTTTAGTCCCTATTTTCAAATTAAAGGGACACGTGGCATGCTGTGATTGGTTGACGTTTTATGAATATGGGTCCGCGCCAGCGGCTTTATTCAAAAATAGTGACTAAAACCATAAATAAAATGTTTGTTGTCCTATTTTCAAAATACATATTACAATAGGTCATAAATTTACAAAGTTCCTTTCAATTTTAAAAGTTCATTTGTATTCGCTCCTGCGGTTACAAGGCCATTATTGATGATTTTGAATGATTATGGAACTTAATATAATTTAAAAAGTATACGGAAGGGGAGTATAACAAAACTTTGAAAATGAGAGTAAATCCAAAAAACTATTTAATTTAATGTGTTGTTTATGCGTTTTATTTGTTTCAATTGTAGCTGTTATGTTAAGTTGCGCTTATTTTTTCATCTGAAATCTGAAAAATAGGTTTGTTTTTGTGTCCGAATGTATTTAGACTGATTCAGATTTTAGATGTAACTCTACTTTTTAATTATTCAGTAGTTGTTAACCTCTTAATCATTTAAAAAATTAAATACTATTTGCTTATTTTTAGAGGTACCAAATAGTGTTTGTTTTTTTAAATGATTAAGAGGCTAACGATTATTTTTGTCTCTGAATGATTAAGAGGTTGAAGTCAGACATAAAAACAAACATATTTTTCAAATTCAAATTTCAGATTTAGACTTTATATTTAGATTATGACTTTAGCGTGTAGAATTTTGTCAGGCTATTATTATTATTTTTTTTGTGTGTGAGGATTTGTTTGATTACGAAGTTGGAAAATAATTGAAAAATAGTTCATTATTATGAGAAGTTGCAAAATGAGTGGAAAAAGATGGGGGATGATTTTGGTTATTTTTGGAATTTTTCATGGAAATCAATTGTTTGAGGGGAGGTACGAAATGTTTCCGTAGAAAGTGATAAACATGGAGCAATTTTAATATTTAAACAACTGTTTGCATAGGGTTTATTTGAAATCAAGCACTACAAAAAATTTAAAAATGAACCAAAACAAATATTTTTTGGAAAACAAATCAACGCCAATCAAACGGACCCTTAATGTATTGATTATAAGTTATAACTGTGTAGAAAGATGGAAAATAATGGGTTTATTCAAGCTAAACCAATTCAAATTTGATCTTTAGGGAGGTAAGAATAAGGGTTTATTTGATAGGCAACATTGTCATGGCAAATGATTGGGAGAATTCTCCACTCACAAAGAATGTTCAAGTTAAAGCATGAAAATGTGCATTTTCAACTTTTATTTTCTTACCTAAATCCCAAAGAAAATTTTCATTGTTTAGGCCTATTTAAACCAACTTTTCACGGTCCTTTTACACAATCGCAGTAAAACACATGATTGAGCAGTTTTTAGCAAGGCAAAAATTTCTTCGGAGAAATTTGACTTGGAATAAATTTCATTTCCCATTTTTTCTTACAAATACGGTAAAATTTTTTGGAAAATGCAATTTTCATGCTTTTAAATGCTGTATCCATTTTTTTTGCAATCAAAGGCACAAAAAGTTGGGAAACACACCCTTTTTATGCTTTAACAAGTTATACATTCTGGATGGATTGGAGTTTTAAACAAACCAAAAGTTAGACAAATGGCATGTTCCACATTTCTACAGAAAAATGTTGGTAAATTGGTAATCAAACACAACATTTCTGCAAGTTTATGTGTAAAAATTGTACCTAAGCCTAGCCTAGAGTTACAATTTTTTGAATGCTAAGTAAAGAGTTTTTATAAAACTACATTTAACTTATGACAATCCCTATTTTTTAGGTGCTAATCCTAATTTAGTTACACCCTTTCCGTGATTTACAAATTAAAAAAATTTCTCCCCTGACCACAAAATAGTATCTGTTTTTTTAAATAGCTGGATGCTTATTTTTTACACTCAACTAATTATAACAACCTCTTCTTCTACGGATATTTCCTCGGAAACATAATTTCATATTGTCTATTGGAGAAGAATCCTGTGAATCCGAGTAGGAACTCTTTGTGGAAATGGAGAAGTTAAATGCTGTTTATGGCCAGTGGCTGCCCCATGGGGAAAGGGGATATAATATGATTGTCAAAATTAGGATTAATATTAAGAGATACTTTAGGTATTAGAATATTGTTAGGAAATTATTATGTTTTAGTTATTTACCTTGCCTGCAAATAAATGTATCTCATCCTTGTTGTAATCATTTATCAGTAATATTATTTTTATGAATGAGAATAAGAGATAAAACCTTGATGTCTTATGTGCATAATTGTGTGAGTATATACCGTGCATCAATATAGACACACTTTTAAATGAATTTGAGGCATCTCACGGCTTTTATCAGATAGCGAAAATGGGGACATTACATTCATTTAGATTATTTTATGTACATAACTCCTTTTCTTTCTTGTTTAAAGCTTCAATTTTTCTATTCTCATTGGCTCGGATGGCGATGATCTCACAACTTTTTGTTCTTTATGTTTTTGGAGTCAAATAGAGAAGCACTAATTTTTTAGCTGAAACATATTGAAAGGCTTCTTGTAAATTTATCATTTTTATTGTGCAGGAGATGATAAGTATGCTCATTTGAAGACACTCGAAAAAGCATCTGAGAACCTGAAACTTTTCAAGGCAGACCTGCTCGATTACAGCTCTCTCTATGAAGCCATCACAGGATGCGAGGGTGTATTCCATGTTGCCTGTCCTGTTCCCCCGGGCACCGTACCAAATCCCGAGGCAAGATGCATAGCTCATGATTTTAGCTTGTCCTTTGGAATCACATGTACGAATAATCATAGTATTTGATTGGTTATAAACCTACTTATGAAGCAGTGGAGGAACCAGGATTTTGGGGTGGGGGTAAATTATCTCCAGTTTTTCAATCTAATATTTTCACAAACCTAATGCTAAGTTAATTATAGATTAACAATAATTTTGCCCAAAAAATCAGTAACGCCAAGAAAAATCTAAATTAATTGAACAGAGATTTTGTAATTTTACATATTTTTGTATAGACTATTGAATGAAAATTTGATTATTATCGTGTAATTATTTGTGCACAAATAATAAGAAGCAAAGAATTTTCTACAAAAAATGAACTAAAAAGGGCATTAATACACAGATAACGAAATTAAGACAAATTAACTATACAAAATTTAATGGGCATTTGGTGTTTGGCTTCCCATTATTTCTTTGATACTGACATTAGCTCCAACTTCTCACTTATTGGGATTTAACACCCAAAATGACTTTTATTGGCACTTTTAAGACTTCTTGCGATGATTTTTTTGGCCATATCCCAAGAAATGATAGTGTTGGATGTCGAAGTCAACATCAAAAGAAGGTTGGTGTCAAACCCCAAATCACCCTAAATATTTTGAAAATGTTCAGCTCCCCCACCCCCCTCTTTCTCCCTTCCCTCATCTCCTGGCCCCGTGCGCGTCGCCCTAATTTGGAGTATTCCTAGTTACCCTCAGCGAAACAACTAATAAGGATGTATGTGCAAACTTTTGAAAAAATTAATCAAAGGACCATCGACTTTCATGCACTTGCTATCTTAAGTGTGTATGTGGTTGAAAGTTGTAACGTAGGTGATGCAGAACAAATGGATACAAATTTGGAAGAAATAGGATATTTTTATATTGGAGGTTTTGGAGAAAGGTCCAAGCTAACTCAAAGTGTATAAAAATAAGACACTCCACATAATTTTATAAATTTAGTCCATGTACTAAAAACACCATGAAAAATGACCAATATGCCATTTGATAACTCCTAAAAAAAAAATCCATCAAATTTTTAAAAGTCCATAACTTCGAATCTACAAATCCAAAATTCACAAAATTTATATATTTGAAATCTACTCGTCGAGATCTATCCAACAACACCCATATTTGATATTTTTTGACAAAAAAATCGAAACCGATAAATTTACTATTTCACTAAAACCTCAATTTTTTCAGGCAAAAACTCCATTTTTTCCCGCGAACACTATTTTTTTCGGCAAAAAACCTTCTTCTCCGGCGCTAGCAATGGTGCCGCTGGTGCGGACCAAAAAAATTAAAGAAATAGACGAAGAGAGAGTGAAACGAGGAGAGAGAAACAATTCGGCGAGGATTCCGGCGGTCTCCGGCAAGGATTTCGGCGTTCCGAAAAGGATTCCAGTGGGTAGGGTGGGGTGGCGGTGGGGTTATGTGTTTATTTTTAGAATGAGTTTTAAATGAGTATGACTAAGGGTATATATAAATACCCCTTTAACTAAAACAAATGAAATTACTTGTTTAGTGTAATTCTAACTCTAAAGGGATTACACAACTAAATGTTATTGTACTACAGGAACTAGATTTATAAACCTGAAAATCACTGTCCTAAAAATACAGATATAGGAAGGAACATGACCTTGACCTTAATTCTCTATTTTATATTTGGATATTCATTTATTTGTATGTGCGGATAATTGTTTAATATGTAATTAAATTAGAGATTGTTAAGATATTTATTGGTAGTTATCCGTAGTTATATTCCCTTATCCCTTATTAGGATTGTTAGTCTATAAATAAATATAGACACTTTTTGGATTGATTATTTATTGTTGAATATTGAAATTAGTTGTTTAAGCTTTAGTTTTCTTTAGCAGTTTAGTTTCTTGTTCTTGGTACTACACCAGTAGGCTTCTCAAATGCTGAGAAGATGTTTCCCTCAAGAAGAACATCTACCTAATTGTAACTTATGCATTATCTGTTGCATACGGGGGTGCAAGTCTAATTAATGAACATGTAGGGAGGAAAGTCTAAATACCCAATCATTTCAGGGGTTAAAGTAACAAAAAACCCTATTTTAAAGTAGAGTTGAATTTTGCCGAGTTGTGTCTAATCTGCATATTCTCTCTCCCGTTGAAGTTTAACATGTCATTGAGCGAATTATTTGTCTAACGGTATCTAACAATAGCTATGATGCAGGTAGAACTAATTGAGCCTGCTGTAAAAGGTACTCTTAATGTACTCAAGGCATGTTCTGAAGCAAAAGTCAAGCGAGTGGTATATGTATCCTCTGGAGCTGCTGTTACATTGAACCCTAACTGGCCTAAGGGGCAATTGAAGGATGAGACTTGTTGGTCCGACAAGGAATACTGCAGAGCAACTAATGTAATCATCTAAACTCATTTAGCTGTTTTGTAACTGTGATACATATGTTTGTGTGATATGATTGTTTATAAAATATGTCCATAGATACTCTGGAGGATAGTTTTGCAAGCATTTGGTGTTTGATTTTTCCAAATTGCGATTTTTTTGCCCCCCCCCGTCTCGTGGACGTTAGAATATTATTTTCAATTTCTAATTCCCCCCCCCCCCCAACACACCAAAAAAAAAAAACGGATATTCTAATTTCCATTTTTTCTTCTGATTTTAGATATTTCCAAAAATCTAGATTTTCTGAGAACATCGAAAACAGCAGATTTTATTGTTTTGTTCAATTTCCGATCTGATCCGGCTGATAATTAGCCCTAGCAAGAATATTTCCATCTTTACTGTGATTGACTGATCATCTGTTTGTACAGAACTGGTATTGTCTTTCCAAAACAGAAGCAGAGAGTGAGGCTTTGGAGTTCGGAAAAAGAATCGGGCTTGACGTTGTTAGTGTGTGTCCAACCCTTATTTTTGGCCCAATGCTGCAGAGCACAATGAATGCAAGTAGTTTGGCTCTTGTTAAGCTATTGAAAGGTATTTGTATCATAGTTATGTCCTATTGTATTTTCTTGGTTGCTGGTAGAGGCACCTCTAATTCTTACTTAGGTACATGTATTTTACATTTTATTAAAAAAAAATTATTGAGAATTTTTGACTTCGTACTATGTTTTCAAGATTCTCGTTGATTGACTGATCGCTCATTGTGTTTTAACAGTCAGCCAAAATCTAATGATTGAGATTCAGTGGGTGGGTGCAAACTCAAAAATATTACAAGATGGGGTTGGTTTCAAATTATTATGCAAAACATTAGTGAAAACTTAAAAGTGGTTACGAGGCGTTTTCCCCCGATGAGTGGAGGCTATAGCCTACTAGGCGGAATGAGGCTGTAGCCTCAATTTGGAAAATAAACAATCCAAAAAAATTACAAAAATAGTAATCTATCATCACAACCATCATAACAAAGATGCACAATCAAAGTCAATAAACAAAAGTCAACAACATATAAATAGTGCATCTTCATCTCAAATCATAATAAAACTGAAAGTGTTATCACAGTCGAAGTGGTAACTCTTATTAATGAACTGTTGATATTGGGAGATACTGTAGCAACAGTAATGTGCATTGAGTGCGGGAGTCGAGAGGCCTTTACTGACATGAGTGACGCCAAATGAGAAAAATAAAAGAGGACTTTCGTGTCAAGTCTCTCTAATCAATATCTCATTAAATGGAAGAATGCCTCAAATGAAGCTACATATGGGTATTTATAGGAGGAAAGTAGTTTAGGCCCCAAGCTAAAGAAGTAATTACAATCATGTCCCTATTAGCCTCTTCTACTTCTTTCCTATAATACCAAACAAACAACTAATAAAAGAAAATACATCATATAAAGGAAATAAAAGAAAATAAGAAAAAAATACCATGAAATCCTAAAATGACAAATATCCCAAATTCTTCATTCACATTATTCTCTCCGCCTTCGAATAAGTTCGTCCTCGAACTTTAAAATTGAGGTCGAATGCAAAAATTCCCAAATTGTGCGGAAGAGAGGCAAAAATTGTGTGGCCAAAATGTAATTTGCTAAAAATTTTAACGAAGATTCTTCAATTCTTGCGGCATTCGTTATCTTCTTCCTCATGCTGCTCGTGTCCATAAAAAAAAATATCTAAATATGTACCACCTGGATAAAAAACATAGTTTTGGATGCCAAACCAGTGGCGAATCTAGGATTTTAGTCCAACTCGGGCGAAATCGATTCAATTTTTTTGTAATGACACTAATAAATAATCAACTCATAAAAACCAACAACCGATAAAACATAAATACTTAATATGCCAAAATTTCATATCAATTGATCAGTACATAACCAGAAATTGCAAATACAAAGAGATTGTTTACAATATTCCCCTACGTGGCTTTATATTTTGAAAATATTGAATGATATCTTCCGTATCAACATTTTTGAAAATATTTTGTTCAATGTACGTCACCAAGCAATCATTTGTAAAATCATCTCCCATTCGGTTACGTAATGTACTCTTAACGATTTTCATTGCGGAAAATGCTCTTTCCACGCTTGCAGTTGCAACTGGCAATGTGAAGGCAAGTTTATAAGCAAGTACACTAATGGAAATAACCGATCCCTCTGCGTCTCAACCCTTTTTTGAGCAAGAGCACCAATCCCTTTCAAATCTTTGAATTCATCATTATCATGCACGATATATATATATATATAATTTTCGAGTTGTTCCCCAATGACTGTGAGTTCAATCGGATCAAAATCATTCGGATAAAACTCAACAAATCGAACTAATCTTGCCGCATCAAATTTGGAGAAGTTCATACTTGGATCAAGACATGCCATACATAAAAGTAATTCACCTCATTAAACCGATGGTTCAACTCCTGAAGTTGCATATCTATCACCGAATAGAACAATTCAACATGATAGTGATGAAGATTTGTCCTCTCTTCGACATTTCGACGTTATCTTCCACCGGTCACAAAACAATCCGCCATATTTATGATTTCAATGTCATGCGTACTACAAAATGAATAGACTACTTTCAACAATTGTTCCCATCCATGCTCCCTCATTTTTTGTAAATGCATTTTAGCTATTCTAACAAGATCCATTGCATTCACAATATCTTGATTCCTCCGTTGTAGTGATTGCGACAAGTCATTGGTAATCCCCAAAATTACTTTCATTAACTGCAATTTAAAAACAAAATCAAAGCACTGCAAATAGCTAATCATATCATATGCTTCTATTCTCTGAGTACCTACATCACCATCAACTTGAACCACTCAAGAACACCAATCACAGAAGAGAACAAATGATTTAAACTCAAAAGTGTACCATAATGTGAACCCCGCCTCATGTCCCCTGCCCATGTGAATGCTTCTTCTTGATTTAAACCACGACCCATCTCCCGATCACCATTGTATATTCCTTCAAGTATATCATCATATTGTTTCATCCGAAATATATCTCTACACTTGCAAGATGCTCCAACAACATTAGACAAAATTGGAACTTTGAGAAAGAAAGAACCAATTGCGTTATGATTGTTTGCGACCGCTACCAATGCCAACTGTAGCGGATGAGCAAAACAATGAACGTAATAAGCAGAACTGTTTTCCCTTAGAATCAAACTCTTCAACCCATTGAACTCCCCTTTCATGTTGCTCGCCCCATCATAACCTTGCCCACGAATACTTGACATACTCGACCCATGTTTCAAGAGAAGTGACTCAAGGCTTGCCTTTAGTGTTAAAGATGTAGTGTCAAGAACATGTACAATGCCAAGAAAACGTTCAACCACATAGCCTTTTTTGTTCACATAACGTAAAGTCACAACCAGTTGCTCCTTCACAGAGATGTCACGGGACTGTCAGCTAGTATGGAGAATACCTCATCCCCAATATCGTTAATTATGACTTTAGTGGTCAAATAGGTGGCGGCATTAATGAGCTCATTCTGAATTGATGGAGCTATCATTTGGTGGTTTTCGGGGGCATTTTACAAGACAACTTTGTTTATAGCTTCATTTTGGTCGGCAAGGAACTGTAAAAGTTGCAGAAAATTACCCCGGTTAGATGACCCCACAGATCATCATGCCCTCGCATCGCCAAACCTTGGCGTAACAAGTACTTGAGGCAATCCAACGATGCAGTCAGACGAATACGATAATCAACTCTTGTCTTTTCGGAATGGTTAGACAAAGACACTTCGATGTGTTGATCTTGTTTCATCAAGCCATCACAAGCATTCATGCATTTGTTATGAATACCTAAGTGGGGACCAACATGATCTTTAAACATATGTTTCTTTTTCCAATTAGAAAAGCCTCCACTAACAAACACACCACCACCCCCATCCCTCCCCCCCCCCCCCTCCCCCCCCTGTATTTGGTTGGAGCAAATAGCAAAATAAACAAAACGTAGCCTCCTTCGCCACACTATATTGTAGCCATCTCCCAAACTCCTCAAACCATGACGGAATAAATCTACATCCATCATTTCCAACTTGTATCCATGGAAAATTATGATTTTTTGGCTGATAAGGGGCCCCTAGTAAGATAGGCTCGACGAACTAACTCCATTTGTCTAGAATCACCATATTCCGATATAGATTTCCTCAAACCGGGATCTGATGGTAGTTCATCCAAATTAACCCCAATATTTGGCGAGTGTTGAGATTGTGCGGTTTGTGCCACAATTTGGGGTAGATTGTCGGACTCCGCATTAGGAGTGGGAGATGATTGAAACAGACACAAACAAATATACACAAAATAAATAAATGATGAAATATACCTGGTCTGGTGGAGGAGATAGGAGGGGGCGGGTGGAGCGGAGCCTCGGAGGAGAGAGCAGCAGCGGGTGGAGAGGAGAGAGAGCAGGGCAGCGGGTGGAGTCTGCGCAGGGCAGGGCTGGGCTGGAAGCACAGGCGGTGGAGAATAGGGTGGTGAGCGGCGGAGGCAGTGGAGTCTGGGCTGGAGAATAGGGTGAGAGAGAGAGCGGCGGTGGAGTGTTTAGAAAATAGTTTTTTTACCTTTGGTACGAGAGAAGAGAGAGTAATAGAATTAATTTTTTTTTTTCGTTTATTACAGATTTTCCCCGGTTTAATTTTTTACACAAAAAACCCTAAATTTAAAAAAAAAAAAAATGAACTGGGACGGCCGCCCCGCTTCGTCCTGGGGTGGATCCGCCCCTGTGCCAAACCCTAGTTCTTGCACATGTTGGAGGTTCCACCTAGGGCAGAAGATTGATTGGCTAACATAAGAGAGGTTTGGGTCAACATGGGTTGAAATGGGATTGAATTTGTGAGAGAAGGGTTCCTGATTGGTTCTTGATAATTTTTTACGGTGAAGGTGTGTTGGTTTAGGGTTTCTAATGTGGGTATTATACGTGTTAGAGTGGATCCACACACGAGAGGGTACATGGTAGAGTTAGGGTTTGTATTTAGAGGTTCTTAATTAAAAGGTGGAAAAAACTATAATGATTTTAGTTCAAAATTTTGATCGTCGGTCATCACGTGGGAGGTCCGGTCATGGGATTGAAGGCGGGGGCACTAACCGAAGGTTTGCACCACTGTTACGGTGTTATTTAATGCTGGAACTGGGTTGGCCCGTGGAATCAATGCCTGCGAGGGGCTGGAGCCAGAGATCGGAGGTCGGCAGGTCAGAATAGTAGCGTCTGTGTCTTCTTCGGTCACTATTGGGGTGGTCCGACCCGGGGAAGATGTTGTACATCTTGGATTTGTGGGTTCTTGCACGGAGACAACAATTTCCAGCGCCGGAATTGGAGTGGTGTTCTGAATGGGAGGTCGGTTGGGACTGTTTGATGCCGGAAAGAGGTCGGAATGCCTGATTGGTGTCAACTGACCTTCATTAAGGCAAGTGAGCTGCCTCGGGCCTCGGTGTGGAGCAGTTGATGCGCTGGTTGCTGTTGGAGATTGATTGCAACCCATTGGATGGGTTTCGAGATGCTGTTGGCTTTTTAAATGGTATCCCGTGGATTGGGAAGGGCGTCCAATCAACGTGTGGGTATTTTGCCTTGGATCCGTGACATTTTGGGTTAGGGATAGCCCAGAAGGGATCAACGGTGCTTGTCGGTGGGTTTTCGGGCAGAATCGATCCTTCGGATATTGATTTGGGGTCGTCCGGACAGTGCCACCTTCTTTGGCCTCCTCGGGTGGGGTAGACGGTGCTTTTTGATGTTGGTGATGAGTGAAATAGGGTTAGGGTTTTGATTTTTTTGGGGTAGAGGTGTAAAATGGGTTGCGGAAGCGTGGGTGAGATTATTTTGGTGGTTAGGGTTAATATTGGTGGATGGCTCGAGGTGTCTTTGGGGGTGGTGGCGGGGATAGGTCAAACTTTGGAGGAGGTGAGGGTCGTGATGCAAGGTGGTAGGGTGGATTGTTGGTGGAGGAATACGCGCGTCGATTTCACCCGTTCGGGACACGCCAAATGTGAAAAATAAAAGAAGACTCTCGTCTCCACTCTTTTGAATCAATATCTCATAAAATGGAAGAATATCTCAAATGAAGCTACATATGGGTATTTATAGGAGGAAGGTAGCTTAGGCTCCAATCTAAAGAAGTAATTACAATTATGTTCCTATCAGCCTTTGCTACTTCTTGCGTATAATACCAAACAAACAACTAATAAAAGAAAATACATCAAATAAAGGAAATAAAAGAAAATAACAAAAAATACAATAAAATTCTAAAATGACAAAAATATCCCCAATTCTTCATTCACATCATTTACCTAGTTGGGCTTAATGCGTCACCGGTTTAGAAGCCACCCCCCACCCTTGTTGCATGTAACACCCCGTATTTTTGGGAATACTTAAATTACACGTGTCATAGTAATTTAATTAAATTGAAAAATAAAGTGAAGTAAATAAATATTAATTAGCAAGAAATGGATTAATATTTATGTGTTATTATATTTACTTGTGTGATGAGTAAATGAAATTATATTATTTTATATTACGTCGTAAGTGGATAAAAACGACGGGTCGATAGGATCTTATTCGGGACACGCGTGTGGGGTTGTGTTGGGAATAAGATGATAAATTAATGATAGGTGACTCGGATGGTGATTTCGAGTGCACGGATGATCCGAGATGGGTCGAGATTATCAGAATTAGATACTGAGGGCATGTAATTATGTTTCGGGGACTTTTTTAGCTATACGGGACCCGTACGGGGGGATTCAAGTCATTTTAATGTTATTATTTAACCTAATTTCGGGATTAGGGGAAGATAAAAGGGTTTTAGAGAAGGGAGACAACCATATATCATTCTAAATCATCTTAGCTTGAGACAGAGGCAGAAGGAAATGGGGAATTCAAGAGAAAATCCAAGAACACCATGCTAGGAGGGGATTAAACAATTTCGGGGCTTGGATCATTGCGGATTGATGATCTCAAAGAGCAAGATCAGATTTCTACAATTAGAGGCAAGTGTTTAACTTGCTTTGATATTATATGTTATGTTTTGGTTCATATCATGATTGGTGAAAAATTAATATGAACTTTTGGGTGGGATGTACTTGTCAAAATGGGTTTTTGGAAAAAGGATATTATGGATAGTGATTGATGATGGTTCCATATGAAATTGGTGAAACTAAATACTATAAAATAAATAGATTCTCGATAAAGAATTCTGAAATTTATTTGATAATAGAGATGTTCTTGAATTAGAAATCTGAAAATTTGGGTGATAAACATTAAATTAAAGGGTTGATTAATTTTGAATAATTTGATATTAAATTCCATGATTTGGATGGATATTTGATGAATTGATTCAAGGAAACATATACCTTTATGATGGATATTGATGGGGTAGGATTAAATTGTGTAGGGAAGGATTTTGGACTTATATTGGTTGTGAAATTTGGGTGAAAGTTCGTACTAAACATGGAAGCCTTGTCCTGCTCTTTTTCCAGGGGCGAACCTGTTCGCCTCCATAGCCGAACCGGTTCGCCCCCATAGCCGAACCGGTTCGGCTGCCCTGCCCTGCTCAGCCCAGGTTAGGCGTTTTGATGTATTATTGATTCGGTTGGGATCCGAGTTGTTTTGGAAGGTTCGCAGAGGGTGTTTGTTTAGGACTTCTGGTATTTTTAGAATATAGTATTACCTTGAGGTTAGTGGGAATAAAACTGGGGTTGGGATTTAGGAGTGTTTAAGATGAACGACACTCGAAAATATATTAATGGATTCGAATAGGAATTTTGGATGGAATTAGGATACGGGTTGAATTGAGATAGGCTTAGTGTCCAGAATAAAGGATAATCGTGATATATAAATAAGTTAATACTTATGAATATGGGATTCAAATTTGGACTTGGAGAATATAGGCTAGTGCTACGAGTGATATGCACGGTTAGCCAATTATTGTATATATATGGGTATGAAAACAATATATATATATATATATATATATATATATATATATATATATATATATATATATATATATATATATGTTTGATTAAATCTGTGTGCATGATATATTTATGTGAAACACACATCCTTGCTGATATGTTATTGGTGGAGGTTGCGCGCTGTGGGCGATCTCTCCTTGTGAATCTCAGTAGGTGTAGTATTGGTCCCCTGGGTCATAGGTCTGTTACATGACCACCCTGTGTGAGTTTAGAGTCTGGTGGGGGTAATGTGATATGGTAATGGCCCACAGATGTATGACTATGACAGCCGTTACATTTATGTTTTGCGTTCGGTGGTGAGATTCCGACCCGGTTGCACAGATAGAGGTATGTATTCTCTGGAGCTTGATAGTATGCTAGTGATACACATACAATAAGTTATTACTATGAGGGATTGAGGTTATACATATATAGTGAGTGGTATATATGTATATATACTTGATGTGATATGAAGATACGTATATAAATGTGAAGAAAAATATATACGGGTATATGACACTAATGTGTGAATATTAAATTAATAACTAGTGAAGTTATGTTAAATGAATTGATAAGATTATAAATGAGATTTATAATGAATAAGCATATGCTAAAACTTAGTGTGAATTCCAAGTTAAATTAAAGTATACGTGGGGCATATGGCAGTGTATGGGATTAAGATGAGAGTGTGACACTAGGGTGTTTAGAATACATGTGTTAGGTGCACACAATAGATGAGGGGCGAAGGGTATCTCATGGGAGTGTGACACCAGCTTAAATATGAAAGATTGCAAAAATATGAAAGATTGCAAGACATATTTATTAATGTATTTTAAACACTTACAATATATTTTCAAAAGTTTTTGGGCTCTGACCCGTATCAAAACATTTTCAGATTTTTAGGTGTTCAGCCACAGGGACGCTTGGCTTAATCATCCTTCTAGTCAGACGATGCTGCAGCAGTTGTGGATGCTTGCAGGTATTGATTAGACGCTTCTGAGATTTAGATAGTAGATACTTCAGAGCTACTTCGGTATTGTAAACCGATGCTTTTTTTGGTTAGTTGGATTATTTTGAGTTTAGTATTCAGATCTGATTATGTGACTATGGATTAATTATTTATCTGAATGGTTTATATTTTATCCAATTTAAGAAAGATTAAAATTGACACAGGCTTGATAAAATAATAGGTGGCTAGTAAGTAATCAGTTTTCGACAGTGATGCGTGAGCCAAATGAGATTCTTGTTTTATTTTAGTAGAGGGCTGGGCCACCTGTTATTTTAAAAAGTGCGGTGTCACATTGCGCTTGTCAAGTGAGAAGTTATCTTGCATAGTTGGGTAGGGGTCACTCAAGGATGGGCGGTTGGTGGCTGATGTGACATGGAGTAATCTTTGCAAAGGGGTCATATCTCCTTTAAGGTTGGTAATGATGATGTTTGAGATGTACAGTGTGTTTTGAAACTCAAAAGTAAGGATGAGAGAAGGTGTCAAAGGTTCTCAAGGCAGGTTAGAATTTTTTTTTATTTTTAAGAATGGGGTTAAAGGTGGTGCCCTTCCTCTTGTTTTGAGGTGGTGAGCTGTGTTGGCCTAACAAACCTTTACTCTCTATTCTCCAAGCTATGTACCCTTGAAGCAAGCTCCCAAGGGAGATCGAGAAGGCCTTATAATAGTCCTCAAGTTCTTGCCTAATGTGTTGAGTGATGTTGTTAAAGTCAAAGGTCCAGGAAGAACATACATGGCTGTTAAATTTTGAGGATGTAGGCTCTTGTCCGCTGATGTTAGTTTCTCGAGTGGTGTCCTTTCTATCGAGTGATGCCCCTCCTCTCAATTATTACCTTTTTTCTCGAGTGATGCCCATTTTCTCGATTGGTAACCCTTCTCTTGAATGTTTCCCCTTCGCTTGACATGTTGGCACTTCTCTCAATTGGTTCCCCATTCCCTAGATGCTTCAAGGTTTATGCTAGGTGAATATGTGGGGGACTTTGGATTGTGGTTGGTTGGGTCAAGGTGGTGATCTAGTTCTCTTTATGGTTTATACATACCTATAATTGCCCCTTCTCGTGCCTGCAACTCACTATAGCTGTATTCTCGTGTGAAAAATTGAATAGAAAATCCTGTTCTTGGTTTTGAGGCTTGTCTTTTTAAGGTGCATCGTTTTTAATGCCTTCTTTCATGCGCTGGTTTGTTTGCATTTTTTCGGTTGGGTTTTCCAGGTGTCTTGGTTTTATTAGATGATAATGATTTGGTTCAAAAAGGTGGTAAGTTCCCTCTTTGCTAACCTGTACCCTTGTAGCTTGGCATGATTACGTGGATTGCGGTTTCGTGCCCTATGGTTATCCACCGTCATTATAAAAAGGGAGGCTGTGTTATGGAGTTCTTTTACCTTCTTTGTTTCTTTCCCTAAGGTTCCATTATCGTAGTTTCTTGAGAGCTGCGGAAGTTATTCTTGTTTGTTTAGTTTGTTTTTGTGCCGGTCTTTTGTGAATTCGTCTTCTTTTCACGAGCGTTATTATTACCTTTGTATAGATGATGCTACTGGTCCGAACGAGAATAATCTAGACCCAAGGTTGTGTCGGCCGTCGTCGAGAAGGCTGCTCCATGTGTGCCACAATCTGTTTTTTGACAGCGAGTTGATTAGGCATGTATTTAAGAATCGGAAGCATCAGGATGTTTTAGATTAGATTGGATTGACCCGATGCGTGGATGAGGTTCATGGTTTGAAGTTGTATAAAAGTAATGCTGCCCTATTTATTTTATTTTCGACGTGGTCCGTTGATACGCGTACCTTTTGGGGTGAGTTTACTGTGACTTCAGAAGATGTCTGCGAATTATTTTGTTCGACCCTCTCGGGGAGGTTGACACGGGTTCGAGGTCAACTCTATGGCCACGTTGGTCAACTGGTACACGAAATGTGGGTCTTATAAGAGAGCTGCAAATGAGTGTCAAGGAAAATGTTGTTATTTGAGAGAGACAAAGTTTGCTTATGGAATTTGGTAGAAGTACTGTTTAAAGGATGTAGAGAAGGTTCCTGCTGTTGAGAAGAAGGCAGCTTCCTAGACTAATCCAATCCTCCCGTCGATTGTCCTAACAAGGGTTTTTTTGTGCTTGCCGCCAAGTTTTCCCTTGGTAAGAAATTTCCAGTCGCTCCCTTGATTTGGGGGAATTTTTGTGCGTGTTTGGATTGAATCCATACTGACATAGAGCGTTCAATGGGTAGGTATGGTCTTATCAACTTATTACATTCAACGCTTTTAATGGCATTTTGTGTGAGAGGTTCCCAAGTTCTGCCCTTACTCCTGTTGGGTATGATGGTATGAGGTTCCTACTTCTCCCATTGTTTTTATCAGGATTGTTAGGTGGAATAATCGAATCACATCTTTCATTCTTGCTGCACGTATTGAGGAGTTGCATTGAGTGTAGTTTCACGCTTGTATAAAAGATGGTGGTGCTTATAGTTGTGGGGTTTTCAAGGATGAAGATCAGGAATTACATTTTGTGAATGGTTATTGTAACACCTAGGTCTGGATATTAAGCCGCTAGTGGGGTGACCTGGCCCGGACCGACCACGTTTGCGGGTAAGTGTAATGTCTGAGTGACTTGCGTTATATTACTAATTTGTTATAGCTCGACTCATGTTATATCACCATATTATTTTAATTCAATTATAATTACTGAATAAATATGCAAGGTTCATTTACTTATGAAAATTATCATTTACTACAAAATCATGGGTGGGTAACACACAATTCATAGCGAATAATCTAAATTTCATATAACAGAATTAAAATATACTACATAAATACAAGACCCCAACACCAACAGAGTGTTGCTTTCTGCAAAATATAGAATGCATTCCAACATGATTGCACCCTATGCATAGTTGCTCGAAATGCAAATTCCAATACTCTAATAGAATATCAACTATTGGTTCATAGTTGGATTCCATGTTTAACACTCAAAATACACAGAGAGGAAAAAGGGAAAAAGAAACGCATGTTTCTATACTATCTTACCTTCTATACTCCTTAACATAAGTTGGGCACTTCACTAGGCCCTTCTCCAACAATAAGATCCATAACCCCATGCTTAATACGTAATACTTTAGTTATTTTTGTGCAATTGCCTCATGTTCGTTTTGTAATAAAGAAAATCTGTACGCACAAATCACATTGTCCACATTTGAATAATTAGGTACAAGGAAGAGGCATTAAATACCAAAATATAGAAGCAACTGCTTGCTGTCCGGACGAATCGAAGGAACTTCAATTGGGTGCGGATATCAAGTCCCGCAGCTGAGATGATGAAAAAAGTTTCATCTAAGAATCACTTTTTATGATTTCTAACTACAACATACCCCCCCCCCCCCCCCCCCACCCCACCCCCACCACCACCACCACCACTTCACACACACACACACCCACACCCACACACAAACACCCACCCACCCACCCACACAATTTTATTTTCGGTTTTATCATACTCATTAACAACACAAGCATCATTCACATATTTCTACAATCTCTATCTCTAACAGAGTGACTTGTAAGATAGAGAAGTACACTCAATCAAATCTTAAGCAGAGTAAAAAATTGCAAGAACAGATTTGGTTCGTGAGAGCATTGAGAATATGCCTAGAGCATGTACAATGACAGTTATGTAGAGAGTAGAGATGATGAATTTGTTATATATGTGGTGTATTTTGGCTCTCCGGTGGCTTCCCGTTGGTTCACGGCTGTTTTGGGAGAAAAACAGATTTTTTCTCGATATTTACAAAATTGCCACTTTGAGGAAAATCTATAAATAGAAGCTTATTTTTCTGTTTTTGAGTAATGCTGTTTTTCCAGCTTTAGAGTGAACATTTTGTGAGTTTTTCAAAGAGAAAAGTGAGCGAGAGCTTCTTGTTTAATATAAGTTCTTGTGCTTGGTTGTGAGTGACTTTCTTGGAGAGATAAAGAGTGTGAGTGTGTAACCTTGTGGTTCCTCCATTTATCAAAGAAAGAAGAAATCCTACCATTGTGGATGTAACCCTTGTTTGGGTGAACCACGTTATATTGTTATTGTTTCCTTGCTTTGATTGCTTGTGTGTTCTTGTTATCCTACTTGTTGATTGTTGATTGGATTCGTTTTGAGTTTGCACACTTAGTTTTCATTAGGAACAAAGTCTTGGGTGTTTTCCGCACACCAAATGTTTGGTAAAATTCCGAAGTGAGTTTTATGGTCTTGGTTGCTTAACATAGGACTGTTTAAGCACAACAAGTGGTATCAGAGCTTTGGTTGCTTGGTTTGCTCGGTATTTTGGTTCGGCTTGAATCAATTTGAGTGATATTGGCATAAGTTCTAGAATTTGTTCCAAATGGCGGAAGAGGTGTCGCGTACTCTCGAATCAACTTCTACAAGCAGAGGCTCTAAGAAGTGGGATCCTAGTTATGGATCCGGAGGCTCAATGAAGTTTGAGATAAAACCTTTTGATGAGAAAATTAATTTTGGCTTGTGGCAAAGAAGGATGCGGGGTGTTCTTGTTCAACAACGGTTGGTTATAGCATTGTTGGGTATAGAGAAGCGTCCGGTGGATATGACCGAAGCCGAATGGAGCGATATTGATCAAAGGGTGATTTCTTCAATTGAAATGTATATCACGGATGATGTGCTCAATCACGTGATATCGGAAACTACGGCTAAGGGCATGTGGGATCAATTGGAGGAGATTTATTTGGGCAAGTCTTTGTCAAATAAATTGTTTCTGAAGAAGACGCTCTTCAAGTTAGAAATGAAGGAGGGCGGTGATATGATGAAGCATATAAATATCTTCAATGCTTTGATCAACGATTTGAACCGGATTGATGTTCAATTTAGTGAGGAGGATCGAGCGTTATTGTTGCTTGCTTCGTTGCCCGATTCATATGAGCACTTTGTCACCACACTTATGTTTGGGAAGACTACTCTCAAGTTCAATGATGTAATGCAGGACACCATTTCTCACGTGGCCATGAAGAAGAAAAATGGTAGCGGTGGAGGTAGTTCATCTTCTCAAGGTGAAGGCTTGTTAGCCAAGGTTGGTGGTGGTGGACGAAGAGGAAGGTCGAAGTCTCGGGGTGCAAATAACCGGGGCTTCCAAAGGTCTCAATCTCGAGACATTAGCACGGTTGAGTGTTTCAAGTGCCATAAAAAGGGTCACTTTAAACGGAATTGTCCGGAGTGGAAGAAAGATGATAAGAAAGGAGACGCTACTAAGGATGTGGCCGGTGTTGCTACTTTAGAGGAAGGCGAAGAGGTTCTTACTTGTTTTTCCGCCGATCACGTTGATGGTTGGATTCTAGATTCCGGATGTTCATACCACATGTGTCCGAACCGGGAATGGTTTGAGGATTACACGTCCAATACCGGTGGTGAGATTCTCATGGGAAACAATGCTACATGCAAAGTAGTGGGAATCGGGTTGGTGCACATAAAGATGTGGGATGGGGTTGTCCGAACCTTAAGTGAAGTGAGGCACGTTCCGACACTTAAAAAGAACTTGATTTCCTTAGGCGCACTCGATTCAAAGGGGTGTGTGATTCAAGCCGAGGGTGGGGCTTTGAAGGTCAAAAGGGGATCGATGGTGATTTTGCGCGGCACAAAATTACCGAACAATCTTTATAGATTGAAGGGAAATACGGTAGTGGGTGGAGCGGCAGTCTCCACGGAGCCTGAAATCGACGAGCTACAATTGTGGCACATGAGACTTGGTCACATGAGCCAACGGGGCATGGAAGAACTTCATCGGCGAAAGTTGTTGAAAGGGGTGCACGGATGCAAGCTCGATTTTTGCAAGTATTGTGTGATGGGGAAGCAAACTCGAGTGCAATTCACTATATCTACGAACAAGAGTAAAGGGACTCTTGACTATATTCATTCCGACGTGTGTGGGCCTTCAAATGTTGTTTCCATTGGCGGCTTTAGATACTTTGTGACTTTCATAGATGATTATTCACTAAAAGTGTGGGTCTACTACTTGAAGGAAAAATCGGAGGTTTTCGAGAAGTTCAAGGAGTGGAAAGCCATGGTGGAGAATCAAACGGGGAAGAAGATCAAGTATTTGAGGAGCGACAACAGGGGTGAGTATAGAGATGGTGGGTTTCTCAAGTATTGTAAAGATGTGGGCATCACAAGGCACTTTACCGTTAAGAAGACTCCACAACAAAATGGGGTGGCGGAGAGGATGAACCGCACCATTATGGAAAGGGCAAAGTGCATGAGGTTTCATGCCGGGTTATCGAAATCATTTTGGGCAGCGGCTCTTGATCACGCCGTGTATTTGGTGAATCGGTCACCAAATTCGACTCTTGGTTTGTAGTGTCCGGAGGAAGTATGGTCGGGGCACGAGGTCGACTACTCTACTTTGAGGGTGTTCGGATGTCTGGGGTACGCTCACATTCCTAGTGACGAGAGGACTAAAAATGACCCGAGAACTCCCCGGTGTATTTTCCTAGGCTATGGAAAAGGGGTAAAAGGGTTCAAGCTTTGGGATCCGTCTACGAGGAAGCTAGTTGTTAGCCGGGATGTGAGGTTTGACGAGACGTCCATGTTGAAGGCCAAGGAGTTCCTGGAAGTTGCCGATGACGCTGGTGTTAGAACCGTCGAGATTCCTTTGGTATTTCCGAGATCATCAACCACCAATAGTGATAGTGCATCTACTAGTGGTTCAAGTGATTCTCAATCGGGTGATGACACGGTTGAGGTGGAGCCGAATGAGGATGATTTGGGAGAGGAGTCGGTTGAGGTGGAGGACACTCAACGTGTGGAGTAAGTGCCATCCATAGCACGTGACAGAGAGCGTAGAGAGATCAAGCCACCATCTAGGCTTGGTTGGGAAGAGGTCAATTACGCTCTCATTTCTAGTGAGGGTGATCCAATGACATACAAAGATGTCATTAATTGTGATGTCAAGGCGAGTTGGATGGGTGCTATGTCGGAAGAGATGGAAGCTCTACGAAAGAACTCTGTGTGGGAGTTGGTTCCTAAACTCAAGGGGCGACACATTGTTGGCTCTAAGTGGGTGTATAGGAAGAAAGAGGCAATTAACAAAATAGAAGACCCGAAGTACAAGGCAAGGCTAGTAGCGAAGAAGTTTTCACAAAAGGAGGGGATTGACTATGATGAGATCTTCTCCCTGGTGGTGAGGCATACTTCGATACGGGTGTTGTTGGCAATGGTTGCTCAATTCGATATGGAATTGGAGCAAATGGATGTGAAAACGGCTTTTCTTCACGGTGATTTGAAGGAGCTTATTTACATGGTGCAACCGGAGGGGTTCAAGGAAGTGGGAAAGGAAGATCATGTGTGCCGGCTTAAGAAGTCATTGTATGGGCTTAAACAGTCGCCACGACAATGGTACCTACGGTTCGATACCTTCATGTTGCGGGTTGGTTACACGAGATGTGATCATGACCATTGTGCATATTTTCGGGTTCTTGATGATGGTTCGTTTGTTTTGTTAATGCTCTATGTGGATGACATGCTCATTGCGTGTCGGGACATGTCACGGATAACGGAGCTCAAGGTGGAATTGAGCCGGGAGGTTGACATGAAGGATCTTGGTGCGGCGCAAAAGATTCTTGGTATGGAGATTAGACGAGATAGAAAAGTTGGCAATTTGTTGTTATCTCAGAAAAATTATATTTCGCATATCATCGGGAAATTTGGCATGTTGGATGCCAAGGCCACTTCTACCCCGTTAGCTTCACATTTCGCTTTGTGTGCAAAGCAATGTCCCTCTACGGATGATGAGTTAGAGGAGATGGCTTCAACGCCGTATGCTTGTGCCGTGGGGTGCCTTATGTATGTTATGGTTTGCACGAGGCCGGATATCGCCCAAGCCGTGGGTGTGGTTAGTAAGTACATGTCGAATCCGGGAAAAGAGCATTGGAAAGCGGTGAAATGGATTCTTCGGTATCTAAAGGGAACCAAGTCTATGGGCATTGTGTTTGAGCGGAAGAAAGGGGCCGAGTTTGTTGCGGGGTATGTGGATTCGGATTATGCGGCGGATCTTGATAAGCGGAGCTCTACATCGGGGTATGTATTCACTATTGCTAGCGGGCCGGTATCTTGGAGATCCATGTTACAAGCGACAAGTGCTTTGTCTACCACGGAGGCGGAGTTTATGGCACTTACGGAAGCATCAAAGGAGGCGGTTTGGTTAAAGAGTTTGGTGAGTGAATTGGGGATGAAGCAAGAGAGTGTTCGTCTTCATTGCGATAGTCAAAGTGCTATGCATTTGGCTAAGAATCAAGTGTATCATGCCCGCACAAAGCATATTGATGTGCGGTATCATAGAGTTCGGGATTGGGTTAATTCCGGCGAGGTTTTGATTGAGAAGGTGCACACGGATGAGAATGCAGCAGATTTCCTCACCAAACCTGTGACTACGGAGAAGTTTAGGCATTGCCTAAAGCTTCTAAATCTCACTTCTTGTTGAAATTCGAGTAGAGGCTCCTCGGTTAGGTGGAGTCACATTGAGCTTGGTAGATTTCGGGGTGATCTTCAAGCGGATTCAATGGTTTTCATTCCGGGTTTTTGGTTGGATCATTCGGATCGCCAATGTGGAGTTTGTGGTGTATTTTGGCTCTCCGGTGGCTTCCTGTTGGTTCACGGCTGTTTTGGGAGAAAAACAGATTTTTTCTCGATATTTACAAAATTGCCACTTTGAGGAAAATCTATAAATAGAAGCTTATTTTTCTGTTTTTGAGTAGTGCTGTTTTTCCAGCTTTAGAGAACATTTTGTGAGTTTTTCAAAGAGAAAAGTGAGCGAGAGCTTCTTGTTTAAGATTAGTTCTTGTGCTTGGTTGTGAGTGACTTTCTTGGAGAGATAAAGAGTGTGAGTGTGTAACCTTGTGGTTCTTCCATTTATCAAAGAAAGAAGAAATCCTACCATTGTGGATGCCACCCTTGTTTGGGTGAACCACGTTATATTGTTGTTTCTTTGCTTTGATTGCTTGTGTGTTCTTGTTATCCTACTTGTTGATTGTTGATTGGATTCGTTTTGAGTTTGCACACTTAGTTTTCATTAGGAACAAGGTCTTGGGTGTTTTCCGCACACCAAGTGTTTGGTAAAATTCCGAAGTGAGTTTTATGGTCTTGGTTGCTTAACATAGGACTGTTTAAGCGCAACAATATATACACACAGACATGCTCACCAAGTATACATATTAAGTATACATACCGATTTTTTTTTAAATAGTAAAAAAAAATTTGAGTTTGAGTTTTTTTGTGGTATTTAAACATTTCAAGTGACCTATATAAAAAAAATCAGCTCAAAATAACGTTTTTTGCTATTTTAAAAAAATTGGTCAAACTTTGACACCTTTGAAAGTACTTTAAAAGCTATAAAAGTTTGACTATTTTCATATAGCCAAAAAAAATAAAAAGTATTGCTATATGAATCATGATTCTTGTTCTTTTTGGCCTTTGGATTATTCGGGGTTGTGAGACGGGTTTCCAAAACCGAGTGGGCAAACTTGGGTCTGTCAACTGACTGGATTTGGATCGGAGTAAGGACATTCTAAATCGATTTATTAAGAAAATTATTGGATCAAATCAGATTCGGATTACACGCCAGATCCATTCCAAATTATCTGATCATGCTACAAGTAAATATACATTATTTATTTTTTAATGTAATAATATCGATGAATAACACAAATGTAATCAAGATTATAGATGTTAAATATGTAATATTTATTACAAGTATAATAATATCAATAATCATGAGATAAATATAAATAAAGGGTTAAAATTATATGTATTTTATCCCACCTATTTATTAATCAGATAAACTAATAATTTGATTATCAGGTACAAAAAAAATGCCAATCCATACCATATCCTAATAAATATCTCGGATTCGGATCCTATTTGGAATAAAATTAGATTTATTGACATGTCTAGCCAGATCAAGTACACATGTTTAGTAGATATATTCCATGCCATTTTACATGTTTTTTTTCTTTCAAAATTGTGGATCTAAGTGACTGAAACTACTGTTAATCTGCTAACATATTTTTTTCTTCCTTTCAAACTTGGGTTCATTGAAAATGGCAAATATCTGAGTGGCATTTCTTCTAATTTGATCGTACAGAAGGGAATGAAAATTTGGAAAACAGGCCGCGGATGATAGTAGATGTACGAGATGTAGCAGAAGCATTGTTATTGGCATATGAAAAACCTGAAGCTGAAGGAAGATATATATGCACATCTCACATGATCAGCACACAGCAACTGGTGGAATTGTTGATTAAACTTTATCCAAATTACAATTATCCCAAGAAGTAAACCTCTCTCTCTCTCTCTCTCTCTCTCTCTCTCTCTCTTTCGACACGGCCGGGACTGTAATTATATAATAAAAAGGGCAAACCCAGTGCACGAGGCTCCCGCCATTGCGGGGTGCTGGGGGTTTAGATGTACACAGCCTTACCCCTGCATGTGCAGAGAGACTGTTTTCGCGACTCGAAACTGTGGCGTCTAGGTCATAATGGGACAACCTTACCGTTGCTCCAGGTTCACCCCACTGTAATTATATATAGGGAGAGGTTAAGAAGAGAACATAAAAGATGAACATTTTAATGAATTTTAACAAAAAATACCTAACACTCAATCAATTTTAATTCTTATATTGTAATTGACCCTCACCGACGGCAACGGACACGCATGTGATACGCGTGCTTTTTAATACACCTGTGTAACACGCGTGTACGTTGCCGCTGACGCGGACCAATTACAATATATGAATTAAAATTAATTGGGTGTTAGTTTTTTTTTGTTAAGGTTCATTAAAATGTTCCTCTTTTATGTTCACTTCTGAACCTCTCCCCATATATATATATATACTAGTGGATGCTCGTGCCGAGGGAAAGGGGATAAATTTGCCCCCGTGATAAAAAATAAAAATTAAAGAAAAAATAAAAAAATATAAATTAAATTATTTAAAATTATTTCCCTTTTAAAAAAACAAAAACAAAATCCTTTTTATTTTTTAAAAAAAAAATTTAGCACGACATTTCATGCATGGACATGAAAGAGAAAAATATCATATATCCAAAAAGTGAAGATATTTTTCAAATTTTTTTAAAAACCATGCTATCATATTATGTGGATATATATGTATATGTATATAGTTTACTAATCTAACATCCCTGTAAACAATATGAATAGAAATAAGGGTGACAATTTTAGAAACGACACGAAATTAACCCGAAATTGACACGATATTTCGTGTTCGCGTTGTGTTTTTTTGACACGAAGATGCGTCGTGCTTATGTCAAAATTATGAGTCGTGTTAGTCGTGTCTTGTCGTGCTAATCGGGTTTTTATTTGGATTATCGTGTCTATTATGTTTAATTTAGCGTGAAATTTTAAGAAATCATGTTATTCGTGTCGTGTTTTGTCGTTTTTATTCGTGTAGACTAAAAAAAATACGAATTCGTGTCGTGTTCGCGTCCAAAAAATCTTTATCGTGTCGTGTTATGTCGGTCCGAAACACGATCCATTTACACGAATTGCCATCCTAGGAACAATATTTATGTAACAATTTTATAAAAAGATTACAATAACAATCCATAGTCATTGTTAATGTTCAAACATTGTTCGAGTACTTGTAGTGGAAGAGGGACTAGTTTTAGTTTATGACTTCCTGTTTCTATTTGGTTATGATTATGACTAATTTGGGTTAGCTTGTTTCATTTGTTATATTTTATTGGCAGTTTTACAGAGGGAAAGGAAACAGAAAATCTGAGTTCAGAGAAATTACAGACCAGGCTGAAATGGAACTACAGGCCACTGGAAGAAACACTTATTGATTCTATCCAAAGTTACAAAAATGCTAAAATTCTGGATTAAAATGAATTGGCATTATTTTAATAGTTGCTCCCGTTGTACTTTATAAATTTCAAAATAAAGAGTCAATTTGGAACTCAATATAACTTTAATATACTCGACAGTTTGATATTAAAGTTTATTTGAATATTATGAGATCTGATATATTATCCCTATAAATATTTATTTATTTTTTAAACTCGATGGGTGCGGTTGCAGGCAGGGCTATGGGCCCCACATCTCACCTGTTAAATCCGGCGGGCCTTTTTGACCCGTTTGAATACTAAAATATCTATTATTTCATTTTTTCTTTATTCCCTTTTAAATGCCACTCAATTCTCCTCATTTTTTATTATTTATCCATAAAGTTATTTAATGTATATATTTTAGACTAACCCACATTAATAGGTAAGATATAAAGATTTTTTTTCGGGTCATTAGATCCATTTAGCATGTCCCATCCTAAATCCCTTTATATTCCGGGTACCTAGGCTTCGACCCTGCATATTAACAAACCTGCTAAGCCTAGCTTGTCAAGGTCCACGGGCCACTTTTTAATGGGAGGGTAGGCCCTACCCGACCCATTGGAGGGCTAGCTCGAGCACATTTAGATGGTCAGGCTTCTTGCTGTTTCATGACCATTGGCACTCTTGGCAATTTGTATTTTCTGAAATATTATCTAAAATTTCCAATTTTCTTATTTATAATTATATTTGTAATATATTTTAAATCTATGTTATTGTTAGTTCAAACCAATTCTGACCGTTCTCGTAAATAAATCATATTTGAACACTACGAAATTACCCAACATACGTCACCTTCCCTCGCTTGTTCAAAACAAACCCTACATTTCTTTCCTCTCATAATCTATGCTCCTTTGTATTTTTTCCAAGTACGAGGTAATTATGATATTTTCTAAAGTTTTTGTGACATTTTATATTTCTGAAATATGTAATTTTCGAAAAAAATGAGGATTTTGGATTTGGGCTTGGTAGGGATATTTAAATTTACAAATTTTGATTTCTTTTTCTTTGAATACTCTTTATTTGATTCGATCTAAATATAATTTTGGTCCCTGATTTGATGCAAGGCAATAAGCAAAAAAAGCCGCAAAAATGTTCTTGTGGCAATACAAAGCAAAAATAGCATTTTACAAATACGTTGATTGCCTTAGAGATGGTCTAAGGGGTTTCTCGCCAAGCAATGGGATCAAACCTGAGCTATTTTTAATTAAAATAAAGAATTAAGGTAAAGGTCATGTTCCTTTATATATTTAGATTTTTAGGATAATGCTTTTCAAGTTTATAAATCTAGTTCATGTGGTATAATAGCATTTATAAATTTAGTCCCTGTGGTACAATAGTCTTTATTTTTTTGGTCTGCGTTAGCGGAATTATTTTTCACCATTTTTCATGGTATTTTTAGTACAAGGAGTAAATTTATAAAATTATACTGAGTGTCCCATTTTTATACATTTTGAGCATTAGGATAACTTTTTTCCAAAACCGCTTAATTAAAATCATACTGAACTAATTTTTTTTAACACATCTTTATTTCCTTTTTTCTTACATAACATTGGAGAGATTGAATAAAATATGACTTTGAATATTATGTAAATAATTTTCATGAGGATTAAATTACATGTGTATGCTCTAATGCCCTCATTATGTCTTGTTCCCTTGTTATCATGCGTTTCCCCCCGTAAAGATGGCAGGATAGATGCCTTCGAAAATTATACTCCCCGATAAAGATGGTAGGATAGATGCCTTTTGAAAATTATATCCCATCACAACTAAATAGTCCCGGTTTAAAAGTCAGATATTTTTTATAAAAAAATTTACTTTTTAAATTTATCCATTTGAATAAAAGAAAATTTCTCATGAATATTATTATGATTGGTAACTTTGTAATCTCAATTATATATATATATAAAATAATGCTCCTGTGCGGACTAGTCCGCATTTTAAGAATGCGGACCGGACATGTGTCACTTAACGGTGCGCTTAGAAATTATCGCCTAAATTATAGGCACACTCTCTCTTTTTTCTGGGCGCACCGTCAGGTGACACATGTTCGGTCCGCATTCTTAAAATGCGGACTAGTCCGCACAAGAGCAGGACTGTATATATATATATATATATATATATATATATATATATATATATATATATATATATATATATATATATATATATATAGAGAGAGAGAGAGAGAGAGAGAGAGAGAGAGATCCTCTCATATAAGGACTCCTATAGTGCAGATTTCGGTATATACCATTTTTTTAAAATAGTAAAAAAATGAATTTTTTGATGAAACTTCATGTATATGATCTCCATGGTAGCAAGATCATCTTCAATTTTTTTCATAAAAAAAAACGTTGAGATGAAGTGATATGTAAAAAAATGGTCTAAATATACATTTTTAACCGTCGAAATGTTGACGATCATATCACTCACTTTTTTATTGAATTTTTTGATGAAACTTCATGGATATGATCTCGATAGTGAGAAGATCATAACCATGAAGTTTCATAAAAAAATTCAATCAATAAAGTGGCTGGCGTCGACCTAACATTTCAACAGTTGAAAATGCATATTTATACTATTTTTTTACATATCACCTTATCTCAACGGTTTGTTTACTGAATTTTTCGACAAAAAAAATTGGAGATGATCTTCTCACCATGAAAATCATATTCATGAAGTTTCATAAAAAAAAATTATTTTTTTACTATTTTTAAAAAATGGTATATATCAGGGTCTGCACCATAAGGAGTTCTTACATGAGACTCTCTCTCTCTCTCTCTCTCTATATATATATATATATATATATATATATATCTATATATATATATATATATATAATATAGTCTTGCTCTTGTGCGGACTAATCCGCATTTTAAGAGTGCGGATCGGACATGTGTCACCTGGCGATGAGCCCAGGAAAGAGAGAGAGTGTGCCTATAATTTCTAGGGACACTGTTAGGTGACACATGTTCGGTCTGTACTCTTAAAATGCGGACTAGTTCGCACAAGAGCAAGACTATATATATATATATATATATATATATATATATATATATATATAGAGAGAGAGAGAGAGAGAGAGAGAGAGAGAGAGAGAGAGAGTCTGTGTGTCCTGTACATACTGACAACACATATCAATTTTTTAAAATAGTAAAAAAAATATTTTTTGGTTGAACTTTTTTTATATGATGTTTAAACATTTCAATATACCCATATAAAAAACAACTTAAAATAACGATTTTTGCTATTTTAAAAAAATCGATCAAACTTTCGCAGCTTTTAAAGCTACAAAAGTTTAATCAATTTTTCTAAAATAGATTTTTTTTTCTGTCCTGATTTTTATTATATGGTTCCCTCGAAATGTTTATATACCACATAAAAAAATTCAACTCAAAATCATTTATAAAATGGGTTCGCACCAGTGGTATGTACTGTTGGTATGTACAGGAGTGTGACTCTCTCTCTCTCTCTCTCTCTCTCTATATATATATATATATATATATATATATATATACACCTAACTTGCAGACGAATTTTTTAAAAATAGCAAAAAAAATATTTTCGACTTGATTTTTTTTCTGTGGTATTTAAACATTTTAAGGGACCCTTCTAAAAAAATTCAACTCAAAATGAATTATTTTTGCTATTTTAAAAAAATGACATGTTTGACCTTTTTAAAAAAAATAAGAAGACAATTAATTTTGATCTGAATTTTTTTAGAGGTGTTCCCTGAAATGTTTAAATATCACAGAAAAAAATCAGGTCGAAAACATGTTTTTTGCTAATTTTAAAAAATCACAAAAAAATTCGTCTGCAAATTAGGTCAGTATAACAATCCCCATTTTCTCACGTTGGCCATGATCAGTACGCCGAATATGGGGATTATCAACAATTTATACCATTCTTAGCACTGAAGAAATAGAGTTTCTTTATTCTATGTCAAAATCCACGATAAATAAAAACATATGAATAAAAACTCTTGGACAAATCAATTTTATTCAGATGTTTTTATTTATCGTGGATTTTGACATTAAATAAAGAAACTTTTATTTCTCCAGTGCTGAGAATGATATAAATTGTTGATAAGCCCCATCTTCTGCGTACTGAACCTGCCTTTATGTGAGAAAATGGGGGTTGTTACAGTTCGCATTGGAGCATCTCTCTCTCTCTCTCTCTCTCTCTCTCTCTCTCTCTCTATATATATATATATATATATATATATATATATATATATATATATATATATATATATATATATATTGAAACGATTATTAATTTGGGATGAAGGGAGTATAACTTTAATACCCCATTACTTTCATGTATTTATTTTTATTTTTATATTAAATTACCTTATGCGTGTGTGAATTAATATAATTGAGAATTAAAATGAAAATTTAACATGAATATTAATTTGGGTAGAATAGTTAATATTTAAGCGAATTGTATATTTACTAGTGGGACAAGGTCAATATAATTATGTTGCATGCTATTACGTCGCATGTGTGTTTCAACGGCGAAAATTAGTTATTTCTCAACCGACGTATAACTGAATGAGTAAATCAGATGTTGGAAGATATGCTCCGAATGTGTATGTTCGATTTTTGGGGAAGTTGGGAATAATACCTACCACTGGTAGAATTTGGTTATGATAATTCTTACCAGTTTACTATAGGTATGGCGCCTTACGAGGCATTGTACGGTCGCCCATGTCGTTCACCCGCACGTGGGTTGAAAGATGGGGATAATAAACTTCTTGGCCCGAAAGTGATCTAAGACACTTGGGCAAAAATTGAGTTGGTTTGGAACTGCATACGCATTGCGCAAGACCGACATAAAAGTTATGCCGATGCGGATCGTAGACACGTGGAGTTAGAAGTGGGAGACTAAGTGTTGCTAAAGGTATCCCCGATGAAAGGTGTAATGAGATTTGGGAAGAAAGGCATTGCGCCGAGGTATGTAGGGCCTTTTTCAATTATTGAGAGAATTGGTCCTGTGGCCTACAGACTTTCTTTGCCAGAGCATTTGTAGAGAATCCATGATGTGTTCCACATTTCGTCCTTGAAAAAGTATCGAAGAAGTGAGAGGGGCCATTGGCATATCCCGTTGGAGGAAATAGAATTGCAACCTAATATCTCGTATGAAGAACAACCGGTTGCCATTTTAGACCGTAGTGAGCATAGGCTACGATCGAAGGTAGTGCCTCTAGTTCGAGTTCAATGGGGGCACCATAACGCCGATTAGTCAACGTGGGAATGAGAGGATAATATGCGAACTAAGTATCCTTACCTCTTTCCATAAGGTACGCCTGAATTTCGAGGACGAAATTCCTCTGTAAGGAGGGGGGAGTATGTAATAACCCTTACTTTCGTGTATTTATTTTTATATTAAATTACCTTGTGCGTGTGTGATTTAATATAATTGAGAATTAAAATAAAAATTTAACATGAATATTAATTTTGTTAGAATAGTTAATATTTATGCGAATTGTATATTTACTAGTGGGACAAGGTAAATATAATTATGTTGCATGTTGTTACGTTGCATGTGTGTATTAGCGGCGAAAATTAGTTATTTCTTAATCGGGGAATAATTGAGCGAGTTATATGAGGTCGGGAGATTATTCTTATATTCAGAGTCTCGGATGATAAATTGGAGTGCACGGTTGATCT
Source organism: Sambucus nigra (assembly GCA_949130495.1). NCBI lineage: Eukaryota > Viridiplantae > Streptophyta > Magnoliopsida > Dipsacales > Adoxaceae > Sambucus > Sambucus nigra. The sequence continues at coordinate 37,541,409 of OX422211.1, forward strand.
CGGAAGGGCCGAGATAGTCAAAATGACTGCTCGAGGGTTTTATTTGGGTTCCGGGGTCTTTTTGGCTAAATTGACTCGAATTGGAGTATATGAGTCATTTTAAGTATGTATTATCATTTAAAGTTAGGGTTAATAGAAAAATGGGTTATTAGACAATCTCATCGTAAGGGAAAAACCGTTTGAGAGAGAGAGACTTAAGAAAGAGAGAAAAGAGGAGAAAACCTTGGAGCTTTGGAAATTTTCAGTTAAATCCGCGATTTCGAGGAAGATTCAGACTCTACGAATTTGAGGCAAGTGATCAAACTTGATAAATGCTTATGTGCGTCATTTATTTCATAATTTGTGGATAAATTATGGTGATGTTGAGTATATATGATAAACCCTAGATTTTGTGTTGAAATCTAGCATTTGATGTGTATGTATGGGTTTGATGGTGTAAAAATGGTTGGGATCATATTTAGGTTGATATATGATGTGAAAATTAGGTAGAAATGGGTTTATGAGATGTACGAAAATCTCGTAGGAACAAAAGCTGAACAGGTCGAATCGGTTTGGTTGTGGACCTCGGATCGGTTCGTTTTAACAGCGGACCGGTTCGTTTTTGGAAATCATCGGTTCGGTTCGGTCGTGACAATTTTTTAACTCTTATGTAACCCCTTTCCATTTGGGTTTGGTGTTTGGAAACCCTCTAAAATAATACGATAAACATGTTTGAGTTAAAAGGTGGGATAATGTTATGGCATGATGGTTGGGGAGACATTAGGTCAATTATGGAGGCATAATCAGGAGTTTGATATGCCGAATTCTTTCGTAAATTCTCCTAGTGATAGGAATTTTCTTAAGGAGGAATACGGGCTAGTTGAGAAGAGGTCGTATGTCACGCGGGGTGTTAAATTGGTGATTATTTGTATCATATGTGTGATTGATGATCAATGTTCAAGTGAGCGATTGAATAATAAAGTACATAGGGAATAATTATGTGGATTATCGACTGGTGTAAGGTGTGGTATACACATGTAGTCGGGATTATTATATATATATACATTCGGATATGATATGGTTTGTTTATATAATGTGTATATATATCCTGTGTGTATGATATATATCTATTGTGTGGACATACCCCTCGAGTGCTATCGTGGAAAGTTGCGCGATATGGGTGAGGCCCATGGCTTGAGGAGCTAAGAGTGTATAGTCCCCAGGTCATAGCCTCCATTTATTTATTGTGTGGAATTTACCAGGGGTAAGACGTCTTGGGTATGATTCGTCTTATTTCCGGTGAGGAATTATGACCGCTTCCCCTACGTTTGTGATTTGGTTTATACCAAGTCGGTGTGAGAGTCCAACCGCTGGTAACCCAGGATGGTACGTGAGTAATTCCCTGGAAGATGATAGCATTGTAGAGACTGCATCCATTGAGTTAAAACTCCGAGGGGTGGTTAGTATAAATATATTATGTGTGTTATGTATGTGTACTTGGTAGCGATGATTTATCTCGTATAATAGTGAGACTGATATTATACGAACTTGAAGATTATGTGTGATATGTTATGAAAATAACTAGTGAAAGTTATTAAGTAATGGTTTGTTATAAAATCATTTAAGATGAGATTTAAATGATTACGTTTTGGGTAAACTAGATACGTGAGTGGGGTAAATGTGTAGACTTGAGGTGGAGTTATCCCTAGACGAGTTGGGTAGCTTGATTAAGATTAAAATGCATACGTTTAGGTAAGCACTATAATTGAGGGGTAAGGTTGAATATCGAGAGAGTGCGGCACCACTTTATATTACGAAATTGTGCATTCATTATATTATGAAACTGTGTAGTCATAACTATTATGCATTTTAATTCACTTGCTAAACTATTGTTAAACCTCGGGCTCTGACCCGCTTATATCATCTCTTGCTTTTATTTATTATATGTAGGTGTCCCACTACAAGGAGGCCAATGTTGGGTCTTCCTTTCCTGTGTATATGAAGCTATAGCATGTGCAGACTGTTGCAGGACTTTTGTTGTAGCCGCTTCTCATTTTTTAGATATCTAGTTAAGGATAAAAAAATGTAATTTGGGTGTTCACCCAAGGGTTGTAGTGTTGTATATCTTATACATTTCAGAGTTTTGTTACACTGTATAGTCTGTTGCCCGACTGCTTATCCAGGTATATTCTTTTGTTGTTCATGTTGTATATATATATATATGATCATTTTCTGTTGTTGTATATGGTTTGAATGTTCTATATGTTTTGAGAAATTTTGTCATCCGTTTATTCTAATAGAGGGTGGTTAGTTACTTTTTAGTTTATTCCACAGTTGATGCTGAGAATGATCCACTTGAGATTCCTGTTTTATCTTAGTATAGGGGTGGCCACCCGTTATTATTATAAGTGGGGTGTCATAATAACAATTGTATAATTACAGAAAAAAATAATTAACATAGCTAGATAGATAGATAGATTTGTATATACATGATGATTATCATATATATTGTCCTTCTATAATAATTGCCACAAGTATAGCATAGTAAGTCAGACGGAACTTACTTTGGGTGAGCAAGTGGTCCACCCAAAACATTTATAATAGAAATTGTTTTTATACATAAAATTAAAATACAAGGGCTTGAATTGTATTTTTGAGAAATCGCTAAGTGCTTATAGGGTTGTACCAAATATCAAATATTAATTTCAATTAAAATTAAGCCCAATTTTAATTATCGCACCTATAAATAAAGGTTGTGTAAACTTTAGTATCAATTTTATCTTGCCTAACCATGGATCTTAGTGAATAGCAATAATGAAATAAACAATCACACAACACCGTGATGTACGAGGAAAATTCATAATGAGAAAAATATCGGACGACCTAACTAATGCAAATTCATTATGATATAGGACTTATACAATAGTGACTTACATATTTGACTCGATGCCTTCAAGCCTAATGTTGTCTTCATTAATTGAACCTTCTTCACAACAGCACCACAGGAATTCACCAACGATCTTCACAACGCGTTCCTCATGTGTCACGGTGTCCACTGATGTTTGACTAGAAATTGTCACCGCAGTCACATGAAATCTACCGTGCCGAACAATCTCGCTCAATGGAGTAGAGTAAGCAAACTTATTGCTTGAAATAGGAGATCTCATCAAGCATATTATGTGAATTCTTAGATCTCAAAACTAAGGTGTAAATAGGGCTTCGTGAGGCTTTAGGTTTGTACTCTGGAAAGATTTTTGAAACCCTTGACCTTAAAAAAACTGTACCAGGCTTTATATTTATAGAAAAATGTGAAAAGATGATGACATAAAAAATGAGGCATGTCCTGTGAACGAAATTGTCATCTCGTTTGAATGACATTAACTATATCGTCCGAACTAAACATAGTGTTTGGTACGAGATTGCTAAACTCATTTGAATGAGGTCTGCGTGAGCTTTAATAAAAACTTACTGTCTTAGGCATAATGGTATCGTTTGATATGCATTTGAAGTTCATTCAAACGAAACACGCTACCTTGTTCGAACCAGTTGGAAACTCATTCGAACGAGAATGTTAAAGTCATCAAAATGATAAAACCAGTTCATTTGAACAACTTTGGAAAAAAAAATCTTCTTTAAAAACCTTTTTCGAAAAACGCCTCAAATAAAATTAAACACCCAATATATAGAAACCATAGATCAACATTATAAACCAAATATACCTTTCTTGAGATCCTAAGTTTAAAGACGAAAATCGGCAAAGATGACGTTGCTTTATTTGCGCCGCTTCGTGTCTTCAATGCATTATAGGCTTGAAGGAACAAACTGACTTAAGGCCTAACCTATGACTCAAACGGTTTTGTCCAAACGAATTAAAGTCAATATTACAAAATTTTCAATATCGATAACAAACAAGATGTAACAACCCCCATTTTCTCATGTAAAGGCTGGCTAGACACGATACATTGAAGATAGGGCTTATCATGAATTTATATAATTCTCAGCAATGAGATATAGAATTAGCTTTTATTCTTTATCAAAATTCATAATTAATAAAAAAACATCTGAATAAAACTAATTTAATATGTGAATACAAAATTGAATCATCGTACAATGCCCATAAAGCAAAGATAAGTACAAATTGATATAAATACATTATTGGGCTTATGCCCATGCAAATCTCGATATAAAATAAAATCACCAAATGAATAAGTACAACTTATACTAGAATCAATGGAATGGAATTTGCTACGTCCAATGCAACTGCAAGTCTGATCCATCGTCATTCCTTCTATCCCTACTTCTAAGAAAAAGCCGGGGTGAAAAATATTTATAATTTTGGGTCAGAGACTTAAAATTTGCAAGGATTCTTCACCAATAAATATGCAAAATATAAATAACTCATACTTCACGTCTCTCCATCGACGCCCACACGTATCGAGTATCTCACCTCTCATCTAGAAGTAATTCTACTCATATCCTCAAACAAATACCAATTATAAACTCCATTGTCTAATCTGACATGTAACGATAAAGCTATCTAGCTATGCATCAACTAAAAATGAGTATTTACCCTAACATCCCATCCCCCAAATTAGTTTCATAATGCTACCCACTAAGTTTCATATAAATTCAATGCACATTTTTACATCATATAATGTTCCTTAACCTTAGTCTACCTCGTCAGATTGTTTGATTTTAATTCACACTAATTATCGTCTACACTATTAGACAATAAATTTCATTCTCTTTAATTATCATCTACATTCTTAGACTACCTAATTATTATTCTCATTTATAATTATCTACCGCATAGACCATTAGAACTTGTTTTCGTTACCAATTATCTACATCACTATGTTAATCCAAGTTTGTTATCATTAAGTATTGTCTAACTCTATAGACTACATTACACCAAAAGGCTAAATTTCACCTTTGAGCAGGCCTTCCTTGTCACGGTCATTGACCGTGATAAAAAACACGCATTTTTTTTATCACGATCATCGATCGTGATAAGTTCGTGATAATGGTTTGTCATGATCAATGATCGTGACAAGTACAATTCTCATGGGCTTGTCACGGTCAATGATCGGGACAACTTTAAAGAATTTTCACGATCAAAGACCTTGACAAACCCGTGATAACTCTTATAATTAAAGCCTTAGGCGCCTCTTTTTTCCCACCGTTTCCTTTCCCTCCATTTTCTCTCTCTTCGATCGAGCATCGATTCTCTCTCTCTCTCTATCTCTCTTTCTTTTATGTATGTGTGTATAGGTGTGTGGGGGTGGCAGTAGTGGGGCAGGGGGGGTGAGTGGTGGTTGTGGTGGTGGTAGTGGGTGGGTGGGGGGGGGGGGGGCTCAGGGGAAGTGATGGGGGAGGTGATAGAATCAATGATTTGTTATTTTAAATCCATTTTTGGGGAGTTTAGAGGTGGGAGAAAATGGGGAGATATAGGGAATTGATTGTGTTTGGTTTTGGTGTAAGAGATTTTAGTGTGTTGTTTTCAATTTGGGGATCAATATATGGAATGTCACATGTGCATGTATGATTCCAAAAATAGTGTCAATGTTGTTTGACTTTATACTTTGACCAAACAACATTGACACTTCGTTTTTAACTGTGATAATTTTTTTACTTTTGTCACGGGCTTGTCACGGTTTTTGATCGTGACACAACTTGTTAAGGTCAAAGACCATGATGAGGCCGTAACAAGTCTAATGAACTTGTCATGATCCTTGGTCGTGACAAGTCCGTGACAAAGAAGTTGTCAGCCCCAGACTTATCATGGTCAAAGACCTTGACAAGTTGGACTTGTCACGGTCAAAGGTCGTGACAAGTTAGTTGTTTTGGCGTAGTGCCATGAGAATGCATTCTCATACAAGGCACACCACAATGTGTTTCTAGATAAATACATATGTTCGCATGCATATATACGACATATGAAGGCATCTCTATCTTCGACGTCCTGTTCGTGCTCTATCGATAATAACCGGAGGAGTCCCTTATCTCAAAATGGGTAACAACAAAACATAAGCAAGTGTGATGGTACCTACACAGTACACTAGTTCACGGCCCATACCTAGTGGTAACAAATGATCCCAACATCTACACCTATATATCATAAGGGGCGCTGCTACGTAGTACCTACAATATGACCTAACACTACGCCTAGTCCAACTGTACCAACGTGTGCTTCGGTCCCAAATGCATGAACCCCAACCGATAGGATGATCCACGAGCCTAGGTATGCTCACATAAAAAAATATAATACATACTATCATCCAATATGTATAAGCAGTTAGTCGTTAACTACTTTTACCCAGGGAATATCCATCCATATAAATATCGCCTTCTCGACTTAACCATAACATTTTAGTCAGTTATTACATAACCCATATTAAGTCTCTATCCTACGAATACCCCCCAATTAACTATTAAGTCCCATATTTTGCCTCCTAGGATTAATAATCAAATTTACTTCATCCTTTATTTCTCCATAAATATATATGGGTATAGTTATCCTTAAACTACCCTTACCAATACAATTAATGATTTCATCATATTGCCCTCTTGGATTAGAATTTCGTCCTTCTAGATTATTGATAATTATTCACTAGGCTTAGGATAAATTTTGACTTAGTATACTCACGGTAATAATTTGAGGGAGCTAACCATTAATTATATTCTCAAGCATTCGACGTATCTCTAATAAGTAATTATTTTATTTAAACTTATTTCGTCTTAATCATAAAATTGTCATCGTTTCTTTTAGGGTCTTATCATCTATGTTCCCCTACCAAAATTACCAAATCATCTAGGTACATCCCTACCTTTTTAATATACTCATTTCATATAGATTTATTCAAGAATCCCACGTAAATCATCTTGTTCATATATTTACTTTGTACTTAAAGCCATCACCATATCACGAACCCATCCCGGCTTGACTGCGTATATAAGTTCATAAGAATATTGCTAGTATGTTTTAACAACCACCGCCCCTCACTCGGATCAATGACCAAAGCATAAAACATAAGCAATAATCCAACTGAAATTCTGAACAGGTTCGAATCGATTCGACCTTCAAGCCCCCCAATCAGTTCTCCCCTGACTGAATTGATTCGCCTTGGAGGCCGAATCGATTCGGATCTCGACAGCAGCCCAAATTTGCTACGAGATTTTACATCAGATTTTTATACCAAAAACTTCTTTGATCAATAATCATCATAATGATTCAACAACTTAAAAGATGGCATGCATATAGTTTCTAAAACATCATAGGGTTATTATAAACATGATTAAACATCTAATTCATCCCTAGATTATCATCAAATTCCCAAAATCTTTAAAGAACCTATCTATATTTCAGCTTACATTGCAACAATGATTTTTAGATTTGTTTAGAGGGTTCTACAATAAATCTCCAATTTAAACAACATAAATATATATCTAATATGAGGGATTACGGATCTAAGCATGAATCATACGATTATCATCAATTTTTGCACTAATAAAAGGACTTTAGATACGCAGCCCCAAAACATGATTGAATTTTATTATAAACATGGATTCAACATTAATACAAGAGTTAAACATTTTGAATAAGAACGAAAAGAGAATCCTTGCCTAAAAATAGTAGAGAAGTATTTCTTTTCTTCCTCCTGGGTGGCTTCTCCCTTCTCTCCCAAGATGTGTAGCCTCTAAAAGTGTATGGGGGTGGATATGGGGGCTATGAAACCCTAATGATGATTTTAATCCTTTAAATAGCATTTTAAGTTAACTTAAATTTGGTGGTCTCTATAGGTCCAGATTTAAGACCTCTAGAAATATTCCTATCCATTCCCGGTTTGGCATGAAACTCCACCCAGAGGCCTACCGGACCCATAGGTCCATTTTTAAACACTTATTGTAAGAGGGTAGCCCGCTTGCAGCTTGGGAGTGTGGTAATACTAGTTGAGGTATAACCCCTATAGGTATGGTGATAAATGATAACCCAGAAACTCTTCAATAAACACAAGTAAACCTACAATATTATGTATGATTAACAATAAGATTGAACTCATAGTACTCTCGTGTATAACTCATAAATAATAATAAAAGGAACTCTAAAGTAGCTCATTCAAAAGGAGAGAGAATTAAGCACCCTAGATACACCTTGGAAGGCAGCCAACACACCAATAACCTCTGAAAGATCTTTGGTTAGCTATTAGAAGCTTCGCAATAAATGACAATGGTGGGTGAATAAGAACTCTGGTTTACAATACCTTCACTCTGATTTCTATTCTCTTTTTAGCAATAATCTCCAGAAAAGAACTCTCTCTCTCAGAAGTGGTTAAGTCCAATAAATAGCCCCCACACCAATCCCAAGATGCCTCAGTCCTTTACAGCTCTGAACAAACATCGCCCCATACTTTACGTCACAAACATTAAATGCGTGATGGACCAGTCAGCTCTACGTCATAAACATTAAATGCCAAGATATGCCTTTTTCCTAATCACTGTGCGTCAGAGGGATGCCACATACAGAGGTAGCTCATAAGACTACCTGAAAACCCCAATACCATAGTGGTTTACTCAAGTTTGGATTTGACAGTGACTAGCTAGCTAATGACATCCCATAAAGTAGATGTGACTTTAGGTAAGGGACTGTTTGGCTCAGGGGTCAACAAATGATAGAACTCAAGAATACTCTGCACAAGCTTCCATGGTGAAAGTTTACTCAGTGTTTTACCAGGTGTATCGAAGATGGTCAAGACAGGTCCTAATGCTGTCTTACTTATTAATCTTCAAAACTAAGTCCGTCTGAAGTTCTCACGGCGGGGTAATTCGGTAGAGCATGTAAGCTCTCATAGGCCCTGCCAGGCCCGGTCTCTCGAGAGTACCATTTGACCTCACACTGAATATATTACAATCGTTACATCATTTTAATCAATGTTAATAATTTAACTCAATAACAAACATGAAGTAAAGGGTAAACTGTATCGGCTAATCTCCTCACTGGGCTGCTGCACTGAGCTGCCATGCTGAGCTGCCACGCTGAGCTGTCTCGATGTCTTCATGTTGCTTCCTTCCCTTAAGTATATTCTATTAGCAGGGGAAGATTATCTCTAACCTATAGATTATCTTCGAGCCCCCTTATAGTCTCCCCTTCGTGTAGAGATTTGTTATGTCAATAAGAAATATCTGCACGAAAACTTCTCAATCCGATGATCCTTAAACTTGTGGGAAGAAAATATTTACCTCTCTATCTTCGTTGCAACTTTTGTCGTTATCTTAGCCATAAAAAAGTAAAATTCTCCCTCATGTACCTGATCCATAGCTTTGCAGATTCTCAGTTAATGGCAAAGGGACATCGTTACTTTTTTATTGTTGTTACATCTCATTCGTTTTGACTTCTTAGCTGGCGGTTGGAATTCTCCCAAAATATCTGAGGAAAGTTCTAAGTCGTTCTGGCTGTTCAGAAGTTAAATTCTCCCCTATCTGTACTTCTCCCAAAGTAATCTTTGAACCTTAAATTCTCCCCAGTTTTTGTCATTCCATTATTCTTCCTCGTTTTATCTTGTTCAAAAAGTAAAATTCTCCCCGTTGTACCTGAACCAAAAGTATCTCTAAACGAGCTTGTGGCGAGAGGACATCGTGAACTTTTTTGAATTGCGCTACATGAGGCCTTTCCTGTAACGTTGAAATTCTCCCCGATGCCTCTTCAACCCGTTTTACTAAGCTTGGGTGTTCAGCGTGGGGTCTCTATTTGATTGAAAAAAATATTTGGCGCCAAAACTTAAATTCTCTTAAAAGAAACACACATTTTCCTAAACTTCACCTCATTAATGGCATGAGCCTGTCTCTTCAACTGATAGAGCGTGCCCCAAAATGTCACGTGTCCACTTGCAATCATTTTGATAGCTTGGTACGTGCTTCTGTGGGAAACTCAAACGTCCACTTGATTTTAAACGACTAATTCTCAACACTTATTCACTTTTCCCATCTTCGTCTCTTTGCTTGCCTTAGTACTTAGAGAGCTTTTTAGAGAGAGAAAAATACCATCCACCATTATTGCTACTGGTTTTTCTTCATCTTTTTTCTCCTTTGCCATTTGTTTATTCTCTTGTTACTCTGCCATTTTCACTGCTCTTTTCCTCTCTATAAGCCTCCCACTATCTCTCATAGCTTCTTCAAGATCTCATGTTGCTCCTACTGCTGGTGCTCTACCTTCCATTACCACTGCCGCTACTGCTGCCCCTGTGGATGCTACTGCCTTGGTGGTTGCTCCCCTGGAAAAAATGAGTTTTTATCGTCGATCTCCTATCTTTAGGAAAGGTGATGATTTCTTGGGTGCTTGCAAGACTTGCACTTTGACTGCTAAGTGTGACCCTTTACTTTTGGGTGATAAAGATGAGGATTCTGCTGCTTGGGGTTACTTTCCCCCAGAAGGAACCATGAGGTTCCGTATCGATCGAGGTGACTTCCCCTATTCCCAGATTGACTTCAAAGGGTCAAGAGTTCCCGAAATAACTTTCCAGTTTGGAACTCCCACATGCAGAACACTTATGCCAATGCTCTTACCAAAATTGGGCTCCATCGAGAAAAGTGGTTTGGTAACTTCACCCTCTCCAAACACAATGATGCACTCCAAGTTCTGGTCTCTAGTTGGAACGTTACCACCCATACTTTCATGGTTGCCTGTGGTGAGTTCACCATTACGTTAGAGGACGTTTGTGAACTATTGGGGCTTGAGCCCACAAGTGCTATGCCTTATTATGACGAGGCACTAGACGCTGAAAAAACTATTGATCTGTTAGAGTTGGATCGAATTTATCGAAATTGCACCGGGTTATCCAATAAAGCCACTTTCACTCCTCTCATCAATTACTTCTTCTAAGATCCCTTTGAGAAAGGTGGTTCTTCTACTGTTGGTAAGGGGCAAGGTACATATCTAGAATGCCAGCTTACATTCTTGTCATTCTTTTTTACCAGCCCAGGAGGGACCTTATAAACAGATCTGTTCGTTTGGCATGGTGGACAAGCTTCCTCTAACAGCCATAGCCTTGGGGTCTCTCTACACTTGGATGGACAGGACCCACCTGGACATGGAAAGGTCTCTTGGCCGTTATAACCTAGCCAACTTTGCGAACACCATACTTCTCACGGGCTTCCTTTATACCCATTTTCCTGCCATATTGGCCAACTCCATTAGTCCTCCCTCTGGTGAATCCATCAGGTCCCCTCGCTTGTATTAATACCATAAGAAACAGATTCGTAAGTACATACTTCCCGTCTTCGATAAACCCAAAAGTTTTGTTATGAGGCCATACGATGAAGAAGTTTTCCTCCATACTTGGGATTTTTTCAACACGGGGAGAAGGTGGTCCAACCAAATATTATAGAACCCATCGCTGAAAACCCCTCACTAGTTGTGGTCCTTCTATTCTCCTCTGGATACTTGCCTTCCTACACTGAGTGGAGATATAACTCTGAGACTTAATACCCCAACCGATGCAGTCGCCAATTTGTCTTTGAGCAAGGGTCCCCTTGCCTAGTTTTTTAGTTATCCCACCCTAAAGTCACCTTTACTGAGGCTTGCTCGTTCTATACTTCAACTGCTGCTTGGGGGGTCAGCTTAACAATGGCTGGGTGAGTCACCATCCCCAGTATTACAAGACAGGGGGGTTTGACTTATATGTAACAAAGTACTGGCCGATGCAGCTGGCCAAGATTTTTGAGTTTATTCAAGGTTGGTATATCCCCCAGTTCTCTCATTCTCCATAGTTGAATTGGGACTTAAAGGCAATTCTATTCTTGGGGTGGAGTCCTCTCTGAGTAGCACCCCAAAAGAACCCCCCAACGAGCTGCCTCCTTATTGCCCCATGATCCCAACTGCCACACCCAAAGACAAGAAAGCTCCTAGGCCCAAACAACCCACTGACCCTGAAGGTCCTTCTGGCGAGGGGCCTTCAAAACCTCCCTCTAAGAAATCCAAAACTTCTTAGAGTGGGACTCCCTCAAAGTCTAAGTCCCAAGCTCCTTTAAACGCATTCCCAATTGCCTCCATTCCACCTGGCATGCCTGCAGAACTAAGTGGGGAAATAAGAGCCAAGTGTCAGGCTGAACTGGAGAGGGTGCAATGGGTATTTCAAGAAGCCACCCCCATTCCTCCTGCTAATTCTTTCCCAACTATTATTGTGGATCCAACGGATGGGGTATCAAAACATAGGAAAAGTTACAAAGTCCCCTCTACTATTGGTGTTTCTGGGGTTAGAAAGAAAACCTTAGGTATAAAAACCCATAAAAAATGTGCCTACGAGGTGCCACCATTATCTGTTTCTCCTGCTCCTACTCCCATGGCTTCTCTTCCTCCATATATCATTGAGGCTATCGCCCTAGAAGATATGCCTGACACTGAGCCAAGTCAAACTGAGAGGGCTTCGCTAGTTCCTTCGCCTCCTGCTTCATCGATGGTCATATTATCCTATTCTTCTCCTGAGTAAGAAGTATGTTTTTTTTATTTCCACACTAATCCATTTTCAGTATAATGTGAAGTTGTGTATTTTCTAACACCTAAAAACTTTGTACAGGAGATTGAAAAAGAAAGGCCAAGTCCTTTTGTAAGCCCCTTCATGGGATGACACTTCGGCAATGCCTTGCATCTCCTCCCCATTATCCCATGTACGGATTGACCTATTCTCATCGTTCTGCCTCCAGGTGTGCAGAGGAGGCTTCTAGGAGGGCTGCCACTTCTGTAAAAACCATTGGAGCTTCTTCGCACCCAGAAGAATCTTTGTTCGCTTAATATCGGTGATCTACCCTTCCCATGGTTCCTCTAGACGTTGATCCAGTTTCTTCTAGCCCTCCAGAGGTACTAGCTTGATAATCACTCTCTTTTTCTTCATTTGGCTTTTGTACTAAGTATTTTCTTTGACCTCCAGGTTGTAAATGCCCCTGATCTGGCCACAATCTCTTCCTGGTTCAATTCTGCAGTTTCCTCTGGTAAGGCCTGCCATTGTGTTATCCCCCTTTACCAATATCACTAAGGTAAGTTCCTTCCTTGTGTTATTTATTTTGCATTTTTATGTTGTGTTTGCTTATGCCTAACACTTTGTTATGTGTGCATCTTTCTCCCTTATTTATCCCACCATCTTCGTCTGGGGTTCCCCATGTTGTGCAAGCTACCGTTGGGTCATCTTCACGCTCGAGAGTCTCCTCGAGTTCTATGGGGGTTTATCAAGTAGTTCCTTTTGATCCCTCTCCTATCTTGGCTATAGTGGCTTTTCCTGGGGGAGGGTGCTTCGCCAATGGTTGGGGTTCCTCGGGCCGAGGTTTTTTAGAGGCTCAGGAAGGAACTGATTTATTTACTGCAGTTTATTTCGTTGCAGTTGTCTCTCCAGTTATAGCTACCCCTCTAGGAATTCCTGATGTATTTTCTAATTGCTCTCTCTTATTTGCGTAAGTACTTTCGTTATGCCTTCAAGATATATTTAACAATGGAAGGCACTTATTAAAAAAATCTCAAATTCCACCTGAAATGATGACTCAACAATGAAAACTATTAAGATTTTTCATAAAATTCCACCTATAACAGTGACTTAACAATAAAACCACTTGTTAAGATTTTTCATCAAACTCCACCTATAACGGTGACTTAACAATGAAAACCACGTGTTAAGATTTTCGTCAAACTCCACTTATAACTGTGACCTAACAATGAAGACCACTTGCTAAAATTTTCATCAAACTCCACTTATAATGGTGACTTACTAATGAAAACCACTTGTTAATATTTTTCGTTAAACTCCACTTATAACGGCGACTTAACAATGAAAACCACTTGTTAAGATTTTTTATCAAACTCCACCTATAACGGTGAGTTGAAAATGAAAACCACTTGTTAAGATTTTCGTCAACTCATTTTTTTTCGTAGGTTGCGAGGGGCTTTGCCATTATCTAAACATCATCTCAACATAATCCCTCGGCTGTTAAACCCACACATTAAGAACCAGTTACCTCTAAGGACGCAAGCCAAGACGACTGTGGTTTAACTACAAATCTGCCATCGGACAACGAGTTAGGATGTGAGATTCCTTCTCCAGCTATGGATCCTCACGAATTCTGTCTTATGATCCTTAGACAATCTCCTTAGATTTCTATGTTCGACCGGTATATTATCGAGCGAATTGTCATGAACCATTTTTAAACTTTTATTGCTGATTGTATACGCTCCAACATGTTGGTGATGAGCCAATGCTGCAAGGTCTGGAGGCCGTTATTGTTGAGGTTGTCAACATTCAAATGTACAACCTTATGAGGGAACTCATCAATCGTCATCTTGGAAGTTTGAAGGAGATGGGCAAGGATGGCTTCCAATTGAATTGGCTGATTAGCCATCTAAAACTTCTAAAGAGCCATCAGTTAGAAAGTCAGAGGGAACTATATCTAAAACACGCAGAGGGCCAACGGTTTGAAGAGAAAAGGCTAGCAGAGCTGACCCCTCTATTAGTGCCAACAAATGACAGAGTGAGGGCTGCCCAAGAAGCCTTTGCAAAGGCCAAGCTGGAACGGGAAACCTTGTTAATTGAAAGAGCTCAAGTGCAGACCAGGCTTGCAGGCTGCGTTGCTGCTCAGAGGTCATGCTTGTGAGCTTTTTTTGGTTTGCCTAGGGACTTCTTCTGCTAACCCTCTATGTGGTTTCTTCTGGGCTAGAAGTCCTTTCTTTTGTAATTACAATCTTTTCTTTACCCGATGTAATTCTTGGGCGGTAGTTCCTAATTTTTTCTAATCTTTACAAGTCATATCAATGAAAAAGATACAGTATTTTATCCTCATATGTTGTTTAGTTGCAATACTTCTGTTTATTACAAAGTTTAAATTCTTACAATTTACAAGCATACTCCGTCTTCTTAATCTCACTACAAAAGAAATAACTTCCACAATGAATTGCAACATAGTTTTAATAAAAAATAAATCTCTAGCTGAGGTCACTCGTTTAAACATGGTAATCCTTAAACCATTTGTTAATAATATTGAAGGGCTTATCCCATTCCATTTTAGAGATTAAACAATAACCTGACTCGTGAGCCTCCTTCACAATGAAAGGTCCCTCCCAATTTATATCGAATTTATGCTTTCAAAACCAAATCCTCTACTATAAATTTTCTTGTGCTCTGAAAAGTTGCTTCGTGTACATTTAGAAGTGTTACATCACATTGTCCATATGCTCATCCAATGCTTCCAACTGTATATATCTGCTCTGAGGGAGAATGCTCTTCGTAAGGTATATCGGACCGAAGGAACCTCTAGTTCTATCGATAAAATTACTTCATCCCTAAACACAAGAGAGAACGGTATGTATCATGTAGGTTTCCTCTTCATCGTTCTATAGGCCCACAAAACTATTAAAATCTTATCATCCCACGATCTTGGGAATTATTCCATCGTCTTGACATAGATATTAACCAAGGTCTTGTTAGTTGCTTCGACTTGGCCATTCCCCTTAGAATATGCCACCGTTGAGGTATGGTGGATGGTGGGGTATTTATTTGTAAGCATCGTTACTTCTTTATTGACAAACGGGGTCCCGTTATCAGAGAGGATGCCCTTTGGAATTCCAAACCTTTAAATAATGTACTCCTTGATGAAGTTAACCACCACACATGCAGTTGCTCATTTGAGTGGTATTGCCTCAGCCCACTTTGTAAAACATTCTGTTGCCACTAGTATCCATATATTTCTCCTCAAAGATTGGTGTATTTCCCTTATCAGGTCAAACTCCCAAGTGTGGAATGGGTAAGGAGTGGCCAAGGAATGTAAGTCCATCGAAGGAGCATGAAGCACGTTTCCATGCTGCTGGCGTGCCTTGTATTTTTATACAAACTCAGCGGAATCTTTCTCCATTGTTGGCCAATAGTAACCCAAGGTCATTAGTTAGTCATATAGCTTTGCTCCTCCAATGTGAGCTGGATTGTGAGCTTGTTTCAAAACTTCCGTTGCCTCTTCCTTTGTGATACATCTAAATGGTTGTTAAAGTACCTTATCTGATAGAGCTGATCATCCTGGACATAGAACCGTGGGGCCCTTTGCTTGAGTCCCATTGCATCTGTTTTCTCGAAAGGTACAACTCTGTATTTGATAAAATTGATGTAAGGTTGCCGCAAGTCTACTTGAGTTTCAACGAAGTCGCATTCAGCTGCCTGAAAGAAGAGTTGACATTTATCGCACCTTCATTATAACTCTTTCGCATCCTTCTTTATCTTTGGCCAGAAGTACCCCTACCTCTGAATTATTCTCTCGACAACCATCCTCCCACATTTGTAAAGTAGAGTTTTCCCTGATTAGTAAAGTATTCTGCTAGCTTTTTCAGTTCCACTATGCCCTCCCTAGACTCTAACTGCTTCCTAATCTTTCCCCTCCAATTCGAATCATCTTACATTAGTAAGATCGCTTGCATAACCGATGGGTCTGTTCTCTGTTGTATTATGTCGTATCGATTTTCATAGCCAGCTTCTGAGCACTGGTAACATTGACATTAACATGCCTATTCATCATTTTGGGATGCCTTCTTATCTTAACCTGGTTGATTAGTCGTTGGATGCTATAAGGTGCTAGGTTGAGGTGCTTCAATGCATATTCCCCATTCACTTGCTGAACCACCAAGTTCAAGTCACCTTTGATGTGGGGCCTTTAGCAACCCCAGTACTAATGATTTATACTCTGCTTCGATATTAGAGCAAGGGAAATCCAACTTATAGGAAAGGAAAAATTATTCTTTCCTTTAAAAAAGGATAACCCCTTCCCCTCCCTTCTTTTCTGTCGAAGAACCATCAAATTGCATCGTCCATTCCTTAAGGTTGGCCTCTAGGAAATTCGCGTGCAAGTCATCCCTTGGAATGCACTCTCGGGGTTGCTCAAATATTCCAGATGGGAAAATCTCCAATAGATCCGCATACACCTGGCTCTTGATCATGCGAGGGAAAACACATTTCAAATCATATTCTGAATGGATGAGGAACCACCTACCTTCCCTTCCAATCAAAATAGTTCTTACCAAAAAAAACTTAATTGGGTCACATCTTGTCATAATGTGGATTATGAAAGATAGCATATCTACGTTTTTGTGCTATAAACACCAAGGCTAAATAATGTATTCTATACTATTATACCTTGCCTCTGGTCCATGTATGATCCTGCTCAAGTATTAAACTTATCTCTCTTATCCATCGATTTTCTATGCCAGGAGAACTCCAACGAACCTCATTGTAGATGTGAGGTAGAGTTGCAATGGTCTCCCTGCTATAGGAGGTATAATAATTTTTGGATAAGTGAGCAGCTTCTTAAGCTTGGTCAAATATTCCAGGCGTTCTTCCTCCCATTGGAACTTCGTGCCCTCTCGTAGCAGCTCTATCGGTGGATGAGTTATTTCAGCTAGTCCCGACACAAATCTCATAAGGTAGGAGACTTTACTAAGGAAACTCTTAAGCTCTTTTATCATTCTTGGATATGGCACCTCGAGAATCGCTCGTTGCTTGTCCTGGTCCATATGTACTCCTTGCCTATCTACCACAAAACCCAGAAACTTTCCACTCGTGACTCCGAAAGCGCACTTCAGCGGGTTCATCTTCAGCTTATATTTTTTCCACCGAATAAACACCTTTCTTAGATCGTCCTGATGGGAATTCTCCTTCTTCGACTTGACGACCAAATCATCCTCATAAAATTCTAAAAACTTATGAAAAAATTCATGGAATATGGCCATCATCATCCTTTGATACGTTGCCCCAACATTTTTTAACCCAAAAGGCATCACTGTGTATATGAAGTTGCCCAACGGGGTCTTGAATGTCATTTTCTTTGCATCTGCTGGATCTATCTTGATCTAATTGTATCCCATATATCCATCTATAAAACTGTACCTCTCATGACCAGCAGCTGCATCGATCAAGTTATTAATGGAGGGCAGAAGGAACTTATCCTTTAGGCTAGCTCTGTTCAGATCTTTGAAGTCCATGCAAATCCTTATCTGATTCTTGTCCTTAATCCCCACTGGGAAGATACTTAATAGCCAGAGTGGGTGTTATATTAGTTTGATAACACTGCCATTAGAAATAGTTCCACCTCCTCTTTGATCTTCATATCCAGCTCAAGCTTGTAGGTCCTCATGGCTTGCTTCACCGGTATGGCATAAGGCATAACGTTAAGTTTGTGTAAACTTATTACTTCATCTAGCCCCTCCATTTTTATGCATTTCCATGCAAAATTGTCTCGTTATTCACTAATGAGCTCAACCAAGGCCTCTCTTTTCTCCTCGCTCAGGTCTTTCGAAATAAAAATGGGCCTTGGGTCTTCCCCTTCCTCGGCTAAATCCTATTGTCCCAGCTTTTGCACCTGTGGCTTCGGACGATCTGTCATGTACTCTTCCTCTTCTCCACTTATTCTACAAACTCTTGCATGTTAGAGTTGTTAATAACCATACAATGCCCTTATTGGTCTATTAATAAACATTCATACAGTAAGTCAGCCTTTTTGTCAACCTCTAGAATGATCCTTCGACCGCCCGCTCACGTCTTCAGAGGAGGTAAATCACT
Organism: Sambucus nigra; assembly: GCA_949130495.1. NCBI lineage: Eukaryota > Viridiplantae > Streptophyta > Magnoliopsida > Dipsacales > Adoxaceae > Sambucus > Sambucus nigra. The sequence continues at coordinate 37,559,957 of OX422211.1, forward strand.
CTCCCATTCTCTGTAATTTTCTTCTTGCATTGCCTGCTTGCCATTACAATTGCCTTCCTCTTTCTTTCTCTCAAAACTTCAGCCAATCTATTTTTAGAAAACTTGCTTAACATGCTCTATCGTTGGAACTCATGGTCCATCAGATCCATCTTGGGCTTCATTATGTCTCTGAGCTATTTTGAGATATTCTGGGTCTTGGGACTATCGTGGTGAACTTCCTCAGATGCTTCACCTCTTCCTTCCCCTTCATTATTCTGATCGTTCATAGGTCCCATCCGTTCTCCAATAGAAGAAACTCTTAATCTGTCCGTTCTTCTCGTCAAGACTGCGGTATCTTCTTCTAACTCACTGTAGAAAGATACATTTAAAAGGTGAGGTTATTTGGTGTCAAAGGGTTTCTTCATTGCACGTATGACGATTTCAGTCCCTTTCATGTTGGCCTTCGCACATTGATGGTATATTGAAAGGACTAGTCCATGATTGTGTATCCACACCCTTCCTATCAGGAGGTGATACGAAGTAGCACTCTCAATCACATGGAATTCGATGTGAGAAGTAAGATTCCCCATCACAATCCCAATATTCACTTATCCATTTGACTTGGATAATTGGTTATTATAGCCAGAAATTACCAGAGGTATGAGTATTAATCTTGCCTCAGGAATATTAGCCGCTTGGAAGGAACTGATTAGCATGATGTTTATCAATGCTCCCCCATCCATCAAGGCTCTTACAAAACTCACCCCGTTAACACTGGCAGTTAGGTACAAGGGCCTGTTATGGGGGAACCTCATAGCCCTGTCGGCATCTCTAAAGGTTACTTTGGATAAAAACTTCCTTACCAACTTAGCCATTGGTCCTCTCCACCTCAGCGATGGTACTGCATTATTTTGTACAATATCCAAGATCGCTTGTGTTATTTCTAACCGACTCTCTTTTGGCATCCCCACTTGGTCAAAGAACCATGAGAACTTCAGTGACCGCGAGACATTCTAACATTCTACCCCTTGAACAATTTACTCTCCTTACAGGTTATATACATCTTCTATATCCCTGGTGCTGGCTTCATCGTAAGCTATTACTACATTGGCCACACCCTTGGTACATTCGTCCAACACATCTTAAAATTCTTCTCGTTTAGTCTCCAGTTCCCTCTCTTCCCATTCAACTTCCTCATCAAAATCAACTACAAGGTTAGACCCATGTGTTGGCATGGGGTTGGCATTTACATTCTCATGGGGGATTTACAGAGTCCCCATTTTCATGTGCTTGCTTATGATCTTTCTGAGTGTGAAGCAGGTTGCCGTTAAATGGTCCACCTTCCAATGGATCTGGAAATACTTGGGATCAACCATTGTCTCAGCGTTTGGTTCAACGATTGGAATGACCTTAGGCTTATACATTGTTCCACCCTGGACCATGGTGTTGTAACAGCTGACAGCTTCTTCAACGGTGCAGGGCAGTAGGGGTGGATCCTCACTGTCTCTGCTAAACTTTCTTTTGTTATCCTTCTTCGGTTGCTTAGCCCCCATCGGCATAGCCCACCCGTGGGGGTTGTCCCCATATCACCACGGGCTGTATCACCTGCCTAAACATCACAGGCACCATAATGGGATTTGGATGAACAACCAATGATACATTCCTTATTGCTTTCAAGAACGCCACAAAAGTTCCCTCGCGTGTTGACAGTTGTACTATGGGAGCAAACTTTCAGCATAGATCTGAAGAAGTTTGGATTCCTTGGCCTCTTCTCTTACATCGATAGAAGTTTTGGATAAACAACACATGCATTTCTTCCCAAGTTGAGACGCTTTTACGTTCCAAGTGTGAGTTATAGGTGTAAGCCTTATCGGTTAGGGATTTGGAAAACTCCCTCAACCTATGTTTCTTGTTGTTGTAGTGAGCCCCCAGATGTCAGATGAAGCATTTGATATGATTCTTCGGGTTCCCCCCTTTTCATCTGTACTTGTCAAAGATGGGATGGATGTAGTCCTTTAGGTAAGGTTCGGTTTCCCCCCTTTTCATCTGTACTTGTCAAAGATGGGAGGAATGTAGTCCTTTAGGTAAGGTTCATAGTTGTATTCCTGAGGGTAGGGAGTACGAAAATCATCATACACCGATGCTACCTCGCTGGCTGGTTGTGAGGAAGCTTCTATCATTTTTAACATCTCCTTCTGTATCTCCTTATTCATTTCTTCTAAGGAAGATGCATGTGTTTTTTTAACCACTCGAGTAATAGGTTGAGGGATCACTGGTGGAATACTCGTTACACCTGGCGTACTTACCATGGGTGGAACACCCGTCACATATGGGATACCCACTATTGGGATAGGGGTTGGAACTGTGTTCATGGGGCCAGCTGTCGTGGGATCTAAGATCGATGGAGATATTGAATCAACCATTGGTGTTACGAAGGAACTAGGTTCAAATCCACCCAAAATCGTTGTAGCAGCTGGGGTCTACAAGAACTCAAAGAACTTGCCCATGAGAAGTGATATTTGTGCTTGTCCCATCCTGGTAATACTAGAAGCTTGTGTCACCCCCAGGACACCTGTTGTCATTTGAACTTAAGGCACCTCCACCCAAGGAACCCCATCCCTGGCAGCCTCAGGCTCCCTCGCAGCTTGTTCTTCATTAAGTTGAATGGCATCAAAATCTGGGATACAGTTAACATTATCTTATGCCATACTTTTAGGAGAATACCTCCCCAACAGAGTCGCTAAATGTAAGAGGGTAATCCCCTTGTAGCCTGGGAGTATGGTAATACTAGTTGAGGTGTAACCCCTATAGGTATGGTGATAAATGATAACATAGAAACTCTTCAATAAAAGAAAGTAAACCTACAATATCATGTATGATAAACACTCGGATTGAACTCACAGTATTCTCGTGTACAACTCAAAATAATAATAAAAGGAACTCAGAAGTAGCTCATTCAAATGGAGAGAGAAGTAAGCATCCTAGATACACCTTAGTAGGAAGCTTACACACCAACAACCTCTAAAAGATCTCTGGTTAGGTATTAAAATCTTTGCAATAAATGACAATGGTGGGTGAACAAGAACTCTGGTTTACAATAACTTATCTATGATCTCTATTATCTCTCTAGCAATAATTTCCAGAAAATAACTCTTTCTCTCAGAAGTGGTTGAGGCCAATAAATAGCCCCCACACTACTCCCGATATGCCTTAGTCCTTTAAACCCATACTTTATATCATAAACATTAAATGCTTGATGGACCACTTTTCTCTACGTCATAAACATTAAATGCTAAGACATGCCTTTTGACTAACCCGCCTACAAAGGTAGCTCACTAGACTGCCTGATAGACCCAATACCACTCAAGTTTGGATTTGACAGTGACTAGCCAACTAGTGAAATCACATAAAGTAGATGTGACTTTGGGTAAGGGACTGTTTGGCTCAGGGGTGAACAAATGATGGAACTCAAGACTACTCTGCACAAGCTCCCACGGTGAAAGGTAACTACATTTTTTACCAGGTGTATCTAAGATGATCAGGACAAGCCCTAACACTACCTTACTTCTCAATCCTCCAAACCAATTCCCTCTGAAGTTCCCACGACGAGGTCATTCGGTAGAGCATGTAAGATCTCCCAGGCCTGGTCTCTCGAGAGTACCATTTGACCTCACACTGAATAATATTACAATAATTACATCATTTTAATCAAGTTTAACAATTTAACTCAATAACAAACAGGAAGTAAAAGGTAAGCTATATCGACCAATCTCCTCGTTGAGCTGTCTCGATGTCTTCACGCTGCTTCCTTCCCTTAAGTCTCTTCTATTAGCTGGGGAAACTTATCTCTAATCTAGAGATTATCTTCGATCCCCCCACACTTATAATGCGAATTTATGTCACCTAATCATATTTAAAAGTCTGTAAACACTTTATACATTTATTTGTATGCCCCATCATTATCATATACGTATATATGTAATACGAATTAATTAGATCAACGGGTCGTCAATATATTCGCGATTGCCTTCATTATTCATCATATACTATCATACCATAACACTTATATCACATTTACTAAATATTATATTTAAATAAAATACTCTAATATAATTAAACATATTCGTTTAATTATTATGCCAAATTAAAGATCCATACAATTATCATTCGAATAATAATTCTCATAATTTTAATTAAATCAATATAACTTCAATTTAACACTCATAACAAGGCGGAGTATTACACAAGACACAATAGAAAATTTTTCCTTACAAATCTCCCCCTTTGGCTATTTTGTGACCCCCCCTTCCCCCCAAAAAAAATAGGTTGTCAAGTTCTAGTACCCAATCCCAAACTCCAGAGGAAAAAAGTACAAACTGACATCTGACTGACATTAACTCTTGAGTAGCTTTTCTCATGTGAAACTTTGTCGTGCTGTCGCTTAATCTAAACTTTGTCGTGCTGTCGCGATTGCCTTCATTAACACGCATTTCAAATGCAAAGAGAATATGACATATATATCCCACTTAATCTAAACTTATCTCTCTTTTTTGTTCTGGAATAGACAAAAGTGAAAGTGCACAATATGAAAACACTTCTCCCCCTTAATGTGACACAAATGATTATAAATAAAACAAGCCTATCATGTAATGTGAAGTGAAATGACAACGATAAAACACATAAAAAATACATATAATACAAAAGGATGAAACAAATAACACCATTTTGATGCATATGATAGACATGGATTAAATATATGTATAAACTCAAATAAAAACCATATATACATATATAAACACACATATAACATGACACATGTGAATATATATATATATATATATATATATATGTGTGTGTGTGTGTGTGTGTGTGTGTGTGTGTGTGTGTGTGTGTGTGTGTAAATAATGTGGTATTGAATGAAGGGGTGTGAACTAGAAATAAAAGAAATATGTCCTAATTACTCTAGATAGTAAAATGAGTTCTATTTGATCATTTTAACTTGTCAAATTAGATTTAGACTCTCAAGTGACAAATAATGTGAACTTAAACAGACAAAATATTCTAAATTCATACACTCCTGTTAAAATATTGACGATTCTCAAATTAATATCATTAAATATTAAAGATGAACTAGGGCTCATTGTGCAAACTGCAAACCCATCGATCTTAAACTTGTAACACCTTAAAAAATAAGCGTATTCAATTCTCACCCTCTTTTTGAAGATATCATTTTTTTAGTTGATGATCACAAACTAAAATTTGGCCTTGGCAATTATTTTATTATCTTTTTCTTTTTGTTTAAAAGGTTTTTGCCAATGATGGTCTTTCATGCACAGGAGATTTACTCCCTCATAGCACTTTCCCGTTGCACACTCATCATTTTTCATCCTAAAATCATTCTCACCGCAATAGTTCTTACATGCAAAAATCTTCTAGATAAATGGATATGTATTGATAAGATTGATAAGAGAACACCCCACTTAGCTCATGCAACATAATATTTCAAGATCCAAAAGATTTCATGAAAACGTGTGCGTAGGCACATACTTAGATGAATCCTTTAAACAAAACAAAATAAGCACTACTCCATGACAATGCATGATTAAGAAATAATATTAAGCATTGTAAATCATACTCAAATGATCTAGCGACATGGAAAACGTGGAATGAATGGAATTCAAACACATTTATATGACGCACAAAATGTGTTAAACCAAATACACAAAAAATATATTATGGGTACCTCGATTTGTCACTTTGGTCCAGACGAGTAGCCCAATTAAACACGGCCCAAAATCTAGAGGCCCTGCACCTGACCCAGTCAGTTCCTAAAATCTCACTTCAGAGATACTTTAGGGATTGTGGGCTAACGTGGAGGACTCCCACTCCTCCACTCTCCGAAATAACATGTATATATCAAACCCCTCGCCCGAGGCAAAAGGCATGCAATTTGTAATCACTCCCCCGAAGTAAAGAGCAATAAAATACTGAGAGCACCACCGTGGACATAGGCCTTATTATCGAACCATGTATACCTTGTGTTGTGTGTTGTGATTGTCATTCTTTTCAGTTCTTTACTTATTCTGGTGATTGCCTTTGCTTGTTATTTTGTGTTGAGTTTAATTGTCACCACAATTGTCACCGTTTATGGGAAACGTTTATTTTCCTTTAAGAAAGCCTTCACCAAAAATAATTTGAAATGTCTGGTCATAGCAGTAATGCTCCTCAAGCAGGGGATATTCAAGAGCAAACTGCCCCTCGCAAGATCAGATCTTAAGTTCGACGTTCAAATCCTAGGGATCGCCGGGAACAGTAAGCTTCGGAGGAAAGCCAAGGACCAGTCAGGTCCACACAGGCCTCCAGGTTGATCGATGCCTATGAGGCCAGGCTCCAAGATCAAGAGGACGCCACTCGCAAGTAAGAAGCCGAGATTATCATCTCAAAAGAAGATTAGATAAAATGGAGAAGGAAATCCATCGTAGCACCAGACAACGTTAATATCGCACTCCTAGCCCTCAGGCGAACAAGTCTCGCAGCCGAGGAAGGAGCCCTAGATGTGGATCTCAAAGATTTGAGGAACACAGGTAAGATGACGACTTACTCAAGCAAGCGCAACCATCTCTCCATTACAGGAGCCCAACTCGAGGAAATGATGACATGCGAAATTTGGTCCCAAGAGAAATGGACCATCACCCAGCACATGGGGGTGCCAGATCGACCAAAGAGCTAGCCAGACGAGATCTCAGGACCCAGATGAAATCCACTTTCTCAAGGGAAATAGAAGAAGAAGCCCCTAAAAAGTTTGCGATTCCCAGATTCAAGATCTACGACGAAAAGACTAATCCTATTGACCACGTTAGGAAGTACAGGCAGGCCATGACCCTCTAGAACCATAAGGACGCATTAATGTGCCGGATCTTTCCCTCGAGCTTACACGATGTGGCCCAGAAGCGGTTCGAGAGACTCCCTCACAAATCCATCAGGAGCTTTGAGTCATTGGCAGAGCTCTTCACAGCTGGCTTCATTACTAATAAATCCCATCCAAAAAGGATGGACCCCTTGTTGACAATAAAGAAGACGCCTCAAGAGAGCCTCAGGGATTATGCAAAATGATATTAGAAGATGTTCAACGAAGTCGAGGATTGCTCAGAGCAGGTCACTGTGGCATCCTTTAAGATTGTCCTACCCAGATCCTGCCTCTTGCACCAATCCCTCACTAAGAAGGAGGCCACAACCATCGACGACCTAATGGCACGTATAAAAAAATATGCTAAAGTTGATGATGTAACCCGCCTTAGTGCAGGGGAGAATGGTTACGCCAAGTTCCCCGATAAGAACAATGACAAAGATGAGAACCAAAAGAAAGGAAATAAAATAGGGGCAAAGTGGCTCCAAGAGAAGAAATAAGAGCGATGCTTCGAAAGCATTTTAGGCAGTGAAAATTATCTTTAAAGAACCAATCTACAAGATCCTAGTAAAGATCAAGGATGAGCCATTCGTCAAGTGGACCAGAAAGATGGGAGGAGACCCCTCGAAAAGGAATAATGCACTGAGATGTGCTTTCCATAAAGAGGGTGGGCACAAGACCGAGCACTGCAAAGCTCTCAAGTCTCACCTTGAAGAGTTAGCCCAAACTAGACATTTGAACGAATTTGTGGAGAAGAAGGCAGAGAAGGTTACTGCCAATGGAGACCCGAGGCCTGACAACGTGCTCGAGGAAGATACTTGCCATGAGTTCGCAGTGATTCACAGGGCATCAGATTTAAAGTAGATTCAAGGAAACTCTGCTTGGATGAAAGTTAAAAAGCTTACGACAGTAATGCAAGCTTTTCAAATTGATCCAACTAAAACGCAGGGAGGAAAGCGTCGGTGATCAGATGATGTCGACTACAGCAAACACATCGTATTCACGGATGAAGACCATATGGGAGTGAGAACCCCACATCATGATGCCTTGATCATTACACTCAGGATAGCTAACTACGATGTCGATAAGTTGCTCGTCGACCAGGGAAGCTCATCCGAAATAATGTATCTCGACCTATTCAGAAAGTTGAAGTTAAGCGTCGTCGACTTGAAGGAAGCCATTGTCCCTCTAGTTGGCTTCGCTAGAAAAGTAACTATCTCTTTGGGAAAGATTATACTTCTAGTAAGGGCAGGAAGTGTCTCCAAAATGATCGAGTTTCTGGTGGTCGACATTGACTCGCCCTACCAGGCCATCCTTGGCAGAGGGTGGCTACATGCGATGAAGGTCGTCCCCTCCACCTACCACCAGAAACTAAACTATGTGACTGAGTGAGGAGTGATAAATATCCATGGAGATCAAGTGATGGAAAGAAAGTGCTTTATAGCAGCCATCAGTAGGGATGGCAACGGGTCGGTTCGGGGTCGGGTTTTAACTCCCCGTCCCCGTCCCCGTTAGAAAAACCATTCCCCGTCCCCGCCCCGTTCCCCGTTATAACGGGTTCGGGGATCCCCGTCCCCGTTTAAAACGGGTATCGGATTCCCCGCGGGGAACCCGTTTTGAATTTTTTTTTTCAACTCCTCTTTAGGCACCTAAGTAAAAGTTATTTTTAAATTACATCTCAATTAGAAAATGATTAAACACAAGTAAAGTGCAACTCCAAAATCTCCAACATAGTTAATAGTTTTAGAACATAACATACAAATCAAACGAAGAACATTGTTTCAACATAACAAATAACAACAACTAAGTAACTAATAAAATAACAAACAAAATAAATTCGCAATATTCCCCATCCATTGTTGGCGTGCCTAGACTTGCTTGCTTCTCCATCCATTGTTGGCGTGCTAAACTTTCCCGTCAATCAATCACCTCACCCCTTTGTCACACAACTTTCAACCTACACAAATTACACGACGTATTAGTTTACAACAATATAAACAAATATAACTATACAAACAAGTTCAATGCTTATATAATAATTAAATTACCTCATCATCAGTATCTTCATTTATGGTACCTCTCTCAAATCGTGTTGCACATGAACCCGAACCTACATAATAATATAATGATGCAATAATTAATAAAGGTAAAAGGGAAAAAAAAACATTTCAATATGTTGAAGTTATTACCTTGAATCTCGGCCCATAACCAATCTTGAGAACACATAAGCGCTTCTAAAGTCTTTGGATGAAGTCTACTACGATGTGGACTCAAAAATCTACCACTAGTGCTAAAAGCCGACTCTGAAGCAACGGTTGATACGGGAATGGCAAAAATATCCCTCGCTATAGCAAATAGTGTCGGGTACTTAAGACCATTTGACTTCCACCAAGCCAATATATCAAAATCATCAGATCTAGGCAAAACACTCTCCTCCAAATAGTAATCCAACTCAGACTTAACATGTTCAGTATTACAGGTACTCGAGACAAATAAATCAAATTTATTAATCAACCGATTCCTTCCTTGAGATTGAGATGATGTACCACTTGAAGATTCACTATTACCACGAATATTCTTATTTAATTTCTCACTCACTTGATATTCTCCCAACATCTCAAAACAAATGTTACGCACCCTTTCAATTTCTGTCGACGCTTCATCGTCATATATGAGTGGAAAGTAAAACTCAATCCCTTTCATTTTAAATCTAGGATCCAAAATTGTACCCAAAGCCATTACCCCATGAAGTGAACTCCAATATTTTTCAAACTTTATTATCATATTAGATGCCATGAGTCGTATTTCATCATAACTTGAAAATGTCCAATCATTAAGGGACGCTCTTATCTCACAAATTTTCGGGAAAAAAAGATTGATTGTTGGATATTTAGTTCCCGAAAACATTTCTGTCACCTCAAAAAATATCTCCAATCTCTCACTAATTTCACTTGCTAATAACCAATCATCTTCAAAAGGGACACATTTGTATTGAGACTCACTTAATTTTAAGCGACCAAAAACATCTTTATAAATCAAGGCAGTGTGGAGCATTATATAGGTTGAATTCCATCTCGTTTTACAATCTAGGGCAAGTTTCTTATTACATGAGATTTTTAATTGACGAGCTACTTTTTCAAAATTTTCCCATCTTTTTTGAGTCGCTGTCCAATAAGCTACACTTTCACGCACTTTCTCAATTGAATTACCAATTACATCCAACCCATCTTTCACAATAAAATTTAATATGTGTGCAGAACAACGCATGTGAAAGATTTTACCTCCTAATAATAAAGAGTTAGAAGGTAATTTATCCAACAGAATGTTTACCATTGCATCGTTAGTGCTACAATTATCTAAAGTTACCGTAGATAACTTCAGATCAAGATTCCAATCCATCAAACATTCAACCAAAGCCTCGGCAAGTACCTCCGCGGTGTGGGGGCATGGAACATATATAAACCTACAAACACAAAAAAACACTACTTCATTAAAAAAATAACTCTATGTAGTAAAAAAAACAACACTATTTAATTAATAACAACACTAAAATTACCTCACAATTCGACTTTGCAATTTCCAAGAATCATCAATAAAGTGTGATGTCACGGCCATAAATCCTCTCTTTTGGGTAGTGGAAGTCCACATATCGGTGGTGATTGCAAATCTTCCCCGATTCTTTTTAAACAACTCCATTGTTTTAGTTTTCTCAAACTCGTAAATTTTGAATATATCCTTTTTTACGGTGTTACGAGATGGAACCTTAAACAATGGTTGAAGACAATTACTATAGTTCCTAAACCCTTGATGTTCAACCATACTAAGAGGATACTCGTGCAAAGTGATCATTTTAGCAAGAGAATCTCTTGCCGCTTCTTGGTCAAATGAAAAATTAGTTAGTTGAGTCTTTCCATCGAGCCTCCGTGTTTGATTTAAAATCGCTTGTTTAATATCCATTGATTTTCGTCCAGGACAAGACTTAAAATGATCCCCCAAATGAGATGTTCCATTTTTGCTTGAACCCCCAAGTTTTTTTCCACAATATCTACAAATCGCTTTATCTTGTCCATTGATTTTTTTCAAATCAAAGTGGTCCCATATCCATGACCGTCGAGGTCGTTTTCCATTTTCATTAGTAACATCAGTGTCATGGGACTCAAGCTCACGATTTTCATTATCATCATCCAATATATCAATTGGTGTTTGATTAGAAGCTACCTCGTTTGCTGGAGGAGCTGATTGGACATCCCCCGATTGCGTTGGAATCTCCTTTGATGTAGACATTTTAACCTAGACATATAAAGAAAAAATTATCTGTTAAATCTCAAAAAAAAAATTAATAGATCTACCTGATTTGTTAAACAAAAATTATCTGTTAATTTAACAATATTTTTGACAGAACAATCTTTTACCTGATTTATTAAACAAAAAATTATCTGTTAAACAAAACAATCTTTTTGACAGAACAATCTTCCACCTGATTTTTTGTTTAACAGATAATTTTTTGACAGAACAAAAACTTATCTGTAAAGTAAACAATCTTTTTGACAGAACAAACAATTATCTGTAAAGTAAAGTAAAAGAAACCTGTGAGGAGAGGGCTGAGCGTGAGGAGAGGGCTGAGCGTGAGGCGGAGCTGCGGAGCTGCGGACGGAGCGTGAGGCGCTGCGTGACGGAGCTGCATGAGGCGCTGCGTGACGGAGCCTGTCTGCGTGACGGAGCTGGGCAGCGGCGCTGCGGAGCGTGAGGACGAGCGCGGCGTGAGGGAGGGAGGGCCGACCGCCGGCGTGAGGGAGGGAGGGTGGTCGGCGACCGGGCGTGAGTGAGGGAGTGAGGAAGGGAGTGAGGGAGTGAGGGGAAGGGCGTGAGGGGAAGGGCGTGAGTGAGGCAGCTGCGTTTTGTTGTTAGCAGATATGTGTGTGTTTGTGTTGTGAGGGAAACTAGGGTTTAGTCAATTTATATATTTTTTATAATATAAATATATATTTTTTAATATATGTTAGTAATTCGGGTATCCCCGTGGAGACCCGAAGGTATATCCGAAACCGACCCGAAACTTTTCGGGGATTTTTTCCACTCCCCGAACCCGATCCGATCCCCGAATTTTCGGAGATTTTTCGGGGATTTTTTTTCGGGTATCCGCGGGGACCCAAATTTTCGGGGAAAATTGCCATCCCTAGCCATCAGCCCAAGGCCGTAAAAGAAGGTCGAGAAGGCCAAGGAGAAAGTTGAAGAACAGGAAGGTTTGATGCCTTCCAAATAGAAGGTAAAATATGGAAGACCTTGAGTGGAGGAGATCAGACTCCTCCCATCTGAGTGGGTCATTGAGAACCTGGAGGAGGTCGCAGTCGGCGATAGCAAGAAAGACAGGATGTTCTTGATCGGAGCCTATCTCACAGATCGAGAGAAGAAGGAAATAATAACACTTTTGCGAAACAACTTGGACGTTTTTGCATGGGAACCCTACGAGATGCTCGGGATTGATCCCAGCGTGGTTTGTCATTGGTTTCACGTTGACTTGACTTTTAAACTGATCACGTAAAAGGCACAGCAAACTGCACCCGAGAAGGCCAAGGCTATTAAAAAGGAAGTGGAGAAGCTGCTGGATGCAGGATCCATATGGGAAGTTCAATTCCCTAAGTGGATGTCCAACCCAGTAGTGGTCCCAAAGAGCAATGTAAAATGAAGACTTTGTATTGACTTCACTGACCTTAACAGTGCGTGCCCTAAGGATACTTTCCTCTCCCAAAGATCGACCAGTTGGTGGACGCCACAACAGCTCATGAAAGAATGAGTTTCCTGGACGCATACTTAGGGTACCACTCAATCCCTCTACATGAGCCAGATCAAGACAAGACAACATTCATCACCACCGTCGGGTTGTATTATTACAAGGTCATGCCCTTTGGGCTAAAAAATACAGGAACAACCTACCAGCGGTTGGTCACCAAAATGTTTAAAGACCAAATGGGAGATACTATGGAGGTCTACATTGATGATATGCTCGTCAAGAGAAGACATAAAGAAGAACACCTCTCAGACCTATCATGCACCTTCGAAATCCTCAGGAAATACCGAATGAAGCTCAACGCAAGTAAGTGTTCCTTCGGTGTCCAGTCAGGAAAATTTCTCAGGTACTTAGTTAGCGAGAGAGGCATTGAAGCCAACCCAGACCAGATTGATGCCATCAATAGGGTACAATCCCCCCTGGCACGTACGATAAGATATGTGCAGAAGCTCACGGGGATGTTCGCCGCCCAAAATCGGTTCATCTCAAAGTTATCCGAAAGGTGCCAGCCATTCTTCCAGTTATTGAAGAAAAGCAAAAATGTGGAGTGGAACGAGGATTGCTCGAAGGCATTGGAGGATCTAAAAGATTACCTCAGCGCCCCATCCTTACTCGTAATACCTCAAGAGAACGATTCCCTGTACCTATACCTCACATTTTCCTGCCACACTGTCAGCTCTGCACTGGTATGCGAAAGAATGGGAATCCACTACCCAGTCTATTATGCGAGCAAGACTCTCTTGGATGCCGAACAACGATACCTACCACTGGAAAATCTTGCCTTTGCACTAGTGGTAGCCTCGAGGAAATTGAAACATTACTTCGAAGCTCACTCTATCATCGTCCTTACATCCCTCTCACTTAAAGAAGTCCTGCGGAAAGCAGATCTGTTCGGCAGACTATCAAAGTGGTCAGTCGATCTCGGGCGATTTAACATTTAGTTTCAGCCAAGGATTGCAATCAAGGGATAGGTCCTCGCCGACTTCATCACAGAATTTACAGGAGAACATCCTTGTGACCAACTTCAATCTGTTGGTCAAAGGGAGGAGCACTCAAGGCAAGGTGATTGGCGACTGTTTATTGACGGAGTCTCCAACTCCAAAGGGGCACGAGTGGGCATCGTGCTGGTTACCCCTGAAGGTGCAATCATCGAGCAAGGAATCAGGCTTGGATTTGAAACCTCCAACAACGAAGTAGAGTATGAAGCATTGATAGCAGGACTACAGAAGGCACATGTATTGGTAACAAGACAACTCCAAGTATTCGGAGACTCACAGCTGGTCTCCAACCAGATATATGGAGACTTGAATGTGAGGTATGAGAGAATGGAGGCCTACCTTGTCACAGTAAAGAAATTAATGTCTAACTTCGAACAAGTCAGCGCCCAACAGTTTCCCAGAGGACAAAATAAACATGCTGATGCCCTAGCGGCCTTGATCTCGGTGATTAATTTTGACTTGAAGAGAACAATTCCGGTCGACTTCCTCACCCAGCCAAGCATCAACCAGAGCGACGAACTGCAAGGCATAGGTCATGTTCTCCAGATTAAATCAGCTCCCAGCTGGATGGACCCCTTAAGGGATTATTTAAAAGATGGTTCCCTGCCAGACGATAAGAAGGTCGCTCATCAGATAAGAGTCAAAGCTGCTCGCTTTCACTTATCTCCTAAGGGAAAACTGTATAAGAGAAGTTTCACCGATCCATACCTCCAATTCGTGCACCCGAAGGACGTCGAGCAAGTTCTGCACAAGCTCCATGAGGGAATCTATGGGAGTCATATTGGGGGCAGGCCATTGGCTCTCCGAGCAATGAAGGAAGGCTACTGGTGGTCGTACATGCAGAAGGATTTGGGGTGTATGCTCGCAAATACGAAAAATGTCAACTTCACACCCCTATGGTTCATCAATCGACCAGCGGCCTAAAGTCATTTACTAGCCCATTGCCTTTTGCCAAATGGGGAATGGATATCGTAAGCCCTCTTCCTACCGCCACTGGAAATCACAAGTATTTATTAGTCACGATAGACTACTTCACCAAAAGGATAGAAGCAGAGCCGCTAGCAAACATCAGAGACGTGGATATGATGAGGTTTATATGAAAGAACATTATCACCCGCTTTGGGATCCCCAGGACCATCATCACTAACAAAGGAACCCAGTTCGAAAGTTGCCTCTTCTAGGGTTTCTGTAACGACCACGGGATCAGACACCATTTTAGCTCGGTGGCATATCCTCAGAGCGATTGACAAGCTGAAGCTTCTAATAAAACAGTGATTGATGGATTAAAGAAACGATTGGAGCGAGCCAAAGGGGCATGGGTGAGCGAGTTGCCACACATCCTATGGGCCTACCGCACAACCCCACGACGAGCAACTGGGGAAACCCAATTCACATAGACATATGGTATGGAGGCTATCATTCCCTTGGAAGCCGACCTCCCCACCATGAGGTCCACCCTGGTCGACCAAGGCCAGAACGATGCAACATTGCTCGCTGAACTTGACCTAGCCGAGGAACGAATAGAGCTGGCTTTAGTGAAACTAGCAAGCTATCAACAACAGCTAGAAAAACACTACAACAAGAAGGTCAATCCAAAAACATTCTAAGTTGGGGACTACATCCTAAGGAAAGTTATTGGCAGCGCAGTAAAACCATCGAATGGTAAGCTAGGATCAAACTGGGAGGGACCATTCAAGGTGATAAGGGATAATCTACAAGGAGCCTATCACTTAGAAACGCTGGAGGGCAGGGAGATACCTTGAGCTTAGAATGCAACCCAATTTAAAGAGATTATATTTCTAGTTTTCTGTGTTGTTCTTTTATTACAATGTTGAAATTTGCAATTCGTTTACGATTAATGAAAGATTGTTTGGCAGTAGCATTCTATTAAGTGTTAATTTTATCTCAAATACTTTTAAGTCATGCACCTTTTCCAAGTTACAGGCTCCACTCTCAACATATGAAGGCAGGGTATTACCCTCCTCAGGTTTTCGTTATCAAACACGAATAACCTCATAGCATTGCCCCATGCAATATATAAAGCCCTACAGGAGACCCTTAGGCAGCTCGACCAACCCAGGTTGGTAGCCAAATAATGTTTGGCTAAAAAAACCTTCTCGGATAGAACATCCAACACCAGGTGTGTCCTCACCATTGCCACACTTAGGCCAAAGGAAGTGTGATGACACAACCTAAAAGGTAAAGTGAGACAAAATGGTATCTTATAAGCATAGTGGACTGGGGGGATACTCACTCAATAAAACAACTCTGCCTATATTCAATCTAGTCTGCTAAGAAGAGCCCAAGATAATCGAACAAGAAATTAGTGAAGTGAAAAATACACAACACATGTTTAGTCGACAAATCGCCCAAAACATAATTATTTTATTACTTCACTACATGTACAAAGAGTTACATTGATTGAATTGAACAAATCCTAATGAGGAATAGGTCGCCGAGTAAGATAGTCATCCACTTGCGCTCTTCGACCATCGTCTGTGTGAGGAACTAATTCCTCCTTCACCTCATTTGCATCTGGCTCCAGTAGTCGCCTGGGGATAGCATCTATCGGGACCCACTGATCATCCCTCCTAAATGGGTTAGGCATCAAAGTTGAGGGGGAGATCTCATGGAGATACCAGAGAATCGAGTTCCTAGGACCTGCAACTCCCTAAGAGCACTCGATAATCCTCTAATGAAGAATAACTCCTCGACCTCCTTCAACTTCGTAGGTGCATCGGTCCAACCCTGATCATAACCATCAGCCCACACCTGCCGAGGACTTTTCTTGAACAGGTGCCTCAGCAGGGTAACATCTCTTTGGAGGCCGGTAGCTATCACATACGCCCTACGAACATCACCCTAGAGCTCGACAATCTCCCTATCCGAGCCACTACTGTCAGTACCAGTTCGCGACCTAGTCTATGAGGAAGAGCCCCATAAAACTTGGGGGGCTCGGCGTGTGCTCTCTAAGTCGCTAAACCTTTCTCCTCAGAGCATCATTCTGTTGTTGAAGTACTTCTCCAACTTGATTAATCTCGGAGGGATCCAGAAGTTTAGCCCTCAGAGCATTCACTTCCTCTTAAACAGAAGCTCCAGCCTCTTCCATATCCTCAAGCCTATCTTTCAGTTTGGCAACAAGCTCCGATTGGTCCTATAGTTATGATTCCTCGACCTAAGAGACTTGCAAATTCTTACAAAGGCTTGGTGAACTTTATTGCTCGCGTTAGGACTAAGAATCTTTCCTAGTTGAGAATTAGTAGGTATATACTCATCAACATCAATCAGCTACAAACCATATAAGTATTAAAGGACAAAGAAATCAATACGTGGAAGAAAAATGAATTTTATTTCATTAAAAAAGAGAGGCCAAGTACATTAGCAAGAAAAAAGAAAGAACAACAAAAGTGAAAAATACAAAGGGTTCCCTAAAGGAGGCTAGCTGGTAACCTCGATTTGCTCCGAGATCGCTGGTTGCTTTCCCTTGTCTGCGAAAGTAGAAACGCCTCCCTCAGACGGAGTGGTCTTTGTCCCCTGGTCAGGAGGAGTACCAACAGGAGCAGTCTGGATAGCAGGAACACCCTCATTGATAGAAGGAGCAGGTGCCTCATCAATAATAGACTTAGGTCCAGGATCATGCTCGTCAAAGAGTGGAGAGTTAATATCCACCTCGCCCGCCAGAAGAGCCTTGTTCCAACCCTTCTTGAAGTTCAGATGGCTAATGTAGCCAATCTGAGCATCATCATCCTCGTACGCAGTAACCCATCCAGTGTTGTACGAGCTCTCTTTAAGGGTGGAAGCCTGAGATTCTACCTTTTTCACCTTCTCCGTGAGCACCTTGTTCTCCTCCACCACAGCCAGCTTGCTCGAGCAGACCAAATCATAAGACTGCCTCAGATCCTGAAGTTCCGTGGTCTCCGCCTCCTTCGCTTGATTAGCTTCAGTCAGGGCGAGATCGAAAGATTTCTGAGAAACATTAGCAGCCTTTGGACTGGCCTCCAGCTCAGCATTCTTCCAATCTAGGTCGACATTTCTCCTCGCCAGTTCATCACGGCTACGGTAGAGGACAGTGAAATCGATCACAAACTGCAGAGAAATGGGAAATATTAACAAAGGAAGTATTGAAAGAATATTACAATAATGGAGAAGTAAAAGCAAGCTTACCAAGGCTAGCCTTTGACTTGCCTTCAGAGCTAACTGGTTAGCCCCCATCGCCCTCGGGCAATCAGCCGGCAAAACTGCTCTCTCGAGCACTGCCGGAGCCAGCTGAGGGGAGAGGGTAAAAACATCCCCTTCGGGAAGAGAAGACACGGGAACCAGAGACTGCCCTGCCTTTATCCTTACCTCTTCCCTCCTCTTTTCTTCTTCTCTCTCCCTTTTCTCCTTCTCAACCCTCTTTCTCTCCTCTATCCTATTCCTCTCCTCTACTCTTCTTTCTCACTCTCTTCTTCTTTCTTCCTCTCTTCTTCTCTCACATGTGCCTCCTCCTTCTTTTTCCTCTCCTGCTCATGAGCAGTAGACTGGGAATCGGTCGTAACATCCTCGCTCCCTGATTTCTGCTTCTTCGATCGGCGAGAAAGAAGCAAGTTGTCTTCATTATCATCTGGAATCAAATTCTTCCTGGGAGGAGCCATACCTTCCTCGCTGGAGCTACTAGAATCCCCTAAAAACTCTTGAACTTTCTGAACCCTCTTCCAAGCTAGAAGATTCTTCACTATCAGAGCTCTCCTTAGTGGAATTACCTTCAGCATTGCCCCTGTTAGTACCCTCACTCTCCTCACCAGAGATGCTTTCCTCCTCATCCAATTGGATTGGGTCGGCAGCAACCTCTTCTGTTATGTCTAGCCGCAATAAAACTGGACCCAACGTTCTTATATTATAGAAGGAACGCTGCTGATCGAGGATGCTCACGGTCATCTAAGATTTCCCTAATTTTTTAGGCCTTAACCAGCTCAGCAGCTCAGATCTCGCTAAGAGCAGGCTCTGAGTTCTTTGTCTTTGCTGGAAAGAGAAAGAGAGAAAGATATGAAAAAAACCATGCATTAACAGAGGTTCAATGAGCAAAACAAGAGATATGCCTACCTATGTATTCCTCCCCATAAAAAAGAATTACAAATCTACCAGACCTCGACCCTTCAGTATGGGGAGGGAACTACAAATTTCTAGGAATAAACCCCTCATACTAGTAGTCCTTGTGGGAATAAAGTAGGTTCACTAAAAATAACCTATCAGGACTCCTGACCTTGAGGTAAAGAAGACCAGAGCTTGTTCGCTAGAAAGAATAACAAAAGCAGATTTCAGCAAGCCCTAGATTGGTGCCATAGAGCTGATTGATTCTATGCACACCATTGACAATTTTCCAAATATTTGGCGAGCACTGTGCAGGAACTATATCAGAGTAGCTAAAAAATTACAAGAATAAACGATTTGGGGAAAAGTAAGACCCATTGGGACAAAAAAAGAACATGAATCCAGTGACCATCCTCAACGTCTCTAACATTACGAGAAACAGGGGCACATTCAATGTCCACCCAGTTTGGAATGTTGTAGAATTTCCTAAACTCAGTTATCGACCTATTGCCTATCTTCTCCATCAAAAAAGAGAAACCCTAGTATCGAATATGAAGAAATTCCAGTAGAAAAAGAAAATAGAAGAAGTGAGAAGGACTTACGAAGTAAAGGTCGGCTTGAGACGATGAAAAGTCGCAAGCAGGGATGATGAAGAGATAAGAAAGAAGCTTGAAGATGGAAGACGAGACCTGAAAGTAAGAAATCAACAGTGAAAGCTTGAAGAAATTTAGAGAATGCGAAGAAATATGAAGAGACAATTCAGTGAATGACCTCTCCGAAATGATTTAAACCTTTCTAATCATGATGCACCAAAAATGAGGCAATCTACCGCCTAAATCAGTTCGAAAAGGGAGCTTCAATCCAAAAGTGTTGCACGAATCACAAAAATGCCATTAAGGCAAATAATTTAGGATTATTGAGCCCAAATTGTGATCCAAAAATTTTAGGGGTAATTGTGGGTACCTTGATTTGTCACTTTGGCCCAGACGAGTAACCCAATTAAACACGGCCTAAAGTCTAGAGGCCCCACGCCTTAACCAATTCAGTTTTGACCCAGTCAGTTCCTAAAATCTCTCTTCAAAGATACTTTAGGGATTGTGGGCTAACGTGGAGGATTCCCACTCCTCCACTCTCCAAAATAACATGTATATATCAAACCCCTTGCCCAAGTCAAAGGGCATGCAATTTGTAATCACTCCCCCGGAGTAAAGAGCAATAAAATAATGAGAGCACCACCGTCAACGTAGGCCTTATTACCTAACCACGTATATCTTGTGTTGTATATTGTCATTGCCATTCTTTTCAGTTCTTTACTTATTCTGGTGATTGCCTTTGCTTGTTATTTTGTGTTGAGTTTAATTGTCACCACACATATATTTTTGAGTTTGTATAATTTTTTCACAAGAAAAAAATGACTCCAAAGAAAACAAATTCTTTTTGTATTAGTTCATAAAGACATAAAAAATTAAAAATAAAAATAAAAAAGAAAAAAAATGTCATAGTACTACTCATAGCATATATCGTGAAGCACAAAACTAGTGTATAAAAAATATGCACACACAATCACTCATTAGATATAACATGTGATAAATCATGTGAAAGCATACGAGAATCTACAAATTTAACATCAAGTGCCTCTAAATATGATATTCTAACCCAAATGGAAGATGATTTAATGCCTCCAATTTTGGAAACCATGGTGACACGAGATCTAGACTTTATAAGATCTCTTTTGAGATCGAAACAAAATCTCCTAAGATGACCTTTCAAACCATAACGTGTGCAAATGTAGACACGAGGAAGGTTACCCTTGGACTAACCTTTGAAAATGTCCTTGGCTAACTTCGAATCTCTTAAAATCTAGGTATTGGCTTTAGGAGAGAAAGCATTGGGATCGTTGTAGCCTCTTCATAAATTTGGGAATCACAAAACCAAACCTCGAAACTATTATAAACATGATTATCTTCATCGTCAGAAGATTTTTCATTTAGGCACACATGACTATCCATGAAAGTGGTGTAGTTACGCTCTCAGGAGCATTAGATTCCTCTTCATTAGTTTATTGGGACACTCATAATCATGATTCCCAAACCCTTGGCATTCATAACACTTATCCCGATAATCTACCTTCTGTAATACCCCGAGATTTTTGGGACAATAAATTAATTATTTTTGGGAGAAATAAATATTATTTTAATTGGAGAATAATTAAATTGGCATTTGAAGTCAAAATTTGAAGATGATAGAAAGTATTTCGAATGACGATTCTGAGTGTGCGGTTGATTCTGAAAGAGTCGAGATAGTCAAAATGACTGTACTTCGGCCATATTTGGGTTCTAAAATATTTTAAGTTCGTTTGGCTCGAATTAAAGTAACCGAGTCATTTAGAGTGTGTATTATCATTTAAAGTTTCTGTATTTTCAGAGTTAAGGATTAAAAGCCTACGGGAGATATAAATATCATTTGAGATTAAGAGAAAACTCTAAAAAGAAAGAGAGAAAGAGAGAGAAGAAGAAAGGAAGAAGAGAAAGAGAAAGAAAGCTTAGGAATTCCGGCAAATCCGTGAATTTGAGGGTGATTCAGACTCTACCACTTTGAGGCAAGTGATTAAACTTGCTAAATAATTGTTGTGTATCATTTATTTCATGATTTGTGGATAAATTTATTGATTTTGGGATAAATTGTTAAAACCTAGATTTTGAGTTAAATCTTACTTTTGATGTGTATATGATGAAAGTTGAGGTTATAAATTAGTTGGGTTTATACAATTGATGAGTTTTAATGTTATGAATATGTTTGGGTTGAAGATTTAGGGTTTGAAGCAGGTAATTTGGAGTTTTTGGAAAGTTAAAAGTTAGTAACAATGGAGTTTGACCGAGGTTACTGGTAAGGTCGGTCGACCGCGACCAGGGGGTCGGTCGACCGCGCCTCAAGGGAAAAGCATACTGTCTTCAATTTTAGGCATAATTAAAAACCGCGGTCTACCGCGGTTAGAGGACCGGTCGAACGGGCCTTTGTTTTAGGTTCAAGTATGGTATTTCAAGTTTATCCCCTTTCCTTTGGGTTTATATTAACGGACCTTCTCAATTGTAGTATTTTAGAGGGTTAAGTGATTATATAAGGGGATTAAGGGTTAAGGATCTTAGAAAGTGAGGAGATGTTTGGGGTTTATTTCATAATGAAATTAAGTGCATATTTCCTCTCTCATTAAGAAATTTGAGAGCCGGATTAATAGATGATTGGATGTAATGGTTGGGGTCTTATTGATTGATTTCGAGAGAGTGCGAATTTAAGTTATCGTATCTGTTTAGTGGAAAATCCTCTTAGTGTCGAGGTTAATATTTGAGGAATAATGAATGTTGATCGATGTGCATACGGATATAGAGAGTATCCTTAATATTTGTTGAATTGGGAGATTAATCATAATGATAGAAGTGATGGGTGAGTTTCAAGTGAGAAATCGTATCGTATATATAAAGTGGGGAAGTTATGTGAGTTAACGACGAATAGTATACCGAGAGTAATATATACTTATAAATGAAATTATTTCATTCAATCATACTAGAGTAATAGAGTATGTATATCTATATGGGTGATATAAATACCTTGTGTGATGGTATGCATTAATATAATGTGATTGTATATGTATATCTAGTATGAATGATATATGTATATTTATGTGAAGCATACCCCCTCTATGCTATCATGGGAAGTTGCGCGATGTGGGTGAGGCCCCTGACTTGAAGAGCAGGGAGCGTATAGTCCCCAGGTCATAGCGTCCATTATTATTGTGTTATTTTTATTAGGGGTGAGACGTGGTGGGTATGTTTCGTCTCATTTCGGGGAGGAACTATGACCGCTTCCCATACGTTGTGATTTTGTTTTACCAAGGCGGTGTGAGATTCCGACCGTTGGTACCCAGGATGATATGTGAGCGATTCCCTGATAGATGATAGCATTGAGAACCTGCGTCCTCGAGTTATAGCTCGCTGGGATGGTCATTATTATACTTATGTGCATAGTGTAATATTTGTATATGATTATGAGATATCATATATTTGTCTCCAGTGTAAAGAGATATAAGAATAATGTTTGAATATTTTTTTGGGAGATTTTATCCGAACTTAAAATTTGATGAATATACTATAGTGAACATAAAACATATATATCTATATGTGTATATATATCACGTTAGGTACCGAGAGAAAAATAGACCCCAACGACCAACATTGTCAGGAGTAGTGTATGGGGGGGTTCCTTGTTTGGATTTCGCTTGCGAGACGTCCCACTCCCGAAACACAGTTCAATGTTGGGAGTGAGGAGAAGTTTAGTCCTTAATACTCAGATTTATATATTAGTATATCTCGACAATCGACAGTGCCAAGGAGTAGTGTATCGGGGGGGGGGGGGGTTTCTTGTTTGGATTTCGCTTGCGAGACGTCCCACGCACGAAATGTCATGCGCTGTTGAGAGTTGGGAATAGTTAATTATATATATTAATTTTAGTAATTGGGGTTATATGCGTCGTGCATTGAGGGCATAATGAATCTCGATAATCAATACTGTCAAGGAGTAGTGTATTGGGGGTTCCTTATTTGGATTTCGCTTGCGAGACGTCCCACGCACGAAACACAGTGCAATATTGAGAATTGGGAGAAGTTTAGTCCTTAGCATTTAGATGCTAATAACTCATTTATGACAATAATTAGAATCTGAGAAATTCTAGTAAGAGAATATGTTTATGTATATTTATTTGTTAAGTAAGTTACGCACATTTGGGGATTAGGGTAGAATTGGAAGTTGATGGTTACGTTGTAGATGGAAGTTTCAATGAGTATAAATTTGGGAGTAGGTTAGATTATATTTCCCCTAGGTAGTATTGGGCGGTTATTTGAGGATTATGTGCATACGTTTAGGTGCGCGTTTTAGTTGAGAGGTGAGTTGGATTTTCTGGAGAGTGCGACTCCACTTTAATCATGTTATAATGCATTTATAATTATTATGCATTTTAATGCACTTGCTAAAATGTTTTCACACCTCGGGCTCTGACCCGTTTATATTTTCCTCTTGCTGTATATATGGTATTACTTTAGGTGTCCCTCCGCAAGGACTCCATTAATGTTATCCATCCAGTGTATTCGTGGAGCTGTGGCAGTAGCGGACTTTTGCGGTATTTTGATATAGTCGTTTCCTATCTTTTGTGTATCTAGATTAAGATTCAGGTTGTATATTGGGTTTACACCCAAGATTTGTAGTTGTGGCATTTTATTTTATATTTCTTTTCACAGGTCCGTTGTATTGTCTGTGACCCGACAGCATATTCGGGTATTTTCTTTTGTACATTTTTGTTATACTCTTGTATTATTCTCTTTTATATAGCATGTGCGTGTTCTTTATCATATTTAGTAGTTATTATGTTGTTGGGTGGTTATTGTTTTGCATGTTTTAATTTTTTTTAGTTTGTTTTAAATTTTTTTGGCACCCTCTTTTTGTAGTAATGGGTCGTTAGCTGTGTTTATTTTGGTATCGTCAGTAGATGCTGAGAATGATCTACTTGAGATTCCTGATTATTTTAGTATAGGGCTGGCCACCCATTATTATTTTAAGCGGGGTGTCACACCTTCTTGGATACATCACCCTTCTTCATATCATAAGTCGTTAAAGTTCTTGGATTTATTATTAAAACTCTTATCTTCTATAAGCTTGAGAAATTTTGTGAACTTTTTCTAAAACCTATCAATCTTCTTAGGATTTAACTCAATCTCACTATCGAAATCCGACACATCCTCCTTATGAAATTTTAAGGCTAAGAATTTTATTTCTTATTTTCTTCATGGGAGGACACATATTCATCTCACAGTTTTGGAGATCACCTACAATTTATTGGACTCTCATATTGTCAACACCACTAAGAGAATCTAAGACCGTGACTTTGGCATTAAATCTTTTAGGAAATATCCTTATGATTTTTCTAACCACTCTCGGCTCAAGGATAGGTTAAACGAGGAATTAACAATATCTGAAAATTTGGCATAAAATTCATCAAACAACTTAGGCTTTGCCATTTTAGTTATTTCAAACTTTTTTGCCATATTTTATAACTGAGATCCCCTAATTGTATCAGTACCCTCGTGTGTGGATTTTAAAATATCCTAAGCATATTTCGAGCTTTCACTTGTCATAATTCTCCTAAATTCTTTCGCTATGACAACATAAAAAATTATGTTCAAACCCTTGGAATTTAACGTCGAGGCATCGTTTTCAGCCTTTGAAGAGGAACTTTAACAAGTGCTTTACATAAAAACGACTTAATAAATTATTTTCAATTTTATCTTCTTAAACCCTAAACATGCATCTAAGTGATTTAATCCATCAAGCGATTAAAGCATGCGGTAAAAGGAACAAATTCAAAAAAAAATCCCCGAAGGGCAAAAACCTTTTTATTTCACTATAATTTTGTAAATCGAAACTTACACGGACTACAACGAAATACAATGACATACGAATACCAGTAGGTATCGGTCGGTGTCGTCAGTAAAGGAACAACAACTACTGCTCAAGAACACGTAGTTCTGTTTTTTGCAAAGTTCCACACGCTGCGAACCTCAAAGATCGCAGTCCAACCTTCAGTAAGGAATACCCTCAGGCACTCCCAATGACCTCAGTCAACAATTTTCTTCAAGTGTATGTGTTCAAGATTACAAACCTTTGGAATTATACAAATTGGATCTTGAATAAACTTTGGATGAAAGTAAACAGAATGAGAATTTTCAGAACTATTCATCTCTGTGAAAAATGTCTATGCAGTGTTGTTTTTATAACTGAGCAAAACAGAGTCTAAGAAAATTGAAACACAAAATTCAAGGTCGTGCTCTTATTCGAGCGACAAATGCTATCATTTGAACCAGATGCGTTGTCGTTAGAACGAATTTAAATGTCGTTTGAACGACAGTGAACATATGTCCCATTTAAACTTTTTCCTCGAATATTTTGAAAATAATTTAGCTCAGATATAATAAAAGTGTTTTTCAAAACTTTAATTCTAATTCCAATTAGTAAAAAATATTTAATTCATCCAATATTTCAACAAAATTCTAAATCACTTGTTCCTTTGGTTATTCATATCTGTGTGATCTTAGAACAAACAAAGTGTGAAATTGCAACTTAAATTGATTTGTTCTTCATGGCTTTGAATTGCAACTTCTTCAATCTTAAATCTTTTTAGACTTTGAATATTCTTGAATTTAATAACTAGTCTAGACTCAATTTATTTTGTCTGGAATTAAGCCAATTAAAAAACAAATTGATTAGATTAGAAATTTGTGCTTACAAATCTCCCCCTTTGGCTATTCCGGGACAAAACTAAAAATAAAAATGCTAGATGTATTCAAATGTCCCATCCCAAAAACCCAAATACGAAAATACAGGACATGAATAAATAATAATGTAGTATCTGAGTCTAAGAAGTCTAAAAATGTCTCTGAATCTCTGAATGTGATGTAGCAATGAATATTTGAATCTTTGAATAAGTACTTACACATATGAGACCTAAAAAAATACACCCAAGTGAAGTATGGATGAACATAATAATATATCAATAAAATTTAAACTCAATTTGTAATCAAAATTCCATTTTTAATTAAACATTTTTTTTAATTAAACAGAGTGAATAGAAACTCCCCTACGTCACATATCTCTCCCCCTTTTTGCCTGGAATAGACAAATCATGGGACATATAAGATGATCAAATAAAAAAAGGATATCAATAATAACCTAAACAGTGATCGTGAATATGAATAAATAGCAGCAAGTAAGTATCAGAATTAGTAATATCAGAACTGTAAAATATATCCAGTCACATACATAAAATGTATCATCAGAAGTCCAAGAGTACATCATATGAGATAAATAGCATAATACATAAACTGTCAAAAACTCAAATACAATGTCTCTAAAAAACATCAATATGTATACTCATTAGCATTATCATCATCATCATCATCAGAATCAGCATATGTGGTAGCTATGTTGCCCAATCCTGATGAACCTTCTCCTCTGCTCATCTCATGTCGTCTCATCTCATCAAAGAAGGCAGTCATCTGTGAGTCACTTTAAGCTCTAACCTCAGCTTTTGCATCAAAATGAGCCATCATAGCATCATACATCTGAGACTGTGATGCTACCTATGCCTGTAATGCATCAAACTCCTCTACAGTGGGTAATCTAGACCTAGAAGGACGAGACCTAAAAGGTATAGAACTCAGCTCAGCAAGAGTAGAGGACTCCCCAAAAAATGATGTGTCACTCGGTGGAGGTCTCGCTCTCCCATCAGATGGTAGATGACTCTCGGATCGAGTCAAAGTACTACAATCAATGAATGAGGGAGCGGAAATGCAGACATAATCCTCTAAAATCAAAACTCCAGCATAAGTGCATATACGAGATACAAAGCGTCCGTAAGGAAGAACGGGGACTAGAGGTGTGGTACCAATAATAGTAAAAGAGGACATAACGCGAAAAAGAAGTGATGGTAGATCAACGTCTCACCCCTGACATACTGCGTACATAAAGTAAATGATGTCGAAGCTAATCGGAGTGTGATTGACTTGAGGATAGATGGATGAAGATACAAATCGATTAAAAATCTGGAACGCGGTGTGCAACTGACAATGATACTTAGTACTCCCTATAGGAGGAATCTCCTAAAAATAATGTAAAATAATCTCATCATTTGGAGGACAATCCTCAGAACATCTAGGAAAAATCGCATCAGGTACTCGAGGTAAATGAAGCGTTTTAGAAATGAGATCAGAAGTGACTAACAGTTGGACTCCCCTAACTGATGTCTGAATACCATCAGGAGTGTGCATCGCTCAAAAATAGAATTCGCAAACTATGTCAGGGTATACCATACCCTGAGCGTCAAACAACCTATCCCAACCCCTACCAGACATCCAAGTGGGAAGAGATAACTCAGAAAATTGATCGACACAAAAGATTTTCTCTCTAACAATAGCGCGAATATGCAAACCCAGATGGCAATATTAATCATACTAAAAAATAGTGTGCCAACGTACTGGAGTGAAAGTTGTCCTATTACTCCTAACCCGATGTGCCCGTGATGAGGTGGAGGGATCATCTGTCCAACGAGTAGAAGTACCCCTATGTCTAGGAGGCATGACGAGTAAGTAGGATGGAGAAAAAAATAAAACTGATGCCTACAAGCCTATCTCGGTACATATCCAACCGAACCACCGGATTAATCCAAACAAAAATAACAACCAACTAGCAAACAACAAAAGTCACAATCAAAATAATCATAAACGATCACAGTGGCCAAAAAGGAACCACATTTGAGAGGTACTGTTGTTATCCGAAAAATAAGATTTTTGTTTTGAATAAACCATCAACACCCCATTTTCAGTATATAAAAAAATATTGCACAAAACATGAATGGTGTCATTCTAATTTAATAAAAAAAATCCAATATTTCAAAACCTAACATGTAGTTTTTTATTTTAAACCAAAATACACAAGAACAATACTACAAATCAGCTAATAAGAGGAGAAAACAGAGTATTGTTCAAGATTTGTAACACGTTATCATTTGAGCTTGAAATCAATCAAAAGTATCACCTAAAACAAACTATAACAACTCGAAATAAAAAAAAATACCTTTGACTGGAAGCCAAACAACTGCGAAGCAGCAAAGTGATGATTTTTGGTTGAAAAACTGGTTCAAATCACAAGCTTTGGGTCAAAAATGGGGTTCGTGAGAAGCTGAATGTCGAACAGCAGAACCAAGGTTTTTGAAATGCTTGAAACATGCGAACTGAACAAACTTAACGAGGTTTAAAAGTTATCCACTGTCGTTCGGATGGAACCATTCTCGTTTGAACGAAAGGCAATGTCGTCATTTCGTGCGAGATGGAACATGGTTCGAAAAAGATGATTATATGATGTGACACAATAAACCTAGAAAATATTCAACTCAAGCTGCTACATAAAAATACTAATAAAACAGACTCAATTAAATTTTTTGAAATTCATGCCAACATGTAGTTAATGGGCTCAAACGTGGATATGGAGTGAATGGGCATGTACTACGACAAATGAGTCATAATTTTAATACATCAAAACGTTCAAGATGCTCTAGATGATAGCAATATGTTAACAAACAATGATATAGCCATGTGTGATAATTAATAAATGAGCTTCATGAACTAAATGATCACCATACACATATATCTAGAATTTTGACGATTCTTCAAACCATGGCGTCATGATGCAATGTTTCATCACTAGGATTCGTGGTGCAAACCAGTTTTTATTTTCCATCCGAACACCCTCATAAATGATACACACTTATTTTTCTTTTTGAGGTGAACTAAACTAAATGGCCCAATTTTTTTGACATAATTATATTTTTATTGCCGTTTTAATTTTTGGGGCTCCTTTTATACGATGGCTATCACGACGAGTCAATTTTACACTATCGCAGCCCTTTCGCATAAGCACTCAACAATTTTTGCATTTTTAAATCCTTACGGTAAACGGTTCTTACATGCACACCTCCTTCTAAGACTACTTAAGCATTGATGACAAAATTGAGATAAGAACGTCTCACCAAACTCAAATATGCATGAGAAAACATTCATAAATGCTCGTGTATGTGTGAAAGAATGGCATATATACAAAGATGAATCCAAATGCCCATCAATTGCGAGACAACTCCATTATGACAATGGTTAAGATCATACAACGCATAAATAATTATGACCAAATGCCCTAGCCACATGGATAATGAAGTGATGCAGGGTCCAAGCACACCAACAAGACATATTAAGCATGAAGATACAAGACTCAAAAATAAAAAATCTTTTTGTATTTTTTCAAAAAGTGTTCAAAAACCAAAAATCTTTATGTATGTTTTAAATAGACTCAAAATGACAACTCGATAAACGTCATAACTTTAGAGAGAGAATATATCGCAAAAACAAATTAGAGTATGACAATCCAATGAACAAGCTCAGTCGAAAAATGAGACATGTGGAGATGCACGTGAAATGACATGCATATCACCAAGTCTAATCCCTAACGCCTCTAAATATGATTTTCTAACCCATGTGGGTGTGAGACGATGAGTGGGGGATTTTGAAACAAGAACGGTAGGACTCTTTGACTTTCTAGGAACGTGCTTAAGATCGTAGAAAAAATGCTTAAGATGACCTCTCCTACCGCAATGAGTGCAAGAGTAGATACGACGGGGAGTGTTTGCTACGGGATGATTAAATTTAATGTTCCTCGGTGGCTCTCTCCTAACAACCCTTGGTGGCTCTCTAGCAAGCCTCGTATTAGCTTTGGGAACGGGTGGAACATGTTTATCGAAGCCAATACCACACCTATTATCCTTGATTTGGACGGTTCCTAAAATTTTGTCTAACTTCTCAGATCTAGATTCCAAATCAAATTTAACCTTACTCGAGTCTCTCAATTTTTTTCAAGTTCACCTATTCTTGACTCAAGTAAACGCTTAGAATCCTCAAACTCAAGTAATTATTTTTTCATAGCCTCCATCAACCCTCGAAGACTATATCTCTCACCCTCGACATATTCTAGCTTATCTCGAATTTTCTTCTCACGCGCCCTAAGTTCCTTAATTAACGTATTGAAATTGTTAGTTTCAATTGTACGTTCTTTCAATTTCGCTTCTAACTTCAAATTTGCCTTCTTAGCTTTCAAGGTTTCTTCATATAACTCATAAAAGGCAGTTTGCAAGTCTCTCTTATCCTCACTCTCATCATCACTCACCTCACCGTCATTTTCTAGGGTATGACAACCTGTGACTGCGGAAGAATCATGCCAAAGTATGTCACAAGGGTGGGAAGTTCTCTCTTAGTAGCATAAAGATTTTCTTCTTCAGGGTCACTCTCACTAAGTGTAGAAACACGACTTAACGGTTTATTAAAATTCTCTTTAAGTTTAGTGGGGCACTCATGTAACTTATGGCCAAACCCTTCGCAGCAAAGACACTTCTCACAATTCTCCTTTTTAACAAAATTTTTAAGAGCAAACTTCATACGATATTTCAAATTAGAAGTTTCAAACACGTGAGTTCTAAAATCATCAAAATTATCGAAAGCCATACCTAAAGACAAGGGATCACAAACACAATAAAATAGTGTAACAAGCTCTGATACCAATTTGAAGAGGCCCTTTAACAAGTGCTTTAGGTAAAAACAACTTAATCAATTATTTTGAATTTTTCTTCTTAAACCCTAAACATGCATCTAAATGATTTAATCCATCAAGCGATTAAAGCATGCGTAAAAGGAACAAATTCAGGAAAAAAAATTCGAAGGGAAAAAAAGCCTTTTTATTTCACTATAATTTTGTAAATCGCAACTTACACAAATTATAATGAAATACAGTGACACACAAATATCCGCAGGTGTCAGTCGGTGTCATTAGCAAAGGAACAACCGCAGCTACTCCTCAAGAACACGCAGTTCTGTTTTCCACAAAGATCCACACGTAGCGAACCTTAAAGACCGCAGTCCAATCTTCAGTAAGGAATACCCTCAAGCACTCCCAATGATCTCAGTCAGCAATTTTCTTCAAGTGTATGTGTTCAAGATCACAAACTTTTGGAATTATGCAAATTGAATCTTGAATAAACTTTGGATGAAACTAAACAGAATGAGAATTTTCAGAATTATTCATCTCTGTGAAAAATGTCTATGTAGTGTTGTTTTTATAACTGAGCAAAACAGAGTCCAAGAAAACTGAAACACAAAATTCGAGGCGGTGCTCTCGTTAGAGCGACAGATGCTATCGTTTGAACGACATGTGTTATTGTTAGAACGACTTCAAGTGTCATTTGAATGACAGTGAACATATGTCCCATTTAAACTTAATCCTCGAATATTTTAAAATAATTTAGCTCAGATATAATAAAAGTGTTTTTCAAAACTTTAATTCTAATTCCCATTAGTAAAAAATATTTAATTCATCTAATATTTAAACAAAATTCTAAATCACATATTCCTTTGATTTTTCATACCTGTGTGATCTTAGAACAAACAAAGTGTGAAATTGCAACTTGAATTGATTTGTTCTTCATGGATTTGAATTGTAATTTCTTTAATCTCGAATCTTTGTAGACTTTGAATATTCTTGAATTTAATAACTAGTCTAGAGTCAATTTATTTTGTCCGAAATTATGACAATTAAAAAAGATTGACTAGATTAGAAATTTGTGCTTACAGCCGTAGTCCAAAGGGAGTACTCTTTGACCAAACTAGCTTCAGTCGGAGAGAAAACCCTTGTTCCACCGAGTCCCACATGTTCTCACCTATAGATTTTAAGAAAAAACTCATCTATGCCTTCCAATGGGGGTAGTTTGACCCGTTAAACATAGGAGGCCAGGTAATGGAACATCCCTCCCGATTAAAATCGATCTCAAACCTTAAACATTAATAAAGAGATCTACATGATAACTTAGTGTAACTGCTCTGATAACAATTTGAGAACGCTCTAAGTGCTTATATGGTTGTATTTAATACTAAATTTTAATTTTACTTAAAGTTAAGTCAAGTGAATAATTAACCAATTTTAATTATTGCACTGATTAAACAAATGTTTTGTTAACTTTAGTATCAATTTCATCTTTCCTAGACATACATCTTCGTGAATAGTAAGAATAAAATAAACAATCACACAATGTCGAGATGTACAAGGAAAAATCACGACAAAAAAAACCTTGGACGACTTAGCCTATGCAAATTCAATACGATATATGATTTATACAATAGTGACATACATACTTACTTCACTAACTCGATGACTTCAAGCCTGAAGCAGTCTTCATTGAACCTTATTCACAATAACACCACGAAAATCCATCAACGGTCTTCATAAGGCGTTCCTTACGTGTCCTGATCTTTGACTAGAAATTTTCACTACAGTCACACGAAATCTACTTTGCCAAATAATCTCGTTGAATGCAGTAGAGTACACAAACTAGGTGTTCAAAACAAGATATCTCAAACAAACATATTATATAAATTCTTGGATCTAAAAATTAGGGTATAAATTGGGTTTTGTGAGGCTTTATATTTGTTCTCTGAAAAGATTTTTGAAACCCATGACCTTAAAATAATTGTACCAGGACTTGTATTTGTAGAAAAATGTGAAAAAGTGATTGCAAAAAAAATGATGCACGTCGTTCGAACGAAATTGTCATCTTATTTGAACGACATTAGATATCTATTTTGTACCAAATATGGTCGTTGGAACGAAATTGCTAAACTCGTTTGAATGATGTTCGTGCGAGCTTCAATCGAAAACTTATTGTCTTAGGCATAATAGTATCGTTTGATACACGTTTGAAGCTCGTTCGAACGAAATATGCAACCTAATGTGATCTAGTTAAAAACTTGTTCGAACGAGAATGCTAAACTTGTTAGAATGACAAAGCCAGTTCGTTTAAACGACTTTGAAAACAAAAAATAATTTTCTTTAAATACCTTTTTCAAAAAATTCTTATAAAAACAAAACACCTAAAACACAGAAATCCAAGGATCAACATAATACACCAAATATAACTTTCTTGAGATCCCAACATTGAATAAGGAACTCGATGAAGATGATGTCGATTTATTCGAGACGCTTAGTTTCTTTATTGCCTCATAGGCTTGAAGGTACAAACTGACTTAACACTAACCTATGACTCCAATACTTTATCCAACTGGGATAGCGCCAATACTAATTTTTTTAATATAGATAACAAATAAGACCCAATACAAAAAATTTCCTTACATTTTTTGATTAACTTAGAGGTGAAAGAGCATAAAATAATTCCTCTTCATGTTTGTGGTACAAAACTTTGTGTATATTTATTCTCACTTTTATGTAATTAATTGATGAGTATTTGCCAAAATATTTGATTAACTATTTGCTTAATATTTAAGACCATACATTTTTCATAATGAGTTTAGCGGAACAGAACTCTAAAGCCTTATTCAAAATGCGATTATGAAAAAAATAGGCAATCAAAAGGCTATTTTTTCATAAAAATTATCACACTAAGTTTGGTATCTTTCATCTGAAATTTCGTTTGTCATGTTAGACCATTGCACTATATATCGAAAACCATTGAAAAATAAACAAAAAGGATGATTTTTAAGATAACTACTTACCGCAAGTGCATGGACTATTGTAATATAGCGAGTGTAAGAACAGGTTAATTTTTATAAATTATCTACTTTTCAACTAGACAATATTGGTGTAGAAATATCAAGTAGAGATAAAACAATAATAAATTAGTTAACAAAAATTATGTAAGAAGTATTGAGAGATTACTAGGATTTTAGATCCATTTACTATTTTACTAGTTTATGAGAATTATACTGACTCTCGTCGTGTAAATTTTGGAATATGAAAACGTGAAATTTCAAATAAAATATTTTTATGTCTCTTTTTAGATACCAAAAATTTGTATTCCCTTAAAATTATTACTCTTAAACATTAAATGTCAAACATAAGCATGGACTATTAAATAATTTAACATAAACATAATCCATCAAGCGTAAGTACAAATAATTATAAGATATAAATTAAGTTTATCACTTCTAATCATTTTATGTCAAACATAAGCATGGACTATCAAACAATTTGACAAATTATAATCCATGAAACGTAAGTACATAAAATCAAAGAATGTAAATAAAGCAATTAGTTCCTAAGGTTTAAAATATCACTCTCGTGACTATTTTAATGAATAACGGATTATATAAAATGATTTTAGAATAACATTACACCAAAATAACTAGATGGTCACGATTGGCCTGTGATCAAGGCCAATGAGTCACAGTTTTGTACCGTGACCATATTAAGGGCGACAAAATTATGGGTCACGATCTAAAACCGTGACCCATTAAGGGGGTCATGGTCTAATGGGTGACATGACTAGTCACGGTTTAAAATCGTGGCCTATAGTGTGACCATTCAAAGTTGTCTTAGTGTTGGTCACGGTCTAAAACCGTGACTCCTAGTGTGATAATTTAAAACTTTTAAATATTTAGTCACGGTTGTGGACCATGACCAAGCTAATACCGAATTATAAAAAATATTTTTGGTCACGGTTCTTAGTCGTGACCAAATATTATTATTTATAATTTTTTCATAGTTTTGGTCACGGTCCAAAATTGTGACCAAATAAAGAAAAATA
Organism: Sambucus nigra; assembly: GCA_949130495.1. NCBI lineage: Eukaryota > Viridiplantae > Streptophyta > Magnoliopsida > Dipsacales > Adoxaceae > Sambucus > Sambucus nigra. Next base: position 37,594,930 of record OX422211.1, read on the forward strand.
AATTTTAATTTTCTGCATTCCAAAAAAACCTATACATTTTTTAAACCTATCATTTCTAGAAATAAATATTTAGCCACTACGCCATCCATAAATTAAAAAATAATAATACAACACAACTTAACTAAGCCATCAAATTTTTAACATAAATAATAATACAAGGCATGCATGCGTGAATATGATAATAACATCGCAATATCATAATCGATTCAATGCAGTGATTGTTTCCTTCCATGAAACAAGACTTTAAAATGTTCATGTCATGCAAATACGACTTCAAAATGTTTCAAATGGTAAGTAACAAAGGAATTGAATCCCAAAATAACTTCGGGAAGTCTACGTAGCTAAAAATGGCACCAAAGTCCACATAGTTCATGAGATGAATAAGTTTGGAGTTTAACCCATAATATGAATCTAGGGTATCTCTTTTATTTTATGGTAATACATGTGAAATGTGTTGAAAGCATAGAAAATTGTGAGAGCACGCTAAATTAGAAATTTTGGTATAGGACCCCTTTTTTGGATTTTTTAATTATGAAAATATATGTGAATGTATATATGATAATAAAAAGAGTGGGATTAGTGATACAAGCTAAAAATGGAATATCAACACGAAACAAAGTAGGATTTGTGATTGGAGAATATAAGAAAATGAAATTAGTGTTACCAATAAGAGACTTTGATGCCTTGTGTCTCTGTGAATATCACATAACACAAACCATCGATCGAGGCAACTATACAAATATTGAACATCCACAGAATCCATGACCATTCGTGCGGTTACCCCAGATTGGTGATTTATTATTAGCGTCGCATTCAAAACTTAAGAAGATATACATAATGATATTTTGCAAAATGTGAGCATATATGAGTAGAAGATACATAAATTTAAATAAATACGAGGGTTGTTCCAATACATATGATACAAATAGGTTATAATACAATAGTTAACTACATTACAATAATACAAGAGTCCTATGAGTTCCAAATAAGTCCCCCACAAGCAATAATTTTTTGTGCCCTAGCGGGACCCATATTTGTAAGGACATATTTTTATAAGCCCGTTATCAATTTAGTATGTCATATACCGCTACGCCGTCGAAGAGTATTCAAGATCAATCTACATCAAGACGGATCCGAGTTAATCAAGTTCTTTATCATTCAAGACTCCATGAAGTTTTACTTTGGTAAGGTTTTGTTTTAAATACCTTAACTTTTAACTTAGAGCTTTTGGGATATTTTTACAAAATATTTTCTAAGTGTTGGAGCGGACTTTTTCGTCAAAATTTGAGATTGAGTATTTTTTCTAAGTATTGAAGCGTACCTCGATTTTGACTCCCAGTTCGTTCAAGCGAGATAGCAATCTCGTTCGAGTGACATAGGCATGTCGCGAGATATCGTTTGAACGACATCTGAAAGTCGTTCGTGCGAGACTGCGATCTCGTTCAAATGAGCACGTTTGTTGAGGCGGCACAATTTTGTATAAATACTCATTAAATGGTTTTGTTTTCTTAAGGAAGTCTCAGCGTTTTACGGAACAAAAAAACTGTGAAAGCAGAATTCTTTTGGCTTCTTCCTTTTAAGGTTTAATCCCTTTTTGTTTTTCAATTTACAAAACTCCCATGTGCTTTAGTGAATTGTTTTGGTGTTCAAGAACACAACTTTACTTTTGTTCAACCTTTGTGGAAAAGGAATCTCCATATTTGATCGGTGAATACCGAGCGTAGTCATTCTGCGTGTGGACAAGCCGAAGACGACGAACCGATGCCTGAAGGGTATTTCGCTGTCTCTCGTATCTTTGAAGATTTACTGAAGGCACCGTGCATTACACACTTGTGGGCGATTATCAGGTTGTATGTAAGTCAAAGGTCTTGTGAATTCTTCAAAGTGCTTATAAAAGGTTTTACCCGAAAGCGTTTTTTTTCCTGAATCGGTAGTCATTATTTTTCATGCATGGTTTGAATGATTTATCACATTTAGATGCATGTCTAGGGGTTGAATAAGTAAACTCTAATTAAATAAATGTGCAAAATTTGAAATTTGCGAATTTAATCAATTATCACATAGTCACGTTTTTTACAAATTGGTATTAGAGCGGGTTGCGCTAATTTATCACGTATTCCTATTTTTCACAAAATCGTGTGATATTCATATTTTTTAAATCATTTTTGTGAAAAATCACAATTTTTCCTCTGGAGCACTTATATAATCAGATGCCTATTTTTGACGGGTCTAATTATGCCTACGGGAAGGCTCGTATGAAATCTATTTTAAAATCTATTGACGAGCGTGTTTGGTTGCTTTGTGAAAAAGGGAGGACACCTCCCACGGTCACCGTTGATAATATCACCTCTTTATAATCCGTGTCAGCCTGGACTGAAGATGATTATAAAATGTCTAATTTTAATTCTCGTAGTCTGAATGCTATTTCTAGAGCCGTCACTCCCGACGTGTTTCGCCGAATTATGACGTGCACCACGTCTAAAGAGGCATGGAATGTTTTAAAATTGACACATGAGGGTACAAACGCGGTTAAAGAATCAAAGTTACAAAATTTGTCCACCCAAATTTGAGACTATCACCATGTCTGAGTCTGAATGCTTTGATGATTTTTATGCACATTTATCGGACATTGTTAACACCAGTTTTAATTTGGGTGACGTGATTGATAACACGCGTGTCGTTAAAAATATTTTGATGTTTCTCCCAAAACGCTTTATTCCTAAAGTCATTGTTTTGAACTCTTTGGAAAATTTGAAATCACTTAAGTTGGAAGAACTTGTAGGAGATCTTCAAACCTATGAGATTGACATGTTTCCCAAAACCATTAAGGCTAAGGATAATGGCGTTGCTTTAAAGACTCATTTTAATAAAAAGTTTGTGAGTCCGATTCTGAGGGTGAGTTTGATTTTGATGATGTGGCCATGCTTGTGAATTTTTTTAAAAAGTTTCTCAAAATGAAAAAGGAAAATTCTTCCAATAAAAAGAGATCTTTTGGGTCAAATAAAAAGAAAGTGGAGGCCAAAGACAGTGATACGGAGGATGAGATCAGGTGCTTTGAGTGTGAGGGCAAAGGGCACATAGCTAAAGAGTGTCCTACTAGGATAAGGAGAAAGGGCAAAGAAACTTCTATGCCCACCACACTTAGTGACAGTGAGGGTGATGAGGGAGATGAGTCTGATAAATTTTTAGCACATGGGATGTGTGTAGCTTTTTCGAGTCGAGTGTTTCTAGTGGAGATGAGAGCGAGTTTGAGAGTGGAGATAAAATTGAGATCCAAAAAGTGTTTAGATATTTGTACACCGAGACCTTGAAAACAAAGAAGTATAATATAGATTTAGATCGTCGTGTTTTAGATTTGGAGAGAGAGAAGGAGATTTTAAGAAAGGAGAAGTCTGATTTGACCAACACATTGTCTAGTCTGACGACACGTGTATCCCAACTCGACAGTGATCTCGAACGTGGCAGGGAGGTCAAAGTCAATTTTGAGAACGCGCCTAAGAAGGTTGAAAAGGTGGTTCTTAAGGGTAAAGGTGAGAATTTAGGAATAATTCATGACGGTGCTTCTACTTACCAATTAGCATCCGAGCCGATTCCCACTTTAGTGTTCGATTGACGTGAGTCTCACCCTAACCCACCTAGGTGTCCCATTCCTATTAGGAGAGTGCATCCTAGAGTTTTTGAGAAAGGTGTTCCTAGGACTATATATGTTTGTTCCCATTGAAAAAGGAGAGGACACCTTAGGGAATTTTTCTTTAAGTTAGGTTGTGTGTCACGTTTTTCTGCTACACGTGTTTCTGCCACACATGCACCCACGCATGATATTTTACCTACTCCCGGAGACTACATGAGAGAGTTTGCACATTTAGGTGATCAAGTTAAGTTTTTGGTCAAAACTTCACAAGATTTTATGGAGGTTTTTTATAAGTTGGCACCACCTTTGGAACACCCCTCTGCACCTAACAATTGAGGTTTGACTTGTTTACTAGCATAGGATGTTTCTCATGATATCATTATTTGCCTATTGCTAGTATGTATCATTTTTGTATGTTTTATTTTTTTTAGAAAAAAATTGAAAAATACAAAAAGATTTTATTTTGATAAAATTCAAAAAGATTTTTGTATTTTGTTTGCACCTTTTATGGATGAACACTTAGGATGACCAAGTCACAACATCATTCCATATTTTTCATGTGACTATTTGATAGTGTTTTGAGACAATAGGTCAATTTATCCATGTGCTTTATAATATTTGGAGTCATTAAGATGTAATTAAGTGTTACTTCCTACATGTTTGACTCGTGTTTTCCTTTATTACACACGTGCACGGATTTGTTTGATTATTGTGCTTGTCTTATCACATGTTGGTTGGGTATTTTCACTTCAATCTTGTCCTTAAAACAAACCAAGCGCGATAAAACTTGATAAGAAAGTTGTACATGTAAGAGTCGTGTGTGAGCTTTGTGTGCTTTGTTTGAAAACGGTGAAGGGCTACGAAAGTTTATCATTTATCCTTTGCGATTAAGCCGCCGTTTAAATTGGATCTAAAAAATTGAGGAATTTTATTATCCGGGGTCCAAAGAGGTTTAAAAGAACCCGAAAAAATTTAAAGGCTATAAAAAGAAATTCATGCCAATTATGGGCCAATTAGGTTTTTGCACCAATTCTCCAATGTTTGAGAATTTAGTTTAACACCTCTAAAATAAAATGTATATGAGGGAGTTGGGATGGAGAATTAAAACGGGTTTGCATGTCCTTGAAAGTCTTGAAAAAGCTTTACATAGTTTTGGACGTTATTGGTGTGAAAATCATTTTGACTTTGATTTGTTGATTTACATAAGATGATGTCATCTAAATTCAAAAAAATTTGCACCTAAGGATACTTTTTATGTTAATTCGTTAGGAGTACACGTATGCATCGTGCACATATGATTGATTGAGTTTATTTACCTATCGAATGTGTTCACACGCATTCATTCCATTTTCATGACTTGGTTGTTTGAGTTTAAATCCATGGTGTGATTTTTAGTATCTTATTTTTGTATGAAAAATTTGAAAAATCAAAAATAGTTTGTGAGGTTTTTGAGACATACCTTTGCATGCGCGTAGCTTGATCCATGTTTGTTATGCATTTTATCGTGACAGTCCATGTTTTGATTTTTTTTTCTTATCTGTCTATTTGGGGACATCATAAAAAGGGGGAGAACGAATTATCATGTTTATGGGGTTTTTTGCATTATGGAGGAGATTTGATTTACTAATGATTTATTCTTATATCATTTCAAACTCGATGCGTCACAAAGGTATTTTGCTTTATCTCATGTGTGTAGGTACAAAGACTGAAGATTATGATGTTGCACACCCTGATGAGAAAAGCTTTGAGATTTGACGAAGATGTTGAAGAACAGTTTGAGATCTTACAAATTTATTCATGGGAGGGTAGATTTGTATAGGCATTTGGGTTTTTTATAATTCAGATTTTTTATGTATGTACCGGCATAGACATATGGGGAGATTTATAAGGACATATTTTTATAAGTCCGTTATCAATTTAGTATGTCATATACCGCTACACCGTCGAAGAGTATTCAAGAGCAATCTACATCAATACGGATCCGAATTAATCAAGTTCTTCATCATTCAAGACTCCGGGAAGTTTTACTTTGGTAAGGTTTTATTTTAAATACCTTTACTTTTAACTTAGAGCTTTTGGGATATTTTTACAAAATATTTTCTAAGTGTTGGATCGGACTTTTTCGTCAAAATTTGAGATTGAGTATTTTTTTCTAAGTATTGAAGCGTACCTCGATTTTGACGCTCAGGTCGTTCAAGCGACATAGCAATCTCGCTCGAGCGACATAGGCATGTCACGAGATGTCGTTTGAACGACATCTGTAAGTCATTCGCGAGAGACTGCTATCTCGTTCGAACGAGCACATTTTTTTAGGCAGCACAATTTTGTATAAGTACTCATTAAATGGTTTCGTTTTCTTAAAGAAGTCTCAGCATTTTACACAATAGAAAAACTGCGAAAGCATAATTCTTTTGGCTTCTTCCTTTTAGGGTTTAATCCCTTTTTGTTTTTCAATTCACAAAACTCCCATATGCTTTAGTGAATTATTTTGGTGTTCAAGAAAACAACTTTGCTTTTATTCAACCTTTGTGGAGAAGGCATCTCCATATTTGATCGGTGGATACCGAGCGTAGTCATTCTGCATGTGGACGAGCCGAAGGCGATGAATCGATGCCTGGAGGGTATTTCGCTGTCTTTCGTATCTTTGAAGATTTGCTGAAGGCACCATGCATTACACACTTGTGGGAGATTATCAGGTTGTATGTAAGTCAAAGTTCGTGTGAATTCTTTAAAGTGTTTATAAAGGTTTTACCCGAAAGGGGTTGTTTTCCTGAATCGGTCGTCTTTATTTTTCATGCATGGTTTGAATTATTTATCACATTTAGATGCATGTTTAGGGGATGAATGAATAGACTCTAATTAAATAAGTGTGCCAAATTAGAAATTTACGAATTTAATCAATTATCACACAATCACATTTTTTACAATATCACAAGGCAGCTTTGAATAGATAAGTGAGAGAATAAGTGTAATCCATGTCACTTTTGGGGGAGGTTTTGGGGGAAATTTTGGTACCCATATAATTATGCATAATATAATGTTTTTAAATACAATCTTCGTTTAAATCAACTAAAGAACAAAAAATTTAGGATTGTCATCAAGAGTAGACTGGAACTCTTTAGGGGACTTTAATATGTCTGCTTGAGTAGTCAAATCCTTCGGTGATATGGTCAAAATCACAAATAAAAGTCTCATCGATCAAGCAATCTTTACTCTTCATCTTTGACAAATCTACCATTGCGAGTTTTGAGGGAGTATCAACTCTAAAACCATTCATAGTGTCTTACACCTTCACCTTATCACAATAGAAGACGATTTCTTTAAAGTTTAATTAACCTAGTTCCAAGATTTATTGGATAATCCAATAATAAGTCAACACCGTGTCCTTTAGATTTTTATCGCTTTTGCTAGATACATCAGAAGTCAAAATAAAAATTGATATTTCGCTGTTCTGGGTCAATAGTTTTTCCTCGCACGGGTATGAGACGAAATCAAGACCTTTGACGCATAATTTTTTAAACTCCTTCCATGAAAATTAGGACCTTTGGCTAGGCGTGAAAGCCTTAAAGACACATCACCATTCTTTAAAAGCAGCTTTTTTAATGGATTTGTATTATGCCATGTTTTATAACACATACATAAATAACCACAACAAAAAATGTTGGAATGGCCTCTTTTATTACACATGCCTTAAAATCACTTCTCTTATGATTTCTGGCCATTTCGCGCTCATACGACCTAAACTTTTTCATGAAATCGTAGATTTTAGATGGTAATATAGAAAATACAAGTAAGCAAATAAAAATAATTTATATATGTAGTTACTTACGCTCTCTAATCTTCAACTTCGTATTGGGACTCAAAGAAATAACGAGTTGGTTGCTCGTATTGCAAATTGGCAAGTCTCACCTCTTTATGATTTCTAAAAGGCAATTCATCCTCAAACTCGTCAGTTTCCTCGATCACTCGTTTTCCACGATAATTGAACCTCCTAAGTCCTTGTTCTAGCATATGTTCTTGGGCATATAATGATGATTCCATTGTTATATACTCTTTTGCAATTGACCTTACAATATACCGTGTATTTTTAACATAGTCTTTGGAGGTTTTCATCAATCGCTTGAAAAGGGATACATCCAACGATACTTAATGGGTCCATACAACAAATCCTCATCGCATAAATGCACAAGCAGGTGGACGTTGATGTCAAAGAATGTCGAAGGAAAATAATTATCTACGACATAAATTGCCTCGGCTAAAGTGGCTTTATCAGACTTAATGTGAGTATTGTTTACCACTTTTGCACACAGTAAGATGAAGCACAAAATAATCTGCATAATTATACTGCGAAGATCTTTTTGCTCAGAAAAGGAATGCATAAACAAAGAGGGATTAATTGGATGATGATGTGCCAGTCGGGACACTTGCACTGTTTCAGATAATTTATTTTGTAGCTTGCAACCCTGCGCAAATCACCAAAATAACCATGAACATTGCAAGTGGATTAATTTTTCTCCCCACAAATGAGACATCCATAATAACCATGAACATTACAACCGGATAAGGACCTATAGGCAGGAAAGTTATGGATCGCCTACATAACCATTGCTTTAAGTGTGAACTCTTCACCCCTATGAGCTTCAAACGCCTTCACGCCTTCATCCCATAACCCTTTAAATTCTTTGATTAACGAGGCTAAGAAAATATCAATATTTTCATCGGGAGATTTTGGCATAGGTATCAATAACGATAATAATATGAACTATTTTATCATACACAGTATTGGAGGGAGACTTAAAGGCGCCATGAAAACTGGCAAATAACTTTTATTAGTGCTTAAATTACCGAAAGTGTTAAACCTGTCAGTTCATAGTAAGACGGATAATGAATGGTTCTTTTATAGATTCAACGTGTTATGCATTTGAAGGTTTCCATATGAGTGAATCAACTAGATGACGCATGATATTTTAACCTACCTTGGCTAGAGCATGCCATGTCATGGCCTCTTCTAACTACGGTACAGTGGAAAATGGTTTTAACCTTGGCCCGAGGGGAAAATACTTTAATAAATTTTGTGGAACTTGCGAGCACTTGCGAAATTTTATCACACCGTCTTTCCGACTCTCACAAACCATATATATCGGCTCCTTGCATAGAGGACATTCATTCTTCATTTCGTGTTCATTACGGTTAATTATGTAATCATACTTGCATGCATGAATAGATGTGTACTTCAACCCAAACCTTTCATGCTCAGATAACTATCTAGTAACATGTTCTTTTTTAGGAGAATGTATTTAGACCACTTAAGAATTATAGTAATGCTATTGATCGACAACCCCAATTGACTGTTCAAATTATGCAAATCGATTAATTCGTACAATACCGAGTGATCTTATTCATAATTCTTATATAAAGGTCTAGATGCATTGGGTTTCAACCATATGTACTCCTAATCTTCGGGTAATTCAACATCAACTTATTCATTGACTTGGTCATAATGCATATTATCCGTATCCATAGAGGAAAACCTTTTGATGGTGGTGAACTCCTTAAGCATCAATAATTAGTTAGGTCGCAGGACGATGTGCTGGAGAATCGTTCACCACTTCTACCTAGTGGGTATCTATCACGCGGTCATGTGTCGGTAATTCTTTTAGAATAAATAGTGCATTCTTTTCCCCATGGAGTGTCCATATATTATAGTCTTGCATCATACCCCACATTAATAAATGCAATTCAACATCTTCTAGAGACTTAAAATTTTCGTTTATACAATGGTTGCACGAACATAAAATCTTATCACTATTAAGATTTTTGTCTATATATTTAATAAATTCCCTAACGCCATTTACATGATTACCAGATACCCTATGATTCTCTCCCATCCACTCTTTGTATTGTGGGAAAGTCATTAAGTAGTCTTCAAAATTCAAGTCACCAATAAAAATAAGTTGAAACTAAGGTCATTTGGATACAAGATCTCTCAGTTTATAATTCAAGCAAATTCATTTAACCCAAAAAAATTCAAAGCAAATTCGTTTGACTCGATCATTCAATACATATGGAATAAAACCAAACATATGTCCCAGATAAATAAAACATTACTAATTTGTTAAAAAAGAAAACATTGTTAATTTTGATAGTTTCTTAAGAAAGGCCCTTCCCTCTGGTCAAAGTAGACAAACTCATCTCCCAACCATTTTATATTGTATCAACCAATATATGAGCCTCACCTATTACCAAATGGTGATTGTGGACATGTGTTCAGACAATCATAGAAATGAGAGTGCACACATCAATAACCCTGTTGTTGGACAAGCCCCTTATATTATAGACCTAGCCAAAGTCACCGTACATGGGTGACGATGATCCATGAAATGTTGGAGGAGGCATTTAAGAGAGTAGCGTTCCATGAGAAGTCATTTGGGAGGAAAAAATTTCAGGAGGATGCATTTAGGAGGGGAAACACTGAGGCGTAGGATATGGGTATTGTTTGAGGAGGCATCTGAGAGGGGTAACCCTGTTATTGAGTAAAAAATCAGACCAACACCTGGATTTCATTCGTCAGGATTATCATGTTATTTCTAACATTGCCCACCTCCATCCTAGGCTCTGACACTTCTCCTTTAGTCTTGGCATGGTCTTTCGCCTCTCTAGACACGTGAGTCTTTACTGAAGAGATATCGTCCAATACAGGTGCACTGTGCTGTATTTTGCTACTTGGCATGTATGAGTCCACACCGATTATCCTCCCCTTATTATTCCTCCCATGTACCTTAATTAGGGAATCATCTTCATGTCATAGGGGATGCACTCAGATTGACTGCTCGACATTCCTTCTATCATTTCCTGTAACATAATATCATATTTAGGAATATAATGTTAATATTATTTTATTATAACTTGTATATACATGATAACTAAATTCAAACTCACCAGAGTCGGAGCCAATTTGTCTGAAAATTTGTTGGTCCCTTTTTTTTCGTCGGGCATGCTAGTACACGTTGATCCAATTAGGTTTTTACCTTCTTTCGTATTCCCCTTGGTCCATTCCTCCCATTCACCCTTCATATCATTATAATATTTTGCTACAAGTTTGTGGACATCAACTTTCTTTGACCTGCTCAATTTATTTCTCTCCCTCTCAATTAGTTTTTCCTCCCTGGCCTCATTTTCTAAGAATTCATTCCATTGGTCAATGGGCATTTCAATACTTTTGGAAACTCTGTTTTTCAACCCTAAACTATCAGAATTAGTTTTTCCTTTAGGAATAAATTATTCCGAAGGTTCTTATGATAGGTTTTCAATTGATCACCTACTCGGTAAATAATCTTTTTCTTTGAACCAAGTTGCTACCGCACGTTATCCATCAACCTTCATCCAGTTGTATGCACCCCTGGCACCCACAGTCATATTTTTGAGAGATAGACAACGATTTTTAAAAAGTTGAAGGTCGAGTTTATAACTGGTTAGATGATTCCATACCAAGGAGAATCCAACGGGCTTTTTAGGGATGGCTTGGGATTTCTCGGTAGTAGGAGGTGGGGCGTTGGTTTAATAGGGGGTTCTTGAGTTTGATGACTCGGAGATGGAGTGGTAGATTAAATCTCTGCGAGAGTAGAGTATTAATAACCAGAAGGAGATGATAATTGAGGTTGGGGTGTAGAAAAGCACCCAATTAGCGGTGTTTTGCTATTTGGTTGACTATTTCCGTTTTTAATTGACATTTCCTGCAATTTAAAAAAAATTAGTGACGTATGTAAGAAAGTAAAGTTTACTACTATATATATGTATATAACTTTTGAACAACTTTTAAACATGCTCAACGTGTCTGATTTCCATCTAATAAGTATTACTTTTTAAAAATCAATGAAATTTTGCACGGGGCCAACTGGGCGGAAGCAAATATATGATTAACATATAAAGATTCATGAAATGAACTCGGAATCCTTTTTTTTCAACTTATTGTGACAACCCGCTTAATAAAATACCGGGTGATCAGTCATATACCAATTTAAAACAGGAATCCCAGTTGATTCATTCTTAGCATCACTGTCGAAAACCTTTTTAAAATTTACTAACCACCTAGTATTCCAAAAACTGGTGCCAAATTTTATTTTTTTAATTAAACAACCAATAACATGCGGAAAGATAATATGAGTCATACACAGCGACTGAATTAAATCAACTGAATAATTAATAAACTACATGCCGAATAAACCATCGGTCACCAAAGTAAATAATCCAATACAAATATTCAACACCTGAATAAATAAATCTGAAAGTTGTACTGAAAAGTCTGGACGACAAGCCCGAAGTAAACCTGAAACTGATAAACGATTCCTACTATAGGAAGGAATGAACGATGCGTCTAAACCAAACTCCTGCTAGCATCAAAATGTGCCGCAGCTCTGCGTCCCTGGAATAGAATATCAATCCTGGCGTCCCTGAGGCTGGACACCTAAAAGGTTTTGAAAATAATTTTATAGCAAGGGTTAGAACCCAAAACATTTTGAAAATATTTAGCAAGTGAATTAACTGCAGTAATTAAAAATATATGAATGCGCTTCATATTTAAGTTAGTGTCGCACTCCCTTGAGGACATACTCACCCCTTCACTATTATGCACACCTAACGGTTACTTTAACCTCACCTAGTTGTACACCCTGTCCAACTAGTCTTGGTATAACCTCCCCTTGCCATTATGCTCTACACCGAGTATTATTATTGATGGGTTATAATTTATCTCACCAATTAACTTAATTAATTCCTTTTAAATAATATCATATAACTGTGACACAAGTTATATAAAACAAATACATCACATACTGTATTATGAGCCGCATATAATATTTAACACCATTATATACGTACTTTTACTAAAAACATCCATCCATATATTATATGTATAACCATCCCTCCGAGTATACCCTCGCCGGATAATTTCCTCTAAAGTGCTATCTCCCTAGGTGTGCTCACATAACCTAGTTACCCAAGTTGGAATCGCTCACCAAACTGGCCCAAAATATAAACGTAACGGAGGCGGTCATATTCCTTTCCTGAAAGTGAGATAAACCCCTCACTCATATACCGGACGCTATGACCAGGGGATATACTCACCCAACTCCTCGAGCTAGGGGATTCACCCACATCGCGCAACCTCCCTTGATAGCACTAGAGTATGTAAATTCAATAAATATCTAGTCGCTGATATTGAATATCACACACAATATATACACTTATATATATACTATCACTACACTATATATATAATATGGACCCGACTTTACCGTGTACTAAAAAAAACCGTAACACTAGCCTGAAATTTTTTGAGTCTTTGGCCCGGATCTAATTTATTTCATTCACACATCAATTAATATAATATTTTCCCCGAGACTATGGTCTGACTCTGATATAGATAATTTACACATTAATTCATTTATCACCTTGTGTCACTCAACCAACATACCCGGACTCGCTCACCTGACCCACATTTTAATATTTCCCGAGTCTATATCCCGACTCTAAATTTATTGGTTTCTCTCCATAATTAATTCACTATCGTTGCGTCGCGTAACCAAAATACCCGGACTCGCTCACTCGATCCGTATCTCACTATTTTGGATCCCAATTACTTAAATTTATCCATAAAATGCCCCACATAAATCCTCCCTAATTCCAATTACTTTTCCCCATAATTGCTAGGAATAGGTGCCTCCAATTTATTTATCACTAAATAAAGCATAGAAATTAAATTAAATATAATTTCCCCCTTATACATAAAACTGGGAGAACTGTCAAAAATCTGGGACCATTGATCGATCGATCCTTTCCATCGATCGATCGAGAAGGTATTCTTCTTCTCCGATTCTGTTTCAACCATTAACGAAAACTCAAGTTTTCTTATCTAAATTTCCAGTCCCAATGCATCATATTCATCATATTTTTACATCTATTACGAACTCTAATCATCGTTTAAACCTTTTAGCATCAATGATTTTCACAAATCTTCACCCACTTAAGAACACAAATTCCTATGGTAAAATACCAATTACCATTCACAAATCTGATCCCACAATCTCAATAAATTTAACTCTAACACTGGTGTTCTATTATGGTTCTAATGTCAATCAATACTGAATACTCCTATAACATCAATTGAACTGTCAAATCACTCAACCGATTAAATTCATAAAAACCCATTTCATGCAATAGCTTACCCAAAAATGAATTTAGGTTTTTACACCTCCCATATTATGAATTGATTATCATTAAGAATAATTACAACTATAAAAGTAGGAATGATGGATCCCCGGATTTACAATTTAAACACAATTAAAAATATTGTAATTTCCTTTTATATAAACTCGAAGATGCGGAAGCGTAAAGGTGATGATGGTTCAATAAAATTAAACAATTAATATGTTTACTTAAACCGATTAATTCAATCCAAGTCCTAGAATTTGCCTAAGTAAATATTATCAATATTAGCAAATTAGGCGAAACCAAATTTTAGCAAATGACTTGAATTAAATACACTTTACCCAATATTTAATTTAGTCCCAATTAAAGTGAGTGTGATAATTTAAACCGAATTTTATCTTGAAGTATCCTACGCATGCGTTCTAAATAAATTATGCAAGATAAAATAAACCAATCACACTACGCCGCGATGTACGAGGAAAAACCCAAGACGGGAAACAACCTCGGACGGCCCTAGCCACGAATCCACTAGATGCGGAATTATAATTACAAGACATATAGACTTACAACGCACGACTCGATCCCTCTCAAGCCTCGACGCTTCTTCTTGTAGACACCTCTTCCTAGCGGATAACCTTGGAACACCACCGCGGTCTCGGAATCCACCGATGGGACTTTATATGGTCACCGTCACCCAAACATGGAGCCTTTCTCCTTGTGGGTAAATCATCATAAAAACACTTCTTCTTTCTTTGTGGGAGGTAGAAGCAAAACCCGAAACTTCTCTTTGAAACGGAAGAGATAAACCGGTGCCAAACTCCAAGCAATTGATATGTATATAAGAACTTGGAATAAACTTCTTTGGGTGTAAACACTAGAGTGATGGAAATTTTTCTCTAAAAATCTCACTCAAAACTTGAACATTTTCCTTAAACAAATTTGCTCTCAAACTCTCTCTAAGAGATAAACTAGATTGGAAAAGTTAGATTGGAAAATGTTATTCCCGCTATTGATAAAGTCTGAAAAAGTTGGTTAAAAATCAAGTGGGGAAGTGGGTGCAAAACTGCCAAAAAACTGCCAAAAACTGTTCCCGCCTGGCATCTCGTTCGAACGGAATCTCGTTCGAACGAGACTTCTAATGACGTTCCAGATTGAACTCGTTAGAATCTCGTTGGATATCTCGTTCGAACAGAAGGTTCGTTCGAACGACATAGCGAACGACATGTCAGAGGCCTAATATGGGAACTCGTTGGCAAAATCGTTCGAACGACAATCTCGTTCGAACGACTCTATCGAACGAAAAAACTAGAAAGTTTGGAAAATTCGATTTTAGCCCAGAAAACTTTATAAACATTTATTTAAAGTTTTAATTAATTCTTTCTTAAAACAAAATGCAGTTTTTATAAAACCTAACACCCAATAAACTTTGTTCCAAGCTCCTATATATATATAATTGCATTCATACCTTGGGAGCATGGAACTATGGTTGATGACGTAGAAACGAGACACGCAAACCGGCACATTTGATGAAGCTTTATACTCTTTGCCGCTACGTCTTCAACAAACACTTCATAGGCTTGAGAATATTACAATTAAATACTATCCTATGAATAAATGTTTTTTTCCGGAATTGAGCCAAAACTATATATGGACTCAATTGGAAATTTGTGTCCTTACAAATCTCCCCCTTTGGCTATTCCGGGACAAAAACCAAACAAAAATCCTAAAGGGCCGTCAAGCTCTACTAGACTCAAAAGATAACCCACCCAAACTTGACTCAACCCAAGGATCAAACACTTTGCCATTGAAGGATGCCGCTTTAGAATAAATCCTGCACACTTAAGCAAACTCATCAAATGCATAGGGAATATCAAAGTATTAAATGCAATTAATTAATTACTCCCCCTAAATTAATTCTTCCCTTTATCAAACACATGACCTAACATGACCTACTTAGAAAGACGTCTCCCCCTAAGATAAATCTCCCCCAAACTAAGATACGATAATAATAGAATTAGATACCATTTCTCCCCCTATCATTATTCTCCCCCTTTTTGTTCAGGAATAGGCAAAGGAAAAAGAACTAATAAACATAAAAGCATGTTGAAGCTTAAAGTGATAAGACATGAAAGTATATGGGCAACAAAAGCAAGGCAAAGACAAAAAAATATCATATATATATAAACTCGAAATATACCAATGAAGCACTTGCATATATATATATATAGATATAAACATACACATGACACAAAAATACAATAAGTTTGCACACTCGTATGGCAAAAATGTGTCATATGGAAACGGAAGTGTGGGGTTGTGAACTAGCAACAATTAAATTTAGACCCAAACACTTAAAACATGTTCACGGAGTTCTCAATTGATTGCAAACTTCATCACATTTAAATATAACCTCATGTGACAATATAAATTGAACTCAATGAACAAACATACACAATGCATACAAGCCTAGCATGATGATGATTCTACAAACCAAATAGAGTCATGACATTAAGGACAACTAGGATAAACGGACATTGTGCAAACCGTTGATATACCATCCAATTCTCCCTCAATAAGCATATATATTCTTTTGCTTTTGAATGAATATATCAAACAAACATAGGCCTTGGCAATTGTTTTCTTTTTAAAGCCAAATATTCTGTTTTTAGGCCTTTGGATCACGTATTTCTTTTAGATCCAATAAACGGTGGCTTACTATCGCAAAGGATTTAATTCATCCTTTCGGAGCCCTTCCCCGTGCACATTTAGATATATAATTTTTTTATCTCACAAAGCTCACGTGCAACGGATTTTGACATGCACTAGTCCTCCTAGGTCATAGATATGTAGATGACTAGATTGGTAGGAGAACACCTCAAAAGGCTCAAATATAACATGTGACATTAAGATTTCAAAAGAGCTCGTGCATGTGTGTATAGAGGCATATAAAAATAGAATCCATTTAAACAACACAAAATCCAACTACTCCATAAAATATGGTAAAGAACATAATAAGGATTGATAATCTAAACCAAAAGTTCTAGCCACGTGGGAGCGTAAAATATGGGATTCAAACACAAATATATGCCACATAAAGTGTGTCAAACAAAAATACACAAAAAAAAATCTTTTTGAGTTTTTTTTTTTTAACATTTTTAATAAAAAATAAATATATACTCAAAAGGACAAACAAAAATCATTTGTATTTTTCATTAATCTCAAATGAAACAGATAAAACACAAATGATAAACAAAAATCTTTTTATATTATTCAGTTAATTCAAACACAAAATATAATACAAAAAGATAAACAAGTCATAATTTCTAGCATATGATATGAATTGAGGCAATGACTAGAAAATGACTAAACAAGCATACATTTAGCATGTGAATATAGCATGGAGTACAAACGCTAAAGTATGCAAACACTAACACATTCATCCTTTAGATTTAGCAAGGGAGGAAGCATGTGAAAGTAAATGAGAATCAAAAACCCTATTTTGCAAGGCAACCAAGTCGGATTTCCTAACCCAAATTAATGAAGAATGACTATCTTGGGGTGTTGGAAAGTTAACTACCGTGGTTACTTTACTATGGGATTTTCTAGAAATTCGTTTAAGATCAAAACAAAATTTTCTAAGATGACCTTTTCGACCACAATGTGTACAAGCAAAAGCATGTCGAAAAGATTTACCTAAGGAGTTATCTTTAAATGCATTCCTAGTAGATTCTCCTAAAACATTGGTCTTGGCTTTATGAGTAGATTCATTACAAGTATTGAAGCCTAAACCACAAGTGTCATTTTTAATTTGGACCGTTCCTAACATTTTATCTAGTTTTTCCGAACGACACTCCAAATCAAATTTGATATTACTAGAATCTTTTAATTTATTTTCCAATTCTAAAATGTTAGATTCTAGTAAAACATTTCGCTATTCAAAAGCAAGAAGCTCCTTTTTCAAGGATTCCATTAAACCCTTAAGGCTATCTCTTTCGCCTTCTACATATTCAAGCTTCTCTTGAAGAGTCCTTTCATGTGTCCTAAGGTCTTCTATTAAAGCACTTTCATCAACGACCTTGACACTTTCTCTTAAACTAGCTTCTAACTTCAAATTAGCTCTTTTTAATTTAATAGATTCTTTATAAAGCTCTTGAAAAGCATTTTGAAGTTCACTCACATTAACCTCTTCTTCATTTTCACTCTCTCTTTCTTCTCCACTCTCACTATCATAAAAAATAAGAGAATCATGTACAATGACCTTGGAAGTGGCATGTGCTATCGTTTCATCAATCGATGAGTTCTCACTATCACTCACATGACTAGCCATAAAAGCCACAAAATTTTTCTTAGTGGGAGAATCGGGTTTTTCTTCCTTATCACTATCACTAAGGGTCGCATTATATGAAATGGGTCGCTTAACCTCTTTCCTTAGTTTAGTGGGGCACTCAAAAGCCCTATGGCCATAACCTTCACAACCAAAACACTTATTAGACTCGTCCCTATCTAAATGTTCATTACTAGATTTAGGGATCTTTTCGGCTTTAGGAATCTTCTCCGCTTTAGAAATCTTCTCGTTCTTGTCATGCTTAGAAGATTCAAATTTCTTAAAATCATTTTTAAATTTATCTTTGTTAATTTTAAGAAATTTTCTAAATTTACGAGCAAATAAAGCCATGTCTTCCGAGTCACTATCACTCTCGCTCTCTACTACTTGTTTGACCTCTTTTAGGGCTTTTAAAGCAACGCCCTTTTCAATTTTCTTTTCAGTTTTAGAGGGAAACATATCTAGTTCATAGGTTTGTAAATCACCTACAAGCTCTTCTAATTTCGTAGAGGCTAAAGTGGGTAAAGAATTTAAAACGATCACCTTTGGAATAAATCTATCGGGTAGGGACCTTAAAATTTTCTTTACAACACGGTCGTCAGGTATTTTCTCTCCTAAGTTAAAAGATGAATTAACAATATCAGAAAGTCTAGCATAAAATTCATCAAAAGTCTCTTTTTCATTCATTTTAATAGTTTCAAATTGAGTGGTGAGGTTTTGGAGTTTCGAAGCTTTAACGACACTAGTTCCTTCATGAGTTAATTGTAAAATATCCCAAGCTTCTTTAGCGGTTTCACACGTCATAATACGACGGAATTCATCCGGTGTGACAGCGCTAAATAAGGCATTTAAACCACGGGAATTGAAATTAGCAAGTTTAAACTCATTTTCAGTCCATCTATCGGCGGGTTTGATAACACGTTCATTTTCAACTAAATAAGTTGGTGGGGACCACCCGTTAACAACAGACATCCAAACTCTCTCGTCGATAGATTTTAGTGTCGATCTCATACGCGCTTTCCAATACGCGTAGTTTGAACCATCGAATATAGGAAATTTTGAAAATGGGGAAAAATCCATTTTAGCCAAAAATTTAAAGGATCTTAACGAAATAATTTATCGTTTTTGGCTCCGATACCAATTTGTAAACACCTCTTCCTAGCGGATAACCTTGGAACACCACCGCGGTCTCGGAATCCACCGATGGGACTTTATATGGTCACCGTCACCCGAACATGGAGCCTTTCTCCTTGTGGGTAAATCATCATAAAAACACTTCTTCTTTCTTTGTGGGAGGTAGAAGCAAAACCCGAAACTTCTCTTTGAAACGGAAGAGATAAACCGGTGCCAAACTCCAAGCAATTGATATGTATATAAGAACTTGGAATAAACTTCTTTGGGTGTAAACACTAGAGTGATGGAAATTTTTCTCTAAAAATCTCACTCAAAACTTGAACATTTTCCTTAAACAAATTTGCTCTCAAACTCTCTCTAAGAGATAAACTAGATTGGAAAAGTTAGATTGGAAAATGTTATTCCCGCTATTGATAAAGTCTGAAAAAGTTGGTTAAAAATCAAGTGGGGAAGTGGGTGCAAAATTGCCAAAAAACTGCCAAAAACTGTTCCCGCCTGGCATCTCGTTCGAACGAAATCTCGTTCGAACGAGACTTCTAACGACGTTCCAGTTTGAACTCGTTAGAATCTCGTTGGATATCTCGTTCGAACAGAAGGTTCGTTCGAACGACATGTCAGAGGCCTAATATGGGAACTCGTTGGCAAAATCGTTCGAACGACATTTTCGTTCGAACGACAATCTCGTTCGAACGACAATCTCGTTCGAACGACTCTATCGAACGAAAAAATTAGAAAGTTTGGAAAATTCGATTTTAGCCCAGAAAACTTTATAAACATTTATTTAAAGTTTTAATTAATTCTTTCTTAAAACAAAATGCAGTTTTTATAAAACCTAACACCCAATAAACTTTGTTCCAAGCTCCTATATATATATAATTGTATTCATACCTTGGGAGCATGGAACTATGGTTGATGACGTAGAAACGAGGCACGCAAACCGGCACATTTGATGAAGCTTTATACTCTTTGCCGCTACGTCTTCAACAAACACTTCATAGGCTTGAGAATATTACAATTAAATACTATCCTATGAATAAATGTTTTTGTCCGGAATTGAGCCAAAACTATATATGGAATCAATTGGAAATTTGTGTCCTTACAACAACTGTTTACCACTTGCCTAGAATTGTTCTTAGAGTCTGATCTGTTGGTGTAGAGAACGTGTTGCTGAAGAACACCCCAATTATTCCCTTAATTTGACTCCAAAAGATCCTCAATTAGCTCTTGATTTGCTTCCTCTATTTCTCTCTCAAATCCTAGGTTTAGAATTTCCTAACTGCCGTTCAAGACTCCCTCAATTAGGTTAAAAACCCTTAATCCCATTTTTAGTCACACGGGCCTAATTAAAATGGCCCAAATCACCCCGTGTGGGTCCGGCTATGCCAAAAAATGCCCCGAGACCCGATTACTACCCCGAGTACTCTTTTCTGACTATCTCGACCCATCCGGACTCAATTGCATACTCGGAATTGTCATCTGAAATACTTTATAACATTCTCAAATTTTGACCTCAAAATGCGACACACGAAATTTTGAACAATTAAACTTAAAGTCGCCAAATATAAATAATTCTTCCCACTCAAATGAATTCTCCAAATTATAAATTTATGTTTCTCCAATTTAAATCTCATAAATTTAAGTTTCTCCAATTTAAATCTCATAAATTTAAGTTTCTCCAATTTAAATATTTTTATATCTCCCAAAAATAATTAAATATTAAATCCTCAAAATTATGGGGTGTTACACTTATTTGCAAGCTCATTTTTAATACGCATATGTTATGAGACGTCACAATCTGGGTGAATGGTCTCTTTAAGGAGTTGTATCCACAACACATGAATATTTTTTACCCTTTTCTAATAATGTCACCAACGTCAGTACCCTGTCAGGATTATGCAGGTGAAATATATTCTCTACTGCCTCATCCTAACATTTTGGCGAGGAAAATAGAATACGATCGAGCAGTTACTCTTGCGAGACATCAATTCCACGATTTGTAAGGTAATTAAATTATTCAGTTCCCATACTTTTATATATTATTTCCCTTTATATAGTGCGTATTAATGAAAGATGTTTTAGTGCAGTCAAATTGCACCCTCTCATACTCTTTCTGAAAGTAATTACTACCGCGACTCATTCTTCTTGAGAAAATATATAGAAGGGTGTGAATATGAGTCAAAGGTATGATGACTATGATTAATCCTAAAATAATTATGGTTTTCCATCCGAGAAATCGTACACAACAAGTCCAATTTAAGTTCATTTTAATTAAATTGAACCTAAAATTACTATATGTTCACCAATTGTGCAAGTCCTTCCACTAATTTGTGTTCACCCAAAGAACACCCATTTAAGGGAGGGGTAAACACCGCCATAACAAGTTAATTAAATGATTTCATTCTAAACATTTAATGTATATATGTGCGCGTGTGAGTCTGTTTGTATGTGCATGTAAGTACGTTCATGTATGTGTACTTGTGCACTTGTGAATATGTGTGTGTTTATCTATGTGTGTAGTTGTTAAGAGTGGGTAGTATGTAAGATAAATAATTAGTTAAAGGTTTATTATGAAGAATTAATAGAGTGAACATTTTAAGTATCCATCATCCGTATCCAACCATGATCATTCAACACAAGCCAAAACAACCATCAACCCAATAATCCAATATAGGTTTATTTGTACTCCTACTAAATCGTCTACTTAATTGATTCCCTTAAAGAATAAAGTGCCTTACATAATTAGTCCATTTCTCAAGTCCAAGAACATAATTTAACAGGAACATAGTATCATAATTCTATGAACATAATTTCACAATAACATAATTCCAAGAACATAATATCATGGGGTAATCAAACATAAAATATTCTCGTGGCAACAATTTTACATTTTCATACTTAAAGTTTCATTAGTCAAGTATTTGGTATCAAGGGTATTACTCATGGAGTTATAGAAATAACTATACCTAACATGAACTTTCTCATATTTTATTTAATTTTTAACTTATCTCAATTACTCAATATATACCAATTATCATAAATCCAAGAACAAGTCTAAAATCGTATTTAAGAATGGAAACGGGGCGGTTGGGTGTTGGGGAAAGCATCCCCATCCCCATCCCCGTCCCCATTAAAAATATCATTCCCCATCCCCACCCCGTTCCCCATTGTAACGAGTTTGGGATATCCGTTCCCGTTTAAAACGGGTATCGGTTTCTCTGCGGGGAACCCATTTTTTTTAATATAAAAAATTTAGGATTATACATTATTTATACTTATAAAAATTAAAAAAAATTACAGTTAATTATACATTATTTATGTTAAATCTAAAAAATCTAAAAACATCTGCTACAAATCAATAAAGAGAAAAATGAATTTTATAATTCCTGCTGGCCAAAAGTGGATGGATTCTTATGAAAGAACTGGTTGAGAGGATTCTTTTCGAAAATAAAAGTGGGGATTTAAGGGATAAGAGCCAGGGAGATAGTGGTTTACAAAGAACATATGATATGCAAATGAACAATAACAATTCGATGGAGTGTGCAGGAGTTGATTATTTGTATGAATCATGATAAATTTTTGGTATGTTTTGGCATATTCAATTCAGATCCCAAATTTATTGTTCATATGTGAAAGACAAAATTACACTCGACGAAATAAAAGAAAATAACATATAATATGAAATGTGAAGTAGCAAAACATGATTCATATATTGAATAGTATAAGGGTAACCTAACATATCGAAAACCCATCCTTTCCTTTTCTTTATTCTTATATATTTATTATAATATATACACACATATTTTATTATATATTAATAATTCGGGTATCCCCGTGGGGACCCGAGGCTATACCCAAAGCCGACCCGAAATTTTTTGGAGATTTTTTAACTCCCCAAACCCCTCGCGATTCCCGAAATTTAATTCCTATACCCTACCCGATAGGGTCGGGTATCCGTGGGGACCCGAATTTTTAGGAAAAATTGTCATCCCTAACCTTATAAGTTAATTCTACATCAAGGGTTTTATATACAATTTGTCATATTTTAATATTAAATAAGTGAGAATAATCAAACACAAACACACATATATATATATGAAAATTTGTTATGTACATTGATAAGAATTTCTATATTTGAAAATTTGATATTTAATCGTGGATATATAATATTTTTAAAAATATTTTGAGCTCCAAACAATTTCATGCATTTCAAACTTCGACTCAATTTTCCCTCCAAATAATTTCGTGCATATATATATATATATATATATATATATATATATATATATATATATATATATATATATAGTGAACGCTAAAAAATAACGTTAACAAAAAACACTTAAAAACCAAATAATTGGGCTTCCTATGTTGTAATTGTTCCACGCCAGCGGCAACGGACACGCGTGTCGATCGAATATTTTCCTTACACACACCTACCCCCACACCTCGACCCTTATACCCAAAGCCACCATCGCGGCCTAAAACCCAACTCTTTAGGCATGAAACAGCTGCTGCCCCAAATCTCAAAACCCTTCCCCTACTTTAAAACCCAAAACATAAAACGCCACTGCCGGCTTGCTCTCCGGCCACACAGGATGTTATGGCGAGCCTCTGTCCTCCCCTGTTTCAGCCTCCGTCATCCCTTTTTGATCGAATATTCAGTTTTGAGTTTGTGAGGTATAGGAGTTAGGTCTTTGTAGCTAGTGTGCGAATTGGGATGGGGCAGGTGGATGACAACAGTTGAGGTATTGTGGTGGAGTGGGGTAGTGATGGGAGGTGGGTAAGTATTGATTTAATGGCAAGTGGGTTAAGGTGGGGGATGGGGTTTTGGGTTAGTAGAAGATCTAAGATGTTTAGAAGTTGTTGGGGGGGGGGGGGGGGGAGGGGACTGGTTATGGGTGTTTAAGAGCAGGTGTGGAAGTGGGCAAGAGGTGATGGTAGTGGGTCGCGTTTCGGGGGTGGGGGTGTAAAAAAAATATTCTATCGAAACGCGTATCCATTACCGCTAGCGCGGACCAATTACAATGTAGGAATTAAAATTAATGGGTTGCTGGGTGTTTTTTTGTTAATGTTCATTAAAATTTTCCTTTTTTAGCATTCACTTTTGAACCTCTCTCTCTCTCTCTATATATATATATATATATACACACACACACATACATTCAAACTCACACACACATAGAGATTGAAGTACACACTGAAACACCCACACACACAGAGAGAGAGAGAGAGATATGTAACCCTGCATGTTGGTGGAGAGATATATAGAGATCCCAGTGGAGAGAGGTGGAGGTCACTAGTGGAGAGAGGTGGAGGTCATCGCTGGAGAGAGGGGGAGATGTTGAGATCACAATGGAGAAAGGGGTGGAATATGAGACCAAAGTTCTCTAATTTAGAGCTTTAAAATGATCACGGTTTAAAATCGTGAACCATAATGTGACCAATGGAACATTAATACTTAGGCACAACTATAGACCGTGACCCTACTATGACCAATTAAATATCGAGAAATGGTGACTGTGACCAACTAAAGGTGACTGTTTTAAACTAGGGTTGGTGGTCACGGTTCAGAACCATGACCATAATTCACCGGTATTGGTTATAGGTGGGTCAAAGTCCAAAACCGTGACCATTATGGCAGAAAATTTAGCGAGAAATTGGGCACATAAAGGGTCACAAATTAGTCACGGTCTAGAGCCGTGACCAATGTTGTCACATTCCAGAACCATGACCAATCACCTGTTAATGTCGCTATTTTATTTGGTCATATGGTTAGTTATGGGTTTTGGTTGTGTGCCACGGCTCTGGACCATAACTAATTGACTGTGGAAATCTACCTATTTTGGTGTAGTGTAAGTAGGGAGTTTAAGTGAATTAAACTAATTAAAACATACACTGAGTAATCATGGTAAATTTCACCTAATCCTAGCAATTAAATTAAGCTAGAATCATAATTAAAATATAAAAAATAAAAGATGAAATAATAGTTCTCATTAATAATCAACTTACAATATTGGAGTCCCAATATTTGGATGCCAATACAAAAGTTTCTACCAAATCTTGAACACAAAATGCCTCTCAAACACTCAAAAATAAAAATATAAGTATTTACTATTTTTAGCGCTCCTAAAATAAACTCACATATTTTCTCTATCTAAAATCGTATATGAACTCTTTCCCTCCAAATAGTGTATAATGAGCTCCTTTTATAAATGAAAGTGTGAGAAATGAGAATTTTAAATTTGTGAAATTTTTGAATAATCAAAATAAAAGTTCCCTTAAAGTATGTACAAAGTGGTTAAAATTTGAGGTACATGTGGGAGGAAATTAAGGAAAGAGGTAGTTTGGGGGTGAATGTGGGAGTAATTAAGGGAAGACTTGTTGGTAGATTTTTATATTATTTATTCATTCTTTTTATTTTAACCTTACACTTTCGTCACTATTCACAACAAATTTGTTAAACTTCTTTTGCCTCTTCAAAACTTCTTATTTTCAAATTCGCTCAAATTACAAAATTGTGAGTCTTTTGAAGAATTTTTTGAAAAGCTATGGCACTACATCAAGGACACTCGAGCAAATTTATAAGTATTTTTAATACAGTTGTATCGACCGTATCGTATCGTGTTGTAACCTAACAAATTTTGCACATCGACTCCTTTATTGCCCAAACTCTAAAAATAATCAATTTAAAATAATGGTATAAATTTTTAAACAATTATAAATTACCCTTATTTTCTTTTTAGCCCCGCCCCAAAAAAATTCAAATATCACTCATTTTAACTCGAAATTTAATCAAATTTTAGAAAAAACTTCATATTGCCCAATTAACATTTAAAATTACTTTTAGGTCTATAAAGTTTTTGAAATTATGATTTTACCAACTGAGATTGCTAAAATTGCATTATTAACTTGAATTTATTTCAAATTATATTTATTCTTAATAGTAAAAACGACTCTAAAAGCTCTTTATTTATGATACAATGGGTCTAACAATGCCTAGATTTGAGTACAAATTATAAAACATTATGGACTCATCAATAACCCCCAAACCTAAACTTTTCTCGTCCTCGACCGAAACTAAAATTTAAAATCTAACTCACTTTCATAGGAATCACGATTTCACTTCGCATGTGCAATAAGCCGTTAAAACTCCTAGCTTACCCTCGTGGACAAATTTTATCTCGTGAGAGTTTGCAGTGAATATAATCGTAAAATTAAAAAACTTGACTCAATTTACAAACAACACAAAAGTAATGTAACTAAGTCTTAAATCCAAACTTCATAAATGTAGAATAACCTCACTTTTCAATCTTACCTTATAGTGCGTGTGTACATAGCCTATATAAATATTCATTTCAAAAGATTTGATCGTTACGTTTATTATTCAGAAGTTCGTTTTGATTCAAATTGTCACAAGATGCGCTCACAATCGAATACTCAGAAATGCCTAATTTATCTTTGTATATGTGAATAAATGAGTAAATTTAATGATCAACTTTCACATATACATAATGAAAAATTGAATTTTCTTTAATGGATGAATATGATCCCTGAATGGAAAATCGATTACTTTTTGAAAACTTTGAATCACACTATAAATCCTATTCACCTGCCTTCCATACTATAACTAACTATAATTAAGATTGATTGGGACATTCTTCGGTTGTATTATAGGTTCGGGTTTTGGTTAGAAAGAATGGATTTTAAAGTTTCAAAATTTTCTGAGAATATAGAGAGTTTTTGGTATTTTGACTTTTTAGACACTTTTTCTAACCTCCACTTTTTTCTTTAAACTCACATACTCTTTTTTGTTTTTCATTTCATTTTCTCATTCTTTCTTTCTTCCCTTTTTTCTTTTCTTTTCACACATCATTCCTGTAAACTTTCTTTTCTTTTGGCCTTTTTCCTACCGTTTACTTTGACATTGTGAGAAAATGGGTATGAATTTTTGGGTTTTCAATAAAAGACTTATTTTTCTTTTTGGTGCATATTGGCTTGCAACAAAATATTGTAAAAAGGTCGGTTTAGGATTTAACTATAGTCTTTTAAAATGGTGGTCTAATCTCATTTCTCCAGTTTTTTTTTAAAGTTAATATATGTCTCAAGTAGACTTACTAAGAATTTTAGTGCTTAAGATTCACATTTTGACATTAATTTCTAGTAATCGAATAAAATAAAGAATTTTAAGGTTATTAACAATTTAATCAGTGAATAAAAGTTTGAGTTATTTTAATTCGGATAAATGTAATTCTCTCATAAATGATGAGTGACATAAAAATCTCACAAAGTTAAAATCTCCATAGTTATTTGTTAAGTTCTTTAAATTTTGCTTCAATTTCCATTTTGATAATATTACATAATTAAGTTTCAAAATTTTATAAGTTGAGAGATTTGTGAATTTATTCTACATTAAGAAATCGTTTCAAAACTCACTTATATTAAAAATCTTTTTGGATTGTTTTTTTATTTTTTATTTTTCATGTTTATTTTTACTTTTGTATAAAAATACCATCCTTACCCCCAAACCTAAATTTTACATTGTCCCAATATATGTTCAAATAGAAATATGGATAAAGAAAATAAAGTAAAGAAGTAAAATGACGATATTACCCGAAAAATCCACTTATATTACCAACTTCCAACCGATCTCATGTGTATTTCATCATCAACTAAAAGCCAAAATAATTGGGAGTTAACACAATAGACAACATAAATACATGAAAGAATGCGGTAGTCAGTGGAATAATAGCGCTGCACAAGCACGATGTAGTATGGATGGTCACACATAATGATACTGTGATAATGAGATCCAAAATGACACGTTAAGATTAGGTTCCCCTCAAAATCGAGAATGAGTATATCGGGCTCTAAGTCAGACGAAACGACCGTCGCGTCCTCGATCTCATTAGAATATTCACATGACGCTGGTGGTGGACGAGGTGGAAAAGGGTAATACGATGTGATAAAACACGTGTCACCACGCAAAAACACTCGAGTGATGTTCTAAATCATCCCTTCACAAACTTCACATGTCAACATACTCTCATAAGGCTCGTCGAGTTTTGGTTCACAACGAATGAATTCATTTATCATATTATCCCAATCGTTCTCCCCTAAATGACAGAATGAGTCCAACAAATATTGACTTTCAATGGTAAAATTTTTGTCAACTAACTGAAACTCTTCTTCAAATCATTCAAAACTCAAATCAAGAGAGATATTAGGTGTCCAAGCACATTAATCGATGGTGTCACTATCTTATGGGGTAATGACATCAGACACTTCCTGAATATACTTGACTTTATTGTCATCATTCGAGGACGGACTCTATAAATTAAACACATTTAATCCCATAGTTATGTTCCTAAATGAGAGGTTCAGTTTCCCACTTCGACATCGAATGACAACGTTATAAGTGTCCAAAAAGGATCAATCGAGGATGATAGGGATTTGGGTGGATAGGTTTAGTACGTGTTGAATGTCTAAGAGCACGAAGTCTATAGGAAAGACAAGCTCACCCAGTTTAATCAAAAGATCCTTTACAATAATTTTGGGCACCTTAACAGATCGGTTGACTAAAGACAAGGTCATCTTAGTGGGCTTTAACTCCCTAAACTAAGTTTCTCGTACACAATGTAAGATAGTAGGTTCACGCTCGCATCTAAATCCAGGAAAAGTTTTTGGATAATGTGCTCCTTTATCATGATAGAATCATCATTTTCCTAGGATTCTTATAGTTGAAGGGGGTTTTATACGAAATAATCGATTTGGCTTGATCGATGAGAAATGCTTTCTTTAGAACGTTGGTGGTCCTCTTGAAAGCATAAAGGTTCTTCAAAAAATTGGCATAGGATGAGACTTGTTGTATAGAGCCAAGTAATGGGATATTAATGTTCACTTGCATAAACACTTCTAGCATTTTTTCCACTTGCGCTTTTTCTTTTGATGCATCAAAGGTTGGGAAAATGCTACTTTTAGGATATAGGTCACTATACATGGCTTAGAATACACTGGTGGAGGAATGACCTGACCTCGACTGTTTTCTTGGTTCGGTAGGGGGTCTTGCTTCTCCTCAACTTTTTCAGTTTCATTTTCAGTCGACCCGTGGACCTTAGTGTCTATTTCTTTGTCAGTCCTAAACGTGATTATGGCATTGACATCTTCTTGGGGTTGAGAGAAACTAATAATATGTTGCATGAAAAATTGGGCTCTAAGAATGTGAACCTTTCGGTTTGTTTCGAATGACTCATGAAATTCCTTCTCTTTCTCTCTCTAAGTCTTTGAGCTAGCTAGATTATTTGAACCCAGAGTTTGGTTATGGATTGAGTATTCACGTGCAAGCTCTGTTGGGTGGATTAGAGGTCACTTTTAGTCGATTGCTAGAATTGAAGGGTATTCTGAGCAAGCAAAATTATCGTATCCTTTAATGATCTAATCTTTTAAGATGAAGGATAAGATGGTGTGGGTGGAGTCTTTTGGAAACCCAAAGGTGGGTTACTGGAAGACTTCCCTCCTTTCTACCGACCCTTGGACCATGAAAGATTGGGGTTATCTTTCCACCCTCAGTTGTAGGAGCTCGAATACGGGTTGTACCTTGGCTTATTTTCATATAGGGTATTTGCTTACTCGGCCAAAGCCTTGTTAGTCGCGAACGTGGGGTAATTTTCAATCAAGTGATTGTATGCATCACAATATAGACACATGGGGATGGATACATGTTGGATATCCACTAGTGTGGCATGGCTTCCCACTATACTCATTTCAAGCGCTTATAAGCGGTGGACTAAGGTGGACATTTTAGCGCTCACATCAAAATTATGGTCAACTTGGTGCATGGTACCAGGCACCAGTTTCACTCTTTTTCGTAAAATCTCCATTGCACATTGATTCCAACATCACCCGGGTGTTAAAGTCAAACCCTTCGCAAATGATTTGAACTTAACATCCTAATTCGATCCCATGATGTGGACATTACAGTAGTAAGTTCTTGAACCGTTCTAAGTACATAAATAATGATTCTCTATCCCTTTGGCTAGATGTGTTTAAGGCACGACGTATCGACCCCGTCTTTTGGTTCAGGAATAATTTTTGGAGAAATTTTATACTCATTTGGTTTCAACTAGTGAAGAATTAGGGTTTGAGTGATCAAAACCAGCTCTATGCGCTCTCTTTCAAAGAGAATGGGAAAAATTTAGTCGAACAACATCATCGGAAACTTATTGGTATTTTATTTTCATACAAATCTCATTAAATTCACCTATGTGAAAATAGGGATTCGATTTCCTCGTACCCTTAAACATGGGTAGCATTTGGATAGTTCCCGAGTTAAAGTTGAAATTATTGGCATTATATGGGTGAAGAAATATACATGATGGTCGACTAAACCTATTGGGGTATAGGTAGTCCTTAAGGGCTTGGAGTGCTATTTTATTTACCGTTTTAGAAAAAATCAAGACTCTTTCGATAAAGCTGATTGGAAAATTGATAGATTCTTCACTCGCTAATCCACTGGTATTGTCTCGAACCCAATTACGCATACACGACATGCCTCAATCGAATTTTTTGGAGGAAAGAAAAAAAATAGTTTGACTCAAAACCACATAATTCTTAAACCAACACAAAGCAATTTGATTTATCTAATTTCACTCAGGAAAATTTCTATTTTTAACTTAATTTTTCTCGATACTAAACGTTGACAACACGGGTCTCCGAATGAATCACCCTAATTAAAAAGCTCCTACTCTTTAATGAGGGAGAATATAAAAGACGACTGACTACGGTTGTCACCTCAACTCTCAATTTTACCTTTAAGTGGGTGATCGGTACGAAGATGCATTAAAAACCAACAATCATAGAAAAGGTAAAAATCAAACCGATTTGACAAGTCCGCGTTGGACTAGCTTTGAATTCTAGCCCTGTTGAGAGTTTTTCTATGATCTATGTGAACTTCTTAGGGCTAACGTCTAATTGATTTTGAATTAAAAGTGATGGATCAGATTATGCAAATGTCGGGGTAGTTTAGTGATTTTTGGGCCAAGAAAGGGTGCTTAAATCCCCACCATATCTTGTAAAAGGGTTTTGTCCTTAAGTCAAATTTATGCGACGTGATAATTTAGATATACAAAAACAAATCCATGTAAGGAGCACACAAAACGTACCTCTGGCGTGGAATTTTTACAGCCACTTGTTTACGCTGTACCGGAGATTTATTTGACGCCAATTAGAGGGAATATGTTTAAGCTATCTCCGAGACTACCTTTTGTGCATGGCAAGAGTGCACAAGTAGTTTTAGCTCTCTCACACCGCTGCTTGCTCCCCTCCCCCCCCCCCCCCCCCCCCCCACACACACACACGATTTTCTCTCTTTTTTGCCTTTTTCATTATTCTTCCTTTTGTATTTTTTTGAATGAATGTGCTATTGCAAAATAGGACAAAAATACTTATACCAAGCGTTAAGTGCGATAAGAAATATAAAATAAAAATAAAACGACACATGCACTAATAGTGTAGTTTAATACGGAAAAAAAAAGAAAACAAATTATAAAACAAAAAGCAACTAAGATGCACTTTTTGTTTTTTTTCATATTCCGAAAAAAGTTCTACTAAAAAAAGAGTTTTTTTTTTATTCTGGATTTTTTTGTTTTTTTGTGATTTTATGACAAACCTACTATTTACTAGGAAAAGATTTAAATCTGATTTTTTCCAACTAATTCCCAAAAAGCTGGTTCTAAAAATTCAGAAAAGTACTTTTTTTTTTATTTCGGGTTTAAAATTTTTTATAGGTTTTATTGTACACAAAGTAAAAGTAGTCCGAAAGGTTATAACTTTTAAATCGATACAAACCCTGACAACGATGCCAAATACTTGTCAAATTAAAAAATTACTCCAAGTGCACGGTTTATTATAATATAGCGAGTGTAAGTACGAATCGAATCCACAAAGGTTATATCAATTTTTATAAATTATCGTCTTTTTAACTAGACAATATTGGTGTAGAAAAAATACCATACATAGATAAAATAAAATAAAATAATAATAAATTAGTGAACACAAATTATATAACAAGTATGTAAAGATTAATAGGATTTCAGATCTGTTTACCATTTTGCTAGTTTGTGGTAATTTCCTTTTATAACTCAAAATTATACCGACTCTCGTCGCATAAATTTCGGAATATGAAAACAAGAAATTTCAAATAAAATATTTTTATATCTCTTTTTAGATACCAAAAATTCATATTTACTTAAAAATATTACTCCTAAACATTAAATGTCAAGCATAAGCACGAAGTATCAAATAATCTAACATAAGCATAATCAGTCAAATGTAAATACAAATAATTATTGGCTATGAATTAAATTTATCACTTCTAAGCATTTCATGTCAAACATAAGCTTAGATTACTAAACAATTTAACATAAATAAAATCCATCAAACATAAGTGTTGATACCAAATTTAGTCTGCTGACATAGCTCAATAAAGTGAAGACACGTGGCAATCTACGTGGCAACAACAAACACTTCCGAGGAACTCACATGCTCCGAGGAACCATACTACAACGAGGTACACTGATTCCCCGAGGAACTCATACGCTCCGAGGAACAAGAACTCTCCGAGGAACTCTTGAGTACCGAGAAGCTTAGGCGGTCCGAGCAACTCAGGCGGTCCGAGATGCACCTCGAACAAAGCATTAATAGCAGGATAACCAACAGTTTGACTGTTCATTAAATGCTTATCATTCAGACGCATACGCTTAAGGGGCATTGAATGTATTACCTTTTCATATGTACATCATTCAATGTATTACCCTTTCACATTACAGCCTCAGGGTAATAAATACATTGTACAATCCTCATTGTAAGGGGACCGGAATTTCTTGATATAACTTGTAGTCAAGAATTCCCAAACAATCAACAATAACATAACAGTGGACGTAGGCCATTCTTATAAGGTTGAACCACTTTAAAAATTCTTTGTCTCATTTATTTATCTGTGATTGAATAATTAGATATGATCTAATTTTTTACATCAACAGATTGGCGTCGTCTATAGGAAACGACTGGTAATATCGTTTTCCATAAAAAATAATCCATCACAAATGGTTGACATTCCAGAATCTAGCAATCGAAACGCTGGAAGCCCTCCAAATCCCTCTGCTCCGCCAAATATTCCAGATCTGGCTGGAATAATGACAAATCTGGCTCATGGCCAGACCGTCATGCAAAAAACTATGCGACAACTCATACAAACCCTCCATGGCGGTGCACCAAGCCATTCAAGACCACGAAGTATTCAAAGAAATACCCGTGCATCTTCTTCACGTACTAGACGTACCAATTCATATCACAATGAGGAGTCTGAAGATTTTTCTTATCAACCTGGACGAACTTCGTCAGTGCAAGCCACAGATACTGAACAACGTATCACTCTCTCCCCAGAAAGGACCAGTGCGCTAGAAAGATTAAGCAGAGTATCTCCTTTCGATCGATTAGGTCCTAGGAGGAGCAAAAGTCCTCCTAGAGCCCCATCGAGGAGTTTTCGACGACCATCAGATTTAAGGGAAGGATCTGCCCAGTCGCGACCAGCTGCTCGTCAAGACAGATCCCAGGAAGCAACTTCAACGCGATCAGTTGCTCGAACCAACAGGCCCGAGGAAGGAAATGATGCATGGAAAGGCTCTATTCAAAGGCTGATGGATAGATTGGGGGAAATAGTTAAAGCTAAGAACCCTCTACAACGAACCTTTGTTCGAGGAACACTTTTTGTCCAGGCCATTGTAGATTTTCCAACACCATCAAAATTCAAAGCACCTGTTGTGACCCCCAAATATGATGGAAAGACTGACCCCGTCCTTCATATAGAACAATACCAAGCTGCAGCCGACATCTATGCTGTTCCAGATGAGATGAGATGTAGGGCATTCTCGGGAACTATTACCGGGTCTGCTCAAATATGGTATAATAATCTTCCTCGGGGTAAGATCTCAACTTTTCTTCAACTAGACGAGTTATTCATTGGGAATTTCTATTTTGGGGCAAAGCCAGTTAAACGAGTAGCGTATTTGTTAAGTGTTAGACAAAAGGCTGGTGAGAGAACCAGAGATTATATAACTCATTTTAATAACGAGAAACTTGAAGTCATTGATTACGAGGAGAAGACGGCGATTACCGCCTTGATGAGTGGATTACTGCCAAACAAGTTGTACTACACTTTGGCCAAAGATCCACCTAGAACCATGTCAGATCTGATGGGAAAAGCGGTCAAGATTATGAATGCTGAGGAAGCTATGGCTGCGAAGAAGAATATGGATACCAAAGAAACCAAGGTGGAAGGTGATAAAGATAAGAAGAAAGAGCATAAGAACAATGCTAATGACAAACATTCAAGAACTAGATCGGTATGGGATGCAATGAAGAAATTTGATAATTATACTCCTTTGAAGAAGGATATCAACCATGTTCTAGAAGAAATCAAGAACAACGAGGAATTAAACTGGCCAGAGAAAATGAAGGCAGACCCTGACAAGAGGAATAAGGAAAAGTATTGCGAGTTTCATAAAGATCATGGCCATATAACCAAAAATTGCATAGCTCTTCAAAATGAGATTGAAACACTCATAAGACGAGGAAAGCTGGCAAAGTACGTTGATCGTGGAAGCGAAAGAAGGAACAATGACCGAACGAGAGAGAGGTCTAGATCTCCTCGTCGAGCAGAGGAGAACAAGAAAAGAAACCATGAAGTTGATCCCGAAGACGACCCCGATCTTCCCAAGAGACCAAGGCAGCCAGAACGACAGGTATTTTCAATACGCTTTGGGTCATTTGACTGTAATGTTATAACAGGTGGAGATGCAGGAGGAGGAGACCTTACTGCCGAGAGAAAAGCTTACCTCTGTGAGGCTCAAGCTTGCTCGTACATTCAACGAATAAATCTAGCTGAGGAGGATCGCCCGAGAAAGGTGAACAAAGAGAAGTTAGTCATTGGGTTCTCAAAGAATGACCTTGCAGGTGTTCTATATCCTCATGATGACCCATTGGTGATTAAGATGAGAATGAAGGAGGTAATGATTTCAAGAGTACTGGTAGAAAATGGTAGCTCGGCAGACATCATGTTCTACTCGTGCTTCGATAGTTTAAATCTAAAGCTATCTCAACTGGAGCCTTATCATAGACCCCTCCTCGGTTTTGCTGGCAAGAAAGTATTTTCACTTGGGACGATCAAGTTGGATATATTCATTGGTACGTGGCCTGCTTGTCGAACAGAAAGAATACGCTTCTTCGTGATGGATAAGAATGTTCAATCATCATACAATATCATCATGGGAAGAGTAGGATTGAAGAAATTTGAGGTTGTACCATCTACAGTGCATCAATGCCTAAAGTTTCCAACAAATTTTAGAGTAGGAGTTGTAAATGGTGACCAGAAAGTAGCTCGAGAATGCTATTATTCATCCACCGAGCAAGAGGAACTGGAGGAATCAAGGAAAAAGACTACTACCTATCAAGTGGATGAAGGGGCAAAAATTGAAACATTGGATCCTAGAGATGAGTCTCAACTCGTGAAGGGTCAAGTGGTGGAAGCTACTGAAAATATCATCCTGGACGATGAACACCATGAACGAACTACTCAAGTAGGTTCGTCATTGGAAGCCTCACTAAAACAGGAATTGATAACTTTCCTTAGAAGCAGAAATTAAACTTTTGCGTGGAGTCATGAGGATATGCCCGGGATAGACCCAAATTTCTTATGTCACGAACTCAATGTGAATAAGGAGATCAAGCCTGTGAAGCAAAGAAGAAGAGTATTCAGCCCCGAGAAGAATCAAGCTATACAGGAGGAAGTCGAGAAGCTCTAGAAAGCCTGCTTTATTGAAGATATTAAATATCCAGACTGGTTAGCAAATGTGGTGATGGTGAAAAAGAAGAATAACAAATGGAGGATGTGTGTAGACTTCACCGACCTCAATAAAGCATGTCCAAAGGATCACTTTCCGCTGCCCCGAATTGATCAACTAGTGGATGCTACCTCGGGACATGAGCTGCTGAGCTTCATGGATGCTTATTCTGGCTATAATCAGATTAAAATAAAACCTGAAGACAGGGAGAGTACTTCTTTCATTATCCCTAGGGGAACTTATTGTTATAATGCTATGCCTTTTGGTTTGAAAAATGCAGGTGCGACATATCAGAGGCTGATGAACAAAGTCTTTGCTGAACAAATCAGTTGCGATATGGAAGTCTATGTTGACGATATGCTGACAAAGAGCAAGAAAGCTGCCGATCATCTGGTTGACTTAAGTCAGACTTTTGATCAACTAGATAAATATCAAATGAAGCTGAACCCGACGAAGTGCATATTTGGAGTACGAGAAGGCATGTTTCTCGGATACATTATCAACCAACGAGGCATTGAGGCGAATCCTGAAAAGATCAAAGCTCTATTAGAGCTGCGATCTCCAACGATGAAGAAAGAGGTGCAAAGTCTTACAGGACGAGTAGTAGCACTCAACAGATTTGTATCGCGAGCAACTGATCGATGTCTCCCATTTTTCAAGACACTCCGAAAGACTTTTGAGTGGAATGATGAATGTGAGAAGGCTTTTCAAGACTTGAAGAAATACTTGGGAGCACCTCCACTGTTATCCAGACCAGTGATGGGAGAAAAATTGTACTTGTATCTAGCAGTATCAGAGAATGCAGTTAGCTCGGCGTTGATAAGAGTGGAGAATGGAGTACAAAAACTAATCTACTACACAAGTAAGGCCTTCCGAGGAGCAGAGATCAGATATCCAAGGCTGGAAAAGTTAGCACTGGCGTTGATTGAGGCGAATAGGAGAATGAGGCAATACTTCCAGGCTCATACTATAGTCGTATATACTGATATGCCATTGAGGCAAGCCCTTCATAAACCAAAAAAATCAGGGAGATTGATGTACTGGACAATAGAGCTCGGTGAATACGATATAGTCTATGAACCCAGATCATCGCTTAAAGGGCAAGTTGTAGCGGATTTTATAGCAGAGTTCACCTATCCTGATACCCCCGAGGAGAAAAAGTTGCTCGCTGATCAACCTGTGGATGTTACAGGATCAACAAACACAAACTCAGACCAACTCCGGTTGGTAAAAGGGCAAGTGGATGTTGCAGGATCAACAAACACAAGCTCAGACCAACTCCGGTTGGTAAAAGGGCAAGTGGATGTTACAGGATCATCAAATTCGAGCTCAGACCAACTCCGGCTGGTAAAAGGGCAAATGGATGTTACAGGATCATCAAATTCGAGCTCAGACCAACTCCGGTTGGTAAAAGGACAAGAAAAGATAATCAACGAAGAGCGAGAAATATCAGGGGAAGATGAAAGGAAGCAACAAATATTTCACCGAGGAACTCTGTCAGATCAGAAGTTTGAAGACGAGTTACCTATATGGAGGCTATATATAGATGGCTCATCTTGCACAACAGGCAGTGGGGCAGGGATAGATTTGAGCACTCCGGACGAGGTCGACATGGAATACGCCCTACGTTTCCAATTCAAAGCTTCCAATAATGAGGCTGAGTATGAGGCTATGATTGCAGGTCTTAATTTGGCAAAAATTATGGAG
Organism: Sambucus nigra; assembly: GCA_949130495.1. Taxonomy (NCBI): domain Eukaryota; kingdom Viridiplantae; phylum Streptophyta; class Magnoliopsida; order Dipsacales; family Adoxaceae; genus Sambucus; species Sambucus nigra. The sequence continues at coordinate 37,632,827 of OX422211.1, forward strand.
GCACAGCAGATTATTGTCTTCAGTGATTCCCAATTAATCGTAAATCAAATGTTGGGAATATATGCAGCCAAAGGAGAATTAATGATCAAGTATCATGCAAAGGTGATGGAGTTGGTATCAGAATTTGCTGCTATTTAGCTGGTGAGAATACCAAGAATGGAGAATGCAAGATCAGATGCCCTAGCTCAATTAGCATCAGCTACTCGTCTGAGCTACGAAGAAAAATTCTAATTGAAGTTTTAGCTGGACGGAGTATAGATGAAGATTTGACAATGAACTTTATCACCCTTGATTTAAGACCATCTTGGATGGATCCCATCAGGGCATATATTGAGGAGGGAGAATTACCAATTGACAAGCTCGCAGCCAAGAAATTGAAGTTTAAAGCTGCTCGGTATGTACTAACTAACGGTATTTTATATAAATGAGGAATTATGGCAGGTTTGCAAAGATGTGTACATCCCTCCGAGATGAAAGAATTAATTGAAGAGATCCATGAAGGGTTCTGTGGAGCCCATGTAGCAGGTCGGACACTTTTGCAAAGAATGATGACGCAGGGATATTACTGGCCGATGATGAGGGCTGATTGTATAGCCTATGCCAAGAAATGTGACAAGTGCCAACGCTTTTCCTCCATCCGAAGAACTCCACAAGCATTGTTGACACCCATCACTTCCCCTGGCCGTTTGCCATGTGGGGAATAGATTTGGTCGGACCACTGCCAACGACCAGAGGAAGGTTCAAATACCTCGTCGTCGCAGTGGATTATTTTACTAAGTGGGTGGAAGTTGAGCCTCTCATTGATATGACGTACGAGAAGGTGTACCAATTTATTTGGAGGAACATCATTTGTCGATATGGTCTTCCTCATGCTTTCATCACAGACCATGGAACACAATTTGATAACGAGGAGTTTGCTGCCTATTGTTATCAATCAAATGTGTTGAAGATCCACTCAGCACCAGGCCATCCTCAAAGCAATGGATAAACTGAAGTGACAAACAGAACACTGCTGAATGGTTTGAAGAAAAGACTGGACGATGCGAAAGCAAATTGGATCAACGAGTTACAGTCAATACTGTGGGCTTACCGAACTACTCCCTGAGTAGCAACTGAAGAATCTCCATATATGCTAGCGTTTGGAAGTGAAGCTGTTATACCTGCCGAGTTGGGCCTCCCAACACACAGGGTACTGAATTTCAATTCCCCTATCAGCGACTTAATAAGAAGATTGGATTTAGACATGCCCGAGGAAGTTAGAGAAGAAGCATCCATTAGAAATGTTGCATACCAATAACAAACAGCTTTATTCTACAATAAGAGGGTGAAGAAGTGCGACCTAAAAGACGGAGACTATGTGCTGAAGAAAGTAGTTCAAAAGCACAACAAACTGGAGGCAAACTGGCATAGACCATATCGAGTTACAGAAGTTGTTCGACCAGGAACTTACCGAATAGCAACTTTACAGGGGGATGAGTTTAAAAATGCATGGAACGCAGAGCACCTGCGCAAGTATTATCAGTGATGGATATTTTCTCCTTTTATTGAAAGTTTTTCGGGGAATAATAGTGCTACACACTACTCGGCAAAACTCGGGCTACTCAAATTTTTTCTCGAAAACGCCAGCTAAGGTTGGTCGAGAAACAAATGTATTCCTCCGGGAAGTAAAAATGTATTCCTCCGGGAAGTAAAGCTACCTATATTCCTCCGGGAAGTAAAGCTACCTATATTCCTCCGGGAAGTAAAGCTACTTGTATTCCTCCGGGAAGTAAAGCTACCTGTATTCCTCCGGGAAGTAAAGCTACTTGTATTCCTCCGGGAAGTAAAACTTGTATTCCTCCGGGAAGTAAAACTATGTGTTTCTCGGGAAATAAAAATATCCCTAAAAATGTCAACTTATGCTGGTTAGGGAGTAAATATATTCTTGAAAATGCCAACTAAAAGCTCCTCGTAGAGGAAAAATCCACTAACTATGGCTGTTCGGGGATAAAAACCCACTAACTGTAGTTGGTCGAGAAGGAAATTTACCGACCTTGGTTGGTCGGAAACATTTTATGAATACAAGAAAATGATCAAGCAAAATTATTGATACTCGTGACTTTTTAAAATTATTGGTCGAGAAACAACTTAGTGAGTTGGTCGAGAAACAACTTAGTGAGTTGGTCGAGAAACAACTTAGTAAGTTGGTCGAGGAATAACTTAGTAATTTTTTAATGACTACCACAAATTCAAGCTAGTCGATAATAAGTTGATCGACAAACAACACAATATTGTTATCTTGTTAATAGACATACATGCACAAATGTAAAGTATTTTACAAAACAATAGCAATTAAGATTGCGAACAAAAATAAAAGTCTTTCATTAAATAAAAAACAAATTACATTGAGAATGAAATGTATACTAACTATTACATCAAAATTCTTACTCTATTGGTTTCTTCCCCTATGCTTTTGAAATAGGTTCCTCGCCAGCAGGCGGATCATTTAAAGCAAGAGGAGAGTTTATGAAGTTCAAATCTTTTAACATCCTGATATTCATCATGGATGGTCGATCTAGGAGGTGCTCGGGACGAGATATCTCGACACTTGAATCGAGATTGTAGTCGCCGAGATACTTGGAAATTAAGCATCGAGGAATGACCCGAGCATGGATCCAACTCATATCGAGTTTGAATGGTGGCACGGGTAGGTCGAGCAGCCCAGGATCATGGTAGTCCCACAGGTAATGACCCTGTTCGAGTTGCAGCACACCTAAGGCATTCAACCAGCCTTGCTTGTAGCCCTCATTATTGGCATTCTGGATACGATCGTCCAAGTGGTATAGAGCCTCATTGTACCCAGCCATCCAGAACTCCCTGGGCTATTTGTGAAATTGATATTTCAGTCTTTTCAGCTGCTCGTGGAGATTTTTGATGAAGAGTACCTTATTCTCCAAGACTGATTTTTGCGCTGAAAGCTGCTCTTCCAAGTCCCTGATCTTCTTTGACATTTCAACCAACGCCTGGTTCTTTGACATTAATTGGAAAGCTTGGTTCTCCAAAGCGGATTGAGTCATCTGTTCCTCGACAGGAATCTGAGCTGCTCTTTCTCATCCCCGAGGAGCTCTTACTCGTCCACGAGAAGATGTAGAGGGGACAGCTCTCTTCAAGGTCTCCAATTCGTCCCTCAAGTTGGCGTTCTCGACCTCCAAGAATGAGAATCCCTCATCAGTCACTGGGATCAAGGCTTTTGAAGAGGAAGCTGCAGACTTCAACTGCGACAACTCTCTTTGCAGGTTGTTATTCTCTTGCTCTAATAACTCAGCTATTTATCTGCACTCCTCGACTTCAGCCCTCAGAGTTCTCTCCCTCACATCATAGCCAGCAAAACGCTTCTCGTATCCCTTATCAGCATTGAGTTGTTGATACTTCTTCTCATACCCCTCGTGAAAAAGGGTAGTGGATTCTTTGTATTATTGCTGAAGGTCTTCAAGAGTGCCTTGGAGATCCTCGATCATGTCATAATAAGCCACATTATTGGCCACTGCACGATCAAGCAGACACTTCAAGTATTGGTAAGCCTCAATTGCCTGTTCTGAAGCATCTTGTCCTAGGATGTCGACGATTTGTGCTGCACTCAGATCCGTGTGACCAGCCTTAAAATATTCATTGCATTGCCTCAACAACTTTGTATCGTGAGCAGATAATAATTCCATCCTGGCCAAAAACTAGTAGAGGAAGAAAAAACAGTAATCAATAATCAAAACAGAGCATGAAGAAGAGACAACAGTATGAATAAACACAAGTTCAAGTTTTATTATATCATAAAGGTCAGAAGTACAAGGTTCATAGTTACATGTTCAGGATTACATTTGAAAAATAAAATAGAGAAATCCGAACAACTCTACACCTTTTCCTTATCTCCCAAAACTTTCTCGGGAGGATTGGACGAGGAGGTAGGTTTCTCGGATGGAGTAGATAGTGGTTGGAGAAGTGCTGGAGGTTGCTCGGAAGAAGTTGTAGGTAGTTTAAGTTCCTCGTCAGCGGGCTGGATAGTCGGGGGAAAAGAAATCTGATCTCCCATCACCATGGAAGACTCTTCGGAGGCAGCTTCGTCCTCTTCTTCGTCTTCAGGAGTTGGAGCGGGACCAGGGATGTGTCGCTGAAAGAGTTCAGAATTTTTATCCACTTTCATCTCCTGTAGAGCAGCGACCCATCCATCCCTGAAGTACTTGAGGCTGCCATATTCTACTTATGACATCATGGCAGCCAAGCCCTTGTTCCCCCCCTTGTCCCAGCCAGCGCTGAAAGACTTCTTCACAACCAGTTTTCTCTTTAACTTCTCCGAGGAAAGCTTCTCGGACAGAAGGTTTTCAGCAGTCTTCAATTTATTCTCAACCTCCTCCTTCTGCCGACTTACTTCCCGAAGTTGGATTAATTCTTCCTCAACAACCTTGAGTTTATCTTCAAACTCCTCAGCATTCTTGAGCTTCCCTTCAAGCTCTTTATTTTTCTCCTCCAAATTCTTTATTTTCTTCTCCAACCTTTGGAGACTTCAACAACTCGAGCCTTCTCCTGCTCGGTGGAGGCAAGCTTCTTCTCCCAAGTTGCCTTATCATCAGCATATTTTTGGCGAGACTCTTTCAGAGACTGCCCCAAGCCCATCAAAGCTTCCTCTACACCAGACGAGGAGCTTGAAGCTTTAATAGCTTCATCCTTCTTCAAAATTGTATTGAAGCAGCTCACCAACTGTGAAAAGAAAATGAAAGCAAGTCAGAGACAGATATAACAAAGGAAAGATGAAAAGTTCAAAGTAAAAGGACTTACAGAAGCAATGTGGCGAGCTGCCAAAGAGGTAACCATATCCCGAGAAAGGTTTTCTTCGATACCTTGGATCTCGGGAATGATCCAAGTCTTCACCGAGCTCATGGCAGAGCTCGGGGGAACGAAAGTGGGAACTCCACTAGTCGGGGGCTGAGAGATGGTGTCAGCCAAATTGACCGAGGAGCTCTTCTTCAGCTTCCTCGAGGGAGCAGGAATAGATTCAACTAAGGAGGAACTCTTGGTCGGTGATATTACAATCACTTCTCCTGGAGCAGCAAACTTGCTCGGAGCCACTTGGGGCTTCTCGACAACCTTCACAACAGGGGCAGCCGAGGAAGGTGCATCAGTTTTCTTTGTCCCCTCCCCTGGGACGTCAATCTTACTTCTTTTTGCCTCTCCAGTACCAGAGGCAGGTTTCTCAAAAAGGGTGGGAGGTCTTCTCTTCTTCATCCTTTCACTTAAAGGAATGTGTGACTCAGGCGAGGAACTGGTAGAAGCTGGTAATGGTTCTACTTCACTTATCACCGGACGAGCAGTGAAAGAAGTGGTGTAGCTCTTGTACTGCAGCAGATACGAGGCTGACCTAATGTGCTCGTCGGCAACACTCTGATGCAAACTCCAGATAAGTTTTAAGTGCCTTATATTCACGTCTGCTTCTTTTGGACACTTTCTTTTGCTATCAACTGCAAATAAATAAACGTTAAAATATCAGTGGCACATTTTATCAAACATAGAAGAAGCATAATTTCAAAATAAATAAAATAAAATAAAAATAACCTATCACATTGCCATAAGGAGGGCATCTGGGACCCTGATACACTTCATCCCCAGATAAAGGAGCATGTTGCCAATTTTTTATAACAACTCCGTGCTCAAAATAGTCCCTATTGGCATCCGGGAGATTGACCACTAAAGCCCTATTTAAAAATCTAGTTTTTAAATAAAAAGTGTTATCACCCACTGCCCATCTATAACAAAACATGACTTCTGGAATTCCTATGCGAGTTCCATGAATTTGATTTAACCTATGCACCCCATTAACTATTCTCCATGTATTGGGGGCTATTCTTGTAGGAACAACGTCAAAATATTGACAAAATTCCAGACATAGAGGATTGGGCGGAAAAGAAAATCCACACTCAGCGACAAAGAGACTGGGGAACCAATGTCCCTCAGCCAAACGAAAATAGTCAGAAGGCTCAGAAAGCTCTTCCAGAACAACCCAGGAGGGAATAGAAAAATCAGAGCGAAATTTATCAAGAGATTCCACAGGGTAAACCATGATGAATAAAGGAAATGAAGAAGAAGGAAGAAGATCTTACAGAAAAAGAGCGGATCTGTTGACAACGAACGATGAAAAGGATGAACGCACAAGAGAGTAAGACAATGGAAATTTCGAAGATACAAATTTGAAAAAGTAGAAGACGATGGGATTGTTTGTGACGCTTAAATACTCTGCCTTGGGAAACGGTAAAGTAATGATTACAAAAAGAAACGATTACGCTATCGGCGGCTAGAAGGACAAAAAGTACGCGGAGATCGAGGCGGTTATAAAAATTCAAAAAAGCCTGATTCTATGAATTTGAAAGGAAAAATAAATACAAGGGAAACACTCCTAAAAATCAGGAGGACCATTTAAAGCTACCATATTCCGAGAAAGAATGTTCCACACTCCTCAAATTTTGAACTATGAAACATTGGGGGCTTCTGTTGATACCAAATTTAGTCTGCTGACATGGCTCAATAAAGTGAAGACACGTGGCAATCTACGTGGCAACAACAAACACTTCCGAGGAACTCACATGCTCCGAGGAACCATACTACAACGAGGTACACTGATTCCCCGAGGAACTCATACGCTCCGAGGAACAAGAACTCTCCGAGGAACTCTTGAGTACCGAGAAGCTTAGGCGGTCCGAACTGCACCTCGAACAAAGCATTAATAGCAGGATAACCAATAGTTTGACTGTTCATTAAATGCTTATCATTCAGACGCATACGCTTAAGGGGCATTGAATGTATTACCTTTTCATATGTACATCATTTAATGTATTACCCTTTCACATTACAGCCTCAGGGTTATAAATACATTGTACAATCCTCATTGTAAGGGGAGCGAAATTTCTTGATATAACTTGTAATCAAGAATTCCCAAACAATCAGCAATAACATAACAGTGGACGTAGGCCATTCTTATAAGGCTGAACCACTTTAAAAATTCTTTGTCTCATTTATTTATCTGTGATTGAATAATTAGATATGATCTAATTTTTTACATCAACAATAAGTAAATAAAATAATTAATTCCAAAGGTTTAAAATATCATTCTCCCGACTATTTTAATGGATAACGACTTGTTTAAAACGTTTTTAGAATAAGTAGAAAATTTAAGCGAATTAAACTAATTAAAGCATACACTAATCTAATTCTAGAAATTAAATTATTAAATTAATTCTAGAAATTAAATTAAGCTAGCATCATAATAATAACATAAAAATTGCAAGTTGAAATAATAATTCTTATTAATAATCAACTTACAAAATTCGAATCCTAATATTTGGATGCCAATACAAAAGTTTCTCCCAAATTTTGAACACAAAATACCTCTCAAACATTCAAAAATAAAAATACAAGTATTTATTATTTTTGGTGTTCCTAAAAAAAATCAACATATTTTTTGTCTCTAAAATTGTGTATGAACTCTTCCCTTATAAATTGTGTATAGCACGCTCTTTTATAGGTGAAAGTGTAAGAAATGAGAATTTTAAATTCTTGAGATTTTTGAATAATCAAAATAAAAGGTCCCTTAAATTATAGATAAATTGGTTAAACTTTGGGGTACATATGGGAGGAAATTGAAAGACATGTTGGTGGTATTTTATTTTGTCAATTCATTTTTTTTAATTTTAACTTTGCATTTTCATCACTATTCACATGAGATTTTTTAGACTAATTTTGCCCCTTCAAAACTTTTTATTTTCAAATTCGTCCAAACTACTAAGTTGTGAATCTTTTAATGAATTTTTTGATAAGCTATGGAATGACATTAACTGTTTAGTACAAATGTGTCGAATGTATCGTGTCGCACCATATCTTAAAATTTTTGCATATCAACTCCTTTGTTGTTCGAACTCTCGAGGAACTTGTGAAAATGAAAAACAAAAATAATTAATTTAAATTTATGGTATAAAATTTTAGAAGATTACAAAATTACCCTTATTTTCATATTGCACCCTCCCCCATCCCCCCCCCCCCCCCCCCCCCAAAAAAAAAAAAAAAAAAAAAAAAACTTCAACATATCTCCGAATTTAAATCGAAATTTAATCAAATTTCAGGAAAAACTTCATATTGCCTAGATAATATTTGAAAAATACTTTTAAGCTCACAACGTTTATAAAATTATGGTTTCACCCCCTGATATTGATAAAATTTCATTATTAACTAGAATTTATTCCAACTTGTATTTATTTTTCTTTCAAATAGCAAAAATAAATCTGAAAGCGCTTTATTTACGATACAATGTGTCTAACAAGGTCTAGATTAGGGTACAAATTATGCAAAACTATGCACTCATCAACTACCATTGAAATACATTACTCTTGTCCATTATTTTACCTTACCATTGGCATGGAATGATCCCTCGTTTACATTACCTTAGCATTCAATTACCCTAACCCATCTATTCATTGACTACTACACTTAGAATTAATCTCATCTATTAAATTGTTCATACATTGAAAGAATGTCATTAATTACTCTAATGCATTGTAAAAGGTCACATGTGAGGGATTTTTGCATTGTAATTGAACTGGCAGAGGGTCTTTAAAAATACCCTGTGTAGTTAGGTAATTGTGGAAGGAACTTTATGTATCCTATGACGAAGGTGAGAGGGATGATGAGGCTCTAGTAGTTAGACCTTGAGATGGACGATTGGAAGATAACAAATAATTAGATGCCATGACGTAATAGAAGAAGACAATCTAACTTATGAGAGAAAAAAATCGTCAGAAAAGAAGTGGTGCATCTTGTGGGTGGTTTAAAGTAAAAAAGAAGAAGAAAAAGAAAAAAATACCACTGTAGTTCTTTTATAAGTTTTCATTTGTACTATGTTACGCCTAGAGTACAAGATAATGTTAGATGCAAAAGGAAAAGGAAAAATGCAAGACAAGTTAGACTTGGTTCCCGACTCGCATATAGGTCTATTTTGAAAACATGCGACAACTCAATAGGGAAAATTAGGTGGCATGATGATCTAGAGTTTTGCGTTGAAAATGGCAATTTAAGTATAAGCGTCCTTGAAAAAACGCTTATATAAGGGGTTATGCAATGTTTATTTATGATTTCTCACATTTGGTGTGACTCCATGATATACCTCTTGCCTATAAAAATAATGATTCATCAATTTTTGTGGAAGTCATTTGATATACCCGAATGTACATGAACCGCCTAACTATATACCTCGTGTAGACAACACGTGTGAACGAATTCGATATACTTGATGTACGTGAATGAATTATTATAATATACCTCTTATTATGAGTTAGGTTTAGAGCTATGCAGTGGGGGAGTCATTCAATATACGTCGAGGATACATAGAAAAAGGAGAGTGAAGGCATATCTCTTAGGTCCATTACATCGACAGAATAGAAAACCCATCATGAAATGAGCTTCTATCACGGGACACATGGGGCAATACTCGAATGCACGTGATCATAATGTGAAAAATTCACGAGTCTCATTATTATTTTACGTAAAGCTTTATTCATCAAGCATGTAAAGATAAATATACAACCGTAGATAAGGAGGCCTGCGGCGTATTTGTATAATTAACACACGATAAAATATGGCATTCGATAGGAGCTAGCATGTAATAAGAGAGGCATGTAGGAGTAAACATATGGCATATATGTACAACTAACATGTTCATAGGGATGTATGTAAAAATATAATGTAATCAGAGAACAAAACCTAAATAAATGGAGTTTAATCCTCAAAATTTCCCAACGGATTCGCCAATGTATCCATCTCGACCCACTGATGCGCTATGACCCTTTACGGCAGGGTGCTCACTCGAGGGTGGCTTGCGCGCGTGAAGATGTATTGAGCGTGGGCACAAAATGCTTTTATCCCCAAAGACAAGGAAGAAAGGGGATATATGGTCAATATTAGCGAGTAATGCGTGTGATTATGGAAGACTCGGAGTTGCCAACTATTTTTCCATATATATGAAAAAGAAAACAAATAACCCCAAAATAGGTCTATGAGGAAAGTTATCAATAGAAAACCAAAGATAGTGGGATTGGGACTATATTACTAAAAGGAAAGGTGTTAGTCACTTCCTCCAACCTTTCGGTATCACATCCTTAGAACGACAAAAAAAAGTCCACCACACACCTAGAGAAGGAGATGGATGGTAGACAATAAAGAATTTAATGAAAGTAAGGGTAAATTTAGCCCTAAATAGTTCGTGGAAGTGAACCATTGATCCCACCCTTTTCCTCCATGTATTGGAGATAAGCGGGGAAGGGGCTAAAATCTTTAAAACAAAGGTTGATGAAAAATACTAATGTAGTTATTTAATATATATATATATATATAAGTTGCTACAAACATATTTCTGAAAAACAAAAAAAGTAACAAAACACACAACAAAAATTTCAAAACCAAAACAAGAGAAAAAATTATCAAAGGTTCAAAGATAAAGGAAAAAAAAGAAGAATAATATAACTTTTCTTTATGCTAGGATAATAAAAGAGGTTTAACTTGCTTGTGAGAAAAAATGATTTTTCCCTTTTGAAGAGAAAGACGAGATAAAGATAAAAAAAATTCAACATGATATATAATACAAAAAGAAGTCCCCAGATGCAAAAAGGCCATTTTCAAAGTCAGACGACTTTTTTTCCCCAAAATGATTCAGCTGGAAAATTAAAAAAAAAATGATGTTATTTCATTTAATCATCATTATTTTCAATTGATTTATAAGAAATTGAAAAAATTACAGATTTAAAAAAAAATCCTTTTCCCCATACCTTGACCCTAGACTATTCATTTGGGTGGCATCATGCACCTAGGATGCCTATTAAAACACTGATATAAATGGACAAGAGGATAACTCAACGTGTTTAATTGAATAAATTGAATAACCGCTATGATACCACTTGATATTGTGTTGCACCTCTATAATATATACCTAATCAAAATGAAGTATTTTATCTTTTCAAATTAGGAAAAAATAATTATCATATATATGTATAGTGAAAGGTGATTTAATGAAACTAATTGTCTTTTTTGTGTTCACTAAGTGTGTGTGTGTGTGTGTGTATATATATATATATATATATACTAGGTGTGCCCACGTGCATTGCACGTGCAATTGAATCTGGCTATTCAATTTAAGCGTTAAAAGAGGAAGGTAAAAAGAAAAGAAATGGTACAAAATATTGTTTAAAGTTTTATGGTTATATAATATATAAATTACATATAAAAAATATATGTATATTAAATATAAACATTCCTATGGAACGATAAATATAATTCAACAAGTAGAATAGTGATGTTCAATTAGTAACTACAAACACATAAGGTGCAGCCTGGATGAATAAGGTTGAATTGTCAAGATTTAGTGGTTGCACTGCTTAGTGTAATTGTTGATTTGCTTTTACATTTTCCTTTATAATACGGATTATTGAAATTGAAATTAAGCACCATAAAATGCAAAAAGTAACACCATCAGTTTATTCTTAATAAATTTGATCATATCAACTACTCAAATAACACCACTGCCTTTGGTGTAAATTCAACTCATGTATCATACATATTTTTTTTGCAATCCATGTAACATACCTCAACCGTCACATTTCACGTGTTGTGCCTTTTTAATCAAAATATTATCATTGCGTGAACCAAACTTCATTCTGAATACAAATAAAGTTCATTGAAAATACAAATAAAGTAAAAAGGATAATTAAAATTTTGTATTGTCTTCACTTTTTCGCCAATCAATATATAACAAAAAATAATACACCAGTCACTCTTTAGAGATTATAAAGGTCAAATAAATTGAGTAGATCTTTACAGTAAAAAGTATAAACCAATGCAGTGAGTTTTTAGTAGTTTACATTAATATAAAAAGTGTTTAGCTGCTAAGACATTCAAGTTTAATGCAACATGAATCTAAACCAAAATTGGCACTCTCTCAACCGAGAATATATAACATAAGAAAAAATGCGAACTAATAGAACAATATAAACGGAAACCTAATATTGTACTCAAATTTACTTTGTAGAATTTTGTTGAGATGCCCCCTTCAGATAGTAGAATATTGAAAGTTTTAACATTAAAATTTACACCAATTGATATTTAATTCTCATACTAAAATATTTTTATCAATACCAACTTCACACATGATTAAACCCGTAATTTCCTACCATTTTTCATTTAGAATTAAGCCAAGGGTTTCTTGCCTTTTAAGTTTCTATAAAGATATCAAGTGACAATTACTTGATTTCTTATAAACTTCATAGTGCCAAATAGAAAACTCCAATACGAATGGAGATAAAGCCATATAAGTTATAAAAGTGAAATGGGAATAATAAAAAACAATTAACTCAAAGGCAGAGCTAAGGAGATATATGTAAAATAAAATGAAAACAATGAAACGACACTCAATCCAATTGTTCATCCCCTGTGAAAATAATGATAGACACTAAATAAAAGATTATTACATAATATTCATTAAAATCAAGTCTTGTTATTACATCACAAACTCCCTAATTCATTTTACCTCAAACAACTAAAAATGGATCATCTTATTAGCACTCTAATACAACTTATTCAGTAATGTAAGATGGAAGAACTCAACCCGCAAGTTATTCATAAACGAACCATAATTGAACCGAGCTAATGGAATATTAAACCAATATTTGACCCGCTAAGTAGCTTTGATAAACTGATACTTTTTTTCTGGACGGTTAATCGCTACATCAAGTACGATATACCCTACTTACCAGCACATAAAGGCATTCAAAATTGAGTAAGCTACATTTATAAAGAAGAAGGCATTAAGTAAGAAAGCATTAGAAAGTAAGAATGTATAACATATTGTATCTGATGTGTTATTGTTCCATAATTGATTTCTTTGCTTCAGTAAAATAGAGGGGGATAAACCATTCAGAATTGGTGGATAGATAACCAGATACCTTTTTTTCTGGACGGTTCTGTCCTTGTAAACCCGTATAACCAGGCCTAGGTATGATTAATCACCACATCAAGTAAGATATACCCCACTTACCAACACATAAAGCCATTCAAAATTGAGTACTCTAAATCTATAAAGAAGAAATTATTAAGTAAGAAAACATAAGAAAGTAAGAATGTATAATGTACTGTATTTGATGAATTATTGTCCCATAATTGATTTCTTTGCTTCAGTAAAATAGAGGGGGATAAACCATTCAGAATTCGTGGATATATTTACTAACAAGATCATTCAGAATGATGTTTCTATAATCGAATAAATAACCAAATTGTATAATATATTATAATAATTTGCTTCATTTCAAAAAGTAGATTAAATTAATTATTAGAATAATGGAACAAATCAATAATAAATCCTTAATCTTGAATATATTATTTATAAAATAAAAACAATTGTAGAATCATCCACGCGTCCTCATAACACGCTTCAACCAATCCCAGTCAGAGATTAACACATTTCACATTGGCAAAAGAGGAACAATTGTTTGCGCCTGATTTTATTAGTAATCTTGCCATTGTTTCCACAAACCCAAACCTTGCACGTGTTGGAGGTCGTGCATTAGTTGGAACAAAATAGATTTGTGGGTTTAAAATGTTCATTTTATTCAAAGAAACCAATGAGATAGTGAGACCTTTTGTCATCTAGCTACAGTAGATCTTGAGACATTTTAATCCATTCTTAATGGAGTTTCCTTCTTAAGGATAAAAAAATATTAGAAATGAAGAGTATATATTAAAGTCATTTTAGTATATTTAATAAAGGGGCTTTAACGGTCTAGTCCTTGGACTAGCAATTTTGGACAAAAAAACCAGGCCCAACAAATTTTAAATGATTAGGTCCAACATATAAATACCCCGAAATTAAAACAAACACGCACTATTCAGAAATCGAAGCGCCAAAAACACTATATTCTCTCTTGAATCAAAACCTTAATCGTACCATCTCTTCGATCAAAACCCCAAAACGAATCTATTTCTCAATCAAATTTTGGTCAACAACAACATATAAATACTCCTGATCGAAGCTCTAGAAACTCTGTTCGATCAAAACTCTAACTCTCTTCGATCAAAAGCCTAACTCTCTTCAATCAAAACCCTAGCTCTCTTCTTTCAAACCCTAATCGTTGAAGTTCTACATTTTACATTCTAAATCAAATTCTTCCAAACATCACTAACAAGTATGTATACATTCTCTTATCAACTTTTTGTCCTTGTGTATTTTGTGTTCTCATGTGTATAAATTTGTAGACATATGGACTAATGAAATCACATTCTTCTTTTTCATGATATGTATTTCATCATATATTTGTTTCCCTCATTTTAATTGCAAAACACACTTTTTCCATGTTAGATATATGTATTTCATCATTGTACTTTTCCTCCTATATACATCATTTATCGAGGATTTATCAAGGACTAGGATAATATATACATGATTGGAATATGTACATCTACAAGCTCTGTGTTGCGTGTGCTATGTGTATTTTGCGTGTACTTTTTAAAAGTACACGCAAAATAAACAGAGTACACGCACATTGAAAATGAATTTCTCAATTCATTATGCGTTTACTTTTATGTTTTATATGTGTACTCTATATAATATGTACATGTACAAGCCCTGTGTTGCGTGTACTATGTGTATTTTGCGTGTACTTTTTAAAAGTACACGCAAAATACACAGAGTACACGCACATTGAAATTGTATTTCTCAATTCATTATGCGTGTACTTTTATGTTTTATACGTGTACTCTATAAAATATTAATTTCAAATCCATATTTGATCAATCCTATGTTATTTTGGTCCCCGCCAGCGGCATTTGAATGATATTCCATGAGTTTTTAAGAAGTATTATTATTTTGTTAATATTTAGGAGTGTTTTTTGTCCAATAGCCAGCTGCATTTGAATGATATGTTATTAGGTAATAATTAGTTTTATTGCGTGTACTTTTTCATTTTTTGCGTGTATTTTGTTGAAAGTACAGGCAAAAAATTCAGAAAGTACACGCACATTGAAATTCAATTTGTTCAATCCAATGTCCATGTACTAATGTGTATTATGAGTGTACTATTTTGTATTGTTGTGTTATTGTTTAGGAATCGTATGATCAAGCATGTTCAACTACAAAACTGCTGCTTGCACGTTCGAACATCTTAACAATACAAAACCTTTCACATTGACAGTGAATAGTACTAATGATGACGAAATTCATTTTCTCCTTCGCATCAATGATAGAGCTAAAAGGTTACTTGGTTTCTACTACTACTATGAAGACATTTACTGCACTTTTGATGTGCAACAGCTTCAAGTAACTGAATCGAAAGCGAATGATTTAGCTAAACGAATTGAGCAGTATTGCTTAAGGGGTTGTGATAATGTTGGAGCTTTTAGCATTCAGCTATTGTATCACTTCTTTACTGAATATGTTAGGAGTAGAGAATCTTGGTTTTTGACTTGTCGAACAACCTCTGTTAGGTATTACCATGAAACTGACGATATATATTATCGCCTTTAGCATGTATTTTGATGAGACTTGTATAAATTGTTTGTGAGAATATTGCATGTACTTTTGTTAAATACGCTTGTATTTTATTGTTTTAGTCTATGTTTTATTCTAATTCGCATTTATTTATTTTTTGTACATATCATTATAGGTTAGTAATTTAAATTTTGTTTATAGATCAATATAATGGGGATGAAGATGAAGGCAAGAAGAGGAAAGAAACAAAAAAAGAGCAGTTCTGATGATAGTTCTTCACCCAGTTCCAGTTCTAGGGTGGCATTGAAAGCTAAACGTCCTACAAAGAAGAATGACCGATATCGGTCAAATATTGTTAGCTTTCTCCATGATTTGTATCAGATTAAAGATAAAATAAACAATAGCCATATTGAACTTCTTAAGAAGACTCCATTTTGGGAGCTTTTCAATGCCTACTACAGTGAGAAAGTAGTAGAAGTGGACCACAAGAAGACGGATAAAAATATTTTATCAATTATTGAGCTGTACAATACGGAAACCAAAAGTTTTCGTATGAAGAGTAGTATTCCAATAATGCCAATAGATATAAGTGAAATATTTGGCATACCCCTGGTTGAGGGTTTAATATCAATAGAACAGAAAAAGCGATCGAATACTGCTCAAAAATCTGGATTACAAGCACGATACTTCTCAAAAAGAATAGGAAAGTCAGAAATTTTGAATGGTTTGAAGAAATCAGTTGAATTGGAGACAGATGAAGGAATTACTGATTTTGTTAAAATTGTGTGTCTCCACTTCTTGAACACGTTATTTTTCTCCAACTCAAACTTCACCCTTGGAGAATTTTGGATGAAATACATTGAAAATATTGAGGAAATGAATAAATATGATTGGGCATCTGCTGTGCAAGAGTTTCTCATACATTCACTTGACAAATCAGTAAGTTCAAAACCTAGCACAGTTACTGGATGTGTCATTTTCCTACTGGTGAGCAAAAAAACATTTTGATATTTCAAAATTTACATAGCAATACTCACGTATAGTTTCAAAATACACGTGATATTTTCACGTGTATGTTGAAAATACACGTTTATTTTCACGTGTATTTTCAAAATACACGTGAAAAATTCACGTGTATTTTCAAAGTACACGTTTATTTTCACGTGTATTTTTAAAATACACTTGATATTCCTGATATTTCAAAATTTACATACCAATACTTACCTGTACTTTGAAAATATTACGTGTATTTTCAAAATACATGTGATATTTTCTCTTGTTCTTTCAAAATACACTTGATATTTAACGTGTATTTTGAAAATACACGTCTTAATCACGTGTATTTTGAAAATACACGTCTTATATCATGTGAAAGTACACTTGTATTTTACAAAGTACACGTGTACTGTGTTTTGTAAATATAACCAGTGCACTCTCAAAATACTCTTGTTATATCTTCTGTCAATATTATAAATGTACTTTAGAAAGTACACGTGAACTTATATTGACAAAGTATAAGTGTAATTTGAAATGGTAACGTGTACTTTCAATATACAATTATAAAATTTGTAAAGTACACGTTTAATTTTGCGTGTATTTTGAACAAATCTCTTGTACTTTCCATTATGAATCCCTAGGTAATACAAGTATTAAATTCATTTTGTTTTTTGTATGATCACAGTATTGGGAATGTGAGAAATTTGAAATTATTTCTCCTGTTGAAGAATATAAAGAAAATACTCCAAAATTCCTGAAGTGGAAGTTGTCGTCTTTGAAATAATGGTTTGTGAAGAATGACATCGCAACAACAACTTTGAAGCAGGCAACAAGTAAACCAGCTTGTAAGGACTGTACTGTACAAAAGGAATCTCAGTTTGAAGGGCCAAGTTACTCTTTGAACATATCTACAGAAAGTCCTATACATGCTGATTCATCATAAAAAAATGTTGCTGAAGATATTGATGACAATGAGTTTTCACATGGTTGGAATATTCCCCTTAAAAACATTGTGACTCCAAAGAAAAATAAGGGAAAATATCAACCAAAGGTTAATTTGGAGGAACAAATTGTTGTTTTGAAAAGGGAATTGTTGGAAAAAAATAACCAACTATCTAAAGCAGCTGAAGACATTAATGTTGCAGTTGAGAAGGTGACCTCTTTGGAGGTGGAGAGTGCCATTTTGAATGTACAGTTGCAGGTAGATCGTGATTCACTTTTTGAAGCCCATGAGGAAGTGAAGAACTTAAAGGTGGAGAATTCCAACCTTTTGAAGGAAAAAGAGTTATTAAATAAGTTGGAGGTAGAAAATGCCCAACTAGTTGAGTTAAACAATTCTTTAAAAGAAAAGCTTGATCAAGTCACAATGAGTGACTCAGATAGAATTAAAGAATTGGATGAATCATTGAAAAAACAGGCAGAATCAACACGAATTTTGGAACAAAAGAATGGATATCTGTCTTTGACTAATGAAGATCTCAAAAGAAAGTATGATGATACATTGCAACAATGGAAAGATGCTGACATAGAAAAGATGACTTTGAGGCAGAATCTTGAGGAGTCAGAGTGGAAAAGAACTCAACAGGTACTTTTGAATGCAGAGTACACGCAGTTTTCCTAAAGTACACGCAGTTTTCTCAAAGTACACGCAGTTTTATTTCATAGTATTTTTAATGCAGTTTTATTTGATATGAGATATAATGCAGAGTACATGCATTATTTTATTAAAAATAATGCATTGTTTATAATGTTACATTTTTTTTTGTATTACAGGAAAACAATAATAAAATCCTTAATGACGAAATTTCGGAGTTGAAGAAAATGCTTGAAGAATCAGAATTGAAAAAAACTGACCAGGTATCTATAAAATACAATAGATATTTATTACACGCTACAATTTCTTAATTTTATTATAAATTTTATGTATATTATAAATTTTATAAACTACACGTATTTTATAATACACGCGTGTACTTTATAAAATACACGCATGTATTAAAATACACGCGTGTATTATATAAAATACACGTAAGAGAAAATGAATCATTGTTTCAAAAAATGCTTACAATCCAACATTCCTTGTTAAATATATCAGGAAAACATTAATAAATAACTCATTGACGAAATTTCGAGATTAAAGATTGAACTAGCCTCAAAGAAAGTTGAGGGCAGCCCCAAAATATCCAAAACCAAAGGACCTCTTACTAGAGGGCAGAAGAAAAGAAAAGCTGACGGCGAAATAGAAAAGGTTGAACCAATTAAGAAACTAAAAGAGTCAAAGCTTAGAAAAGGCCCTATAACAATAGCTGAAAAAATGAAGGAAACTCGCGTCAAGCTTGAAGCAATCGAAGCATACAAATATCTCGATGAAGCTTCGAAGAAAAAGATTGAAGAGTTTATTAAAATTGCTGAGCCAGGGTAAAGTTTATTGTTTTATGATTTATCACTTCGCTAATTTATATTTTTTTTGGTGCAAAAGAATAAGGTTATTATTATTATACAATTCTTATTGATTATATAAAATGCAGGGAATTTATTTTCCAAGGGATGGTTTCGTATGTCCCATGGGAAGATTTACTTGAAGTCCTCAACAATCAAGAAATTTCAAGACAAGTATGTAGTCCAAATATTAGACATCCATTAAATTTTAACATTATTATTTCCTCACCATTTTATATTGTGTGAAACAGATAATACTTGCCTTTAGTGAAGTATTGAGATTAAAATTGTCAGAGGAAGGGCTCTCCTACTCACACACTTTTTCTGATTATTGTTGGGTAAGTACAAATAAAACGAATGTTTTGAGAAACAAAATTTCAGTTTTTATTATTAACACTATGTCTATAATTTTTATTCAGATAGAAGCTTGTAGAACAAATGGAGTCAATAAGAAGGGGGAATTATACAAGGATTTATTTGAATACTTAGGCACTTGTAATAATTTGTTCATTGTACTAAGACATAGTGTAGGACATTTCACATTACTTGTGATATACAAAAAAGAAAATAAAGTGGTCCACATGGATCCCCTTCGACCGAACGACAAGGAAAAAAATACAACATTCTTCGATGATGCAAAAAAATTGGTTAGTGCCTAAACTTAATTAGTAATGTTACTTGTACTTATATTATACACGTGTACACGTGCATTATATAATGCGTGTACTTTGTATTAGTTGTACATAATTACCCAGATTATCAAAGTACACGCATCATATTTTAAAATACACGTGAAATGAACCAATACAAGTTACGTGTACTTTAATATTATGCGTGTACTTTTAACTCATTAGGCAAAGTACACGCATCATATTTTAAAATACACGTGATATTTTAAAATAAAATATGCGTGTACTTTAATATTATGCGTGTACTTTTAACACATTAGGCAAAGTACACGCATCATATTTTAAAATACACGTGATATGAAAAAATAAAATATGCGTGTACTTTTATATTATGCGTGTACTTTTCACTCTTTAATCTTCATATACTCTTTTATTTGTATACACTAAATATTTGTCTTCTTAACAGTTTTCTGTCTTCCAAAAAACACTATGCCTATTGAATACTGAAGCAGAAACAATGAAAAATAATGGTTACAAAATTCAGAGGAAATTTGAGGAAGGTACACCAAATGAGTTTATAATGGATGATGATCCATTGACAGAGCAAGAAAGAAGGACTGTAGATTTCTTGCTGGAAAGTGATCTCAAATTTGACCTAATAAGAGATCATGAATGCCCTAAACAATATAATGGGTAAGAAAAACTTCATTTCTAAAAATTACTAATTTGTATCCTTTCAAAAAATTTCATCACATCATACTAATTTGTATATTTGTTTTATTGTAATTTCAGGGTTGACTGTGGGGTGTTCTGCATGTACTACATTGAACAAATAAGCAGAAACAAAGAAATGCAAAATTTGTTTCAAGACCCTGACATGCTAAAACAAAGAGCATATGTACTCAGGGAAATTCTTCTGTCAAAATATTTCTTCCCCCGAAAGGAGAAAAAACATCTATAAATTGTGATTCAAATTCAAAACATATATTTGTAATTTGTTTTGTGTTATATTGGTTATTGTTTACAATATTTATTACACCAAAATGGTTTTTTCCCGCTGGCGTGGACCACAATCCACGTAAGGTTTAGACAAACAATGCATCTGATTATTATGAAACAATGTACAAGTAGTTTTCACGAAAAATACAAGTCATAATTACTAAGTACACCAATGAATTCTTCAAAGTACACGCATTTTTACTAAAGTACACGCACTGGTTAATATAATAATTATTTATTATTTTAATTGAAAACTACTTTGAAGAATTCATTAAGGACACAATAACCAAAATCAATTTATTAAGCTCAACTACTCAGTTCCCAACTACTTCTGGTCAAGAAATAAATAACTTTCACTTTTCCTATAAAAGAGTAATATTTGTTCCTTTCTTAACCATTACATCTAGGGTAAAGATAACATAATGGCTATTCCAGCAGAAAACTTGCGAGAAGCTCTTGAGAGGGATGAAAGAAATAGAAAAAAATAAGGCAAATTGAGGAAAATATTTCCTCATATGACATTGCCTTTGAGCAGTTTCAAACATATGTGAGGGAAGGCTATTCTGGACTTCCACCCAATCCCATAGATTTATTTGATGTGGATGAGGACCCTCCTCAAACACATGAAGAACTCATGTCTTTCTATACACAAGAAGTTCCCATGAAAATCGCAAAGCTGAAGGAGAAGAAGGCTCTCCATGAAGGCCTTGTAGCTGTCATAGAAGAAGAAATTCGACACTGGTCGAATTTAATTGACTCTCTCCCTGACATCCTGGATGCCTTTAACAAACATCCAACTAGAAACCTTGTTTAGTTTTTTAAGCTTTCTTTATTTGAAAAAATTGTACTTTATTTTTTTGTTTTTAATAAAATTTTTATTTCTTTCATGAATGTGTTCTGAGTTATGTCATACACCCAATATAGTAAAGTACACGTGAACCCTTATAAACATGATCACGTGTTTTGTTAAAAAATTTAACATTAATAACATTTCATGTAAAAAAATTATATAAATGCGTGTACTCTATATATTAAACGTGTACTTTATAAAGTACACGCATAGTCTATAAAGTACACGCCTATTGAAATACTTGTATAATAATGCGTGTACTCAAGATATTGTCCCAAAACATTATATAAATGTGTGTACTCTATATATTACACGTGTACTTTATAAAGTACATGCATAGTCTACAAAGTACACGCCTATTGAAATAGTTGTATAATAATGACGCTGGCGCGGACCATAATACCCATAGGAGTTTAAGAATATGAGTGATCCAAATGTCTTTTATAAAGTACAAGCAGATTGTAATGTCAAAAACTATTTTCCAAATAGTACATGCATTTATATACGTCTACTTGATAAAATTACATGCAGAATACATAAAGTACACGTATATTGAATTAGATTTTTGTCATATCAATCTGCGTGTACTTTGCTAAAACATGCATGTACAATTATAGTTAAATGCGTGTACTTTAATTATCAATGCGTGTACTTCATAAAGTACACGCACATTTCATCAAGTACACGCATATTATATTTATATTATGCGTGTACTTCATGCATGTACATTAAGTAAAGTCGCATGCTTTTATAAAGTACACGCATATTGAACTGACCAAATCCATTTTTAAATGCGTGTACTTTATTAATACACTTGTACTTAATAAAGTACACGTATATTTAATCAAGGACACGCATTGATAAAATTTCTTGGGGACTTTGGCATTTAGTCCCAGTTTTGATCATCATCTTGCCTCCGATCCTAGATATATCATTTGTTGTTGTTAGTCCTATTCAATGAATGTGGAAATTAAAATGCCTCTGAACAATAATACAATCACACCCCATATAGCAGTCCACGTTTTTCTCGGAATGCAGTTGTAACCATCCACAACTGCTAAATGGGACTAATTATGAATATAAAAGTCAAATGGGATTAGGACAAACAAAACCTTCACAAATGGGACTATTGCTAAAATACCTAAAATTTCTTTGGACATCAAAATGCGCGTGTACTGTACATAACATGCGTATACAAAGGTAAAGTACACGTGAACACAAGGAATAATGATCATGTATGTTTTATGAAAAATATGTGTACAGCAACACAAAAAAAAACTAAAGAATGAGACTTAAAAATAAATTACATTCATTTATGTGAAACAAATGGTTTATTAATTAATTTATTCAATCAAATGGTTAAAATGAATGAATTCAACAATTTTAAAAATAGTCAAATGGGTTCCTTACAAGTAGACCTGTAATGACCCGTTTTACTACACCTCGAGCAAGTAACTTCCCTTACTGTGATCTCACCAGAAGACTTTATTCTCTTATTTCTTGGCCTGCCTGACGGTCTCTTAGTCATTGGTGGAAGGACAGATGGATTTTCAGGAATAGGAATATTTAAGGAAATCAAATCAGGAAGAGGAACTATAGGTATCGAGTATGGTTTTCTGTAGAAAGATACCTTATAGTACTTCTCAATATAATCATAAATACTGGTCCCTTTCCTCCGCACAACACAAACAGCATGAGAACATGGAAAACATCTAATCTGCCAACTCTTACAAGAACAAGTCCTTTCTCCTAAGTCAACTGTTGCTCGCACTTCTGAATGAACTTCAAATACATTTTGACTTGAGCGACTAATAGTCCAATGTCGGCTTTTATTCCAAATTTCATTCAGTAACTTTTGAAAAAAAGGACATAGCTCATTTGTCCAAGTGTCAGACTCAACAAGTTTGTTTGCATTGAAATTCATAATCTTCACTCTCAATTTATCAAGCATATTCATTACTGGTAAATGCCTTTCCTCCAATATCCATGAATTGAATGACTCCGCAACACTAGATGCCATGTCACCATACCGTTTACCAGGGAAATATGCACATGACCAATTCTCGGGAGGCAAACTATCAATGAAATCGACAATAGCAACTCCTCCTTCCTTCTTCAATGCTTCAATATTCTTGTGAAATACATCTACTGAGACAGCATATGCATAAGACAAAAAAATTTTAACAATTTTCTTTCGAAATCCAGCACAATTCCCACGAATTTTCTTTTTTATATTCCCTTGTAAATGATGTATACAGTAGGAATGTGCAGACAACGGGAAGACCCTCGAAACAGCTTCAAGTAATCCATTGTTTCGATCTGATATAAATGTTATGTTTCGATATTGCTCAACTACTGCACTATGCAAATTGACTAGAAACCACATCCAGTTATCTTCGGTTTCGGAATCAACAACAGCATATGCAACAGGAAAAAGTCCTGAAATATAAAAAATATGTTAAAATTAAAATAAATAACATATCCATGTACAACACTTTGTATATTGATGCTGCTGGCGCAGACCCTAAAACACATGGGAAATATATTGTGTTGTTTAATTTAAATTGTTTGTAAATAACAAGACAAAACATAAAAATGTACCGTACACATGATAAAGATAAAAAGACATGCACGTTTACTTTCCAATCTTTTTCTTGGCTTTATTATTAACAAGACTAACATCAACATACATGCATAAAAATGTAAAGTACAGGTGAACTAAACAAAAACATTCAAAGGTACTTTACATTTTTAACATGTACTTTGCTTTATTATTTCTAAATAACAACACCTATCATCAAAGTACACGCATAAAAATGAAAAGTACACGTGAAATTAAGAAAAACATTCACGTGTACTTGACATGTAAAATGCGTGTACTTTAGTTTGTATTCAACATAACATCATCATCAAAGTACACGCATAAAAATGAAAAGTACACGTGAAATTAAGAAAAACATTCACGTGTACTTGACATGTAAAATGCGTGTACTTGACTTATTACTACACATAAAATCATCATCATCAAAGTACACATATAAAAATGAAAATTACACGTAACAAAAACATTCACGTGTACTTTACATGCACTATGCGTGTACTTTACTTAGTATTACACATAATAAGATATATCATGACAATACACGCAGAAAAATGAAAAGTACACGTGAACTAAAACAAAGACCTTCAAAGGTATTTTATATTTTTATGCTTCTATTTTGATGATATGGAATGGAACAAACAAAATCATCATCATCATCAAAGTACACGCATAATAAGACATATCATGACAATACACGCAGAAAAATGAAAAGTACACGTGAACTAAAACTAAGACCTTCAAAGGTATTTTATATTTTTATGCTTGTATTTTGATGATATGGAATGGAACAAACAAAATTTCAATGCAATACACAAAATAAAATATTTAAAATTTATTTACCATTGTTCCCATTCCTTGCAGTAACTGATAGTATTGTTCCACGGTAACGGCTCTTCAAAAAGGCACCATCAAGAAATAAAACAGGTCTGCAGTATTAAAATCCATAAATACATCCTCTAAACATTACAAATATTCTCTTGAATTTTTTACTCTCATGTTCCACGTCAAGGATGCAATGCGATTCAGGATTATACTGCAATAGAAGGTCACGATAATTATTCATTAATGCATAAGAAACTTTTTCATCACCATGTATATCAACAGCAGCCATCTCTTTCGCACGCCATGCATGTTGATAAGCTATATCAAGACCATAATTCTTCTTCATATCTCTAACTACATCAATTGGTCTCAATAGCGGGTTATCTCTAAGATCATCAGCTACCAATGTTGAAACCAACTTGGAGGCTATCATTTTGGCTGACGGACTACGAAAGACACCTCTACATGTATGCTCATTATTCATTGCACGTATGTAAAAGTATTCATTTATTGTAGATAATGAAGCATGAATTCTCCACATGCAATTCTCAGTAGTCTTTTTAAAGCATTCAGCCGTCACTCGAGTTTTATCATTCTTCAAATACACATACTTGAACCCAACCTCAACGGCATACTTTCGTAATTTATCCCGAAATTCCACTACACCTCCTTCAAAACACTGTTGCTCATGACTTATATAAGTCTTCCAATCATTCGAAAGATAGACTTTCGACTTACTTGACTCCACACCTCCAAGATAAAAGTCATTTTCAATGCAACTATTAAAATCATTTTTAGTGCCTGATGATAAAGACTCTAACCTCTGTGTATTTGTATCACCACTGTCAACCCTCTCAGAACTTGTATTACTGCAGTCAACCCCTTCAAAAATTCGATTAGAGCAGTCAACCCGTTCACGACATGTATTACATGGAAATGGTAATGAATCAATGACATATATCCAAATAAAATTAGCTTTCACGATCAATTGGGACCGCAACATACAACAAACATCGTTGTCACAAACCAACATGAACTGACATTCATCACCAAATGAATACCTCAATGAAAAACTCCCACTTCTCAAATTAGTAAACCTAATACACAACTCATTGCATATGAAATCTAATGAGCTATCTTCAAATATTTCAATACAAGCCATATTATCCAAATAACAACACCTTGCTATTACACTACTTACCATAATGTCCTGCAGTAAAACAGAGACGAAAAATATTTACTTCAAGGTCAACAATTCTAAAAATGTGTGCAATAATTTAATGCATGAAATATCAAAATATTTATTTATAATTAATATAAACTTACAGGCACTTTTTAAAAACCTATACATGAAGCAATAAACCACACACATATTATCAAATAACCAATCACGTGTACTTTATAAACACTGCGTGTACTTTGAAAACTGATATCGAACTGGTTATTTTCGCTGGCGCGGGCCTATATCAATAAGTGATTCAATACCAAATCAAAATCAAGGACTCTTAAAATTAGAATGAAACATCAATAATATTCATTCAGCACATTCAACTAACAATTACAAATATTGATAAATATAACTTATTTATTAAGAATCCAAACATAAATGCATAAAAAACACAAATTAAAAACATATACATATATAACGTATAAAAAGCTATTCAATCACATGAATGAATATTACAATGAGTCTCTTGAATTAAAACAAAGGACATATACTTCTTGTAATCGATTGAAAATGGAAAAATCAACTGCTGATAAAGATAAACTTACAAATGATAGAGCCAAGTGATACAGGTAGAATCGATTAAGAACACTGTAATCGATTATAGGACAGACAATCAAAGCATAAGATTGATGTTATTTTCTATTTCGGAGAATAGTCGTTAGTTGCAGAGAAAACTCCAATAGCCGATTAGGTTTATGATTTTCTTAAATTTGGGGTATTTATATGTTGGACCTAATCGTTTAAAATTTGGTTCACCGGTTTTTTTGTCCAAAATTGTTAGTCCAAGGACTAGACCGTAAAAACCTATTTAATAAATGAACAATACATACCAAATTGAAGGATGCATTCAAGAGTGATTAAAAGTTAAAAGCAGGTTAACTTCTTCAAACACGAATAAATTTCAAACACGAATAAAGATAAAAAGTTAAAAGCAAGTTTATACTTTTCAAATTTTGATCTATTTTTCTGTTAAATTTCCTATCTTATATTATTAATAGTTAGAACTTTCTAATTATAAGGTGGGAAATTCCCCACCAGGGATTACACATAGATCCACCCCTCACCACAGCACAATCAACTCCCCAACATTATCTTACGTAAGTTATACTTGACTTCTTAATAAATTGGCCCTACATTCAATAAGGACATTGTCTTTCAAAATTTTAGATAGTAATATTACTAATCTATATGATGCAGCGTGTTTTATAACCCATAAGAAATAAATATAGTCAGATATCATATGTGGTATAGATTTAGCAAAATGGTAATTGTCATAACCAAGGGATGAATTAAAATTATAAATGAAGTATGTGAGACCTATAGAATAAGGAAAATATTACCTGTGCCGAAGAATTGTGGGTGCATTTTGAGCGGGGGGTGAATGAGGATTGCAAGTGGGAGGAAATGGACGGACGGTTTGATGAGAGAAGCATCTTATTGGGGGGGGGGGGAAGGAAGAGGTAAAAAATTATTAAAGATGGACGGGATGTATAGATGGGTACAAGTGGAAATTCAAATTTTGTGAGGGTATTTTGGACCATTGATCAATCTATGGGTACAAGTGGAAATTCAAATTTTGTGAGGTTATTTTGGACCATTGATCAATCTATATGTTTTACGCTCCTTTTAAGTAGTAGTGATAGTGATATATATATTGCAAAAAATTAGATCACCCACAATGACAAGAGGGTTTTATCAGGGAACCCTTTTTGGAAAAACCTCAATCTAAAAAGACAACCTTCACTAGAAAGTTAAAGAATTACATGATGGGGCAAATGACTTAAACATTCACCCAATTAATAAATAAGAAAATGCAACTTTCATAATTGTGTCTTTACACCTTCTAATGACACGAGTGATCAATGATCACACTCAACTACCATAATTGCTCAATATCTTGGTGTCGATCAGTGGTTGATCCATAAATGTGAGTAAGAGGGGACCAAACAATAAATATCTATTTTTGTAGGGGCCAAAACTATAAAAATATAATTTTTTTTCTATAAAATTTTAAAACTATAGGGTTAAAATTTGAAATTCTTTGAAGTTTGGGGGGGTTAAGGCCACCCCTTGCCCCCTCATGTATCCGCTTCTCGTGTCGACCAATATTGTGATCTCTAACCACTTCAAATATATCGATACTAAACTATTATTATGGTCTTTAGAAAAAATATAACATCGGCCACACATATTTTCCGAGGTAATATTTGTACAAAAGGTAGGTTTACTCACAAAGTGGTATTGCAGAAGATCATGGGATAACTCCGTGGACACTTGTTGGAAAGCTAATGCAATAGTTTTGATGGCAGAAACATGGCAACATAATAATTGAAATGCATGTCCTAGCAGTTGGGGATGTCAACTGCATTTGTAACCTCTATTTATAGCATTTGTCCTCGTAATTGTTAGGCAGGAAGCCTTAGGCCGAAATTGAGTATTCCTTTGTAATCTTTTGAGTTATTAATAAAGGTTAGGATTTGAGTTCCTGGGTTTGAGGTTTGAATCTGGGAAGAACAAAAATGGTGAAGCTGCGTTGTAGAGAAGGAGGGGTTGTTAGAATGACGTAGGATCTCGTTCGAGCGACATATGATGCAATTGTTTTCTAAGGTTTAAAAACTTAAACCTATCCTTAGAGTTTACAAAGATCTGAGTTATCATTACCATATGTTTATGTGATCTTTGTTGCACCAAATTGGATTTGTTCAACACTTGAACATTATTGGTTTTATGGTCAAGTTAAATACCTTAAGAACTAAATGTTATATAGTTTGAGTTCAAATCTTGAGAAGATTAAAAATATTGTTTTAAATTTAACAAACACAAGAATCAAAGGTAAATAAAAGGAGAAGACACAGGAAGTTGAAACCTCTCTTTGTAAAACAATAGTGTAATATGGGATATATTGAATAAATGATGAGGCGTAACCCGTTTAGTGGTCTAAAGATAGTATTGAATGCACTAGTAGTATTGGGAGAAAAATTATATAATTATAACTGTAAATGATCAATAAATACAATAATTTCGGATAATAAATAAAAGGGCCTTTGATTGTTACTGATTTAGAGGGAGAGATAAAAAGAACTCTAAATACGTACTAGTAGGCAGTTAAGAACCACCGGATGAATAGGGTGAGTTTTGGGGGGTAATAAATTATGATGGTCTTATTGATAATGAAGTAAATGCAATAACGATTGCACGTTGAGAATGTTTTCTTTTTGCTCAAAGTTTTCAATTTGATTACTTAATGATCTGATTAAAGATAAGGGAGCCATTTTATAAGCCAAATGAGATTAGAGGGACCTCATAGTGGCATTAAATTCTTCACCAGTCTACTATATCTAACATGTTAAGAGAACAAAATGCTAAAGGAAATCACGATGGACCATCCGACTTGTGTCAGGTGGCACAGTGCGTCGTCAGTGCACTTTAAGCCACTAACCCACCAACCATCAGTTTAAGGTATGTTATTGATTTGACATGTTAGGAATGATATGAAATGGCTAAGATCTTTTGTGAAAGATACAATATTTGGCCCCGAAAGTGTATGTGGATGATAATGCTTGGTATTGAGGTTATTCGAATGATGCTCATTTGGGCTATCTTAGGGTTTTACTTGATGTATTTAGAAGGTTAAAGTAAAATGTTGAGAGTGCGCGTGCGTTCAAATGAATTAATTATTTAATTAAATTCCAATTCCAGACCCAATAATTTTTTCAACTCTTGCAAATAAACGATTGATTAAAAATTAATCTAAGCATGCAAGACAGTCACAAATGAGGAAAAAATCCCCGAAGGGTAAAACCATTTATTTCACTATAATTTTGTAAATCACAACTTACACGAATTACAATGAAATAATTTGACATACGAATACCCGCAGGCATCGATCGACATCGTCAGTAATGGAACAACCTCAGCAGCTCCACAAGAACACTCAATTCTATTTCAGCAAAGATCCATACTCAGCAGACCTTAATATCCTCAGACTTTGATTAGTACCATGAATAGTACCAAAATCAACAGCATAATATTTCAGAAAAATATATCTTGGGTTCCACAAAATAATTCATAAAAGTAGTTGGGATTATGAATTAAATGGATAAAAGGTTTTGGACCCTTAAAAGTGAGAAGAAGACATACTGGAAAAATATTGAACACAAAGATTTTTTTTCTTTTCAGAAAGTGTTCTGCCAAAAAAAACTTTTTTTCTTTTTCGAAATCCAAACTGTACGAGTTGGCCCTTTATATAGAAAAAATTTAGATAAAGAGGATAACCATTGGCACGTTAGTTATCTAAATAAAACAGAGGCATAAGGTTTTAGGCTAAAAGGCATCAATGTATACTTCCATTATTTCTCCTAATTATTTTTTGAACATCTTGGTGACCAACATATGGTATGTGAGATCGGCATTTTTAGGCTAAAAGGCATGACCTTGTAATAGTATAACCCCAGGGGAGTGATAAATGAAGTCTTATCTTAGTCGGGGGAGTATAGTGGAATCTGGTGGTACCCTGAGTAGGCGTTCAAAAAGCTTATACGCTCGTGAGTTGCTGTGGCATCGACCAACAGACATATTTTCGGCAGAGGGAAGCTGTCTTTAGGGCAGGCCTTATTGAGATCAGTGAAGTCCACACGTACTCTCCAACTACCGTTTCTATTTCGCACTACCATCGAGTTTGAGAGCCATTTTGGGAATTGAACTTCTATGATTAACCTTGCCTCTAGAAGTTTCCCTACCTCCCTTTTCACTACCTTAGCCTTTTCTGGGGTAGTGCGGCGAGCATTCTGTGTGATTAACAAAAATACTGGGTTAACGTGAAGTTGATGGAAAGTGACTCTGGGATCGATCCCCTGCATGTCATGCGGCTCCCATGCGAATACGTCGAGGTTTTGCTATATAAAAGCAATTAGTTCCTTCCTTTGTTGGTTAGTCAGTGTTGTGTCGACTATGAATTTCCTTTATGGTTGGATCTCATCAAAAGCTACTTCCTCTAGCCTTTCAATGACTCTATTGGTGAGGTTAACTCTTGTCTCTTCTACATCTGGTCTTCTATACTTTAGTATCTTATTGGATGGAGTGGCTCCGTCCTGAGATGCTTCAGGGATGACTTTATTTTCTTTATTTTTTTCTTACTTAGGCCTGATGGCAGCAATGTAACACTTCTGAGCAATGGCCTGATTGCCCCTGATCTCCATTCTCCCCCACTCTATAGTACACTTAATTTTTTTATGGTAGGTTGAGGGCACTGCCCTCGTGGCGTGCAGCCACCCTCTCCCGAGGATGGCGTGGTAGGGTGAGTCAATGTCCACAACTAAAAACTCAATGATTTTAGAGATGTTCCCTTCCCTTAACAACATAACTACATTTCCCAACGGCATGCTCATCTTTCCAGCAATGCCAAAATAGTGGGACGGTCTCTTCCTCAACTCGGTCATCTTCAGTTTGAGCTTGTGAAAAATCTCCAGGTACATTACCTCTGAAAATCTACCTTGATCCACTAGTAGCTTATTCACATCTTAGTGCATCATGGTGTGAGGTCCTTACCACGATTAAATCATCTTTCATGAAGACTATATGCTTGATGCAGTCTACATCTTCTGATCACCTGCGTTTACCAGCTTGGCTTTTAACGGGATCAATCTGGAAGGCCTTCATTACAGTCGTAACCTTTTTGAGTTCCATCCGAATTGCGTTGCCCCGGATCTGCTTGGGGTTAGGTGCCTCGTGAATAACGACAAACTCATGCCCTACTTTTTCATCCAGAACGTTATCTGGTTTTGGGTCACCATTGGTGGCGACCTAATCAACTTTCTTTTCAATATACTCGTTTAAATGCTCGGCCTGGGCTAACTCCTCCAGATGGGATTTTAGGGC
The DNA here is from genome assembly GCA_949130495.1 of Sambucus nigra. Lineage (NCBI taxonomy): Eukaryota > Viridiplantae > Streptophyta > Magnoliopsida > Dipsacales > Adoxaceae > Sambucus > Sambucus nigra. The sequence goes on from OX422211.1 coordinate 37,664,807, forward strand.
CTTATAATTATATGTCTTGTGTATATTCTCCTTGTGGTAGACACACCTGAGTACATTGTTCCTCTTACTCGCATCACCTTCTATCTTTTTCAAACACTTGAGGAATTGTTGGTCCTTAATCTTGCTCAGGATTTTGTAAATTGGTTCCTTGAAAACCGTGTTAACTGCTTGGAATGCCTTGGATGAGTTTACCTTGTTCCCGTTCCTAGCTCCTCCATTCTGCTTTTTATTCCCCTTCTTTGGAGTATTTTCCTTGTTGTTTCCTTTGGTCGCCTTTGCGTGATCAGTTTCCCCTTGGCCAAGGTTGGCCATTTCTTCCACTTAGGCGTACTTTTCAATACGCGACATGAGATCGTCGATGGTGTCTGCTTCCTTCTTGGTGAGAGGCTGGTGCGACATGGAGTTAGGGGCAAGCTAATCTTGAATGATGTTACGGCCACCTGCTCCGAACAATATTCCACCTCGTTGAAATTTTCCCAATAGTGTTTGGTAAATTCCCATTATGTCTTATGAGGCTTCTTCCTCATGGTGAGGAGAGAATCCACCCTCTTCGAATGTGAGTTGTTGGTTATGAAGCGAGCTGTGAATGACTATGCAAGGGACTTGAAGCTTTTAACCGACCCGTGAGGCAGCCTCTCGAACCACTTCTGGGCGGCATCTCCTAGGTTGGATGGAAATATTCAACACATAAGAGCATCGTTGTGGTTTTATAGAGTCATAACTTGCTTATACTGGCGAAAATGATCTATGGGGTCGCTCTTCCCATTGTATATCTTAAACCTTAGTACTGTGAACTTCTTTGGAGGCTCCTCCTCCTCAATTTCCCTTGAAAATGGGCACTACATCTGTGTAATGAGGGCCTTTCTTACTAGTTATTTTGTGGATCTGGCCTTACGATGAGATGGATGTTTATCCATCTCCCTTCGGACCAAGCTTCATATATATTTCTTATGGCGTTCCTTATCCCAGTTTCATCTTGTCAGACGACTCCCGTGCTCTAAACGATCTTGCTCACGGCTAGTATTCCTTCCTCGGTTGCGAATTTTGCTCGCCTGAGGACTAAGTGTTCGACCACGACGCTTTTGGTTTCCCTCATGGAGTTTTTTATCCATCTTCTCCAGTCATCGCTGGAGATGTGAATTCTCTTTTATTTGGAGGCGTGTTGCCTCCTCTTGCTGGTAAAGTCGTTCCTCATAAGCATCGACCAACTGTGAGATTTGTGTTGATCTATATTCTTCATTGCTCTGCTTAGAAAGATGCTGCTCCAGGAGAAATATGGGATTTATGTCTTTATGAACTTTATATCTAACTCTGAGTAGGGACAAATAAGCTCGTAGGACATCAGCAAAGGGTGTACAGTGTGGGTGATGAGATATTGTGTTCATTTTTGGTTCCAATCAGAAAAGAGTATCTTTTCTACAGACGACGTCACGGCGCTAATTGTGAGTGCAAGAAATCACAATTAATAATTTTAAAGAGCAAAGGAAATAATTCATCACCCACGCAGTATTTATGTGGTTCGACAAAGCCATCACGGAAGGTTTCTCAATTTTTTAATAATTCATCAGAGGTTCAGAATTACATGTTCCATTGTCCCGGGATGAGGGTCTTATTTATAGTAATAAAAAGTAGTTGGAGTGTACGAAAAGTCTCTTAGCTCTTTATTGAATCGCTGATGATTCATATTTATCTCCTCCGAGAATGTAGGCAACTAAAATAGTCTATTATCCACATGATATATTCTCATATTTACCCATACAATGTTAAATTTGACTTGGGCTGCATGCGAGACCTGCTTAGACTGTTGAAAATTGGGCCTCCATAGTTTTGCACCCACACCACCATTTGAAAATAATACTCCACTATTTCTCTAACGACTACTTAACTGAGTAATACCAGAGAAACCCTTTATTTGAAGCATTTTTTTACCGAGTGACGTGTCAACACACACAACAAGTGATATTTGTAATTCGCACGGGAGCTATTACAAACATCATCCAACGTGTGATTAACACGTCACTGAGTCCAAAAAAAAGTTTAAATAAAGGATCTCCCTATTACTATTCCTTAATTAGTTAGAGTATTTATATCTGTACATATGATTCGTACAAAATCGTAATTGCATTAATTTGTGTATTGGGTCCATTCAAGATACAAATCAATACAAACACTACACGTCAATCTCTACGTACGAAACCCCACTATTTTGAAATAGTGTGAAACAAAACCACGTGTCTTGAGACTAGAGGTTATCCACGAGCAAAATAATAGATAACAGAATCTCTCAACCAGAAAATCTTGAGAAATAGAAAAATGGCGCCTGTTTCTTGTTTGCAATCTCAGTCCCTTCATCCTCATGTTCTTGATTACTTAACTACTTTACCTAACCAAAAAGGTCACCATCATCTCCAATCCCCATAACTAATATATATAATCTCTCACACACACACGCATATTTTAACTGTAATGCTTGTTCACTTTGTTTACTAATTGTTTGATTCTTTAGGTTCCTCTAACAACAGGAAAAACCCATATCTCATCTGCTGCAACAACAACCAACAACATCAAAATTCACGGTAATTACCCAAAATGTAATTTATTTTCTTCATTAGAATATTTGTGGGGTTTCTGTAGGGTTTGGTTTAGTATCCACTGTAATTTCTTTGTGCATGTAGAATAATTTTAGATGTACCCTCAAACCACATTAAAATAATAAATAAGTAATTGCACAACGATCTACTATTTTTAGTGTTTCAACTAGAGCTACAAACGAGACGAGTTCGAGCTGAGCTTAGCCAAGCTCGTTTATTAAATGAGCTTGAAATTATGTTTGAGTTTGGTCCATTTACTAAACGAACGAGCCGAAGAGGCCTAGCTCGTTTTTTATTTAAAACCCAAGCACGAGCCGAGCTCAACGATCGCATTCTTTTAACCGAGCTCAAAATTGTGTTCGAGCTCGGTTCGTTTGCTTGACAAACGAGCCGAGCTCGAATTTTTCATGAGAACAGCTTGGTTCGTTTACAGCCCTAGTTTCAACTAGACTAGAGGGTCACCATAACCCGCTTTTAAAGTGGGTCAACAAATATGAACTCCCTCAAACCATACCCGTTGAGTTGTCAGAAAATTACTCAATTGATTTTTCAATAGACCCCATGTGGAATAAACACATTAACCAATGATTTTATGACAACTAAGCGGGGTATATGGTTAAAATTACTCGTGCACATAACATTACCCCAAATTAATAATCAACGTTTGAAAGTCAAATATTTTAAGAATTTTTTTACTTTTCAAATATATATATAATAGGATAAATTACACCAATCCCCCCGAACTATAGCCACCTACTACTCAACTACTCAACAAAGCCTTTTCCCAATTATTTGGGGTCTAGTACATGAATCGTATTTTTCCATTCCATTTTTTCCAGTGCCATATAATCACGTGATATCATGTCCTTTTTTATATTTAGTCCTACTTATTTGAAATTCTCTTCTTTCTAGAGCTTCTCTCCACAATTCTAACCTAACATTAATCCCGGTCTTAGTCTCATCCACTAAAATAATATCATCTGCAAATAGCATACACCACGATATCTCATCTTGTATTTGCCCAATCAATTCATCCATAACATGAGCAAAGAGATAAGGACTTAATGCTGAACCTTGGTGTAGACCTATAGTAATTGAAAATTCACTACTTTCTCTGGCTTTGATGCAATTTATCCTAATAAATATTAGACCTGGCAAAATGAGGCACGACACGACACGACACGACACGAAATTATAAGTTAATGGGTTTAGTCATATCGGGTTTGGGTCATTAACGGGTCAACACGGTAGAACCGTTATCACAACGGGTCGTGTTTGGGTTTGTACTCTTACACGATTAAACCCGTTTATACCCATTATCACCCGTTACTGGTACCGGGTTTTATTGGGTCGTGTGACCCGAACCAATATTACACGGGTACTAACGGGTATTAACGGGTACTAACGGGTGCTAACGGGTATTAATGGGTACTAACGGGTAATAACGGGTCACCCAACCCGTTACCCGTTTAGACCCGTTAATATTAACGGGTGTTAACGGTTCGGGTCGTGTACCCGTTAATATTAACGGGTCGTGTTTGGGTATTATAATTTGACCCGTTAGTCTTAACGGGTCGTGTACGGGTTAAGGGTGTTTTCACCCGTTAACCCGTTAACACGACCCGTTGACAGCTCTAAATATAGGCAATATTATCACACTTCCTAAAATCGAGTTTTATGACCAATGTTCATAATCAAGAAAAGATTATCTATGAAAGGATAATAACATGAAGAACATAATATCGTATCTCAATCCTACAAACCAACAAAACAAAGGAACAATATTGAGAGAAAGGCCCAAGCTCAAGTTCAATTAAGATAACGAATTATAAACCAAAGAACGCAAAGCTTCGGCTTAAGTAAAATCTCCGTCACCCTTTTTGGATCATTTTCAACTACCACTTTTTCGTTTGAAAGTCATACATTTTAAGATTTTTTTTTACTTTTCAAATATATATATATTGATGAATTGCTTTTCAAATATATGATATGCATACACCTAGATCATCGTTCTTTCACGATTATTATTCGGATGGATAACATTGTAATTTCACCTAATTTTATAGATTATTTCTAGAAACAACGACAATTAATTCGGGACAAAGGGAATATAAACTATAAAATATGTGATAATATTACTCACTTTAATAGTTATATCGTTAATATGAATGTTGTCAATATCGGCCGATACGCAATACGTATCAGACGTATCGTATCGAGGGTGATGCATCATGACTGAAATATGTACTATTTAATACGCGATACACATGTTATGAAATATAATATCATGAACATTTGATTATATTTTAGATATGTTGATGCTTTAGACATTATTTAATACTTAATATTGCATATAATTTATGTTGATTTGTCTTTTATATTATTTTTAGATTCCACGCGCACATAATGTGTATCTTACGGCACGATACAACTACTATACGCATTTTGACAACCTTGGTTAATATAACTGTCTCACGTTGAAATAACTCTGTTATATTTGGTTAATTGTGTGATATTATCATATTATCACTGCTCTTATAGTATTTTCGTAATGTAACAATTTCACATTATTATATTCGATTAAGTGAGGGATGTGTCCTAAATCTGAGGGCCATATCCTAAAGATAAAAAAGAAATATAAACCACACGCTAGCTTTTTTAAGCGATAGAGACTAACAACTAGAACCCTGTTTTTTGTTCCGAACATAATTAATGCATTGAAACCACAATTTGACTCGCACAATGATATGTCTTTAATGCATTGATTGGTGTGTAAGTTGCTCATAACTAACAAAGTTTGACTAGTGCGAAACACACTTCATTGAAAACATGCTGTGTCAATAATTGTTAATGCATTCGTGTCAATTTTTATTTCATATCAGCAATCTTTCCATTGAAGATCGATCTCAAAGTAAAAGAAGAGATGTCTTGTTTCACACCGCCTTTGCTGCATTTTCTTTCCCTGCAATTGTTTCATTTGCATTGGCAGAAAACGGTAACAATTCTTCTTTAACACCCCCCCCCCCCCCCCGCCACACCCATATATATAAAGAAATGAAATATCTTAAGCGGCCTTAAAACGAACCTCCATTTTTTAAAATTGGGCTTCACCGAATTTCATCAAAATAATTTAAAATTGTCGAAGTTTCAACTGTCGAAAAATGCACATGCTTACTAATTTTCATTTCACCTGCTTACTAATTGATTTTTTTTTACAATCATCTCCACCAAATTTGAAAAAAAATTCATTCAATACCCCACAATGAGGGTCAGTATATACGTATTTAATTAAGCTCTCTAACGTACTTAAACAAACATACATCTATTCTTTAAGGGTAATGAATAAAGTTTTTGAAAAAATTCAAAAATTCAATCATGTGGTTGTGATGATGATCACAAGTTACAACAGCCGAAAATGTCCAAATATATATTTTGCATTTCGCTCATTAATTGGTTAAATTATATTATGATCTTCATAGTGAGAAGATCATCTCCACCAAATTTCATCCAATTATTTGCTCATTTACTGCATAAAAGTGGATGAGCATGTTAAATGACATTTGTTGGATAGTCTTGAACTCTCCCTATATATTGACTTCTTTTCTTAATGCCGATAAATTGTAATTGAGATTTTATTTTTCAGCTGTGGTGGAGGAATTTCGCACTTACTCCGATGATGTGAATAAGTTCAAGATAACAATTCCTGGAGGTGAGTATTGAATAATTTTTAAGTATGTCTTCTTCTTCTATATGCATATCTACAAGAACAAATAGCAGTTTTACTATTAAAGTAGTAACAGAATATGCAAATGATTTTTACTACAACTCCCTTTTATATGTAAATCTTGCATCTTGATCATATTTTTAGTCAGTCTAGTTCTTAATTTTACTTGCATATCATTTTCTACATATGATGAGAAGAAAATGGTGTTCTCTTTTGGAACTATGTTTAGGGAGAATTCCAAGGGATTTTCACGGACATACATAATAGCTACTTGAATGTTATCTAAGTTTGACAATGGTTTTGCTTATTAAAATGTAGAGTCTATGAATAAACTACTGGGTTAATGTCAAAACGATCCTCCTACGTGTTTTTACCAAAAAAAGCCACAATCTTGGATTTTTCCTAGCCGATCCAAAATTGTGGATCGTTTCGGAAAATCTTTAGAAGTGGGGTTTCTTGGAAAAAAATATGTGAGCCAAGAGGAAATGTGACATTTTCTATGAACTATTTTTGTCAAGTTGTGCACATATTGCTAGTTTCAACAGTTGTGCTCTAAAGGTAACAATAAATTTCGACTTGCAGATTGGCAAGTAGGTGCGGGAGAAGGCAATGGAATAAAGTCGGTGACAGCTTTCTACCCCGCAGAAGCTTCTAACGCGAATGGTATAAACAATTTTGTGGCTATAAAGCACTGATATTTCGTTAGGGGTCCTCATATCAGTATCAGATACATATTGGAAACACGAATACCTAATACATATCCGAGGCGTATCCTAAAAATAACTCAACTCAACTCAACAAAGCCTTTTCCCAATTATTTGGGGTCGGCTTCATGAATTCTATTTTTTCATTATGCTATGTTCAGCGCAATATCTTCGGTTAAACCACATGATATCATGCCCTTTCATATCCTAAAAATAAAAATATATAAATCAGGATACATGAACACATCTTATATGTGTGGGTTCTTGATTTATTTTTCATTCTCGAATACGCATCAGGTACATGAGGGGGCATGCTGAGATACTTGGGAGATACGGAGGGGGCACTTTTATAATTTTGAATGAGGCCATTGTGTAGTATTAAAAGACCTATTTAATATATTTATATTCATAAACATACCAAAATTAATAATTTGTCTCATTACTGAATAGAACATAATCTCAGAAATTAACACAACCCGTCTCTCTCCCAACAGCATTGCCGCTTTCATCTAAGCAAGCATGGTCTCTGAACATTTATAATGACAATAGAAATGTTTACGTTATTTATATATCTTTTATAAAAAATTTATTGACTTAACTGTTTTTCCTAGTCATGTTGCTCATAAAGTTGTTGAGTTAATATTTTACACTATAATTATTGCATCCCAGCCGCATCATTCCTTTTTTTTTTTTAGTTTTGCCGTATATTCGTGTCCGTTTCATATCAAATGCGTATTTGTATACTTCCTAGGTTTTTGTGGTGGATCCCTCCTTTGAACACTTAATCCATCAATTTTAAACTTGCTTCATACAATTGCTTCAGTCAGCATTGTAATCACGGGGCTTGGTCCGGATTTTACCAGATTGGAATCTTTTGGCAAAGTAGATTCTTTTGCAGAAAATCTGGTAGGTTTTTAAATTTCTTTACTTCATTTTATTTTCCTAGAAAAGAGTTTTATGAACATCAAGTTTATTTTTATTATGCTTTCCATAGGTTAGTGGATTGGACAGAAGCTGGCAGAGGCCCCCTGGCGTGACGGCCAAACTAATCGACAGTAAAGCCGCTAAAGGTGATTGCATCTCTTTTTTCCCAATCGGGTGTGACAAATCTATATAATATGGCACAATGGTGTTTATGCTCCAAATTTGTTATAATATTTATACTCCAAATTTACAAGCACCACTTTTTTTTTGTTTTAAAACTGATAAAATAACAGCAGGAAGTGCTGTTAGTACGGCTATAATAACGCAAAACTATGACTTAACTACTCTAGTTACCATGTTTTGTTCTTTTGATATCTTTTGAAGAAACCCCTCTATTTAAATATAGCTAATATAAAATGACTAATTATATATGAAAATTTATTTACACCCTTAATTTATAAGAACTACATTTAACCCCAATATTTTTAAAATTATAAATTGACGACTACACTGCACGCAAGTGTGCTGCAAGTACAAAAGATAATGAAATTATTCGTGCCAGTAGTATGGGCTCGGCTAATAATTAACAAGTGGTATATAACTGGCAGTGGGAGTTGTTGAACCGTATGGTGTTGATGCCACTTTAGAAATGTCAAGTACTTTAATTTGATGAGTTAGCCTGATCCTGTATACTCTTAATCAATGTTTAGGAAGATAGAGGTCACTATAGATTTATATATATAGTTATTGTGGGCTCTTAGATTTTGATAATTAATGGTCTGGCACACCAGAGAAATCTATGGCCGAAGGGGCCCACGCCCAACATACATGCAAAATTTAAGGTAACTGGTAATTTATCACGAATTACAAGCACCAAAGAGAGCTCAACACTAACACAATAATTTTTTCTGCCAGTGCCTCGCCTCTAGGGGGCACATGAAGTTACATGTACCAAAACTCTGAGAAAGTGTAATCTCGACACTGGTAAACTATAAAACCTCGCTTAAGCAGGTTGCCAAACCATGTATATCTTTGTGGTTCTTGTGTGTGTGATTTATATTCTATTGCATATATTACCTGGCTTATGAGATTGTTACACGTCTAACGTGGATTTTTCCACGTACAATTGGTGTCGTTTGTGGGAAACGATCCTCTTATTTCTCACGAAAAATGTATTGAGTGTAAAATCGTGATCCATGGCCAACATGTAGTAGGAAAGCTGTGGCTCGAAAACCACGACTCGCACAATGCTCAAGAGAATGGATTTATGTCGTCACCATAGCGGCACATCAGATTTATTATGTCCTATGAGAAAAATCAAAGAATCCCCAAACTCCGACTCCAATTATCACCAAGAAAGGAGAAAGCGACAATTGAGGAGTGACCACTCAATGTGCTTGATGATGTCGAGGACACCCATATGTTCGACGTTATCCATATGGAGGCCAACCCCAATCAGATAAAAGGAAATGCCCTCGAATGGAGGTGAAGAGAGTAACTGGCGCGTGGTGCCAAGTGGGTCCCCCTCTTGGGGATCCCTTTTATTTTATTTTCAGCACACGTTTAGTTATTTAATTATTAAGTAATTATATTTTAATTGGTTGTTTAGGTTGGATAGACTCCTAATTTAACTAGGAGACTTGCCCAACAAGTCATAAGAAGTCTATAAATAAAGCCCCAGGGTTCCCTTGTATTCACTTCTGCTATTAATGATATTTTGGGTTTTCTAAAGATTGGAATGATTTGTTATTAAATTGGTATTAGAGTCAACTTCGCTTTTGATAATCAACCGTAGTGTGTGTAAATCAAAATGCAAGGATGCCTTCCAAAGCGACGAAATAATTCAAGGCCCAATAATTTACCCTAAAAAATATCTAACAAATGTTATCTAACATGGCATCTCGAGTTGAAAGTATCCAGCAACAACAGAGTCACATCAACAAAAAATTCAAAAGAGTGGAAGCCGGCGGGCCCGTGGCCAACACCAGCAGCACGGTGGCCAATCCCCCCATCATGGCAAGGCCGCAATCAGCAAGGGAGTGCCGACCGGAGGCGGGAGTAGTAGTGGCGGCCTCTATGCACAGCATGGGGCTCCCATGAGGTTTATTGCGAGTCGGAGGAGGTCGGGTCAAAGTCGCAGCCCCTCCGCTGCTCCGCTAGAGGTTGCGACCCAACCCTATGGGTCCATTGGGGGAATTTTTAGATGAAATTTTTGAAGAAGTCCAGGAAGATTTGGCACGAAAATCAGTTCAAATAGCCCACGCGCACTTTCGGGATAACGTAAAGGAGTTTATTGATGTGTATGGATGCAAAGATGAAAACTTGGGAACGAGCCAGAGTAGAAAAGTCCTTGGGTAAACGATCCTTGCACCCGGAGAAGGAGGTGATCCTAAGGGCTTGCCCCCTCAAAAATTTGACAAACGCCGGGGAAAAGTTAGTTTTATTCATTACAAAGAGTCTAAGAAGTACGTGTCGCAATGGGTCCAAAGAATTCAACTCGGCCCATTAAAATTAAGGGTGGATGGGGAGGAGACTGATGAAGAGGATGGCATTCCTCTCGCCCACCACTCGTTGTATGCCGATGAGAGACCGATCAAACAAATGGAGACTTACCATGGCGGTTTACACCACAGTGTGAGATATGGTGGTAAACCCCTTTACGTTCCAGCCAACGAACGTGTGTCATGGGTGCGAAAATAAATGGTATATGAATAATAACAGTCCATTCATAATAACAAGGGAAAGACAACGTAACACGGGCCCCAAAAATCAGCCTTTTAAACAACCCCGAGACAGCCCCAAGGAGCCCATACAGGTCGTAATGAGGATCCCGAAGATGTATTACGTTGTGGGCGATTGACGGAGGACAACCTTAATACCTTGATCAGGTTGTTTGGCAAGGCTATGCACGGTGATGTTCGGAGAGATTTAAGTATTTTTTATGGAAAAATGGATCCCGACGCATTTATGAATTGGTTAAAGGATGTGGAATATTTCTTTGATCTAAAGGAATACTAAGTCTATTGGTGTGTTAAGTATGTGGCGGCAAAATTAGAGAATTATGCATTAGTATGGTGGGATCGGTTAGTGCACGATAGGGCCACTAGTGACTTGGACCCAATTACTTCCTGGGAGCACATGAAGGCGGAGATGGTGGCTTCCTTAATCCCCAATACTTATGAGAGAGACTTAATATGCACGTGTTCAAGGTCTCAAGCAGGGTTATATGTCTGTGAAGGAGAATTTTAAACAATTTCAAATACTTTTCACTCGAACTAGGCTGAAGGAGAGCACGAACCAGCAAATTGGGTGTTTCATTCTGGGACTCTAGCTTAAATATCAGGCAAGCTTAAATATAGACAGAGCTAGGGCTGAGCCAAATTACTTCTTTAACCAAGCTATCGAGTACGCACGGAAGGTGAAAAACTATTTCAAAGCAGAAGCAACTATGAGAGGTGGGACAACCACTAAATCACTTGTGATAGAGACTGCTGCATCAATCACCACTCCAGTTACGACTACTTCGGGAGTCCACTATATGTGCTATTTTTGTGGAGTGCTCGGGCATCACGCTTTAGACTATCCTAACAACAAGAAAAAGTTTGTGTTGATTTCGGAATATAAGGAAGAGATAGAGCAACCACCAGAGCATGCGGAGGTTCTCACAATACGTATCCATGTGCCGCCTGAGACGGATGGCATTCCGCTTTAGCGCTCGGGATGAGCTTTTCTTAGCAGGGGAGTGGCCTGTGGCCCAAAGTGGGTCCCTCTCTTGGGGATCCTTTTTTTATTATTTATATTTTATTTTCAGCATACGTTTAGCTATTTAATTTTTAAGTAATTATCTTTTAGTTGGTTGTTTAGGTTGGATAGACTCCTATCTTAACTAGGAAACTTGCCTAACGAGTCGTAGGAAGTCTATAAATAAAGCCCAATGGCTCCCCCTTGTATTTACTTTTGCAATTAATAATATTTTGAGTTTTCTAAAGATTAGAGTGATTTGTTATTTGTGATATTTCTGTTGCGTTTCACATCAGTAACGGCTATCAAGGAGGCATTTCAGATAGATTTGTGTAAATTAACTATGGGAAATCATCGGTGACCAGTTATAGAGTGGTGGGGTTGAACCCCCATCACAATGCCTTGGTAATCACATTGCGCATAGCAAATTGGGACGTGGATAAACTTCTAGTCAACTGAAGGAGTTCGTCGTAGGTTATGTATATAAAGTTATTCAAGAAGTTGAATATGACGTAAACCATTAGTCAAAAGGCTCCTACAAATATCTAAACACCAATTTAGAGAGAGAAATACTCTTTTTTATTGTCAAAATTCCAGTTTATCTCAAATGAGGCTTACATGGGGGTATTTAAAAGGGAATAGTAGCTTGGGCTCCAAGCTAAGGCCCTAATTACAAAAATGCCTGCCCTTTTTAGGGGCATTTTTGTAATTAGGGCCTTAGCTTGGAGCCTAAGCTACTCCTCCGCTTTAAATACCCTCCATGTAAGCCTCATTTGAGGTAGACAGGAATTTTGACAATAGAAAAGAATTTCTCTCTCTAAATTGGTGTTTAGATATTTGTAGGAGCCTTTTGACGGGTGGTTTACGTCAGAATCTAGGTATGAAAGACCTCAATGAGGCCACGGTATTGTTTGTTTGCTTCATGGGAAAGATGACCATGCTTTTGGAGAAGGTGCTGGTGTTTGTCCAAGCAGGTGGAAGGTGGAATTACTGAGATGATTGAGTTTCTGGTGATAGATTTTAATTCATCTTATCACGCGATCCTAAGTAGAGGGTAATTTCATGCTATAAAGGTTGTGCCATCCACTTATCATCAAAAGCTCAAATGCATTACCTACCGAGAAGTAATGGAGATAAAGGGTAATCAAACTGTTGATCGACAATGCTTTATCACTTGCAATTCATCCCAAGTAAGAGACAGAGGAGAAAGTCGAGGAAAAGGTTCTTGAATATGCTCCCCACAAAATAGTAACTAAGTTATGAGGGAGAGGATGCCAAGGTTGTTGGCTAAGGTAGCTTTTCAACACTAAGAGAAGAAGTTCATTATTAGGAGCCTGTATGTTATCGAAGGATGAAAAGTAAGTGCTACCTGATTGCATTTTTCCAAAATAACCATAACAAATTCTCTTGGCAGCCTGGCGACATAACATGGATAAATCTAAAAAGTCACGTGCCACAAGTTGCATGTGGATCCGACTTATATCCCCCCAAAGGCTTACTAAACAACCCTTGAAAAGGCCAAGGCTGTCGAATAAGAGGTTAGAGAAATTCTATAGGCAAAAATGAGGTTCAAATCCCAGACTAATTATCAATTCCTGGACTAGTTGTTAAACCCAGTCGTTGGTAAGAAAAGCAATAGGTTGTGGTGAGTCTATATCTATTTCACTGACTGGAACAATGCTTCTCCTGAAGACAGTTTTCCCTTATCAAGGATCAGCCAACTAGTGGGCGTGATCGCCAATCATGAGCGAATGTGCTTCTTGATAGCATATTTCGTGTACCACCAGGTACTTTTGTTTGATCCAGACTTTGAAAATATGTCTTTCATCACAACCTTAGGCGTTTATTGCTACACCTTTATGCCTTTCAGATTAATGAATGTAGGGAAAACAACTAGAGGTTTGTGTCCAAGATGTTTAGGGAGAAATTTGGCAGCACTATGGAGGTTTATAGATGACATGTTGGTCAAGAGGAAGAAGGTCAACCACATGGAAGTCCCGAGGAAGGCCTTTGAGATCCTGCCTCACTACATGATAAAGCTCAACCTCCAAATGTTCTTTCGGAGTTCCTCGGATATTAAGTCATCCAAAGGGGTATAGAGGCTCCCTCGATCATATTGAAGCGCTTAGGGTTATTCAGTCGCCAACCATTGTCAGGGATGTATGGAAGCTCATTGGAATTTTAACAGCTGTAAATCGAAGTCTTGAAGATGTAAATGGAGAAAATATGGAACAATGAGTGCTCAACGGCTTTAAAGGAAATGAAAAGTTATTTGGAGGTTCCCCATTCTGATTGATCATGTTCAAGGAGAAACACTGTATCAAGCACCAAGTACTTGGTTGTGCCCGATCATCCAATAAGCTAAACCTGGTTCGTGAAGAGGCTTACTATGTTAGTTAAACCTTCTCAATGAACAAATGAGGTACCTCCCGCTCGAAAAATTGGCTATTCGTTGGTGATTTCTTCCAAAAAGTTGAGGCATTATCTTCATGGTTACCCTAATGACGTACTCTTCCTTAAATCAAGGTTTCCCAACTTGTCTGGTCAATTAACCAAATAGTATGTGGATTTGGGAAGATATGATTTTCGATATTGGCCTCGAAAAACTATTAAGGAGCATGTATTCGCAATTTCGTAGGAAAGTTCGCAACCAGGATTGCCAGGTTGACCTTGGGGAAGTTTCCAATGATGCAGCAAGATTGACTGAAGTCTAGGTTTTGGGCAAACCTACATGCATGGACAATGTTTCTTCGACGATGCGTTTAATGTCAAGGGTGATAGAGTGAGAATTGTTTTGTTGCCTTCCACGGAGATGTCATCAAATAAGTTGTACGCCTTAAATTTGAAGCCTCTAAGCCCTGCTCGACGGTATTTCTGAAGGCCGAGCTCTTGTGCAACGAGCATCTCAAGGTCTTCTGTGATTCATGACCTTGTATTTAAACAAATGTCACAACAATATTGTGCAAGGGGCGATAGGATGTTATCTTACCTATCCAAGGCTGAAAGTTGGTCGCTAAATTCAAAGACATTTAGCACTAGCTGCATGTGCATCAACGATCAACTCCGACCTTAAACGGACCATAAAAGTTGAATGCAACTTGAACGGGCATTAATGTTCGTCCTGACCAGGTTGAAAGGAGGGAGGTCTTGCCCGTGGAAGAGGCATTGAACTAGATGAACCCATCATCCATTATTCAAAGAATGATGTGCTCCAAGAAGACAAGAAGGAGGCTTATAAAATTCGAGTACAAGTTATTCGCTTTAACTTGTCCCTTTAGGACAAGTTGTGCCGACGCTCCTTCACAGGTCAGTACCTCCGCGTTTATCCGAGCAAGGTGGAAGAGACCTTATATGAGTTACACAAGGGAATTTGTGGTAGTCATGCAGGTGGACAGTCCCTAGCCTTCAGGGTGACCACTAAAGAGTATTGGGAGATTTGCATGCAAATGTTCTCTCCTCTGCTTCACCATCCAACATGAGATATCAATTCCCCAACTAGACCATGGCCTTTTTCTCAATGAGTGTTGGAGATTGTAGACCCTCTACCCACCGCCTTAGGATATTGAAAGTACCTCTTTGTTAGAAAGGACTATCTCACTAAGTGGATTTAAGCCGAGATGGATAACATAAGGTATCCAGATATGATAACGTACATCTAGAGGGAGATTATAATAAGGTTTGGGATTCTTAGAACAATCATCATGGATAACGACACCTAGTTTTAAAGTGGAACGTTCCAACAATTTTGCGTCGCTTACGAAATTCGACACTATTATAGCTTGGTGACATACCGACATAGTAACAAACAAGCAAAAGTTTCCTACAAGATTAGGCTCGACGGTATCAAGAAACAATTGAATAGGGCCAAAAGAGGATGGGTTAATGAGTTACCTCATGTCTTTTGGGCCTACACGACAACACCGAGGATATCCACAGGGGAGACGTCTTTCACCTTTACTTATGGAATGTAAGAAGTAGGTTGTCCTTCCCAAAATGAGGACTTCACTGATGGATGAGGGTGTAAATGACTCCAGGATACGAGTAGAGTTGGACTCACTAAGGAACGAAGAGACGAAGCCTTGATCAGACTTGCAACATACCAGCAGCAATTCGCTAAGCAACACAATCGTCACGTGAAGAAAAAAGACTTCTTGATTGAAGATATCACCCTTTGAAAGATGGCTGCACGGAGAACCCTTCTAACGGCATGTTAACCCCTATTGGAGCCCTTTCTTAGTAACACTGGCCAACTAGAACGCAGACTATCACTTGAAAACAATGGAGGGAACCGTGGTACCAATTATAGAATCCGGACAACTTAAAGAAGTTTAATTTTTAAAGTTAAAGTCTTAGAGCCCAGTAAGGCATAATTTATTTGTCAAATTAGTTCTTTTCAGGTGGTATATTTTTTGGTTTCTTTTATTGTTTCAATTGACAGACATATATTTTAGCATACCAACGAGCACAAATTCCCTATTTATTAATAAGAGTTTTGTTCGGGTAACTATTATCCACTTGATGCCCAATGTTTACTTGAATAAGTACACTAGTTTGGATTGCAATTTGTTATTGATTATCGTCTTGTTCTCTGAGCTGCCCAGGCATCCATAAAGACCCATGGGGGATCTCTCAGCTGGCTCCATCCTAATCCTGCAAAGTGCTTGCTTCGGTTTTGAGGGTAATATACTCAACTTCCAGAAAGGCAGCCATGCCTCTCACCTTGCCGAGACCCTTTTGGGTTAAATTGCCCTTGATCAGGTCAGTTGTCCTACATCCCAGGACCTTAAAAGCTCAGCACGATGTTTCAAAGGCTTGGTGAGTCTTCTCGGGCACTTCTTCCCCAAGAATAGGCTGGAATTTACAAGTCTCTCAATCTGCTTGAGCAGGTATCGTGGCGACCATCCACTTGCTTGGACAGAAAACTGAAATAGATAACACAAAGTTTAAGACTAGCACAACAGCTGAAGTAAATGCAAGAAAGAGAGAGACAGAACAATTGGATGAATACTTAATAAAAACATAAAGTTCATTGATAAACTCAAGATGGGTTGATCCCTACAACATTTTTGCATAAAAGGCGAAAAGCTATTAGGCAACTAAAGTAAAAATAAGGATAGACTTTAAGAACCTACAGAAGGAGCAACATCTTCAGGCTCCTCGGGGACTCCTCTCCACCTCATGGAAGGATGCTATTGGGGTACCAGTGTTAGGCTAAGTGAGCTGCTCGTAGTCTTCCTCAAAAACTCCAGTGCACCTTAGGGCTGCATCCTAACCCTTCTTAAAAAAGAGCGTTTGGGTGTAGCTCACTTGCTCATGGGCAGTTGCAAAGGTGTCTTCCCAGCCCCTAATTTCAGCATCGTTGTTGGCTTGAAGGCCTCCCTCGTGGTCTTCGAGCTTCCCATTCTTTGTTTTGGACCCGCCGCTTTCTCCTCGAGCTTCTTCAACTTATTGGAGAGCTCAGTGGCTTTGTTTTTCAGGTGCCTGCTCATTTGCCAACTTCATCTTGGCTTCGTCAATCATCTTCTGGAGGTCGTTCATGGTCCCATAAAATTTTGAGGCCTTTCGCTCCTGCTCGAGACCCCACTCGAGCAGCTCGCTGAAGTTCTAAGCAAATAACAAGTCACTAAAGGAATGAGTTAGCATGAGGAATGAGTTAGCATGAGCACCGTCCAATCTGACCTCAAGTAAAAAAGAGGTTCAGACATAAATCTTTACCACAGCGAAGGCCTGAATAGCACGAGCGGCCAACATATTAAAGTTGGGGATGGAGACCACAATCATATTCTTTAAAATCCCAATCGTCTTTAGCAACTTGGAATGGAGATGGCCGACTCGACTTAGCAAGGGTAACCTTGAACCTATTGTTCATCAAAACCTTGCATTTCCCTAAGTTTCCTCGTCTGGACACCCCCCATGCTGGAAGGCGGAGACTTGTTCTTCCCCTTTTGGGGGAGTCTGTTGATCAGCTTAGAGCTACTCGATGGCTCCTCCCTTTTTTGCCCACCATCAACGGGGATGGGGTGTTCCTCCCAATGATTTGCCAAGTAGGTTGGGGGGAACGTGACAAGGACCCATATCTTCTACTTCTCTCTCCGTAGATTGGCCTCCATAAACTGGTAAGAATGTTTGGTAGGGAGAGGCCTCTGCATGATCTTGTCGACGCCGAATGATTCGAACGAGTCGGAGGTCTGATTGGAGGTGGAAGTAGACCTGTCAATACATGACGACACGATGCAAAATTATAATTTTTTGGGTTTAGTCTTTTCGGGTTTGTGTCAATATCGGGTCAAACACGATAGACCAGTTAAAACTTTGGGGTTGAAAATTTTGATACAATCGATTAGACCCGTTTGTACCCATTAAAATTCGTCAACGCTATGCTAACTCTTTGTTGAGAAATTATGTTTGATATATTTTGTTATAATTGTAATTTTTGTAACTTTGTATAATGAGAATTTTGTTGTTTTGATCCTATTACCATGAACATTTGGAGGATATTGTCCACGGGAATGTGACCCTTGAAGCCAAAGAAACCTCTGCCTCTCCGCTCGCTGGTCCAGTTGTGAGGGTGTTACCGAGAGGCTTGATTTTAAACAACACACTCGCCGGCCCAGGAGGGTCGGTGGAGCCCAAAGGCGCTGCTCGATCTTCCGGATCTTTTCGATGCCTACGAAAATGACTTGCTTGGGATAAGGCATCTTGTGCTCGACTGCAAGACAGAAGGCAGGAAATATTCATTCAACAATCAAGCTGTGAAAATTAAAAACAAAAGGTGAGGAATAGAACAACAATGTCCGATTACTCTGGCCCTCTTAGGGCATCTGCTCCCATTGTAGGGTTCGCCACCTGAATCTGGACAGTTCAGAACAGGCCCGACTCGACCGACTTGGATTTCTTGTAATATTGCACCATCCTTCATAGAGGTGAAAGAGTAGCAATTAAGCATTTTGTTGATACCTAAGTTAGTGTCGTATATTTCATTCAGATAGTGAACCCCATTTACTGTCATTCATATATTGGGGACCTTGATGATCTTGATGTACTCAAGGAAATGAAGAAATAGGGCATTTAATGGAAAGGTTACTCCCAAATCAGCAACCATTTGAAAAAACAATTAGGTTTCATTTTCCACGTTGAAGGGATTACCGGGGCTCTAGAAATTTGATGGTAAAACAGTCGAGGATGATGAACACCGTTTGAAGCTTGTAATGCTATCATAATTAATAGGATAAATACACATATCAATCAAAGAAAGAAAAACAACACAAACACTAAAAGGATGCAGAACCAAGAGAAAACAAGAGTTCGGAAAGAAAGAACTTACAAAGAAAATGGCGGAAACGACGGAGTTCTTGAAGTACCACTTGAACAAAATGACGAAGCGCCAAACAATGGGGGTTTGAGGGGGGGGGGGAGCAATAGGGGTTTCGCGGAGATGAGGATTTACTTCCATCGTTGAGTGATTCACTTCCCCTAACTGGACAATGCTACGCACGTAATCATTGAAAGGAAGGACATGCAAAAAGGCGAGTGCACCCCTAGCACTCAAGTCTCCGCACCTTTTCTTTCCGTCAAATGCTAGAAGGTTTGGGGGAAATTGTGAAATCCTAAGATTTTGAGAATTAATGGGCTAGGGCCAACAAAGATATTAACGGTTGAAGGGGCCCACGCCTAGGGCACATGCAAAATCCAAGAAGGGGATCACACGATACGAAAACAAATAAGCACCAAAAAATGTCCACCACTCACACATTTATATATTTTTCTTATAAAAACTAGTGCCCCTCCCCTACGAGCACCTAGAGTTTACATCTACCAAAACTCTAGCAAATTGTAATCTCGGCATTAATAATAACTATAACACTACTGGGCGTAAGCAGGTAGCCAAACCATGTATATTTTCGTGTTTCATCTATATGATTTATTCCCTATTATTGGCTTGTGAGATTCTTACACACGGTCATAATTTTTTTGTCATACATGTTGGATTATGTGGCTCAACATCACCATTTAATGGTTCTACACTAACCCATATCGTTATTGTTGGTTTCACACTAGCCTCACTTAGCCCTTGCTGGTTTCACACAAGGTAGCCTATATTGAAGATCATTTTTGGTCATTTGATTCACACCTTGGTTGGTGAAATTGCTTGCCTATACATAGCAAACAAATGGATGAAGCAAATCATCAATCAACACACTCAAGGTGTGGAGAGTTATAAAGAGAGGTTTTTTGGAGTGTACAATTTCTTAGCAGAAAAATACTGTGTATTTTTTAGTTGCGAGTGTACTTGTGAGATCCCTCTTTTGTAAACCATTTGAAATAATGAATCGATCTCGAGTCACCTGTGGGCATAGTCGATTTGCAGGTTAGGATAGAGACAACCTGTCTACGGCACTTCAGTTGCTTTCCCGGAGTCTTCAAGGAGATATACACATTGACGTTCCCATGTTTGATGTGGCGCTTCTCACCAGATGCTATGGTAGAATAGAATGGTTGGCGTCAATGGAGACAGTTTTTCAGGGTCGCTCGTGTGTTCTCTTGGCGGCTATCAAATTTCAAGGATTCCCTCGGGTTTGGTGGAATGATTTTTTGCTATCACCGGACAGCGGCAAGGTTGCTTCTTATCCAGACATGGCCAGAGTTGAAGGCCGCGCTACAGACTTCATTCATACCGACGACCTATCAGCGGGACCTTTTTGCCCGCGTCTAGTCCCTCCGTCAGGGTATATCTACGGTGATGGAGTACACGGAGTAGTTCCAGCTCCTTTGCACTCGGACTCGCCTCCCGAAAATTGAGGACCAGCGGATCAACCGCTATATTCTAGAACTTCAGCAATACATTCTGCACGATCTAGTCTTGAGGGAGATACCGACCTTTTTGAAGGCGATCGAGTATGCGACCAAGGTCGAGACCTACTACACATCATGAGCAGCTCTTCCGGCCTCGCAGGCCCCTCCGGCATCGACCTCCGCTCCTTCTTTTCCCTCGGTATCGGCTCCAGTCTCTACTACCACCACTACTGTTGTACCTCCCCCGGGTCCTCCTAAATTCAGATGCTACAATTGTGGCCATGTTGGCCACGAGCTTTCGACTGCTCTCTCCCGTGACATCGTGCCCTATTGGCAATGGAGTATCTACCTGACTATTTAGATGCATCCGAGAAGCTTCCCCAACATGCTCTGATTACTGTTTTGGAGGGCGACTCTGTGGGTCTCCCACTGTGAGCTCGCCTAGGTACCTATTTTTGATATTTTCACTCGAGTCCCCCATTCTTGAACGCTCGAGGACAAGCTTAGTTTTAAGAGGGGAAGAGTGATGGGAATGGGCTCCATTTTTGGGTTTTTTTATTTTTTTTTATTTTCTTCTAGTTGTATTTCTTTATTTTGCTTGGTATTTAGGGGATGAAGTAACAAAAGGCTCTTAAGGTTATTTTTGTAATTAGAAGAGTAGCTTAAAGCCTAAGTTACTTCCCCCCTTTAAATACCTCTTGTATTCCTCACTTAGGACACTCTCCATATGAAATATAAGAAATCTCTTGATTCTCTCTCAAATAGTTAGGGTTTGGTTAATTTTCTTGGCCATTGACATGTAGTTTACGTCATTGATGATATGTTAATTTCTTCTAAGAGCAAGGTGGAAATCGACAAACTGAAAATTCAGTAAAGTCGTGAATTTGAGATGAAGGATTTGGGCGAGGCAAGAAAAATACTCGGCATGGAGAGCAGCAGAGATCATTCTAAAGGAATTGTTTGTTTGTCACAAAAGCAGCATTTGAAGAAGGTATTACAACGTTTTGGTATGGATTCTAAAATCAAATCGGTAAGTACTCCATTAGCCCCACACTTCAAGTTAAGTGCAATGATGTCTCCACAAGCAGATGGAGAGCGTTCACAAATAGCGGATGTTCCCTACACTAGTGCAGTGGGAAATTTGATGTATATAATGGTAAAGTGCATTGGCAGGCTGTGAAATGGATCTTACGGTACATCCTTGGTACCGTGGATGTTGCCTAGAATTTTGAGCAAGATTTTCATATTGGACATCATGTGTTTGATTATGTCGATTCTGATTATGCTGGTGATTTATATAAGCATCGGTCCATTACTAGCTATGTGTTTACATTAGCTAAGGGATCGGTGAGTTGGAGGTCTACGCTACAGCTTATGGTTGCTTTGTCTACTATAGAGTCGGAGTACATGCCAGTGACAAAGGCTATCAAATAAGCCATTTGGCTTCATGGGTTGATTAAGGACTTAGGAATCATTCAGAAGAAAGTGGAGGTCTTTTGTGAAAGTCAAGAGTGCCATACACTTAGCAAAGAACTAGGTTCATCATTCAGGGATAAAACACATCGACATTCGTTTCCACTTTGTTCTAGAGATTTTGGATGAAGGTATTATAATTCCTTCAGAAGATTGGAACCTCAAACAATACTGCGGATATGTTGAAGAAAGTTGTGACTGGGATTAAGTTCGAGCATTGTTTGAACTTGATCAACATTATGTGAATATGAACATCTTCCGGTGTATAGTGCTTCTGGGCGCATTTGGAGGCAGCTTAGATTGTTCACCATTCATTTTTTGTGAAACTTTACAAGACTCGCTAAGGTGGAGATTGTTGGATTATGTGGCTCACCATCACCATTTAATGGTTTTACACTGGCCCACATAGTTATTGTTGGTTTCATACTAGCCTCACTTAGCCCTTGTTGGTATCACACATGATAGCCTACGTTGAAGATCGTTTTTGGTCATTTGATTCACAGCTTGGTTGATGAAATTGTTTGCCTATAAATAGCAAACAAATGGATGAAGCAAATCATCAATCAACCCACTTAAAGTGTAAAGAGTTTCCAAGAGAGATCATTTGGAGGGTACATTTTCTTAGTAGAAAAATACTTTGCATATTTAATTTGTGAGTCTACTTGTGAGATCCCTCTTTTGTAACCCATTTGAAATAGTGAATTGATCCCGAGTCGCATGTGGACGTAGCCAATTTGGTGAACTATATAAATGTTGTGTCTTGGTGCGTGTGTATGTTTTCTACTCCATAAATACTTGTGTGTATGCCATATTATTAATTGAAGTCACTATCACGGTCAATATTGTTTGTTAACATGCTTCCGCACAACAGTAATAGTTATTATTTAGCACAAGGGATGCCTGATTATTACCTACTAGAAGCTAGGCTTACTGGGGATTTGATATATCTTTAGGGTGTGATTGGGCAACCCAGGTTTTACTTTTTAAAATTGGAATGGGGTTTTGAATTCAGGTCCTTTGTTGTTTGCTTAGAAACTGAGTTTGAATGTTGTGGGATTGTTATTTGAAGAACTCTGATTCCATGAATTGAATTCCAAAGTAAAATAGATACTTACAAACACAAAGCAACACATACATATAAAAAACGCACAGTTTCACACACACGCGCACATATGCACATGCGCTCTCGCGCACGCACTGTATATCACACAGTTCCCACGGTACACACACCATTCACAGACTACATCACAGTTGCACACAGTAGACATACAATTTCACACGCGAACACACAAACAGAAACACACTCTATATCACGCATTTACATGTTGCGCGCACAATTTCACAGAGACAGAAACGCACTGTTTTACATGCGCACACAGTTTCTCACATAGTTTCTCACACACACTTCGCATACACGCATTTCCAAACACACCATTAATGCTGTTATTTTGGTTGGAAACTGTCACAAGCTTGAAGAACTTCAGCATAAGAGTATTCATGTGTCGTACTTATTTTTTCTCCTAATTCGTCAGGCTTGTATTACATAGAGTACACGCTGCAGAATCCTGGTGAAAGTCGAAGATATTTGTATTCGGTGCTGGGAATGGCAAACAATGGTTGGTACAACAGATTATATACCGTCACGGGACAGGTTGGTGTTAATAAAACAAATCTTTTATTGTCATATCTATATTTAGAGTGTTATTTCTGGTGTTTCTTATAGCAGTAAGCATTGGTACACAACATAAATGCCAACCTGATAATTTTATGTTTGTTACAGTTTGTTGAAGAGGAGGCAGAGAAATACCGTTCGAAAATTGAGAAGGTTAGCTTGAACCAAACAAATATAATACTTAGTTTGCAGGAGGAAAGTGTATACTCTCTCCGTCACAAATTAAGGGTCCACCTTTGAAAGTTTAAACTTTGTAAGCAGTGGTCGAGCCAAGGGACCAAAAAAACTTGTCTCCGATATTTCAACACAGTAAATTCAGAAACCTAAAACTAGGGCTGCAAAGGAACCAAGCTGTTCATGAACAGCTCGAGCTCAGCTCGTTTGTTAAGCACACGAATCGAGCTTGAACACGATTTTGAGCTCGTTTAAAAAAACTTGATTATTGAGCTTGGCTCGAGCTCGGCTCGCGTTCGGGTTTGAAGGCATAAACGAGCTCGATTAGGCCTCTTAAATTGAAGGCATAAACGGCTTGTGTTCGGCTCGTTCGTTTAGTAATTAAACCGAGCTCAAACATAATTTCAAGCTCGTTTAATAAACGAGCTTAGCTAAGCTCGGCTCGAATTCGGCTCAACTCGATTCGTTTGCAGCCCCACCTAAAACTAAGTTAACTACTACCTCCATCCCAAATTGATAGTTCATTTTTAAAAACAATTTTTTTATTATGTCCGAAAGAGGGAAGAGGACTTTTAATTTGGCACGTCCCAAAAAGAAAAGTAAGATGCTTAATTTGGGACGGAGGGAGTATAAGTTAACAATAATTACCCAATAAACATTAAAGCCAAGACAAATATATAATTAGTAGAACAAAAATCCAATTTGTGTTTTAGGTTAAACACACTTTCTGTGCAACTATATTCTTGTGTAATTACTAATTATTAAACAAAAAAAATGAAAAATAAAAGAATCGTCACCCAATTTCATGACATAAAATAACTCTAAATAACTATATTTTCTTTGTCATTACAGGCTATTGCATCCTTTAGGTTGGTATGATAAAAATGTTGCAAGTATTATTGTGAACTATGGCTTCAACTTATGATTCACAAGCTTGGAGGAGGGTGGCACATATTACATGGATCAATTTGAATCCAGTTGATCAAGTAAGTACATTTCAAATTAAGATGGTATTTTTAGTGCCTGAAAATTGAATATAGATGAAGTGATATCATTATATTATTGAACAAAGCAACCTTTTCTCTATCATTGAAGTGTCTTTTATCAAAAAAAATTAAGGGAACTTATTATGACTTTTTAGCTGTAATCGACTAACATATTGTATACACAAACCTAACATGTATACATTAACAAATTTCACGTATATATTACAGTGAAAATCATGTACACACTACCATACAGGGGGCGCATTGAAAACACGCTAGTAAATCAAATTTTCAAAAATATTAAACATGCTACATGATGTCATCGTATATACTTAAATAACTATGTAATTGAAACTTGAATGCACTTTATGCAATTAATGGGTGGTGCTAAAGGTAGGGCTGCAAACAAACCGATCCAAGCCGAGTTCGAGCCGAGCTTAGCTAAGCTCGTTTATTAAACGAGCTTGAAATTGTGTTCGAGCTCAGTTCATTTACTAAACAAACGAGCCGAACACTAGTCGAGTTCGAGCAACTTGGTTTTAAGAGGCCTAATTGAGCTCGTTTATGCCTTAAAACCCGAACACAAGCCGAGTTCGAGCCGAACCTAACAATCGCATTTTTTTAAACAAGCTCAAAATTGTGTACAAGCTCGATTCATTTGCTTAACAAACGAGCCGAGTTTGAACAGCTCGGTTCGTTTGCAGCCCTAGCTAAAGGTACTCCAAAAAATGCTCCATAACACCACAATATTATTTTTCAAACATGATGTACAATGCTTTTTTATGCAGCCTGTGGTGTTATGGAGGCCTTTAGCACCACCCACAATCAGCAAGAAAAAATTTCCCTTCTTTGCTTCTATCGCTCTCTCTCTCATTGAAGGTGTTGCATTTTATAGGTTGGTGCCATGACGCAAACCGAAAAGCGTAAACTGTCCCGAAGTATGATCGATAAGCAACTGCGAATTGTATAATGATGAGTTGATCAGTTCAAGTGATCAATCTTTTTGTTTTTCATTTCACATAATTTGCATACTATTAAACATTAACCATCTCATTCCTTTGGCAAAATAGGTTTACACGTTAACAATCCATATACTCATTGCGTCCCAAATTATGAGTCATGTTTTCCTTTGGGGGATTTTTTTTGAATTAAATCATGTTTTTAAATATATTATATAAAATAGTGTGAAATTCGAACATGACTCGAGGCACAGATCCTCAACATTGGGTGATGTTGATAATATTAATCTGAAGCGAGAACAAAGTCAGGAGACTACAAAATTGAAAAATAATTGTTTATAAAAAGTTTGAATTGTAAACGAGAACTCTTAATTTGGGACAGAGGGGATAAACATTTTTATTTATTCCCCCCCCCCCCCCCCCCCCCCCCTTTCCATTCCATTTATGAATTTTTAACTTGTTATTTAGGTTCAATAAGAGGCAATGAATACCATGTTCCACCCCTTACCACACCCCCACCCTCGCGGACACATACACAACAAATCAAAGAGTGACGAATAAAAATAAAATGGAGAAATTTCGAATACACCAACTTCTTTCACCGCACCTCTTAATAAACTTCAAACATTAATCAACAACATATATAACGACGAAAATACCCTTGCAATCACCCCACCTCTTTCTTAAACACTCAAAAGCCATGGTTGTATACTTATGATTATGTATTTATGTATGTGTGTATGCAAGTATGTAAGTGTAATAAATCTAGGATCCATCTATTCCTACTCCATCACTAACTTCCCCCACTCCACTTTTATGGTTAAAGACCAAAATACTCTATTTATTTACTCTTTTCATTCATTCAAATCTGCATTTATACTCGAAACTTATATCCACTTTCTTATCCCAACTAAAACAAACATTTCAATTATTTAATAACTAACTTTTATTTATATTAAAAATTGTTTTGATTGTAAAAAAAAAACTGTTTATTAAAAAAACTGCTTTTATAACTGTTTTAAAAAATAAAAAAACAAGTCCATTGTTTTTAAAAATTGTTTATAAAAGCTAAAACAATGTTCTATATAATATAAATGACAATTTTATTACAAAAATAAACTGTTTTAGCTGCTAAAATAGTCTTTTATATATAAAAAAATTATACTAGAGTGACCCAATTTTATCTATTTTTTTTAATAAAAAACTGTTTATAAAAAGTTTTTTGTTTACAAATTTTATTTTTGTTTAAAAATTATTTTTTTTACTATTTTAAAAATAATCTTTTTACAATTAAAAAAATGGTATGTGCCAGTGGTATGTATATGTGTTCCTACCACCTATACATACCGCTGGTGCGAATCAACATATAAGAAAAAATAGTCTGCGCCAGTGGTATATATAGTTGGTTAGACAGCCTAACGCGAACCCTTTTTTTTAAATAGTATAAATATTATTTTTAAAATAGTACATAAAAACGGTTTTTAACCAAAATAAAATTTGTAAACAAAAAAAATACTTTTTTAAGAAAATAGTTTTTAAAAAAATAAATTTTACGTTTTATAAACAGTGTTTTAATAAAAAAGTAGATAAGATTTTCTTTTTTAAAACATTTGAAATATTTTGTTTAAAAAGTTATAAAAAATTAAAAATATATATTTTTTAAAAGAATCTTATTAAGAACACTTTTTTTTTAATTAAAAACAATTTTTTTATTAAAAATATAATTTTTTTATTAAAAATATAATTTTTTTATTTTTATCAAATGTATTTGTTTTAGTTGTAGGTAAAAAAATTGGACATTTAGATTATATAAGCTTAAAGGCATAGATGTCATTTGCTATCCCTAAATCTATATTTTTCGTGTTTGGTCTTAAGTATTTAATCCTATTTATAAAGATTTATTTGTCACCAGTCACATGTTTTTATTTTTTTAGTTGTTGGTCACATATGGAACAAGTGTCATTGTCCTAAAAAAGAAGGATGGGTGGTTACAGGGAAGTTATAGGCGATTTTAGGTGATTATGCGACTTTTTACAATTCTAAAATGTATGAAAGTGGACCCTAAATACATCTTTGTAGATGAGACTAATGTCAAAAAACCTAATTTAATTTATGCTCTTGTCCATTGAAATTAACATCATATACAAAGTCAACACATTTTTCAATCCCATGAAAGAGTTTATAGGCATTAATAATACATTTGAATGATATGGCTATGATTTCATTTTTATCCTACTACTATGCTCCATAGATTTTACACCAACAATTCTTTTTTAAAACCGATGTTCTCCTTACACTCTATCTACCCGTTCCATTGGCATATCACTAGTGCAAAAACATGAACTCTATTATGTTTGAAACTTTTTTATACACCCCAATGGGGTGGCTTAAAATAATTTGAGCCCATTTTAGTGTGACTTTAATAAAAGTGAGGGTTATTAAAAGAAACTGCAAGTTTAAATAAAAACACCATTTCTATTTCATCAATGGTTGTCAAACTCAAAGAAGTGCTTGTGCGAAGTTTGGTGCTTATCCCATTTATATATTAGTCCCATTTAAAAGAGTTTTCATTATTAAGTATAAACTATTATTTAAGTCCTATTAGCCTAAATTAAATGCCCCTAACATTTTAAAAAACACGAAATCCTAAATTACCTGATGTTGTTGCAACTGCTACCACCACCACTTCCTCGTCACCACCACCACCTGATGTCGTTGCCGCCACCATTACCTGTATCTGTCACTACAACCACCACCAGATCGACAGCCGTCGTTGTACAACCACCACAACCTGCCCACCACCGCTCTCACTATCTCCATCACAGTTATATTTACTAAATTGCTTAAGAAGAAGAAGAAAACTTAATGTAAATATTTACTTCAAGCGTAAACATTTACTTTCACAAGAAAAAAAAATGAATAAAAAAGAAAAGGCAAGGGAAACAAAACTTATATGTATTTATATTTATACAAAATAATTATTTATACTTGCAACAAACTTTTTTAATAAGAAAAATAAGGGGAAGGGGAACAACTGGAGAACAAATAATATCATAATAAATGTTTATTTATTGTGAGAGTATTTATTAATATCGCTACAAAAACTCACAGTAAAATATTACTTTTGAGTGTAAATATTTATTATCACAAAATACTATCGCTTACAACATGCATGTTCTCATTCATCTTGTCATTATTATTAATTGCTCTATGTTCCTCTTCTTAGTAAATAACTATTTTAGAGTGTAAATATTCACTCTTTGAGAGTTGAGTACTCAGAGTGCTTTTATGTACACAACATACCAATAGACCATTTGTTTCTCTCTCTTAGTAGCACACACATATACATATACACATACAACACACATACACATACACACTCAAACACATATATACATATACACACCACCGCACACATATATACATATTCTCACACACACACATATATATATATACACACACTCGAACACAGATACACATATACACAACACCACCGCACACATAAATGCACAAAATTGCACACGCATATATATACACTCACGCACACACATATACAACAAATCGGAGTTCGAAATCAAGATCAGAGTGAGAGATTGAGTCGGATGTGGAAAAAATGAAATAAAGTGTGGTGGTGTTAGAAATGGACAAGAGATGGAAATTAGGGTTTATAATGTGTACAATAGACATTTTAGTTTAAGATATTTTAAAAATAAGATTGATATAGTTTTAAAGAAGTCAATAAGACTTAAATGAGGTTTGACCATGGAAATAGGATTAAAATCAAATTAATCCTTGTTTTAATTGTAGGAGGGGAATTTTTTTTTTTTTTGTTCTTTTTAAACTAAAAAATTGTATTACATTATTGTGTGTATCGCCTTACTGGAAGAATTTTAACCTATTTATTGGTGTGGGTGTTTAAAAAGTTTGCGCGGGGGGGGGATGGGATGGCGGTTTAAAAAAAAATTACCCTAGGATAAATTATCCCATTCTCACTGGATAAAATAATCTCACCCATGGATAAGTCGAGATGATTTATCTAAGTTGAGTTGAGTCTCGTTCACCACCTTAAATGAAATAGGATAAAATTACTTTACTTCGCGCATCAAACGACTCATTATTTGAGTTGAGTCTCATTCACCACCATAAATGAAATAGGATAAAATTACCTTATTTCACGCATCAAACGAAACATGATTTGCAATGCATAGCCTTACCTAATATCGGGGGTGTTCAGAATATAAATCAAGCTAGTGGTGATAAAAATTGAATATTTAGCGTGCATTTCTTTTGGACTGTACTCGGGGATTATAATTGTAAGAGAGTACTTTAGATAAGATGGAGGCGTAACCCCTTTGAAGTATAGTAATGATAAGTTAATTAGCCAAAACTTTGGATTAATAATAAGACATGCAAACACAAACCTAATGAAGATAAAATTCAATTTAAACTCACAAATCTCTCGTATATAACTCAGAAGATAGTAATGAACATAGAAGTAACTTAACTAGAAGGAGATTAAAAATGAAATGAAATCAATCAAACCTTCAGTGGCACCTGAACATTTTCATCTCTCAACACTGTTTTATTATGATTTTATATATGATAAATCACACCAGTAAATTGCAAGTCTTTTTGAGGTGAGGTTAAAAATTGAGCAAATGCCTTCAAAATGTCCTAAACCCTCATTTATCAGAACACACACAAACACACACACACACATATATATATATACATACATATATATATATATATATATATATATATATATATATATATATATATATATATATATACATGCTCTTGCGCGGACCAATCCGCATTTTAAGAATGCGAACCGAACATGTGTCAAGTAACGATGCACGTAGAAATTATCGCCTAAATTATAGACACTCTCTCTTTGTTGCGCTCACCGTCAGGTGACACATGTCCGATCCGCATTCTTAAAATGCGAACTAATCCGCATTTTAAAGAGTATGAACCGGACATGTGTCACCTGGCAGTAAACCCAAAAGAGAGAGAGTATGCCTATAATTTAGGTGATAATTTCTAGGCGCACCGTTACTTGACACATATTCAATATGCATTCTTAAAATACAGACTACTCCGCACAAGAACATTATTATACATATATATATATATATATATATATATATAATGATTTTCCACTTCATAATGGGACTTGGCTAAACTTTTAGGGTGTGTTTGATATAAAATGATGAAAAATACAATTGCTTCCAAATCAAATTTCCATAGTAAATCTTGCCAAGCTAGAATATTTTATTGTGTTGTTTAATTGGAATTGGGTAAAAATATAGAATCTTCCACATTTGGAATCACAAATGTTGCCTATCAAATATAGAACTAATAAATAAGTGCTATAATAGACAATAAAACAAAGTAAATAAGATAGGGAAAATAAATAAATGCGTACACAGAAATTTGCAAGTTCTTCAGAAGTAAAAGACCAGGAACCTCTTTCTTTCCTTGAGCAGGCTCTCAAGTTGATCCAAATTACAGAATTGAGATTCCAATGTAAAAAATATAAATATAAATGACACTGCAACTACTGTAATAAACAGAACTTACAGATAACACTTGAATACAATGCAGGACTGACAACAGAAACACCAAAGATTATCTACACCCAAAATGCTGGGACTGGGACTATAAAAGAATCATATTTTGATTCTAATATAAATATATCTCACTTTTTAGGGAAGTGAATGAAAGTTTTGATCAAATTTGATGGAAATGATTTCTTCAATATTGTGATCATTCCACTGAATTTCATATGCGCACCTTCAGCTGTTGAAACTTTTGATCATCGTGGTCAAAATCATGTAAATGGTGAGAGAAACCTTTTCACAAAATTTCATCAAAGAATTCATCTATTTATCCGCAAAAGGTGGATGAATATTTTTGTTTAAAAATGTTGAATGAGGTATGTTGGAGCCTAACTTGAATATGTGTATATATATATATATATATATATATATATATATATATATATAATTTTTTCCTACATAGGAACCAGAAACCCATTCTGGCATATCCATCAATCCGCGACTCTACCAATCATCCAGGCAGAATGTCTCGGGTTACAAAACACAAAATATCATAGGAAGAGCAATTCGCATATTCCATGCTGCTTTCTCCGCCATCAGGAGCTACTCGGACATGACTTCTCTGGTGAGAATGACTAGGAATGACCTGCATAATAAAAATATCATTACTAATTGAAATTAAACAAAAAGTTCTATGAGCTTATTAGTAAGCATGAAAAGTAAATGGAATGCCATCTTTTCTTTTAGAGTAAATTATTTTCTTTTTCATCATTTTCTGATGTTTGGTACAACAATGAAAATATAATTGCTTTCAGGTCAATGAAAATTATCCACCATTCTCATGAAAATGTCCTCCATTACTCCATCTTCTCCCCCACAACAACACCCCTCTTTTTTTGGGGGGGTGGGGTAGGGGTGTATTTGTACTAGGTATCCAGTTGTTTCCTCATAATACACTTTGGGTCCAAGGTTTCTATTCTTTGCACTTTTGAGGTCCGTTTTTACTTTTTGCGACACTTTGGTGCAGAAAAAAAAAGGTTGCAAAAAATCCTACACAGTGTCACAAAAAGTGAAAAGTGGACCTTGAAGCACAAATAGTGAAAACTTTCTCGAAGGCTTTCAAAGACTACTTAATTTTCCTGCATCCAGATCTTGACTGTAAATCATTCGTCTCATCAGCTGTAATTTTTCAGATTGACATGACAATCGACAGTGCAATTAATGTTCGGAATAGTTAAATTGAACATTTAGCAGTGTTCTAAAAGGCCCGCCTAGGCTCCGCCTAGGCCCGCCTAGGCTTGAGGCTTGGGAGAAACGCATCGCCCACGCCTTATTACGCCTTATTCTTGGTAAAAGGCTTAAGGCACACTTTTTTTTAAAAAAACGAAGGATTACTTAACAAATATTGGTTATGGAGCATGAATATGAGAAAGATGGCTACCAAACATATGAATATATTTTCAAAATTCAAGGTATGTATTATTTTATTATATTACTAACCTTAGAATAATTAAAATAATAAAAAAAGGAAAAACGCCTTTTTACGCCTAGGCTCCGCCTAGGCGCGCCTAGGCTCCTAAGGCTTGAGGCTTGACCTCTACGCCTCGACCACGCCTCGCGCCTTTTAGAACCTTGACATTTAGAGTCAAAAATAGATACGGGGGCATGCAAAAATGAAGTTAAATTTGTTGGCCCTCGCATGTCAATTGTTGGTTGAAGCATTGATGACTTGGAAAGTGTAGGGGCATAGAAGACTTTGCAAATGTGGAAGCATCTAAGTCGTTAGATGACATGTCAGCACTAAAATCATTGTACTGCAAGGGTTTCCATAATTTCACAAATTATACGCCCATTGTACCCTCCACCTCATTTATCCAACACCGCCATTTTATTTCTACAAGGGATCAGATTCGTGGTTATAGATTCTAATGATTGATGGCATCTTAGGAAATTTAGGGTTGTGCCACCTACTTGTCTATGAAAAAATTGCAAATAAAGGATTTAAGGAATTGGAAATTTTCAGGATTGCTTAGATGATTTCAAAGTCCAGTAACAGGTTAATGGGGCAAGAGGTGATTAGGTACTAATGTATAGAGTTTTAGGGACAGAGCAAGTGCATTTCACAATTTGTAAGATGTTCGATGTTAAATCGTTAAGAGCAAGTTACATATATGCCCCCTAAACTATTACTCGATATCGATCTACCCCCTAAGCTGTTATACTTTTGACTCAACTTTTAAGGTATACATCCATTCTAAAATACCCATTCCAAATTGTTTGTGTACACATGGGTACACCACAAATTTTCCAACACGTTTTCAAATGGGCAACCGACGGAATGGGTATTTTAAAACATTGCATACTTTAGGGGGTGAATTGAAACATAAAATAGATAAGGAGATAAGTCGATAATCTCGAGATCTGGTAATAGATTAGGGGACATATGTAATGGAAGGAATAGTTGAGCCTTCAGTTTGTTAAAGTAGAGTGTCGGGGTTTAAAGGGACTGGTTTAAAGGTTTATATGATCACATGATCAAAAATTATACAAAGGATGGAAGGAGAATTATTGATTCCGCTTCAAGTTCTTTAAGAATCAACCCAAGGTAATGTTGAATTACACATTATACAAAGCTTCACACATTCTTAACTTTCTAATTTTAGTCTAAACTACTAAATCAAATATCGCATAGATATTTATATATTTTTGGATTCTACGCAGGTTATTTTAGAACGAAAAAAACAAACATAAAACAACCCAACTACAACATATGAACCATGGACCACAAGTACAGCACACGTCCTACATGAAAAGACCAAAATACGCTCAACTCAAAATTATAATAAAACAATGAAAGAAACATATCCTGATCCTAGAAATAACACAAGACTCGGACCAGAAACTTAACATTCAATCCATAGTAAGCTACTTGTGACAATCCTGATATGCACTTCTGGTAAACATTTTCTTTATCACGCTCGCTAGTTGTGTTATTAATGGTAATTTTAGTTTTACGATTTATTTATAACATTTTTAAGGTCTGATAGCTTCAGCAAGTATTTTTTCCCGATTAGAGTGTAGATAATCTTAAGTAATATGATACACAACTCTTAAGTAATATGATACACAACGCATATTTGGTACTGACAATTGAGTTAATTTACTGTGAAGTTTGTGTGTGCGCGCACTACAGTCATCATGACTACCATAACCTGTTATAGACCGCGCTCCAGGATCACACAAGCTGAAATATGGCGTGTTCGTGTTCTGGATCTCCAAAAGTGGTGTCCCTAATTTTAATAGTAACTATTTACATCTCTTATTAGTAATAATGCAATTTTTTATTTCAAAAACAATAAATTGGAAAAAAGGACATTCGAGCAACATAAGAAAATAAAAGTACTAAGTGTTCTCTGTTTAATATCTCACATAAATATTATGAACAACATAATTTCTTAGCCAGCGAACTAAGCTTACCCACACCTCGGGGTGGCATTTTTGGGTCACGTGGATTTTTATTTTAGTATAAGTTTTGGGTACTCTTAAATCTATGCAAGCTAATCGGGTCATTTCGGGTTATTACCGTAAACGGGTTATCGGGTAAAAAATTGTCAACTACTCACGTTTCAAGTCGCAATTAAGAGTCAACTTTGACAATTAATGTACTAAATTTCACGATACTCAAATAAGCACCATGTTTTGTGGCCATCGATTACGTCGATGTCAATGTTTTCATAAAAAGATTGCCTGTTAAACAAGAACCCTTGATTTCAGATGTAGGATGTATACAGTTATTCTATAATATATCCACGAATGATTAAAGCGCCTGCAATGCTTCGTTTGGTATACCCCTCAAACCCAACAACTATGAACAGTGGGCCCCACGTTACAGTTCTCCACATCGAGTACCATAAATGTATAATTTCGCTTGTCAGTTGTTACTACAGCTCATTGAACTCTATATTGAATTTGTAATGGGCTTGAAATGAGACGAGTACCTCTAGAATACGAAATGAATAATTTGCAAGGCTAGATCCGAAGCCCGCCACTCAAGTAGCAGTACTGCTGCTCTTAGTCCTGCTGAAATCTAAGGGAACCTGCAAACAACATTTCAAACAAAACCCAGAACAAATGACTTTCTATAATATTTTGGTACTACGAGGGATCATCTACATCAAAAACTCGAACATTTTTAGCAGGTGAGATGATGATCCAAAGTTTCAAACAGCCAAAATGCACATATATATCAATTTGGATTTCACCCTAAAAATGGTTGAATTAATTAATGAAATTTGGTGGACAAGATCTCCATGATGAGGAGATGTCTTCACCAAATTTCATCAAAAATTAATTCATTTGCCCCTTAAAAATTGGATCTTTGAATTTCTGTTAGATGAGGTATGTTTATGAGCCTGACCCCTAGAATAGCATAAAATATATAGAGCCTTAAATCCCATGTCACTTCCACTCACCTTGATCAACCCCTCACCCCGCATTTTGGTCAGAACCGCTACCTTGAATGAACTGAGGAGAATGAGCAGAATGTATAAACCTTGGTTGTGCTGGGACAGGAACTGCCATACCTGGTAATGACAGAACCTAGCCACATCAGATCTTCCTATTCGATATTTTACCCAAACCACAATATAGCATTTGAAGGAGATTCTTTTCGTTACTTATTATATTCATACTATATTATGTCTCTATATGCAGGGACGGATACAGGAATTAAGGTGAGGAGGGGCGGAATTGACCACCTAATGCTGGGGATTGCAACTTATTTTTTGAGGGGGTGGGGACGGTGGGGGGGACTTTTGTGAAATAATGAACAAAATAATTCAATCTGTATACAATCAAATAATTATTCATATATTCTAAAAAACAGAGTCAATAATGACCCGTCAAATTAGGATACAAACAGAAAATTAACCAACTAGGAAATTTAAAGGATAGGGCACAAAAACAAAATAGGTAGGGCAAACAGAAATTAGAGTTAGAGATTACTGCACAACAAAAAATGATGGCTAGAAATCAGTGGTAAGAGTATACTGTGGAGAGAATCATAGAAACAAAAAGGAGGCGAGAGCGTTTCAAGTTTTATTCATTTTTTTTAACATTACCTATATAAGTATATATATTACCAATCCATATTTTTTTCTACTTTATTCAAATATTAAAAAAATCAGTGTAAATAATGTACAATCAAATTAAGTAGGGCAAACAAAAATTAGACTTAGAAATTAGGGCACTACAGAAAGTGATGATGACTTAAAATCAGGGGTAGAGATTATACTGTCAAGAGAATTACAGAAATAAAAGGGGCCACGAGTGTTTAAAATTTATTACATTAGCACCTCTATATTTTCAACCAATGTGTGTATATAAGTTCAGTTGTTAGTATTTTATGATACGCGATACGTATCCTGATACAATACACGATACACAAGTAAAACAATACAAATCATACCTCCGTATCGCAAATGTCATGTATCCCGTATAATTTTGTATCCCGATACGATACGCGAATCTTACAATACACGATACACATAACGATTCAGAATTTTTTTAGCTAAATTTTCAGCCAAAAAAACTCTAATTTCTAACTCTTTTGGGCTTTCAATTGTATGATTCTTCTCTCTGCCGTTTGAAAGGACCGAAAAATCAAAATAACAAAACCCTAAAATAATTCTAAGCCTTTTCTCAATTCCTTCTCTTGTGAAATCCACAACTTCCTTTCTCGTGTGAAACCTCCCACAGACCTTTTTTTTTTTTCCTTTTGCGTATCTCATTACGTTGCTTTCGTTTTATTATTTTGCCTCTATTTAACTTATATATGAAGTTTTACATGTCAATAGACTGTTTTGCTAACTTAGTCTTATTTTGTTATAGAATAGTGAAGTTGCCTAGGCCAACACACGTTAGTATTATACTCACACTTGAACAATGTTATGCATATTAAACGATGATTTTTAATTTATCAAATTCCCACATTGTTAATCTTATTTTTTTTAAATTCAAAATTTATTGGACTCTTTAAATAGCGTGTCCGTTGTGTATCGCCCCATATCGCGACCGAGTTGGAAAATCGGGCGTCTGAGTCGTAAACCGCGACCCAGATTTTGAACCATAAATTTAAAAGTCTAATTTGTTTAATTCGTTTTTGAATTTCTTATCCCTTTCATGTTGCGACATTACCACAAAAGGCAAGCTTCTTACTATCACACAACATAATTATGGCATAAAATTGGTATAAATTATAATATGTTGGATAACTGATTGTATAGTGTTTTCTATAGATTTATTTAGTTTTTACAATTTTTTTAATTTTTGTACCGTATCTTACGATACATATCCCGATACGATTCATAATACGCGATATATAGGGTTTTTGATATGTGATACGTCTTCCAATTTGACAACTATGTATACAGGCACATGCTTGCATATGACGATCCATTACGTATATATTGCAAAGGAAAAAAAACAATTTTCAAGGAGAATTTTACCTGTAGGATATGGTCCTTGGACTGTAGGAACGGATGAATTTGTTACTGCGTTGACACTGGGCCCACCAAATTGCACCATCTGATGACCAGGCAATGCATAACCCTGCAACGCCGTATAACCATGACCACTGGGGACATTATGAGCAAATTGGTTGTAAGGATACATAGCAGCATTCACTGTTCCAGGCACACCGTATATTTGAAGGTACTGCTGACCCGCATAAGGGTTGTATACACCCTGTCAGAAAAATGACAATAAAGATACATTAGAAGCAAGTTAGTACTGTAAGAATAATGTTTTACTAATACACTCGGTTTTTTCACAAACTTCAGATATTTTTGAAATTGAATCCAATTTTTTCTGATTTTGAAATGACATTTTCAGTTGCCGAATTCCGAGTTTTGCCCAGTGAAAAAACAGATCGGAATTTTTGAAAAGAATTCCAATTTCAGATTTTACCGGTTTATTCGATCCAAATTTCCCTTATTGGCATTTTTTTTTTGCCAAAATAGTTTTTTTTTTTTTTTGAAACCCCATTTTCCGATCAGATCCAGCCAAAAGACATCCATATGTACTGGATGGGGAAAAAATGTTCCAACTTTAATTGCAGGCTTCGCAGCTGCAATTTTGGAGCGCTACTGACCTGTGGGTAGGCATACTCTGGACCGTATGTTGCATACCTGCACGGATACAAAATCATCGCATATTTTAGAAAGTAGCATGTAACTATTAATACCCCTTAAGATATATTATATTGACGCGTAACATCAAGTGTGTCCATGAGTCATCAGTGCTAGGACAGCTTTCCCTAGTAAAACTACAGGCTACGGTGCTCATAGTCAACTGACGAGCTAAATCATACACATAATGTTCACAAAGATAAATATAAGAGGTTATGAACTAAGCAACCCAATCAAGACTTTCTTTCCTCCTAGTCTCAATTACTGGGTTTCTGTGCAACAATGAACTGTATCAACAATAACATGTGCATGAAAGATAATAGACAACCAGATGGATTGTATTTAGTTTGGGTATTATTTTTTACTTAAGTAACGCATTAATGGTCAAAAGACTCAGCTTACTACTTTCTATCCAATGTCCACTTCGTAGAGAACAGGACCCTGTCAAGCTGCCGAGGTTCCGTTGGACATCTGATCTGTTGCAAGTTGCAATGGCTGCTATTGACCCCTTTGATGTTGATAAGGACTACCAACATAGGGTTCAAGAGTGGCTCCAACAACCACTCACTCCTCATCTGATTCAATTTAAACAGTTCACCGGTGAGGAGGATTTTCCTCCCAACATACGTGCTGTACAGGGACGCACGGCAACCAATTCCAATAGTGGTGGATTTGTCTACATTTGAGTCGTGAAGCCCGAAAGTAAATTCAATTGTTCCCCATTGAGATGTGACATTGTTTCTTTTCTTTGGAGAGGGGTCACTAAATGAATGAGGTGCCCCTTGAGGCGCAATAAGGAGCCCGATTCCCCTCTTGTATGAAAACGGCAACAGCATTGCCCCATTCCCTATTCCCCCCCATTGTGGGTGTGAACGGCCTCCGATTGATGACGACGATAAGGAAGATCCATTGGTACATCCCTTGGGGATGACCACTTGTCATACGTGCTCTGCTTCCTTGCCGAGAGCCTCCATGATGACATTCGCGACAACAAACCACTGTTTGATGACCCCCTCGACCCCGATGATTTCATCAATTGGCTTTACTCGATAAATAAGGTTTTCGAGTATAAGCACGTCTCGTGTCTCCGGTCACAAGTATGTTCAGCCTGCTACCACAAAGCTTCAGGTTTCACAAGGTTTAGTTGAGAGACAGTTAAAAGACGTGTGCTATGACAGTAGCCCTCGATTATCTCATGGCCACAGATGAAGACATATGCGAGCGTCTCCTACTTACAAGTGCAATCTCTTCGCTCATGACAGCAACACCCACTAGATTTAGCAGCTAAGGAGATGGCTATAATCCTTTGGTGATTCTAATCAGAATAATTTAAATTTATTCCCAGTCCCCTTCTTATATTCCTCTTCTTACAAGCCTGTCGCCAACAAGTGATTTTCACTTACAAAAGCGAAAACTAAAGCGCTTTGTATTTTGGTTTGTGTGTTTGGTGAAAAGAGTGATATAAAGAACCTCCAAAAAAGATGGAATGATAATTGTGATTAATATACAAAACAACACATAATGTTTAGAGATTTGTCACATGAGAGTATGAACTATGAGGAAGTGAGTGGGTTTAATGGGGGTTATGTGACTGCACATCGTGCAAGGTGGACTAAGTTGTGAGAGTGCATGACTAAGATAACCAGGGTCCGATATTTATTTTTAGTTTTATATAAAATGGGAACTGCAAACTAAGCAAATTTAGAGAGTTCAAAAGGTGAACATAGTTGGTGCAGGGTGGAATATTTTACTTCAATTTTTATTCAATTATAGTTTATTTATTAGTTGAAACAAAACTACGAGTGAATTGAGCACAAAAAAGTTTAGGGCCTATTTGGTTATGAGTTATAATACTGTGGCAAGAATTTGCGTTTGACATACCTATTTTTAAATACTAAATTATAATATTTTTTGTGTTATAATCCTGTTTTCAGAAAACAACAAAAGGTTTTCGATTCAGAATCGTTCATTCCCTATATTTATATGCATTTATACCTTAATATATCATACACATATAAAGGGCAAACCCAGTGCACGAGGCTCCCGCCGCTGCGGGTTACTGGGGTTAGATGTATGCAGCCTTACCCCTACATGTGCTGAGAGGCTGTTTTCGTGACTGGAACCTTTGTACTCCATGTACACATAATTATGTATATGTATGTATTATTAAATTATATAGTATACTAAGATCTATATGTCAAATAATATTATCAATATATACATCATACTTATATATAGTTTTACACGTGTGTAATAATATAAAATATATATATAGTACATATGTATTAAATAATATTATCAATTCATATATGTATATAATTTTATTGTGGATTATATATATATATATATATATATATATATATATATATATATATATATGTATGTATGTATGTATGTACGTACGTTTATGTGTGTGTGTGTGTGTGTGTGTATACACATGTTTACCAATTTTATGGGTGTTAATTTTTAATTTTTGAGAAAACTGAACTAAAAAACTTAGTTTAAATACAATTTTTAAATCGAGTTTTTGAATACATAACCAAACGGGCCCTTCATTTCTGTCACTACAACTTACCATCTTTTGTCCCACCCCGCAAACTGAGAAAATTTAGAAGGTTTAATCAATGAAAAGTCTTGAACATCAAAACGGGTCATTTATTAGAAGTTTGTCTTTTCTCTTTGTATTGCTATTAGAGGATGGTAGTGTAACTGAAGGGGGAGGCAAAGGGGTTGGAAGAGCTTGAATGCAAGAATAGTGATCATTAATTTATTTTACTATAATATTTTGATTTAAGTTTTGGACTTGATTATATAATTACTATAAGCTTGGAATTTTTAATTCCATTCTTTATTGAGACTGATCGTGTAAAATCTCTAGATGCTAGCCTTCTGGTTACAACTTACAGTTCGAGTAAAAGATTTATTTTATCGATTTTGTAAGTAGGATTATTTTCATTTTGCTCCATAACCATTATCAGATGTAAAAGAAGTTGATTTAGGTGGTAATCTTGATTGTTGAATAGCAAATAGACCTCTCTGGGTTAATTATAAACTAGCGGGGATTGGAGAGGCCAGGATGAGATTGGCGGGATAAGAGAGGTGAGGGTGAGATTGGGTTGTTTTTCAATTAGATATAATTTGAGAAAAAAAGATAGAAGGGTTAAGTACTTAGGATGGAACACGCAAGATGTTGGAAACAAATTGGGATGAAGGTTTGGGTTGAAGAACAAATAGCGAAATAATAATAGAAAATTATTAAGATAGACATATATATATATATATATATATATATATATATATATATATATAGGAGAAGGCTCAGCTACATCATGCTCTATACATCATCCATGCATCACGCTTAATTATAAGCCCTAAAAAACTTTTTTTTTTAAATTTAATATTTTTCCCTTGAAATTAACCTTCTAATCAACCCATATGCAAAAAATTACGTCAAAATACATTTTGTACCTATTTTTAAAAAATCCAAAAAAAACTGCTAAAAATACCTTATTTATAAGGGTCTGCGCCAGCAGTTTTTTGTGGATTTTTTAAAAATAGCTACAAAATGTATTTTGACCTAATTTTTTGTATATGGGTTGATTGGAAGGTTAATTTCAAGGGACAAATATAAAATTTGAAAAAAAAAGTTTTCTAGGCCCTAGAATTAAGTGTGATGTACGGTGTGATGTATAGTGCATGATGTAGGTGAGCCTTCCTCTCTCTCTCTCTCTCTCTCTCTCTCTCTCTCTCTATATATATATATATATATATATATATATATATATATATTGAAATTGATCATTATTTTTATACTATTTATATTTCTTTAAAATTAAATATTTTAATCACACACACGTGTGCAACGGTAACTAGTCAATACGTATAAAACAACACATGGAAAGAATAGAAAGAGTGGGAAAAATGAAAGGCTTAATGGTTGACCGAGATGGTAGTAGAAATAAAGAACTCCACTTAATGTTCAACTTTTCCTTCTCCTCTGAGTGTTACTCGTCAAGGCAATGTCATCCTAGTACACAAAAGACAATATGATGCTTTCTTTAACAGGGATAAATCAAAAAACAAAAAAGCTAGGATATGCCATGGCTGGGATGTAACAATATGATGCTTCTATATGTATAAAAAATTACTAATGTAATAACTTTATATGTTCAAACTTTGTTTCCTTAAATATTATGTTAACTTCTTATTTTTTTACACTGCCGGCCCCAAGCCCGGATAAAGGACGAGGGTTGCGTTAAGTAGCTGACAGCCAGCGTAAAACTTTGACAGATCCTTATGAATATGAATATGAATATGAACATGTTCGACGACAAGAA
This sequence comes from Sambucus nigra, assembly GCA_949130495.1. Classification (NCBI taxonomy): domain Eukaryota; kingdom Viridiplantae; phylum Streptophyta; class Magnoliopsida; order Dipsacales; family Adoxaceae; genus Sambucus; species Sambucus nigra. Next base: position 37,707,636 of record OX422211.1, read on the forward strand.
GTCAATGGCGAGGGTTGTAAAGTGACAATGCCACTGAGAGACACAAGTCGTTTCAATTCTGACTTCCTATTGTATTCTATGAAGAGGACAAATGACTAATTTTTTATTTACTTTATAAAAAATATTTTTCATTAGAAAAAACTGTTTAAATGGAATGGAAAAATAGGATTCAGGTAGCCAACCTCAAATAATTGGGAAAAAGGCTTTGTTGAGTTGATAAAAAATTGTTTAAAACTACAAAAAATGGTCTCATTCTAAAATTGCAAAAGTGTCCCACTGTATCCCCCAAGTACCCAATTTGTCCTAGGCGCATCAGGAAAGGAAAGAGTAAAATAATATGATGTATTCATAATGAGGGTATCGGTGTATCCAATACCAGTATGATAACCCCTAACAAGAGTATCCGTGCTTCGTAGATTTACAGTATGTGTCAGCCACAGATAACACGCAAAAACGGCCAGCAGTTATGGAACCTTAGACACTTGGAAGCTTCAAAATTTTAACATACCAAAACAACACATTTAATGTCAAGACTCACTCGTCAAGAATTTGAATTAAAATTTAACAAAAAGATAGGGTTCTGGAGAAGGTAATCTATTCTGGTACAATCAGTCGTGTGTAACAGAGAACAACTCACCCATATGGAGGATACATGAATCCTTGTTGATAGTTGTACGAAACTGGTTGCTGGTATCCAAAACCTCCAATGTAGGCCCCACGGATGGCAGGTACACCCCCAGAGTAGGGAGTCGACGATCTAATACCTCCTAAAACAAGAAGTGCAGAAACCAAGACATAAATGTTTCGCAAATAGACCAAGTCTAACAAGTAAAGTTTTGATAAGCCTTAATGGCCAAAAAGTATAATAAATTTTACATGTTTTTTCAATTTCGTCACTAAACGTCTTTTTTGCCACAAAAACCACTAGATTTTTGAACTTTTCATTTTGGTCCAAACGCATCACTAAAAGTTCAATACTAAGTGTCACTAAGAGCATACAGCGACTAAAATAAAAAGTTCTAAAAAATTTAGTGGCTTGTCTAGCAAATAAAAGTGTAGTGACTAAATGAAGCCTTTTGTTCATTTAAGATTAGTTATGATTAGTGAGCTCATGGCTTAGGTCACTAAAATCACGGCATCACCCATGACATCATAGGTTAGCTATATTTGTTTTTGTAGTTGTGAATAATTTCCGTTGTGTTCACATCAAACTTCTTACCACCTCACAAAAGAAATTTTCTCCATGCAAATGTCCAAATGCAATTGGACATTCATTTGGGAGTTGAACCTTAAGCAAAACTGGAAAAAAAATCCACGACAAATTTGGGCAATCAATCGCACCAAAAGTTGGAGAATGTGGAATCTTGCAAAATTTGCCACTCAAACACACCATAACAACTAAATGGTCAAGTTCTTACGATGCACAAAACGCTGAACACAATAGACAATTCACCAGCTAGAAGAGATGGAATGAGACAAATAAAGGAGTCTATTTTAATGCTTTAACGAGTGAAAATTCTCAAAGCCTTTATCATAGGAAGATAAAAGAGTAGCAAAATCTTATTTATACATATCGTAACCAGGTGAGTTATGTTACCAAAAGGCATAGCAGGCCGAGGTCGTCCCAATGAAGCCAAATTACAGTTTGCCCGCCTACCATCAATGACTGGAGTTGGATCAGCACACGCATTCCTAGCGGATTCAGGGTCCCGGAAAGTCACCTAATCCCTCCATACAATTACCAAAAGAAACCAAGTCAGTCAACTATCAACCCATTATAAGTTTTTTTTTTTTTTTTTTTAAAAAGGTCCAAATGATCCACCAGCCATCAATTTGTTCAAGAAAAAAAAATCCCCCACATACAGTCTTTTGAAATGACCCTGTAATAATCGTGAAATTTAAATAGTAGTGATTGAGGGAGCTTCTAAGTCAGCTCACTTTAATGGAATAATGTGGCAGTGAATGAGGGTGAGCAAACTGATCTTTTATACGGTATGATAGCAGCCGTTTGATCAATTGATCAGAATTTGACTAATTTTTAGTTCAAACCAAGATCACTTCTTCTTTGATACAAGTGATAATTATGAGATCCAGTAGTTGTGCATATTTGCACTTTGGGATCCAATGCTGACATAGGGTCCAGAAGTTTAAGTATTATGAGTTTGGTCTCCAAGTGTCATATATAATCATATAATGTCATTACAAAAGATTCTAAAAAAGTGTCGTAAAAACTTTTCATGACTCTTTTAGACCTCAAAGTGAATATGAAAACTTTGGACCTGAACCTCATATTATAAATAACTACCCCCCACCCCCACCCCACCCCACCCCACCAAACAAAGAAAACACGCTTGCTACACTATATATAGCACGTGTAGCAGTGGACACTTGCTACATGGTAATTATGTAGAAATTTGTTGATCACAACCCATATTATGATTAACAAATTCTACGGTTTCTACCTAGTTCATTTTATCATCGGTCATCAACATGTATACGTAATTCAAAAAATGAAAAACAATGAGCACTCACAAAACCATATCCGTTAGATCAGCAGGGTTCTTTGACACAAGCGCCAAGATAAGTTATTTTCCTTAAGAAAAAGGTTGATTGCTTTATGTGATCCAAAAGTTTTTGCATATTTGCACTTTGCAATCCAGTGTGCTGACATTGGGCAAGTTTGTTTGGGCTTCAATAATATCATAAATATTCGGAAAAAATCATAAAAATCCTCAAAAAACTTTCTACGACGCTTTTCGATCCCAAAGAGATAATATGAAACTTAGGACTCCAACCTATTACTACTACGCATATCTATCATACCCTAACCAAGAAAAAATTGATTAAAAAAATTAAAAAACCTATGCACTAGTAATTAAGTAAAATTTGTTAATCCTAACCCCATACTCGGTAGAAATTTGTTAATCACAACACCATACTATTATTAACAAATTTCTACCTAGATCATTTATTCTTCAGAGAACTTGTCTAAATCCCCTAGGGTGAGGGTTGCTTTTCCTGCAAGCAAACACTTTTTAAGTGTTTGTGTGCAGTCCTTAACTGCTAATATGAATATGACAGGTACTGTAGGCTAATATGGCATGCAATGTAGTTTAATCTGACAAATATTTTCTATTATAACCAAAAAAATCTAATATGGCAGAAAATTTTCTAATACGAACCATTACACCAAGAACCACACACTGTGTAATATTAGATTTTAGGACCTCAACTTAAAGCCCAAATGTCGATGGGCCACATACAAAGCTGATGAGTGTTGAGGGCTTCACAAATGATTTTTAACACATGTTTTGTGACCTAGTGACATGTCAAAATTACATTGGTTCAGGCTTTAAATGACAATCAGTGGATCCCATACACGAACCGATTCACTTTTGACTTTTGACATGTCTTTGTGTGTCACAAAAAATGTGTCAAAATCATATGTCAGCCCAGAATTACTCTTTTTTCATTAGTCATCGATTTGTCTGAAGCCCCTAGGGTGAGGATTGTTTTTGTGCGCGGGGAAACACTTTTTAAATGTTCGTGTGTGGTCTAACATGCAATGCAGTCTAATATTACAAAAATATTTTCTAAAATAACAAAAAGTATTGCTAGTATGACAAAAAAATCTACTGCACCAGAAATTTTCTAACACCACACAGTTACATTGTTATATAACAATGTCATAAAGTGGAATCATACTACGTTATATTAGATTTTAAGAAAAACCAAGAGCATCTCCAATGCTAATGTGGATTGGAAGAATGTGAATAGCCACATAGGATTCACACACAATAAGAGTAAAAAAAGAACACTAATGCAAGCCTCTGCAAAGTGACGTGGCAATAATGATTATCTACAATGTGAAAGAGACCCTCTAGATGTATCCCTTTCTCCAATGCAACTATGAATGTAGTTTTTTTCTTCCATATTTGATACAAGTTAAACTTCAAACATTTGCATTGGAGAAGATTTTTTTTATGGACAATGTGTAAACTAAACTTTTGTCCACATAAAATTTACAGAATCTTATTCCACCTCCACATAAGCAAAATATAGACAATTGCATTAGTGATGCTCTAATGGCCCTTTTATCTTGAGTAATTTTCGCACGACCCATGATTTTGATGACACGTTTTCTGTGACACGTGGATCCCGTACACAAACCAACGCAGTTTTTGACATGTCATGTCACAAAAAGATTGTCAAAATCATGTATCAGCCTAAAATTACTCTTGTTTCATTAGTCATCAATTTGAAAAACAAAACAATGAACACTCACAAACCCATATCCTTTGGATCTTCCAGTGAGTTTATCAGTGATCACAACAGCCTCAAGGATCTCCCCAAACTGCTCAAAGTAACCTCTCAATGTCTCACTTTGAGTCTCCCAAGCAAGCCCACCAACAAACACCTTAGTAAAAGTAGTATCCCCAAATGGAAAATTCAAGTGCTGAAACCCAGAACTTGAACTTGATCCTGAACTTGGACCTGGCTGATATGCCATGGCAAATAATCTGATTCAACTAAACTCAAGATTTTTCAACTTGTGATGCTAGAAAAAACCTAAAACAATGAATATTCTCAATTTTTAACAGATCAAACTGAAATTTTGCTCAGAGAATTCAAAACCCCTAAAAAATTCAAAACATGACCAATTTGAAATTTGAAGAACAAATCAAACTGAAATTTTGTTACTATATATACATATATAAATATACATATAGAGAGAGAGAATTTGATTCAAACAAATAGTTCAACTAGAAAACCCTAGAACAATGAATTTATGAAATTTGAAGAACAGATCACTGAAATTTTGTTCAAACATATATGGGGAAAGAGAGAGAGAGGGGGGGTATTTGATTCAAACAATTGGACTAAAACCAATAAAACCCTAGTACAATGAATAATTTGAAATTTGACACAGATCAAACTGATATTCGGTTGAAATAAATATATATATATATGTATGTATATATAGATGATAGATACAGATATAAATATAAATATAGATATAGAGAGAGAATTTGATTCGAACAATCGGAACGAAAAGTTAGGGTTTTTCTAGAACACTTGCGATACTGAACAAAACCCTAGGAAAAAACTTACAACGATGAACAATAATTTGAAATTTCAAGAACAAATCAAACTCAAATATATCAAATTTGGTATAGAGAGAGAGTAATCAGAAAAGGAGGAGAGAGAAAAAACCTAGAATTGAAGTAGGTCAAAAGGTAGGGGGTGGGTAGGTGTAATAATCAGCTACACCACTGCCCATAACATGGGTGGTGGGCCCCACTCTTAATTTTATACGACACGAAATTGATTTGAAATTGAGTTTATCACGTTCGTGTCGGAATTTTCAGAGTAGATCGTGTGGTATCCGTATTAACATTATGACTCGGAATTTCTGACGTGCTAATAGATCGTGTGGTGTTCGTATTAACGTTATGACTCGTGTTAGATTATCGTGTTTAATTCGATGACTTTTCTTGGTTTTGGAAATTTGATTATTTATAAGGGTGTGTTTGCTAAGCAAAATTAATCGGGACGGTTTTGAATGATTTCGTATTTTTCAAGAATGTACAACTACTAGAAAAATAAGAATTTGTTTTTTTCCCGATTTTTATTTTCTTCTCAACAACTCAAATGCCAATGCAAAGATTTATTGTTTACGCTTACGCTTGTATTTATTTTATATCTGAAATTTGAAGGTAAAGTATGATATGTGAATTTGAAAAGTATGTTTATTTTTAAGTTTGGATTAACGTATTTAGTCAGATTCGGAGTTAATTTTAACAGTTTTGAAAAAGAAAATTATTGCATACCTCTTAAGTCTGAATGACTCAAATCCAAATGTAAGAGGTAAAAACAAACAATGTCTAAGCTTAAAAATTATTAATCGCGCTAGTCGTTTTTTAAATGCACCATGTTTGTGTTAGGTAAAAAAGTATTATTTTGTAAGGTATTGTGTTATTGTCTAAATAGTATTTATCGTGTCGAGTTGTGTTATTTGTGTCAAACCGAAATCTAATTTTTTTTATTTGACAAGGGTGTCCCGAATCAGTTTTCGCACACCAAACTAATCCCTTCAGTCGGTCCAGGTCCGCATTCACGTTGGACCCATCCAACTCATAAGGAGTTTTCATTTGGTCCATATTGTTTGACGCCAAAATATTGTCATCAAATATCAAATATCAACTACATCCGCTAAGAAAGGAGACCTTTGGAGTTCCAAAATACAATTGAAATATAGAAAATCATGTTGTGTCACAAACTATTAGGGGTTGCAAATCGGGCTAACAGGTCGTGTTTGGGTTTGGTCCGACACGACATGACTTCATTTTACTCGACACAGACACGAGACGACATTACACAACACCATATCATTTTTTTTTGTATAACACGGACACGACACGACACGAATAACATGACAAATTAGTTTTGTGCCAATTAACACGATTCGACACTATCTAACACGATAACCCATATATATGTGTGTGTGTGTGTGTGTGTGTGTGTGTGTGTAATTTTTTAATCTTATATCGCATGAAATATATTATTTAGTAAGGGGTAGTAATTAGGTCAAATCGAATTTCCTAATCCGGTTGTAAGTGGGTCAAAACGGATCAATTTCGAGTTAATTTCGTGTTAAACATTTGGCACAAACATGACACGACAAACACAACACGGTCCACTATTCGATCAAATTATCCTAATCCAAACACAATATATTATATTAATTTTCTATCAATTTCTTATTAAATTGTATCGTGTTTGCGTATCGCGTTTTCATGTATCGCGCCAAAAATCGCCATATCTAGAAGTTACCTTTCCTAGTGTGGCTCCGTAAAAAGTGGATATTCACTTGGGGAATTTTGATTGTTACCGGACATAATAGGTTTAAGGAATGATGGGATTTGATTTGATTTGGTAATTAGATTGAAAATGATATTTGATGATAACAAAGATGGGAAAAAGAAGCTTCAAAACAGCTTTTAGCTTTTGTGGATTGAATTTTCTCTCTTATATTTCAAACAGCTAGGACGGGTACCAAAATGGGGCCCTCCCATTCTTATGTCCCAAACTTGGTTTCCATATTTTTATTTTAGTGAATTACTCATGTAGCCTTAAAATATATTTGTTCCTATTAAATCCTTAGAGTAGTTGTATAGTTTTAATTTCACCCTTTCATTTATTTTGACCATTGATATTATCGAAATGAGGAGTGAAAATGATATTTTGGGTACATAAATATTAAAGTTATCCTTAAAATGGTATTTTATGCCCAAGAAAATTAGTTAATCCTTAAAAATTAATGTTTGTTCCCATAAAAAAATTACGAGAATAATATATGTGATATGTTGTATATATGATAATTAAATAATTCTAAAATAAATATTTATAGAAAAAGAATTGAGCTCTTTATTCTCATTTTTGTCCTAGTTTTTATATGTTAAAATAAAAAAATAAAAAATTATCGTCGTAGTTTTTATCTATAAAAAAAGGTACTTTTTTAGTTCTTTTTTTGTCTAAGTTTATTTTGTTAATAAAAGTAAAAAACCATTTTTATTCTCTTTTTCCCGTGCATGTTTATATTTAGTAAAAAAAGTAAAAGCATTTTTTTTTTATTTTGTTCGAGTTCTAGTTAGTAGAAAACAAAAACAAACAAAAAATCCTAGCTTATATATATAAAAAAGTGTTCCCTTTTTATCCCGCACTTTATTTATTAAAAAAAATGTCTTTTCTCATAGTTATATCTAAAGAATTTATTTTATACAAATGTAATTATAATTTAACAATTTTTTTATTTAATCCCAATCATTTTTATGGGCACCAAATACCATTTTGTATAATTACTTAACTACCATGTACACAAAATAACACGAAAATTATTCTCAACATTATTTATGGACAGTGTATGTTTTTAAGGAATTATCTTGGGCACAAAATACCACCCTTCCCAGGGTTATTTTGATTACCAGACCTCAATTATTATTTTTACTCATAATTCTGTTAAAGTCAATAGTCAAAATGGATTAAAGGGTCAAACTGAAATCATAGGGATATTTTAAGGCTTAATAGGAACAAAAAATACTTTAACAGCTCAATATAAAATATTTGTATACTTTAGGGGCACATCGATAATTCAATCTATTTTTCAATTTCTTTTCATTTATTTAGTGTTTGACTCCTATCAATTATTTGTAGTTGAATTTAACTCTCATAATTTCTCTATCTTAGTGTTTGGTCCCTTTGTTGACGGATTTCGTGAACTTACCATTAGTCTACTCATTTAATCTTATTTTGTTCAAATATTAACCTTTTCTTATTGCTTAACTACCATATGTAACTTTAATTAATAAATTTAAACTTAATTTAATATGAACTCAAACCAACCTTTTATATATATATATATATATATATATATATATTACGGAGACCAGTTGATGCCCCTATAACAATGGAAGACTATTGAAAAAAGAGGGTAAAGAGATCACCCTAAGCTATCGTGGGAGGAAATTATTAGGAGAGACTTTAAGTAATTAAACTTGAATGATAATAATGCATATAATATATTAGAATGAAAAAGGAGAATCCATGTAGCCGACCCGGCAAGGATGATGATGATGATGATATATATATATATATTGTGCACACTAAGTTTGCACACGTGTCGGCGCACACCTATTTTTTTAAATATTGAAAAACGTATTTTGAGCTAATGTTTTTTATGTGATATTTAAATATTTCAAGGGGCCCAAAAAAACTTTTTTTGTTATTTAAAAAAAATCGATCAAACTTTCGCCGCTTTTAAAGTGCTTTAAAGCAGCGAAAGTTTGACCGATTTTTTTTAAATAGCAAAAAAAAAAAATTAACTGATTTTTTTTATATGGGTCTCTTGAAATGTTTAAATATCACAAAAAATATTTTTTTTTCTATTTTAAAGAAATGGTGTGCAAACGTAATGTATAAACTTAGTGTGCAAACGTAATGTACAAACTTAGTGTGCAAACTTAATGTGCACAGGAACCTGCCTATATATAAAGATACTTTAATAGATACCTTTATAAATATGTACAATTATTTCATTAATGATGGAAAAAGATATATGCTTTGTGATTTTATGAAATTAAGATATGAATTGAAATCATATTCGAGCATCGAAAATTCCAAATGTAGAAATACTTACAAACCAATAAGATGAAGTAAGTAAAGTTAAACGGTGTACTCTCTCTCTTTAAGACAATTCATATGTTATTATTGGTGCTTAAGACTAAAATCAATTGGTGTTTTCTTATTACGGTGAAATATTTTTCGATACGCGCAAGAATCACTTCAATATTTATGTTCCACGAACCAATAATATTAATACTCAATATGACTTAATTAAAAATATGATTTATTAAAAATTATATCCTCTCCTTGTAGTAATAAGTCTTATATTTATAAGCAACAAGGTGCATTTTCATGAAAAGATATATCTTTTCGTAAACACCTTTTAGCAACATTTTTAGTGATAGTCACTATTAATAGTGAATCATCGCGATCTTTAACAACATTTTCGACAAAAAGTCTCAATTTATTGTGAAAAATAGCGAATTTTAGTAACATTTGGAAACTAGTATTCACCCCACGCAATGCGCCTACATTTCCAAATTTGTTTGTTTAGTGAATATTGCAATTTTATTTTTAAAATGAAATAAATATACATTTTTGAACAAAAATATTATTTACACATTTGTATGACAAAAGTAAACAATATACAAATAAATGTAAAATACCATTAACATAACTGTGAAAAGTAAAAATAACGTGACTAACAATACTATAAATGACATATCAAACGAAAACATAACACAACTCAAGTATATTCCACTTTTCAAAATCTAATCGAAAACGCTAACAATCTAAAAGTACATCTTGAATATTGATACGAAATTCAATATATATATATATATATATACATATATATATATATATATATATATATATATATATATATACATATATATATATACATATATATATATGTGTGTGTATGTATGCATACATCATACTCACACTTCCCCCAATCGTATTAGTTTCAGGGTATTATATTGCCACAAAAAAACATGCCCAAATATTCTTCATTTTGTATTCACTTCCTTATCAAGAACTTGAAAATTTTATATTTCAAACAATTATCATCTTAGGAACAGTTTTTTTATATGAAATATACTCATTAATTAAGAAGGCAACAACCCAAGGAATTACACCATGAACCCAAACACAAAGGACTCACCATGCAGAAGCCAAATCCAAAAGGCAACAGACAGCCGAAGAATTATAGCTCAAATCCACAGTCCAAACAAAATACCAAAAGCCTAGATACTACATGAAGGATCTCTAACAACTGAGAGCCCTAAGCCTAGATACTACATGAATCAGTGCATGGAAGCCGAATTTCCACATGCAAGGGCCTTTCCACCTCACCCGAAGGCAACAAAGACAAACCTCATAAGCCAAAACTTCGAGCATTAAAAGCAACAAGGCCCAAGCTTTCCTCAGAGAAAGATGATCAAGCAGATGACTCTTAAACCCCTGATAACTCCTATACTTAGAACTTACTTCCATAATTTCTCATTAAGACCCCATTTTTTACAAATCTCATTATTCTCAGGACTATTGCTTATTTTATTCCATTTAAATGTGATTTTAAACACCAATTTTCTGATTTTCTGGAAGATAAATCCTTCAAATAATTGAAAATTATTAAAAATAATACCATTCCTTGTTCTTCATATTGTGGAGATAGTAGCAGCCAGACAAATTTTACTACACATTTTTAAATTCCTTACTATTTTTACTAAGGCATGTAACTTCTTCTTCGAAAATTTGTATACCTCTGATCTGACCACACTAATTTAGCACTTGCTTCCGAATCTCATTAGTGATTTCACACTCAAAAAGTAAATGGTTTATGGACTCCTTCTCCTTACCACACATGACGCATACCCCATTTAAGCAATTTATCCTTGGTCCTTAGTCTGTTAAGATAAGCTAATCATAGGATACGAGCACACTTACAGCTTGTTTGGGAGTTTTATTTTGGAAAGAAAAGAAAGGAAAGGAAGGGAAATTATGGTTTCTTTCCGTCATTTGAGAGTTTAACTAGGAGAGAAATTGTTATTTCGCCATTTTTCGTCGTTTGTGAGTTTAAAATGAGAGGGAAAAAAAAAAGAAAACTTTTAAAAAAAAATTCCCTTCCTTTCTCTTCAAAACTTTCCTTCCAAATCGGAAAGAAATGGAGAGAAAGAAAAGTTCTATAAAGAATGCGTCTTATTTCCCTTAAAAAATTGTTTTCCTTCCAACTCCCAAATACTAGAAAAGAAAATTATTTTATCTTCCTTCTTAAATCCTTTCCCTTCTATTCCTTTCTTTTTTCTCTTATAAATTTTTCTTTCTTTTCTTTTCTCTCTTAGTAAAACTTTCCTTTCATTTCCTTCAACTAAAAAACACCCAAACAAGCTGTTAGGGATTCTCTCCTTAAACCACACAATTTTAGTCCAATTAACCTGATTCTTCTTATTTTGATATCTTCACGTAGCTGGATTTTCCAACTCTAGATAAAATCCATTACACCCAATCTTCATTACTACTGTTAGGTTCAATATTTTTCTGGTCATGTCAAATAGGTCATTAGAAATAAGTCTAGGAAAGTTCCATACACTACTTTCAATATACTCTGAAGACCTTATCAAATCAAAACTAGATGCATGATAAATAATTATTTCATCATAAAAATTAATAAGTGGACCTTTTTCATGCCAATTATCAACCCAAAATTGAGTCTCTTTCCCATTCCCAATGTTATACTTAACACTATACCAAAATTGTTGAGTTGTCACGATCATTGACCTGATAAGTTCAACTTGTCAAGGTCAATGATCGTGACAAGTATAGGGGTGACAACTTCTGTTGTCACGAATTTGGCATGATCAAAGACGTGACAAGTTCATTAGACTTATCACGGTCCAGTCACAGTCATTGACCTTGATAAATTTTTGTCACGATAAATAATCGTGACAAAATTAAAAAGATTATCACAATCAAAGACTGTGCCAAGTTTCTTTGTCACGGACTTGTCATAATTTTTTACCGTGATAATTCTGGATAAAATTTTTAAAAAAATTATTGGGGCATACTACGGCCACTACAACGGCCCTGCAATATATTTGTACCTGTTATAGTAAAGTTTTACATATCCAAACAACATATATCCAAATAAAATACAATTAATATGCGAAATCATGACATATATAATCCATATCCAAATAAAATGGAAATGAAAACATCCATATCCAAACCAACATGTACCAAAATAATAAAAATACAAATACAATCCAATATCCAAATAAAAAAGGTAGAATAATGTCAATCTTCAGTAGGTCGGAGGAGGAAGGAAGGCCACACGACATATGAATTAAGATAACCCGTAATATGTTGAACGCCACATTGTTCGCGTAACCACAAAGGTGAGTTATCCTTTCCCTCCACTACATTCGTGATGCGCACTCTTGCCTCAATGTCTTGGAGGGGACGTCCATGAACCAGCATACCCGGGAGGAAGCTCGAATCCCTCACCCCCCTCGCTATCGGCAACCCAAAATATATGTCGAGGAGATGCACACTCGACCAATCGATTGTTGACATAGGGTTCTCGACGGGCGTCACGATGGAAAATTGATCATCATATGGCGCCGAGTCCATGAGTATCGACGATGGAGCAGTGGCGTCGGTGTCCTCGTCTACCTTTACTACCTTCTCCTTGCCCTTGCCCAACTTACGCTTCATGAAGGCGTATATATCTAAGACTGTCGCCTCCAACCTTGATAGATTATTGTCATGGGAGTCCACCTTATGTGCCAACCCGCCGTCGCTCATCTCCATGCCAATGAGCCTAGACTTACCCACCCGCAAGCCCACCCCCTAGTCCTCCCCTTGCGATCAAGCCTGAGCACTTGGTTGAGTGTGTTCGTAACCAAAGATGCTTTGTCGGAATCAAACTGCAATTCATGCACTTTCTTAAGCTTTTTATCTTTCGCGCTCGCTCGAAAGAATGTAAGAGCCTTGTATAAAATTCTCGAGTTGTGTACATTTGTATCCTCGTACACTCTTGCATCGAATATGTAACCGTTCAATCGATACTTCTTGTACTCTTGTGCCATGAACAAGGGTCCAGTGGCTAGATGAGCAAGCCTTGGTGTCGCATTACCCGTCTTTAAGAGTTAAGAATATAGATAAATTAATTAGGTTAGTTGTAAAGCTTCCTTGTAATGTGACATTTGATAACAATCATTTTCATTATAATTACCTCGTGTGATAACCACAGCCTAAATTCGCTATATAATTGGGCCATTGTTTTTCGTATTTCATTGTTCTCACATGCTTCATATTTTCTACACAGATCGTGACGAAAGTATTACAAAATTAATCATGTAAAAATTAAAATAATTTAAAACTTTAAATAATTTAAGCTTACTTTTTCCATTATTCGACGTCTTCATGTGTATCAAATAGATAACGAATAACTTGTTCATGTTGCAAACTCGTTAATTTCACTCGTTTGCCCATCACATGATCACCCTCGTCGATGAACTCATCATTGTCATCCACGCTGGTCGAGTCAGGCATATATTCCCGAGTGTAGATTGATGATTCCACGGTGATGTATTCCTCTGCAATTAATCCTTTAATGTATCGTGTATTCTTGACGTAATCTTTGAAAACTTTCATCAATCTTTCAAACAAATACATCCACCGATATCTTACTGGGCTGCAAAGAAGTGCCTCGTCGCATAGGTGTACTAACAAGTGAACACTTATGTCAAAGAAATATGGGAGATAGTAATCCTCCAAGACATAAATCGCTTCATTCACCACCAATTTTGCGGCCACTATGTGATCTCAAATGACTACCTTCTCACATAAAAGTGACAAGCGGATACTAATTTGCATAATAGCCCTCTGTAAATCCTTGTGCTTCGAGAAACAGTGCTTCAACAATAGAGGAACTAATTGAATTACCACATGCCAATCGTGGGACTTACACTTATGTAAATCATGGGTATCATAATTCACAATCCTTTGCAAGTTGGACGAAAAATTAAATGGAACTTGAAAATTATATATTGTGTCTAAAAGCACCTTCCTTTCCACACTCGTCAAAGTAAACGCACCAGGGGGGATTATTATCCTTCCCATACTATCTTCTTTCAGCCATAGTTGTGGCTTAAGTTTCAACGCTTTTAGGTCTTTTCGTGCATTTTCTCCATCCTTCGAATGACTTCCCCCAAGGCTGAAAAATATGCGTTACTAAAGCCGTTTATTGGAAATAAACTATTTAAGTAACTCCGAGTTATTTTTTGAAGAAACTCTTTTCTTAAATAAAAAAGGATTAATCACAAGAAGTGTTTAATAAAACAGTATGTACGAGATCTTATTCAAGATTTGGGCAACAAGTTTAAAAGATAGTTTAAACAAGTTTTAAACACAGCACAACCAAGAATGAGATGAGAAAATGTAGAAGGCTTTTGTTCACAATTTTTTACGTGGTAAAACCTCGCCAATTGAGGAAACATCCACGACTCCCTCTACGGAGTAAAATGAAAAATCCACTAAAACAAATATATGAGTTACAAACTATATAACTAACATGCAGACAACTCAGACCTATATAAGTTTAGGAATGTACCCTCTGGTGTCCTTAAACTTCTCTGCAGTTCTGATTGTAGATGTAGTTCTCCCAGTTTGTCAACTTCTGATTTGTTTTAGCACTTTACGTCGACTTACGTTCACACGATCTTATTACCAACACTTTTCGTGTTGTAGGGTGTAAGTGTTTGTGGAGGTGCTTTCTAACACATTCATGCACACACACACACTTATTAAGTACAAACAATCCTAACAAATTACAGTAACACTATATGCAGTGATCTTTTCTTTTTCTTTCTTCTTAGAAAACGTTGAACCTTATTTGACCTTTCAAACTATCCCAGAATCCACGGATACCTTGCTAGGAAGACAGACAAGGTCTTAATCAATCTCAGAATTTAAAACAAAACTTTTTGATATTGAAAACCTCCAAGTGAGATTCCAAACTAGGTCAAAGGTTTAGTTTTACAAGAACAAGAAACATAAAGCATTTATTGTTGATTTCAAAGTAATAAAACGTTTTAGAGAAAATAATCAACAATATATTTCTCAAGATGAGAAATAAAATGAAACTAAGTGTAATGTAACATGAATAACTCAGATCTGAGATTTCTATGAAATCAGAAACTAGATCTAAGTACAAGTCTATGTTGGAAACAAGATCTTACGAACACAAGGTTACAGCAACAAAAATAACTCAACTCAAACTCTCAAACACTCAAGAACACTCAGGATGGTGTTTTTGGTTATGGTGTTTTGAAGAAGTGTTTGGGTTAGGTTTGAAGAGGATTTGGACGAAGTTAGGGTTTCTAACTTTTTTTCTCTCTGGTTTCTCTCTTCTCTCTCTTCTCTCTATTCTCTCAGAAGAATGCAAATGGCAAAAGTCTTCGAAGTCTGAGGGAAGGGTCCTTTTTATAGTGGGCGGAGAAGATTCGAGATATCTGATCAAAACCAAGGGCTGAGATTGAGTCAATTTAAATTGACTTGAATCTAAGGGTTCACAGAAGGCGGTGCTTAAACGAACGTTGATTGGCTTAAAAAGTTACACTGGGATTCATCAAGGCAACATGCAGACCATTGATAAGAAATGATCCAAGGGCTGATAACACACGCGTCTATTGTCTCAGTAAAGAAACACACATCCAACCAATCAGAGGCCAACAGGTGTTGGCCAGTTAAAGGATGTAAAACGCGCGTCCAAACTAATTACAAAGAATACCCTGAAGTCTCTTCCGCTTTCGATTTCTACCCAAGGTAACATTAGGCCATAAAATACAACAATTAATATTTGGAGATTGACCCCAAATCTTTTTAAATCAAGTTTTAATTATTAAAACATGGTTTAAATTTTTTTTAAAAAATCCCAAAAAATTATAAAAAATCAAAATTAGGGATTTAAACACACTCAACACATGTACACACATAATTATGCAATATGATATGCAAAAATGAATTCTACTGTGTGTGAGTGTTGGCAATAGGTTCTTGATCAAAGCAAGAAAGAGAGATGAATAGGCAATCCAACTTCTGAGGCTCTTTGGTTTCTAGGTAGACACAATTTTGTCACAATTTCCAAATTAGATGAGCACTTATACAATATAGACTCAAATGAGTCAAAAGTATAAGGGCTTCAATCTCCCCCTTCGGAAATATGAGACAAAATCTCCTTTGAGTCATCTTGGACTCGTAGGGAAACAAAAAAAATAAGAAAAACTTATTCCTATCAAAATTCTATCTACCCAATACCTAGAAATCAAAAAGTACATAACTCAACTAAGTACATTTGAATACCCTATTACAACTGTTGAGAGTAACTGTACAAAAAGGAATACCTGCAATGAATTACTAAGATCAAGCTGTTTAGTATATGTAAGAGATTAGTAGACTCAAATTTCTCCCCCATTTTGTCTCAAATGGACAAAGGGAAAAACTTGGACAAATAACAAAGGTATTACTCAGCACAAACCATACCAATAGATTTACGTAATGAAATGAATCTATTATAATCTAGAGGTTTGGTAAACATATCTGCGAGTTGTAGATCAGTAGGAAGATAATTGATTTCTAATTCCTTAGATTCAACCAATTCACGTATAAAATGATGTCTTATTTTAATATGCTTTGTTCGCGAGTGTTGAACAGGATTTTTAGAAATATTAATCGCACTTTGATTATCACAATAGAGATGCAATTGGTTTTCTTGAATACCATAATCACTTAGCATTTGTTTAAGCCACATTAATTGAGCACAACAGCTGCCAGCGGCTATGTATTCAGATTCAGCAGTCGAGAGTGATGTGCAGTTTTGTTTTTCACTACTCCATCCTACCAAGCTATTACCTATATAATAACATGCTCCTGAAGTGCTTTTACTATCATCAGTACACCCAGCCCAGTCAGCATCAGTGTACCCAATTATAGTGCTTGGTGTGTCATTAGTGTACCAAAGTCCTAGATTTAGAGTGCCATTTACATATTTAATGATACGTTTAACAGCATTCAAGTGGCTCTCTTTAGGGTTATTTTGATATCGAGCACATACACACACAACATACATAATATCAGGATGCGAGGCAGTAAGGTATAGTAAAGTGCCTATCATACTACGATACAGAGTAGGATCTACAGATGTTCCATTTTCATCTTTAAAAAGTTTTAACGTAGTACTCATGGGCGTTTTAGCATTTTTAGCACTCTCAAGGCCGAATTTCTTAACAATCTCTAAAGCGTACTTAGATTGGGAAACAAATAATCCTTCTGGATTTTGTTTGACTTGGAGACCTAGGAAGAACTGCAACTCCCCCATAAGGGACATCTGAAATTCCTTACTCATAATTTCAGAAAAGGATTTTACTTCTGAGGTAGAAGTTGATCCAAATATAATATCGTCTACATATACTTGTGCAATAGTAATGTGTTTGTCAAAATATTTGACGAATAGAGTTTGGTCATTTCCACCTCTTTTGAAAACTTTATCTAAAAGAAAACTGGAAAGACGCTCATACCAAGCTCTAGGAGCCTGTTTAAGGCCATATAAAGCCTTTTTCAGATGAAATACATGATTTGGATATTTAGGGTCAATGAACCCTTTAGGTTGTTCTACATAGGTTTCCTCAGCCAGTATTCCATTAAGGAACGCAGATTTGACATCCATTTGATATAATGTAAAACGCATGTGACAAGCTATAGCGAAAAGCAGACGAACTGATTCTAAACGAGTAACAGGGGCAAAGGTCTCGTTAAAATCAATTCCTTCTATTTGGGAGTATCCTTGAGCAACTAATCTAGCTTTATTTCTAATTATTATCCCATTTTCATCAGTTTTATTTTTGAAAATCCAACGAGTACCAACAACCTTTTTGTGATCAGGACGTGGAACAAGATACCATACATCATGAATGATAAATTGTAAAAGTTCATCCTGCATAGCAGAAATCCAGTGAGAGTCATTCAATGCCTCATTTACATTCTTTGGTTCCACAAGGGAAACAAAACATGCATAATGTGCATAATTTCTAAGTTGGGATCTTGTACGCACTGGCTCACTAGGGTTGCCAACTATGTTGTTTATGGGATGATCTTTAGAAACCCAGTTAGGTACTTCAGGTGTCTCAATAGGTAATGAATTATCTATTTCAGAAGGGTCATTTTCTAAAATATTTGAAGACTCTTCTTCAATAGGTAATTCACCAGTCTTGCTTTCTACAGTAGTGTCACTAACAATTACATTTATGGATTCCATCATGGTTTTAGTGCGAAGATTATACACTCGATAAGCTCTACTGTTAGGCGAGTATCCTAGAAATATGGCTTTATCTCCCCGGCTCTCAAATTTAGATAAGTGTTCCCTATCTTTGCATACATAACAAGTATTGCCAAAGGTTCTAAGGTATTTGAGATTAGGCTTCTTATTGTACCAAAGTTCATAAGGGGTTTGTTTGGAATTCTTTCTAAGATAGACCCTATTAATGATATGACACGCAGTACGAATAAATTCTACCCAAAAATATTTAGGTAAATTCTTGGTATGTAACATGACACGTGCCATCTCTTGCAAGGTACGATTCTTCCTCTTGGCGATTCCATTTTGTTGAGGAGTCTTAGGAGCACTGAACTCGTGTTTGTAACCATTATAGTCACAGTATTCTATAATGCCAGAGTCTTTGAATTCACCACCTCTATCACTACGGATTCTATTTACTTGCGTGTCCTTTTCATTTTCAATCCTAAGAAGAATTTTTAGGAAGGTTTGAAAAGTGTCAGACTTTTGTTTTAAAAAGGCTACCCAAGTAAATCTGGTGAAGTCATCAACCATAACTAAGATATAACTGTGTCCACAAAGGCTAACAGTTTGGGAAGGACCCATTAGGTCCATATGGATGACTTCTAAGGGATTAGAGGTGAGAATATCTTTGACTTTCTTATGAGGGTCCTTAACAATTTTACCTTCTTGACAGGAACCACAAACAATATTATGAATGGGTTTAATTTTTGGAATTCCTCTTACTATGTCGTGAGTAGACAATTTACTAAGATTATCGTAATTTATGTGACCCATTCTGTTATGCCATATCTCGTTGTCATCCATTCTGGCAACATTACAAATTTCAGAATTATTCTTGACAGTGTAGCAGTTGTCAGGAGTTCTGAATCCAGTAATTATGTATTCACCTTTTTCATTTAAAATATTGCAATTGTTCTTTGAAAAGGTAACAGTATGGTCTGAGTCACAAAATTGCGAAATACTAAGTAAGTTGGCCTTCAGACCTTTCACTAGAAGAACATCTTTAAGAATAGGAAGCCCATCTTCTTGGAGAGTTCCTTTGCCTATGATTTGAGATGAAACTCCATCACCAAAAATGACTTTACCACCAGCAAATCTGGTTTTGTTTAAAAGTTTAGATTCATCTCCAGTCATGTGCATCCAGAGTCTAAATACCAACCAGATGATGTGTGTTCGGCTTTTAAAGCAGTAACCACAATATTACACTTCATCTGAGGTAATAGATCATCTTTTCTAATCCAAATTGCTCTAGTTCTCATCTTGCGCTTATTAGCTCTCAACTGATAAAATTTGTGAGCATTAGATTTTTGCTGAAAAATGTTTTGCGCATGATTTTGAATTTTGTGAAAGACTTGAGCATTTGGTTTAGGAAAGTGCTTAGGATTCCTTCTAGGAAATGTTCTTTTAGGTTTGGTCTTTCTCTTTCTATAGTTAGAGTTTTTATCTGGCTGTCTAAGAAGTATATAATTGTTTCGACTCCTCCTAGAATAGTTAAAGTTCTGGTAAGTGCGAGGATTATAGATAGGTTTAACAAATCTCCTAGCATAGCAACCATCGAAAGAGTGACCATATATGTCACAGTAGGAGCAATAAAGATTACTCAAGATGGGGATCTCCTTAGGAAAGTCTCTAAACAAAGGTTTTATAGAGTTTTGAGGTTGAACTCTATTCCTAGGTGTGACAGTCTTGAATGCAGACTCACTCTTCCTAATAGAAGGACAGACGTATTTAGCCTTATGTGAACTTTCATGTTTAGAGCAACTTGATTCCCCAATGTTAAAACTTTAATTTTTTGAATCAAACTCAGTTTTTAGAGAATGAAAGTCTGGGAATGTTTCAATAGGTCTGTAAGGACACAAATTTCCAATTGAGTCCATATATAGTTTTGGCTCAATTCCGGACAAAAACATTTATTCATAGGTTAATGATTTATTGTAATACTCTCAAGCCTATGAAGTGTGTGTTGAAGACGTAGCGGCAAAGAATATAAAGCTTCATCAAAATGCCGGTTTGCGTGCCTCGTTTCTGCGTCGTCATCTAAGGTTCCATGTTCCCAAGGTATGAATGTAATTATATTTATATAGGAGCTTGGAATAATATTTATTGGGTGTTAGGTTTAATAAAAACCATGTTTTACTTTCAGAATAATTTAATTGAAACTTTAAAATAAAGTTCATAAAAGTTTCTGGGGCAAAAATTGAATTTATCAAAAATTTATGGAAGTCGTTCGAAATCTCGTTCGAACGAGTTTGTCGTTCTAACGAGGTTTCGTTCGAACGAGACTGCCAACGAACCTAATCTGGTCAGTCGTTCGAACGAGTTTTTCGTTCTAACGAGGTTTCGTTCGAACGAGTTTGCCAACGAACCTAAACTGGTCAGTCGTTCGATATGTCATTCGAACGAGTTTGTTCGTTCTAACGAAATATCTAACGAGTTTCTAACGAGCCCAGTCTGGTCGCTCGTTAGAAATCTCGTTCGAACGAGAGTCAAGTTCGTTCGAACGAGATGCCAGGCGGGAACAGTTTTGAGCAGTTTTTGGCAGTTTTTACCCACTTTCCCCATTTGGTTTTTAACCAACTTTTTCAGACTTAATAAGGTGCGGGAATGACTTTTTCCAAATTATCTTTTTCATACCATACAAACTCCTAGAGAGTGTCTTGATAGAAAATTTGTTTAAGGAAAAAGTTGAAGTTTTGAGTGTTATTTTTTTAATGAAAAATCCTACACACTCTAGCGTTTACACCCAATAGTTGTTTATCCAAGTTCTATATACATATCTTTACTTGGAGTTTTGGCACCGGTTTATCTCTACCGAATTCAAGAAGAGAAGTTTTGGTTTGCTTCTACATCCATCAAAGAAGAAGACTTTTTGTTGTGATTCTACCCACACGGAGAAAGGCTCCTATCTAGGGTGACGGTGACCATATACAGTCCCATCGGTGGATTCCGAGACCGCGGTGGTGTTCTGAGGTTGTCTGCTAGGAAGAGGTGTCTACAAGAAGAAGCGTCGAGGCTTGAGAGGGATCGAGTCAGTCGTTGTAAGTCTATCTGTCTTGTAATTGTAATTCCGTATCTAGTGGACTTGTGGCTAGGGCCGTCCGAGGTTGTTTCCCGTCTTGGGTTTTTCCTCGTACATCGCGGCGTAGTGTGATATTGTTTATTTTATCTTGCACAATAATTTAGAAAACATGCTTAGAATTAATTCAAGATAAAATTTGGTTTTATTATCACACTCATTTAATTTGGGACTAAATTAAATATTGGGTAAATTTGGTTTTTTCAAGTCATTTGCTAATATTGATAAATATGACTTAGGCAAAATTCTAGGACTTGGATTAACTTATTTTAATTTGTTTTGAAGAAATTAAAACTTGGCTTTGTTTATTTGTTGAACCATCACTTATATACGCTTCCGCATCTTGTGAGTTTAAATAAAAAGGAAATTATATTTTAATTAAGAGTATTAAAATCCGGGTCGTTTTAAATTGGTATCAGAGCCAAAAACGATAAATTATTTCATTAAGATCTTTTATTTTTTTGGCTAAAATGGATTTTTCCCCATTTTCAAAATTTCCTATTTTCGATGGTTCAAACTACGCGTATTGGAAAGCGCGAATGAAATCGGCACTAAAATCTATCGATGAGAGAGTTTGGATGTCTGTTGTTAACGGGTACTCCCCACCAACTTACTTAGTTGAAAATGAACGAGTTATCAAACCCGTCGATAGATGGACTGAAAATGAGTTTAAACTTGCTAACTTTAATTCCCGAGGTTTAAATGCCTTATTTAGCGCTGTCGCACCGGATGAATTCCGATGTATTATGACGTGTGAAACCGCTAAAGAAGCTTGGGATATTTTACAATTAACTCATGAAGGAACTAGTGTCGTTAAAGCTTCAAAACTGCAAAACCTCACCACTCAATTTGAAACTATCAAAATGGATAAAAAAGAAACTTTTGATAAATTTTATGCTAGACTTTCTGATATTGTTAATTCATCTTTTAACTTGGGAGAGAAAATACCTGACGACCGTGTTGTAAAGAAAATTTTAAGGTCCCTACCCGATAGATTTATTCCTAAAGTGACCGTTTTTAAATTCTTTACCCACTTTAGCCTCTACGAAATTAGAAGAGCTTGTAGGTGATTTACAAACCTATGAACTAGATATGTTTCCCTCTAAAACTGAAAAGAAAATTGAAAAGGGTGTTGCTTTAAAAGCCCGAAAAGAGGTCAAACAAGTAGTAGAGAGCGAGAGTGATAGTGACTCGGAAGATATGGCTTTGTTTGCTCGCAAATTTAGAAAATTTCTTAAATTTAACAAAGATAAATTTAAAAATGATTTTAAGAAATTTGATACTTCTAAACATGATAAAAGAGAGAAGATTTCTAAAGCCGAGAGGATCCCTAAACCTAGTAATGACAATTTAGATAGGGACGAGTCTAACAAGTGTTTTGGTTGTGAAGGTTATGGCCATCGAGCTTATGAGTGCCCCACTAAACTAAGGAAAGAGGGTAAACGACCCACTGCATATAATGCAACCCTTAGTGATAGTGATAAGGAAGAAAAGCCCGATTCCCCCACTAAGAAAAATTTTGTGGCTTTTATGGCTAGTCATGTGAGTGATAATGAGAACTCATCGATTGATGACACGATAGCACATGCCACTTCCAAGGTCATTATTCATGATTCCCTTGTTTTTAATGATAGTGAGAGTGGAGAAGAAAGAGAGAGTGAAAATGAAGAAGAGGTTGATGTGAGTGAACTTCAAAATGCTTTTCATGAATTATATAAAGAATCTATTAATTTGAAAAGAACTAATTTGAAGTTAGAAGCTTGTTTAAGAAAGAGTGTCAAGGTCATTGATGATAGTGCCTTAATAGAAGACCTTAGGACACGTGAGAGGACTCTTCAAGAGAAGCTTGAATATGTAGAAGGCGAAAGAGATAGCCTTAGGGGTTTAATGGAATCCTTGAAAAAGGAGCTTCTTGCTTTTGAAGAGAGAAATGTTTTACTAGAATCTAACATTTTAGATTTGGAAAATAAATTAAAAGATTCTAGTAATGTCAAATTTGATTTGGAATGTCGTTCGGAAAAACTTGATAAAATGTTAGGAACGGTCCAAGTTAAAAATGACACTTTTGGTTTAGGCTTAAATACTTATAATGAATTTACTCATAATGCCCAAACCAATGTTTTAGGAGAATCTACTAGGATTACTTTTAAAGATCACTCCTTAAGTAAATCTTTTCGACATATACTCTCTTGTACACATTGTGGTCGAAAAGGTTGTCTTAGGAGATTTTGTTTTGATCTTAAACGAATTCCTAGAAAATCCCAACGCAATGCATCAAATGTTTTTAACGTTCCTACACCCCAAGATAATCATTCTTCATTAATCTGGGTTAGGAAATCCGACTTGGTTGCCTTGCAAAATAGGGTTGTTGATTCTCATTTACTTTCACATGTTTCCTCCCTTGCTAAATCTAAAGGATGAATGTGTTAGTGTTTTGCATACTTTAGCGTTTGTACTTCATGCTGTATTCACATGCTAAATGTATGCTTGTTTAGTCATTTTCTAGTCATAGCCTTATTGCATATCCCATGCTAGAAATTATGACTTTTTTATCTTTTTGTATTATATTTTGTGTTTGAATTAACTGAAAAATATAAAAAGATTTTTGTTTATCATTTGTGTTTTATTTATTTCATTTAAGCTTAATGAAAAATACAAATGATTTTTGTTTATCCTTTTGAGTAAATATTTATTTTTGATTAAAAAATGTTAAAAACTCAAAACGATTTTATGTTGTGTGTATTTTAGTTTGACACACTTTATGTGGCATATATTTGTGTTTGAATCTCTCCTTTAACGCTCCCACGTGGCTAGAACTTTTGGTTTAGAGTTTCAATCCTTAAAATGTTCTTTATCATGCTTTATATGGAGTAGTTGGATTTTGTATTGTTTAAATGGATTCTATTTTTATATGCCCCTATTCACACATGCACGAGCTCTTTTGAAATCTTAATGTCACATGTTATATTTGAGCTTTTTGAGGTGTTCTCCTACCAATCTAGTCATCTACATATCTATGACCTAGGAGGACTAGTGCATGTCAAAATCTGTTGCATGTGAGATTTGTGTGAAAATGAAAACATGATAAATAAATATGCACGGGGAAGGGCTCCGAAAGGACTAAGTGATCCTTTGCGATAGTAAGCCACCGTTTATTGGATCTAAAAGAAATACGTGATCCAAAGGCCTAAAAACAGAATATTTGGCATTAAAAAGAAAACAATTGCCAAGGCCCATGTTTGTTTGATATATTCATTCCAAAACAAAAGAATATATATGCTCATTGAGGGAGAATTGGATGGTATATCAACGGTTTGCACAATGTCCGTTTATCCTAGTTGTCTTTAATGTCATGACTCTATTTGGTTTGTAGAATCATCATCATGCTAGGCTTGTATGCATTGTGTATGTTTGTTCATTGAGTTCAATCTTTATATTGTCACATGAGGTCATATTTAACTGTGATGAAGTTTGCAATCAAATGAGAACTCCGTGAACGTTTCTTAAGTGTTTGGGTCTAAATTTAATTGTTGCTAGTTCACACCCCTATACTTCCGTTTCCATATGACACATTTTTGCCATACGAGTGTGCAAACTTATTGTATTTTGTGTCATGTGTGTGTTTATGTCTATCTATATATGCACGTACTTATTGGTATATTTATTATATATATATATGACATTTGTTTGTCTTTGCCTTGCGTTTATTGCCTATATGCTTTCATGTCTTATCACTTTAAGCTTCCACCTGCTGTTTATTAGTTCTTTATCCTTTGCCTATTCCTGAACAAAAAGGGGGAGAATGATGATAGGGGGAGAAATGGTATCTAAACCTATTATTATTGTATCTTAGTTTGGGGGAGATTTATCTTAGGGGGAGACGTCTTTCTAAGTAAATGTCATTTGTTTGATAAAGGGGAGAATTATTTTAGGGGGAGTAATTATTTAATTGCATTTAATATTTTGATATTCCCTATGCATTTGATGAGTTTGCTTAAGTGTGCAGTCATCCTACTAAAGCGGCATCTTTAAAAAGGCAAAGAGTTTAATCCTTGGGTTGAGTCAAGTTTGGGCGGGTTATGTTTTGAGTCTAGTGAGCTTGACGGCCCTTTAGGATTTTTTGTTTTGTTTTTTGTCCCGGAATAGCCAAAGGGGGAGATTTGTAAGGACACAAATTTCCAATTGAGTCCATATATAGTTTTGGCTCAATTCCGGACAAAAACATTTATTCATAGGTTAATGATTTATTGTAATACTCTCAAGCCTATGAAGTGTGCGTTGAAGACGTAGCGGCAAAGAATATAAAGCTTCATCAAAATGCCGGTTTGCGTGCCTCGTTTCTGCGTCATCATCTAAGGTTCCATGCTCCCAAGGTATGAATGTAATTATATTTATATAGGAGCTTGGAACAATATTTATTGGGTGTTAGGTTTAATAAAAACCATGTTTTACTTTCAGAATAATTTAATTGAAACTTTAAAATAAAGTTCATAAAAGTTTCTGGGGCAAAAATTGAATTTATCAAAAATTTCTGGAAGTCGTTCGAAATCTCGTTCGAACGAGTTTGTCGTTCTAACGAGGTTTCGTTCGAACGAGACTGCCAACGAACCTAATCTGGTCAGTCGTTCGAACGAGTTTTTCGTTCTAACGAGGTTTCGTTCGAACGAGTTTGCCAACGAACCTAAACTGGTCAGTCGTTCGATATGTCGTTCGAACGAGTTTGTTCGTTCTAACGAAATATCTAACGAGTTTCTAACGAGCCCAGTCTGGTCGCTCGTTAGAAATCTCGTTCGAATGAGAGTCAAGTTCGTTCGAACGAGATGCCAGGCGGGAACAGTTTTGAGCAGTTTTTGGCAGTTTTTACCCACTTTCCCCACTTGGTTTTTAACCAACTTTTTCATACTTAATAAGGTGCGGGAATGAATTTTTCCAAATTATCTTTTTCATACCATACAAACTCCTAGAGAGTGTCTTGATAGAAAATTTGTTTAAGGAAAAAGATCAAGTTTTGAGTGTTATTTTTTTAATGAAAAATCATACACACTCTAGCGTTTACACCCAATAGTTGTTTATCCAAGTTCTATATACATATCTTTACTTGGAGTTTTGGCACCGGTTTATCTCTACCGAATTCAAGAAGAGAAGTTTTGGTTTGCTTCTACATCCATCAAAGAAGAAGACTTTTTGTTGTGATTCTACCCACACGGAGAAAGGCTCCATGCTAGGGTGACGGTGACCATATACAGTCCCATCGGTGGATTCCGAGACCGCGGTGGTATTCCGAGGTTGTCCGCTAGGAAGAGGTGTCTACAAGAAGAAGCGTCGAGGCTTGAGAGGGATCGAGTCAGTCGTTGTAAGTCTATCTGTCTTGTAATTGTAATTTCGTATCTAGTGGACTTGTGGCTAGGGCCGTCCGAGGTTGTTTCCCGTCTTGGGTTTTTCCTCGTACATCGCGGCGTAGTGTGATATTGTTTATTTTATCTTGCACAATAATTTAGAAAACATGCTTAGAATTAATTCAAGATAAAATTTGGTTTTATTATCACACTCATTTAATTTGGGACTAAATTAAATATTGGGTAAATTTGGTTTTTTCAAGTCATTTGCTAATATTGATAAATATGACTTAGGCAAAATTCTAGGACTTGGATTAACTTATTTTAATTTGTTTTGAAGAAATTAAAACTTGGCTTTGTTTATTTGTTGAACCATCACTTATATATGCTTCCGCATCTTGTGAGTTTAAATAAAAAGGAAATTATATTTTAATTAAGAGTATTAAAATCCGGGTCGTTTCAAGGTCTTTTGCCTCCTGACACAAACTTGATAGGTTCAAAATGTTTAGTTTGTGTTTTCAAATTTGGACAAAAACCTATACCAGTTCGATCATCAGAATTGGTTTTAGATTCAACAACAAATTCATCAAAACAGTTAGAATTATTTTCAAATTTTGCAAATTTTTTGAAAACAGTTGCTGTCTTTTCTTTGGTTTGTTCCAATTCTAACAATGTCCCTTTGTACTTTTTCTCCAGAATTTCATTTATTTCAGTCAAATTTTTCAGTTTTTCATCAAAAACTTTAATTTCACTTTTATGAGTTAAACATTGGGTAGTGTACTCTTCAGCATTCAGTTTAACCATCAGGCTTAGATCTTCCAATTTCTTGGTAAGATCTTTAACAGTCTTTTCTAGTCTAGCGCTTTTCTTGAGAGTCTTAGTGTAAAGTGTGTGAATGTCTGGGAGATCTTCATTGTCCGAGTCACTAAGTGTGGTGTGTGGAGTGACCCCTAATGATTCATTTGTTAAACTCACACACCCATTGACATCATCATTATCGCCATCCCTTTGACTCACACACCCCGAGGTAGAACATGCAACATTCTCAGTAATCAAAGCATCTAAACCAGTAATAACCACATTCGAAGTATCAGTCATAGAATTATTTGGTTCATCCTCATTAACAAACATAGGCATGTCATCATTATAAATAATCTTAGCAAAGAAATATATGCAAGGATCAAAAGCATATGATGACTCAGGTTCCTCATTTTCAGAGTCACTTGAATTATCCCATGTTTTGCAGATATTAGCTCTAGAGTGTTTGTTTTGAGTGTTCAAATTAACTCTACAGTCTTGTGCAATGTGCCCCAGTTTATCACATCTATAGCATTCAGTCTTCTTAAGGTCTCTGTTAGGTCTAGCGTGAGAGTCCTTATGATTTTTGTCATTATTTTTCTCATGAGGTCTGTAACTAGAAGGAGTTGGATAATTTGACTTGCCTTGTTTATTTGCCACTTTGTTTCTAAACTTAATGATTTTCTTGAACTGTTTTGTCATTAAGGCAATCTGATTGTCCAAACTCTCTATATCGCAGTCCTCATCAGATTCATCATTGGAAGTATTAAATTCAGGCTTAATCAATTTAGAAGAGAAGCTTAGATTGGAACTAGTCTGTTTCCTATGGGATTGGGTTAATTGTTTCTTAAATTCCAGTTCCATTTCCACAGTTCTTAATTTACTACTGAGTAATTCAGGAGTGAGATTTATATCACACATTTCTTCAATAGCATATCTTTTGTTATCAAACTTCTGTGGTAGTGATCTCAGAATTTTAGATACAATTTCTAATCTATCATAGGTTATCTCATTAGCATGCAATTTGGTCACAATATCAGTCAGGTTCATATAGAAGTCATCAAATGATTCAGTCTCAGACATAATCAAGGAGTTATATTGCTGAATAAGCATTTGTGTTTTAGCAGCCTTAACTCTAGTGTCTCCTTCATGAGCAGTGACTAAGGTGTCCCAAGCTTCCTTAGAAGTAGTATAGGATGAGATTCTTTTGAACTCGTGTTCATTTATAGACATAAATATAGCATTCTTTCCTTTATTATTATTTCGAGAAACTTGTTTCTCTTCTTGAGTGAACTCACTTAGAGCTTTCTTAATCCTCTCATTGCTTCCTTCGTTGGCTGGTTTATTAGGAAAAGTATAACCATTTTCAACAATGTCCCAGACATCATCTCCCAAAGTTCCCTGAATGAAAGCAATCATCCTTACTTTCCAGTAAGCAAAATTGGTTCCATCAAAGATTGGAGGTCTGGTCAAGTTACCAAATCTTTCATTTTTCTCGTCCATATTTCATTGTCAGAAAATAATTTCAGAAACACAGGATCTCTTTAAAAGCAGTTTTACCATGCTCTGATACCAATTGAAAAATATGCGTTACTAAAGCCGTTTATTGAAAATAAACTATTTAAGTAACTCCGAGTGGTTTTTTGAAGAAACTCTTTTCTTAAATAAAAAAGGATTAATCACAAGAAGTGTTTAATAAAATAGTATGTACGAGATCTTATTCAAGTTTTGGGCAACAAGTTTAAAAGATAGTTTAAACAAGTTTTAAACACAGCACAACCAAGAATGAGATGAGAAAATGTAGAAGGCTTCTGTTCACAATTTTTTACCTGGTAAAACCTCACCAATTGAGGAAACATCCACGACTCCCTCTACGGAGTAAAATGAAAAATCCACTAAAACAAATATATGAGTTACAAACTATATAACTAACATGCAGACAACTAGACCTATATAAGTTTAGGAATGTACCCTCTGGTGTCCTTAAACTTCTCTCCAGTTCTGATTGTAGATGTAGTTCTCCCAGTTTGTCAACTTCTGATTTGTTTCAGCACTTTACGTCGACTTACGTTCACAAGATCTTATTACCAACACTTTTCGTGTTGTAGGGTGTAAGTGTTTGTGGAGGTGCTTTCTAACACATGCATGCACACACACACACTTATTAAGTACAAACAATCCTAACAAATTACAGTAACACTATATGCAGTGATCTTTTCTTTTTCTTTCTTCTTAGAAAACGTTGAACCTTATTTGACCTTTCAAACTATCCCAGAATCCACGGATACCTTGCTAGGAAGACAGACAAGGTCTTAATCAATCTCAGAATTTAAAACAAAACTTTTTGAGATTGAAAACCTCCAAGTGAGATTCCAAACTAGGTCAAAGGTTTAGTTTTACAAGAACAAGAAACAGAAAGCATTTATTGTTGATTTCAAAGTAATAAAACGTTTTAGAGAAAATAATCGACAATATATTTCTCAAGATGAGAAATAAAATGAAACTAAGTGTAATGTAACATTAATAACTCAGATCTAAGATTTCTATGAAATCAGAAACTAGATCTAAGTACAAGTCTAAGTTGGAAACAAGATCTTACGAACACAAGGTTACAACAACAAAAATAACTCAACTCAAACTCTCAAACACTCAAGAACACTCAGGATGGTGTTTTTGGTTATAGTGTTTTGAAGAAGTGTTTGGGTTAGGTTTGAAGAGGATTTGGACGAAGTTAGGGTTTCTAACTTTTTTTCTCTCTGGTTTCTCTCTTCTCTCTATTCTCTCAGAAGAATGCAAATGACAAAAGTCTTCGAAGTCTGAGGGAAGGGTCCTTTTTATAGTGGGAGGAGAAGGTTCGAGATATCTGATCAAAACCAAGGGCTGAGATCGAGTCAATTTAAATTGACTTGAATCTAAGGGCTCACAGAAGGCGGTGCTTAAACGAACGCTGATTGGCTTAAAAAGTTACACTGGGATTCATCAAGGCAACATGCAGACCATTGATAAGAAATGATCCAAGGGCTGATAACACACTCGTCTATTGTCTCAGTAAAGAAACACACATCCAACCAATCAGAGGCCAACAGGTGTTGGCTAGTTAAAGGATGTAAAACGCGCGTCCAAACTAATTACAAAGAATACCCTGAAGTCTCTGCCGCTTTCGGTTTCTACCCAAGGTAACATTAGGCCATAAAATACAACAAGTAATATTTATAGATTGACCCCAAAACTTTTTAAATTAAGTTTTAATTATTAAAACATGGTTTAAAAATTGTTTAAAAAATCTCAAAAAATTATAAAAAATCAAAATTAGGGATTTAAACACACTCAACACATGTACACACATAATTATGCAATATGATATGAAAAAATGAATTCTACTGTGTGTGAGTGTTGGCAATAGGTTCTTGATCAAAGCAAGAAAGAGAGATGAATAGGCAATCCAACTTCTGAGGCTCTTTGGTTTCTAGGTAGACACAATTTTGTCACAATTTCCAAACTAGATGAGCACTTATACAATATAGACTCAAGTGAGTCAAAAGTATAAGGGCTTCAAAGGCATGTGCCCACAATATGTTCAACGATGTTCTTATCTGTGTGCATCACATCCAATACATGGTGCACTGGGTTATTTTTCCAATAAGGCAAGTCGAATAAAATTAGCCTCCTATACCGTGCCTTTCTTATCTCAATTTTATTCTCAGACGGGGTATTCTTATACTTGACATTCTTAAATTTAGGATTCTTACTGTTGATGTAAAAAATTAGATTGCTTCTAATTTATTTAATCACAGATAAATATAACTGAGACAAAGAATTTTAAAGTGGTTCAGCCTTATAAGAATGGCCTACGTCCACTGTTTCTGTTATTGCCAAGTGTTTTGGAGTTCTCGATATGCAATTCTATCAAGAAATTCCGGTCCCTTAGAATGAGGGTGATACAATGTATTTATAGCCCTTAGGCTGTACATGTGAAAGGGTAAACAATTAATACCCTTTAAGAGTATACGTCTGTATGATAAGCATTCAATGAATAGTTGAACTATTGATTATCTGGAAATCAATGCTGTGGTCGAGATGCACCTTTGGCAATCAATGTTGTGGTCGAGATGCAGCTCGGACCGCGTTGCTTGTCGTTCAGGAATTCCTCGGAGTGTTGGAGTTCCTCGGAGTGTTGGAGTTCCTCGGAGTGAGTATGACTTGGTCGGGGAAATAGACTTCCTCGTTATTATTGTGCCATGTAAATCGACACGTATCTTCTTATGATTCGTCTACATCAGCATATTAATTTTGGTATCAACAGAAGCCCCCAATGTTTCATATTTCGAAATTTGAGGAGTATGGAACATTCTTTCTCGGTATATGGCAATATTAAATGATCTTCCTGGTTTTTAGGAGCATTTTCTCCGTGTTCGAATGTCTTCCAAATTCGCAGAATCCGCCTTTTTGAATTTTTATAAGCGCTTCGATCTTCGTGCACTTTTTGTCCTTTTAGCCGCCGGTAGCGTAATTGTTTCTTTTTGTAATCATTTCTTTCGCCGTTTCCCAAGGCAAAGTATTTAAGCTTCATAGGCAATCCCATCGTCTTCTACCTTTTCCAATTTCTGCTTTCGAGTTTTCCATAGTCTTTCTCTCTCTTGTGCGTTCATCTTTTTCTTCGTTCGTTTGTCAACAGATCTCCCTTTTCCTGTAAGATCTTCTTCCTTCTTCTTCATTTCTTTTATTCACCATGGTTTATGTTATTGAATCTCTTGAGAAATTCCGTTCTGATTTTTCTATTCCATCTTGGGTAACTCTGGAGAATCTTTCTGAGCCTTTAGATTATTTTCGTTTGGCTGAGGGACACTGGTTCCCCAGCCTCTTTATTGCTGAATGTGGATTTTCTTTTCCACCAAACCCTTTGTGTTTAGAATTCTGTCAGTATTTTGATGTTGTCCCTGCAAAAATAGCCCCTAACACATGGAGAATAGTTAATGGGCTGTATAGGTTAAATCAAACTCATGAAACTCGCATAGGAATTCCTGAGATTATGTATTGTTATAGATGGGCTGTTCTAGACAATATTTTTTATTTAAAAACTAGATTTTTGAATAGGGCCTTAGTAGTCAACCTCCCTGATGCAAATAGGGATTATTTTGAACATGGGGTAATTATAAAAAATTGGCAACATGCCCCTTTGATTGGAGATGAAGTATATCAAGGTCCCAGATGCCCTCCATATGGCAATGGGATAGGTTATTTTCATCTTATTTTATTTCTAAAATTGTGATTTCATTATGTTTGAATAAATGTGTGACTGATATTTCACCATGTATTTGTTTGCAGTTGATAGCAAAAGAAAAACTCCAAAAGAATCATAAGTAAATATTAAGCATTTGAAACATATCTGGAGTCTGCATCGAAAAGTTACAGATGAGCACATCAGGTCTGCTTCATATTTGTTGCAGTATAGGAGTTATACAACCTCTTTTACTGCTCGCCCTGTAATCAGCACTGGTGAGCCAGCACCAGCTCCTGAGGATTCTTCATCAGATTCTCATATTCCTTTGAGTCAGAGGATGGGCAAAAGAAGGGTTCCTGCTCTCTTTGAGGAGACTACATCTGCTGGAGATGGGAAAAAAACAAGACTGATGTCCCAAAGGGGACAAAGAAAGTAGATGCCGCCCCTTTTGTTGCTCCTCAGAAGGCTGCCGAGAAGCCCCCAGTGGCTCCGAGCAAGAAAAGTGCTTCTGTGGAAGTGATCACCATCTCCCCCACCAAAAGTTCTTTGGTTGAAACTGCTGAAATGCCACCGAGGAGACTGAAGAAATTCTCCCCGATCAATTTGGCTGAAAACATTTCCCAGCTCCAAGTTAGTGGAGCTGGTGTTCCAACTATCATTCCCCCGAGCTCTGCAATGAGCTCGGTAAAGACTTGGACTATTTCTGAAGTCCAAGGAATCGAGGAGAGTATGTCTAGGGATATGATTACATCCCTGGCTACTCGTCACATTGCTTCAGTAAGTTTCTCATATTCTGAATTTTCTTTCCTTTCATCAATACGTATATCTCT
Organism: Sambucus nigra; assembly: GCA_949130495.1. Taxonomy (NCBI): domain Eukaryota; kingdom Viridiplantae; phylum Streptophyta; class Magnoliopsida; order Dipsacales; family Adoxaceae; genus Sambucus; species Sambucus nigra. The sequence goes on from OX422211.1 coordinate 37,741,381, forward strand.
GTACCGACTTATCATTATCTTCTTTTTTCAGCTGGTGAGTTGTTTTAACACCATTGTGAAGAAGGATGAAGCAATTAAGGCTTCTAGCTCCTCGTCTGGAGTGGAGGATGCTTTGTTGAGATTAACCAAATCTTTGAAGGATTCCCGTCAAAAGTATGACGAGGATAAGGCTGAATGGGAGAAGAAGTTGGCTGCAGTTGAGGCAGAAAAGGTGCAGCTGGAAAAGAAAGTGAAAGATTTGGAGGGAGAGAAAGAGAAGTATGACGAGAAGCTTAAGAGCTTTGGGGAGCTTGAAGACAAGATGAAAATGGCAGAAGAAGAACTGTCCCTTCTGCGAGAAGTGAACCCACAGAAGGAAGAGGTGGAAGCCAAGTTGAAGGCCACCGAGGATCTTCTATCCGAGAAGCTCTCCTTGGAGAAAATGAAAAGAAAAGTGATGGTGAAGAAATCTTTCCGTACTGGTTGGGACAAAGGATGGGACAGGGGGGTAGCAACGATGATGACTCAGGTGCAGTATGGGAGTTTGAAATACTTCCGAGATGGCTGGGTTGCTGCCTTGCAAGAATTGAAAGTTAATGAGGACTCATAACTGTTTCAACAACATCTCCCTGGTCCTCCCCCAGCCATCGAAGATGAAGAAGAGGACGAAGCTGCCTCCGATGAATCTTCAATGGTAGTGGGTGATCTCATCCTTACCCAGCTTGCTGACGAGGAGCTTTCATCTCTGCCTGCTCCTCCTGAACAAGTTCCAGCTCCAGCTGACCAACTCGTTGTTTCCACCGAGCAATTGAGCTCCTCATCCCAGCCTCCTGAGAAAGTCTTGGGAGACAAGGAAAAGGTGTGAAGTTGTTCGGTATTCTCTTTCTATTTTTCTTCTTTTTCAAGTGTAACCAAGATCTTTGTAACTCTGCACTATGATCTAATAAAATTTGAGTTCTTTTCTTCCATATGATTGCCTCTTTTCTCTTCTGTACTCTGTCTTGATCTTCTTTTTTATGGTTACTTTTTCTTTTTCTGCTAGTTTCTGGCCAGGATGGATCTACTATCTGCTAATGATACAAAGCTGATGCAGTAATGTCATGAATATTATAAGGCCGGTCACACAGAATTGAGTGTATCAGAAGTTGCTGACATCCTCGGTCATGATGCTTCAGAGCAGGCAGTAGAAGCTTATCGGTACTTGAAAGGCTTACTTGACCGAGCTGTGGCCAACAATGTGGATTATTACGAAATGATTGAAGACTTGCAAGGTACTCTCGATGAACTTCAGCAGCAGTATAAAGAATCAACTGCCCTGTTGCATGAGGGGTATGAGAAGAGGTATCAGCAGCTTTCTGCCGAGAAGGGCCACGAAAAGCTCATTGCTGGGTACGATGTCAGGGAGAGAACCCTAAAGGGTGAAGTTGAAGCATGTAGACAAATTGCAGAGCTGCTGGAGCAAGAGAATAATAATTTGCAGAAAGAATTAGCACAGTATAAGTCTGCAGCTTCATCTTCCACTGCCTTGGCACCGGTCACCGATGAAGGATTTTCATTTTTAGTAGTGGAAAATGCCAAGTTGCGAGAAGAGTTAGAAGCTTTGAGAAGAGCTGGGCCTTTTACTGCTACTCGGGGATGAGGAAGAGGTTCTCGTGGACGAGGAAGAGCTGCTCAGAATGTTATCAAGGAACCAAGTTCTCGACCTGCTCGGGGAGGATCAAGAGTTCTTAGTCGTACTATTGAAGAAGCTCGTACTCGATCAACGTTGGAAAATCAAGCATTCCAATTAATGGCTAAGAACCAAGCTTTGTCTGACATGTCAAATAAAATTAGAGAACTGGAACAACAACTCTCTTCAAAGACATCAGCGTTGGCGACTAATGAACTTTTCATCCAAAGTCTTCACGAGAAGCTTGAAAGGTTGACATTTCAATTTAATAAACAGTCCAGGGAGTTCTGAATGGCTGGATACAACGAAGCACTATTTCATTTAGATGATCATATCCAGAATGCCAATAATGAGGGCTACAAGCAAGGTTGGTTGAATGCCTTGGGCGTGCTGAAGCTCGAACAAGGACACTACCTGTGGAACTATTATGATCCTGGGGTACTTGACTTGCCTGTGCCACCGTATAATTTGGACATGGAATGGATCCCAGCTCGTGCTATTCCTCGGAGCTTAATTGCAAAATACCTTGGTGATTACAATCTTCATTCTCAGATCGAGGTATCTCGTCCCGAGCATCTACTGGACACACCTTCAATAATGAACGTCAGAATGCTTCGAGATATTAACTTCATTAATTCTCCCCTTTGCCTGGAAGATCCTCCTGCTGGCGAGGAGCCTATTTTAAAAGCAGAAGGGAAAAGACCAGTAGAATAGGAAATTGTGATGTAATAATTAGTACACAATTTAATATCAATGTAATAAATTTGTGTAATTCATTTTGAATTTAATGAAAGAGCTTCATTTTTGTTTGCAAATTTGTATTGCTATTGTCTTGTATTTGTCAAACACTTTATATTTGTGCTTGCATAACAATATTGTGTGGTTCATCGACCAACTTAATAATATAAAATTATAAGTATTAGTAATATTGCTCGATCACTTAATAATAAAGTAATGAGTATAAAAATGTTTAAAATTTTTCCAACCAACCAAGGTTGTTAAATTGTGCTTGTCGACCAATTATAGTTAGTGGGTTTTTATCACCGACCAGCTATACTTGGTATAATTTGGAATATTTTCTCATCGTCGACCAACTACGGTTAGTGGGTTTTGATCCCCGACCAACCATACTTGGTTCTGTTTGGAATATTTTGTTCTTCGAGGAACTTTTTGTATTTTATGTAATAAACTTACCTCCCGACCAACATAAGTTGGCATTTGAGAGCATATCTTGTTTCCTAACCAAACACGTTGGCATTTTTAGGAATGTTGATGTTGTTCTTACCCTTTTACCAACCGGAGTTGGTCTGAGTTCGAACTATCATGTCCACTTGCCCTTTTACCAAAATTGGTCTGAGCCAGTGTCAGCCTCCTAACCAAAGGAGTATGGTTTGTTCTCACCCTTTTACCAACCGGAGTTGGTCTGAGTTCGAACTATCGTGTTCTTTCCCTTTTACCAATCGGAATTGGTCTGAGTTAGAACTATCATGTACTTTCCCTTTTACCAATTGGAATTGGTCTGAGTTAGAACTATCATGTCCACTCGCCCTTTTACCAACCGGAGTTGGTCTGAGCCAGTGTCAGCCTCCTAACCAAAGGAGTATGGTTTGTTCTCGACCTTTTACCAATTGGAGTTGGTCTGAGTTCGAACTATCGTGTTGTTTTTACTGTCGAGCACTGTCGAGCAGCCAGCGTAGTGTTACACACTAGTATTCCCCGAAAAACTTTCAATAAAAAGAAAGAAGATGGCGAAATATCGTCGTTTTATTCATATTGATGGAACTGCTTTACATTTTACATCACTGATAATACTTGCGTAGGTGTTCAGCATTCCATGCATTCTTAAATTCCTCTCATTCTAGAGTTGCTATTCGGTAAGTTCCTGGTCGGACAACTGCTGTAACTCGGTAAGGTCCATGCCAGTTTACTTCCAACTTATTGTGCTTCTGAATGACCTTCTTTAGCACGTAATCTCCTTCTTTTAAGTCGCATTTTTTCACCCTCTTGTTGTAGAACAGGGCTGTTCGTTGTTGGTAAGCAGCATTCCTAATGGCTGCCTCCTCTCTAACTTCCTCGAGCATGTCCAAATCTAATCTCCTCATCAAGTCGCTGACTGGGGAATTGAAATTCAGCACTCTGTGTGTTGGAAGACCCAACTCGGCAGGTATTACGGCCTCACTTCCAAATGCCAGCATATATGGTGATTCTCTAGTTGCTGCTCGGGGCGTTGTTCGGTAGGCCCACAATACTGATTGTAGCTCATTAATCCAATTAGCTTTAGCCTCACTTAGCCTCTTCTTCAACCCATTTAGTAATGTTCTGTTCGTCACTTCAGTCTGTCCATTGCTTTGAGGATGGCCTGGTGCTGAATGAACCTTCAAAATGTTTGACTGATGACAATAGGCGGCAAACTCCTCGTTATCAAATTGTGTTCCATGGTCTGTGATGAAGGCATGAGGGAGACCATATCGGCAAATGATGTTCTTCCAAACGAATTGGTACACCTTCTCGTATGTCATATCAATAAGGGGCTCAGCTTCTACCCACTTAGTAAAATAATCCACTGCGACGACGAGGTACTTGAATCTTCCTCGGGTCGTTGGCAGTGGTCCAACCAAATCAATTCCCCACATGGAAAATGGCCAAGGGGAAGTTATGGGTGTCAATAATGCTTGTGGAGTTCGTCGGATGGAGGAAAAATGTTGGCATTTATCACATCTCTTAGCATAGGCTATACAATCAGCCCTCATCGTTGGCAGTAGTATCCCTGCATCATCACTCTTTGCAAAAGTGTCCGACCAGCTACATGGGCTCCACATGACCCTTCATGGATCTCTTCAATCAATTCTTTCACCTCGGAGGGATGTACACATCTTTGCAAACCTGCTATAATTCCTCATCTATACAAAACACCATTAATTAGTACATACCGAGTAGCTTTAAACTTCAATGATGTGGTCGAGATGCTGCTCGGACCGCCTTAGTTGCTCGTCGTTCAGGAATTCCTCGGAGTGTTGGAGTTCCTCGTAGTGTTGGAGTTCCTTGGAGTGAGTATGACTTGGTCGGGGAAATAGACTTCCTCGTTGTTATTGTGCCATGTAAATCGACACGTGTCTTCTTATGATTCGTCTACATCAGCATATTAATTTTGGTATCAACACTTACCTAGCATATTAGGGCCACAATCAGAAGATTTACTTTCAATTTATGAGCCTGAAAGTATTCTCAATCGTAGCCTATGTTCAACCTCGACCGATAAAAAATTGGAACCTTTCTCAAATCTAAAACTATGAGGGGGTGAAAAACTCCTATTGAAATGGTATACATTTTTTGAACTATTGGGGAGACGAAGAGATTTTGTCTCCTCTCCACAAACAAGACCCCGTAAATAACCATGTACTACATAACCGGATAATGTCCCATAAGCTAGAAAATCATGAATTATCCACATCAACATAGCTTTCAGCATAAACTCTTCTTTTCTAAAGAGTCAAATCCTTGCACACCCTCTTCCCACAACTCATTTAATTCTTCTATCAAAGGAGCCAGGTGTGACACCCCGCCTAATAAAATACTGGGTGATCAATCATATATCAAATTAAAATAGGAATCTCATTTGGTTTATTCTTAGCATCACTGTCGAAAACTTTTTAAAAACTTACTAACCACCTAGTATTCAAAAAGTTGGTGCCAAATTTTATCTTTATTAATCCAAGACAAAATAAGTGCGAAATTAAAATAAAACATCCAATGCTGATTGAATCAATCATCACATAGAATAATAAAAAGTCTTGTCGGATAAACCACCGGCTAAAATCCAAAACCAAACCAAACTAACAGAGAGTAATAAATCTCATACAATCTGAAAAGAAACTAAATAAAACTGTGAGTGATATGCTCGAGATAGACTGATATGAATCCTTACTCTAGGAATAGAAAAATAGATGCGTCTATCCAAATACTACAACATCCACACATGCTGCAGCTGCGAGTCCCTAGAATGAATTCAAGCCTGGCGTCCCTGTGGATGGAATTTTTTTTTGACAATATTTGATAGCAAAGGTTAGAACCCAAAATATTTTGAAAATATTTAGCAAGTGATTAAATTGCAATAAATTTAAAATGCATGAATGCTCTTCATATTTAAGCCAGTGTCTCACTTTCTTTAGGACAGACTCACCCCTGAACTAATGTGCACATCTAACGCTTTCTTTATATTTCACCTAGTCCTCTACCCCGTAACTAGCTCTTGATAAAATTCTTCCCTGACACACTACTCTAACCCGAGTATGTTTAAAATATGATCCATAAGTTATTTATCACTTTAACTTAAATAATCATATTTCCTTTAAGTCCGTATAACATTCACACTAGTTATATAATAAATACAATTTTTTCTCCATGTACTAGATTACCCGTATATAATCATTTCTCCCATTACATACATAACACTATATAACAACATTCACACGTATGTTGAATATATATAATCTATCCTCCCGAGTAATACCTCACTGGATGTATTCTCTAAAGTGCTATCAACGCAGGCTAATCAGTCTCATTTGGAGTTTTGAGACAACTATGGTCCCCTGAATCGGAACGTAAATAATAAATATAATGGATGCGATCATATTCCCCCGAGTATGAGGACATCATCTCAATGCCCCACCCTTGAAATTGAATGCTATGACCTGGGGATATACTCGCCCTACTCCTCAAGCTAAGGGATTCACCCACATGGCGCAACCTCCCTTGATAGCACTAAAGTATATAATTTAAATAAATATTTAGTCGTTGATATTTATAAACACACATACACACACAATATATATATATATATATATATATATATATATATATATATATATATATATATATATATATATATATATATATTATATAAATCCCGACTTTACCGTGCACAAAAATCCGTAGCACTAGCCTATATTTTCTCCGAGTCTATGGTCCGACTTTAGTTTAATTAATTTTCTCAATAATTAATGTATTAACTTCCCGAGTCTATGGTTCGACTCTAATTTAATTAATTTGCTCATTAATTAATTTATTAACTTCCCGAGTCTATGGTCCGACTCTAATTTAATTAATTTTCTCATTAATTAATTTACTACCTTGGTATCACTCAACCAATATATCCAGACTCGCTCACTTGGCATGTATTTAAATGTTACCCGAGTCTATCTTCCGACTTCAAATTAATTTATTTTTCTCAATAATTAATTTAATACCATGGCGTCACCCAACCAATATACCCGGACTCGCTCACTTGGCCTGCAATTAAATCATCCGAATTTATTGCCTAAATTTCCCTTAATATGTTCGACACACTTATTAATTTATTCTTCAAAATGCTCCTCTTTCCACATTTATTTAATCCCACATACCTCCTACTGCTTGTCCCTTCAAAACCTCAAACAACTTAGGCTAAAAGTAAGTGCACCAGTTGTACGAATAAAACCTTTAAATTTCATCATCAACCCAAATAGTAAAGGAAACAAGTGTCGTCGAATTTTATCCCATTGTTCGAACGAGACTCGTGTCGTTTGAACGACAGTGCATGTCGTTCGAACGAGATACAAGGTCGTTCGAACGACTCTCTTCTTCCTCGCCCAGTCCAGTCCGCCATTAAAACTCAACTTAAGCTTTTTACCCAAATTTCTCTACTGCAAATCCTTTTTCAAATCAATTCCTCCTTAACCATTTTCAGTCCCAAACTTTATACACCCAATAACAAAGTTCTAGATATCACGACTCAAATTTCGTTCTCCAAACAACATCAAAATATAATTACGAATCTGGGTTTCTTTCCTAACTGTTGCAATAAAAAATTATTCTTAATTTATCCATAATCTCCTAACAGCAAGTACGAATATGGTTATATATAATCCAGTAATTGATCCATTCATCCCACAAATTTAAACCTAATTTGTGTATCACCTAAACCCAAAATTATTTGTTTACACACCTACTATGATAAGAATTGAAGACAACAATTAATTTTAAAGCAAGTTTAACCACTTGCCTTAGGATTTGTAGTGTCTGATTAATCGTTTGATGTAGAGATTGTTGTGTGATGAAGAATATCTCTCTCGTTCTTCCTCTTTGGCTCCCAAGAGTCCTCCCTCTTTGCCACTCTATGTTCTCAGATTTTCTCAAATGTGTTATGGATTCCCACAGCTCTCAAACCTAGGTTTTTATCTCCAAATCCCATTTTTAGTCATATAGGCCTAATTAAAATGGCCCAAGCACCCCCGCGTGGACCCGTTTATGCCCAAAAATACCCCGTGACCCATTTACCACCCGCGGGTATACTTTTTCAACTTTCTCGGCTCATCCGGACTCAACTGTGCACTTAGAATTGACATCCTAAATACTTTATAATATTCTCTAATTTTTGACCTCAAAATGCGATATAAACTAATCCGAATAATTAAGTTTTAATTCTCCAAATTAAATAAATCCTCTGATTAATATAAATTCTCCAAATCATAAATTTTAAATTCTCTAAATAAATATGATTTATATTTCTCCCAAAATAATTAAATTCAATGTCCTCGATTTTATGGGGTGTTACATACTCCCCCCCCCCCCAAAGGAATTTTGTCCTCGAAATTAAGATAAGCGTAGTACTCCAAATTTTAACTAGCTCCCAAGTTACCTACACTTAAGGTCACTACACTCATCTCTCCCACATGTAATCGTGAATTATTTTAAAATTTAAATTAGTTAACCCACGCGCCCATACACCCCGTACCTGTGCTCAATCGCACAAATAAGGCCCGACTTTTTCCAACCTCAAATCTTAATATAACTTCGATCTCGCAGTCATAACCATATACGTATAAAATAACCGAGGTACCCAACCCATATACTAATGACCAAACATCTCCCCACTTCCAACGATGCGCTAAGCTTCATGCGTGGGACGTCTCGCAAATGTGAAATCCAAACAAGGACCCCCCTGATACACTACTACCTAACATTGTTCGATCGTTGAGATCCGTTCGACCCCCAGTTCATAGCACGTACCCCAAATACCCGTATCTTGACATAAAAGCATACACGACAAATCTTATGCTACAAAAGACAACATATAATGCCGCGCCCTTACTATCACTAATTTCCTTGTCCGAAATGAACCCCGAGCTATATCTCCCTACTCGATAATGAGCCTATTCACCCTGAATCACGTCAGTAAACATCCCTACTTATAAAATATGACAAACCATACATTCTTATATGCCTATCATACCACACAATACAACACATGTGCTCACATAGACATTTAGACTTAGGCCAGACTCCCTCTCAGATGACACCTACCTGAAATCATCCATGTCCGGGTATAACGAATACTAAGAATTACTATCACTGCCCACTATAGTTCAAATCCATCGTTAACCACCCAAAACTTAGGGAGAATTCGTCTACGCTACTCCCAAAGTGCTCAAAAGTAGTAACTTCTCGCAAAATTCCAACACCCCTTTAGTGTACTTCTCCCCCACTCTCTCTCGTGGTTAACACTAAGGAACTCCGTTACCCCACGGTAATTTTATATACAAACCATAATAACACTAATGATACACCCATTAGACCCATATCCTGCGCGAATATAGTGTTATATAAAAATTTACTGTGATTCTCCCAATCACACAAAACTTACCCCATTTACCCGAGGATAAAACATATACTTACACTTGCCAATACCATGATGGTTAAAATTATTCCTGGACATAATAATCTCGTCTAAACCGAACCAAAAATCCTATAAGTGTTGACCTTGCCGGGCATCCCACCCCTGTACTTACACTACTACGAACAGGGTCCGCCTGTATGTTCCCACTCTTTACACATTAGACATCGCTCTGTGTCATTCCCCTTTACCTAGCCCCACTGGCCATTGACAGGGTTGGGTTTCGCCGCGGCTCGAGAGTCACCTTCAAGCCAATTGTTTTATTTTCGGCTCACCAACTCTATGAAAAAACTTGAACTATAACTACACTCTTTTAAGAGGAGTTTAGAGGTCAGTACGGGTATCGAAAATCCACAGAGACGAGTTGTAAGAATTTATTCGGTTTAATACTCCAAAAATAAAAGTGTAAAAGATAATTTTCTAACAAAATGAAAAGATAATAAAGAGAAAAGGTTAATCTAGGCAAGTGTAAATTAAACTATGATTAACAAAGCGAATAAAAAAAACTATAGGTTGCGTCGGATATCCCTTACCCCGAGTTAATTGGTATAAATGGTTACATAGGCTCACGAGTTATTAAGATTGCGTCTCGTTTTGACAGTTAATTAAATCCAGAGTTGTCACACCCCTAAATTCACATAAAAGTCTAATAAGATTTTGGCGTCAACAAATACCCCGAAAATTACTCACGCAAGGTCGTAAATATGACGCATACATGATATATCCTGTTAAATCTCCTAGGTGTAATAACTAGGACAACCTACTTAAAATAAACAAGTAAAACTCCATCACCAAAGCAAAGTAACCAATCAACCCTATGTGAGTTCAATCCAACACAACCTAGATTAAACTAGTCACTAAGCATGATAAAAAACATTAATTAAAGGTAACTAATTAATTAATTAAGAAACAACTAATTAAATTAACATTACAATTTATCTAGGCAATAAATAAATGGAAAGCATGGAAAACTAGGGCACAAAGCATTTAAGGAAGAAGAAAAGTGTCCACTTACATAAATGGGTGTCAAACCATAAAGAAAATGAAGGAGAGGGGTTTATCTCCACAAAATCATCAAGATTTACAAACCCTAGCCTAAACTAAGAAAGAGAGAGAAACTAGATATTATGTGCTATTACAAATATGAACCAAAGTTGGTATTTATACTAAGTTGGAATAAAGGAAATAAAGGAAAATGGGGGAAGTCTCCAATTAACTAAATAAAGAAAAAAGAAAAAGAAAAGAAAAAAAAGGAAAAGAAATAAAGAAGCAAAAATATCTCGGTAAAAAAAATGCAGGGTCAGTTGATCACGGCAAAGGGGAGGAGGCCACTATCTCGTGTCCAAGGCTTAAATAAAAAACCTGGTCGACCGTCGGAGCTGGGCCGATCGACCGACGCTGGCAGCACAGTCGCAAGAAATCGCAAGTCCCATGTTTCAACAACTTAACACCCATTTACGCACCTGCTGAAATCTCACTAAGCTGAGACCACAAATCGTAAGCCAACAAAACCCCATGATCAAAACCCATTTGCAACAAACATCCAAGCCACCATTTTTGGCTAAAGCACAAGCTCCATAAAAATGGCCAAAAAGACCCATTTGCGTATGTGGTAAAAAATCGTGCTTCAATTTCGGACGAAAGCCCCAATTTCGGACGAACCCAAAACTCGAGCACAACCCAAAATCGTCCATGGATGAATTGGAGTGTGTTGCAATATGAAAGAGAAAAGGACATGGAGGTAATTAAATAGATTGTTAATGAATAAATAAAATAATATTATAATTAACTTATAATTCTTTCCCGATTAAAGGTCCGTGTTTTCTTCGTTCGGACTTCGATTCGAGCACCGTTTGTGGCCACACGAAGCTTGGCATGAGAGCTACAACTTTCATGAATTCTTCAGTCAAAAGTCCCAAAGTGTGAAATTACCAAAATGCCCCTGAACGTGCGAATCGAGATGAAATTTTATCGGAACGCGCTCAAACTTCATACTAAGCACAGTAATACCTATAAAATAATAATACCTCAAATGACATATTAGAACATAAAACGGAGGTTATCTGATTAACGAGCATAATTATAGCAATTACGGTACCCGAGGGGCTAAAATGCATAGGTTCGAGGGTAAAAATGTGCAAGATTCGATACGAAACACACCCCCTAACTTCCACATTGCTAGTCCCTAGTAATGAAATTCGACGCAAAAAGAACTATAAGAAAACCACAAAATAGGAGATATATACAAAAAAGAGAAAAAAGATAAAAGCCACTTTCGCGGGCGAGCGATTGCATTTAGCATATGCAATAAGCCGCTGAACCCTTAGGTTACCCTAGTTAACAAGTGTCATCTCTTGAGGGTTTCCAGGAATGAAACCCACAAACATCATATGGTTTTCTCAAAATATTCCCAGCACAACATGCGACAAGCCCAACAATAACGAACAAGATTTCAACATGTTATTAGAAGAGTGAATGAATTCACACAAAAGTCCATATTATTAACATTATAGAATGAATTTTGTCAAATTGAAACCTTAAAATGTGGGAGGGGAGCGAGCACATGCAAAGTATGATTTGGCCAAAACTTAAATAAATCGAAAATTAAACATTAAGGCATGCATATATCAATCATCACCGGGTATTACACTCAACAAACGAAATCACTATGAAAATATAGGTAATACACAGGACATGCGGGCATAAAGAGTAAATATAAATGGAAACTAGGCCGCGCACATGTCACAGATGAAGAACGCTATATAGAAAAAATGAAAAACTCTAATCTCAATGAAAAATACCGCACATTAAAAGATAGGAAATACACTTTCACAGATTATCAAAACTATTTCAAGTTTTAAATTAAACTCACCTTAAGATCACATAAGACTTCATAGGGATGTAGTGTAGGTTAGGCTAGGGTTATGAAACAAAAGGACTATGTATGGATTCAAAGTGTTCGGAGATGAAAATTCGGGATAATGGAAAATGCGAGCAATTTCAAAAATTGGAAAATACAATCCATAAAAGGCATTGAATATAATAATCGAGAGAGTAAACAAAGATTATTGAACACTATATCCAACATATACAACTTTATTTTTCTTTTTTTTTTCTTATTTTTCTCACTTTTTCTTTTATTCTACTTTCTCTTTTTCACTCATTTTCTTTTCTTTCTTTTCTTTACTTTTCACACTCTCACATGCCTAAATTGCAACCACGCGATAAAAATATCATTAAATCCCAAGCAACGTTCCAAACAAAGGGATGGGAGTTAATATGTATGGTTTTAACTCCAATTTGGAGTTGGTTATGGGATTTTGGGTAATGAAACGAAAGGCTATATTTAGGCTCAAAGGGGTTGACTAAGGAAAATATATAAAACGAGGTCAAGGTCAATATCGGTGATATAACAAAGGTGGCCTAAGATCATTTCCTAAAGTTTATGCAATTCTCGAGTCAAAACAAACTTTGAAAACCATGCTCAAGTAACACATTTCAAGATATAAACTTAATTAATGAATGGTCAAATAAAAGAATCGAGAGATTACCAACGACTGTAACGACAGAGGAAAGAGTAGTGTATAACACTCACAAACGACGGAAGGTACAAAGCTTACTCGATGTAAGTGTGCACAATGCAACAAAAGATTACCGAGTTATAAAAATCTTAAACCAAATCAATAAAGCAAGAAAAGTGCATGTGCTCATGGTAAAAGTTTAATTTATGAAGTTATTCATAATATCAATGATTTGAGGACTAAAGTCTAACAACTTCTAAAATCGAGAACATGTATCATTGGGTTGTCTATTGGATCGGACAATTATTGAAATTTATCATCGGAAACAAAGGCAAAATGCCCAACAAAGAAGAAAAAAGAAAGAAAATATTTTTCATTTTTTTTAATTTTTACAAGAAAAGTATGCTTGGAACTAAACATATAGTCAAATCGAAGAAACTACCAATAAATGGATAGAATATCCCACACCCCCTAACTTAAAATTTGACATTGTTCTTAATGTGAATTAAGAACCAAGTTAAAGAGATGAATAGAGCGTTATTGCCCAAAATGGAGCGATCTCATGAAAGTTCAAGTCCAATGATTCTACAGAACATGTTAGTACCAAAGCATAACAAAAAGTTAACAAAAAGATAAAAAGAAAGAAAGAATAAAAATCTAACTATATATAACCTACTACTGAGGTTTCACACTAACTATACACTAGAAGTCTAAATAGTTGAGGGTCCACCACAAAAATGATTTGACTTTGAAAGATCCACGGTGGAACCTCCCATTCATGCATGCCTCTGAAAAATAGGAATTTCGTTCGAATAACGGAAGGCATGTGTAAGGCTGAAGAAATGAACCACCCCCAATTAAAAAATTTGGAGAGAGGATGGGGGATTTGGATAAAACGGGTGACAAATACACAAGGGGGCCAAGAAAAATAGAATTATCTCCTAAAGATTTTGAAGTTGTAATGGGAGGGGGCATACATGAGGGCAAAGATGCCTTCATAGAAGGCGACTCGAGCGAGTACTCCTCGTCGGTGAAAATGTTTGAAACTATAAATTTTGGAATCGATTCATCGGTTACTAGCGTCGGTGTGATAGTATAGAATAAATGTGGGTACAAAAGAAATTTAATCTCAATAGATGATTTATCAGCGCTTGAAGGTTGAATTTTAAAGGAAATAGGATCGTTTGCAATGAAACTTTCTTCTTCGAGAATAAAAAAAGAAACGAATTCATTGCAAATGGATGCTACGCCCATTTCTTCCTCATTTTGATTCTCTAATATACCATGGGTCAAGTCAAGAATGATTTGCTACAAAGTAGGTACAAAGTCATTATTTGGTTCAAAACATTCCTCGACTTCAGAAGTCTCGGAAGAAAAATCGTCGTCGGATTCAAATAATAAATCCAACTCACGTTCCCAACAATGATTTTCTTCCCGATAAAGGTTTTCAATTTTCTCATTTTCAAGCATGAGCAAGACCTCATCGAAAGTCATAGGGTAAGGAGAAAATTCTTGCAAATGAGAACTTTGAAAATTATCATCGGAACGACTATCAAAATCATTAACATAAGAATTTTTAAAGATATTGCAATCTATTTCAAAATTCTTATCATAAGGATCTTGAGACCCAAAATCGAAATGACCATTCCCAAAATTCCCGTAATCCATACTTTAACTTTCGTAATACTCACCCCATGTCATTTTCGATGTTGCAATTTTTTGGGCTTGTAAGTATTAACCAAAAGTCATAGGTTTATAGGGATTTTGAGAATTATCATTAGGATTACCAAAAAAATTGGAATATGACATGCTTACCCCAATAAAGGCTCGAGATGGAAAATTCCACAAAGATATGCGCGAATGAAAAATTCAAATGGTTCTTGGAGCTTAAATGTAGAAGTCCCGCAAAAATGTTAGCAAAAAAAATAAAGAGAAAGAAAATACTACGAAATACTAAATCAAATAAATTCCTAAATAAACTCATCCTCGATAACGGCGCCATTTGACAGGGCTGGGTTTCGCCGGCGCGAGAGTCACCTACGCGCCGGTCATTTTATTTTCGTCTCACCAACTCTATGCAAAAATCTAAACTATGGCTATACTATTTTAAGGGAGTATATCGGCCAGTCCGGGTATCGAAAATCCACAGAGACGAGTTACTAGAATTTATTCGGTTTAATACTCCTAAAATAAAAGTGTAAGAGATGATTTTCTAACAAAAAGGAAAGATAATAAAGAGAAAAGTTTAATCTAGGCGAGTGTAAATTAAACTATGATTGACAAAGTGAATTAAAAAACTATAGGTTGCGTCGTGGTTACATGGACTCACGAGTTATTAAGATTGCGTCTCCTTTCGACACTTAATTAAAACCAGAGTTGTCACACCCCTAAATTCGCATAAAAGTCTAATAAGATTTTGACGTCAATAAATATCCCTAAAATTACGCGTGCAAAGTCATAAATATGACGCATACATAATATACCCCGTTAAATATCATAGGCGTAATAACTAGGACAACCTATTCGAAATAAACACGTAAAACTACATCACCAAAGCAAAGCAACCAACCAAACCTAGGTGAGTTCAATCCAACACAACCTAGATTAAACTAGCCACTAAGCATGATAAACAAAATTAATTAAAGTTAACTAATTAATTAAGCAATAACTAATTAAATTAACACTACAATTTATCTAGGCAAGAAATAAATGAAAAGCATGGAAAACTAGGGCACAATGCATTTAAGGAAGAAGAAAAGTGTCCACTTACGTAAATGGGTGTCAAACCATAAAGAAAATGGAGGAGAGGGGTTTATCTCCACAAAATCCGTAAGATTTACAAACCCTAACCAAAACTAAGAGAGAGAGAGAGAGAGAGAGAGAGAAACTAGATATTATGTGTTATTACAAAAATGAACCAAAGTTGGTATTTATACTAAGTTGGAATAAAGGAAATAAATAAAAAGGAAAATAAAATAAAAAGGGAGGAAGTCTCCAATTAACTAAATAAAGAAAAAAGAAAAAAAAAGGGAAAAAAATAATATCTCGACCAAAAAAATGCAGTGTCGATCGACCGCGGTGGCGGGCGGTTGACCGCCACAAGGGGGAGGAGGCCACTGTCTCATATCCAAGGCTTAAATGAAAAACCTGATCGACCCCCGAAGCTGGGCCAGTCGACCGCCGCAGGCACCACAGTCCCAAGAAATCGCAGCTCCCATGTTTGAATAACTTAACACCCATTTACGCACCTGCTGAAATATCACTAAGCCGAGACCACAAATCGTAAGCCAACAAAACCCCATGAACAAAACCCATTTGCAAAAATCATCCAAGCCACCATTTTTGGCTATAACACAATCTCCATAAAAGTGGCCAAAAAGCCCCCAATGTCGAACGAACCCAAAACCCGAGCACAAACTCGAGCTTGGCCAAAATTGCCCATGGCTGAATTGAAGTGTGCTGCAAAATAAAAGAGAAAATGACATGGTGGTCATTAAATAAGTTGTTAATGAATAAATAAAATAATCATATAATTAGCTTATAATTATTTCTCGATTAAAGGTCCGTATTTTGTTCGTTCGGACTTCGATTCGAGCACCGTTTGCGACCATGCGAAGCTTGGCATGAGAGCTACAACTTCGTTGAATACTTTGGTCAACAATATCGAAGTGTGAAATTATTAAAATGCCCCTGAACGTGCGAATCACGATGGAATTTTATCGAAACACACTCAAACTTTATACTAAGCACCGTAACATCTATAAAAGCTCAATAATACCTCAAATAATATATTAATGCATAAAACGGAGGTCGTCTAATTAACGAGCATAATTATATCAATTACAGTACCCGAGTGGGCTAAAATGCATAGGTTCGAGGGTAAAAGTGTGCAAGATTTGATACAAATCAGCCATGTCGAAATTGTCCTTCCCACTGATCTGGTAGTCTTGACACTGACTGCTACCCCCTTTTGTCCCTTTGTCTTCACTGGCCCTATGGGACTCGTTGCTGGCCTTGACGGCATTGGTTTAATCCACCATCACTTGGTCGAAATTCTACTGACCTTAATCATTAAAATGGATCCTTTACTGGGCATTCCCCCTTATGGTGTCTCACTAGCACCGTTAAATCAAGTTCTTCCCTCTGGATAGTTTCCCCAACACTCTTCTTGGTTCATCTTTCATGGAAGGGTTGATGTAAACTCGTAAACTATGACTCCTGACAATATGGACACTCATCATCCTGACCGAATTTTCCCATCCATGCTTGTGTATTCTCCCCCATGAGTCCATTATCCATTTACGAACTCTATTATATTATCTGTACCCTTCGTCGGGTATAAAGTTTGCTAAACTAGTCAACTTATCTATTATGACCGACCTTTATCTTGTTCGCTTGTGATAATTTTGAAATTCCATTCACATCTCTGTTTAAATAGCAGATGGAAGGTCTCTCGGTCAGACCGTACCTAAAATTTTGCTCCACTCCATACATATTTCTTTATGTGTGATAATTGATTCTTATCAACTAACGCTGCTCTTATGAGCAAAAGCTTTTCCCGAATTTAATAATGGGTGTCGCGGCACTCCACCCTACACGATTTCCTCTGGATTCTCTCTTTTTCGTTGGCTCATCCCACTTCCTTTCTTCCTCGAATCTCTACAATAGTTCTTCAAAAGAGTCCCTCTGACTCCCCCTCATTTGTCGACTTTACGGGGACGAGTCTGATATACGCTATCGTTATCTACTATGGTTTTTAGGAGGCTACCATTCCTGATTGATTATCTTTATCACCTCCCTGAACAATAATCATGGTGGACCCTAATACAGTCACCATTTCTAGAATACTCCACGTCTTCTGCTGAGCCTCTCCTCCTGCAATACTTCTAACGTCCCTCATTGGTTGTCCCATGATGTTCGGCGTACGAAGCCCAATCGAGCTCGTATATAAATCACATCAACTATACTTAATAGCAGGAGAACATAATTGCACATACGTAAAGGAATACAATAATCCTATCGTAAGGCTCGATATCAAAGATCGCTATGTTGAAACGTAAAAAGCAGTACAGATCCTAAGGACACTAGAACCTGATGCTCTGATAGCATCTGTGACACCCCGCCTAGTAAAATACCGGGTGATCAGTCCTATATCAAATTAAAATAAGAATATCACTTGGTTCATTCTTAGCATCACTGTCGAAAACTTTTTAAAAACTTACTAACCACCTAGTATTCAAAAAGTAGGTGCCAAATTTTATCTTATTAATCCAAGATAAAATAAGTGCAGAATTAAAATAAAACATCCAATGCTGATAGAATCAATCATCACAAAGAATAATAAAAAGTCTTGCGGGATAAACCACCGGCTAAAATCCAAAACCAAACCAAACTAACAGAGAGTACTAAATCCCATACAATCTGAAAAGAAACTAAATAAAACTATGAGCGACATGCTCGAGATAGACTGATATGAATCCCTACTCTAGGAATAGAAAAATTGATGCGTCTATCCAAATCCCGCAACATCCACACATGCTGCAGCTGCGAGTCTCTGAAATGAATTCAAGCCTAGCGTCCATGTGGTTTGACACCTAAAAGGTTTTGAAAATATTTGATAGCAAGGGTTAGAATCCAAAACATTTTGAAAATATTTAGCAAGTGATTAAATTGCAATAAATTTAAAATGCATGAATGCTCTTCATATTTAAGCCAACTCACCCCTGAACTAATGTGCACACTTACTTCTTTCTTTATATCCCACCTAGTCTTCTTCCCGTAACTAGCTTTTGATAAAATACTATCTGACACACTACTCTAACCCGAGTATGTTTAAAACATGATCTATAAGTTATTTATCACTTTAACTTAAATAATCATTTTTCCTTTACATCCATATAATATTTGTAAGGACACAAATTTCCAATTGAGTCCTTTGTAGTTTTGGCTCAATTTCGGACAAAAACTTTTGAGTCATAGGATAGAGTAAATTGACCATCCTCCAAGCCTATGATGTGTTTGTTTGAAAACGTAGCGGTCAAGTGTATAAAGCTTCATAAAAATGCCGAGTTTAAGTGCCTCGTTTCTACGTCATCAACAGTGATTCCATGCTCCCAAGGTATGAATGCATATGATATATATATATATAGGAGCTTGGAACAAGTTTATTGGGTGTTAGGTTTTAAAACTGTGTTTTGTTTTCAGAAAGATTTCTATTAAAAACCTTTATATAAAGTATATAAAGTTTCTGGGATAAAAATATAATTTTTGAAACTTTCTGTAAGTTCGTTCGAAGTGTCGTTCGAACGAGATTGTCGTTTGAACCACAAGTCGTTCGAACGAATCTGCCAATGAGTTCCCATATTGGCCACTGGAACTTCGTTCGAAATGTCGTTCGAACGAGATGGATGTTCGAACGAGATTTCCAATGAGATTTTTAACGAGTTCACACTGGAACTTCGTTAGAAGCCTCGTTCGAACGAGATATTGTTCGAACGAGATTTCAGGCCGGAAATTTTTTTGGCAGTTTTTAGCAGTTTTTACCCACTTTCCCCACTTGTCTCTCCACTAACTTTTCTCAGATCTTATAATGTGCGGGAACAACTTTTTCTAAACTAACCTTTTCATAATATTATAACTCCTAGAGATAGTTTTGAGAGTTGATTCTTCCAAGAATAAGTTCAGGAGTTTGAGTGTTCATTTTATAAAGAAAAATCTTTTAAACACTTAGTTACACCCATATTTGTTTCTTTCAAGTTCATATATACATATACTTTTCTTGGAGCATCTTGGCACCGGTTTATCTCTACCATTTGAAGAGAAGTTTGCTTTTTCTTCTAAATCCCTCAAAGAAGAAGAATTTTTTGGCTTCGGCTTTCTTACATGGTGAAAGGCACCATGTGTGGTTGACGGTGTACCTATTGTCCGATCGGTGGTTCCGAGATCACAGTGCAGCTCCGTGGTTATCCGCTAGGCAGAGGTGGTTACAAGAAGACGTGTCAAGGCTTGAGAGGGTTCGAGTTGAGGAAGTAAGTCATCTGTCTTGTAAATGTAAATTCCGTACTTAGTGGATTTGAAGCTAGGGCCGTTCGAGGTTGTTTCCAGTTATGAGTTTTTCCTCGTACATCGCGGCGTAGTGTGACTGATTTTCTCTTATCTTGCATAATAACTTAGAACGCATGCTTAGGATAATACAAGATAAAATTGGTTATAATTGTCACACTTAATTTAATTTGGTGCTAAATTAAATTTGGGTAACGCTAATTTAATTCAAGTCATTTGTTAAAATTGGTTTAGCCTAACTTGATAAAATTGCATAATATGACTTAGGCAAATTCTAGGGCTTGGATTAATTATGTTTAAGTGAAATATTTTAATGGATTAATGTAATTTCACTTGGTTTAATTTTAATTTGTCAAGAAATTAAAATTTGTTTTAAGTTGAACCATCACATCGCTTCCGCATCTATTTCATAAAAAGGAAATATAGTTTTAACGAAATTAAAATTTTGGGGCCTTTTCAACATTCACACTAGATATATAATAAATACAATTTTTTCTCCATGTATTATATTACCCGTATATAATTATTTCTCCCATTATATACATAACACTATATTACAACATTCACACATACGTTGAATATATATATAATCCATCCTCCCGAGTAATTTCTCTAAAGTGATATCAACTCAGGCTACTCAGTCCCACCTGGAGTTCCGAGACAACTATGGTCCATCGAACCGGAACGTAAATAATAAACGTAATGGAGGCGGCCATATTCCCCCAATTATGAGAACATCATCTCAATGCCCCATCTCTGAAATTCGACGCTATGACTAGGGGATTTACTCGCCCTACTACTCGAGCTAGGTGATTCACCCACATCGCGCAACCTCCCTTAATAGAACTAGAGTATATAATTTAAATAAATATATAGTCTAAATTAATTCATTTTTCTCAATATTTAATTTAATACTTTGGCATCACCCAACCAATATACCCGGACTCGCTCACTTGGCCCGCAATGAAATAATCCGAATTTATTGCCCAAATTCCCGTTAATAAGTTCGACACACTTATTAATTTATTCTCTTAAATGATCCTCTTTTCACATTTATTTAATCCTATATACATCTTACTGTTTATCCCTTCAAAACCTCAAACAACTTAGGCTAAAAGTAAGTGCACTTGTTATACGAATTTAACCTTTAAATTTCATCATCCGCCCAAAAAGTAAAGGAAACAAATGTCTCCGAATTTCATCCCATCGTTCGAACGAGACCCGTGTCGTTTGAACGACAGTGCATGTCGTTAGAACGAGATCCAGGGTCGTTCGAACGACCCCTGGGTCTCTCTCTCTTCTTCATCGCCCAATCCAGTCCGCCATTAAAACTCAAATTAAGCTTTTTATCCAGATTTCTCTACTGTAAGTCCTTTTTCAAAGTAATTCCTCCTTAACCATTTTCAGTCCCAAACTTTATACACAAAACAACAAAGTTCTAGATATCATGATTCAAATTTCGTTCTCCAAACAGCATCAAAATATAATTACGAATCTGGGTTTCTTTCCTAACTGTTGCAATAATAAATTATTCTTAATTTTTCCATAATCTCCCGACAACAAATACGATATGGTCATGCATAATCCAATAATTGATCGATTCATCCCACAAATTTAAACCTAATTTTTGTATCACCCCAACCCAAAATCATTTATTTACACACCTATTGTGATGTGGATTGAAGACAATAATTAATTTCAAAGCAAGTTTAACCACTTGCCTTAGGATTCATAGTGTCTGATTAATCATTTGATGTAGAGATTGTTATGTGATGAAGAACATCTCTCGTTTCTTCCTCTTTGGCTCAGAAGAGTCCTCCCTCTTTTCCCCTCTATGTTCTCACATTTTCTCCAATGTGTTATGGCTTCCCACAACTCCCCATCTATTATTATTATTTAGGGTTAGACTACAACAACTCCAAATATTTACATCATAATTTGAACACTTCTCATAAAATAAACCATACAATTGTACAAAATTCATAATGAATATTTATTACTCTAATGCATGAATTCTAATCATAAAGCAACGTAGTATAACATGAGTATAATTTACTATCCTGATTTCTGACATATATAATTCATAGAATTCGGGATTTAACACAAAATATCATTGTAAGAATGTAGGAGATAATTGGCCAAGTACTCAATTAATAATATTCTAGCATTAATCATATTATCGTAAATTCTTTAAATTAGAAGCGATGAATTCTATCATTCATATACAAATTTTTGAATTTTAACAAGATCCCAAATTGTAAAATATAGATATAACAAGATCCCAACTATTAATTTTGTGCCAATTTATTATAGATTACTCATACTTTAGAGTTCAACACCACTGCCCTCCCCCCATCCTTGCCCTCCCCCTACCCCCTGCCCCACCACTGCCCTGGTCTCCTCCCCCCCCTCCCCCCGCATACCCACACCCACACACACTAGCACACACACATGCATACATGCACCCACTTTCCCCCACCCACCAGCACACATACACGCACACACCAACATTTCTACACACACATATGCACATATACAATGAAAAGAGAGAGGGAGAGAAAAACGCACCTTAGAGAGAGAACGATCAGTCGCGCGAGAGGGCGGGAAAAAAGGGGGAATTGAAAATAGTGGGAAAAAAGAGGGGGTAGGGTTTTTTACTAATAAAGTTGTCACAGCGATAACTCCACTTGTCACGGACTTATCACCGTCATTGACCGTGACAAACCCTTGTCACGGACTTGTCACGATCAATGACCGTGATTTTTTTTGTCACGGTTAATGACTGTGACCAGGCTGGCCGGCTCAAAGGTGATAATTTTACCTTTTTGGTGTAATGTAATATACTTTTTAGTTTGCTCTTTCATTTTCGATAATTTACTCCAAGTCCAAGATGCTTTTACTCGTAGCTTAGTTATTCAAAGAGGATCATATTTAATAACAACATTATGAATCCATTTAACCTTAAGAAAGTACTTTTTTTTAGCAAAATCCCATACATGTCTTATCATACAGGCTTTATTCCAATACACAAAATTTCCAATTCCTAACCCACCTTATTTATAGGGGTAACATATATCCTCCGAGACCACTTTAGCTCCTGTCTTCTTAAGGTTAACTCAGTCCAAATTAATCTTTTAATAATTCGGTCAATAGCTTTGATTACCGTTTGGGGCAAAATACAGATGTTAATCCAGTAAATTTGAATGATTCTAAGAACAGAAATAGCACGATGAACTCTTCCAGCATAGGATAACCATCTATTTGTCCAATTTTTAACCTTATTCATAAGATTTTCAACAAGAATATCACAATCATGTGCCTTTAATCTGGTAAAAATCAATGGAACTTTAAGATACTTAAATAAAAGATCACCAACTCTCATTCCCATAAGACTATCAAGTATAAGTTTCTCCTGATCATTAATGCATGCATATGATATCTCACATTTAGAGTAACTAACTCTAAGACCAGCTAAACTTTTGAATTGTAATAATGCCTTGTTTACAACCATCAAAGAGTTCTGATCAGCCTTTGCCATAATGAATAAGTCATCAGCAAACATAACATGGAATAAATTTAGCTCTTCGTAGTTAGAATAAAAACTATAATCTCTTCCATTGATCTCATTATCAAAAATCCAAGAAAAAGCTTCCATCAACAATAAGAAAAGATAAGGAGATAAAGGATCACCTTGTCTAAGGCCATCTGTTCCTTTAAAATTCCATTAATACCCATATTAACACTAACTGAATAACTAGTAGTCATCATACATTCCTTAATCCATTAGATGAACTTTTGGGGAAACTCCATAGCTTACAACACATTAATAACAAATCCTCATTTAACATAGTCATATGCCTTCATAAGATTAATCTTCATAGCACACCTAGGCTTACCATTGTTCCTGTGATAACCTTTCACCACCTCTTGCATGAGTAGAACATTATCAGTGATGAATATCCCCTTAATGGAAGTTGATTGCCCGTTATTCACTAGGTTAGGCATAATCTCTCTAAGTCTAGCAATAAGTATATTTAAAATAATTTTGTAAGTAGTATTGCAGCAAGAAATTAACCTAAAATCCTTCGTAGTGCTAGGATTAGGGACTTTAGGTCTAAGTCTGGTTATACTACAACTCCAATCTTTGAGCATCCTCCCATTGTTAAAAAAAAAACTGCATCACAGCCTCACAAATATCATTCCTAACAGTATCCCGATTATTCTGAAAAGATCCGACACTATAACCATCTGGTCCAGGGGCTTTGTTTGCATTAATACTGAATAGATCATTCTTGATTTCTTCATGGTAACAGGCTTTTGTAGAGTCCATTTCTGAAATTCATTCCCCCATCTCTGTTTTATAGGTCTAATTTTGTTTAAAACATCCCTTCTATCACTGCTATTTTCACCAAGCAACCTCTTGAAAAATCTCATAGCTTCATCCTGAACAAAAATTTATCCTGTATAAACATTTCTTTCTCCATATTTTATTAAAATAATTTTATTACTACTAACATGGCATTTAAATTTCTTATGAAAAAATGAAGTATTTTTATCCTCGCACTCCACCCAATTAATTTTGTCCTTCTGTTTATAGAACACTTCTTTTACTTATGTTAACTGGAGGTATTCATATTGACATTTCTTTTTGTATTCAAGGATGTCGGCATCTCCTCCATTCCTAATAAGGCATTCCAGAATTATTCTAAATTCAATCTTCTGAGCATTGAGTTTAAAGGAGATATTAGAATAATACTTTTTATTCAAATATCTAAAATCATTCTTCATGAATTTCAATCTTTTTTCCACTGAGAACATACAACTTAGGAAAAGTTAAATACAAAAAAATTAAACCGTTTATACATTAGTGAATTCATGTTGATATATATACAAAATCCACAACACACGATACAAATGGTAAATGAGTGTTCTGGTTGTAGTTCTTCATATCTCGTGCTTTATTTTAAATGAGTTATAATTATGGTTAGGTACTCTAGACATTGTTGTAGTTGAACCAATATATTGCATCACATCTATTTTGAATCACGAAAATATAAACATATGTATGGACTTAGAAGAACATAAACATTCTTTTCTTCCCAAACTAGAAAAATTATATGAGGTTTTGTGATTTTTTTAAACTACCTTTTGTAAAAAAATGAATGATGTGTCTAACTTTGATTAACAAATCAAAATAACCTTCAGAGCTACATAACCATTTGAGCAAACTCAAACATAAAAAATATGAATTTGAGAAAACTATAATAAATTAAATAAATACTTGGAGAATTGTCAATAAGTCACGAACGAACTAAATACATAAAAAACCATGTAAAAGTATAAGTCTAAACATCACACTAGTTGGAAGAAATATAAGTTTGACATGATTAGTTTCTCAATATATGTGTGCGTATTTATCATCTTTGCTGCAAGTAAGATTATTAAATTTTAGTTGATGATTAGATAATCTAATATCAAAGATTTATTCCATTAGGACATTTAAAAAATATCATTGGATATATAGTGCAAAACTACCAAGTTATCACATGTGTAGGTTCAAATTAAAAGACGTTTACTTTTAGTTCATCTAAAAAAATATCTCGTTAATGATATTGTACAAAATATATACATAAATTTGATGCATGTCACTTACTAGGATTACATTACTTTTAGAAAGTATAAAGATGTTGTATTCAATCTCAACTCTAATGAAAAAAATGGGTGTACGAGGGGCTTAAAGATAAACCTCCTCGCTTAGAGATAAACCTCTTTGTTAAGTGGTTAATGAGAGATAAAGACAAAGTGGATCTTAATCCAAGATTAATAAACCATTCCAAAAAGAGCTAGCTTATCCTCCATGTATTTCATATATCTTGTTATAATTATGTTTTGCAATGTTTGTGAGGTTACTCGGTTCCATCGATGGACCAGGTCTGGCAGGACCTGGGGGAGATATTGTGATCTATTGAGGAAACCCAATCGGGGAACTATTGAATTAACTGGTTTGGAGGATAGAGAGAAAGGCATCGTTAAGGCTTTGAACTTAACTATTTTAGATATACCAAGTAAAGCATCCAACACTACCCGAATAAGCATTACTGGAGCAACAATGGTTAACTTATTCTCAACCACAAATAGTGTTGGCGCCAAAACTAGTATCTTTCCATAAAAGATCTATATAACGTCATATTATCCTGACAAATGTCAAACCAGACTTACCTCAAACGGTGATGATTTTATGAGCAGTTGGCCATAAAGGTCCTGAAACGTTGTTGTGCCACTTAACACAATGGTCGGTCACTGGAGAATTTCATTCAATATTTAATACTAATGACACATTAGGTATGATAGTCTGAACCAATATTTAATGCCCCCTAAGTTTCATCAAGACCAATATTGGATTATAAATACCCCACTTATGCTTTGATAAACCATCAGAACTTTGAGCCATAAGTTCATTTAGATATTAAGTTGTTAACTTTAAAACTATAGAGCATATTATCCTCAATTATCGTGATTATCTATATCTCTTTAATAACTCAAGCACTTATTGAGATCCTCAACACTATTATATCCATGTTTCGGTGCTTACTTGCCTACCTTTGGCATATTGAGAGGGCTTGACTCTCTTTCCCTCAAAGATAATAACCTCAAAGGATAATTTATTAGCTAAACATTTTGTATTTATTATTTGTTGTTATGATAAGCACGAGACTTTATTCCTCATTACTTAGAGTACATTTATTATTATTTCATCATAATTAAGACGAGTTATACCTCTGTAATTTATAAACACCCCAACACAAACTACTATATTACATTTGGATATTATACTAGGGAGGTATTCTTTATAAATGGATGAAAAAAAACATCAACCACACTATTTTTTATTCGATTATCAACCTAAGGGAAAACCTGATACTCCCCCATTTAAGCTTCCTCAAAACACTACGGTCACATGAGGTGTTCTTACTGGGTGAGCTTCTACGAGCATTGTGATGGGGCCAAACTTCATAACCAACATCATGACTGAGTTTATAAGGTTTTTACGAACTCAATCCATAATGACGGGGGTTGGTTCCACGATGGATCCTAGTTCTTTCACTACTATAATAGCATTACCCGCAGCTCCCTTTGCAAGACTTGTTTCTCCTTCGGTGACTAATCTTACCACTACTACAACACTAACTGTTGAAGCAACTATTATTGTTAACAGCTCACCTGAGGTTACTCCATCAAAAGCTATTGCATCTGATACAGCTATCTCATTAACTTTGACCCTTGAGGAGATCAAAAGGGAAATGATAAAGATAATGGCATTGACATAATAATCTTTAAGTGAGGCGGTATCTATTTATGATGATTTTCGTACTCCTTATCCAAAGGAGTTTAACGATGAACCACATCCTTAGGAGTATTTTTCTCCCATATTTGAGAATTTTAATAAAAAAATAGGGTAACTCGAAGGAGCACATTAAGAGCTTTATCGAATACTTGGGAGTTCATTGCAACAACGAGAGACTCTATCTGAGCGAGTTCTCTAAATTGTTAAAAGATAATGCTTACACTCGGTACTCCCACCTGGCTTCAAGGAGTGTATCTACCAGGGAGGATATGCACATCCAACTTTTGTAGAATTTTTATATAGTAGAAGACGAGTTCACCTTGGCCTAACTTGCTCCTGAAATATAAAGGTTAGGTGAAAAGGTCATGATGTACTTTAGAAGGTTTAGAAAAAAATATATTGACGTTAGAGTGGATACATGAGATGACAAACTTCTTCAAATTTAGGTTGTAGGATTATTACTAGGGTATATTTGTAACTTGATAAATGAAACTAAAGAGGGGAAGTTTAAACCCTTCACTAGGCCTGCTTGTAGCATCTCTATGATTGTTCTCCCTGAACCCACTGTGCTAAATGTTGCATGGAAATAAGAGATAATCCAAGAAAATAGAGTAGGTCAGGTTCCAAAAATTAACTATACATAGGGGTGAAGTAGAATAAACGACTCGAGAAGGAATGAGGAAGAACAAGAGAAAGTTTGATCGTGAAAATCCACGATCGTTGTCTTGCTCTATTAAATAAGAAATGAGTTGCTACACTATCATAGTGGCAGATGACCTCATCTTTCCACCAAAGAGTTCTCCTCCTTATGATCCTAAGGTATATGTACAAGCCAACCCTCAATATTTCCATGTGCATTAATGTGTGTGTCATCCAATAGCGTTACACTTTACATTGAGGATGATAATTAATAAGCAAGTGATGACAGGAAAGTTGCAAATTACTCAAACCAATGCTAAAAATAACCCCCAACCAGCTCATGGTGCACACATGGTGGTGGCTTATCATGAGGAAGCAGAGACCTAAATCATGGAGGAAATGATAAAGGTAAAAGGGTTTCAATTGATGTACGATAGGTGTTTGGTAGGAATGGTCAATGTGGTCACTTCTTACAATGAAGCAAACATTAGATATACTAAACAAGCTTGTCAAATGGAGGATTGTGAGGTGGACCCTAGTTTGTAATTCTAATCTATATCACGTTCACAAAATTTTGGATGGTTCTTTTACCAGATTGGTATGCCACTATGTAAGGACACAAATTTCCAATTGAGTCCATATATAGTTTTGTCTCAATTCCGGACAAAAACATTTATTCATAGGATAGTATTTAATTATAATATTCTCAAGCCTATGAAGTGTTGTTGAAGACGTAGTGGCAAAGAGTATAAAGCTTCATCAAATATGCCGGTTTGCGTGCCTCGTTTCTATTTCATCAACCATAGTTCCATGCTCCCAAGGTATGAATGAAATATTATATATATAGGAGCTTGGAAAAAGTTTATTGGGTGTTAGGTTTTATAAAAACTGTGTTTTGTTTTAAGAAAGAATTAATTAAAACTTTAAATAAATGTTTATAAAGTTTTCTGGGCTTAAACAAGAATATTCAAACTTTCTGGTTTTTCATTCGATAGAGTCGTTCGAACGAGATTGTCGTTCGAACGAAAATGTCGTTCGAACGAACCTGCCAACGAGTTCCCATATTAGGCCACTGGAATGTCGTTCGAACGAACCTGTGTTCGAACGAGATATCCAACGAGACTTCTAACGAGTTCCCTTTTTAAACATTCTAAAACTTCTTTAGAAATCTCGTTCGAACGAGATTTCGTTCGAACGAAAATGTCGTTCGAACGAGATTTGGCGGGAACAGTTTTTTGGCAGTTTTTTGGCAGTTTTTACCCATTTTCCCACTAGTTTACCCCACTATCTTTTTGCTGAATATGTATTTGCGGGAAACCATTTTTCTAATCTAACTTTTCCATTCCATTCCATATCTTAGAGATAGTTTGAGAGCTAAAATTGTTTAAGGAAAATGTTCAAGTTTTGAGTGCTATTTTTCAAGAGAAAATATTTTATCACTCTAGTTTTATACCCATATTGTTTATCCAAGTTCACATATATACATATCAATTGCTTGGAGTTTGGCACTGGTTTATCTCTTCCATTTCAAAGAGAAGTTTTGGTTTGCTTCTACATCCAGCAAAGAAGAAGACGTTTTGTTGCGATTCTACCCACTTGGAGAAAGGCTCCATGTACGGGTGACGGTGACCATATAAAGTCCTATCGGTGGATTCCGAGACCGCGGTGGTGTTCCAAGGTTATCTGCTAGGAAGTGGTGTCTACAAGAAGAAGCGTCGAGGCTTGAGAGGGATCGAGTCGTGCGTTGTAAGCCTTTCTGTCTTGTACTTGTAATTCCGTATCTAGTGGATTTGTGGCTAGGGCCGTCCGAGGTTGTTTCCCGTCTTGGGTTTTTCCTCGTACATCGCGACGTAGTGTGATTGATTTATTTTATCTTGCAAAATAACGTCGAACGCATGCTTAGAATAATTCAAGATAAAATTTGGTTTAAATTATCACACTCATTTAATTTGGTGCTAAATTAAATATTGGGTAAAGTTTATTTAATTCAAGTCTTTTCCTAAAATTGGTTTCGCCTAACTTTGGAATATTGATAATTATGTCTTAGGCAAATTCTAGGACTTGGATTGAATTAACTTGGTTTAAGTGAATATATTAATTGATTAATTTTACTTCACTTGGTTTAATTTTAATTTGTTTTAAGAAGTTAAAATTTGTTGTTTTAAAGCTCGCGCTCCAACAAGTGGTATCAGAGCTTTAATTCAGAAAAGCTCGCATTTACAGATTGGTATCAGAGCTTTAATTCAGAAAAGCTCCCATTTACAGATTGGTATCAGAGCCGGAGCGCTAAGTTATCGCGTTAAAGATCCGTTTTTCGGCTTTTTGTATTTCCTTACCTTTTTAGGTGGTTCTATTTTTTATCACTCTCATATTTTTTTTTCTCTCAATGGGACGTCTTAATGAAAGTTTGTCCAATTTTAATGAAAATAAATTTTTTGATTTTCGGGAGAAATTAAATGGGCTTAACAAATGTAACGAAAATTTAAAGGAATTAAATTTGATATTTGTAAAAAGAATTAAATTTCTTGAAAATGAAAATTCTTGTTTTAAAGCTCACATTGAGTCTTTGCAAATCTCCTTATCTCAAAAAGATATTTTTCGTGAAAAGCTCATGGACTTACATTCAAATTTTGATATTTTAGAAAAGTCCAAGAAAGAGAGTGAAAATCGTGAAAAGACTCTTAGGGACAAGTTTGCTCATATTGAGGGAGAGCGTTTTAACCTTCTAGGAATTATTGAAAATTTAAAGAAGGAGTCCCATAATTTTGAGGAGTCTAATTTATTACTTGAGTCCGAAATTTTAAAATTGAAAAATGATTCTCAAGACTCTAGTAGTAGTTCTAATGGTTCTAGCACATCATGCTCAAATTCTTTCATTGTTGAAGCTAAAAACATTGTTTGTTTTAGAGGGTCAACTTTGTCCAATGTCTTTAAAAAGGGTCACACCTTAGGTAACATTCCTCGTGTTTACACATGCTTGAATTGTGGTAGGAAAGGTCACCTTAGGTCATTTTGTTTTGATCTTAAAAGAAGTCCAAGGAAATCTTTATCTAGCATTTCATTATTTCCTAATCCCCATCATGTTAAATATAAATCTATATGGGTTAGGAAATCATTATTAAATGCGCTAGATACAAGATTTGTTGATTCTCATTTACTATCACATGAAACCTCCCTTGCTAAATTTAAAGGTTGAATGTGTTAGTGTTTTATGCATACTCTAGCTTTTTGTGCTTCATATTATATATCATTGCTAGATGTATGCATGTTTAGTCATTTTCTAGTCATTGCCTCATTTCATATCATATGCTAGAAATTATGACTTGTTTATCTTTTTGTATTATATTTTTTGTTTGAATTGACTGAATAATATAAAAAGTTTTTTGTTTATCATTTTTGTTTTATCTGTTTCATTTGAGATTAATGAAAAATACAAATGATTTTTGTTTGTCCTTTTGAGTAAATATTTATTTTTGATTAAAAATGTTAAAAACTCAAAAAGATTTTTTTTTTTTTTGTGTATTTTTGTTTGACACACTTTATGTGGCATATATTTGTGTTTGAATCCCATCTTTTACGCTCCCACGTGGCTAGAACTTTTGGTTTAGATTTTCAATCCTTAAAATGTTCTTTACCATGTTTTATATGGAGTAGTTGGATTTTGTATTGTTTAAATGGATTCTATTTTTATATGCCTCTTTTCACACATGCACGAGCTCTTTTGAAATCTTAATGTCACATGTTATATTTGAGCTTTTTGAGATGTTCTCCTACCAATCTAGTCATCTACATATCTATGACCTAGGAGGACTAGTGCATGTCAAAATCCGTTGCACGTGAGCTTTGTGAGATAAAAAATTATATATCTAAATGTGCACGGGGAAGGGCTCCGAAAGGATGAATTAAATCCTTTGCGATAGTAAGCCACCGTTTATTGGATCTAAAAGAAATACGTGATCCAAAGGCCTAAAAACAGAATATTTGGCATTAAAAAGAAAACAATTGCCAAGGCCTATGTTTGTTTGATATATTCATTCAAAAATAAAAGAATATATATGCTTATTGAGGGAGAATTGGATGGTATATCAATGGTTTGCACAATGTCCGTTTATCCTAGTTGTCTTTAATGTCATGACTCTATTTGGTTTGTAGAATCATCATCATGCTAGGCTTGTATGCATTGTGTATGTTTGTTCATTGAGTTCAATCTTCATATTGTCACATGAGGTTATATATAAATGTGATAAAGTTTGCAATCAAATGAGAACTCCGTGAATGTTTATTAAGTGTTTGGGTCTAAATTTAATTGTTGCTAGTTCACACCCCTACACTTACGTTTCCATATGACACATTTTTGCCATACGAGTGTGCAAACTTATTGTTTTTTTTTTGTGTCATGTGTGTGTTTATATCTATATATATATGCAAATGCTTCATTGGTATATTTCTAGTTTATATATATATGATATTTGTTTGTCTTTGCCTTGCTTTCTAGTCCTTCTATGCTTATACTTCATTTTTAGTATCTATAATGGATTAGTTATGCTTTTGTTGCTCATATGTTTTCACGTCTTATCACTTTAAGCTTCACTGTGTTTATTAGTTCTATATCCTTTGCCTATTCCTGAACAAAAAGGGGGAGAATGATAGGGGGAGAAATGGTATCTAATCCTATTGTAATCGTACCTTAATTTAGGAGATTTAACTTAGGGGGAGTGGCAACCTTCTTTGGTAGATTGTTTTGATAAAGATTGTTTTGATAAAGGGGAGAATTAATTGTGGGGGAGTATTTATTTTAATTGCATTTAATACTTTGATATTCCCTATGCATTTGATAGTTTGCTTAAGTGTGCAGGAATTCTTCTAAAGCGGCAACATTCAATGGCAAAGCTTTTGATCCTTGGGTTCAGTCAAGTTTGGGCGGGTTATGTTTTAAGTCTAGTGAGCTTGACGGCCCTTTAGGATTTTTGTTTGGTTTTTGTCCCGGAATAGCCAAAGGGGGAGATTTGTAAGGACACAAATTTTCAATTGAGTCCATATATAGTTTTGGCTCAATTCCGGACAAAAACATTTATTCATAGGATAGTATTTAATTGTAATATTCTCAAGCCTATGAAGTGTTTGTTGAAGACGTAGTGGCAAAGAGTATAAAGCTTCATCAAATATGCCGGTTTGCGTGCCTCGTTTCTACATCATCAACCATAGTTCCATGCTCCCAAGGTATGAATGCAATATTATATATATAGGATCTTGGAACAAGTTTATTGGGTGTTAGGTTTTATAAAAACTGCATTTTGTTTTAAGAAAGAATTAATTAAAACTTTAAATAAATGTTTATAAAGTTTTCTGGGCTTAAACAAGAATATTCAAACTTTCTGTTTTTTCGTTCGATAGAGTCGTTCGAACGAGATTGTCGTTCGAATGAAAATGTCGTTCGAACGAACCTGCCAACGAGTTCCCATATTAGGCCACTGGAATGTCGTTCGATATGTCGTTCGAACGAACCTGTGTTCGAACGAGATATCCAACGAGTTCCCTCTTTTAACATTCTGGAACTTCGTTAGAAATCTCGTTCGAACGAGATTTCGTTCGAACGAAAATGTCGTTCGAACGAGATTTGGCGGGAACAGTTAAATGGCAGTTTTTTGGCAGTTTTACCCATTTTCCCACTAGTTTACCCCACTATCTTTTTGCTGAATATGTATGTGCGGGAAACCATTTTTTTAATCTAACTTTTCCATTCCATTCCATCTCTTAGAGAAAGTTTGAGAGCTAAAATTGTTTAAGGAAAATGCTCAAGTTTTGAGTGCTATTTTTCAAGAGAAAATATTTTATCACTCTAGTTTTACACCCATATTGTTTATCCAAGTTCACATATATACATATCAATTACTTGGAGTTTGGCACCGGTTTATCTCTTCCGTTTCAAAGTGAAGTTTTGGTTTGCTTCTACATCCAGCAAAGAAGAAGACGTTTTGTTACGATTCTACCCACTTGGAGAAAGGCTCCACGTACGGGTAACGGTGACCATATAAAGTCCTATCGGTGGATTCCGAGACCGCGGTGGTGTTCCAAGGTTATCCGCTAGGAAGAGGTGTCTACAAGAAGAAGCGTCGAGGCTTGAGAGGGATCGAGTCGTGCGTTGTAAGCCTTTCTGTCTTGTACTTGTAATTCCGTATCTAGTGGATTTGTGGCTAGGGCCGTCCGATGTTGTTTTCCGTCTTGGGTTTTTCCTCGTACATCGCGGCGTAGTGTGATTGATTTATTTTATCTTGCAAAATAACGTCGAACGCATGCTTAGAATAATTCAAGATAAAATTTGGTTTAAATTATCACACTCATTTAATTTGGTGCTAAATTAAATATTGGGTAAAGTTTATTTAATTCAAGTCTTTTCCTAAAATTAGTTTCGCCTAACTTTGGAATATTGATAATTATGTCTTAGGCAAATTCTAGGACTTGGATTGAATTAACTTGGTTTAAGTGAATATATTAATTAATTAATTTTACTTCACTTGGTTTAATTTTAATTTGTTTTAAGAAGTTAAAATTTGTTGTTTTAAAGCTCGCGCTCCAACAAGTGGTATCAGAGCTTTAATTCAGAAAAGCTCGCATTTACACACTAGATACCAGCTTACAGATCACACAAACTATCATATAGATAACAATGAAGAATATTATTCCTTAGCTCAATTGGAAAGGGCATATTGTTAGATTGATCCTTCGATTTATGTCT
Organism: Sambucus nigra; assembly: GCA_949130495.1. Classification (NCBI taxonomy): domain Eukaryota; kingdom Viridiplantae; phylum Streptophyta; class Magnoliopsida; order Dipsacales; family Adoxaceae; genus Sambucus; species Sambucus nigra. The sequence goes on from OX422211.1 coordinate 37,776,043, forward strand.
GAAATAAATTTTTCGGACACAGACCGACATATCATTTTCTCTACAAATATATAAAATCACACACACACACACACAAAAAAATTATACATCTAGAAAGCATAATAAAATTTCTAAAATATAATCATGCCTTCAAAATATACCTCACATTTATAGAAGAAATCATCTTAAAGTTGTGTTGTGTGGGAAAAGCTCCAATACTCTAATAAAAAAGACTCCAGAAATATCCATTAAAATATCACTTCAATCTCCAAGAATATAGTCCACGAAACTCCATAGGAATACCCAAGAAAAAAAATTCCAAAGTAACTCAAGAGTATTCCAAAAGTACCCCTTCATAACACCACCAAAATACACTAAAACATCTCCAAAATAAATTAAATGTATCCATAAAATATATCAAAATCTTCCATTTATACACCTTCAAACTCTTTCAAAAAGTGTATTTATTCCTCATTTATTTTTTTTCTTTTGAGTTATAGGCTTAACTGGGTTGTTTTTAACTTTCCAGAGCCGTTATCCATTGTGTGTGTGTGTGTGTATATCCATAATCGCCCCCTCTAAAACCAACTCAAATCGTTCTTACATTTTAGATTATACAACCATACCTATTATAGTTCCAACCTAAAACAAAGTCAATTTGTTCCATGCATGAGGCTGACCATTTATTCATATTAAATTTATTACTATACCTACCATCTTTGATTGCCAAAACAAATCTTAACCTATGTTGACTTCTACAAAGGGTTCTCATTCTCTTAACCAAATAAACATGTTTTTCTTAGAACCTAACCTACTTGTATAAAAAACCCTCAACGCCATTTCATCATTATATTACCTATAACCTTATGATTTCCTAGTCCCACTTAATTAAATGCCTATAAATAAAAAACTCCTTTTATATTTAAGCCTTCTTAAGTGTGTTTCTTGTGTCTAACGCGTTTGGTAAATAAATCAACAACCATTGATAAGTTTATTAATATAACCAGGTAATTCATTGTTTAGTTCCCCCAATAAATTGTGTAAACCAACGACAATCTTACACTATTGATTTTTTTCCAATTCAATTTATTTTTGGCCATTAGGTGCTTCGATTAAATTAATCATCTCTAAGGATGTCACTTTATATGTCGTGTACTATAACACTCATTATGATAGACATTCATAACTAGATCTGCATTTAAACCTTGGTATATACTTTATGCAATTTTTACTAACTCGTAGACATGTGTAGTTAATCAAGCGCCATGCAAACCCAAGCACGCACTCTGTAACTTGCGTAAAACCCGTGCGACCACTTGCTTGAACACTACACCAAAATAGGCGGATGGTCACGATTTTGGACCCTGGACAAGGCCTATGGTTTACGATGGACCGTGACCATATTGAGAGTAATAAAATTGTGGGTCACAGTCCAAAGCCATGACCCCCTATTGGGGTCACAAGCTAGTGGGTGACATTAATATTGATTGGGATTCCTCGGTAGCAGGATGTGGGGGTGTTGGATTAATAGGGGGTTCTTGAGTTTTATGACTTGGAGATGGAGTGGTGGATTGAATCTCCGATGGAGTAGAGCATTGATAACCCAGAGGAGAAGAGAATTGAGGTTGAGGTGTAGGAGTGCACCCAGTTAGTGGTGTTCCGGTATTTAGTTGATTATTTCTGCTCATGTTCTGCATTTCTTACAATAATTAAAAAAAATAGACGTATGTAATAAAATCATTTTTACTAATATATATATATATATATATATATATATATATATAACTTTTAAAGCATGATCGATGTGTCTGATTTTCATCCAATTAGTATTACTTTTTTAAATCTATGAAATTTTTCACACAGATAACTGGACATAAGTGTATCCATGATTGACGTATAAAGGTATGTGACATGAGCTCGAAATGACTAACTTAAGGGTTTTTAAAATTAATTTTGTGCTTTCAAACTTTGACTCAATTTGAGTTTCTTATATTTGATGAAACATTTGAGTGCCCCATTACAACCTCTAAAAATTCAGCTATAGGTCAAGATTAAGGACCTGCAAGGCTCCTGTATATTATTCTTCCTACATCACCCATACATCACATCTAATTCTAAGCCCTAAAAACTTTTTTTTTTCATTTTTTTTTTATTTTACCCATGGAATTACCCTTCCAATCAACATATGTTCAAAAAATTAGGTCAAAATACAATTTCTAGTTATTTTTAAAAAAATCCAACAAAAAAATGCTGAAGATACCTTAATTATAAGGGTACGCGCCAACATAATTTTGTGAATTTTTTAAAAATAGCTAGAAAATGTATTTTGATATAATTTTTTGAACATGTGTTCATTGAAATGTTAATTTCAATAAAAAAATAAAAATTTAGAAGAAGTAGGTGTGATATTTGGTATGATGTATAGAGTATGATGTGGAAGTGTGATGTATATATACATATATGCACACACACACACACACACATAAATACACACACAGAGAAATACACGCACATAGAAATACACACATATATAAAGATAGAAATAAAGAGTACCATGGTGGAGAGAGGGGGCGTTAGTGGTGGAGAGATGCAGAGAGGGGGTCGTCGTTGTGGTTTAACAAGAGAGAGAGAGGGGGAAATATTTTCGATGGTTTCCAAAGTGACCTTAGGTTTTGTTTTATAGTTTTGAAATGGTCATGGTTCTAGACTGTGACCTTAACTGTGACCAATGGGACACCAATAAATGGTCACGGTTCTAGACCGTGACCCCGACTATGACCAATGACAATGGGGTACTTGGTTACGATTTTGAACTGTAACCATTAGAACGTGGCCAGTTTGAACTAAAACAAGGGGTTACAATTCTGGACCGTGACCATATTTCATTGGGATTGGTCATGGTTGGGTTGCAGTTATGGATCGTAACCATCGCTGTGACATTTTAGTGGGAACTTTGGTGCTTTAAGGGTCACGACTTACTCATGATCAGGAATCTTGACCAATATGGTCACGGTACAAAACCCTGACCAATCCTCTATTAGTGTTACACTTTAGCATGATAACATGATTGGTTACTGGTTTAATAAGTGGGTCACAGTTTTGGATCGTGACCACTTGGCCATGGATCTAGATTGATTGTGACAATCCTCGGTATTTGGTGTTGTGTAAAAATATTATTGATTAGACCACGACTATGTAAAATTATCCCTTTGACTATTTGATCAAAAGTGAGGGTATTTTATTATTTCCTCCTTAGGAGATTTAATCCTTGAAATTCCTTCGTTCATCCATATGCACTATAAACATTTTGAACTTATGGCTTCTCACTTCTCAGACATCATTTGCAGGATGACCACGAGTCCAATATTCAAATCACACTTTGGTATATACCTTGACCATCCCAATCATTGATATAGATCACCTACGTCTAATTCTAATCTCATACTAAGTCACACGTCACCTTTTGACAATGCCTTCAAACCTTATACAACTCCGAGTTGTTTATGCAGTCACTTTACTTCAATTATAAACTCCATACATATCTAACCTTGCCTTAGGCTTGCCACTTATAATCATTCCCTTGCAGGGTACGTCAATTTATTCAAAGCACGATACCACATAATAGTTCCAGACACGATGTCCCCTTGGGATGGTTAACTAAATGAAGTTGAACCTATAATTTGATGACCTGTCTCTGTCTCTTAGGGTCACAACATTGTATTACAAAACATGCACCTACGAACTTAGTTGTATCTAATGCCCTACCGGCCACATACAATGTGTCATTATCCCCATACAACCAAATAAATATGGATACATTATCAATTTCATACAAAACATTTCAACTACCATGCAACCATGCACACATATGGTTCTCATGCAAACCTAAACGGATAATTATATAGAATTTACCCTCAGTGCATCATCTATGTTAGGCCTAACCCATACCACACTAAGTACAAATCGCGGCATAATCATTTAGCCACTGAGTAACAATATTTAACCATTATAATAAAATTAAATGCCTTCGGGATATAGCAGACCGCTTGACGTTCCCTTTTTCAAACCTGGGATATTTTTACATGTAAAAATTTGAAAGTGTGCTAACACTCACATAATATGATGCTACCTGGTGTGCTCACTACCCATGCTTGGATACCACTCTCAAAGGCTACAATACCACCACTCTTGCTTTCCAAATATCTATAAGGCCAAAATGTTTGCCCACAACCTTTCTTTGGCCAATTCATTGCACTACTTAAAGATTTTTTGCTTAGCCCATGATTAGAACTCCTTTGTGTGTAGTTTTATAATATTTTAGGGTCAAATATAACAAATTTATTCTCCAAAGTTCCTAAATTATGAACGTTTAAGTAATGCATGAATTTCACAATGTTACATGATTTTTAAGGATAAATAATGAATTTTAAATATTTTTGAAAAAATTAATCCGAAAATAAGTCGTACAAATAAGGGCAAAGACATCATTTTAGTATTTTAAATATTTTTGTAGACTCAATTTTATGTTAAAATAGTCAATACATTATGCTTATAAGTGCCCGAAACATTTCATGTACATCAGAGTTAAATTGAAAGTTCAAATGATAAATATTACAAAGTTGAGGATGAAAGTGCAATTTTCAATAATTATTTACACTCATTTTTTTTTAGTAAATTGAGTCACATTTTTATTTTACGAGTGCGCTTAAAATGTTATGAAAATCAGGACCCAAATGGAACTCAAATTGCACATATATAAAAAGCAGGGACTCAAATGCAATTATTAAAGTTTAAGGGTCAGAGGTGATATTATATATTTTATTGGCTTAAATTACGCTTATAGTGTTATTTTTTTTATCTTTTTTAGGAGTAAAAGGTGACATGACAAAAGTTGGAGGTCAAAGTCAAAAATTAAAGACAGAGGGTCAACGTGGAGTTACCCGAGAAGATATTTTGGGGTCGCAATTGTAATACCCCGTATTTTAATGATTATTAAATTGAAGTTATATTGATTTAATTGAAATTGTGGGAATTATTATTTGAACGAAATAATGGTATTTGTCTTTAAGTTGATGTAATGATTAAACGAGTATGTTTAATTATATTGGAGTATTTAAATTATATATAATATTTCGTAAAGGTGATACAAGTGTCATGATTTTTATGGTATGACGGAATATTGTGAATAATGAAGATAATTGCGAATAAATTAATAACCCGTTGATTTAATTAAGTCGTATTAAGAATATACATATATGACAATGAGGGAACAGACAATTAAATGTATAAAGTGTTTATGGACTTTTGAATGTGATTATAAGACTTAAATATGCATTTTAAATGTTTTAAAATGGACTCACGGGTTGAGTAGGACCTTGGGTAGAGTTTTCGGGCCAAATTGGGTATGAATAGGAACCTTCTTATGGGCCTTAAGTTTGGCCCAATAGAGACTTACAAATTTAGGTTAATTAAAATGATATTTAAGTGGTTACTCATATCCACACCACCACTTTAGCAACTGCACACTTGGGGAGAAAAGAGGAGAAACCACCTAGGAAGAAGGAAGAAGGAGGTTTCTCTACAAAATCAGGCAAGGATTCTCTTGCCATTTTTATTCAAAATGTGATATTCTTGTATAAATGTTGAATATATGCTTAAATTGGAGATTAAGCCCGACTTTATGCAGCCATGTTTAGGGTTCTAGAACTTTGATAGAATTTTAATGATATTCATGTGTTATAATCCTATATCCACGTTTCCTCAATAAAAAACTCAAAATGTAGATTGCTTAATTTCGAAACTCACTGTAAAAATCTAGTGTAGGACTCTTTTACGATTTGAAAATATATTTCTTGAGGTTGAAGATGAGATGAAACTTGTATACTCTAAGTTTCTTGAAAATTCTTGATTTAATTATTTATATTTTAGGATGATTTAGAGAACAAGTCATGCTTAGAACATTTCCATATCATGTTAGAACCCATATCCATATTTTACTTGAGATTATTAAATGATAAGAACAATATTTGATGCATTTAGAAATTTTTAGAAAAATCCCGTCTTGGAAGACATGTTCTCGGCTTACTGTGGGAGCCAAATTGGTTCACCCTCCTACCGAACCGGTTCGATGTACCTGGTTCAAGAAAATTTGTTTTTATGTAGCGATTGCATTTTGAGACCTTCATGCTCGTTCATATGAGGGTAGGTAAATTATTAAAAGACATATATAAAATCTTTTGAACTCAAATACTCAGTCAGGACGAGTTTGGTACGTGAAATAACATCTCATATGTAGTAACTTAATGCGTAAGTTAATTGACCAAATAAATTAAGATACATCAGATGATTGGATTTAATTTATGAATATGATATGTTATCAGGCTTGGGATATGACCTAAGTGATTAGATAGTTTCCAGTATGGGAAAAGACAACAAGTCCCTAAAATATACAATATGATATTATGATTAATTCAAGGCAAGTTTAAATAAAAAGAATTACTTATTAGAGACAAGACGAATGCTTGGGGATATAATTAATGGTTAGCTCCCTCAAATTATTACTGTATAAGGATACTAAGTAGAAATGTATCATAAGCCTAGTGGGCTAAGTCATGATGGTTAGCAACGATTGTGATAGTAGTTGGGACAAAATTTCTTGTTCAAATTAGTGAATCTCTTATATATGTACATATAACCCTTATTCACTTTTGTTGACTCCTTATATATGTACATATAAACCTTATTGTAAATGTAACAAGAAGTGGATAATTATTAATAATCTTGAAGGATTTAATTCTAAGCCAAGGCGCCAACATGCTGAAATCATTAAATGTTTTGGGAAGGTTAGTTTGGGGGAAACTATACCTATATATTATGGAAAAATAAATGATGAAGTAAATGTGATTATCAAGCCAAGGAGGCGAAATACAAGACTTAATATTTAATTGGGGTATAGTTATAGGATAGCGACTTAAGTTATGTAATAACTGACTAATATGTTATAACTAAGCCGAGAATGCTATATTTACATGGATGGAGATTTTGTGGATAAAAGTAGTTATAAAGTCACTGCTTATACATATTGGATAATAATATATATTATATTATTTTCTATGGACATATGTGGGTCCGTGGACTGTCCAATCAGTTGTGGTACGCACGTTCGGGATAGGAGCATACGTCAGCACGGGTTGGTTAGGCATAGTGTTAGGTCATATTATAGGTACTATGTAACAACGCCACTTACGAGAGGTAGGTATGGATGCTGGGATCATTTGTCACCGTTAGATATGGGCCTTGAACTAGTGTGCGGTGTAGGTACTGCCCCACTTGCTTGTATTTTGTTGTTACCCACTTTAGGATGAGGGACTCCTCCGGATATTACCGATAGAGCATGAACAGGATGTCGGAGATAGATATCTCCGTGTGTCATACACATATATGCGGACATATGTATTTATCTATATACACATTTTAATGTGCCTTGTATGAGAATGCGTTCTCATAATCTATAGATATAGACAATAATCAATGATAACAAAGTCTTATTAACATAGCAGTGTGAGTAATTGGTAACGAAAATAAGTTCTAATGGTCTAATATGGTAGACATTTATTGACGAGAATAATAATTAGGCAGTCTAAGAACGTAGATGATAATTAAATAAAATGAAACTTATTGTTGATGTAAAAAATTAGATTATCTCTAATTATTTAATCACAGATAAAATAAATAAGACAAAAGAATTTTTAAAGTGGTTCAGCCTTAAAAGAATGGCCTACATCCACTGTTTTTGTTATTGCTGAGTGTTTAGGGAATTCTCGATAACAGGTTTTTACCAAGAAATTCCCCGTCCCCCTACAATGAGGATGATATAATGTATTTATAGCCCTGAGGCTGTACATGTGAAAGGATCATACATAGCTGTCCAATAAGCGTGTACATTTGTATGATAATAATCAGCATTTAATGCGCATTTAATCCTCTTAATTGTCTAATAATAAATGCTCTGATTGAAGTGCAGCTCGGACCGCCTAAGCTGCTCGGACCGCCTAAGAATCTCGGTATCCATGAGTTTCTCGGTGCAGTAAAGTTCCTCGGAGAGCACCTACTGCTCGGAGTATCTGAGTTGGTCGGGGAAATTGAGTTCCTCGAAGTCAAGGTGTTGTTAAAAAGTGTTTGTTATTGCTACGCAGATTGTCACGTGTCTCCACTTAATTGAACCATATCAGCAGATTAAATTTGGTATCAACAGAAGCCCCCAATGTTTCACAATTCGAGAATGAGGAGTGTGGAACATTCTTCTCGAAATATGGTGGGATTAAATGGTCATCCTGAATTTTAGGAGTGTTTTCTTCGCATTTATTTTTATTTTCGAATTCATAGAATCAGACTTTTTCAAATTTTTCTAACTGCTTCGATCTCCGCTCCCTTTTTGTCCCTTTAGTCGCCGGTAGCGTAAATGTCTCCCTTTGTAATCATTATTTTTACCTTTTCCCAAGGTAAGGTATTTAAGCGTTGCAGAAAATCATATCGTCTTTTACTTTTTCAAATCTTTATCTTTGAGTTTTTCATTTTCTCTCTCTCTTGTGTGTTCATCCTTTTCATCGTTCGTTGTCAACAGATCCATCCTTTTTCTGTAAGATCTTCTTCCTTCTCTTTTATTTCCTTTATTCACCATGGTTTACCTTGTTGGGTCGCTTAATAAGTTTCGTTCTGATTTCTCTATTCCTTCATGGGTTATTTTGAAGGAACTTTCTGAACCTTCAGATTATTTTCGTTTGGCTGAGGGGCATTGGTTCCCCAGTCTCTTTGTAGCTGAATGTGGCTTTTCTTTTCCCCCAAACCCTTTGTGCCTGGAATTATGTCAATATTTTGACGTGGTTCCTGCAAAAATAGCCCCCAATACATGGAGAATAGTTAATGGAGTTCATAGATTAAATCAAATTCATGGAACTCGTATAGGAATTCCAGAAATTATGTTTTGCTATAGATGAGCTGTCAGCGACAACACTTTTTACTTGAAAACTAGGTTTTTAAATAGAGCTTTAGCAGTCAATCTCTCAGATGCCAATAGGGATTATTTCGAGCATGATGTTGTTATGAAAAATTGGCAACATGCTCCACTAACTGGAAATGATGTGTATCAGGGTCCCAGATGCCCTCCCTATGGCAATGGGATAGGTTGTTTTTACTTTACTTTATTTTTGAAATTATGCTTTCTTTGTGTTTGATAAAATGTGTCACTGATATTTTAATTTTCATTTAATTGCAGTTGACAGCAAAAGAAGGTCTCCAAAAGAGACAAAAGTTAACTTAAAACATCTGAAACTTATCTGGAGTTTGCATCAGACTGTTGCCGACGAGCATATCAGATCAGCTTCATACTTGCTGCAGTATAAAAGTTACACCTCGTCTTTTACTGCTCGTCCAGTGATAGGTGAAGTAGAGCTAGCACCAGCCTTTGAAGGTTCTTCTCCTGAGTCACACATTCCTCTCAGTGACAGGATGAAAAGAAGAAGAGCTCCTGCCCTCTTCGAGAAATCTGCCTCTATTGCTGGAGAGGTAAAGAAAATCAAGCATGATGTCCTAGAAGAAGGGACAAGAAAAATCGATGCACCTCCTCCGACTGCTACTATGAAGGTTGCTGAGAAGCCCCCAGTGGCTCCGAGCAAGGTCGCTGCTCCAAGCGAGGTTATAGTCATATCCCCGACTAAGACTACATCCTTGGTCGAGATCGTTGATGCACCTCCGAGGAGGCTGAAGAAGAGCTCCTCGATCAATTTGGTTGAATTCATCTTTCAGCCTTTAACTACCGGAAGTGGTGTTCCTACTTTCGTTGCTCCGAGCTCTGCCATGAGCTCGGTGAAGTCTTGGATCATTCCCGAGATCCAAGGTATTGAAGAAAGTCTTTCCCGGGATAGGGTTACCACTTTGGCAGCTCAACACATTGCCTCAGTAAGTATTGCAAATCTAAACTTTCATTTTTTATGTTATGTGGTTTCACTGACTTACAGTTATTTTCTTTTTCCAGTTGGTAACTTGTTTCAATACAATCTTGAATAAGGACGAGGCCATCAAGGTGTCCATCTCCTCTGGTGGTGTAGAGGAGGCTTTTATAGGTTTGATACAGTTTTTGAAAGATTCTCGTCAGAAGTATGTTGATGATAAAGCTGCCTGGGAGAAGTAGCTCAATTCGACTGAGCAGGAGAGGGATCAGGTTGTTGAGGTCTCTAAGGGATTGGAGAAGAAAATAAAAGAATTTGAAAAGTAAGAATAAATAGCTCGAAGGGAAGCTCCAAAATGCTGGGGAGCTTGAAGGTAAGCTCAAGTCTGCTGAGGAAGAGCTGGGTAGACTTCGTGACATTGGTCGTCAGAAGGAGGAGGCAGAAAAGAAATTAAAAGATGCCGATGAACTTCTATCCGAGAAGCTTTCCTCGGAGAAGGTGAAAAGGAAGTTGGTTGTAAAAAAGTCCTTCAGTGCTGGCTGGGACAAAGGTTGAAATAAGGGTTTGGTTGCCATGGTCTCATAAATGGGGTATGGCAGCCTCAAATACTTCAGGGATGGTTGGGTGGCTGCTATGACAGAGATGAATGTCGATGAGAACTCTGACCTATTTCAGCGACACATTCCTGGCCCCCCTCCTACTCCCGAGGAAGAAGCGGCCTCCGAGGAATCTTCTATGATGGTTAGGGATCAAGTACCTACTGTTGAACTTCGCTACGAATAGCCCCAACCAACTATTACTCCTACCGAGTAGCTCCAGTTAACCAACATATCAGCCGAGCAGCTTCCAGCACCCACCGAGCAACCTTCCACTTCGTCCCAACCTCCCGAGAAAGTTTTGGGAGACAAGGAAAAGGTGTAGAGTTGTTTGGACTTTTCTCTCTGTTATATTTTCTTTGTCAAATGTAACTCTGAACTATGTACTTCTCCTTTATGATGTAATAAAATTTGAAATCTTGACTATGCATATTGTTGATTCTCTTCTTCTTGCTCTGTTTGCACTCTTATTGATTCTTGCTATCTCTTCCTTTTACTAGTTTATGGCCAGGATGGAATTGTTATCTGCTCATGATACAAAATTGTTGAGACAATACAATGAATACTTCAAAGCTGGTCATACAGATATGACTAAAGATCAGATTGTTGATATCCTCGGTCCAGATGCTTCAGAGTAAGCAGTCGAAGCTTACAAGTACTTAAAGTGTCTGCTCGACCGGGCAGTGGCTAATAATGTAGCATATTATGAGATGATTGAAGACCTCCAGGGCACTCTCGAGGAGCTTCAACAACAATACAAGGAATCTACAACCCTCTTGCACCAAGGATATGAGAAGAAGTATCAGCAACTGAATGCTGATAAGGGATATGATAAGTTGCTTGCTGTTTATGATGTGAGGGAGAGAACTTTGAAAATCGAGGTCGAAGAGCACAGGCAGATAGCCAAGTTGCTAGAGCAGGAAAACAATAACCTGCGAGGACAGGTATCCCAGCTGAGGTCTGCAGCCTCTACCTCAAACGCTTTGGTCCCTGTGAACGACGAGGGATTCTCTTTCTTGGAGGTCGTAAATGCCAATCTGAGAGACGAATTAGAAACCTTGAAGAGGATTGGGCCTTCTACCTCTGCTCAGGGAGGAGCAAGAGCTTCTCGGATTACTATTGAGGAACAAAGAACTCAATCGGCTCTGGAGAACCAAGCCTTCCAATTGATGGCAAAGAACCAGGCATTGACTGAGATGTCTAAGAAAATCATGAATCTGGACGAGCAACACTCTGCTCAAAATTCTACTTTGGAGAGTAAAGAACTTTTAGCGAAGAACCTCCTCGAGCAATTAGAGAGGCTAACCTATTAATTCCCCAAGCAGCCCAGGGAGTTTTGGATGGCTGGTTATAATGAAGCCCTCTACCATCTAGATGATCGGATCCAAAATGCAAATAATGTGGGTTACAAGCAAGGATGGCTAAATGCTTCGGGCGTGCTGCAGTTAGAACAAAGTCATTACTTGTGGGATTATCACAATCCTGGGTTGCTCGACCTACCAGTTCCTCCTTTCAAGCTTGATATGAGCTGGATTTCTGCTCGGGCCATTCCAAAATGCCTAATTTCAAAGTATCTCGGCGACTACAATCTTCACTCCAACTTTGAGATATCTCGTCCTAAGCACCTTCTTGATCTGCCATCAGTTATGAACATCAGGATGCTTAAAGATTTGAACTTCATAAACTCCACCTATGCCTTAGACGATCCTCCTGCTGGTGAAGAACCCGTTTCAAAGGCAGAGGGGAAGAAACCCATAAAATAGGATTCCTGATGTAATAATTTTTTTATGTATTTTATTCTCAATGTATTTTGTTTTGGATTTAATGAAAATTTTCTATTTTTCTTTGCAATCTTGATTGCCATTGTCTTGTAGGTATTTTGTAAAACACTTTACTTATTTACTAATGAATGTGCATGTATATCTGTTAAAAAGATAACAACATTGTGTTATTTGCCGATCAACTAAAGTTGGTGAAAACTTATTGTCGATTATCCTGAATTTGTGGTAATCATTTGACGATTAACCAAAATGGATAATATTTTGTTTCTCGACCAAATTGGTGGTAATTTGAAATGTTACAAGTATTAAAATTTTGCTTGATCACTTTTTAATTCTAAGCCATTAGTTGACTTTTATCACATAATCCTTCTTTGTTTAATAAAAATGTTCCCGACCAACCGGAGTTGGTGGATTTTCTTCCCAACCAACCAGAGTTGGTATTTTTGGGAAATATTTTTATTCCCGACCAACCGGAGTTGGTGGATTTTCTTCCCAACCAACCGGAGTTAGTATTTTCTGAGAAATATTTATCTTCCCGACCAACCGGAGTTGGTGGATTTTCTTCCCAACCAACCGGAGTTGGTATTTCTGGGAAATATTTTTATTCCCGACCAACCAGAGTTAGTGGATTTTCTTCCCAACCAACCGGAGTTGGTGGATTTTCTTCCCAACCAACCGGAGTTGGTATTTTTGGGAAATATTTTTCTTCCCGACCAACCGGAGTTAGTGGATTTTCTTCCCAACTAATCGGAGTTGGTATTTCTGGGAAATATTTTTTTTTCCCGACCAACCGGAGTTGGTGGATTTTGCTGAGTAGTGTGTAGCACTAGTATTCCGCGAACAAATTTCAACAAAAGAAGAGGATTGGGTAGAATATTCACATTTTATTCATACTGAAGAAACTTCATTTCATGAGGGTTTATATTACTGATAATATTTGCGCAGATGCTCTGCATTCCATGCATTCTTAAACTCCTCCCCTTCTAAAGTTTCAATTCTATATGTCCCTGGTCGAACAACCTCTGTTACTCTGTAAGGCCCATGCCAGTTAGCTTCTAGTTTATTATGCTTTTTAATTACTTTCTTCAGCACATAGTCCCCTTCTTTCAGGTCGCACTTCTTCACTCTCTTGTTATAGAACAAGGTTGTTCGTTGCTGGTAAGAAGCATTCCTGATGGATGCTTCTTCTCTAACTTCTTCGAGCATGTCCAAGTCTAACCTTCTCATTAAGTCGCTGACAGGGGAGTTGAAGTTCAGCACTCGGTGTGTTGGGAGGCCCAACTCGGCAGGTATAACAGCTTCGCTTCCAAATGCCAGCATATATGGAGATTCTCCAGTTGCTTCTCGAGGAGTAGTACGATAAGCCCATAGTACTGAATGTAGCTCGTTGATCCAGTTTGCTTTCGCGTCATTCAGTCTTTTCTTCAATCCGTTTAGCAGCGTTTTGTTTGTCACTTCTGTTTGTCCATTGCTTTGGGGATGGCCTGGTGCCGAGTGGATTTTCAAGATATTTGACTGATGACAATAGGTAGCGAACTCCTCGTTGTCAAATTATGTTCCATGGTCGGTGATGAATGCATGGGGAAGACCATATCTACAAATGATATTTTTCCAAATAAATTGGTACACCTTTTCGTACGTCATGTCGACAAGAGGATCGGCTTCCACCCACTTAGTAAAGTAATCCACTGCGATGACGAGATATTTAAATCTTCCTCTGGTCGTTGGAAGTGGCCCAACCAAGTCAATTTCCCACATGGCAAATGGCCAAGGGGAACTAATGGGTGTCAACAATGCTTGGGGAGTTCTTCGAATAGTGAAGAAGAGTTGACACTTGTCACATTTCTTGGCATAGGCTATACAATCAGCCCTCATCGTTGGCCAGTAGTATCCTTGCGTCATCACTCTTTGCAAAAGCGTCTGACCTGCTATATGAGCTCCACAGGACCCTTCATGTACCTCTTCAATCAAGTCTTTCACTTCGGAGGGATGCACACATCTTTGCAAACCTGCCATAATTCCTCGTCTGTATAGAATACCATTAGTCAGTACATAACGAGTAGCTTTATACTTCAATTTATTGGCTGCGAGTTTGTCAATCAGTAATTCTCCCTCCTCAATATATGCCCTGATGGGATCCATCCAAGATGGCCCTAAATCAAGGGTAATAAAATTCATCGTCAGATCTTCATCTATGCTCCGACCAGCTAGAACTTCAATTGGGATTGTTCTTCATAGCTCGATATGAGTAGCCAATGCTAATCGAGCTAAAGCGTCTGCTCTTGCATTCTCCATTCTTGGTATTCTGACCAGTTTAACAGTAACAAATTCCGATACCAATTCCATCGCCTTTGCATGGTACTTAATCATCAACTCTCTTTTTACTGTATATACACCAAGCATTTGGTTAACAATCAACTGTGAGTCACTGCATACGATTACCTGCTCTGCCTTCATGGTTTTTGCCAGACTAAGACCTACAATCATCGCTTTATATTTGGCCTCATTATTAGAAGATTGAAATTGAAAGCGCAGAGCATATTCTATATCGACCTCGTCTGGACTTTTCAATACAATCCCAGCTCCACTACCTGAGGTGCATGATGAGCCATCCACATATAGGTTCCATACAGGTATTTCATCCTCAAACTTCTTATTGGACAAAGTTCCTCGATGGAATATTTGTCGCTCCCTTATCTCTATTTCTACCACACCTCGCTGTTCGTCGACCTTCTTATTTTTCTCTCCGACCAACTTAAGTTGATCAGGATTTAAATTTGATGATCCTGTAACATCCACAGGTTGGTCGGAGTTCAGGTTTTTCTCCTCGAGGGTATCAGGATAAGTGAACTCTGCTATAAAATCTACTACTGCTTGCCCTTTTAGTGACGATCTAGGCTCATAAATTATATCATATTCACCGAGTTCTATTGCCCAATACATCAATCTCCCTGATTTTTCTGGTTTATGAAGAGCTTGCCTCAACGGCATATCGGTATATACGACTATGGTATGATCCTGAAAGTATGGCTTCATTCTTCTACTCGCTTCGATCAGCGCCAGTGCCAAGTTTTCCAGTTTTGGATATCTGATCTCTGCTCCTCGGAAGGCCTTACTAGTGTAATAAATTGGTTTTTGTACTCCATCCTCTACTCTTATTAATGCCGAGCTGACTGCATTTTCTGAAACTGCCAAATACAAATACAACCTTCCTCCCATCACTGGCCTGGACAACAGTGGAGGTACTCCCAAATATTTCTTCAATTCTTAAAAAGCTTTCTCGCATTCTTCATTCCATTCAAAAGTCTTTCAGAGCGTTTTGAAGAATGGAAGGCATCTATCTGTTGCTCGCGATACAAATCTGTTAAGTGCTGCTATTGGCCCTGTAAGACTTTGCACTTCTTTCTTCGTCGTTGGAGATCGTAGTCCCAATAGAGCTTTGATCTTTTCAGGGTTTGCTTCAATGCCTCGTTGATTGACAATATACCCGTGAAACATGCCTTTTTGTACTCCAAATATGCACTTAGTCGGGTTCAACTTCATTTGATATTTATCTAATTGATCAAAGGTCTGGCTTAGGTCAACTAGATGGTCAACAGATCTCTTGCTCTTTGTCAGCATATCATCAACATAAACTTCCATATTGCAACTGATTTGCTCTGCAAACACCTTGTTCATCAGCCGCTGAGATGTTGCACCTGCATTTTTCAAACCAAAAGGCATAACATTATAACAATAAGTTCCCCTAGGGGTAATGAAAGAGGTACTCTCTCTATCTTCAGGTTTTATTTTAATCTGGTTATATCCAGAATAAGCATCCATGAAGCTCAGCAGCTCGTGTCCCGAGGTAGCATCCACTATTTGATCAATTCGGGGCAAGGGAAAATGATCCTTTGGACATGACTTATTGAGGTCGATGAAGTCTACACACATCCTCCATTTATTGTTCTTCTTTTTCACCATCACTATATTTGCTAACCAATCTGGATATTTAACATCTTCAATAAAGCCAGCTTTCTGGAGCTTCTCGGCCTCCTCCTGTACAACTTTGTTCTTCTCGGGGCTGAACACTCTTCTTCTTTGCTTCACTGGCTTGATCTCCTTATTCACGTTGAGCTCGTGACATAAGAAATTTGGGTATATTCCGGGCATATCCTCATGACTCCAAGAAAAAGTTTATTTTCTGTTTTTTAAGAAAACTATCAATTCCTATTTTAGTGAGGCATCTGATGACGAACCTATCTGAGTTGTTCGTTCAGGGTGCTCGTCGTCCAGAATGATGTTTTCAGTAGCTTCCACCACCTGACCTTTCACGAGTCTCTAGGATCCAATGTTTCAATTTTTGCACCTTCATTTACCTGATAGGTAGTAGTCTTTTTCCTAGATTCCTCCAGTTCCTCCTGCACGACAGATGAATAGTAGCATTCCCGAGCTACTTTTTTATCACCCTTCACAACTCCTACTCCAAAATTGGTTAGAAATTTTAGGCATTGATGTACCGTAGATGGTACTGCTTCGAACTTCTTCAATCCTACCCTTCCCATGATGATATTGTAGGCTGATTGAACATTCTTATCCATCACGAAGAAGCGTACTCTTTCTGTTCGACAAGCAGGCCACGTACCAATGAACATATCCAACTTGATCGTCCCAAGTGGAAAAACTTTCTCGCCAGCAAAACTGTGGAGGGGCCTATGATAAGGCTTCAACTGAGATAAATCTATATTTAAGCTGTCGAAGCATGAGTAGAACATAATATCAACCGAGCTACTATTATCAACCAGTACTCTCGAGATCACTACTTCCTCCATTCTCATTTTGATCACCAATGGGTCATCATGAGGATACAGCACACATGCGAGGTCGTTCTTTGAGAAACCAATGACAAATTTTTCTTTATTGACCTTCCTCGGGCGATCATCTTCAGCCAAGTTTATTCGTTGAATATATGAACAGGCTTGAGCCTCAATGAGGTAAGCTTTTCTTTCTGCAGTAAGGTCTCCACCTCCTGCATCTCCACCTGTAATAACATTACAATCAAATGATCCAAAACGTATTGAAAATACCTCACGTTCTGGCTGCCTTGGTCTTTTGGGAAGATTGGGGTCGTCTTCTGGATCATCTTCATGGTCTCTTTTCTTGTTCTCCTCTGCTCGACGAGGAGATCTAGGCCTCTCTCTTGCTCGGTCGCTGTTTTTTTTTTCATTTCTACGATCAACATACTTTGCCAGTTTTCCTTGTCTAATGAGTGCTTCGATCTCATTCTGAAGAGCTATGCAATTTTTGGTCGTGTGGCCATGATCTTTGTGGAACTCGCAATATTTGGCCTTATTCCTCTTGTCAGGGTCTGACTTCATTTTCTCTGGCCAGTTTAACTCCTCGTTGTTCTTGATTTCTTCTAGAACGTGGTTGATGTCTACCTTCAAAGGAGTATAATTTTCAAATTTCTTCAATACCTCCCATGATGGCTTTGTTTTTGAGTGCTTGTCACCACCATTGTTCTTATGCTCTTTCTTTTTGGCCTTATCAACCTCCACTTTGGTCTCTTTGGTATCCATATTCTTCTTTGCAGCCATAGCCTCCTTGGCATTCATGTAAAAAATTAGATTATCTCTAATTATTTAATCACAGATAAAATAAATAAGATAAAAGAATTTTTAAAGTGGTTCAGCCTTAAAAGAATGACCTACGTCCACTGTTTTTGTTATTGCTGAGTGTTTAGGGAATTCTCGATAACAGGTTTTTACCAAGAAATTCCCCGTCCCCCTACAATGAGGATAATACAATGTATTTATAGCCCTAAGGCTGTACATGTGAAAGGATCATACATAGCTGTCCAATAAGCGTGTACATCTGTATGATAATAATCAGCATTTAATGCGCATTTAATCCTCTTAATTGTCTGATAATAAATGCTCTGATCGAGCTACAGCTCGGACCGCCTAAGCTGCTCGGAATGCCTAAGTATCTCGGTATCCATGAGTTGCTCGGTGCAGTAAAGCTCCTCGGAGAGCAACTACTGCTCGGAGTATCTGAGTTGGTCAGGGAAATTGAGTTCCTCGAAGTCAAGGTGTTGTTCAGAAGTGTTTGTTATTGCTACGCAGATTTCCACGTGTCTCCACTTAATTGAGCCATGTCAACAGATTAAATTTGGTATCAACACTTATAGTCTGATGGTGTATACAATAATTAGCGTGACTTAAAAATCGAATAATCTGACGAGATAGACTAAAGTTAAAGAACATTATATGACGTATAAATTTGCACTGGAAATTTATATGCAACTTAGTGGGCCGCATTATGAATTTAATCCGGGAGATGGGATGTTAAGCATAAATATTCACTTTTCGTTGATACGTAGCTAGATAGCTTTATCGCTACATGTCAGGTTGGATATTGGAGTTCATAACTGGTATTTATTTGAGGATGCGAGTAGGATTGTTTCTAGATAAGAGGTGAGATACTCAGTACATGTGATCGTCGATGGTGAGACGTGAAGTATGAGTTAGTTACATTTTGCATATTTATTGGTGAAGAATCCTTGCAACTTTAGGGATCTGACCCAAAATTATAAATACTTTTTCCCTAGGTTTTCTCATAAATAGGGACAGTAGGACTGACAATGGATCATAGTTGCAGTTGCTTTGGATGTAGCCGATTCTGTTTCATTAAATTCTAGTATAGGTTGTACTTCTTCATTTGGTTATTTTATTCCATATATAAATCATATGGGCGTAAACCCAAAAGTTTATTTATATCAGTTTGCACTTATCTCTACATTATGGACGTTATATGATGATTTAGTTTTGCATTTATGTGTTAATTCAGATCTTTTTATCTATTGTTGAATTTGGTAAAGTGTATAAGCAAATTTTATTTTCTTCAGTGCTAAGAATGGTATATTTTGTTGACAAGCCTCATCTTCGATGTATCGTGTCTGAACTACGTGAGAAAATGAGAGTTGTTATAGCAATGTAAATAAAAAATATAAAGCTCAAAGACTTATCAGTATATATATATATATATATATATATATATATATATATATATTATGATGGAATTATGGCAAAATATTCCTAAATGAGTCAAATAATACACCTATTTAATAGATGTAGTACACCAAAAAGGGAATCATTTTCTCCACTAAGCCTCAGCGGAAATACTCTCTCTGAGTCGACCATCTCCTTTGCACAAAAACATCTCTTTATATTTTTTTTCTTTCTTTTTATCCTTAAGCATAAATGAGACTGACTTGTAGCTTTTTGTTTCTTTATATTGTAAGTAAGTTTACTTCTTCTTCTAGTTGTTTTATTTTATTAAACCATAGACAATTGTTTAGTGAAAGTTAGTAATGAATGTTAGTTTTTTTTGTGGTTATAGCCAATATCATTAATTAGTTTAAAATAGTTTTTTTTAACTACTAAAAATTTAAGCATGTTTATTTTTTTATTTGGTTGATTAGTGCAATAATATTAGGCTAAATTAGTTAATTAGGGATTATGAGGAAACAATGGTTATGAAAAATCGCTATGCGTAATTTTAATCGTGTCAACTAGTATTAATTAATTCTGAATTTTTTGTCACGATTCAAGTATGATAACATGGAATTTATGGTGTACTTTTCATGCAACGTATTTGTCATGCAAAACTTGAGTTAGTATGTAGTGTTTTAGTTAACTCTCAGGTGTTCATTGAATATCATGTATAAGGTGATATACTTAAGGTTAAGTTAGTAATATCATTAAATTGGGTCGTTACAACTTAGACTGTATTTTAGATTTATGTCATTAAAAATATGGTGCTTATCATGTAATTACTATAGAACTAATGTATAAATTTAAAATAATTTTTGCGGGCTCTAGAATTAATTGAAACTAAGTGACTATTTTTGTATGGCGTGCAATTGGACATAATTATTATAGAATCATAAGTACCCAATTAGTTTTAAAAATTATTAAATTAAAGTTTAGACCTTTCGTTCATTTAATATTTGCGTAAGATCTTTTTTTTTTTACATTAGTTGCTTTTACTTAATATAGTTTAGTTGCTTAATTAGATTTCTTATGTGTTAGAATTGCTTTACAATAGTGTCATTATATCCCCACTCAAATATTGATGTTCAAAATCTAAAATATATATATATATATATATATATATATATATATATATATAAGATGATAAAAATTATATATGAATGATTCTACCTAAATAAATTCATTATCACGTTCCCATGGGTTCGACTCGGATTTATCGAAAAATATTATAATATTATTAGTTATACAATTGCCAACACTTTGGCGTATAGAAGCTCACATTTCAAGTCGTGCCAAGTTTTTAGCGCCGTTGTCGTGGAACGTTAAGTTTAAAATTAGTTATATATTGATCCTCTGAAAAAATAATATCGACATATTTATTTATTTAATCCATTTTCGTAATTAAAAGTGATCAGATTTTTTTGTTTGTCAAGTTTTTTTTTCTATTTTCTTTTTAATCCCGTTTTTATGAAGAAAAAAAATCTGAAAATATTTTTCCCTATTCATAAAAAAAATTATAAAAAAATGGTTCATTTCCCCCCTTTTTTTTGGGAAAATAGATTTCTTTTTCTGTCTTAAAAAACAATCTTGTTTATTATTAATCAATTATCGTAACAAAAAATTAATATATATTTTATTTAAGTTTTTTTCCTATTTATTTTTTTATCTTATTCCTTGAAAAAATAATATATTTAAAAAAAATAGTTTTCGTATAACAATTAAAAAAAGAATATTCTAATTGCTTTTATTTAATCTCGTTTTATTAGGAATTTAGTCTGTAAAGAATGAAAAAATAATAATAATCAAATAAACAAATAAAAAATTAAAACTAAATAAAAACATAAAATTTAAAACCATTCGACTTATATTTCTTACACAACTACGATTTTAAACTCGTGTGTAAGTGTGGACTCGGTCAACCGAAGGACGTTTACAATGATCAAACCCTCCTCATCCAACTCATTCAAAAAGACATATATTAGATTATATATTAAAATGACCGACAATATAAATCACGTGTGTAACGAGGAAGTCGGGCTAACGGAGAATCAAGGAAATCATGTCTCACCTCAATCTCAACCGCAACCTCAACTTTATCTCCAACCTAGGAGGATTATGAGAGAGTTACTTCACTTTAAACGTAAACCACTCCTTTTTGTATAATCCTACCCCCAAAGAGCCGGTGTCTTCAACTTTAGAAATGGAATGATCTGATTGTTTCCAACGTTTCATAGTCTTAAAAACGAGCAACCTTATCTACATGTAAAACAATTCAAGTAAATCAGTGCGACACTTAACGATCAAGCTTGAACTGAGGAACTCATTAAGCTAAAACTTTTTCCTTTCTCCATGAAGGATAAACCCAAGGCCTTGTTACTTTCTCTTCGCTCGGGTTCCATCCTCTCGTGGCATGAAATGCAAGTTCAATTCCTTAAAAAACTTATTGTCATCTCATATTACTAACCAATTAAAGAAACAAATAATGAATTTCACCCAAAATGACGTTGAAACATTAAATCCGTGTGGGGAGAAATTCAAAGAGTTGCTTAGTTCGTGTCCCCACCACAGACATGAAACCTACCACATAGTTAATTTCTTTCACGGTGGTTTGCATCCACAAATGCGACAATTTGTAAAAACGATGTGCAATGGAGGATATTTCGATAAGAGCCCGGAATAATATGATGTTTATTTTGATTGGTTAGTAGAGGATGGGAAATCCTGGAACGCAAAAGTTGCTCACGACCAACGTCTTAGAATAAAATCCACAACCTTTAGTGATAATGGAATATATGCCCTAAAGGAACATGACGACCTTAGTGCTAAGATTGCACAGCTAACTCGAAAGGTTAAGGAATTGCAAATGGTTAAAACTGAGCCATCCAAGCTAGTGTTTGTCGAAGAATCATGTGGCACTTTTGATGATATAGGACACCCTACTCAAATATTTCTTACAATCCCGACTTTTAAAGAAGTCCTAACTGCTAATGTTAATGCCATGAACATTTTTAAAAAGCCAAGAAATTATCCCAATCGTTGGAGCACTATCCAAGATGATGAAGGCTACAACCCAAGATAGGGAAACCATCCTAACTTTAGTTGGAGGAATTATCCACAGCCACAACCACAAGCTCAACAACCACCTCAGCAATTCACTTAGCGTCCACATTACCATCTGCCTCTAGGTTATTAACAACTTTGCAACAATTCTATCAACCTCGTGGTAACTTTCACTCCAATCCTAATGGATATGTGACCTCGCACAAAAAGGTCCCTGATGACCGTGATCAATTATTTATTCAATAACAACAAGAGTTAAATAACAATATATTCCAAATGATGAGCCAAGTTAAAACAATAGCAGATCAAATGGCTACACAAAGTGAAGTAAGAGAGAAGGGAACTTTCCCTACTCAACTAGAACCAAATCCACGAGGACAATAAGTCATTGGAATTCCTGGTTGACACCTTAATATCCCGAGTAAACAAAAGCTATAACCACATTGCGTAGTGGTAAAGTTATTAAAAAGGGCTTCCCTTTGTCGAGAACCGCGACTGAGGAGAAAATTTCTGAAAAAGTATCAGAGATCACCAAAGAAAATGCGAAGGAGTTAGAGACGGATGACCTTAAGTGTCGTTTGTTAGCTGCATGTCCACAAGGTTGAGGAATGCTTTTAAAGAAAGCCAAAATCAAGATATAACAGAACTTTTTAAACAAGTAAAGATAAACATCCCCCTGTTGGATGCTATTAAGAAAGTTCCATCATATGCTAAATATTTGAAAGACCTATGTACTGTAAAGTGTAGATAAAATGTTATAAAATAGGAATATATTGAAAACCAAGTTAGCTCTATTCTTTCCCAAAACATTCCAGCTAAACTTAAGGACTCAGGATGTCCTGCCATCTCTTATGTTATAAGTGAATTAACTATACAACAAGCGTTACTAGACCCTAGTGCAATTGTTAGCCTTCTACCCTATATCAGTTGTGAAAAGATAGATTTAGGAGAACTACAACAAAATAGGATTACTCTCCAACTATCCAATTGCTCTATAAAAACACCATGAGGTATTATAGAGGATTTTCTTGTCTAAGTGGGAAATTTTATGTACCCGGTCGATTTTGTTGTACCAGACACACAATCAGTGATAAATGTAGGAACATAAATTCTAATAATTTTTTATCGCCCATTATTTACTACTATGGATGCTATCATTCTTGTTAGGAATGAAGTAATGATGTTTTCTTTTGGAGACATGACCCTTAACATAAATATCTTTTCGATGCCTAAGTACACTGACCTTGAAGATGATGATATTCGGGGAGTTGATTTGGTGGACACTATTATCCAAGAATATTTTGACACCGCCTTTTTAGAAGACCCATTGGAAGTGTGACCGGCTTACTCAATTCATGAAATTGAAGAATATACCAATCAAGAATACGAGATTAGCTAAGCCTACCATGCTACAACCCATCAATGAGATCATAGAGGAAGACATGTGGGTCAACCAGTTTGAAGAGTTACCACCACGTAATTCCATACCCAGACCTTCCGACCTATAAAACCCACACTTGAATTAAAGACTTTACCTGAAGAACTCAAGTATGCATTTTTAGGTGAGGGGTGCAATTTCCTTGTTATTGCATCATCTAAATTAAGTATGGATCAAGAAAGTAAATTGTTTTCAATTCTTAAACGACACAAGAAAACAGTAGGGTGGACAATAACCTATCTTAAAGGTATTAGCCCAAATGTTTGCACCCATAGAATTTATTTAGAAGTCAATGCTAAACCCACACGAGAAATGCAAAGGAGGGTAAATCCTAATATGAAAGAAGTGGTGTGAGGTGAAGTCCTTAAGTTGTTAAATATGGGGATTATTTACGTTATATGTAATAATTAATGGGCGACTGCAATACAAGCAGTGCCCAAGAGGGAAGGTATAATAGTTGTACCAAGTGCTAAAGGATAATTGATGCCCACTCGTGTTATTGCTAGGTGGTGCATGTGCATAGACTATAGGAAACTCAACACGGTAACCCATAAAGACCAATTCCCTTTACCTTTCATGGACCAGCTATTAGAGAAAGTGTCTGGGCATCAATATTATTGTTCCTTGATATATATAGTGGGCATAACCAAATAGAAATCACACAAGAAGACCAGGAGAAGACACCCTTCACGTGTCCATTTGGAACATTCACTTACAAGAGAATGCCTCTTGGATTGTGCAATGCACGTGCTACATTACAAAGGTGTATGATGAGTATCTTAAGTGATATGATCGAGAGCATCTTATAGGTATTCATCGATGAATTATCTATTTTTTAGTGATTCATTCGACGATTGCCTCGATAATTTATAGAAAGTCTTAGCAAGGTGCGAAGAAAATTGTCTAGTTTTGACTTGGGAGAAATATCATTTTTGGTGACTAAGGGCATAGTCTTAGGTCACATGATTTATGTTGATGACATTCAAGTGGATAAGGCAAAGATCGAATTAATTTTAAATCTTCCCACACCTTAATCGGTTAAGGATATGCTATCATTTTTAGGTCATACTTAATTCTACCGGAGGTTTATTAAAGATTTTTACATAACCACTTGACCTTTATGCAACTTTCTTTCCAAAGACACAACCTTCGAGTGGTATGAGGAATGACAAGAATCATTTGAATAGCTTAAAAGTCTCCTCACATCAGCACCTATCATGAGAGTCCCCGATTAGAGCTTACCATATGAATTGATGTGTGACGCGAGTGATTATGACATCGAGGCTGTTTTAGGGCAAAAAAAGATAAAAGCCTGTGTGATCCACTATGCTAGTAGGACGCTAAATAGTGCCCAAATGAACTATATTGATAGACAGGGTTTTTCCGCGGTGCGAGCATCACCTGCGCGCCGATCGTTTTGAATTCGGCTCACCTGCTCCATATAAAAACCTAAACTTATGAATACACTCAACGGGTGAGTATAGCGACCAAGTTCGGGTATCGAATCCACAAAGATAAGTTGCTACAATTTAGTTGGTTTAATACTTCTAAATAAAAGTTTAAAAGATGATTATACACAAAAAAGGAAAAGATGTGAAAAGGGAAAGATTAATCTAGGCGAGTATTTAAACTAGACTAATAAAAGCGGTAAAAACTATAGGTTGCGTCGAATATCCCTCACCCGAGTTAATTAGTATAAAATGGTCACATGGTTCGACGAGTTATTAAGACTGCGTCTTGTTTCGACAGTTAATTAAATCAAGAGTAGTTACACCCCTAAATTTGCATAAAAGTCTAATATGATTTTGGTGTCAACAAATACCCCGAAAATTACGCACGTAAGGTCATAAGCACGGAGCAAACATGATATACCCCGTCAAATCTCCTAGACACAATAACTAGGACAACGCACTTGAAATAGACCCGTAAAACTCCATCACCAAAGCAAAGCAACATGTCAATCCGAGGTGAGTTCAATCCGATACAACCTAGACTAACTTAGCTAGAAAGCATATTAAAAGACATTAATTAAATGAAAGCAAGTAAACCTAATTATGAAAGCAATAAATAGCAAGAAATAAATATTAACTAGGCATGGGAATTAATGGAAGCAAGTAAACAAAGCAATTAACAATTGAAAGAGACAAAGAAATAAACTTACATACATCAAAGTGGGTAAAACACCTAAAGTAAATAGAGAAGGGTATAATCTCCTTACAAACCCTAAAACTAATGTAAAATGTAGGGCTGTTTATCGGTCCGTTTGGTCGGTAAAACTTATTTACCAAAACCAAAACGATTTCTAAGGGGTAATACCGATCTTACCATTTGTACCGCTCGGTACGTCAATACAATAACCAATACCGAACCGTACGATTTTTTCGGTAAAATTGGTAATTTTGGTAAATGTGAAGATTATTGTTGATCAATATGAGAATGATAAAAAAAAATATAAATGTAAAACGACATACCTGAGTCGCCGAAAAATGACAAGAAACATCCAAGAAAGTGTGAGTTGTTGTGAAAATTAGAGGGTTCAAATGATATACTCGAGTCGCCGGAAAAAATACTTGAGTCACCAGAGTTGCTGGAGTTGCCGGAGTTGCTGTGAAAGTTAGAGGGTTCAATAGTTGTCGAGATATAACATACTTGAGTCGCCGGAGTCCAATATCTACGACCATAGACGGCGAGAGAAGAAGCTAAGTGATGAGAGATGAGAGAAGAACCCAAAGTTGTTTCTGCCCACATTACAATCCCTGTAGGTTTAACTTCCATCCCAAAGTTAGGTTTTATTTTCCAAATATTGACGGTGGAGATTGATTAAAAAATGGATGGTTATGATTTATGCTGAGATTCAATGGACCTAAGCTTTATGTACCATTAAGCATAATGGCTAATACTTATATTAAAAAGGCAGAATGGATAAAAAGTTATTATTTTCTATATTTGGGTCATAATTTCGGTATATTTTAGCAGTATTTTTGTTTTTTTTTATATTTTGGTATATTTGATACGGTAATTTCGATAAGTCGGTTTTTAAAATGTTTAAACCAAAACCAACCACCAAAAATTCGGTAATTTCGGTTTCAGTACATTCGATTTCGATAAGTAAAAAATGTAAACCATTACCATTTTTTTCGGTACAAAACGGTATAGTACAGGATTTTACCATACCATAACCAGACCTAGTAAAATGTAAGATAATGAAAATAGATACCAAAAATTGGTTTATATAGTAAGTGGAAATGAAATAAAGGAAAAAGAAAAGAAAAGAAGACAAGTGTAAAATATCTGCTATACGCGATCGACCGCGACCAAGGGGCCGATCGACCGCACCTTCAATTAAAATCCCACTGCCTCCTTTCCAAGGCAAAACCTCATACCGCGGTTGATCGGGCCTTTAACCGTGGCCGACCGGTACTCTAATTTTGGCAGCTATTTGGTCCATAAAGAGGGGGAAAGGTGCGCAAACGGAAATGGCCATAACTTCATCGTCCGGACTCCAAACGACGCGCCGTTTGTGGACACACGATGATGACTCAATAAACTACATATCCGTGTAATTACCATGAATCGAAGATAAATGTGAATTGACTAAAATTCCCTTGAAGTAGCGTTCGGCGATGGAACTTCTCCGAAATGCAACGGATCCTCACTTTTAGCGTTCCAATACCTACAAAAGCACAATTAACCCCTGCAAAACATGTATATATCCAAATCCAAGGTTGTCTGGTTAATGAGCATAAATATAGGCATTAAGGACCGTAAAAGTGCTAGAATGCATAAAGATAAAGGGCGAAAATATGCAATATTCGATACGAATTACACCCCCTAACTTAGACATCGCTAGTCCTTAGTCTTGAAACAAACAAAACCAGTCCACAGAAGGCAGTACAAGACGTATATATGCATCGAAATATAAATGCCACTTTCGTAGGGAACACGATTGCATTTAGCATATGCAATAAGCCATTAAACCCCCAGGTTACCCTAGTGGACGAGTGTCGTATCGTGAGGGTTTTTAGGGATGAAACCCACAAACATCATATGGTTTCCTCAAAATATGCCCAAACCAACATGCGACGAGACCAACAATATCAAAAAGGATTTCATACGCATTATTAGCACAATGAACGAATTCAAATAAAAGTTCGTATTATTAACATTATAGAATGCACCTCATAGAATTGAAACATTAAAATGTGGGAGGGGAGCGAGCACATGAAAAGTGTGATTTGTCAAAAACTTAAATAAATCGAATACTAAATAAAGGCAAGCATATATTCAATCCTCACGGGCATTACACTCATCAAGTGAATTCACTCGAAACAGGGAGTTAACAGACGGCACATGCGGGCATAAAGAGTAAATGTAAATGAAAACTAGGCCGCGCATATGTCACAAATGAAGAACACTATTTAAAATATGAAAAATTATAATCTCAATGAAAGATACTGCTCATATAAAAGAGGCAAAATGCATTTTTGCAGAGTATCAAAACTATTTTAACTTTTAAATTAAATACACCCTAAGATCACATAGGACTTGTACACGGTTATAGGGTACGAAATGAAGGATATGTATGTACGGATTCAAGGTGTACGGAGATGAAACTCGAGATAATGAGAAAATGCGGGCAATTTCAAAATTGAAAAACAAGTTCCAAACAAGCATTAAATATAACAATGGGGAGAGTAATAAAAGCTTATTGAACTATGTATAACATTTACAACTTTCTCTTTCTTTTCTTTTGTTCTTTTTCTCACGTTTTCTTTTGTTTTCTTTTGCTTTTCACTTCTTTATTTTTCTTTACTTTTCACACTCTCGCATGCCTAAATTGCAACCACACAACAAAGACATCATTCAATCCCAAGTAACATTCCAAACAAAGGCATGGAAGGTAATATGTATGGTTTTAACTCTAATTTGGAGTTGGTTGGGATTTTGGGGTTATGAAAAGAAAGGCTAATATTTAGGCTCAAAGGGGTTGACGAGGGGAAACATATAAGGTGAGGTCAAGGATAATATGGGTGATATAACAAAGATGGCCTATGATCATTTCCTAAAGTTTACGCAATTCTCGAGTCAAAATAATATATGAAAATCATGATCAAGTAACACATTTCAAGATATAAACTCAATTAATGAACGATCAATGAAAGAATATAGACATTACCGACGAATTTAACATTTACAAAGAGGAAAAAATAGTGTATAACACTCACAAACGACGAAAGGTATAAAGCTTACTCGGTGTAAGTATATACAATGCAACAAAAGAATACTGAGTTATAAAGATTTTAAAGCAAATCAATGTAACAAGAAAAGTGTATGTGCTCTTTGGATTATAGTTTAATTCATGAAGTTATTCATAATATCAATGATTGAGGACTAAAGTCTAATAACTTCTAAAATTGAGAACATGCATCATTGGATTGTCTATTGGATCAGGCAATTATTGAAATTTATCATCGGAAACAAAGGAAAAATGCCGAATAGAGGAGAAAAAAGAAAGAAAATCTTTTTGAAAATTTTGATTTTTTCAAGAAAAGCATACTATGTAACTAACATGTGAGTAAAAACATGGACTAAATAAAGAAATGGATAGAATATCCCACACTCCCTAACTTAAAACCTGACATTATCCTCAATGTGAATGAAGAACCAAGTTAAAGAGAGGAAAACAACGATATTACCCAAAATTGGAGTGATCCCCATAAGAACAAGTCCAAAGAATCTACAAAACAAGTTAATACCGAGCATAACAAAAATAAATAAAAAAAGTTAACTAATTATACTAGAGTAAATTAAAAAGGAAAGAAAAGATAAAAAGAAAGAAAGAATAAAAAGCTAACTATATACAACCTACTATTTAGGTTTCAAACTAACTATACATTAGAAGTCTAAATAGTTGAGGGTACACCATGAAAACGATTTGACTTTGGAGGGTGACTGGTGTACCATCACACTCAAGCATGCCTTCCAGAAAATATGAATTCCGTTTGAACAACGAAAGGCATGTGTAAGGCTGAAGAAAGGGACCATCGTAAATTAAAAGTTTTGGAGGGACGATGGGGGACTTGGATTGAACGGGTGACAAAAACATGTGGGGGCCGAGAAAAGCTGAATATCCTCCCAAGGATTTTGAAATTGGAATGGGAGGTGGCGCACACGAAGGCAAAGATGCGATCGTGGAAGGCGACTCTAGCAAGTACTCCTCATCGCCGAAAAGGTTTAACACATTAAAGTTTGAAACCGATTCATCGGGTACTTGTGACGGTGTGATAACAGAGAATGAAAATGGGGAGGAAAGAAATTCAAACTCAAGAGATGCATCATCATCGCTTGAAGATTGAGTTTCGAACGAAATAAGAACATTTTCAATGAAATGTTATTATTTGGGGGCCAAAGAAGAAATCATTTCATTTCAAGTGGATATTACTTCCATTTCATCCTCTCTTTTAATATCTATTACGCAATGGGCAAAGTCAATAATGATTTGTTCCAAAGTAGGCACAAAGTCCTCATTTGGTTAAAAACATTCCTCGACTTCAAAATTCTGGGAAGAAAAATCATTGTTGGATTCAAATAATAAATCCAAATCATATTCCCAACAATAATCTTCTTACCGAAAATGATTTTCAATTTTCTCATCTCAAGCATACGCAACCCTTCCCCAAAAGTCATAGGCCGAGGCGCGGATTCTTGAAAATGTGAACTTTAAAATCACCATCGGACTTAAACTTAAACTCATTATTATAAGAATTTTGAAAACTATTGCAATTCGTTTCAAAATTCCTATTATAAGGAATTAGAGGACGAAAATCATTATCATCATCATCAAAATTCCAATAACCTGTAAAACCCATATTTTTGGCTATATTTATTTTTGGGATTAAGTAATTAAATGAGAATTAATTGGAAATTAATCCGGGTAAAATACTAGCGAGATGTGAGTTGGTATTTGACTATATTGAGTATATATGATGTTATATGAATATTGAATTATGAAATTTGTCGTGAGATTGATATACGGCAATTTGGTCATTTTATTGGGACGCGTATGACAGTCGCGTCAGGATATAATTATTTTAATTATAAAAGTGAATTTAAATTCCATTAACCGTATGGTCGTTTTGAGTGCGCTAACGCCTCTGGAAGGGTCGAGATAGTCAGAAAACACTAGCCGGGGGTGTAGTTTGAGTCCCGAGGTATTTTTAGGCCATACCGGCAATATAAAGGGTATTTTGGTAATTTCGTATTTTTTGGAATTAAAAATGACGAAAATTAGTAAAGTAAATCTGATGTGGGTTTGACCCACTAAGCCACTAACCAACCCATGTTAACCCAATAGGTTACGTAGGTTATTAGAATTAGGTTTCTAATTACTTTCCATAAGAAAACCCTAGCCACCATAGCCATTGGAGAAGAAGCTTGGAGAAAAAGAGAGAGAGGGAATTCTGCAGAAAGAGAGAGGAAATCGTCATCAAAATCCAGAGACACACGAGGCAAGTGACTTAATTCCATTTAATTTCAGAGAATATTCCTTCCATGTTAGATAATTCAAATTTATGTTTGTTCTTGGAAGATAATGAAAAACCCATGAGTTTGGAAGTAGAATACTAAACTTTGATGAAAGAATTGCATGTAGAATCATATTTAGAGGACTAATCTGATGTTGATATATCTTGTAAGACACACAAATGGATTTGATTGGATAAATTAAGGATCTAAAACTTTTAGGGTTCATGTTCTTGAAAAATTGGGGAAAAGTGTAGAGACTTGTGATTTAATGATGTTTAGGACGAATTAATTCCTTAAAACATGTTAGGAGGTGACTTTAATATGTTTAGGATGAATTAGAGACCCTAAAACGTTGTTGGGATGAACTTTGGAAGAGGTTTGAGGTGTTAAAATGGATGAAGAACGAAGTTGGAGAAAATCTGGGCCGAAACTGGTCCCTCGTTAGAAGACCTCTCCAGGTCGTTTGAACGAGCTCATTCGAACGAGCTTCTAACGAGTTGACCAGTCGCTTCTAACGAAAGGGAACTTTGTTCGAACGAGATCTCCTTAGAAGGTACAGTTCGTTCGAACGAACTGAACTCTCGTTCGAACAGCCTCGTTCGAACGAGACTTCTAACGAGCTGGCAGTTTAGGCCTTTTTGGCCTGTTTTGATTTTGGGAGTCCCGTAAACTTATTCGAGGATAAAGATAACATTCCTTTGATGATATATTGATAGACTTGGGACATTTGGGTTATTATGAGGAGTAAATTATATGCGAGTGATTTAAATAATGGTTAATATGGGATTGAGACGTGAGTGTTTACCATGACGTGAGGATAAATTATGGCGCGTGTATATATGGACAGGGATTATATAAGTTGTATATATATTATATTGGTACGAGAATGCGATATGTACTACAATTAAACTACGGGATTACTAAGAGGTGTGCTTACTTAGTATTGGTATATGAATTGTGTGTATGACATACCTACCATACTTGCTATCACGGGAGGTTTGCGTTCGCTTAGGGCCCTCTAAGTTTAGACTGGTTACCTCGATGAACATAGGTCAGAGAAGGACTTATTGGGATGTTAATAAGTCTGCTGATCGTGGGAGCGCAGGTATGTGCGTGACCCATGTGATGTGACTGTGTTCGCCTCCACTATTGTGATTTGTGTTATTTGAACTATTCCTGAGAGATTCGGAATATGTGATCCTTATGTACGTGATGTACCGGGATGGATAGCAGAGTATGTGTGCACGGCAGCTTAGTCTCGGGGTGCTTATATTGTATATTTATGTTGTGAAAAATATACGCTTAATAAATTGGGAACTTTCATATGGTATTGTGTGTAACTATGGAATAATATAGAGGGATAATCTATAACGAGCTGTATTACTTTTGTGTGAGAACCTGAATTTACGTTAAGCACCTATTTAACTGAGATCGTTATAATGTTAATGGAACCAAGTAATAAGGGTAGGACCTATGACAGTCTAGCTAGATATGATGTCACTTAGCTAGCGGTTTGTGTCATTTTAGACGGGTACTTACGTTAGGTGCACAGTTAGACGAGAGGTGAGAATATCATGTGAGTGCACGTCCTAACATGTACTTTACATTTAATGTTTTAAATGTTTTTAAAGCACTTGCAGGTTTTTAAAATATCTCCACATTCGGGCTCTGACCTGTTTGCTTTCAAATATACTTTTTGTAAAACCATTTTAGGTGCCCAGCCACAAGGACACCATGCATAGGATACTCATTCAGGTGACGAGCTGTAGCTGTTTGTGGAAGCTACAGGGATTTGCTTTTAGACACTTCTATCATTTGGATTCCATATTCAGTATTCTTCAGTTTTAGGGCATGTTGCCCAGTTCCATTAGAGTTACTTTTCCATTACAGTTTTCAGATTTTGGCATGTATTGATTCAGTATTTCGTTACTTATTTCAGTTGTGGGATTTGTAGTGAGGAGTTTTCCTCCAGGATTTATTTACATTATGTGATGGTTATTCTATTTACTTCGTTATGGTGAATGGTGTTATTATTCTTTATACTTGTTGCATGTTAATCAGACTTTAATTGAAATTTGACAACTTACTTTTTAAATACTAGGTGGTTAGTAATCATTAAAATGTTTTCGACAGTGATGCTATTAACTGGACCAACTTGGCATTTTGAATTAATTTAATAAAGGAGTAGCTACCCGGTATTTAATTAGTGGGGGTGTCACAGGTGGTATCAGAGCATCAGGTTCTAGTGTCCTTTAGGATCTGTACGGCTATTATGTTTCCGCTAAGTTCTTTGATATAGAGCCCTATATTTTAGGACTGTTGTACTCTTTTTGTGTATGCTTCATTCTTCAGCTATTTTAAGTTTATAAACAGCGAACTTATAAACTTTGTTCTTATTTCAGATGCCTCCACGACGTGCACGACGAGTTCCCAGGGATGCAACGCCCGAACCCCAGCCCGCTCCAGTTCAGGGCATGATGAACGCCGCTGAGGTTGCAGCTTTAGTAGCCCAAGCGGTAAATGCCGTAATTTCCGTAGTCCAGTAGGCACCACCTCAGGCGCCGGTTGCCGCGCCAGTACAGGCAAATGCATTCCCGTCTGCTTGGGAACGTGTACGTGACGCTTTTCAGAAAGCGCATCCACCAGAGTTTGCAGGTAGCTCAGATGTGGTAGTCTCGAACCAGTGGAGGAAGGATATACAGAGGCACTTGAGGATGTATGAGTGCACGGACGTTCAGAAGCAGGTGCTAGCTACTTTCAAGCTAGTTGGATCTGCACTACAGTGGTGGGAGTCTATTACCACCGTGGAGGAGAGAGATACTCTCACTATTCAGGACTTCTGGGCGCGGTTTGACCGCAAGTACTTTCCGTCCGCTGTTCATACGGAAATGAGGAGGAAACTGATGAGTCTGAAGCAGGAGGGTAAGACTGTGGCCGAGTATGAGGCCGAGTTCACAAATCTGTTGAATATCGTTCCGGATGAGATACCAACAGAGAAGAAGAAGATTGGGAAATTCACCGACGGGTTGACATGGAGGATCCGTCAGCATCTGTTGGGGAACCTTTCGTTGGCCACGTATTCTGATGTGGTTAACGCTGCTTTGTTACACTGCCAGGACCACCGCTTTTATATGGCTGAGGGCAAGAGGTCGGGAGAGTCTAGCCATCAGGGCAGGACAGGAGGACATGGTGCAGGTGGGGCACAATCTGTCCAGGGGCAGAGACAGGGTGAGCAGGGTTCCCAGCAGGGGGATCAGAAGAGATTCTGATCAGGGAACTACAGACAGGGACAGGGAGGTTTCCGTCAGGGCCATCAGGGTCCGAACGGCCATCAGGGCCAACAGGGGCAGAATGGGCAGCAGTTTTAGCAGGGCCAAGGGAGGAACGGTAACGACCACCAGGGCCGGGGACCGCAGGGGCAGAGAGGAGGGAACTTCCCAGGGAAGTGTTTTGTTTGTGGCAAGACTGGCCATAAGCGACAGGATTGTCCTGATAGGGGCAGGGCCCCACAGCAGCAGCAGCAGGGTACTCGCTAGGAGCCGCAGAGGCCTATGTTTCCCGCCGCTCTCTCCACACCGCCACAGATGGCAGCATTGCCACCCATTCCAGCAGCCCCAGTTCAGCAGGGGCAGCTACTGTATGGACGTGTCTACAACGTCCACCAGGCAGCAGTTCCACAGGCACCGCCCGCGATTGAGGGTACGTTTCCTATACATGGCACTATGGGTCGAGTATTATTTGATACGGGGGCTACACATTGTTTTATAGCTACACATTTCGCGAAAGCCTTAGGATTGTTAGCTACGGCAGAGAGCACAGTGACGTGTGTTGACTCACCATTGGGGAGTGGGTCACTTATATTCTTTATATGCCGGGGAGTGGGGATAGAGATTGGTAGTCTGGTATTACCTGCAGACATGTTGGTATTAGATATGCATGTTCACGATGTGATTATCGGTATGGATTGGCTCGCTGATTATAGGGCCATGATTGATTGCTTCGGTGGGAGCATTGTTTTTGCCATTCCGGGGCAAGAGATGTTTGTAGTGGCGATGCCTCGCCCATAGGGAGGCTCGACCGCTCATTTGTATTACCTAGAGGAGGATACCTCTAAGGAGGTTGTGATTCCTTTAGATTCGATCCCAGTCGTCAGGGAGTATTCAGATGTGTTTCAGGAGATACCAGGCTTACCCCCCAGTCGAAAGATAGACTTTGTTATAGACCTATTGCCAGATACGAGGCCTATAGCACGCGCACCGTACCGTATGGCTCCGGTAGAGATGCGAGAGCTACGAGATCAGATAGAGCAGCTGTTAGGTCAGGGCTTTATTCGCAGGAGTACCTCACCTTGGGGCGCTCCAGTTTTGTTTGTGAAGAAGAGGGACGGTTCACTGAGACTGTGTGTGGACTATCGGGAGTTGAACAAGGTCACGATACGGAATAAGTATCCGTTGCCTCGAATCGATGACCTATTCGATCAGTTGAGAGGAGATTCTTTCTTCTTGAAGATTGATTTGAGATCGGGATACCATCAGTTGCGTATCAGGGAGGAGGATGTCTCGAAGACTGTGTTCTTGTCGAGATATGGTTCTTACGAGTTTCGGGTTATGCCTTTTGGTTTGACCAACGCTCCAGCAGTGTTTATGGACTTGATGAACAGAGTGTTCAGGGATTTCCTAGATCAGTTTGTCATTGTCTTCATTGATGATATTTTGGTTTACTCCCAGACAGAGGAGGAGCACGCCGAGCATTTGAGGCAGGTTTTGCAGACGCTGCGTCAGAACGAGCTGTATGCAAAATATGAGAAATGCGGGTTTTGGCTGAAGGAGGTCCAGTTTTTGGGACACATTATTTCCGATCGGGGGATATCTGTTGATCCGGGGAAGGTATCCGCGGTGAGGGAATGGGGACAGCCCACGACACCGACTGAAATTCGTAGTTTTTTGGGCCTAGCAGGATACTACAGGAGGTTCATTCGGGGATTTTCGAAGATAGCGGGTCTTTTGACACATCTGACTCGTAAGGGTTTTCCATTCATCTGGAGTGATGCCTGTCAGTTGGCATTTGATGAGTTAAAGGACAAATTGACCTCAGCACCTGTGTTAGCATTGTCGAGACCGGGAGTTGAGTATTTGGTTTACACCGATGCGTCTCTGCAAGGGCTTGGAGGTGTATTACAGCAGGAGAGACAAACCATAGCTTATGCTTCCCGTAAGCTTAAGCCTCACGAGAAGAATTACCCAACGCATAATTTGGAGTTGGCGGCAGTGGTATTTGCCCTACGGATTTGGAGGCACTATCTTTTGGGGGAGAAATTCCAACTGTTCACGGACCACAAGTCCCTACAATACCTGTTCACATAGAAGGAGTTGAATATGCGGCAGCGTAGGTGGCTTGAGTTTGTGAAAGACTACCAGTTCGATATTCAGTATCACCCAGGCAAGGCTAACGTGGTAGCAGACGCGTTGAGCCGTAGGCCAGCAGATGAGGTGGCAGAGGTGTGGAAGGCAAAGTGGAAGGAGTTGGGACACCAGGATGTAGTGGCCCGATCTTTCATGTCTGTGATGACCGTTACACCGCAGATTGTCACGAAGGTAGTACAGGCACAGGCTAATGACTCGTTCTGTCAGGAGCAGATAGTTCGATTACTAGCAGAGGGAGCCGAGTCCTATACCGTTAGCTCAGACGGGGGCTTACGCTTCAATAGGAGATTAGTGGTTCCGGAAGGGGAGGAATTGCGACACGAGGTGATGGCAGAGTCGCACGGCTCACGGTTCGCGGTACATCCCGGAGGGCACAAAATGTACCAAGACATGAGACGCCAGTATTGGTGGAGCGATAAGAAGAGAGATATCGCTGAGTTTGTTTCGAAATGTGCCACTTGTCAGCTTGTAAAAGTGGATCATCAGAGACCGGCAGGACTTCTACAGCCGTTGGAGGTACCGGTGTGGATGTGGGAGAGCATATCCATGGATTTTATCACGGGGGTTGCCTACGTCGCAGAGGGGTCACGACTCCGTTTGGGTAATTGTGGACAGGTTGTCCAAAGTCGCTCACTTTTTACCCGTAAGGACTGACTACACTACGGGACAGTATGCCCAGCTCTTTATTTCAGAGGTTGTGAGACTTCACGGTGTGCCCCTAAATATCGTGTCTGACAGAGACAAGATATTTGTTTCGAGGTTTTGGGAGAGTTTCCAGGAGGCCATGGGCACGGAATTGTGGTTGACTACGGCTTACCATCCGCAGACCGATGGGCAGACAGAGCGAACAAATCAGATGTTGGAGGACATGCTACGCATGTGCATTATTGACTTTGGAGGTGGATGGGAGCAATACCTTCCACTGGTAGAGTTTGCTTATAATAACTCCTACCAGTTCACTATTGGCATGGCTCCGCTTGAGGCATTGTACGGTAGGCCTTGTCGTTCCCCAGCATGTTGGTTAGAGGTGGGGGATAACAAACTACTTGGGCCGAAAGTGATTCAGGATACTTCGGCAAGGATTGAGTTGATTCGGAGTCGCATTCGGGTAGCTCAAGACCGGCAAAAGAGTTATGCTGATGCGAAGAGATTTTTCAGGGAGTTCCAAGTGGGGGACCAGGTTTTGCTCAGAGTATCTCCTATGAAGGGGATTATGCGTTTCGGGAAGAAGGGGAAATTGGCACCGAGGTATGTGGGGCCGTTTCCTATTATTGAGCGGATCGGACTGGTTGCGTATAGACTTGGGTTACCGGAGCATTTGCATCGGATTCACGATGTGTTTCATATTTCCTCGCTAAGGAAATACCTTAGAGATAATTTGGCTCATTCTCACATTGCTGTGGAGGACATCGATCTCCAGCCGGATAGCTCCTACGAAGAGGGGCCGGTTGCTATTTTGGACCGAAGTGAGAGGAAGCTGCGGTCAAAGATAGTTCCGTTAGTGCGTGTTCAGTGGCGACATCACAATGTCAAGGAATCCACATGGGAGCGCGAGGATGAGATGCGCGAACGTTATCCAGAGTTGTTTTTAGCAGGTACTTTCTAGTTCCGAATTTCGGGACGAAATTCAGTTATTAGGGGGGAAGTATGTAATACCCCGTATTTTTGGCTATATTTATTTTTGGGATTAAGTAATTAAATGAGAATTAATTGAAAATTAATCCGGGTAAAATACTAGCGATATGTGAGTTGGTATTTGACTATATTGAGTATATATGATGTTATATGAATATTGAATTATGAAATTTGTCGTGAGATTGATATACGACAATTTGGTCATTTTATTGGGACGCGTGTGACAGTCGCGTCAGGATATAATTATTTTAATTATAAAAGTGAATTTAAATTCCATTAACCGTATGGTCGTTTTGAGTGTGCTAACGCGTCCGGAAGGGCCGAGATAGTCAGAAAACACTAGCCGGGGGTGTAGTTTGAGTCCCGGGGTATTTTTAGGCCATACCGGCAATATAAAGGGTATTTTGGTAATTTCATATTTTTTGGAATTAAAAATGACGAAAATTAGTAAAGTAAATCTGATGTGGGTTTGACCCACTAAGCCACTAACCAACCCATGTTAACCCAATAGGTTACGTAGGTTATTAGAATTAGGTTTCTAATTACTTTCCATAAGAAAACCCTAGCCACCATAGCCATTGGAGAAGAAGCTTGGAGAAAGAGAGAGAGAGGGAATTCTGCAGAAAGAGAGAGGAAATCGTCATTAAAATCCAGAGACACACGAGGCAAGTGACTTAATTCCATTTAATTTCAGAGAATGTTCCTTCCATGTTAGATAATTCAAATTTATGTTTGTTCTTGGAAGATAATGAAAAACCCATGAGTTTGGAAGTAGAATACTAAACTTTGATGAAAGTATTGCATGTAGAATCATATTTAGAGGACTAATCTGATGTTGATATATCTTGTAAGACACAAAAATGGATTTGATTGGATAAATTAAGGATCTAAAACTTTTAGGGTTCATGTTCTTGAAAAATTGGGGAAAAGTGTAGAGACTTGTGATTTAATGATGTTTAGGACGAATTATTCCTTAAAACATGTTAGGAGGTGACTTTAATATGTTTAGGATGAATTAGAGACCCTAAAACGTTGTTGGGATGAACTTTGGAAGAGGTTTGAGGTGTTAAAATGGATGAAAAATGAAGTTGGAGAAAATCTGGGCTGAAACTGGTCCCTCGTTAGAAGACCTCTCCAGGTCGTTCGAATGAGCTCGTTCGAACGAGCTTCTAACGAGTTGACCAGTCGATTCTAACGAAAGGGAACTTCGTTCAATAACTTCGTTCGAACGAGATCTCGTTAGAAGGTACAGTTCATTCGAACGAACTGAACTCTCGTTCGAACAGCCTCGTTCGAACGAGACTTCTAACGAGCTGGCAGTTTAGGCCTTTTTGGCCTGTTTTGATTTTGGGAGTCCCGTAAACTTATTCGAGGATAAAGATAACATTCCTTTGATGATATATTGATAGACTTGGGACATTTGGGTTATTATGAGGAGTAAATTATATGCGAGTGATTTAAATAATGGTTAATATGGGATTGAGACGTGAGTGTTTACCACGACGTGAGGATAAATTATGGCGCGTGTATATATGGACAGGGATTATATAAGTTGTATATATATTAGATTGGTACGAGAATGCGATATGTACTACAATTAAACTACGGGATTACTAAGAGGTGTGCTTACTTAGTATTGGTATATGAATTGTGTGTATGACATACCTACCATACTTGCTATCACGGGAGGTTTGCGTTCGCTTAGGGACCTCTAATCCTTGTGTTGCCCGGATTTAGACTGGTTACCTCGATGAACATAGGTCAGAGAAGGACTTATTGGGATGTTAATAAGTCTGCTGATCGTGGGAGCGCAGGTATGTGCGTGACCCATGTGATGTGACTGTGTTCGCCTCCACTATTTGTGATTTGTGTTATCTGAACTATTCCTGAGAGATTCGGAATATGTGATCCTTATGTACGTGATGTACCAGGATGGATAGCAGAGTATGTGTGCACGGCAGCTTAGTCTCGGGGTGCTTATATTGTATATTTATGTTGTGGAAAATATACGCTTAATAAATTGGGAACTTTCATATGGTATTGTGTGTAACTATGGAATAATATAGAGGGCGAATATATGCAATATTCGATACGAATCATATACCACTACTGAAAAAAGCTTCTAGCAATAGTATTTACATTAGATAAGTTTAGGGCATACTTGGTAGGTTATCCAATCATGTGATTCATAAACCATTATGTATTAAAATACTTGTTGTCTAAAAAAGGATGCGAAGCCAAGACTTCTCCAATGGATACTACTCCTGCATGAAATTGACTCGTCCATAAAAGAAAAGAAAGGAGCAGAAAATATCCTAGCTGGCCACTAGTCCCGATTGACATTCGAAAACAACTCACAAGACACACGCCCAATAAGAGACTATTTCCTATATGACCAACTCTTTACGGTGTCTACCCTCCTCTGGGATGAAGATGTTGTGAAATATATCGTTACAGGAGAAACTCCTAGCCACAGGTCTACCCAAGACAAAAAGAGATTCATAGCATTAGCACGTACTTTCCTCTCCGTTGATCCATATTTATTTAAGTATTGTACCAACCAAATTATTAGAAGATGCGTACCTAGCGATCTCTCTAAATGACATTTCGAGGAATGTGGAGGTCATTTATCTGCAAAGAAGACTGCCCAAAATAATCTTCAAAGGAGTCTTTACTCGCCTTACATATTTAAAGATGCTCATGCATATTATAAAGCATGTCCTAGATACCAAATCCTAGGTACAATGACTAAACATGACACGATGCCATTAACCCCAATCCTCACTATATAAATATTTTATTATTGGGGTATTAATTTAATATGTCCATTTTCCCAGTCTATTGTCTACCTTTATATATTGTTAATTGCAAAGTATATCTCAAAGTGGGCAAAAGCGATACCAATGTGAAACAACGATCTTAAAATGATCATTTAATTCTTAAAGTCTAACATTTTATCGCGATTTGGAACCCCAAAGGCTTTAATCAGTGACCAAAGGACACACTTTTACAATAGACTAACTGAGGCCTTAATGAAGAAGTATGGGGTTATGCAAACAGTCTCACTAAAATATCACCCATAAACCAACGAACAATCATAACTTGTCAATAGAGAGGTCAAACAAACTATAGAAAAAATTGTAGATGTAAACCGTAAAGATTGGTCTCTTAGAGTAACTGATGTTGTGTGGGCTTACCGCACTGCTTATAAGACTAATTTAGGCCTATCTCTCTATCATTTGGTGTATGGTAACGCTTGCCACTTTCTATTGAGTTATAACACAAGGCTGGGTAACACGTGCACTAAATTTTGATTTTAAAGTAGGTGGTTCCCTAATAAGGTTACAACTCAACAAACTCGAGAAAATTATAAATGATACTTATGAGAATGCTAAAATTTATAAATAAATGATGAAATGCCACCATAATCAAACCATCTTACAAAATAAGCTTAAACCTTCACAAAAAACCTATCCTACAACTCTAACCTACATTTATTCTCGAGTACATTAAGGTCATGTTGAACGGTGGGGCAGTTGAAATAGAAAACTATAAGGATGGAAGTACATTTAAAGTCAATGGACAACACTTAAAGCCATTCCTTGAGGGATTTGAACCTGAGTTAGAAGTCATCAAATTGGATGACCCTAACTACGGGGCATCTAAGGGAGCGTAATCAAAACCTCGAACGTGTATATTAGTGTACTATACTTTCAATTTTTTATTTTTTATAGTTTCTCCTATTTTATTAGGTTTGAATATGGGCATTTTTAGTTAATCTCTAATCTTCTATTTCATTCTTTTGCATAATAGATCCATATATTTGTAATATGTTAGTATTCAATGAGAACAATGCTCGACGGTCTGATGGTGACCACGATGTCATTCGGTTCGAGATAGGCTCCTACCATTCATCAGATATATGTTGGAGAATGATAGCCTTACTGTGATCGACATTAAGGAAGATGCACTTCCAATTAAGCTGAGTTCTATTTCTAGTGAAGATGATGTGCCACCTATGATGAAACTACTCATATCCAATCCAATGTTGCCACATGAGATGGTCGCAGCATACAAGGATAATCTAGTACTTACAGACATCACAGAAGATGAAGATTACCATAGAGATGAAGAATCTCATCCCGATTAAATTACATCTGAATATGAGCTGGAGCCTAAGGATAACGAAGAAGACCAACATGATAAATGATACAACACTGACCAGATGCATATGATAAATGAAGCTGCAATGTTGAAGTTCATGCGCGACATCGATGAGACCCCACAGATGATATCCTTACCTGAGCCATGATATTTTCCTAACTATTTATTTCTCATACCTGAGGAGAGTATTGAGGTTATTTACCACTAGTGTGAACCAGAGTTACTTTTGAACCTATACCCAAACAGAACCATTATATGGTTCAATCCATCTTTATTTCAGAATATTTTTGCTGAGGTACAGGCTACAAAGCCTTAGATATCTAGTTATAAGAGAGTGTATTGTGTCATTTTATGCAGTCTTTAATGAAAATAATGAATTAGGTGTTAGTTAGCTTTATGTTAATTAATTTGAGTCATTTAATTGGAGTTTGTTATTTATTTTAGTAATCATTTTATTGTTTGTGGTCTAGACATCTGGTTGGTGAATAAAAACAGTAACTCTCTTGAATTCAGTTTACATCTTGTTATTATTCATTAATTACCTGTCTACTCTCACATTTTTTTTTAATTTGTTCCTTATTACTTTGCAACATGTTTACTAAAAAATCATGATTTCAGGTATATTTTCAGTCCCTCTTTTTTATCCAGTTTGCATTATAATTTTTTACATTGAGGTTAATGTCGAATTTTAGCTAGGGGTGAGGGTAA
Source organism: Sambucus nigra (assembly GCA_949130495.1). NCBI lineage: Eukaryota > Viridiplantae > Streptophyta > Magnoliopsida > Dipsacales > Adoxaceae > Sambucus > Sambucus nigra. The sequence continues at coordinate 37,819,332 of OX422211.1, forward strand.
ACATGTGGATATGAATTTTTATTTCACTTTTATTCTTAAAAAATCAAATATATTTCCTGTCCTCCTATTTTATCCTCTTTGCATTATAATATTTTTACATTAAGGTTAATGTCGAATTTTAGCTAGGGGTGAGGGTAAACATGTGCATATGAATTTTTATTTCACTTTTATTCTTACAAAAATCCAAAATTTAAAATTTTGAAGAATATTAGGAGTTTTTCCTGCAAAAATTCGATTAATGCCAAAGAATTTTTTTTTTGTTACTAAAGAAAACTGTGACATGCAATTTTTTTGTAAGCTTTGATTTACATTATAATTAAGTATCTAAGGGATTTTAATGAAAACCCAAGTCATAGAAACATCTTGTAATACCCCGCATTTTTTATTGAATTGAAATTGAAAAGAAAAAAAAAACTATGTCTGTATATATATTCGAAATGTTTGGAAATAAAACTATGTCAGTATATATATTCGAAATGTTTAATAATGAAAAGTTAAAATAAATTCATTGAGATACGAATGTGCGACTTAAATATTAGAAGCGAATTAAAGCGTAAAAGAATCGAGAGGGTTAAATTTAGGGCAATGGGATTTTTGTTAATAAACTAACCCTAGATATAAATAGAAAAGAAGAGAAGAATTCATTTTTTCATTTCATAAAAGGGGGCTAGGGTTTGGTAGAGAGAGAGAGAGAGAGAGTAAGAAGAAGAATAAAGAAGAAGAAGAAGGTTGTCATCTTCTTCATCAACATCTCCATACAATATAAGGCAAGTTAATAACCTATATGTGTATATTATGTATCTATAATGAAATTTCACATGAACATGTACTTGGATCTCTAAATTAATATGATATTGATGATAAAAATGATATACAATGTATTAGGATCACCCTCTATATAGATTCAAATGCAATAACATCATTATAGGGATTGAATTGTTGAACAACTTCTTGAATTTGAGAAATCTATGAACTTGAGTAAATCGTCATAATAAAAACTGTTTTGAGCTGTTTTGGTTCCGAAAGTGGATGTTTCGTCCGCGAAGACCGGCAGGAAATTATATTCCGAACAACTTTTGAGTTTTAAATTTTTCCAAAAATGGATCGGAAAATCCTCGAATATGCGTTTTACGGTTCTGCGCAGAAAGTTGTCGTGAGCAAGTCCGAGTTGTATATGTTAGTTTCGGGTCTATTTTAAGCAGAATATGGTAGCATGTGCATGTGTCCTTATATAAAATCACGTTCCGAGAAACTTTGTAGTTTAAGTTTTTCCAAAAAAGGATCAAAAAAGCCTCAAATCTGCGTTTAAAATTTTGGACAGAAAGTTGTCGAAAATAGGGGCGAATATTATATGTTTGTTTCGAGTCTGTTTTATGTAGGATATGGTAACATGCTCGCGCATCTTTATAGAAAATCACGTTCCGAACAACTTTGTAGTTTTAAGTTTTTCCAAAAACGGATCGGAAGAGCCTCAAATCTGCATTTTAAATTCTGGGCAGCATGTTGTTGAAATAAGCATGATAATGTTTTTCATGTTGTTAGTAAGATAATTGTGGTGTTGTGCCTAATATCCTAACTTGATCACATACTTATGGTTATTAGGGATATATAACTGTTGATGCAAAAAACTGGACCGAATCCCATTTTTATGATCATAGATAAATAGATGAAAGCAATCCAATCAAGCACATAAGAGACAAAAAAATTTTAAGTGGTTCGGCTATGAATAAAGCCTACGTCCACTGTTATTTTATTCCCAGGGGTTTACAATATCACCATAGGGTGTAGAGAGAGAAATGATGTGTATTTTGTGTATGGGGTTTCTAGGTTCTCTTGGATCTCCTTCCTTTTGGCTAAGGGGATACATGTATTTATAGTGATGGGAGATAAAACAACACATAGCATACCAAGCAATTCAACAATCAGATTCATTGTATGTAGACATTTATGTCTACATTCAACGAATCTGATTGTTGAATTGCTTGGTATGCTATGTGTTGTCATCTATTAATACAGTATAAATGTACATTAAGGCTCATTAAATGCGCTGCCATCTTCATTAATGCAAATTAAATGCATAGTTATCCTTTGATCTTCCTGGTTGGTATGCCGAACAACTCTCTTCGGGTACCGACTAACTCTCCTCGGGTGTCGACTAATACTCCTCGGGTGCCAACTAATTTTCCTCGGGTACTGACCAACTCTCCTCGGGTGCCGACTAATACTCCTCGGGTGCCGACCAACTCTCCTCGGATGTCGAATATTGCCACGTAGGATGACATGTGTCCTTTTCAGATTGGTCCTCGTAGATGGAGAATTTTTGCGTTAACAATAACCTTGAAATGATTTGATGTTGAATTATTAAATTAATGATGTAAATTATGTTATATTATAAATAATGACTATTGTATAACTCGAGTAAGAGACTTGACACGATTGTATATATACATAAGTGTGAAATTGTTTTACATCTATATTGTCGAGTATACACTAGACTAGTCCTCCGGTCGACGTAGGCACATGCTGAATGCGATTTTTATGATTGATCCGGTTAGGTTCCGCTCGAGTGCCGTGTCGGAGATAAACCACCGAAACCAGACACATGGTCGTAATGCGGGTGGGATAGAAAGACCTTGAAATGCCATGTGATTTAGGACTTAGTATGATTGCCCTTGCCACGTAATATTGGGGAATATTCGTGTGTAGGTCTAGTGTTACGACTTGTTCCCCCAGGTAACGATATTGAGCCAATATGACTTGTTGTGTGAGATATTATGCTTGTGTCTTAAAGTAATATCCCGAATCGATGCATTTGATATTATACTTGAAGGAAATATTTTGATACATTAAATACTGAAATGCGATTAATAATGATTAATCATGATATGATATGAGACTACATGTTACTTTAGTTTGGTTTGGGTAGTCACGACATAGGAGCATTGGTTGGGTAATTGAACAACTTAATTACTGGCGACGAGCAATGACTAGTGTGCGTTCATTATAAGTACATCTTATAATCTTATAGCTTGTTTTCTTGATTTGACGTTCGTATATCTTACTTCTTGCTCCTCTCTTATATATATATATATATATGAGCATTGGTTGGGTAATTGAACAACTTAATTACTGGCGACGAGTAATGACTAGTGTACGTTCATTATAAGTACATCTTATAATCTTATAGCTTGTTTTCTTGCTTTGACGTTCGTCTATCTTGCTTCTTGCTCCTCTCCCATATATATGTATTAAGCAGGTCCTCGCCACATTGGACAGTAGACCATGGAGTTGGATGACCTCGCATCTATTCTTAGGATCTTGTAGCGGTGGACGCTGGTCCTTATCCTATTTTGTCACTCTTCCTTAGAGTGTGGTATCAGAGATTTCCCATTGTTAGGGATTTGATAGTGTTGAGAGGTTTACATTACACTCTTTACCTAGTTTATCTTTGGGACGTATGTTTGAGCATTTTATATTTAGTGCTGATATTACTTGTGGATCCTATAGTTGCTATGATGTGATTTGGTTACACGTATGGGAGTGTACATGTTTACTTTACTGTAATTATTTTAAATTATGTTTCTAATGCCAAAATATTGACACTCCACTTTAATTTAATTGGGCGTAGCTAACCGAATTAGATATAAAAAGCAGGGTTGTCAATACATGTGAGCACAAATAACCAATTAATTATGGTCCAAATTTAAAAGGTAAATACAATAGCGAGAACTGGAAGAATCGTTAGTGGAGACTTAACCTTGTGAGTTTTTATAGCCATTAATTTTTTTAGGAGTATACATAAACTCAAAGTTACGAATAACTTAACATCTCTTTTGAAATCCTCACTAAACCTTTGAAATGATCTCATTACTTCTTATTTTGAACGGAGACTGAGAACAAAATCAAAAATTTGAATTTTAACTTCAGAAAATTCTTCAACATCTAATCAATGAAAAAATTAATTATGAGAAGCTTAGGTTATAATTCCGGCCATGCTTTTTAGCCAATTAAGCCCTATCCTACCCAAATTGAAAATATTCCCTTAGCGAAACCGTTAAATCCTTATTATAAGCATTTCAATTTTAAAACCCAGTAACCATACCTTTATCCCATTATGGAGTTAAACCTAATATATTTAACTTTTTCCAAAGTTTGGGAATTCATACGGAAGGAATTATGTTAAGGATGGGTAAAAAAATGAAGAGAAAGATGGCATGTAAAGAAAAATAACAATATGAGATCAAAAAAGAAAAATGAAAGAAATAAGTAAAGAAAAATAACTCGTAAAGAAAGGATTAATGGTGCGCAACATTACTCTACTCTTAAAAGATAGAAACAGTGCAAAAAAATTATATATATATATATATATATATACACACACGTGTTCATTAATGGTGGATGATTCTAAAAGTACTATGAATCCATTTCCTTCATTTGTAAACTTAACCCGAGCCCAATTATAACCCAAATAAAAAAAGCCCTAATGATCTTAAGCATATCATGATTTAAATAGTGGATAGATGACTAGGAGAATTCATGAGTCAATTCAAATGTTCTCAATAAGTCGATGTATTCCGTTTATGAGATCTTTTTCAACAAATAAAGTTCATTTTTATTAAAAAATTTACGTGTGTATCTCTTGCTCCTATACAATTACTCGCACTCATATATAAAACAAGTGAATTAAGCCTAATTCTGAGAGTTTTCTTTGTGAGTGACTATCTCGTGCGACGTTGAAGTCGAGGCGAAATACTATTCAGAAGGAAATCAAAGTTGTGTTTACTAAAAAATATAAAATTATAATTATTGGTTATGTCACACACACTCTCCATGATTTGATGACTACTGAGATATCTTTAGAACTTGAATAACGTAAAAAAAGTTGAGAATTATTAGTATGTCAACAATCAGGCTAATTATTTTTCTAAAATTGAATACTAGACTACACCTTAATTGACTACTTATGACTAGACTTAAGAATTTTATGGGTAAAATCCTTGTAAACCCTCATGAAACTATAACTTGTCCACTAGGACAACTTAAAAGTTTAAATCCTAGTTGCATGCTATAAATGCAATCGTGATTTCTACAAAAATGAATTAGAATTTCATTTTATTTTATTTTATTTTTCACTTGAGAATAAGCCCTTGATATTTCACTTCATTGTTTGAGACTAGCAATATGCTAGTTGAAGGGTGTGACTAGACCTCAATTTTGTGTATTTTTATAATATTTTAAGATCCAATATTATACATTTATTCTCCAAAGCCCTAAGTTATGATCGTTTGAGTAATACATGCATTTTACAATGGTATATTATTTTTAAGGTTAAATAGGGAATTTTAAATATTTTGGAAAAATTAATCGGGATAAAAGTCGGAAAAATAAGGGCAAAGATGTCATTTTAATGTTTTTTTAAAATATTTTTTAGGCCCAATTTTATGCTAAAACAGTAAAGACGTTATCTTTATAAGTGCTCGTAAGGTTTTGAGTACATTCGAGTTGAACTGAAAGTCCAAATGATAAATATTATAAAGTTAGGGGTGAAAGTGCAATTTTTCAATAATTTTTTACACTTAATTTTTTAATAAATTGACTCACATTTTTATTTAATGAGTGCTCTTAAAATTTAATGAAAATCGGGACTCAAATGACACATATATAAAAAGTAAAGACTCAAATGCAATTATTAAAGTTTAGGGAAGAAACAGGGATTTATATATTTTACTGGCTCAAATTATGCTTATAGTATTATTTTTATATTTTTCAAGAGTAGGTGACATAAGAAAAGTTGGAGGTCAAAGCAAAATATGAAAGACAGAGGGTGAATGTGGAGTTACTTGAGAAGATATTTTGGGGTCATAATACAAATAAAAAAATATGGAGCTCAAAGACTTATTAGGAGATATATATTTTTTTATTTGTTATGTTGGATTTATCCCAAAATATTCCTTGGTGAATCAGATACTATACCTCAAAGGGCGTCACTTTTCTCCTTAAAGCTTGGCCGAAAATTCTCTGTTTGAGTCAACCATCTCCTTCAATTCTCAAAAGCCTTCCAATCATCTACAACTCACAAAAACATCTCTCTTTATTTTTTTCTTTCTTTCATCCTTAAGCATAAAGGAGACACCCCTGTAGCTTTGCGTTTCTTTTTGTTGCAAGTAATTTTTCTTCTTTGTCTAGTTGTTTTGTTTTATTAAACCATATATAATTGTTTAGTGAAAGTTAATAAATGTTAGTATTTTTTTGTGATTATGGCAAATATTATTAATTAGTTTAAATTAGTTTTTTTATCTAGTCAAAATTTAAGCATGTTTATTATGATTGTTGGGTTGATTAGTGCAATGATGTTAGGATAAATTAGTTAATTAGGGCTTACGGGCAAATAATGGTTATGTAATTTTAACCCTGTCAACTTGTATTAATTAATTCTCAATTTTTTTTGTCATGATTCAAGTATGATAACATGGAATTTATGATGTATTTTTCATGTGACGGATGATGATACTAGAAATGTTATCACCAAGTCAAGAAGAATATAAGCTCAAACCAGAATAGCAATGGAGTGAATGCAACAATATATATAAAAGTAGAAAGAGATGAGGATAAGAGGAAATAGCACACAAATGTAAGTGGTTCAGCCAATCAGGCCTACTCCACTGTACAGGGGTAAGTAAGTTCACTATAAACTTTGGCTCTAATGGCCAAGTGATGCAAGTCACTCATTCTCTCTCTTTGTTCTGGCATTTACAGAGTTTCAGCTAGTGTCAATAGTCAATCCCTTATAAGGTAGAAGATGAATAGTATATACAGTGCTTGGGAAGTGTAATGTAACCCTAAGCATTCAATGAGTATGTGCCAAATAAGCTAGCCAATCTAGAGAAGACACATGACACTATCACAAGTAGGTCATTATGATCACATATTCCCTCATATGATAGAATTATTTAAGTATAACGGTTTTGGTCCACGTGTGATATATGCCCACGCTCGCGTCCTCACGCGTCTCCCGATGCACACGCCCCGTCAGTTATGTGACCCGGACGACCACATTGGTCGAGGCTTGATTTACAGATCTGTGAACCACTGAGGAGTTGTACGACCGAGACTGTATAATGGACGGGGTCACAGTTGGCATATCAATCACCCCCTAGCCTTTAGTCTCTGACGTGTGGATAAGGTGGAGGGGTAACGATGTGATGTCGCCTTGTGATACTGATCATAGTTATTGAGAGGACACATGGCAAATTTGTGTGACAATAAGCACAGTTTTCATAGGGCTATGTTTAATCGAGTTATAAGCGATGGCTTAAATGTTTAGGGTTTCGCGCTTGGCATGATGAGGCATATGGGGAACTGTGCGCCGCTCTGTAAAACGTGCACAAATCAGTACTGGTATTTAAATGTTTTTTTTTCAAAACCATTTTCTCTTTCCTTGCTTTCAATCCTTCGTGCGTCCTCTCTCTAGAATCAGAGCTTTTTGCCTCCTATTCCTGTGTTTCCAGGCATCTCCCAAGGCCATTGTTTCTTCCTCATTCTTTGATTCCTTCTAGGTAACCTTCTTTTGCTATTTCTTTCAAGCTTGTTTGGTTTTCTAGCTTGTTATAAGGTTTTTTTATTTTTCGGTGAGTTTATTCTACATTCCGAGAACTGTGTTGGGTGGTTAAGGTTTGCTTCTTAGTGGTTCCTGGTGGTTTTTGGTTAGGTATAGGTTCTAGGGAGCTTTTTCTACTTAGCTTTGGGCTGGCTCGCACCTTTGCCGAGTTTTTCAACTCACTCCGGCAACGTTCTGGTCATGTTCTCAGGCCAATATTCAAACTGTTCTTGACTGTTTCTTCATAAAACGATTCACTTTCCACCCTTTGATCCTTGGGTCAAAGTTAGTCAAACCCACAAGTGTGGCCTCGACTCTTGGATATTGCAAGAGCTTTGTAGGTTAGCTGGAGAATTTTCTTCATTTAGGGAGAAGTGCTTCCAGGAGATTCACAGAGTAGAAGAAGATTACAAGGCAAAACGTAGAGCCGATCGCATTTGGGTACAACCCATTTTCCCTATGCCTTTGAAAACTATATACCCCTTTCCCTTTAAGGCTACTAGGGCTGAGATGACTAGATCTTCATATGATCTAGCAAATAGGAGGGACTCATTCTAGTGGACCATGAGGATGTACCCATCTCTTGTTGTTGACCCTGAGGTAGCCGAGACCTCAAGTCGCGCCACGTCATCAAGACAAGCCGAATCTTCAAGACGAGATCACTTTTCTCTCCAAATAATGGACGATGATGCTTCTAATGGGTCTGTAGTCCGGGTCGTCTGTAAGCCTACCGAGCCGACCATAAATATAGCCATTCCACCGTTCGTCATCCCTCGAGTGCCATGAGAAGTGATGAATTTCAAAAGAGGTTCCCAGATGGACTTTCACCATTTTAGTCCGCGGTAGTGAATGGCCGAGGCAGGAGATGAACATGAAAATGATGACGTCAATAGCTCTGAGGCAGAGTCCCCTTTTGACTATACTTTCATCGAGCGGTTTCCCTCACCGTCAAAGAGTCTGACCTCCTCATCCAGAGACACCTCTATGGTATTAAGTCTAACATAACCATGTGCATACCAGCTGAGGGAGATAGGGACTATGGCGGATTGGAGGGAGAAATCGCTGTTTACGAGCAAATGTTCAAACTTGGCTTCAGGCTACCCTTTCACCCTGCCATACAAGCCATTATTTATAAATTGGAGCTTATTTCGACCCAACTGGTGCTTAATTTTTCGTTAGTCATCCCCGACTATATCACACTGTGGCTGAATAACTACACGGATGAACCTTCCACAGAGATCTTCAAATCTTACTACTATACATCATTTTCTAAGACCCAAGCAGGTTATTATCATCTGGGGCAAGGAATCCTGATAAGAAGATAATACAGGTCATCCAAACTTCTAACCAAATCTAGACGCTGAGGTTCTTTTCTATCTCTGGTGCTTAGTATTTCTCGACCGAAGTCAATCTATCCGAGGAAGAGTCGAGAGCTTCTTGTAATCGGGGGAACCCTTAAAGGTGGTCCAAACTGGACCCCGGCCTGAGTGTAACAAACTGGGAGGGGTTGACGTACTTGTAGAGCTTGGGGAAGTAAGATCTACTTCCTAAGTCTGAGGACATAGTGACTCCTGCTCTTTTGAAGAAGGTCAGCCTATGGGTTGACCCCTGGCTAAGCTATGTGAGTGATCTTTATTTTTAATATTATCTTTCAAGTGTTCTGTGAGCTCTGACTTTTATTGCTACTGATCACTTCTTCTCCAAAACTGCAAATCATCCACCACACATTTCAGAAGACCTCTAGAATATGACTACCCCAAGTTTGAAAAACATTCTGAAGAAAGGGGGAAGAATCCCACAAATGAGACTACTGTAGGTGCGTCAGCCCATCCATAGGTCGGCCAAAAATAAAAGGCACCTCCTCCCTCGGATAATACCCGTGTGGAGAGTCAGAAAAAGTCGAGGATAATTCTACCATCCACTCATTCACAGACTACTCCTTCGTCCACGACCCCCATCTCATCGTGTGGGAAGACATTTGGGTATTATTGGGCAGTTAACATCGCTCAACTGAGGGTTACTCCTAGTACTATCTTTACATCATCATCAAGGGCTAAGAAGGCTATGTCGTATGCCCCTTCCAAGGAAGATTATGAGTTCTTATCTAAAGTCACGACTCCCTAAGTCTTTGACTTTAGCCTTCACTCCTTGGCTCAGATATTGGCACTTTCTTGATAAACTCATGTCTCATCTCTGATAAGTACATTCTAACCTTTTCTAATCATTTTGTAAGATGTGTGTGGTCTCGCCTCGACCTCCAAATGGATGATTGATAACTATCCCAAGGTTCGTGAGGCCGACAGGGCCTTGAGGTCTGAAGAGGAGTTGAAGGAAAATCTCAAGGATAGCCGACATGAATATCAGAAAGCTCTGGATGCTTTGAAGGAGTGGGACACGGCTCTGCAAAGGAAGGATGATCTTCTGAAGATCCATGGCAAGCTCCTGAAGAAGAAGGATGAAGACCTCTCGACTCTAACTGCCTAACATACTTGAGATCTTGATGTCGCTAGTACCTAGGCCAATGTCGAGGCTTTATCGACCGAGTCTCTACAAAAGATAAGGGACGAAGCCATTAAAGTGTACAAGTCCAGTGATGAGTTTGGAGGTTTAAACAGAGATCACTTTGAAAGGGGACTTAAGACGGCCTACAGGTGGGTTACCACCAAGTTTATTGAAGTAGTCTCCTCCATCGGCTCTGAGTTAAAATCTCCTTATATGGAGGACTCTTTTATGGATGATGCCCTGGAATACGTTAAGGCTTTGTAGTCAATCGAGGCCGATAAAGTGACACCCGACGCCCCTCGTGTGGATGCTAATGGATCAGTCGTCCCCACTCTAGTCGAGGGAGATATCGATGGGTCGGTAATGGTAGTTAAGTAAGCCCATCGTGACAAGAGTGCTACAAATACAGAGCCAAATGCATAGGGTGGTCTTCTGTGACCTACTCCAACCTGTTTGTAATAGTCTTAGCTTATTTTGACAAACTCTTGTTCTTCTTGCTTCGTTTATAAACATAACTCACATTTAAGCTGAATATTTGATGTTTATTCTCTCATATTTTCTGAATTATCTTTACCTTTGTATGCATGTCATTGTCTAATGTTTTGGTCAAATAACCATAACCATGATTAAATGATTTTGAATTTCAAAGTCCCTTCTCGCATTTTGAGAGTGTATGGGTGAGAGTGGTCTTTTCCATGCACTGTCGGCTCGATCGATAGAGTTTACCCACCAAGTTAATGATGTTTGATAATGAACTACAACTAAGTGATTTTTAAATTTGAATCCACCAAATTATGGTGTTGTATCACAAGTCCCCTGTCGTCATTTTGACAGTGTATGGGTGAGAGTCGTCTCAATCGAGAGAGTTTACCCACCAAGTTAATGATATTTAATAATGAACTACAACTAAGAGATTTTTAAATTTTAATCCACCAAATTATGGTGTTGTATCACATCCCCTCTCGTTGTTTTGAGAGTGTATGGGTGAGAGTCATCTTGTCCATGCACTGTCGTCTCGGTCGACAGAGTTTACCCACCAAGTCAATAATGTTTAATAATAAACCACAAGTAAGTGATTCCCCCCCCCCCCCCCCTCTCGGTGTTTTGAAGAGTTTATGGACAAGGTCGACCCTGTCTGGACTGTCATGTCACCGAGAGAGATCTTAAGAAACTTCACCGCGAATGGTGTTTTATGGGTTAAAATGAATTAGTACATACGAGCAATAAATACTTTATCATTAGTGAAGGTAGGAGAGAAAAAATGAGAATTTTTTATTCATAACCTCCCTTTCTTTTACATAGACGAACAAAACAAATACATATGGAGCTTGATACAAACTTACTGGCAATACTTTTTTAGATTATCGACATTCCAAGGGTTGAAGAATGGTTCTTCATCAAAATTCTCCGTCGATATGTCCCTGAAACCACTTCTTTGACCACTTTGTAAGGGCCATGACAGTTCGGATGAAGCTTGTTGGGTTTTTGTCAGGTCTTATTTAGAACAACGCGTCCTACCTTTAATAGTCTGGCTTTCACCCTCTTATTATAGAACTTTATTATCCTCTAGTGATAGGCAGCCTGCCTAACCTCAATATCTTCGCTTCGTTCTTCCACTAGGTCCAGATCAACTCTTCGCTTGACATTATTATCTTACGGTTCATATGTCTGAACCCTGTGGGTTGGAAGACCAATCTCCGCGGACACCACGACCTCTAATCCATAAGCTAACATAAATGGAGTCTCCCCAGTTGGGGTCCTCTCCGTCGTCTTGTATGTTCATAGAACAGCGTACGCTTCTTCAACCCATATCCCCTTGGCATCTTCTAACTCTTTTTTATCCCATCAAGAATCGTTATATTCGTCACTTTTATCTGCCTATTGGCCTGGGATCGCCTGGGGGTTGAAAAGAACTGTTTGATGCCAAATTTCTTGCAATAGTTGTTTAAGGACACATTCTTGAACTGCTTTCCGTTATTTGAGAGCAGCGTATTGGGTAGACCATATATGCAAATTATATTCTTCCAGATAAAATGGAAGGTCTTCTTTTCAGTGATTGTAATCATTGCCTCAGCCTCTACCCACTTTGAGAAATAGTTTATTACAATGATCAAATATCGGTAATTGTTAATATCTCTTGGCAAAGGTCCTACTAAATCGATCCCCCGGATTGTAAATGGACAGGGAGAGGTGATAGAAGTGAGAGGCTAATGAGGTTGATAAGGAATGGTGGCAAACCTCTAGCATTCGTAGAATTTCTTCACATATTCCACTACGTCTTTTGTCAATATCGGCTACCTGTATCCCTGAGTTATGATCCTCTTCGCTAAAGACCTCCTTTCTATATGGCTAGAATAAGATCCCTTGTGTACATCCCTCAGAATGTAGTTTACTTTCATATGGTGGACACATCGGAGTATATGTATGAGTAAACCCTTTTTATACAATACATCTCCAATAATGGAGAATTTAGCAGCTTTATACCTTAGCTTATTTTTCTCGACCTTAGTGTCAGGTAGCATCCCATCTATGATATACCGCACTTTAGGATCTATCCAGGAGGCTCCCATATTTAAGTTCAGACTAAATTCCAACGTTCTCTCCTCCTCTTCTATGGTTGGTCGGTACAAGATCTCCCCGGGTACTGACCTTCTGATCTCTATTTTTATAGCCGAGGCTAACCTAGCCATGGTGTCAGCTCGGCTGTTATTCAGCTGCGATATCCTCTTCAACTTCACTTATCTGAAGTTCTTCATCATGGCATTTACCCTTCCTAGGTATTTGGCCATCCTGTCGTCTTTGGCCTCATACGCCCCCAAAATCTAATTTACGACCAACTTGGAGTCACTATGTACCAAAAGATGCTTGATGTTCAGTGCTCGAGCAAGGGAGAGGCCTGCTAGGAGAGCCTTATACTCCGACCCATTATTAGAGACTTTAAAGTATAACCTCAGTGCATATTCAATATCGGTCCCGTCTAGGGCCGACACTATAAGAACTGATCCATTCCCTGCTTCTCATGAGGAGCCATCAATAAATAAGCTCCATATTATTCCCTTTTCTACAAAACTACCCTCTTCTAGGGTTCCATTCTTGAAGACTTATTTTTCTTCTTCATTTTCACTAACTCTGTTTCTTCCTTCCCTTGTATCGACTTGGGTCGGGGTTAGACATATTCCCTTCTCTGCTTCATCAGATGGGGGCACAATTTTTTTTTATATTGCTCCCATCCCAAGTGAACTCGAAATGAAGACTGCCAATGCCTTCCCCTTGATGGCCATCCTCGGTTGGTATACGATATCAAATTCTCCCAACTCTATCACCCAAGCCATTAATCTCCTCGACTTATCAGGCTTGTGGATGACCTGCCGAAGTGGTGAGTTTGTGAGGATGACCATTATGTGGACTTGGAAGTACGACTGCATTTTACTTGAAGCGTGGATCAGAGCATAGGCCAACTTCTCCATCTCGGGGTACCTTTGCTTGGACCCTTGGAGGGCCTTGCTGTTGATATAATCCAACCTCTGTACTCTATCCTCGTCTCTATCAATAGCAGTGCTAATAGCTGACTCTCTTACTGCTAGATACAAATAAATATTCTCTCTTTGGGCTGGTATTGACAACAATAAGGGAAAGCCAAGGTAGGACTTCAGCTCATGAAAAGCCTTGTCACACTCCTCATTCCATTCAAAATATTTTCTGAGAACTTTAAAAAATGGAAGACATTTATCAAGGGCTCTAAACACAAACCTGTTAAGGCTGCCACTCATCCAGTTAGTCTCTGTATCTCCTTGATCGTCGTCGGAGTCTTCATCTCCATTAAAGCTCTGATCTTTTATAGGTTGGCCTCTATCCTCCTCTGATTCACGATGAAGCTCAAGAATTTTTCCCTTCCCATGCCGAACACACACTTAGCGGGGTTGAGTTTCATTCTGAAATTATCCATTGTGTCGAACGTTTGCTTGAGGTTAGCCACATGGGTGTCGGCCTTGAGGCTCTTCGTAAGCATTTCGTCAACATAGACTTTCATTATCTGCCCAATTTACCCCCGACATCTTATTGACTATCCTCTAATATGTTACCTCAGCTTTCTTCAGATCAAAAGGCATGACTTTATAGCAGCGAGTCCCCTTGTCGGTAATGAAGGCAGTCTTCTCCTCGTCGGCTAGGCACATAGAAATTTGGTTGTAGCCATAGTAAGCATCTTTTAAGCTCATCATCTAATGGTCAGCAGTGGCATCAACCATTTTATTAACTCTGGATAGAGGAAAACTATCCTTAGGGCAGGGCTTGTAGAGGTCGATGAAGTCCACACACATCCTCCATTTGCCATTGGCCTTGGGGACGATGACTGTGTTGGCTAGTCTCTTGGGGTATATCACCTCCCTTATAAAATTAGCTTTTTCTAACTTGTTCACCTCCTCTCGGATAACCTTATACTTTTCTCTAGAGTAGATTCTCCTTTTTGTCGAATTAGCCTCGCATCATTGGCCACATTCAATATATGGTATAGAAGCTCTGGATCAATGCTTGGCATATCCATTTACTCCATGCGAAGATGTTCAGCCTTTCCTTCAATACTTTGATCAACTCATCCTTGATATCTCTTTTCAGGGCTTTGCCGACATGGATGGTTTTTTCGTCTCGTCTTTATTGAGGACGACGTATTCTACCTCTTTTGTGGCTTCCCCTTTCTTTAATTTTATCTCGTCTCTGGGGTCTAACGTATTAATGTTGTACGTTTTAGTGGCTTTCTCTTGAGTTCCCTCTCTTCAACCGAGTTGAAATAACAATCATATGTCAACACTTAATTACCTTGAACTTCCCTTACCCCATATAAGGTCGGGAATTTTATCATCTGGTGTATAGTGGAAGGCACGGCCTTAAACTTCTTGAGGGATATTCTTCTCATGATTATATTATAGGCCGAATACACACTCCTATCCATCGAAAAAAAGTTGACCTTCTTTGTGAGCCTCTTCGGCTAAATATCTCCCATTCTGACATCCATCTCATACTTTCCAAGAGGGTGGACTTTCTCACCGTTGAACCCTATCAAAGGGTCATTATAATGTGTAAGCCTCTTCTTGTTGAGTCCTAAGCCCTTAAAGCACGGCCAAAACATAAAGTCAACTGAATTTCCCCCATCGACTAGTATTCTCGGCACATCAAACCCATGTACCCTAGTTTTTATCACTAGCGGATCATCCTAGGGAGCTAGGATTCTCTTAAAGTCTAGTCTTGAGAAGACCACAATCAAAGTGTCCATATCAACCTTCTTTATTTTTTCCAAATTTCTACTCACAAAGGTCGAATTAACAGCTTCTACCTTGGGAAGGGCTTTGACCTCTACAACATATTCTTTTCTGTCTGCTACCTCTACGCCTCCCCCTGCGAGGCCTTCACAGATCATCTTTACATCAAACGAGATCATGTTGAGGTGACCTTTAGGATCATTGTCCTTAGGTGGAATGGATGGGTCATCATCATCATCATCATCATCGTTCGAGGCATCATCCTTCTTTATTAGGACATCTTCCATGAACTTATCGGCCCTTTTTTTCCTTGGGTCATCTCGGACTCCCCTGGAATTGCCATTACTTACATACTTTCTCAGTTTCCCAGCCTTGAGCGGAAAGCATTTTTCAGTCAAGTTCCCATAATCCTGGTGGAACTCATACCATAGGCTTTTCTTCCTTTTATGAGGAAGTGCTTTCAACCTCTCGGGCCACCTCAGAGATCGATCCCCTTTAATCTCATTGAGAATATGCTCTCAGCTAACATTCATACGCTTGTACCCAGCGAACTTGTCATTCGCTGATCTCTTCTACCCATCTTTATTTTTATGGAACTTGCCCCAGTACTATTGGTTCCTTTTTCATCTTCTCCCTTGACCACCATTATTTCTTTGGCATTCATGACCCTTCCAGTCACGGTTAGTAGCTCTGCTATAGACTTGGGAGGGTCTTCAATTAATTTTTATAAGGGCTTGCCCTTCTGCAGTCATCTCATTAAGGCTGTCATAATGATGGTCTCGTCATAGTCCTTGATTTATAAATTTTTCTTATTGAATCGCGCTATATACTCCTCGAGGCTCTTATTTTTCCCGTGTTTAATGTACAACAGGTGTGTCATATTCTTATTGGGTCTTACCCTAAAGAAAAAGTTATGGATGAACCTATCTGCCAGTTACTTAAAGCTCTCGTTTGAGTTATTTGAAATAGAGGTAAACCAAACGTGTACAGCCCCAGTGAGGGTGCTAGAAAATGCCCTGCACCTCATCTCATGTGAAACTGATTAACTACCTACAGCCGACCGGTAGATCTCTACATGATAGACGGGGGTTGTAATCCCATCATACTTGGGTGTAACCACGGGAGGCTTGAATTTGGCTAGAGTTGGATAACTTACTATCAGGGCCACAAAGGGTGAGCCTTCATTATATCCCCTCTGCAAGGGGTCTCAGCTCTTAAAGATGTCACATGTACTTTCTTCCATCTATTGTATGGAGTCATTCTAAGGTCTGTCGGCCACCACAACCTCAGCAACGGTCGCATTTTCTCTATTTCCCTCTCTGCTATTTGATCGAACTGAAGTTTCTCTGGGAGTTGTTCTCTATCAATTGTTTACCTCTCTTTTCTCCACGTCTCGTCCTCTTGGAGCCTGATGGTCGTCAGCTTCATTGTTCTTTCGAGAACCAGCTATACTTCTTGATCTGGATAGGCAATTTCTCATATCGTCCGGTGCTGGGCAGAGCCTATCAAAGGTTGGCCCGCAACTCAACCTATCTAAGGCTGATGCTCTTGGCCTGCACTATTAGCTCGGCCATCCGATATGACCTCAGCTTTATTAAATCGATCTTACAATGACACCTGTGATTTGGTAGGGCACCCAATAGCTTCTATCATCCTCCTCCTCATACTTTTATTCCTCATCATTAGGGCACTGCTGACCCGGCCTCTTCAGGGGTAAACGTCTAGGGTCGACCATGTCTCTGCGCCTCTGTTAATGAGGGAAATCCTTATATGGGGCCTAGTGTGGTCCCCTGACCTCCAAATCTGGAGGTCCTTCCCTTCTTGATGGAGTTATCATATTATCTCCATCAGGCCCGATCATTTTTTTGCTAAGAGTAGTGAACTGTTGCCGCATTAACTGTTGGCTGGCCACTAGGGAGTGGAGAGACATTGCTACTGCATCCATTTCTTACTAAGGAGGCTAGCTCATACTAGGTCCACCGTCCCCTGTTGGTGGTGGTTGTGTAAGATCCGAAGTCATATGAGGGTTCTGATGATCAAAAAAATCATTTGTTGTAACTTGTATTGGAAGTGGGCTGAAAGCAAGCTAGGGATCAAACCAAAGCTCTTTCAATGATGGTTTAAGATCAACCAAAGGTGAGGTTAGACAACCACGATAAAATTCGATAAAGCTGTTGTAGAAAAACAAAAGAGAACGATTATCTCGTTCCCATGGATGACGCCAAATTGATGATACCATAAATGGTATCACCAAGTCAAGATGAATATAAGCTCAAACTAGAATAACAATGGTGTGAATGCAGTAATATATATAAATGTAGAAAGAGATTAGGATAAGAGGAAATAACACACATATGTAAGTGGTTCAGCCAATCAAGCGTACTCCACTGTGCAGGGGTGAGTAAGTTCACTATAAGCTTTGGCTCTAATAGCTAAGTGATATAAGTCACTCACTCTCTCCCTCTATTGTGGCGTTTACACAGTTTCATCTAGGGTTGTAAATAGTCGATCCCCTACAAGGTAGAAGGTGAATAGTATATATAGTGCTTGGGGAGTGTAATGTACTCCCCAAGCATTCAATGAGCATGTGCCAAATGAGCTAGCGAATCTGGTGAAGACACCTGGCACTATCACAAGTAGGTCATGATGACCAAATATTCCCTCACGTGAGATAATGATCTGAGTATAACGGTTTTAGTCCACGTGTGATAGCCCACGCACGCATCCTGACGTGTTTCCCGATACACGCGCCCTGTCAACTATGTGCCCTCGACTGACCACACTGGCCGAGGATAGATTTACAGATCTCTGAACCACTGAGGAGTTTACACCTATGGTGCCTATTGTCCTCGACCTATCTTTGTCATCCTGAAGGTAGCCGAGGAGGATGATACTCAATCCTTAGAAACAATACAGGTTACTCATGTTGGATGGTTACCAAAGGCCGAGTCCGAGGCATCTTAAACTGCTCCATTAGCCGAGTTAGTCTGGCCTAGTTACAAAGCCCCACTTTCGGACAATTAGAAGGTCGGTTACCACTGAGACTACATGATGGACGAGGTCACACTTGGCATATCAACGGATTTGTCATAAAAAATTTGAGTTAGTATGCATTTTCTAGTTAGCTTCCACGTGTTGATTGAATATCATGAATCTAGTGAAATAGTTAAGGTTGAGTTAGCCATATCATTAAAATGGGTCGTTACAACTTTGATTGTATTTTATATTTATGTCATTAAAAATATAGTGATCATCGTATAATTACCATTGGACTAATATATAAATTCAAAATAAATTTTTTGGACCCTAGAATTAATTAAAACTAAGTGTCTATTTTTTATGGCATGCAATTGGACATAATTGTTATGGAATCGTAAGTACCTAATTAGTTTTAAAAGTTATTGAGTTAAAGTTTAGGCTTTCTCGTTCATTTAATATTTACAAAAGATATTTTTTTTACATTAATTGCCTTTTCTTAGTTGCATTTGTTTAATTTAGTTTAGTTGCTTAATTTTATTTCATTAGTGTTAGTATTGCTTTACATTAGTGTCATTATATCCCCACTCAAATATCGATCTTAAAAATATAAAAGATTAAGAAACATAAAAAGAAGAAAAAAATTATATCTATTAAAGATTCTTCCTAAACTAATTCATTATCACGTTCCCTTGGGTTCGACTCGAATTTACCAAAAATATTATTACTTTCATGATCGCCTACACTTGGGTGCATAGATGCACACATTTCGAGTCGTGTCAGCCCGATTTAAAATGCCAAAGACACCCTAATACAATAGGCTACCTAACACCGATGCACTTGATAAAGTTGCCTAAACTACACAAACTTTATCATTTAGCATAAGCTCTCGTCCACAAATTTCCAAAGATGGCAATACCATAATTTCCTAGTTCTCTAATAGTTCATGATCACTAAATTTGTCGTAATCCCAATGACGTCGCCTGCAAAACTCTGCTAAAGGTGTTCATTCAATCAATATCATACGCTGATGATGAGAATCCTTATCAAATTCTACAATTCCTACTATATAAGGCATCTTTATTCTTACTTAAGACTTATCTTACTATGCGTTTACAAGTTTTTAGACAGCTATAAAAGATGACACCTAAGTTCTTCCGTTTATGACTTATCTACTTTATTCCTCTTAGGCCTCGTATAATGTACATGTGTCGTGTCACGATTCAACACTTCCCTTAATCAATAGGTACCTTTCTCATTAAGTATCAAACCCCTCTCGAACATTATATGACGATACTTGAAATCAACCAGCTTTAACCATTGGCGCACATTCCTCATACTATTAAAGGAACTTGTATGTGTTTCGAAACACATTACGACATTTGAGATGACATGGCGCGTTATTATTACATATATACAACGGTGTGTGCTAAACTAAGGCATATGTTCTGTAGGTTATGGTCCCACTATATTTCTATTATGTTATTTAGATGACCCAAATCCATGACTTTTCCAAATTCTTTCAAAGGGAGCCTTACCATAGGACCCCCGAAGACGTTATTCAGTACTCATCAAGTCTTAAATAATTTTTACAGCTCGATGTGGGGTGACACCCATTTTCCAAATATATCGGTGTTGCTACACGCTCTTAAGGTGAATGGTCGTCAAGCAGTTTGATGTCCTAATCGAGGATACCGATGAGTAGTGCAACGACTAAACTTCATGCATCAACATTAATGAAGGTGCCTCCAATGATGTTATAATATTTAACTCTAACACCGTGGTTGCCCAAGTCATAAACCAGAGTTCCCGTTCACTTTAGAAGGCCGAGCCCAAGCTGAAATTTTGATGGTAGAAGATCAAAATATGATCTCACGACTACACATCACTCCTGAAAGTAATTTAAACCTAAACTATGATAGTAAGTTGTAAAGACCATACCCATATTTTTGGGTTACCTGTGTAGGGGTGGAAGCGGTACGAGTTTTTACCGTACCATATCGTTTTGGTAAAAAAAAATGGTTTTGGTTTCATATATTAAAATACCAGAACTGGTCTTATCGATATCGAAACTATCGCAAAAAAGTTGGTTGGTTTTGGGTTTAATATTTAAAAAATCGATTTACCGAAATTACCGTACCGAATTTACCAAACCAGAAAAAACCGTATCGAAATTACCGTACCGTACCGAATTTACCAAAATTACCGTACCGAATTTACCGAAACCAAAAAAAGTTGGTTTTGGTATTGGATTTACTATTTAAAAAAGTTGATTGGTTTTGTTTTTAGTTTTTGGAGGCTTTTAGTGTTGTTTACCAAAACCAGAAAAAACCAGAATATACCGAAACCAAAAAAACCCAGAAGAAACCAGAATTTACCGAAACCAGAAAAACTGAAATTACCGTAAAAACCAAAATACCGGTCAGTTTGGTTTGGGTATTGATTTTGGTGTACCAGGTGGTAAACTAGTACGATTTGGTTTTACCATCCAGAGTTTGGTATTGGTATCTACTATTTACCGACCAAACCGTACCACTTACACCCCTATATACCTGTGGGTCAACCCAAATCGGCTCGACCGTGTTAAGTGTGGAGTGATGTGAAATAATATTAAATAATATTTCTAGTCCATTTTACCCAATTAATTTAATCGCCAAGCAATTCCTGAGCATATAAACAATTAATAACAAGTATGTAACTCATTAAGCAATGACTTAGGGTTCGTGTAATTAGATCTTCTAATGTAAATAGTAAGAATCACTTACATGTACAATGCTCTCAAAATAAGAAACATAGTTTAATCTATCGTAACAAGGGAATGGGATTAGCCTATGCCAGCGGGGTTCCTAAAAGTGAAGTAGTATAGAAATGAATGTCAAAAGGAAAAGATGAAATTATAACCATGCAACAACTAAACATTATATGCATTAACCTTGTTTATTAAAAATCACTCCTTTTAACTTTGGTTAAAAACCATTAACCTTAAATTCTCCAATTTATCGTTTTATTACAAAAAAGTTTCTTGAATACATTAATTTACACGATTAATAAATAAGAAGCCGCGCATATTTAATACTTTGTTATCATTTATCCCGTGTTACCGAAAACTATCTATTTCACCTTATAACCCGTCGCTCCCATGGTATTACCGAAAATAGCATTTTAACACACACACACACACACACACACACACACTTATTTACACTTACACGTCGCCCCGATCTTATAATCGCTCTAGATTATGCAATCGCCCATTTATGATTTTTGTTACTTTACTTCCGTTAACCTTTAATTTATCCACACATCACGTTATCAACTTATTATCTTCTTTAATTCATATTCCATGGGTTTTCATTTTCTCATTCATTTGTAACAACCCCCATTTTCTCACATAAAGGTTGACCAGACACAGTACGCCGAAGATGGGCCTTGTTATACAATATATATCATTCTCATCACCAAACCACGATAAACGTTTATATTTCTTTCTTTTAAAAGATGACAAACACAATAAACCATTTAAACAGTGATTAATAATAAATAAAAATGATTCAACACTCAACTAGTCATAAAATCCAACAATAATACAAATCGTCCCAAATAACGGAATGACAAAATCGAGCTTATGCCCATACAATAATCCGAAAGAAAATAAACTTACTGAAGTGGAAATAGCAAACTATGCTAGGATCAAATGAACGAAAATAATGGTTGTGCAAATATGACTGCAAGTCTGATCTCCTGTCAGTCCTGTCATCATTGTCTACATAAACCTGGGAGGGGGGGAATAATTTGGGTTAGTGCCCTGGAGTTGCAAGATTTAACTTATTCAATTTAAAGTGCAATAAATACAAACGATTCAAAGTAAATATCCCCCATCGTCATTCACGTGCGATTAACATCTCATCCCTCAACTGAGTGTGATATTACCCCCATCCAAACAAGTCCCGAAATAATATATGACAACCGTGTCAATTAATACCAAATGCATTAACTATAATCACATGATAAAACACAATCCTCTACATTCATAAGATTAATCCCTAACATCAAATCACCAAATTACAACCTAAAAACCAAAAATCATAAAGGGTTTACTACAATGAATCATAAATCACATAATATATTTAAATTAGGCAAGACAATTCTTGCCTAGATAAATTGGTTAAATGATCTTTAATTGAATCCCTTAGCCTCCTTCCTGTGTCGCCCCTGGATATTTAGTATCCTCTTCCTTTTAGCTTTTGCTATCCTCTAACCGCTAGGTTTAGGTTTTATTAAGAGTGGGGAGTCTCTTAAACTCCCTCCTTAATTTATATTACTCCAAATATCTAGTTAAGCCAAAAGTCCCTTTTATTAGACCCCAAAATGAGCACAACCCCATAATCTAAATAGCCCTAAAGCCTCCCAACATATACATTTCAAAAGGTCTAAAACACCTAAACGAGTTCATAAGATCTCCCAGAACGCGTCCCCATTATTTTTACCCGGCATACACATTTTCATTACATTTGATCACTCATGACCATACGTTAATTAACGTTCAATTTATTTTCATGAGTGATCCCATTTTGCTCGATTGAGTTCAGATCAATATGAAATCATGAAAAATCAATCTATTCTCAAATTATATTCCACCAAATTAATTTAAATTATACCAATTTAAATTTTTTCTCGAATTTGTTTAATTAAATTATGTCATAATATTTATTCCAAAAAATGCGGAGTATTACATGCTTCCCCTCTAATAACGGAATTCCGTCCTTGGAATTCACTGAAGCATAACATCACATTTTACTCCACAAAAATATCATAAGCTTTTTACCCAATTAGTCTGTACTCGTGTCTCACCGAGATGAAAGAAAAGGCTCATTTACGCTTACAATAATATTACTGGGATGTCCATACATCACATAGTACATGTACAAACACAAGCACAAACATCAAATATGGATGACACCTATACATCCAACCTGAACCATATATACAGTGTACATCTATAAAGCAAAGCGTATTCAAATAACCTGTTGACTGTGACTTAATTAGTCTAGAGATTGTCCCGCTTATTCCACTAGTGGTGTAAACAATACTTAGTGATTTTATTAATGCACTCCTCGGCTTTAGTAGCCTTAACTCATATAGTATATCACTTCCCGATGTGCAATATCTCTACACATGTAAAACGTAGTAACAAAACATTCTAGAACACAACATCTCTTAACTCCCGACCTTAGCCAATTTCGTGCGTAGGACGTCTCGCAAACAAAATCCAAATAAGGAACCCTCCCGATACAATACTGCGTAGCTTCAACCGTCATTAAGATCCGCCAGTTAAGGACTAAAAGGAAAAGAGGAAAATAATTTACGTTAATCATATAGATTTTAACTTGTGCTTATTTCAACAAAAGGCTCATCACTTCTAAGGGATACACAAAATCCAGATAAATTTATCGATTCGGTAATGCCAAGAACATCATGTTCCTTTTTACTCATACAATAAGACATCCCTTGTTCATATTAATTCTAGTAGAGCGCTTAATTACTTCTAAGCCTCCAAAAACCTACCCATTCCCATAAGGGCTACTACTTCCCATTTTTTGACATCGTCATTATTATAATACTATTCGTGACCACAGACATCTATATGTAACCGAGACTATCACTAGTCATAAAATTCTCCCGAATTTCCAAACACCATTTTCCATATGAATGATTTTAGTTTTACATATCCTTTCTAAGGGAAATAAATTCGTTTGTGGATAACTATTGCCTTTATTCGCCCATTACCGTCATCAGCATTTAATCTATGTTCACATTACCGAGTTGAACATTCATTATATCCCTATTTTAAGGAATACGTTAGGAACCCATCATGAAATCTTTACGTTGTTGTGCATGTTATCGATAAGGCAACTCTTCCCAATTTAAGCGAATCCCGTATTTATAATCTTAGTGCTCGTATAAACTCTCACTATATGGGGCTTGTAACTCATTCGAATCATCATTAATCCAAGATACTATCTCCATATTTTATATTTGGACATTTGCTTGTCCATAAACTTTATCCACCATTAGTGCATCTATGAAACACCTGTGTATAATGCATAATTCACACCATCCTAAAAAATTCTGACTCGTCACCCCTTATATTTTCAAAACTACATAGTGACCTTGTCCCTAGATTCAAACACTCGCACTTTATTTTCATCGAAATCACGAATGATGTAATAATATAATAAATCTTGCCCAATCCGGGTTCATCATAAATTTAATGCTATCTACTCGGAATTTTTCCGTCCCAAAAATCTCTCCTCAAAATTATCATAATCGTATCATTACACAGTTCTCTCTAAACTGTATAAAAATTATCATGCCAGTTCGAAGTTTTCATTACCACACATATTACAATATAATTAATTCCCGTTACTCATATCTTTAATACGAAAATAAATTCGTCATCGGCAAACCATCTGTAACAACCCTCGCTTTTGAGAACTTATTTTATATTAATTTACTACATGACGTAATTATATAAAATGTCAGAATGTGAAGTAAATATTAATTAAATGAGTTAAAAGTTAATGTTTACTAAATTATTGCATATTTACCGTATGTGTGGGCAAATATCATCATGTGCGTTTTATAGTCATAAGATTTAAATGACATTTATGATTTGAAATGAAATCGGAACTTTAAATGAGTTATAAAATTTCCAAATGATAATTTGGAGGACGTAGTTAGTCCGAGAACGTGCGAGATAGTCAAAATAAGTGCCATATTGTATTTTTATGTTTTGGACACTTTTGACTGGTTTTAACATAAATGTGTAGTTGCGAATCATTTTAATGTGGTATTAACCACTTAAGTTGGGAATTGTAGAATAATGCCACGATTTATGTCTTGCTTAGTCATTTATTTCTCTTATGTGTATATCATAACCTAGAGAGAAAGAGAGAGGAAGAGAAATTGTAGAGAGAAGAGAAGAGATTGAAGATTGAAGATTGGAGAGTGTGCTAGCAAAGGAAAATCTGAATTTGCAAGATTAAGGCAAGTTTTCTACTTGTTAATATGTGATTTAAGATGAATATTTGGTATTGATAGTTGTGTATTAGTTATGGTTATCAATGTTAGGGTTTTTATGGATTTATGGGTTTTGAATCCTTAAGGGATGATTTGGATATTCATTGATGTAAATGATAGTAGTTAGATGCATTTATGATGTATTGGTGGAAATAAATGATCTTGATTTGGATGGATTTGAGTTGGGGGAAATTTAGGAGTCCAAGACTCCATAGCCAAACTTGGCAAATTCGCAGGGTCGAATCGATTCGGCCCATGGGCGAATCGATTCGCATAGGGTCAGTTTCCAGGTCTGCTTGGACCGAATCGATTCGGCCAAGACGAATCGATTTGGCAGTTTACAGAATCCCAGTTTTCCTTGTCCGAATCGATTCGCTTTTTGGGCGAATCGATTCGTTTTCCTGTTGTTTTTGAGTTAGTTTTATAACTCAATTCTAATTCAATTTCCTTAGGTTTAGGACTTAGGAACCTTCTTGTATGAAGTAAACTTAGAGTCCTAGAGTTCTAGATGAGTTAGTTGATTATCCTACATTAGAAATGGGTTATATGGGGGTTATTACTGGGGTATGCAAATTGATGTTAGTGCGTTTCTTTCCTTTATTTAATTAGTAGGGGTCTGGGAAGTTGTAAGGTCGTATTTGGAGACTTTAGAGGCTAATTTAAGATATGATAGTCTTTGTGATTTATTGTAAAAAGCCTAAAAAGGTTTGAAGAATAAAGTGGGAGTTTATTTATTCATTAAGGTTATTATGATGAGGTGAACTACGTATAGCTCCGGATAACTATAATGCATTTGTTAAAATGGAAATGGAATTGGAAATGAATAGAGTAAATGATAATTTAGTTAATCATGATTTGATAATTAATAAATGGCTTAAACACACCCTCTCTAAATGCCATCATAAGGGAAGTTCGTGTGTGAGGTGAAGCCCCCTGGCTAGTGAATGCAGGGTGGATATAGTCTTAGGCCATATGAGCGCTTGTTGTATATTTTCTGGATGGTGAGGTAATTCTGGGTGTGGTTATGACTCTCCCGCAGGCATATGGCCGCTTTCCGACGTCTTGCGTTATAGGTGCCTAGGTGGTCTTAGTATATAGGCCCTGTAAGATGATGGTCATTTAAGGGCGCGCACAATGGGGAAACCCGGACGGGCGGTATTAGAATCATTGTATATATATATGTTATAACTATTCTAAATCAAGTGGGACTTGATGGATTATAAATGCCATAAAGAGCATAATGAAATGCCACAAAGAGCATACAATTGAGATAAATGCCACAAAGAGCATATGATAGAATTTATATTCCTGATAAGGAATGGAAAGATGAAATGAAAAGGATGAAAAATGATAAAGGCTTTTAATTAATGATGTTTATTCATATTCTCTTGTATAACTGAATTAAATTTATAATCATTTAAATTGTCGTAGTTTATTATATGAGGTTAACATGTTAGAATACCATCATTATCATGCATGATTAACTGTGCATAACTGTCATACTTTTTATTCATCTGGTGATCATATGAATCGGGCCCTGACCCGTTCATATATCTTGTTGTGCATGAATCTTGTATCCGCTCAGGTGCTCCGCCGCAAGGACGCCCGTACTGACTTTCCCATTCCGGTAACTTTTGAGGAGTCGTGATATTTTACGAATATTACGGGATATGTTGTATAGACGTCTTCATTTTTTGTACTCTAATTATGTTCGGGTCTTTTACTCGGGCGTGTGGCCCAAACTTTTGTAATTGCATAACGAATGTAATATGGAGCTTAATGAACTTGTTATACATTGTATGTACCAGTGGACCGACATCATATTCGGTCCCCATATTGTATACTTGTTGTTGTTGTAATACATGTTCTTGGGATTTCCACTTTCTTTTTGAATTATGGGTTGTGTAAAATGCTTTCTTTAAATTATAAAACAAAATTTTTGGCAACCCGTTTGTTAAAATATCGAGTGGTTATCCCGTATACTCTTTACATTGTTACGATGCTGAGAATGATTCCATCCATGATTCCTGTATTATTAGAGTATCGGGCTGGCCACCCCTTATTTTAGTGAGCGGGTTGTCACACCATCCCACGTAGCCATCCCATAATGTATACTGCCATCACTATATAGACCATATCAATACTTTAAACTCGAAAATCACCTCCACTAGACAAATTCATATCGTAAGCCAAAAATCAATTTTATTATCACATTCACTCTGAAAATCTATTGTTGGGCATCACAACTGCCCAATAATAACTACTGGAACCCATAATGTATTTACGGACTCCATAAACCATTTTGCCCTCTCCCAATATGGAAATAAATAATGACAACTTAGGGGACACTCAAATCCCACCACTATCCAATATCTAGGGGAAATATACACATAATCTACCCGTACATGATAAATTGCATAGCCACTTCCATATAAATGAGGTCGCCCGCAACCAACACCAAATCCTAGTGGATACCAACCCATAATCCACGTGGTTACATTAACAGTCCATCCTCCTATAAAAAGAACACTCAGCAAGACCATAGTGCCCAAAGAATATACATCACCATAAAATGCATAGATACCATAAACATCATACTCCATTATATCTATACTCTAAGAACTTCATCAATAGCCAACCTAAAATCATCATATCATCGCACCCACTCTCAACCATGCACTACTTTTCTAATGATACGAAACACACCTCTAACCCCAATGTTTTGTTAAAACATCCACCATATAAAATCTAAAAAACCTCAATAAAACCATCCTTGGTTCTATTATTCTATACCTAAAATCCGCATTCGATCAACTGGTAAACATGTTACCACACATCACATGTCGTGATATTGAAATCTCAATTCACCTTTGGAGTCCTCCCTCTCGGCTCAGCTTTCCCTTCCGTAACATTATCTTTCATTTTCCCCTGATTGTCTTTAATAAGGGTACTCTCAATGCCTACTTCGAAATTAAAATCCTTAGTCGAAACATACCCTTTCTTTGAGTTTCTTGGAACTCTCTTGTTTCTAAATCTTATTTATTTACACTAACAAAATACATGCCAATAGCGCACGTGTAACTCCATCCTTATACACTTATCTAATCGGGTTCTCTCAACTCGAACGACATGGAAAATCAATGCTCTATATTCTAATTTCCACCCACATAGGTGTATTACAAATTATCTAACTATTCTTCACCCCCATTACGTGGCCACACGATGAACCTACTACTAACTCCAAACATTCTCATTTTATCATCATCGAGATCACAAGCAGTTTCACCACATAAATGAGCACTTCTCAAATCTGAACGTAACACGACTTTAACTCTTTAATTAGAATTAATACCCACTTAAAATTTTCGTTAAAATCCTTATGTTTTAATAAGACACAACAACCCAATGCCTTCTTTCTTACGTGCACAAAAATATCACGAGGTCATTCTATTAGACTAAATTTACATCACAACCCATATTGCCATAAGTGAAACCCAAAACTCCAATAAGCTCCTCAACAACTAAAATACTATAATATTTAAAAAAAAATGGACTCAACATGAAATACATCCATTAACTTGTGCCCCTAGAGTCTTTACGTAGTAGACTTTACCTAAAAAAAAGATAATTTTGCATAATAATTTTCACAACTATAGTGAACACCCTTGTCCAATCACTCGATCCACGCTTGACCACTAACTTGGAACGATCCTCATTCTCATGCTAATCTAAGATAAATTACTCCATAAGTCTTGCTAACGCTCAAATAATAGCGAATGATATTGTCACACACATCATCATGACACCAGATTACCAAATCCTATAAGCTCTAGACACATCAAAGAACCCGCAACAGAAAATGAAACGGATGTGACACAGATCCTAAGGACACTAAAACCCGGATGCTCTGATACCAGCTGTAACAACCCTCATTTTCTCACATAAAGGTTGGCCAAACAGAGTACATGAAAGGTGGAGCTTATTCTACAATATATATCATTCTCAGCATCAAACCACGACAAAACATGTATATTTCTTTCTTTTAAAATATGACAAACACAACAAACCATTTAAACAGTGACTAATAATAAATAAAAATGATTCAACACTCAACTACTCATAAAATCCAACAACAATACAAACTGTCCCAAACAACGGAATAATAAACTCGGGCTTATGCCCATACACTAATTTGAGAAACAAAACTGACTGAAGTGTAAATAGCAACCTATGTTAGTATCAAATGAACGAAAATAATCATCGTGCAAATATTATTGTAAGTTTGATCTCCTCTCAGTAATGTCATCGCTGTCTACGTAAACCTTTGTTGGGGGGGAGGGGGGGGGGGGGGGGAGGGAAGGGGAACATATTATAATTTGAGTCAACACCCTAGAGTTACAAGAATTAACTTATTCACTTTAAATTGCAATAAATACAATCAATTCAAAGTAAATATCCCCCATCATCACTCTCATGAGATTAACATCTCACTCCTCAACTAAGTGTGATATTACCCGCATCCAAACAAGTCCCTAAATAATATATGACAACCATGTCAATTAATACCAAATGCATTAACTATAGTCAACATGATAAAATGTAATCATATACATTCATAAGGTTAATCCCTAACATCAAATCACTATATTACAACCTAAAAGCCAAAAATCATAAGGAGTTTACTACAATGAATCAAGAAGCACATTGAACATTTAAATTAAACAAGAAAATTCTTGCTGGGATAAATTGGTTGAATGATCTTTAGTTGAATCCTTAGCCTCCTTATTGAGTTCTTCCCCTTAGATCTTTAGTCTCCTCTTCCCTTTAGCTTTTGGTATCCTTTGACTGCTAGGTTTAGATTTTGTTAAAAGTGAGGAGTCTCTTAACTTCCTCCTTAGCTTATATTACTCCAAATCTAGAGGTAGGCCAAAAGTCCCGTTTTTGGACCCATAATTTAAATAGCCCAAAACCTCCTAACTTATATACCTATACCCCGGGACCATTTCTAAAGGTCTAATGCACCTAAATGAGTTCATAAGACCTCTTAGAATGCATCCCAATTATTTTTACTCAACATATCCATTTTCATTACGTTTGATCACTACGTGACCATAAGTTAATTAACGTTAATTTATTTTCACGAGTGAGTCCATTATGCTTGATTGCGTTCAAATCAATATGAAATTATGAAAAATCAATTGATTCTCAAATTATATTCCACCAAATTAATTTAAATTATACCAATTTAAATTTGTTCTCTAATTTGTTTATTTAAATTCTGTCACAACATTTTATTCCAAAAATACGGGGTATTACATCATTTATCTTCTCGGAATTTTGCAATCCCATATATTTCCTTTTATTTTGTTTTAGTCCTAGAGTTAACCGTGTCCCATTTGTGTTTACAGACTTGCACCGACTACCACAAATGTCGCAGTATGCTTCCCTGGCCAGTGATTTTCGATTTAAACCGAAGCCTTACCCTAGGGCTCCGGTCCATTATTAAATTTTCCAAATACTCCCTTGTGAAATATCTTTCACTTTATATTAATGCCAATTATTTGCGGTCGGACCACATTTTTTTAATCCAAAACTCCCGACTTATTACCGTATTTTACTCACACAAATGCACCTTTCAGTTTCTTAGTGTTATTTTAACTGTTTTACCTGGCCCAAAGGCCAAAATCCAAGGTAAATGTCACTTTGCCATTCTTATTATACGCTTGAAAATATTTTGTCGTTTAGTCCTTATTACTTATTTTAGATGTATTAACGACATCTCTTCTTTGGCAAATTTTCGTTCCATTTCCAAGTTTAAGGATCATTTCCACTATTTAGTATTCGTTTAAAGTCTTGTATAAGAATGTCCCATTTTATCACAAATTACTATATTTAGGGCAAAAATCAAAATTTTATTTTCTCTAGGGTTCAATTTCCAAATTATCAATTTTCATGTTGTATTTACACTTCATCACTTTAATCATCAATTATTCAAATATTTACCACTTGAACCCATATTTATTATACCTTACCATTTGCCCCTTAAAAATGTTTAAAGATATGTAACAACCCGTGACTTTGGATGCTGAGAAATTTAAATTTTTGGGAAAATAAAATTTAATTAAATTGGAGAATTTTAAAAATTGGGAATTGAGGCCCAAAAATAGAGAAAATTTCAAAGTATTTCAGATGATGATTTTGAGTGTGCCATCGATCCCGGAAGGGTCGAGATAGTCAAAATGACTGTCATTGGGTTTTATTTAGGCTCCGGAATATTTTTTAGTCAGTTTGGCTCGAGTTGGAGTAAACGAGTCATTTAAAGTGTGTATTAACATTTAAAATTGGGTTTATTATTTTGAAGGATTTAAAGGATTACGGATTAAGCCTTATCAATTGATAGAATAGATAAATAGAAGAAGAAGAAGAAGAAGAAGAAGAAATAAGAAAGAAGAGGGAAGGAAGAGAGAGAGGAACAAAGCTTGGAGATTTCCGGTCCAACCGCGTCATCGAGGATGATCCAACCCCTACAAATCTGAGGCAAGTGTTTAATCTTGCTAAATAGCTATTTGTGTATTTCATTTCATAATTTGTGGGTTAAAGAAATGATTTTTGGGTATTAATATCAAAACCTAGATTTTTGGGTTTAATCTTGAAATCAATGTTTAAAATATGGGTTTAATGGTGTAGAAATGGTTGGGATCAACTTTGGGTTGATTTATTGGCTTAGAATCGTGTTGTGATAAAGATTTGGAGGTTAGAGTAGAAATTTTAGGGTTTAAAATTCGTGGGTTTCTATGAAGAAGAAGAACCCTCCAAATTCTGCAGACCCGAATCGATTCGCCCCTTAAGCGAATCGATTCGGCCTAGGCAAAATTGGCAGGTCTGCATTACCGAATCGATTCGGACCCAAGGTGAATCGATTCGGTTTGAGACAGTCTCCCAGGTCCTTTGGACCGAATCGATTCGCAGTTGGAGCGAATTGATTCGCCCTTGAGACCGAATCGATTCGGGCCAGGACGAATCGATTCGGAAACAGGGCTGTTTTATGGAATTTTTCTAGGATGATTTCTAACCCTTTTTTGATTGGGTTTCTTGACTTGGGGTCTTCTCTTATGATGTAAGAGACATGTTTTTGATATACTAGGGGGTTTCTCACATATTATGACTTTGAGGACTCCTTGGAATAATTGGGGAGAAATATACCCATGTATGTATTGGAGTTGTGTATAGAGATTGTGGGGAAACCTCTTTGGGATTGAAAATTCTAATTATAGGTCAAAGTGAGTGTAGCTATGCCGTGAGGTTAAGAACTCTTGGAGAGAGAGAGAGACTTGCGAGATTATGGCTTGTAATCGTAGGCCGAGAGTAGTGCCAAATCCTTACGGTAATTAGGATTCTATTGAGATTAAGGTTTGGGGACCAAAGAGTGAAAGGGGTCACGTACCCTTAGGAACGTTTAAATTAAGGAACATTAGGTAATCTCAATAGGAGTAAGGTTTCATAAGATAAATTGAACCGTAGGTGAAATTGGGAAAGATTTGGATCGTACTATCATCTAGAATAAGTGGTAGTATAATTCTAGTTCGGATAGTTTACACATAATGGTGGGGAAATAATCATTGGGATTCCAATAATTGAAATAAAGTTGGGCTAAGTTGAGGTTTATAGATTCTTAATTGTGTATATATATATATACATCAAGATTCGGAACTAGTATTGGAAACATGAAAGTCCTTTGGAGACATATGGAGTGTGTAGTGATTGTTACCTACACTAAATTTTGGGTAATAAACCTAATATTGAATATATATATATATATATATATATATATATATATATATATATATATATATATATATATATATATATATATATATATACACATATGATTTTGGGAGACTATTCATCATAGGAAACTGATTGAATATGTTTCATGTGAGTGATAGTATTCACATATCGAGGTAAATTAAACGAGTTGTGGTGATGGCTTGGATATTGAGGATTATGTATACTTATAGCCGAGTATATATATATATCTTATACATATGAACGAGGATTAGTTTGTATATATATAGATATATGGATATCTGAATATATGTATTTATATCCGTATGAATATGATTGTATGGACATATTTATGTAGTGGATATACATGGTACGGATATTTAAACCTTATGTGATGGTTTATTCATATGATTGGATCATATGTATGTATATATATATTGTGCATGTGAATGATATGTATACTTGCGTGGTTAAGCATACCCCGCTCATGCTATCATTGGGAAGTTTCCGCGCAGAGGGTGAGCATCCTGGCTAGAAAAGCAGGGTGTGGATATTCCCCAGATCATAGCATCCCGTGTGTTATTATGTGATTTACATTTCTTTTGGGATGAGACATGGTGGGTATGTTTCGTCTCATTGCCGGTTAGGAGCTATGACCGCTTCCTGGGACGTCGTGTGCGTGAGTTTACCATGAGATGGGTGTCGTTTAGTCCCACCATGGTGGCCCCAGTTTTGCTACGTGAGCAGGGCACTGGGAAGTTGATGGCATGATGCAACTTATCGACGATATATATAGACGGGTATATTATGTGCATGGCCTTGTACATCATATGTAGTATGTACACTTGGCTATTGGAATGGATGATTGTATATATATATATATATGGTTGAAATAAAATGCCTATATATATATTTATATATCCTATAGGTGAAAGGATATGGAATCTTTGTGGAGTACATCTTGGATGATTATGGTGTACTAGACTGATGGGGGTTGATGTATCGCATTTAAGGAATATTTCGGTTACATCATCCCAAGGATATTATATAGAGACTTTGGTTGTTCTTATGGTAATATATAAATAGTAGTATTGTATGTATGACATTATGGATCTCTAGGATCGACATTGTCAAGGAGTAGTGTAACGGGGTGGTTCCTTGTTTGGATTTCGCTTTGCGAGACACCCCACGCACGAAACGTAGTGCATTGTTGAGATTAGAGAGAAGTTCTGTCAAATATTTATATGTGGCATAATGGATCTCCAGGATCGACGTTGACAAGGAGTAGTGTAACGAGGTGGTTCCTTGTTTGGATTTCGCTCTGCGAGACACCCCACGCACGAAACACAGCGCAGCGTTGAGATCGGAGAGAAGTTTTGTCAGTTATAATTTTGTATGCCTATTATTTAGAAATTAAATCATATGTTTCAACCCAAATGCATATGGGTAACTCATTAAGATTTATAATTGGTTAATTACAAACCGGAATCTATTAAGCCTAATATGGCATATATGTTTGTAAAAATACTTAAGTGTGTTTAGAAGGAGTGGATTCTTGGGGTTATGATAGGAAGGTAAATCTCGTGGGTATAGGCTAGGCCTATGTTAAGTTAGGTTGTCCTAATAATTGGGGTAATTTAACTAAAATTTGAGGACGCGAATAGGTGTGCGCCGTTAGATGAGAGGTGAGTTGGGGTTCCACGAGTGCGATTGCACTTTAATTATGAAATATGTGCACCGATATTTATTATGCACGGTTAATACACTTGCTAAATATTTTTCACACTCGGGCTCTGACCCGTTTACTTTTCTCTCCTGCCTGTATATATATATATATTACTACAGGTATCCTACCGCACGGATGTCGGATGACCTTCTATCCAGAGTCTTGGGAGCCGTGACATGTTCGGACTGTTGCGGGATGTATCTTGTAGTCGCTTCCTACTTCTTCAAATATCTAGGTAGGATTCATGTTGTATATCGGGTTTGTACCCAAGGGATATTTATATACATGTTTATATTTATTCCATTTCAGTTATTGTATTGGCTGTGACCCGACAGCTTATTCGGGTTTATTTCCTTATGGCATATTCATTTATAGTTATTCATTTCATTTATCATAATTCTAGTATGCATCTTTCTTTTCTTTGTTAGTAGTTTATAGTGTTGGGTTGTTGTCTGTTGAATGTTTTAAATTTATTTTAACATCTCGCTTATATGATATCGGGTAGTTAGTCCTATATTATATAGTATCGGCAGTTGATGTGGAGACTGGACCATCTGAAACTCCTGATTTAATGTAGTATAGGGCTGGCTACCCGTTATTATTTTAAGCGGGGTGTTACAAGATATTTTATACATTCTTCTACCATAAAGTCACATTATTTTATAAACACAAATTTTCAAAAATGTTACCCAAAATCTTTCGTGTAAATAAAACTTTTAACATGGTCATCTTATTTCGAAGTGACAATTTTGTGACTTTCCTTGACTTTCAACACCTAAAATATCAATCATCTCTATTATTTCTCTCATGAAATAATATATTTTTGATATCATCTTTACTAATTATTTTCATAAGAATATAGGCTCCAAGATTCAAATATTGTTGTCAAAATTATCCAAGCACACAAGTCTCTTACTTTCATAAACATTTTCATGAAAACATTAATTTGTAACACATGGTAGGATTTTTATTTCATAAAAATCAACACTTTACATTCTGAACAATTGCAACTAGAAACTATATTCAATACCCAATTTTAATATTTCATTTTTCATGAAATTATTCCTTAATATCATAATTTTTTCTTGGTTTATATTCTAAAAATTTAACACTTGAAAGCATGTGTTAAATCCATTATAACACTTTATTTCCCATGAAATTGTACCGTAAATTTCATAACTATGAATCATTTATAAAATAATATATATATATATATATATATATATATATATATATATATATATATATATATATATATATATATATATATATCATGCATAATAAATTTTCTGAATAAAATCAGGCCTTAAAAATACCCGACACCTCTATAGAAGAAATCCTTCGAAAGTTGTGTGAAAAAAACTCCAAGACTTCAATAGAAAAGACTCGATGAAGGCTCCATTAAAAATACACACTTCAAGCTCTAAGAAAATACTCCATGAAAGCTCCATAAAAAATACCCACTTCAAGCTCCATGAAAGCTCCATAAAAATACCCAAGAAAAACTTCCTCAATGATGCAATAGTAGACGAAAACTACACCCTCACAACAACACCAATATACATTAAAAGATCTACAAAATAGTATAAATGTGCCCTTAAAATATGCCAAAATCCTTCATTTATGCACCCTTAAACTCTCTCAAAAAGTGTATTTATTCCTCATTTATTTTACTTGGCAGTAGATATATTAGTGGCTTTAGTCTCTAAAATGGGAGAGGCCTTTTGTTTTGAGTTTGAGGTTTAATCGGCTCATTTTTAGCTTCCTTGAAATCATTCTCTATAATATATATATTTATATTTGAAGTTATCATCATAACACAGCGTTGACATTTGTCATGCCCACACGACAACATGTGTACACTCCATTAATGTGTTAGCCATTTATTAATTTTGTATTATCTATATTATTGTAGACACATATATATTTGGTCAATAAATGCATTTAATTGGTTCATGTATAATATTCAAAATGTGTTGAAAATTTCTTGTACTTTTAAAGTTTAGTGCAGTTTATAATATATTCTTGTTGCTAAAAAGGTTAAGATAGTGATAATAAGGACACCCCTACGAACGTGAGGACATATAATCTAGCTGTTAATTTGTTCTGAGACATATACATATGTATTACTTTTAAAAACATGGATACATACATTAAGAATTTTTATATGCCATATTTCTATATATATTGGAAAAAACCTTCATGTTCGTTGTATGTTGCATTGCATATCATCTTTTGAATTGTATCTTTGACTTGCAGGTCATGTTTACGTAAGGGTAACCACATTTCTAAATGAGTTTAATATACAATTATGTATATGCATGAATGAGAGTGATGTTGGATAATAAGAAGATATTTGTGGGTACCCGAAATTCAGAACTATGGGCCTGGACGAGTAGCCCAGTCTTGGCGGCCCAAAGTCCAGGCCCCTCATCTTTTATAATTGATCCGGTCTCCCCCCACGATCCCATGAAGGGAAGTTATGGGGGAAATGGAAAACGTGGAGGAACCCATCACCCCCACTCATCTACATGCACATGTATATATTAAACCCTAGGTCCGGGGTAAAAGGACAAGTTGTATTCTCTGTAATCACTCTCCGGAGTATATAGAAATAATATCGACTGCACCACCGTGGAAGTAGGCACATCTTGGCTGAACCACGTTCATCCTTTGTTGTGTGATTGGCATCTTGTATTCCTTGTTCTCGTCTTGATAATCTTTCTCTCATATTTATTTGTGTTGCATAATAATTGCTTCTACAATATTAAAACTCGCAAAAGTAAATTATGAAACCATTGTCTCACAATTTAACACTTGCGGATACAACTTTTGAATTGCTATTTTTGTCTTCTAATTATAACATGTTGAGAGATATAAATCATATATGTTGTGATGAGTGAGAAATATAACATAGAATTTGTTATGAGATTTCTTATATATATTGGACTAGGTTTTTTAAGAACTGCTACGAGGGATTATAGGATATGAATTGATCATATAATTTGGATAAAAAATTACGAGAAGGTATTTTAAGATATTTTAAGAACTGCTACAAGGTATTTTTATTTGTTTGATCTTTTGAATTTAACATCGTATGAAAGATATCAACATGAATTTACCAGTGGCATAA
Organism: Sambucus nigra; assembly: GCA_949130495.1. Taxonomy (NCBI): domain Eukaryota; kingdom Viridiplantae; phylum Streptophyta; class Magnoliopsida; order Dipsacales; family Adoxaceae; genus Sambucus; species Sambucus nigra. The sequence goes on from OX422211.1 coordinate 37,857,386, forward strand.
ATGAGGGATTGTGTGGAAGATAATAACACTTTATCCAGTATGTGCGAGGGAAAATAACTTAGGCCATCTAAGGACTAGTTGGGCTGTTCCAAGACATGTTCAAGGACAACAACAGTTTCACTCTGGCGAGTGGCTTTTGTGGTGTGTGTGTATATATATATATATATATATATATATATATATATATATATATATATATGTGTGTGTGTGTGTGTGTGTGTGTGTGTATGTGTGTGTGTGTGTGTGTATGTGTGTGTGTGTGAGTGTGTGTGTGTCCCCTTAATTAAGGGTGTTCGTCTGATTGGGGTTATGTGTGTGCTGATGTTGATACTTTTTTTTGGTGCAGATGCAAAAGGTAGCTTTGGTCAAATAGCTAAATCTCAAGCCTAGACAGGTAGAAGTATGGTTTCAAAACTAGAGGAGTGGGTGTGATTTTCTTCTATTGTTCCAAGGGTATAATTGTTATATCAAAAAATATCTAACATGCAGACTATTAAGAACCGAAAATGGGATTGTATCAAGTTGTGTGATTTTTTATTGATATTATGTTAACACCTTAAGACTCTTAATATGACTTCACTTAATTATATGAGGAATAGAATGGAAAATATAAATTATTCAAATATAAAATTTTATGGGCAAAGATTCGATTGTATGTTTGCTTCACGCATTAGTAGTGCACTATATTTATACTTACAAATTTTCAACTATAGATACTAATATGTTGTGCTTATTAGGTTTGTTAAAATATGTTTTGTATAAATTTACAACATGACATATATTGTATAAAATGTTTAATGTCACATGTTTAGATTTTGTAATCTATTTGATGGGTACATCTTGAATGTTTTAGGGTCATTTTACGTTGTTTTTAAACATAACATTCTCTTTCATAACAATTTTTATATATTGGTTTAATACTAATTTTTATTTACTTAAAATAATATCAAGATATTTGGGCACATTATCCACCATTAAAATATCGTTCTACTATATTAAATATGTTTTTAACATGGCTTAACTATATTCTCTTTCATAAACTGAGTCTCCAAAAAGTAACCTTTTACGGTCAGGCAATGAACGACTTGCAAGCTAGTATATATATAAACTAAGTCAAGTGGGTGATACACGTATTGGATTTGTGGAGTGTTGATGATACTGAACTGAACACGTTTCGTCCTATCAGGCTTCTCCCACCCCTGCCTCTTTTTCCATTGTTACTCTACTCACGAAATCTAACCAAAAGCCATTTTGTTTTATAAGGTCATAACCACCCCCTCTCAATTTTTCACATTTTAGATTATACGACCATACCTATTATATCTCCAATCCAAAACAAAGTCTAATTGATCCACGCATGAAGCTGACCCATTTATTCACATCCAATTTAGTACTACCATTTTTGAATGTCAAAATAAATTTTGACCCGTTTTGACTTCTACAAAGGGTTCTCATTCTCTAACTGAAGAAAAAAGTTTTTCTTGGAACCTATCCTACCCGTGTAGAAATTAACCTGCACCATTTCATCATTAAATTAGCTACACCTTATGCTTTCTTAGTTGCACATAATTAAATGCTTACAAAGAAACTCCTTTTTATATTTAATCCTTCTCAAGTGTGTTCCCCATGGCTAACACGTTTGGTATATAAATCAACAACCATTAATAAGTTTATTAATATAAATAGGTTAATAATTGACTAGTTCTTCAATAAATTGTGCAAACCAACGATAATCTCACACTATTAATTTTTGCCAATTCAATAAATTTCTTTCTCATTAGGTGCTTCGATTAAATTATTCATCTTTAAGGATGCCACCTCATACGTCATGTAATATAATACTTATTATGATAAACACTCATAAATAGATCCTCATTTAAACATTTGTACATGATTTATGCAATTTCCACTAACTCGTAGCCACGCATAGCCAAACATGAGCCATGTAAACCCATGTTCGTACTGAGTAACTTGGATAAATCCCATGCAACCTCTTTCCTGTACATATTTTACGTAAAATATTCCAAATTAGACCACGACTACACACAATTACCATTTTAAATATTTGATCAAAAGTCGAGGTATTACAATGCTTCCCTAGAGTAAGAACGTTCAATTAAAAGCACTATATAAACACAAAGATAATGTGAGAGACACTTCCAGATCTACATGCAATAACTCTCCAGAGCTTATGAGGATTTTATGAAACCAAGAAAGTTCTTATAGGGTGACCTAGTTCTAAAAGTTGTTGTCAACCATATTAGAGAACTTATTTTTCCAAAATTTGATACAAATTGGGAGGGATCGTGTATGGTTAAGGAATCACTTAACTCAGGTTATTGCCTGATCACAAAGATTGAGGGCGATAGAGCATTAAAAGTTAACAATAAATAGTTAAAGATATATCATGTATGGGAAACACATATAATTTTTTGTCTTTATTTTTTACTTAGAGTTTGGAAGGAAACACAAGTAAATTGTATGGGCACAGTTTATTATAAACACATAAGTTTGAAAGCAAGCAAAATGAATAAAGTACATAAATTCATGAATAATCTTCTTTGTGTTTCAACTGATAAAACTATTGCCTAGAGGTACATATCAAAAGTTATTCTAGGAGGAACCATAAATTTTGGGTAGTATAGAAGCCATCTCCAATGGAAGAAACTACAATGGATGAAACCTCCCTTTCATAATCAGACATAACTGAGATGTTGGATTCAACTTTTGCATTTTCCTCGGGTTGGAACTCATGAGATCTCTTAGCGTTAGCCAAATTTGCTTTTATACCCTTTACTACTTGAGCACTTTCTTCAATCCTGGGGGGAAATTCCCTCAACTTTCCGTCTTACATTTTAAAGTCCTCCACAACTTTTAAGATATTGAGCACAATAAGTCATCATGTGAGTGTTATACCCAAAATATGCCATCCAATGATCAAGAACATATGGCTTGGAAGCCTACATAAATAAAATGAAAATATTCTCAATTACTAGTAAAAGGTTGGCCTATAAGGAAGGTCATGTTATCGTACCTAACCAGTTCGCATACAACTTTTCACGCGAGAACCCTAGGCACAAAGTTTCATCAGAAGGCCATGGACAGGTGTGTATAGGACACGGACCCTGACGCTTAAATAATAGACTGCCATTACTCTACATTCTTAAAGGATTCCATCTGATCAGCATTAAAGGATTCTTAAAGAATTATTTTTTATAATTTCTAATCTTGATCGACAAATTGTGAAGTGACACACATTAAACCATCGGTGTTTATGGAAGACCACAAATCTAATGTTAAGGAGATTATATAAGGAGCAACCAAAAGTATGTGTTTAATTTTAGACTTTTCTTTTTTGTGAAATTTCAACTCATCCGCTTTAGTGGTATTCCTTGTGATATTTATGACATCTTCATTCAAGTACTGAAAGTTTTCTATGATGTTCTCATACTCGAAAAATTGAAATGGAAAATCATGCATAACAATGGCTGCACTAACTAGTCCGAGATACATTTTTGGATCGAATTTTGTATTACACACAGCAATTTGACCTTTTTCAGAATTCATGATTAATTGACAATTGTCACTTTTGTCCCTTCTTGCACAAATACAGGTATGTTTCTTTCAAACTACCCGTCCTAGTTTTACTATTGCACATAGAATATTTTCCACATTTCTTACTTTAGGTTCGTTCCCTCCCATCAAGCCCGATTGAAAGCAAATCAAAACGTTCTACACCTTAAACCAATGCTCTATTGGGCGTTTGAGACCTTGTCCTTGCACATCTTCTGTTTCTAATTTGATATCCACATCAATTACATTTGCATTCTTATCTTCGCATGTATTATATTCTTCGCTATCCGTCATCTCAAAATATAGATGGAGAAGTTTTAACAATATATTTAAAATTTTAAAACTAAAAAGAGTAATATACATTAAAAATAAAATTGCAAACTGTAAAATTAACAAACTAAAACTAAAATAAAGTATAACAATTCAAAAATATGTAACTAAAACTAAAACTAAATCTAACAAACTATTGCAACTATAACAAGCTAAAACTAAAAAATACATAAATATATACATATATATGCAACATAATATACAATATATATATATATATATATATATATATATACGATTCTTGATTATTTTAGTATAGGGCTGGCCACCCGCTATTATTTTAAGCGGGTTGTCACAGATACTACAAGCACTATATACCCAAATATATGATTTTCTACATAAAAAATATGTGAATTTTCATCAAGTATAACAATTTAAAGGGGTAAAATCTACATAGACTTCAAGAACCCTAATCTTTTCTTTATATTTCAATTCTTCCAATTCTTTTCCAAATTTTCTACTTCTAAATTCATGAAATTTCGTGGTGTATCCTCTACATACGAATTAATTTTCCAGAATATGATTACTTCTCCTACGACATGTGAATTCTAGTCTCCAAACTACACTTTCTTTCATGAAACAAGTTCTAAACAACCCTAGACTAAAATAATTAAGACATTAACTAAAAAATAAAGCAGGATAGATACTTGCCTGGAAATTTAGTTTCTGATTTGTGAAAGAAAGCGGTGTGATTGTGTTCCCCGTCGCGCGATCTACGATTTGGCGGTGGTGGCGGTGCAAATGATGGAGTTTTTGGCCTTGAACTCCTTGGAAAGCTTTCCCACTTCTTCTCCAATGGTCGTTCTTTGATTTTGCTTTTATTAACCCTAGATGACAACTCCTAGAAGCTGATGTAACCTTGGAAAATTCGTGGGTTTAATTGCCCAAAAATACAAAATGTCCAAAACACCCTCCTGGGATGTTAATTAGGCCTAAAAACGACCCGAGACCCAAACTAAACCCCTGAGTATATTATTTTGACTATCTCGACCCTTCCGGACCCATTGGTGCACTCGAAATGACCATAAGGGCGACTTATAATTTATTCACTTTTAATAATACTAATTTAATCCCGACACGACACGGGTGCGTCCCGATTTAATTTCGCAAATGATATACTCGTGATAATTTTAATAAATTCGATTATACATATTACTTTATCCATTAAGTAATATTCAATAAAATCCCAAGAATTACTAACTCTTATCACGCTAGTAAATATTTAAAATAATTTTCGAATTAATATTAAATTAATATCTCAAATAAAATTTAATAAATCACCAAATTTAAAAGTCATAAAAATACGGAGTATTACATACTCCCCCCATAATAACGGAATTTTGTCCCAAAATTTGGAAAATAAGGCATACCTAGTAAGAATAACTCTGGGTATTTCTCGTGCATGTCTGCCTCACGCTCCCAAGTGGATTCTTCCACATTATGATGCTCCCACTGGACCCGTACAAGTGGAACTACCTTCGACCTCAATCTCCTTTAGCTATAGTCTAGGATAGCCACTGGTCTCTCCTCATAAGAGCTGTCGGGCTATAAGTCAATCTCCTCTATCGTGATGTGGGTGTGGGCTATATTATCCCGAAGGTATCATCTCAACGACAAAATGTGAATACATCGTGAATGCGGTGCAAGTGCTTTGGCAGCCCTAATCTGTATGCTACCGGCCCAATCCTCTCGATAATGGGAAATGGTTCACGTACCTTGGGTCCAACTTTCTTTTCTTCCCAAATCTTATCACTCCTCTCATAGGAGATACGCACAGTAATACTTGGTCCCCCACATTAAATTCTTGAAAAGACCTATTTGCATCGGCGTAGCTTTTCTGCCTGTCCTGGGCTACCCGAATGCGACTCCTGATAAGCTCAATCCTAGTTGAGGTTTCCTGAATTACCTCTGGTCCGAGCAACCTGTTGTCCCCCACCTCTAGCCAATAAGTTGGAGATTGATAAGGCCTGCCATACAATGCCTCAAATGGAGCCATGCCGATCGTGAAATGATAGGAGTTATTGTAAGCAAACTCCACCACTAGAAGATGTGGCTCCCATCCTCCTCCAAAATCAAGGACACACATGCACAGCATATCTTCCAACATCTGATTGGTATGCTCTGTTTGTCCATCCGTCTGTGGGTGATAAGTTGAACTCAATCTCAACTCTGTACCCATGGCCTCCTGAAAGCTCTCCCAGAAATGCGACACGAAAATCTTATCTCTATCCGACATAATATCCAGGGGCGCCCCATGTAGCCTAACAATCTCGACAATGAACAACTGAGCATACTGGCCCATGGTATAGTTTGTGCGTACTGGTAGAAAATAAGACACCTTTGTCAAACGGTCCACGATCACCCAGATGGAGTCATGACCCCGCTATGATGTAGGCAGCCCAGTAATAAAGTGCATGGAAATACTCTCCCACTTCCATGTAGGCATCTCCAACGACTGAAGCAACCCCGACGGTCTCTGGTGGTCTACCTTTACCATCTGGCAAGTAAAACACTTGGACACAAACTCAGTAATGCCCTTCTTCATCCCACTCCACCAATACTGTCGCCTCATATCCTAGTACATCTTATCTCCTCCGGGATGTATCATAAATCTGGACCCGTGAGACGGTGTCATCACTGTATGACGTAAGTCTTATCCTTATGGAACCACTAATTTCCCATTAAACCTCAAACCTCTATTGAAACTTACTGAATAGGACTCAGCGCCCTCAGCTAAGAGTCGTACAATCTGCTCCTGACAAAATAAGTCCACTGGCTGTGCCTGTATCACCCTCGTAACAATCTCGGGTGTGACTGTCATGACAGATATAAAGGAATGGGCTATCGTGTCCTGGTGACCGAACTCTTTCCACTTCACTTTCTAAATGTCTGCTACATCGCCTACCAGTCTACGGCTCAACGCATCATCAACCACGTTAGCCTTTCCCGGATGGTACTGAATTTTGAACTGGTAGTCTTTCACAAATTCTAACCATCTGCGCTGACGCATATTCAGCTCTCGCTGAGTGAACAAGTACTGTAGTGACTTGTGATCTGTGAATAAGCGAAACTTCTCCCCCAATAGGTAATGTCTCCATATCCTCAATGCAAAAACGACCACTGCTAGCTCTAGGTCGTGGGTGGGGTAATTTCTTTCGTAGAGCTTAAGCTTGCGGGAGGCAAAAGTTGTAGCCTTCTCCTCCTGCTGAAGTACTCCCCCCGAGTCCCCGTAAAGAGGCATAGGTGTAAACCAGATACTCCACTTTCGGCTTGGGTAAAGTAAGAACTGGTGCCGAAGTCAGCTCATCGAAAGCCAATTGATAAGCATCGTCCCAAACATACGGTACCCCCTTGCAAGTTAGATTCGTCAATGGACCCGCTATCTTTGAGAAACCTCGGATGAATCTCCTGTACTACCCGTCTAACCCCAAGAAACTACGTACTTCTATCGGTGTCGTGGGCTATCCCCACTCCCTCACTGCCGTCACTTTGCTCGGGTCAACTGATATCCCCAATTCTGACACAATATGCCCCAAAAACTGCACCTCCCGTAACCAAAATCCGCACTTCTCGTACTTAGCATACAGCTCATGCTCTCGTAGAGTCTGAAGAACCTACCTCAAGTGCTCAGTATGCTCATCCTCAGTGTGTGAATATATCAGGATGTCATCGATGAAGATGATGATAAACTGATCCAAGAACTCTCTGAACACACGGTTCATCAAGTCTATAAATACGGCTGGAGCATTTGTCAGCCCAAACGGCATGACTCAGAACTCATAGGACCCATATCTCGTCAAGAAAGGAGTCTTCGATACATCCTGGTCCCTAATGCGTAGTTGATGGTATCCTAATCTCAAATCTATCTTCGAAAAGAAGGTTGCTTCTCTCAGCTGGTCGAAGAGGTCATCGATTCGAGGTAACGGATATTTATTCCGTATCGTGACCTTGTTCAGCTCCCGATAATCCACGCATAACCTTAGTGAACCATCTCTCTTCTTCACAAACAAAATTAGAGTGTCCCAAGATGAGGTGCTCCTACAAATGAAACCCTAACCTAATAGTTTCTCTATTTGATCCCGTAACTCCCTTATTTCCGCTGGAGCCATACGGTACGAAGCACGTGTTATCGATCGAGTATCCGGCATCAAGTCTATAACAAAATATGTCTCTCGACTAGGGGGTAGGCCCGGTATCTCTTAAAATACATCAGAATACTCATGAACGACTGGGATCGAATCTAAGGGAATCACGACCTCCTTAGAGGTATCCTCCTCTATGTAATACAAATGGGAAGAAGAGACTCCCTCTGGGCGAGGCATCGCCACCAAAAACATCTTCTGCCCCGGAATAGCAAAGATAATACTCCCACCGAAACAATCTATCATGGCTCTGTATGCGGTGAGCCAATCCATGCCAATAATAACATCGTGATCATGCATCTCTAAGACTAACATGTCTGCTGGTAAAATCAAGCTACTAATATGTACTTCCACACCCCGACAGATAAAGAAAATCAACGACCCATTCCGCAGTGGTGAGTCTATGCATGTCACAGTGTTCTCTGTTGTGGCTAATAATCCTAAGGCCTTTGCAAAATGAGTAGCTATAAAATAGTGTGTCGCCCCAGTATCAAATAAAACCCGACCCATAGTGCCATGGATAAGAAACGTACCCTCAATAGCGGGTGGTGCCTGAGGAGCTGCCACCTGGTGGACATTGTAGACACGTCCATACTGTAACTTCCCCTACTGTACTGGAGTTACTGAGATGGCTGGTAGAGCTGGTACCTTAGCTGGCGCTGGGAGGACGGCTGGAAAGAGTGGCCTCTGTAGCTCATTACGCTCACCCTGCTGCTGTGGGGCCCTATCTCCCTCTGGACAATCCTGGCGCCTATGGCCATTCTTGCCACATTCGAAACATCGGCCCCTGAAGTTACCTCCCCTCTGGTCCTGCTGACCACGACCCTGTTGGCCGTTACCACCCTACCACTGGCCCTACTGGCCCTACTGAAAATATTATTGGCCCTGCTATCCCTGCTGCTGACGGTGTTGGCCCTGTTGCCCTACTGATTAGACTGGCCCTACCTAAATCCCCTAAATCCCTGTCTGGAGTCATCAGATCAAAACCGCTTGGCAGGGTCCCCCTGATGGGAACTTTGCTCACTGTGATGAGTCTGCCCCTGAGCTGCTTGTGCCCCACCAGTACTACTGCCTCCTGTCCTGCCCTGCTGGCTGGACACTCCTGCTCGTTTGCTTCCCTACAGATGGAAGCAATGATCCTGACAGTGCAACAACGCAGCGTTGAGTACATCCGTATAGGTACTCAGTGATAGATTGCCAATGAGATGCTGGAGGATCCTCCAGGCCAATCCATCCACAAACAGCAGTATTTTCTTCCCCTCTGTGGGTGCCTCATCTGATACTTTAGTGAGAAGTCTAGTAAACTCCTCCTCGTACTCAACAATAGTCATATTCTCCTGTTTTAGATTCAGTAACTTCTGCCTCATCTCAGTCTGCACGGCGGATGGGAAGTATTTGCTGTCAAATCGCGCCCAGAACGACTAAATTGTGATGATGTCCCTCTCCTCTAAGGTACAAAGTGGCCCCACTGGCTTAAAGGAAACCAACAGCTGTCTCGATACATCCCTGCACTCATACATGCGCAGATGCCTCTGGATATCTTTCTTCCATTGGCTGGCGACTATGATATCCGAACTACCCGAGAACTCCGGGGGATGCGCCTTCTAAAAGGTATCCCTAACCCACTCCCATGCAGATGGAAGTTGTGTTGGTACTGGCGCCACTGCCTGAATCTGGGGTGGAGCCTTCTGCACTACCGCCAATGCGGCATTCACTGCCTGAGCAACAATAGTGCCTACCTCAGTTGCGTTCATCATCCCCTGAGTTGTAGCTGCTGGCTTCTCGACCGGGGCATTTCTGTTTTGGGGTGCACGTCTCGGAGGCATCTGAAATAAGAAGGAAGTTTATTAGTCTACAGTTATTATCAAATCTCGACTAGCTAAAGACGTAAGTGTAAATAAAAGAATGAAACAATCCTAAAAATATAGCTCTATATCAAGAACGCTAAGATGGAAGCGAAATAAGCCGTACAGATCCTAAAGTACACTAGAACCTGACACCCCACCTAATTTAATACCGGGTGATCAGTCATTTATTAAATTATAATCAAGGTGAACGGTTGGTTCATTCTTAGCATCAATGTCGTAAAGTAAACTTTCCAATTTAAATACCCTAAATAATTAAGCTAAGTGTCAAAACCATTTAAAACATTATTTCCATTTTATTAAATCCAATTATGAAAACCTTTAATAAGTAACAGTTTAAGAATCACACAATTATTAAGACTGGAAATAAACACCCATGAATTTAACCATTCAGATAAACCAATACCAACTTTAAAACTACAAAGGAAAACCATCATGACAGTAATCAAATCCCAAAGAGTAAAAATACTAAAGATAAATGAATATAATCTTCTGACAAATCCAACGAAATAAGGAAACGGGCGACATATGCCCAATTAATTAGAACTGAAATAAGAGTGGAATCAACAACGAGGTCATCTAAGCAAATGGCCTGTAACTCCCACATAAGCTACAGCACGTCGAGTCCAAAGACCCTAAGCATGACACCCCTGTGGCTGGGCACCTGTAATATATACATATATATACAAGAGATAACGGGAAACTGGTCAGAGCTCGATTGTAAAATAGTTTAAATTTAGTTTAAAAAGTATTTAAAATGCTTACCGGCTAATGTAACAACCATGTTAGTATGCGATACTCTCTTGAGAAATTCTCACCTCTCATCTAGTGTGCACGCCTACCGCACTATTAACCCCAAAATTTTATTTTAACTTAACTTTCCCATAAGGTTTCATGCCGACAATTACTATGGCTAGGATAATTAATTTCTGAAATTGAAGTTCTCACGTCAATCTCATTTCATTTTAAATATTCTAGTGTTGTCATAAAATTCTCAAACACTTAATAATAAAATCGGAGTATTTAGTCATTACTTAACTACCTTTATGCACAGTAGAACACTCCCATACTTACGTATACATATCTATAGTAGCCACTCATATAATATATATATATATATACTATCGACACCCCACATAAACTTTATGGTGCTGGCATAGTCTGCTATCAAGTTCTCGTATCACTCGTACTAAGGGAAATACTAGTTCAGAATCACTCTCAAACTATATTAACCCAAAACATAAACAAATGGAGGCGAAGCATAGTTCCAATTCACTAAGAGGTCAGCACATACCCTCACGTCTCTTAGGACCGTCTGACTATCAATCAGATAGCCTATACCAAGGAATCCTATGTTCTAGGGTACAATTCATTATCCCCGTAAAGGACTAATCGAGATAAGACTGTCCAGCCCGCGGAACCCCCCCCCACCTCCCCCCCCCCCCCCCCCCCCCCGTTATAGCAAGTAGCTCCGGTATGATTTTTACACATATATATAATATATGCACAATCACACAGCATATATATATATATATATATATATATATCACTATTCACATTTCTCAATTAGGTGTTATAATTATTCGTTCTTAATACATTCTACTCGTTTATCCCGTATAACGGACTCGTCTCTTTTATTTTCATTTATAGGTTATTCCATACTTACTTCATATCTCTCGAAGTATTCTATCTCCCTAAGTATAATTTCAGTAGTTACTCTCACTTACTTTCTAGTCTAACTTCCTAACGAGTCTCAATCTTTTATTTAAACGTTCGCATAATTACATATGTGTAAATCACTCCCCGTTAGCCCTTAATTTCATCTTACATTAAATTTTCACTTATTGGGGTTTACTAAAATCCTACTGGTCCTATTATGTCCCAAAATGTTCTAATAATAATACTCAAGGGTTACTACGCATTTTAATCGGAATAAACCATAATAAGATGAATATGCAGTTTTCCAGGAGGGGTCGATCGATCGATGAAAGGGGATCGATCGATCAAGCAGTTATGGTGAAAACTGCATTAACCCAGTTACGAAAATCCATCTCCATCTCCAACCTCAACCAAATCTCCATATATGATTCCCAAACTCCCAACAAATGATACTACAAGCACTATATACCCAAATATATGATTTTCTATGTAAAATATGTGAATTTTCATCAAGTATAACAATTTAAAGGGGTAAAATCTACATAGACTTCAAGAACCCTAATCTTTTCTTTAAATTTAAATTCTTCCAATTCTTTTCCAGATTGTCAACTTCTAAATCCATGAAATTTCATGGTGTATCCTCTACATACGAATTAGATGTCCAGAATATGATTACTTCTTCTACGACATGTGAATTCTAGTCTCCAAACTACACGTTCTTTCATGAAACAAGTTCTAAACAACCCTAAACTAACATAATTGAGACATTAACTAAAAAAATAAAACAAGATAATACTTGCCTGGAAATTTAGGGCCTGTTTGGTTCTCTATTCAGAAAATTCGATTTAAACACTGTTTTTAAATACAGTTTTAAAATTTAGTTTTTTGTGTTTATAATTATTGGTGTGCGTTTGGTAAAGTTGTTTTTAAATACATTTTTTGAAAATTTGACAAAATTGACAAATATGTATATTTATATCATACATATGCGTGTGTGTGTGTGTGTGTGTGTGTGTGTATATATATATATATATATATATATATATATGTACATATAAACATACGTAAAACTTTCATACATACATGATACATGAATGTATACATACATACATACATCCATCATAAATTATATACATGTACATTTAATAACATGTATTTTTAGGTATATTTAATGAGGTATGTTGTGGAGTTTATATATATATATATATATATATATATATATATATATATATATATATATATATATATATATATATATATATATATATAAAACTTTCATACATACATGTTACATGAATGTATACATATACATACATACATACATCATAAATTATATACACGTACATTTAATATCATGTATTTTTAGGTATATTTAATGAGGTATGTTAGGGAGTTTAACTCTCTCTCTCTCTCTCTCTCTATATATATATATATATATATATATAATGATGTCGCATATATAATTCACTATAAAATTATATACATACATGAATTGATAATATTTTTTAATACATATGTACTATATGTATATTTTATATTATTCCATACATTAATAATATATGTATAAAACTATATATAAGTATCATGTATCTATTGATAATATTATTTAACTTTATATTATTCCATACGTAATTTTGTGTATATGTACATATATATTTTTTATTTATAAGAATTACACACATTAATGTATTATGTATGTATATTATATATTAAGGTATAATTGCTTTAAAATATTAAGAATGAATAATTCTGAGTTGAAAAATAAAAAAAACAGATGTTATAAAACACCCAAAATCTGTTTTCTGAAAAACTTGATTATAACACAGGAATATTATAATTCTGTGTTTAAAAACAGGTTGCCAAACGAAGATTTTTATCAGAATTGTATTTAAACATAGAAAACAGAATTATAGTTGCAAACCAAACAGGCCCTTAGTTTCTAATTTGTGAAAGAAAGCGGTGTGGTTGTGTTCCTCGTCGCGCGATCTACGATTTGGCGGTGGTGGCGGTGCAAATGATGGAGTTTTGGCCTTGAACTCCTTAGAAAGCTTTCCCACTTCTTCTTTAATGGTCGTTCTTTGATTTTGTTTATATTAACCCTAGATGAAAACTCCTAGAAGCTGATATAACCTTGGGAAATTCGTGGGTTTAATTGCCCAAAAATACAAAATGTCCAAAACACCCTCCTGGGATGTTAATTAGGCCTAAAAATGCCCCGAGATCCAAACTAAACCCCCGGGTACATTATTTTGACTATCTCGACCCTTCCGGACCCATTGGTGCACTCGAAATGACCATACGGGTGACTAATAATTTATTCACTTTTAATAATAATAATTTAATCCCGACACGACACCGGCGCATCCCGATTTAATTTCCACAATTATCAAATGATACACTAGTGATAATTTTAATAAATTCGATTATATATATTACTTTATCCATTAAGTAATATTCAACAAAATCCCAAGAATTATTAATTCTTATCACGCTACTAAATATTTAAAATAATTTTCGAATTAATATTAAATTAATATCTCAAATTAAATTTAATAAATCACCAAATTTAAAAGTCATAAAAATATGGGGTATTACATTCTCCTCCCATAATAACGGAATTTCGTTCCAAAATTTGGAAAATAAGGCATACCTGGTAAGAATAACTCTGGATATTTCTCGTGCATGTCTGCCTCACGCTTCCAAGTGGATTCTTCCACATTATGATGCTCCCACTGGACCCGTATAAGTGGAACTACCTTCGACCTCAATCTCCTTTAGCTATAGTCTAGGATAGCCACTGGTCTCACCTCGTAAGAGCTGTCGGGCTGTAAGTCAATCTCCTCTATCGCGATGTAGGTGTGGGCCATATCATCCCGAAGGTATCGTCTCAACGACGAAATGTGGAATACACCGAGAATGCGGTGCAAGTGCTCTGGCAGTCCCAATCTGTATGCTACTAGCCCAATCCTCTCGATAATGGGAAATGGTCCCACTTACCTTGGGGCCAACTTATCCTCCTTGCCAAACCTCATCACTCCTCTCATAGGAGACACGCGCAGTAATACTTGGTCCCCCACATTAAATTCTCAAAAATACCTGTTTGCATCGGCGTAGATTTTCTGCCTGTCCTGGGCTACTCGAATGCGACTCCTGATAAGCTCAATCCTAGCTGAGGTTTCCTGAATTACCTCTGGTCCGAGCAACTTTTTGTCCCCCACCTCTAGCCAACAAGTTGGAGAACGACATGGCATGCCATACAATGCCTCAAATGGAGCCATGCCGATCGTGAACTGATAGGAGTTATTATAATCAAACTCCACAATTGGAAGATATGGCTTCCATCCTCCTCCAAAATCAAGGACACACATGCGTAGCATATTTTCTAACATCTGATTGGTACGCTCTGTTTGTTTATCCGTTTGTGGGTGATAAGCTGAACTCAATCTCAACTCTGTACCCATGGGCTCCTGAAATCTTTCCCAAAAATGAGACACAAAAATCTTGTCTCTATCCGACACAGTATCCAGGGGCACCCATGTAGCCTAACAATCTCGATAATGAACAACTGAGCATATTGGCCCGTGGTATAGTCTGTTCGTACTGACAGAAAATGAGCCACCTTGGTCAAACGGTCCACGATCACCTCGATGCAGTTGTGACCCCGCTGTGATGTAGGCAGCCCAGTAATGAAGTACATGGAAATACTCTCCCACTTCCATGTAGGTATCTCCAGCGGCTGAGAATCGAAACAATTTTTAATTCAATACATCACTCTCTCAACAATTTTATTTCTCACTAATCCCCCCCAAAAAAACTTAAACTAAACAAATGTGTTTCTCTCTCAAGTCTCTAGAACTCTCCAACTCTAGTTCCTCTCAAAATGGGTCTTGATCTTCTTAAATAGTAGGCACAATGGAGCAAGGGGTATTTTGGACATTGGGAAGGTGCATGAGGATGAAAGGTGTGAGTGGGGGTAATTTAGGGAGAGATAAGAGTGCATGTGTAATGGGCGAGGAAAAAATCTAATCTGCTCATGAGGGTATTTTGGCAATAGGGATAAGTCACTCATTAAACATGCGGGGGTTCTTTATTTGGTTTGGGTCTTTAGAGTTTTAACAGAAGAGGAAATCAGGCAAACCACTAGGAAGGTATAGTGGGTCTTGGGTTTGGATAAAATGGATTTGAAGTTTATGGAAGCAGGTCCTATGTTGGTTCAATTTTAGGAACCCGAATATGGATCGGGTTGGTGTAGGATATGGGTATACTCGGGTTTGGGTGGAATGGAGGGTTGTAATGGGATTTAAGGGTGGACAATAGGTGGATTAATGGTTTGTGGGGTTTCAAGTTTCCACGGGTTGATCGGAAAGAAACTTCAGTCTTAATGGCTTAGAGATGAGTTGGGGATCCGAGTTTAGAGGTATGGGAGGTCGAGTTCAGGAGGGTATGGAGGAAAATAGTAGGGGGTTACGGGTTTTCTCATTGGCATGTCACATGTTGGTTGGGATTGGTCGGTGGTGGTGGAGAGGGAACTTGGTTTGGTAGCAAATTGGGTCGAGGGGTTTGTTTTGGGTTATAGTGGTCTACCCGGGTTAAAGGAGCTAGGTATAGGCGCGGGTTTGTTAAACTAATTCAGGGTTTGTAGGTATGGTTATGGTGAGGTGTGGATTGAGGGTATAAGGTTGGTTGTGATTTTGGTTAATAGAGGTTGCGTTGGAGAGAGAGTGAGTGATGAAAGATAATGGGGGGTAGTCTTTGGGTGTAGGTGAGGTGTATGGGATGGGTATAGGATATGAGGGGTGTGTGTGTGTTTAGTTATGTACCTAATAAATAAAACTAACACTACTTAAAACTAATAAAAATAAAATCCTAATAAAAGATACAAAATCAAAATCAAACTAAACTAAAAGAAAATAAAAATAATAAAATCTTTTAAAACTAAAAATTAATTTTCTAACATATAAACTAATACAAGACTCAGAATTAAAAAAAGAAAAAGAAAAAGCTAACCTAATAATATAAAATAAAATAAACTAATAATAAAAACTAAAAATAAAAATCAAATAAAACGCACACATATATTATTTACAGACACAGAGTTAGTATTATATAAAATGACACACATACTCACACGCACTATTATATTTATATAAAATGGTAAAACACTAAATAAAATAAAATAGTAAAAATGACTCGAAAATATAATACCATACACACACAAGGCAATTTTAGGGCAGGTTATGGGTGGACTGGGCTTGATTCGGGACAGGTTTAAGCTACGAGACTGGGTTTAGGCTCATTTAACCGCATCATACACACATTTGACGAACTTAACCACTTATTTATAGCAATTGCCTCGAATTAAGTTTGTTTGACACCGCAAATGCTTATTGACCTACAAAACACACAAATACCAACATAAGCCCAATTTTATTGAAAACTAGCGATCAAAAAGAGACTATTTGGGGTATAAAATATACATTTTTGGGTGCTTATTAATGGTTCCAGGTTTGAGCTTTGTAAACCAGTACCTATCCATTCCTCTTAAGGTAGCTAGAAAAACTCGGCACACGGCCTCATATGGGGAGTCCGGGAGGAATATGAGTGACTTGTTGGTTTCCAGATTGTAACAGCCCGTAATTTTATACCGATAATAATTTAATTTAATTAAAATATTCAAAAAAATTAAAATATTTGGATTTAATTATTTTTAGCAATTTAATATATTAGACTTTATTTATGAAAAATAGAATTTTTATCTGAATTGAAATCGGGTTTTTATTTGCATAAACACATTTTTTGGGGTAAGGTGGCGGCCTGAACAAGTCTGAATCGATTCGGCCTTATGGGTGAATCGGTTTGCCTTGGACAATGTTGGCAGTTTGTTTGATTTTGTTAGAGTTTGAATTAATTATACCTCTTAAATTTTTCCCATATTAAAGTAGATCACTTTTTCACCAACTCTTAAACCATAAGTCTCTCATATATTTACCACCTCTCATCTACAAACTCTTGCCCCGAGTCACAAATTAAATTATTATTCAACCCGATATTTAAAGGCTCAAACTATGTTTTATCAAGATTGTTTGTGGAACAAGACTTTATCAATTTTCCGAGAGGAAAGCAACCATCCAATCAGAATTTTCAACTGACTTTTCTACATGCATGAATACTTCTATTCTTTCTCTTTAGTATTATGTATGTTAAATATCGTCTAAATATTTACTTACATGTTTTTCTAAATAAATTACAAACCTTAATTAGGGAAAGTGAAATCTATTTTGGGACTGTTTTTATGAAAAATCTTAATATGAAATAAGCTTTTTAACCCTCGTATGCTTAGGATAGAGGATGGATTTTTGTTAATATGGATGTAGATTTATATGTGGAAAATCATAATAAATTTATTAATTGAAAGTGACTTGTGAAATCATATAAATTATGTAAGTATGATAAAAGAAAATTTTTATTGTATGCACCATAGACTGGCATGATGTTGGAATTATATTAGTTGCATAAAATAAGTTATCTAATTACGAAAATTGATTGAATAGACGAAATTAGATTTATTTGTGACCTTATGAGAACCAAGTAGAATTGTTGATAAAATGCCTCATGTAATTGATTGATGTAATTATATTTGACACCGCGAGAACGATGGGATTTTGGGGTAGTTATACTCTCACCTTAATTTTAGGAGTGCTTGTTAGGTACGGGACTAGTAAGTACGTCTTAGTTGTGGTTAACACTTTCTAGGTATGGGACTAGTTAGTGTAGATTTTTACAAATGAGATATTTCGGGGTGGGGATGATTTTTGCGTCGTTCCATTGACTCAATAGTCTAGGCGCGAGATTTGGAGAAAATTAATAATAGAAATTCATCCTATATAATAGGGCAGGATGTACTTGTATTTTTTGAGACCTCTAAGTTTGGGACAAGAGGTAGATTTGAGGATTTATACTCTATAATAGGGTGGGGCTAAAATAAAATAGTGAAAACTTGAGACAGTTGAGAATTATTGCCAAAGATAATAAACGGGTACTAAAAATGAATTTACAATGCGAGTATGTCCAGGCCTGACAGAATATGGGCCGACTGGCTATAGAGACGTGGGTGTGGGTTGGCATTACGAGTATGTGTAGGGCAGATAGAATACGGGTCGACTGGCTATAGTGACGTGTCGTGTGTGGAACCTCACGAGTATGTGCAGAGCTGACAAAAATTCGGGTGACTAACTATAGCGAGGGCAATGGATGTGATGTGTATAACTTTAAGCGTGCCCAGAGTGTGTGCAGGACCGATAAAAGGTCAACTAACCATACTGGTGTCTCGTGAATAAAAATAATTAAATAATTAAATAAAGTAAGGATAAGAGATAATCTTTTAAATTATAGTGCTAATGAAAGAATTTGACTTAAACTTGTGGGGTGGATTAAATTAAGTGATTTGATAGGAGTGGTTTATTTGACTCGCAAGTTAATTTATATCTCGTTTAAAGTAAAATACTCTATTATGGTTTTTATCATGTATAATGCTATAGTATGGGTTCATTCATGCACCCTAGTTGGGGAGAGTAGCTAGTATTCATGCGGTGGGTTATGACCCATTGGGTTGAATAATATTTAAGGTATAGCGTTGGAGTAGCTCCATAGGAGTGACTGGTGATTTTGGGGATATACAGCTGGAGATTTAGTTTAGATGCTTTACTAGTTTAGTATCGCTTTCTATTTCCATTGCTTTTTATTATAAGACTTTTATTTATGGATTTAGTGGGCCAATCAGTTCCATGGTTGTTTACGATTTTGTAAAAATGTAACTGTGTGATAATTGATTAAATTCGCAAATTTCTACTTTGGCACACTTATTTAATTAGAGTCAAAATAAACCAAATAAATTCAGCCCCTAAACATGCATCTATGAGTGTGCGTGTGTCAATCCATAAATAGATAAAAAACAAGTGACACAAATATTCAGGAAAAATCCCCGAAGGGCAAAACCTTTTATTTTCACTATAATTTTGTAAAAACGGTTACACGGATTACAATGAAAATAAGAGCGACATAAGAAATACCCTCAGGCGTTGGTTTCGATGTCTCGGCTGAAATCTCCCGCAGGAACTCCAGGTGGTCAGCAATGAATAAGAGAAACGGCTTCTCCACAAGTTGTGAACTTTATAAGGACTCTCTCCACAATAGCACGCAGCTGTCGGTTGCAGAGTTCTCCCCACAAAGTATGAACAAAAGCAAAATATGTTAATGGGTTCCACAAAAAAATTCACACAAAAGTAATTGGAATTTTGTGAATTAAAACAAAAATATTTTAACCCTTAAAATTATTAGAGAAAAACTTTATGCCAAAAGGTATTGAATTAAATCTGGGAAGATACACAAAAGTTTCAAAAGAATAAGACTCTTAAAAGTTGAAATTGTTCTCCACGTCTAAAACACAAAGGCTGACATTCCTTTATATAGGAATTTAAGGCTGTCAAGAGATCAGCATGAAAAGCAGCGTGTCAGCCAAAAAGACACCTCCCTAGAACGAAAACCCCGTCTCGCTCGAACGAGATCGCGTGTCATTCAAATGACTACGCGCGACATCCACATATCGTTTGAACGGGATAATATTCTCGCTTGAACGACCTTGGCATCAAAATCGAGGTACGTCTATTGCCTTTGAAATTTTCTCAAAACTTTTCTTTTTCTAAAATAGTTAACACCTTTTTAAAAACAAACATTTATAAAAACAATTTTTAAAACAAAGCTTTTTAAAATTCCTTTTAAGAATATTCTAAAAACATTTTTATATAAAAACTTTTTAAAACTCCTTTTAAAAATATCACAACACTCTTAATATGAAATGTATATGAAACTTTAAAACATTATCTTACCAAAGTTCATATTATTGGGCTTGAATGTTGAAGATAACTTGTAATTCGGATCCGTCTTTCGTAGATGCAATCTTCCCAATTCTTCGACGACCTGTAGCGGTATACGACATAATTAATTGTGACGGACTTATAAAAAATATGTCCTTACAAATCTCCCCCTATGTCTATGCCGGTACATACATAAAAACATCCGAATTATCAAAAGCCAGGATGCCTATACAAATCTACCCTCCCATGAATCCCAAAACAGAAAAGGTAAAATTTGCAAGTTCTCAAATTTTACTTCAACATCAAAACTCTCAAAGCTTTTTTCATCAGGGTGTGCAACATATTAATCTTCAATTTTGTACCTATACATATGAGATGAAACAAATACCTTCGTGACGCATCAAGTTTGAAATGATATAAGAATAAAGTATTAATAAATCAAATCTCCCCCATAACATGATAATTCTTTCTCCCTCTTTTTATGATGTCCCCAAAACGACAGATAAGAAGAAAAAAATTAAAACATGGAGTGTCACGAAAAAATGCATAGCAAACATGGATCAAGCTACGCGTATGCAAAGGAGTATCTCACAAACTTCACAAAATATTTTTCAATTTTTCAATTTTTTATACAAAATGAGATAAAAAAATTATACCATGGATTTAAACTCAAACAACCAAGTCATGGAAATCCAATGAAAGGGTGTGAACACATTCGATAGGTAAATAAAATCAATCAATCATATATGCACGATGAATATGTGTACCCCTAACGAATGAACATCAAAAACATCCTTTATTGTAAAAATTATTGAATTTAGATGACATCGGGTTATGCAAATCAACAAATCAAAGTCAAAGTGATTTCCATACCAATAACGTCCAAAACTATTTAACGCTTTTTCAAAACTTTTACGTGCAAACCCGTTTTAATTCTCCATACAAATACCCTTATATATATTTTCTTTTAGAGGTGTTAAACTAAATTCTCAAACTTAAGAGAATTCATGCAAAAACCTAAATGGCCCATAATTGGTATGAATTTCTTTTTATTGCCTTTAAATTTTTTCGGGCTCTTTTAAATCTCTTTGGACCCCGGATAATAAAATTCCTCAATTTTTTAGGTCCAATTTAAACGGCGGCTTAATCGCAAATGATAAAAAAAAAATCATTCATAGCCCTTCACCATTTTCAAACAAAGCAAACAAACTCACAAAAACGGCTCTTATATGCACAACTTTCTTATCAAGTTTTATCGCGCTTGGTTCATTTTAAAGGACATGATTGAAGTGAAAACAACCAAAAAACATGTGATAAGATAAGCACAATAATCAAACAAATATGTGCACGCATGCAGTAAAGGAAATCACGAGTCAAACATGTAGAAAGTAACACTTAATTACATCTTAATGACTCTGCACATTATAAAGCACATGGATAAATTGACCTATTGTCTCAAAACACTATCAAATTGTCACATGGATAAATGGAATGAAATTGTGACTCGGTCATCCTAAGTGTCAATCCATAAACGGTGCAAACAAAATACAAAATCTTTTTGGATTTTTCAAAATTTTATTAAAACAAAATCTTTTTGTATTTTTCGAAAATTTTGAAAAGCAAAAATTTATACAAAAAGTACATGAGACAACGCTAGCAAAAATATATCAAAAAGCATAACTAGAGTATGACAAACATGCAAACACAATCATCTATATGATATGGCAAGAGAAGAATCATGTGCCAGCAAATGAGAATCAACTTGTCTAAAATCTAGTGCCTCTAAAAGTGATTTCCTAACCCAAATAGATGTGAAACGTTGTGTGGGGGCTTTGGGAACCACAGGAACACTAGACATAAACTTCCTAGGACTTCTTCCGAGATCAAAATAAAATCTCCTAAGGTGACCTTTCCTACCACAATATGAACATGTGTAAACGGGTGGAACGGCACCTATGGGTTGACCTTTTCTAACATCCTTGGAATTAGTT
The DNA here is from genome assembly GCA_949130495.1 of Sambucus nigra. NCBI lineage: Eukaryota > Viridiplantae > Streptophyta > Magnoliopsida > Dipsacales > Adoxaceae > Sambucus > Sambucus nigra. The sequence continues at coordinate 37,879,819 of OX422211.1, forward strand.
CACCCTCTAAAATAAATAATGGTTTTGACTTTAGGATTAGAAGCATGAGAACACGATGAGCCATTACCATCACTATCAAACCTAGTTGAGTCTGTCAAATCATTTTTTAACTTCAAAATTTTTTACTCAAGCAAAGAATTAGACTCTTCCAAAGACAAGGATTTCTTTTTCAAATTTTCAATTAAACTTAACAGTTTATCACGTTTTTCATCAATTAAAACAAACTTATCCCGAAGAGTCTTTTCATGTGCCGTAAAATCATCGATTAATTTTTTATCCTTGACGGCACAAACGGGAACCCTATAATTTTTTTAGTCCTCTAATTCCTTCTCTAAAACAAGGACTCTCTCATCACTCTTCTTTTTGGCAATTTTCAAAGAATCAAAATCAATACACAAATTACCAAAATGATCACAACAAATATCACTTTGAGTTTGAAACGCTTGCAAATATTCAATCTTACTTTTAAAGAGAGAATTTTCTTTTTCAAAAACTTTAATTCTTTTGCAAAGTTTCAAATTCAAACTTTTTAATTTTTCAGCACGGTCGTGAATTTTTTCATAAATAGGCTCCTCATTAAATGGGCGTTCCATTGGAAAAATTGTGATTTTTCACAAAACTGATTATTCAAAAAAAAATAATATCACACAATTTTGCGGAAAATAAGAATACGCAATAAATTAGCGCAACCTGCTCTGAAACCAATTTGTAAAAACGTGACTGTGTGATAATTGATTAAATTCGGAAATTTCTACTTTGGCACATTTATTTAATTAGAGTCAAAATAAACCAAATAAATTCAGCCCCCAAACATGCATTTATGAGTGTGCGTGTGTCAATCCATAAATAGATAAAAAGCATGTGACACAAATATTCAGGAAAAAACCCCGAAGGGCAAAATCTTTTATTTTCACTATAATTTTGTAAAAACGGTTACACGGATTACAATGAAAATAAGAGCGACATAAGAAATATCCTCAGGCATCGATTTCGATGTCTCGGATGAAATCTCCCGAAAGAACTCCAGGTGGTCAACAATGAAGAAGAGAAACGGCTTCTCCACAAGTTGTGAACTTTATAAGGACTCCCTCCACAATAGCACACAGCTGTCGGTTATAGAGTTCTCCCCACAAAGTATCAACAAAAGAAAAATATGTTCTTGGGTTCCACAAAATAATTCACACAAAATTAATTGGGATTTTGTGAATTAAAAAAAAATATTTGAACCCCTAAAATTGTTGGAGAAAAACTTTCTGCCAAATGGTATTGAATTAAATCTGGGCAGATACACAAAAGTTTCAAAAGAATAAGACTCTTAAAAGTTGAAACTGTTCTCCACATCTGAAACACAAAGGCTGACATTCCTTTATATAGGAATTTAAGGTTGTCTAGAGATCAACATGAAAAATAGCGTGTCAATCAAAAAGAAACCTCGCTCGAACGAAAACTCTATCTCGCTCGAACAAGATCGCGTGTCGTTCAAACTACTACGCACGACATCCACATGTCGTTCGAACGAGATGGTAATCTCGCTTGAACGACCTTGGCATCGAAATCGAGGTACGTCTACTGCCTTTGAAATTTTCTCAAAACTTTTCTTTTTCTAAAATAGTTAACACCTTTTTAAAAATAAACATTTATAAAAACAATTTTTATAACAAAGCTTTCTAAAATTCCTTTTAAGAATATTCTAAAAACATTTTTATATAAAATCTTTTTAAAACTCCTTTTAAAAATATCACAACACTCTTAATATGAAATGTATATGAAACTTTAAAACATTATCTTACCAAAGTTCATATTATTGGGCTTGAATGTTGAAGATAACTTGTAATTCGGATCCGTCTTTCGTAGATGCAATCTTCTCAATTCTTCGACGACCTGTAGCGGTATACGACATAATTAATTGTGACAGACTTATCAAAAATATGTCCTTACAAATCTCCCCCTATGTCTATGCCGGTACATACATAAAAACATCTGAATTATCAAAAACCAAAATGCCTATACAAATCTACCCTCCCATGAATCCCAAAATAGAAAAAGGTAAAATTTGCAAGTTCTCAAATTTTTCTTCAACATCAAAACTCTCAAAGTTTTTCTCATCAGGGTGTGCAATATATTAATCTTAAATTTTGTACCTACATACATAAGATAAAACAAATACCTTCGTGACGCATCGAGTTTGAAATGATATAAGAATCAAGCATTAATAAATCAAATATCCCCCATATTGCAAAAACTCCCCCATAACATGATAATTCTTTCTCCCCCTTTTTATGATGTCCCCAAAAAGACAGATAAGAAGAAAAAAATCAAAACATGGAGTGTCATGAAAAAATGCATAGCAAATATGGATCAAGCTACGCGCATGCAAAGGAGTATCTCACAAACTTCATAAACTATTTTTCAATTTTTCATACAAAAATGAGATAAAAAAATCACACCATGGATTTAAACTCAAGCAACCAAGTCATGGAAATGGAATGAATGGGTGTGAACACATTCGATAGGTAAATAAACTCAATCAATCATATGTGCACGATGCATATGTGTACCCCTAACGAATGAACATCAAAAACATCTGTTGGTGTAAAAATTATTGAATTTAGATGACATCGTCTTATCCAAATCAACAAATCAAAGTCAAAGTGATTTCCACACCAAGAACGTCCAAAACTATTTAACGCTTTTTCAAAACTTTTAAGGACGTGCAAACCTGTTTTAATTCTCCATCCAAGCACCCTCATAGATATTTTCTTTTAGAGTCGTTAAACTAAATTCTCAAATCTTGGAGAATTGGTGCAAAAACCTAAATGGCCCATAATTGGCACGAATTTCTTTTTATTGCCTTTAAAATTTTTCGGGATCTTTTAAACCTCTTTGGACCTCGAATAATAAAATTCCTCAATTTTTTAGGTTCAATTTAAATGCAGGCTTAATCGAAAAGGATAAAAAAATCTTTCCTAGCCCTTCACCATTTTCAAACAAAGCACACAAACTCATAAAAACGGCTCTTATACGCACAACTTTCTTATCAAGTTTTATCGCGCTTGGTTCGTTTTAAAGGACAGGATTGAAGTGAAAGCACCCAACCAACATGTGATAAGACAAGTACAATAATCAAACAAATATGTGCACGCGTGCAGTAAAGAAAATCACGAGTCAAACATGTAGGAAGTAACAATTAATTACATCTCAACGACCGCACACATTATAAAGCACATGGATGGATTGACCTATTGTCTCAAAACACTATCAAATTGTCACATGGATAAATGGAATGAAATTGTGACTCGGTTATCCTAAGTGCCAATCCATAAACGGTGCAAACAAAATACAAAAATCTTTTTGGATTTTTCAAAATTTTATTAAAATAAAATCTTTTTGTATTTTTCAAAAATTTTCAAAGGCAAAAATTTATACAAAAAGTACATGTCACAACGCTAGAAAAAATACATCAAAAAGCAAAACTAGCGTATGACAAACATGCAAACACAATCATCTATATGATATGGCAAGAGAAGAATCATGTGCAAGCAAATGAGAATCAACTTGTCTAAAATCTAGTGCCTCTAAAAATGATTTCCTAACCCAAATAGATTTGAAATGTTGTGTGGGGGCTTTGGTAACCATGGGAACACTAGACATAAACTTCCTAGGACTTCTTCCAAGATCAAAACAAAATCTCCGAAGGTGACCTTTCCTACCACAATATGAACATGTGTAAACGGGTGGAACGGCACCTATGGGTTGACCTTTTCTAACATCCTTGGAATTAGTTGACCCTCTAAAATAAATAATGGTTTTGACTTTAGGATTCAAAGAATGAGAACACGATGAGCCATTACCATCACTATCAAAACTACTTGAGTCTGTCAAATCATTTTTTAACTTCAAAATTTTTTACTTAAGCAAAGAATTAGACTCTTCCAAAGACAGGGATTTCTTTCTCAAATTTTCAATTAAACTTAACAGTTTATCACGCTCCCCATCATTAAATCAAACTTATCCCTAAGATTCTTTTCATGTGCCGTAAAATCATCGATTAATTTTTTATCCTCGACGGCACAAACGGGAACCCTATAATTTTTTAAGTCCTCTAATTCATTCTCTAAAACAAGGACTCTCTCATCACTCTTCTTTTTGGCATCTTTCAAAGAATCAAAATCAATACACAAATTACCAAAATGCTCACGAAAAATATCACTTTGAGTTTGAAATTGTTGCAAATATTCAATCTTACTTTTAAAGAGAGAATTTCCTTTTTCCAAAACTTAAATTCTTTTGCAAAGTTTCAAATTCAAACTTTTTAATTTTTCAGCACGGTTGTGAATTTTTTAAAAAATAGGCTCCTCATTAAATGGGCGTTCCATTAGAAAAATTACGATTTTTCACAAAACTGATTTTTCAAAAAAAAATCAATATCACACAATTTTGCGAAAAATAGGAATACGCAATAAATTAGCGCAACCTGCTCTGATACCAATTTGTAAAAACCTGACTGTGTGATAATTGATTAAATTCAAAAATTTCTACTTTGGCACACTTATTTAATTAGAGCCAAAATAAACCAAATAAATTCAGCCACTAAACATGCGTCTATGAGCGTGCGTGTGTCAATCCATAAATAGATAAAAAGCATGTGACACAAATATTCAGGAAAAATCCTTGAAGGGAAAAATCTTTTATTTTCACTATAATTTTGTAAAAACGGTTACACGAATTACAATGAAAATAAGAGCGACATACAAAATACCCTCAGGCATCAATTTCGATGTCTCGGCTGAAATCTCCCATAGGAACTCCAGGTGGTCAGCAATGAAGAAGAGAAACGACTTCTCCACAAGTTGTGAACTTTATAAGGACTCCCTCCACAATAGCATGCAGCTGTCGGTTGTAGAGTTCCCCCCACAAAGTATGAACAAAAACAAAATATGTTCTTGGGTTCCACAAAACAATTCACACAAAATTAATTGGGATTTCGTGAATTAAAACAAAAATATTTGAACCCTTAAAATTGCTGGAGAAAAACTACCTGCCAAAAGGTATTGAATTAAATATGGGCAGATACACAAAAGTTTCAAAAGAATAAGACTCTTAAAAGTTGAAACTATTCTCCACGTCTAAAACACAAAGGCTGACATTCCTTTATATAGGAATTTAAGGTTGTCAAGAGATCATCATGAAAAGCAGCGTGTCAGCCAAAAAGACACCTCGCTCGAACGAAAACCCCATCTCGCTTGAACGAGATCCCATGTCGTTCAAACGACTATGCGCGACATCCACATGTCGTTCGAACGAGATGGTAATCTCGCTTGAAAGACCTTGGCATCGAAATCGAGGTACATCTACTGCCTTTGAAATTTTGTTAAAACTTTTCTTTTTCTAAAACAGTTAACACCTTTTTAAAAACAAACATTTATAAAAACAATTTTTATAACAAAGCTTTTTAAAATTCCTTTTAAGAATATTATAAAAACATTTTTATATAAAAGATTTTTAAAACTCCTTTTAAAAATATCCCAACACTCTTAATATGAAATGTATATGAAAGTTTAAAACATTATCTTACCAAAGTTCATATTGTTGGGCTTGACTGTTCGGATCCATCTTTTATAGATACAATCTTCTCAATTCTTCGACGACTTGTAGCGGTATACAACATAATTAATTGTGATGGACTTATAAAAAATATGTCCTTACAGGTTTCTTTCAAATATTCATAGTTGGATTATTTCATTGAGATTTATATTCATTTGGAGTTTGATTTATTTTGGAGATTAGTATGGTGATTTATTTAATATTACTTGAATGTTAATATTTATTGGATCAATTTGATGATTATCTTGTGGAAATTTTTTCATATGTCTCATATATTTGTCACATACTAAGAATGGTATCTAATTTAGTAATGCCCAGCGTAGTCTTGGCGGCGGTCGACGTCAGAATGTGCGAGGTGTTACACAAATGATCGATGGGGTCCCTAGACCTATCAAATGAATAAATATTAGGTATCTTACAGTTTGGGGGAAGAGCATAATGTTGGACATCACTGGAAAAGGGGGACAATATCTTCTATAGGGTTAATTAGATGGTGTTCGTGGTTTGAGTTTTATATTGGTTGAGGAAGTTTCCCAACCAGTCTTGCAACTTCTTTATCTTGCCATTCCACGATCAAGCTGCCCTGAATCTCCCTAAAGTTGATCACCATGGAGTGATAGTACGTCATTGATACGAGTTGCTAGTTGTTGGGGGCCCTGGGCACCCCCTCTAAATCATTTTCTCCCTCTAACTAGGACCCGTTGTTTTCCCAGTGTCATTGTGGTCCGGTATAATTTGCTCCTCTATTACCAGGGGTAAAAGAAGCCTACTGAGGATGGTGGCTAGTTACTTATGGAACATTTTTATTGGCCACCGAATGACTAGAAGCAGCATTATTCACCATTTTAAAATGAATAAGTTGTGTTTAAAAGGAATGGAACTTAACATTCCCACACACGGCACCAAATTTATGAGTGTTAAAATCGTAAATGACTTTAGACCCTCAGGTGCTCCCCTGTGGAATACGGATGGGTAAGAGGAGAGATGTGCTAATGTAAGAGACAAAGGTTTAAAGGGGTTCGGACCTCAGGAGATGGTCTTACATCCACTATACAAAGGTGTTATGCCTGTTTATTAGAATTCGTATGAATATTACATTCTATGAGACTTCTTAAGTTTTGGCTAAAAAAGTCTAAGTTCTTGTGGCCTTTGCTAATGGTACAAAGGATCGTAGGAAATACATGAATGACTTCTCTAAGGGTTCCTAGGTACTGATTTAGGCTCTTGCGATATATACAAAGTGTATGAATAATTGAAGTAGTCTAAATACCGGTATAGGCTCAGAATAGTGGGTCACGAGTATAAAACAAAGTAGGAACACCTAAGAAATTCTATAACTATTGTGAGTCTAAGTGTTTGGGTATTATAATGTCTTTGAATCCTATACATCGATCCCCTTCGACCTTCTCCAACCTTCTATTTATAGGAGAACCCTTGGAGATAAGATTAGCTAACTGTCATGGCATGGTCGGGGTGTCCCTGAGGTTTGTCAATGTAAGTCAAGGAGGTGGAGTATTAGGCAAAGTAATTATTGCTGCTATAAGTTGGTTGTTGAGTGCATTTATTGTTATTGGAATTTAATGCAAGGGTAGATGGTTAGTGGTGGTAGGTGGAATAATACTTTGCATCTCATGTTTTCCTTGAGACAGCTTACAGGAGGATTATCAGGGGTCCAAAGGGATTAGAAGGATCGTGGAGTTACTGGGAATCGATCTTGAAGTACCACGAGTCATCGAATGCTATAATTGAGGTCAAGATGACCTCTAGAGATCATTAGCCATCAATCTGAGGTCAGTTGAGAGTGCAGACCATTACGGAACATTGAGGTTGAGATCTTAGAGCTTGCTGGAGGGGGTATACTGGAACGACTAACCTTCTTTGGGGAAGGACACACGACTGAGGACTTATACAGTACCATTGCTTATGCTTGAGGGTAGCAAAGCTATTATTGAATAAGCACGATTTGTTTGAGGTCGGTGGATAGCTTTGAGATCTCTGCCTTACCTCATATCAATGTGGGGGGGGGGGGGGGGTAAAAGGGCCTTAAAACACTAAGTGTGAAACAGAGTCTCATTAAAACTTATGCTTGAAAATGATTTTTTTATATTTATAATTTACTTGGTCATAGTTTGAACAAGAAAATTATGAGTTTTACGAAAATTTGCAAAATTGGAAAATAGTGGTTCCAAACGTAGCCTTACTTACAGAGGTTTTGCGCCAATGAAGCTTTTTTTTCATTGATAGAGACTTTAGAATCCTAGTGGAGACCTTTGAAATCCTTCGTATAAATTTTTTGGTTGGTGGTGTGACCTAGTGTCGTTGAGCCTTCGCGTCAGTAAAGACCATACTTCGTATTCACGATAGTTCACGAGCTTGATGAATTTTTATACTTTTGAAGATCTCTTCTTAATATCTTCTTGGATAACATGCCAAGACACAATCGAGGTCGGGTAACCAAATAAGATTGTTTCCTGACCTGTGAGTGTGAAACACTTAAGTTATATCCCGCTTGTGTTTTACACTTGTGTATATAACCTAAGAATTGTCCATTGCTCTATTTGAGTGAAGGGAAAAAGAAAAAAATTAAGATAAAATATTTTTAGCTTTTAAGATAAAAAATCCTATTCCTTCATCTTTGCATCCTTCAAGTTTTTTTATTCACTATTTGATCTAGAAAGTAGACTTTTATATTCAAGCTAGTTTTGATAGAAATATTTTTCAAAATATTTTATTCTTAAGTACAGTCTTCTTTCAATCTTAAAAGACACTTTGTGAAACTTTTTGAGTTAGCCCAAATATTTTTTTACACCAACAACTAATAAGATTTCCTCACATATTCTAGGTGTTAGTTTTTAGATTCCCCTGGTTCCAATTTACTTTAAGCAAGTTCATTTTCGACTTTAAAAGAACATTTATTTAAAGGTTGGTACATAATACTATAAATAAGATTAACGTGTATGATGTGGCGAATAGTCGGAGAGCGGTCCGTTATTGCTATAGCTACTACATGGTGGGAAAAGTTAGTTGCAAAGTTTGTGCATTATTGAGTATAGGAAGGTTCGACTTTGTAAGTCATTTATCTTATTCGTATAATACCTTACCTATACTTGTGCAAGGTGTCAGTTTGGTCTGGGATTTTTATGGCAACCTATGATTTTCGATGCTCGGTTGATAAGGTCGCGCATGAAATACCAGGGATGTCTAAAAAATTTGTATCATTATCAGCATCAACGTAAACTAAAAACCATGGTAAATTAAAACCAACACAATAAAAAATTAAATAAAAGATGATGAACAAAAATACTAAACTGTAAAAATTGAATCCACTATATAAAAACCTATAATTACAATTGCTCAGCTAAATAAAAAGTACAATGGAAACTTCTTCTAATTACAAAATTCCAATTGAAATATAAATAGAGTACAAAAGTAACCCTTCCACGTAACTCTAAATACGCCGACATCGATAATGAACCAGCGACTCAAACTCTGCGAATACCAAGCTGGATCGCCACAATCGCAAGTTTGACTCCTCACTCCTGTCAAACTATTTATATAAGAATAATACATGGGGGAAAATCATTTTATAATTTGGGTTAGCGCCTTAAAGTTACAAGAATTAACTTTAATGACAATAAAAGATGGTGCAGTTAATTTGTAATATATGCCACCTATTATCTCCCAGATGCAGTAAGCATATCACATCTCACCTAAGTGCAATACTACACACATGTCCCAGCCCAAGGCATAACTATCCTAAAAGTCTCTATCTTTAGACAATTAAGCACTATCATGTAACGAACAACTACCATGGAACGCAATCAATAACTTAAATAGGATTCCACCTCAAGGTACGCAAATAATTTTTTATTAATGTATTCTGAGTCTCTTAAACATAGTACTATGTTTATTTAAATATCTTTTAGTTAAACGAATTATTATCCAACTACCATAAGGGATAGGTCACAACTACATACCCCGAACAAAGGAATGTAACTAGCCACATATGTAAAAATAAAATTCAAATATATATCCCCGTAATATCACTCAAAACCAAATATATATCCCCATAATATCACTCACACGGGGCATACATGTAAACCACATAAAGTACCTAACATGCCATAAAGTTAATTATCAAAGTCTATCATTAGACTAAATAAATTCTTACATAATATATATATATATATATATATATATATATATATATATATGTAGAGAGAGAGAGAGAGAGAGAGAGAGAGAGAGAGAGAGAGAGAGAGAGGATCACAAGTGGACCTAAAAAGAGGACTTTTTAATAGATCTTAACAAAAAACACTTAAAAACCCATTAATTTTAATTCCTTTGTTGTAATTGGTCTCTGCCAGCGGATTTTTTTTTTAACTAGTGGTCTACCATGGTGGGGGTGTGGGGGTGGGTGGGTGGGGGTGTGGGGGTGGGTGGGTGGGGGTAGGGGGTAAAGGGGTCTCGGGTCACACGCATGTCCGTTGCCGCTGGCGCGGACCAATTACAACAAAGGAATTAAAATTAATGGGTTGTTAAGTGTTTTTTGTTAAGGTCCATTAAAAAGTTCACTTTTTAGGTCCACTTGTGATCCTCTCCCTATATATATATATATTGACAGACACACACACACACCACACGAATGCATCTACCCTTCATGTCCATCTCGTGAATCTATCGGGAAGTCGGAGGAGTCCCTCACCTAACGGACTTAAATAAAACACACATAATTGGGGCAATCACTATACAGTAACATCAGCTACAAGCCATACCTAAGCTATGTAGATGGATCCGGTCATCCTATCTCTCATCATGACGCGGTGACCCTGAACATATGATCCAAAATAACAGCCTCGGCAACACATCTTAGCTAAGGTATAGTACACCGTCTGATGTCGAACGCAACCCCCAACTGATAGATTCACCACGAATACGGGTATGTCTTTATAATTATATATATATACACAGAGAGAGAGAGATAGGTTCCTGTACATACCAAGTTAACATAACAATTTTTTAATATAGTAAACAAATTATTTTTTAGTTGAGTTTTTTGTGTGGTATTTAAGCATTTCAAGGAACCAAAATTAAAAAAAGCAACTCAAAATAACTTTTTTTGCTATTTAAAAAAGGTCAAACTTCCACACTTTTAAAGCACTTTAAAAGTTGTGAAAGTTTGACCGATTTTTTTAAAAAAGAAAAAAAATTATTTTGAGCTTATTTTTATATGGGTCCCTGTAAATGTTTAAATATCACATAAAAAAATTCAACTCAAAAATATTTTTTTAATATTTAAAAAAAATAGGTTTGCATCAACAAGTATGCATACTTGGTATGTACACCGGATTATTCTTTGCATTCTTAAGTTTATCAACTCTTAACCTTATTAAATTCACCTCACACTTTATTACGTCTCTAAACTATGAGTACACCTATCTCTCTCCATATATATATATACACCCTCTCGAAACGTACATATATTTTCACATTTAATTACTAAATTACTTGACGGCTATAATCTCTCAAGACCTGAACTAGTCTCCCAAGTACTTTAACTCGTTACTCTATAAGCACAACGCGTACACACAACTATAGGATCTCTCTCTCTTGTGCATCCACTTAATCTAACCGAATCCTCAGCCTTGGATAGTACAAATTATTAAAGTCTTAACCATTCTTCTATCTTAACTAAAATTACACAATTTTTCCTATTTGTCTACACACTAAAAAAAAACTAAATTTCCTATTTCTCACAACCATCACTCATTTGGATAACCTCCCATATACTCGGATAAACTCGAAAAAATCCCACAACCATTTCCCCGGTCTGACCCTACTCAACTTCAGAGGCCAAAATGATTCACTATTGGGGTCGAATCGATTCGGTCCGAACAGTAAGCCCAGATTTTGCCTTTATTAAAATGGGCCATCTTCTCTAAACTCCATTAACGATTTCAAAGCTTTGTAAAACTAAAAATTTTCACCTATGAATCCATAATAACTAAGGGAATACATCCACATGGGTTTATAACCATTCTAAACATAACCATGCCTACAATAAAGTCCATCCCAAAATCACCAACTCAAAATTTTGATCTTGCACACCTTTTAATAGAAAATTCATAACTAATTAAAATAAAATCAGAAAAATGCGAAATCATTGCTCCCGCGTTCGTAATAAAAAGATCTACAATTTCATAACTTGAGTTGATTCGCCCCTAGGCTGAATCGATTCGGTCCTTGAGAGAATCCAAAACGGCCTAAGGACGAAGATGAACCCTCCAAAACTTCCATTAATGCACAAATCAACCTTCAAAATAGTATGCAATAGATACCATAACCCAATGTAATTATAGGAAAATATTTCTAAACCTTTTTGTACCATCCTATGGGTCCAAGAACATCAAATTCAAGATTAAAATTTAATGATTCAAAGTTTGCAACAAAACTCATCTTCAAATCAACTTAGGATTTGTTTATCATCAATTCCAGCCTTGAACCTTAAATGAACATGGAAACAATTCGTAATAATGAAGTTTCATTCTAAAATATTAATTATATTTTATATCTACATCAATTAATCCATCAATTTCACATTTGAATCATCATGGTACAACTACTCAATGTAGGATGCGTTCATATCATTCCTAATTTACCCATATCATAAATCATCATATAAATCAATCTTTAACATGATTAAAAATCCGAAATCGTATGAAAAAGCATGCTTATAAAATAAGAAACACATTATTAAAGATACTGAAAGAAAATTCTTGGCTTGTAGAGGGAGACTGAAGAACTCCTCTTGAATTCCCCTTGTTTTCTCCTCTCTAGGTTTGCCTAATTTCTCACAAGTGTTCATGGTTGCCATGGATAGGTTTGGTGGATGAAAACTACCTAAATGATGTTGTTTAACCCCTTACAAAAACTCTAATCTCGCACCTCTTAATGGGGCCTAATTTTGGACACTTAAAAGATCCCACAACGCAACCCGTAATAGCCTAAAATCTCTCTTAAAGGTATACCTACCCCTCGGGACCAATTTTAAGAGATAAAAATACATAAACGGACATCCTTGTTATCCTAGAGTCCAGTCTAAATTAACTATTCACAATACACGGTATCAATAAAATGACACATTTAATTATTCTAGGCGTACGTATTTTCAATTACCATCTAAATTGTGACAAATTTTATTACTACGCCATACAAGTAACAATTAATTCTATTTATTAATTTATTAATCATTTAATAAATAATAACTTCAATCTATGAAAATACGAGATATTACAATCTGAAAGGGTTTTCTCGTATAACTTCTCGTCCCAATTGTACGATTTAGTTATTAATATTTTGATTATATTAATATGATTAATTAACTGTTAGTTCTCGTTAATATTTGCCTTTTGTGTGTATTTATTTATCTTCAAGGTCAATACGTAGTTGCGATTTCAAAATGCATAATTCAAGTCAATTGCAATAAAAATATGGTCAAAAGCGCTGAAGTCAGATTTTATGTTGCCCGGAATAGCCAACTATTCGTTAAACTCCGTTCCAAACCATGTCCCTAGCCTTTCCAAATCCCCCCGTGTGTTATGTGTGTGTGTGTATATATATATACATATAAATTTATTTTTACTACTACTACTACTACTTCTACTACTACTACTACTACTACTACTACTACTACTACTACTACTACTACTACTACTACTACTACTACTATTATTATTATTGTTGTTGTTGTTGTTGTTGTTATTATTATTGGTAGTAGTAGTAGTATATACCCGTCTATGTGTATGTCATTTCAATTTTTGTTATATATTACCTTATTTTTATTTTTGTGTTTCAAATAACGATTTGAGTTTCAATAAAATGTCCCAATGTATCTCTCAAATGAGTTTAGAAAAATTAAAATGTTGCACTTTTTACTTTAAAAATGACACAGTATAATATTTTAAGGGCCTGTCAATTCATTTGGGGTGATTTGAGGGATATAATTGGGACACATAACATTACTCTTGGGTGCAATATATATATATATATATATATATATATATATATATATATATATATAGAGAGAGAGAGAGAGAGAGAATGAACTCCTTAAAGAACAGACTCAATGGACTTTTGTCATTTTCCCAAAGTGGTCCCCCGTGGTCCCAAAGACAATTTTGTTATTTTCCCATAATGGTCCCTTCTTGTCTTATAGTAAAATCCATTTTCAAGACTATAATTATAATAGATTTATATTTTAGACCCCAAACAGATAAGAAGAAAAGTAAAACCCTAATTTGATATTCGAAAGCTTTAGAGCTTAAGAAAGAAAAACCCATCGAATTACAACTCAAACCCAATTCTGGTATCAGAGTCAAGATGCTCCTTTCAGACCTAAATAGTAAAAGACTTTAATGCCCTTGAAATTCATTCCGCATAATTATAAAGATATTTTTGGAACCCATCTAGGCTACCGACCCATACATATAATTGATTTAGACGCAGAAGGTTGCTTAACCTCATATATAGACGGTTGTTCACACACTGAACACATTTCAGCCAAACACGCGGACAGTAGATAAGTTACTGTCAGTGCTATCAATAGCATAATAGACCCAAATAAGTGTATCCTTATTATTTTAAAATAATTATTTAAAGACACTCAAACCTTAAAAACAGAGATAAAATAATATCTCTAAACGGATACAACAAATAGATAGTCAAATCCCAATAGACCTTGTACAAGTATTACAAGAAATAAATATTAAGACTAACAACATAGAAGTCCTTAAGAAATACATTTTAGAAATTAAAACTTTGACAAAAAATCAAGAAAGTGAGTTAATTAAACTCACCAAGGAACAAGGTAAATTATTCCTAGATTAGACAATTATCTTCTTAATGGAAACAGCTAGATTAGACTAGACTGAGGTACTTGGAAACCTCTTTATTCTGACCCTGGTAGATTTGTACCAAAGAATTCTATAAAAGATAAATGATGATAGATTTTATATATAATAAATAAAAATGAGATTGCTAATGTTGCTAAAGCGTCAAGACTTATACTAGAGAGATTAAATTTAATCTCAACATCAATAGCATCCACACAAGACTATAATAGTAGCTTTGTTAAAGACTTACAATTAGATTTCAAAGCTAAGACATGATTAACCACCTTGTATACCGACTTTGTTAAATTCTAACAAAATTTAATCAACTATCTTAGAAAATATGGAAAGCCTAACTGTAACACCCCGCCTAATTAAATATCGAGTGATCAGTCCTTTATTAAATTATATGAGAATATCCAGTTAGTTCATTCTTAGCATCACTGTCGAAAAAAACTTATTAATCACCTAATAATTAATTAAGCTAGTGTCAAAAAAACTTTTAAACATTTAATTATTATCCAACCATTTAAACCATTGATCACATTCACCACACTAATGAATACAACAATAATAAATGAGAAACCATTTGAGTGAATAAACAATATTGGAATAAACATACCAATTCAAATGTCTCAATACAACTAATCGAATAATAAATCCAAATCCCATCAACTGAAATAAAAGAGTACAATATCTCATAAATGAATAATAACTAAGAATAGGCAACGTGCCCTAACTGAGAATGACTACATCGAAAACTGAAAGGATAGATGTGGAGGCGTCTTATATCGAGAACCTGCAACTTCCATAATAGTTGTTGCACGTCAAATCATCCAATAGCCTATGCCTGGCGTACCAATGGCTGGACACCTAAAATGGATTGTACACGAGAAAATAGATTTGGAAGAAAACGGGTCAGAGCCCGCGTTTAAAATAGATTAAAACAACAAGTATTAAAATTCATAAATACCAAATAATTATATACATGATCACGTACTCTCACTTGAAATTCTCACCTCTTAACTATTGTGCATGCCTAACGAATACTCTTAATTAATTATAGTTATGTTACCCCTCCTAACCAGTTTGAACCAAATCTCTGTGTATGATGACTACGTTAATGTGTCCACCCGTATTATCCAATAGTACGTTATCGCATTTCTAACATTTATTAATCAATTCAAGTATCTCCTTATTGATTTAAGTTTCCACCTTCTTGTCTTGTATTATATGTAATAACCTTTCTTATCTACTAAGCAACACAATGGAATTATCACAAGAAATATATCTACATATTTCACTACCATAATATATATAAAAATACGGCACCCCAAAAGGCTAAACCTGCGATGTGTGCATACTTCGCTATCAAATTTCGGTACATCACGTATATAAGGATTACGAATTCTAAATCACTCTAGAATTGTATTAACACAAATCACACATATTATAGGCGAACATAACCCTAGGCCTTTGGTATAAGAACATACCTATGCACCCAAAAGACCATTCAATACCATTGTTCACACATATGGCAATCCAACCTAAGTCCTATGTGGTGAGGCATTAATCTAAATCCCCCCGAAGGCTCATGAAGATAAGATTGTACCTTTTCTAAGACCTTCCGTGATAACAAGTATGGTAGGTATGTCATACACATAATAATCCATACAATAGGTATTTACACAACCTAGGTATTTATAAATTCAATATAGGTATACACACGTCCCATATTACAAGTCTCATATGTAATATATTTATATTCCGATTATCCCACATGATAAAGAATTAAAGCTTTACTTCTCGTCGTATGCTCCCGAGTAATTCTCACCGCCCGAAGTGTATTCCTTATTCTACACATAATATCAGTAGGTAACACACTATGCCATACTGGTCTAAGTCACCGTAGCCCTCGAAATCCCATTATTTGAATCATTCTTCAAATTAGGTATTTATCTAGATGTAACCTAATTAAATAAAATCCATAGTTTTCCCCTTATAGAACTTGGCCCAAAACCCAACATAGGCCTACTGGTATTCCCATATATTCCTTAAATTAATTAGAGTTATATACCATAATTAAATCCCACACAATTCCTAAGGATTCTAATTAAAAAGGAAAAATTGGCCAAAAACTAGGCTGTCGGGCATAGTGTGTTACCTATCCATGTTAATAGAATATGATTAAAACCTGAATCTCGTGCATGTGGAGGATAATTTTATGGATTAAATCATATTATGGGTAAGATTCATGTTTAGGATTGGATCACAGCTATTGAAAGACGAAATTGAATATAGGAATTGCCTTACAACAGTAGGTCTGATTCTTTAATGACGAAGAGTATGGTTGCGTTCCTCGTCATTCGATCTATGCTCCGGTTGTGTTGGTTGTGAAAGAGGTGTAACAATAGTGGTTTTTGGCATGGAAATCTCTTCTCCTTCCTCCTCTAATGGCCTCCTAAGATTTTGTGTTTGATAACCGCATAATGCCTAACCCTACCAGCTGATATAGCCTTATGAAATTCGTAGGTTTAATTACTCTAAAAATTAAAATGACTAACATACCCTCCCATGGTGTCGGTTTGGCCTAAAACTGTCTCGGGACCCAAACTAAACCCCCGGGTAGACGTTTCTGACTATCTCGACCCTTCGGGACACTTTGGCGCACTCGAAATGACCATAAGGATAACGTAAAAATAAATTACATTTTATTTTATTAAATTGCATCCCAACACGACTAACACGCGCGTCCCGACTTAATTATAATAACTGTCGTATTTTTCACTCTCTACTATTTTAATAAATTCATAATCACATATTACTTCACTCAATCAGTAATATTCAACATAATTCACATCAATAAATACTAACTCTTGCCTTGCTAGTTAATATTTATTTTAATTTGGTTAATTATCAATTTATTTCCTATATCTAATTTAATTAATCCATTATTTAAAAATCATTAAAAATACGGGATGTTACACTAACCTATCCCGAACGGATAATATTGTTAATGAACTTAGACTGAATATAGCCCAGGCAAAAGAAAAATATAAAGAAATTATTAACGAAATTAAGGTTATATATAATAAATCTTGCCAAACAAAATTAGACTCTCCAATTATTTTAACATGCTTAGATCAAATAGAAAAAAAATGTATAATCTATAGAAGCTAGAATGATACAAGAATATGAAAAAGATGATAAAATAAAAGACTATATTGCAAAAGTTGTTAATTCTCTTTTTAATTCTCTTGCCAAGCAAAATGAAGAAATTACTAAGAATACAAGAAAAGAGAATAAAATTTTTAAAGAAGAAATCCTTAGTTAGATAAAAAGACAAAAAGGTTATTCAGACTCTTTAGAAAGAATTGAAAAAAGACTTGAACAAAAATAGGTAACCACCTGTAAATTTAGAGAATCTCCTTATATAGAAACTAAGGGAGGAAAGACCATAGCTAGAGGAATAATAAATGATGGATTAGATAAGACTAGTAAGATAGCTATCCCTATCCCAAATATTGGACATAATTTATAGATTCATACTCAAATGTTAGAACATGGTGGAAGGAAAGAAATTTCACTAATCCTCTTCAGTGGAAAGAATGGGTGAAGTTGACAGAAAAATTGTGGAAGACTCCATACATAATGGAGAACTTTCAGCAGTTAGATACATAGACTTGTTCAGAGAAGGATCCAGTCCCAAAACTCCTAATTATAACATGACTTATCATTGTATAAATCATGCGTTAAATAAGTCCTATACTGAGATCCAAGTTTTTGACTCAGAATGGCTAAGATCAAGGGGAACTAATAGAAAATTTTTGTTCCTGACATTTGGACTCTTTCAAGCAAGAATTAAAGGATTATATGGACCTCTAATAATTTCAACATATTATTTTTTTTAATAGATAAAAGATGAAAATATTTTGAGAAAAGCCTTATTGGGATAGCCCAATTAGAAACGTCAGACAATATAGGATACTTTAATATCATCTCGGCATTTACAGTAACATAGACACAACCAAACATTTTAAGTTAATCTTATATGCTAGTGGCTATGAAGACTATATTATCCCAGATGTAGATATTAATATAGAATTCCAAAATTATGTGAAATTTTTCCAATTCCCCTATGAAGGATTGCAATCGAAAATTCCTAGTGGTAGACTTAATGAAAATATATTAGCTAGAATAAATTATTCATACTATAATCATATTTACAGTATTAGGAATACTGGACCTATGAAAGAAAAAGCTAAGACTCTTTGGTAATTGTAGAATTTTAAAAAACTAACACTATACAAAATCAACCTTTGTTTATTAATCAAGACGATGTCACTAAAAATATTACTATTAAGTTTGGTCCACCTAAGATTACAAGTAAGAATATCCACACCGAAGAAATTAGATTTAGAAATATGGGAGAAGTCATAACCAATGATCCTTCAAAAATGTAGTAGCAAAGCTAGCTCTATCTTGTCAAACAGGATCTAGTAATTAGACTTAGAAGATCATTTGGAGAAAAAAATTTAGTTAGAGAAAAAGCTAAATCCAAAACTTTAGACATGAACCCTTAGAATTGGACATGAAGACATTTAAAGAACATCTTAACAAAAGCCATTATGTTAGGTTACAATATAAAGATATATTTAATATGATATCCGAAGACCATATATTAAAACTAAAAGAATCTAAGAATACTAAAGAACTTGTTAGAAACTTAAGACTAATATAAGAAGGAGAAGAAAGATTAATGCCAACTATACAAGTAGGTCCTAGTAAGAAAAAGATAGGAACCAGTAGTAGGCTAAATGATGCTCCTAAACTCTTTAGTAAACCAATAGGAATAAATATTCCTATTTATTCAAACACTTTAGTAAAGACCAAACCTGATTATATAACAGACTTTTCAACTAGTCACAAAAGTTTTACTTTTATTAAAACCATGGCTAGCTAAGCCATAAATCTAGTTGGGATATACCTTAATCTAGATAATGTCCAAGATAGGAAAAAAGCCTTAGATGAATGGCGTAATCAAATGAATATATGTTTTGCATCTAATAAACAATGGATGAAAGTTCATGTAAACAATATGCCGAGCAATCAATTAGAGGTATTACAAAATATTAGTTGGACAACCTAAGACAAGCTACTGATGCAGAATCCCTAGATAAGATTGAGAAACTGAAAAAAAAACTAGAAGAAAGATTAATTGAAGAATATATTCAATTATTTACTCCAGAATTCATTGGAGCTGGATTAGCTCAAATCAATGAATAAAATTTAGCAAAAACTAAGTTAGCTCTTCTTAGTATTTACAAACTAGACAAGATTAATGGGTACAACAATAATTATGAACAACTATATCACCAAATTACAAAATTAGGTAAGCCTTAAAAGATGAATATTTTAGAAAAATACCGGTCATTGGACAAATCCTAATCAATGAATACAAGAATTGGTCAAGAGTTGAGAAAATTAAGAATAACTCCCGTAGTGAAAGAATCAATTTTGCTAGAGACTATATCATATATAAAAGACGAGATATAACTCATGGAAAGTTAATTGAGTAAACTTTCAAACAGATTCCTCCAATTAAAGACGAAAGAGACATTGTTCCAATGAAATAGGGATGTGGAAGTGAGTCCAAAGATAAGAAATTCAAAAAGAATAAGATAAATTGGAGACAAAATAAGTTTAAGGATAGGCCCTTAGGCTTTCCAAAGAAATATAGATTCTATCTACTACCTTTAGAGAAAGGAACTCTAAAACCAAGAAAAATAAATTTAACCAAAGAAGATATTTTAAGAAGAACACCTATAAGCATAAAAAGGTTCCTAATTATAAGAAGGTAAAAGAAATAGCTCAATATAAGGCTATTACCAAAGAATGTTGGACTTGTGGCAAAGAAGGACACTTTGCTAAAGATTATCCTAACAAGAAAGATAAAAAAAAGTAAAATATTATTAATACAATATTAGACTTTGCAGATCAAGAAATATTAGATATTCTATATGCTATAGAAATATCATACATAGAAAATGATGAAAATGCTTGTATCTATAGTACATACACAAACAGTGGTTCAGAAGATTATGATAATGATAATGATGAATAGGAAGACTCCCAAGAAACTTTACATTTGTATATGATGCAAATTAATCAATATGATGATTATACAGACTTTGAAGATGTTTGGTATAAATTTATACTAAGTCCTCTCTTAAGGAAAAGATGGATAATTAGTGATACTGAGTTACTAACATGTATATCTAGATGTTACTATGATGAAGAACATTATTGCACATTTGAAATGAAATGTAGTAAGAAAGACTTTAGATGTGTAGAATGCTTTGAGACTATACAAACATAATTATTTATGGTTTGTGTTATTTGTCAATTACACTACCATGAAAACTGTTGGAGAACTAGATTTAGGACAATTTATACTACTCGGTATGATGCTCAAATAGACCAAGATATTATAACATGCTATCAAGATATTAATAGAAATATAGCCAAGAGATTACAAGAAAACGAATACTTAAAAGGAAAGGGAATTTCCTATGAATTAGAAGATAATTGCTCTAATAGTAGTTCAAAAAACCTAACACCAATAGATTTTATAAATAAACCCCAGAAAGAAATATCTATTTTATAAAAGAATGATTTAGGAATTTCTATTAAACCACGTGCTTGTTTTGTAGAATTATTCATACAACACAAAAATTATCCTAAAAGACTTTCAGCATTTATAAATACATGATGCTCACAGAGTATTTATAAGGCTAATGCCTTTCCCGAAGATTATTTTCTAGAAAATAATCAAGAGATCCATGGTAAGGTAGCTAATGTAGAACCATTTACCTTATATTTTCAGACTATTCCTATTTATTTTAAATTAGGAAATCAAGCTAACAAAATTGTTAATCATCGATTTTGGAAAATGGATCCTCGTCCTAGTTTCACAAGAAACAAAATTTTAGGATAAGACTTTATTAATAAATATCATCCTTATACTCAGTATAATGATAAGATATTACTTAGTAACAAAGCGGAGTTTAATATTATTTTCCCTCTAATAGATCACAAGATTACTTTTGACCTTATGCAGGTTAAACCTAATTTTAAAGTAACAAACCACCAGAGTTATTTAGGTGAGTATGGTGGACCTAGACATACAAACTAATAAGAAGCCCTAGAATAAATAAACCCGTAAAAGAAGAATGTAAGTGTCCAGACCAAAATTATTATAAGTAAATAGCACTTATACAACAAGACATTCTAGATCAAGCCCAACAAACCTTATTAAAGGTCCAAGCTATATCCAAACAGAAGAAAATGGATATAGAAGAAAAAAAAAGATTAGGCAATTAGCAGACCTACTTTAGTAGAAAATCCCATTGCTAAGTGGTACAAAGATCAAAGCTATTGTGAAATCATACCTATTAACCCAGATTCCACTATTAATGGCGAAACCTATAAGAAAGGATATTCACAAGAAGATAGAGGGGAATTAAAAAAATACATAGATGAAATGCTTAAGTTATGCATTATTAGAGAAAGCAAAAGTAGACATAATAACCTTGCCTTCTATGTTCAAAATGAGTTTGAACGAAAGAGAGGAAAAAGACGTATGGTCATAGATTATAGACACCTTAATAAAAAATGTGAATTTGATTCTTATAAGATACCAGACAAAAATAATATAATTAATTTGATTGAAGACATAATTATATTTAGTAAGTTTGACCGTAAGTCAGGCTTCTGGCAAATCAAGATGCATCCAGATAGTATAACTAGGACAACCTTTAGTGTGCCCCAAGGAAAATATGAATGGTTAGTAATGCTATTTGGATACTTGAATGCCCCTCAAGTATTCCAAATACAAATGGATAATATTTTGAGCCTTATTCAAAATTTTGTCTTATTTACATAGATGATATTCTTGTAGCCAGAAAGACTGAGATAGAACATGAAGATCTTCTCAAAAAGATTGTTTTAAAATGAGATAAACATGGAATTGTCATTTTCGAGAAGAAAATGCAATTATTTCAAACTGAAATAGACTTTATGAGAATGTATATTAATAAAGGAAAAATATCCTTAGCAAAACACATAACCAAAAAGATTCTTGAATTTTCAGCCAATACCACCCCTATGTCTCTTAATTTGGACGGTGCCTAGCATCCTATCCAACTTCTCACTTCTAGCCTCCAAGTCAAACTTAACTCTAGACGAGTCTCTCAGACCCTCCTCTAACTCCTCAATCCTAGACTCGAGTAGACGCCTAGACTCCTAAAACTCTAGTACCTCCTTTTTTAAAGCCTCCATCAAACCTCTAAGGGCGCATCTCTCTTTCTCGACGTATTCTACCTTCTCCCTAAGTTTCTTCTCTCGTGCCCTAAGATCGATAATTAACGAATCATTATTTTATACGGCACGCTCTTTTAACTTAGCTTGTAATTTCGAGTTAGCATTTTTCACCTTCACCGTCTCCTCAAACAACTCTTGAAATGCAACTTGCAACTCTCTTACGTCAATCTCCTCATCCTCACTCTCATCACCTTCACCCTTTCGGGAAACACTCTTAACATCCTTGGAAGTGTCATGCACATGAGTATCTTCGTGGGAAGATATATCATCGTCGCTCACATAACATGCCATAAACGCAACAAAGTTGCGCTCAATGGGGGAACTCTCTCTCTCTTTCGGTTCACTATCACTTAAGGTGGCGTTGTATGCAATTGGTTGCTTGCCCTCTTTCTTAAGTCTAGTGGGACACTCTTTAACTTTGTGACCATACCCCTCACACCCGAAACACCTATCAGACTCATCTCTCTTAGGCTTCTCACTATTATCCTTAGGGATGGAGTCTCCCTTGTTCTTGAATTTTTCAAACTTTTTAGCCTCATTCGATTGCTTATGAATTTGAAGAAATCTCTTGAACTTTCTTGCCAACGAGACAACATCCTCAAAGTCGAAATCGGAGTCGTCATTCGAAACTTTAGTCTCCTCCTCCAGGGCTTTCAAAGCAATGCCCTTTTCTTTCTTCGGCACTTGCTTGGAGGTAAACATATCAAGTTCATAGGTTTGTAAGTCACCTATGACCTCTTCTAATTTCAATGAGTTAAGCATACCAAGGAAATTCATAACGATCACTTTAGCATCACACCTACTTGGCAATGATCGCAAAATTTTCTTAATCACTCGGTTATCGGGAATCTTCTCACCTAGGTTAAACGCGGCATTAATAATAGTGGAAAACCTAGTGTAAAACTCATTAAATGTCTAGTGTACTCATCAAACGTCTCACTCTCTAACATCTTAATCGTCTCAAACTGTGTAGTGAGATTTTGCAACTTAAACGCCCTAACAGTGCTCGTGCCCTCATGAGTGAGTGCCAGTGTATCCCAAGCTTCTTTTAAAGTTTCAAAAGTCATGATACGATTATATTCTTCAGGTGTGACATGTGAGGAAATAACGTGCAGACCTTTAGAGTTATACTGTGCAGGCCTATGTTCAGTCTCAGTCCATGATTCAACGAGTTTCAAACTAGTGACCTCACCCTCTCGTATGACAGGCGGTGTCCAACCTTTTTCAACAGCTAACCAGACACGCTCATTAATGTAAATTAATAATTAGTCCCCCTTTCATATGCAAGTATGATTGCCCCTCATTGTAAATTGGTAAATTAATAATTGTATACTTTAATTGTTAGTTTAATTGATGAAAATAATTAATTGAGTAGATGAATTAGAAGGAGTACGGGATACACATTTTTTGTTGCCATTACGGTTGGATTATAGTGGATCGATGTTGGGTTGGTTAATTTTAAAAGTGGTATGATCGCTGGATTATTGTCCATATGGGGGTGGGATTTTTCAACTTTTTTTGAAAATTACTTTGTATAACGAACAATATATATATAGTATGATAATTAAATGAAACATACTTGAAATTACATATAGTGCGCATAGATACTAGCCTTCTAGTTCTTATGCGTACGCATTCAATATCCCTTAGAACCGTTCGAGAGTCATTACCCCTGTAATGAGATCTCTCAAATTGTCCCGTTTGGACAGTTTGTGATTGCATAATTTTCTGTATAATAATATTCTTAATGGCTTAAAGTTGTTACTTTTGGAGGAAGTTCTGTAGTCGTATCCTAATGTTCTCTGGGTACATACTAGATTGACAAGTGTGACTATTATTTCAATTGATCAATTGAAATAACACTCACACTTGCCAATCTATGTCGTGTACTTGGAGAACTACTGGGATATGATGCCGAATTTTTCTCAAATCTTAACAATGTGCATGAGTTGTTAAGTATGTTACAGAAAAATGCGGTCTTGAATGGGATAGGACCACTCACCCTTTAGAGGAGATGGAGGAAATAGAAATTTCTATTATAAATTGAATTTGAATTTGAAATTTAAAAATCGAATATAAATAAGACATAATTAAATGAAACATACTATAAATCTAAGTTTTGTTTATACTAATCCATGAATATATGCTTCTTACCTTTAATAGGTGATTAGTGGTGGTACCTATGATGGGATATCCGAAATACAAAGAGTGGATGGGTGAGACAAATAGAATGGGGGATGTGTTTCACAGAGGTGCTAATGAATTTGTGAAATACGCAAAGAGATGTCATAATGATGAAGAGTTTTCGTGTCCGTGTGCTAGGTGTAAGTATCGTAAGGTGTTTGAGTGGAAAACAGCTGAACTACATTTGTTAAGATCGGGTATGCAAGATAGTTATAGGTTTTGGAGTTTTCACGGTGAATTAAAAGTTCCTCTTGTCCCCTAACAACCTTCACAACAACCTTCAACAAACTTCCATTTTTAATGCTTTTAATTGATTTGCACTTTATCATTTTCACTCTTGTGTAGTGTGCGTGTGTGTGGGCAGTATGGGTGGGGGTGAGGATGTTTCGGATATTTAGTAATTGTACATATTATGAGCTAGATGTTGTTGTTTTGGAATTCAGAATTGAGGTGTTAAACAATAACAATTCATTTGGATTTGTAGTAATTGTACATATTTACATGTCTTCTTCTAATTCATTTTGATTTGTACTAATAACAACATTTTTTTACAGCAAATGTCTCCTTCAGGTATTAAGGCGAGGATGATG
This sequence comes from Sambucus nigra, assembly GCA_949130495.1. Lineage (NCBI taxonomy): Eukaryota > Viridiplantae > Streptophyta > Magnoliopsida > Dipsacales > Adoxaceae > Sambucus > Sambucus nigra. Next base: position 37,905,467 of record OX422211.1, read on the forward strand.
ATGCTGATTATGATGTTGTCGTCTGGGCTCGGTGGTAGCAGAGGCGACGAGGGCTCCTCGGCCCCCAGGCTCCCCAAATATGGCAAATTGGGGATGGACATCGAGAACAAGACGGGGCTATTAGCGAGATCCCTCGAGCTGGTAAAGACGATCATCGGCTCGGGATACACTAGTTGGAGGGAGGTGCCAAATGAGCTCAAGTTAGCTATTTGGGTGGCACTACAGGTAATGAAATTATATTTATATTTATATGAATATTTCAATTTCAATTTCGATTTCGGTGGACTCGCATGACGCGAAGCTGTCCCGTTTGGGTGACACTGGGTTGGCTCGAACGGTGGACTCGCATGACGCGAAGCTGTCCCGTTTGAAGGCGACGGTCAAAGATATGTTCTCATTCATGAAGCGTTCATTGGGCGAAAACCATAAGGGGAAAGGGAAGGAGAAGGTGGTGGTGGAGGAGGTGCGTGATGACGAGGATGTGGACCTCGCTGCTTCATCGCCGACACGTGCGGACTTTAATGATCCACTCCCCTATTTGGCTCCCTTCAACCGATCGATGTCGACACTTGGTTGGCCGAGCATATTTTTACTGGACATATTTGATGGCCAGCGGATAGGGCGGGGGCTGAGGGACCCGAATACCATCCAGGATATTCCAGTTCATGGACGTTTGCTTCAAGACATCGAGTCCAAGGTGCTCGTCACGCATGTGATACCCGGGAAGGAGAACTCCCCCTTGTGGTTGCGCGAACAATGCGACACTATGTATATTATTGGGTGTGTCAATTCGTATATCGTGTGGCCTACTCACCTCCTCAGAGCTAACCTTACCCCAGACATGTAGTGACATTATTTGAATTGAATTGTTTTAAGTCGTTACATTTGGATTATATCGTGATGTATATTGTTTTGAATGTATATTTGCATTATCTCTATTTTATTTGGATATATGATGTTTGAATAGGTACAACGTCGCTATAACAGGTACAAATATACTGCTGGGCAGTGGCAGTGGCCATACTGTCCAGCAGATTTTTTTTCAATTCTGCCCAGAATTATCACGATCATTGACCGTGATAAGTCCGTGACAAATAAAACTTGTCATGACCGTGATAATTCTTTAAAGAATGTCACGGGTTTGTCACGATTTATGACTGTGACAAAACTTTTCAAGGCCATAGACCGTGATAATTCTAATGAACTTATCACGATCAATGATCGTGACAAGTCCGTGACAACAAAAGTTGTCACCCCCAGAATTGTCACTGTCATTGACCTTGACAAGTCCAACTTGTCATGATCAATGACCATGACGATTCGAAAGATTTGGTATAGTGTTCACAAGTAACCTAGAGAGATTTGGATGGAAGGGTATATGAAGCTTTGGGGCATTTTGATGCTAGGTTTAAATAGGCCCAAAATAAAGGCTACAAATGGTGTTGGACCAATTGTCTAACAGTGTTAAAGGTAGAATAAAATAGTCCTTTCTGGAAATGGTATGATCCTGAGCTGTTAGACCTTGATGATCCTCTATTTAGACTGGATGTTAACTGGATTCCTGCCAACATAATTTCTCAGGCCCTGATTTCTAGATATCTGGGAGACTATAAGTTGCACGACGAGCTGAAAATCGTCCGATCTCCTCATCTATTAGATCGGCCAAGCATCGAAAATAGGAGAATGCTTCAAGACTTTAATTTTATTAATTCTCCTTATGATTTAGATGATCCTCCAGCTGGCATGAATCCAGTTTCCAAAGCTGAGGGGAAATGCCCTTTAGAATAATTTTTTGTATTTCTTTTGTAAACACTGTTATGTAATCATTATTCAAATGAATGAAAAAGCATTTGATTAACTTATATTGTTGATCTCTGAATGTGATTATTTTTTTTTTCAGTAGTTCTATTGATACACTTAGATTAAAATCTAAATTTAGTATCAATTACTAATGAATACATAAGTTCTGCTAGCATACTTAGATTAAAATCTAAATTTAGAGCTAGTTACCCATGTGTCTCCAAAGGTTTTACTAACATAACTAAATGCTTAGGTTTTCTATATTAGTTGCTAGTGGTGTGACCAGGCATATGTGGAATATATGCCTACATTCCTTATGAGGAATCTTCACAACGTCCTTCCAGCACTTTGCCTTCTTGAGGTCGTAATAACTTATTTGGTATGATGCCGATTAAGTTTTTCTTGTGCCGAGCAACTTATTGCTTATGCCGACCAACATTAGGCTTGTTTTGAGAAGACGAATCTCATGCCGAACAACATTTTGAAGTTTTTCTGGCTTTGGCAAACTTTTAAGTTTATTCAGGATAAAGTATATAGTATATAGGTAATGCATACCACTAGTACTCCCATAAATTTTGGAAAAATAGAAATTGGAGGAAAGATCATTTTATTGATACTGGAAATTGATATTGAACTGAGTACACTTGAATACATTACTGGTAATATTTTCTAAGATGCTCAGCATGTCATGGATTCTTGAATTCTTTCTCCTCCAAAGTCTCAATCCTTTAAGTTCCAGGTTGGATGACTGCAGAAATACGATAGGACCCATGCCAGTTGGCCTCAAGTTTAGTATTTTTCTAGAGCACCTTCTTCAGCACATAATCTCCCTTCTTTAAGTTGGTCGACTTCATCCTTTTATGGTAAAAGCGAGTTGTTCGTTGTTGGTAAACTATATTTCTCAAAGCAGCGTTGGTAAACTATATTTCTCAAAGTAGCGTCTTCTCGCACCTCTTCTAGCATATCCAAATCTAATCTCGCATTAGAGCACTCACATGAGAGTTAAAATTCAAAACTCTATGGGATAGAAGACCCAACTCAGCAGGTATGACTGCTTCAGTCCCAAAAACTAACATATATGGGGGTTCTCCAGTTACCGTCCTCGGTGTTGTTCGGTACATCCATAAAATAGAGTGTAGCTCGTTGATCCAGTTTCCCTTTGCATCATCAAGCCTTTTCTTCAACCCATTTAATATAGTTCTATTTGTAACTTCAATTTGCCTATTACTCTGAGGGTGGCCTGGAGCAGAGTGTAATTTTTAGATGTTGGACTGGGCACAATAAGCTGCGAATTCCTCATTGTCAAACTGCGTTCCATAGTCGGTGATGAAGGAATAAGGTAACCCATATCTACAAATGATGTTCTTCCAAATAAATTGGTAGACCTTTCTTATAAGGTGTGTCTATCAATGGATCTTCCTCTACCCACTTTGTAATGTAGTCCACTACAATAACCAAGTACTTGAATCTTCCTCGGGTGGTCGGCAATGGTCCGACCAAGTCTATTCCCCACATGGAAAATGACCAAGGTGGAATGATTGGGGTGAGAAGAGCCTATGGAGTCTTGGGAATGCTGGAATACCTGTGGCATTTATCACACTTTTTAGCAAAATCTACACAATCTGCTCGCATAGTTGGCAAGTAGTATCCTTGCGCACTTATTCACTGCAGAAGTGTTCTTCCTGCAATGTGAGATCCATAAGATCCTTCATGTACTTCTTTCATTAGGTCTAAAACCTCTGCTGGATGAACACACTGCTGCAAATTGACTGTCAATCCTCTTCTGTATAAAACTCCTTTGTCTAGCACATATCTGGCAGCTTTATACTTCAATTATATCTACTGGCAGGGTTTCTTCTTCAATATATGCTCTGATGGGATCCATCAAGATGGCCCCATATCTACAGTGATAAAATTGATCATCAAATCATTATCTATACTCCTATTGGCCAAAATCTCAATAGGAATAGTTCGTCGGAGTTGAACTCTGGTAGCTGAAGCTAGCCGAGTAAGATCATCTGCTCAAGAATTTTTCACTCTTGGAATTCTAATCATCCGAGCAGCTGATAATTTTGTTATTACCTCAATTGCTTTGGATAAGTATCTGACTGTCAATTTGCCTTTAGCTGCATACAAGCTTAAGATTTAATTTACTACCAACTGGGAATCACTACGTGTCACAACTTGCTCGGTATTTAGTGATTGGGCTAGACTTAAGCCCATAATGAGATCTTCATATTATGCTTCGTTATTTGAGGCTTTAAATTGAAATCTTAAGGCATATTCAATATCAATATTATCAGGAGTGTTAAGTATGATACATACTCCATTGCCTGTTGCACAAGATAACCCATCAACATACAGGTTCCATATTGGGAGATCGTCGTCAAATGCTTGGTCTGTCAAAGTCTCATAATGGAATGTTTTTCTCCTAACTTCCTCACACTTCTTTGATTTCTCCTTTATTTGGGAAGAGGAATCTGGTAGGTCGGCAACGGCCTCTTCTGGTAAAAGTTCATCAGGAGCTTGATTGTCAACAACTTTATTTTCTCCTGATCCTTTCTCGGCCTGCTGATTTTATTGCTCGAAAACCTCGGGATAAGTGAATTCAGCTATAAATTATGCTACTGCTTGGCCTTTCAGAGAAGACCTTGGTTCATAGATAATATCAACTCCCCCAATTCCACTACCCAATACATTAATCTGCCAGAATTCTCTGGCTTGTGTAAAGCCTGATTTAGCGGCATATCAGTGTATGCTACTACCATATGGGCTTGAAAGTGGGGCTTCATGTGTCTAGATGCTTCAATCAACGCTAGTGCCAACTTTTCTAAGTGGGGGTACCTAATTTTTACTCCTTGAAAAGCTTTACTGGTGTAGTAAACAGGGATTTGAACTCCATTCTCCTCTCTGATAAAAGTAAAGCTTACGGATGATTCAGAAACAGCTAAGTACAATTACAATTCCCCCCCCCCCCCCTAATTGGTCGAGAAAGCAGTGGAGGTGACCCCAAATAATTCTTCAACTCTAAAAAAGCTTTCTCACATTCTTCGTTCCACTCATAACTCTTTCTGAGTATTTTAAAAAATGGTCTATATGTAGCTCATGACACAAACCTGTTCAGAGCTGCTACTCGCCCAATTAGCCTTTGCACATCCTTCTTTTTAAATCGGGGACTGCATCTCAAGTAATGCCTTAATCTTGTTTGGATTTGCTTCAATTCCCCTTTGATTTTCTATTTACCCGAGGAATATTCCTTCATATCCTCCAAAGACGTATTTGGTTAGGTTTAATCTCATCTGATGCTTCTCAAGTTGATCAAAAGTTTGGCTGAGGTCGGCAATATGGTCAGATGCTTGTTTGCTCTTTGCAAGCATATCATCCACGTATACTTCCATGTTTTTGCCTATTTGCTCCTCAAAGACCTTGTTCACCAGCCTTGATATATAACGCTTGTATTTTTCAAACCAAAAGGTATAACATTATAATATTAAGTTCCTCGGGGAGTGATGAAAGAAGTGTTTTTCCTGTCTTCAGGATTCATTTTGATCTGATTATAACCAGAATAAGCATCTATAAAACTAAGTAACTCATGTCCTGAGGTAACATCCACAAGTTGATCTATTCTGGGCAAAGGAAAGTGTTCCTTTGGGCATGCTTTATTTAGACCTGTGAAGTCTACGCACATCCTCCACTTGTTATTTTTCTTCTTGACCATAACTACATTGGCCAACCAATCTGTATATTTCACCTCGTCAATGAAGGCTGCTTTTTAAAGCTTTTCAACTTCTTACTATATTACTTGGTTCCTCTCGGATCTGAACACTCTTCACCTTTGATTTACTGGATTGATTTCTTTATTAACATTGAGCTCATGGCAAAGGAAGTTGGGATCAATTCCTGGCATATATTCATGACTCCAAGCGAACATATATTTTCTCTATCTAAGGAAGCTCACTAGTTCTTGTTTAAAAACATAATCCAATATTGTTCCAACTTGAGTAGTGCGCTCTGGTTTGTCATCATCTAACACAATGCTTTCTGATGCTTCTACAATCTGACCCTTTACCATATATGTCTCCTCCCTTGGATCTAAGGTTTCAACCTTAGGTTCTTCTTCAGAGGTATCCACTTGGTACGTAGTGGTTTTCCTATTTGTTTCTTCTAGCTCTTCCCTCGACAGATAAATAGTAACATTCCTGAGCTATTTTTTTATCACCTTTCACGACTCCTACACCAAAGTTGGTCGGGAATTTCAAGCATTGATGAACGGTAGAAGGCACTGACTCAAACTTTTGCAGCCCAACTCTTCCTATAATTATATTGTACGTTGAATGGATATTTTTATCCATTACAAAGAAACGAATTTTCTCTGTTTGACTGGTTGGCCATATACCAATCATTACTTCCATCTTAATTATTCCCAAAGGGAATACTTTCTCTCCTGCAAAACTTATTAGTGGTCGATGATAAGGCTCTAACTGGCTGAGCTTAAAGTTCAAGATGCAAAAATAAGGATTAAACATGATATATATTGAGCTACCATTATCTACTAACACTCTAGAGACAATGATATCTTCCTTTCTGATTTTAATTACCAGGCGATCATCATGGGGGTACAATACTCCTGATAAATCATTTTTAGAAAAGCCTATTACCAGCTTATCCATATTAACCTTCCTTGGTCTGTCTTCCTCAGCAAGAGTAATCCTCTGTATGTACGAGCAAGTTTGAGCCTCATTAAAGTAAGCTTTTTGCTATGTTGTATGATCTCACCCTCATGCATCTCCACCTATAATCATTTGAAAATTAAAAGAACCAAAACTGAGTGTGAATACCTGGTGTTCTGGTTGATGGGGCTTTTTTGGCAAGTCGGGATCATCATCCTGGTCATCTTCATAAGCCCTCTTCTTCTCTTCTCTATTTCGGCATGGGGATTTTGATCTGTGCTGAGCTCCCACATTATTCTGTCAATCAACAAACTGATTCAATTTTCCTCTTTGAATAAGAGTCTCAATCTCATTTTGAAGAGCAATGCAATAATCCATCGTGTGACCATAGTCTCTATATAACTCGCAGCATTTAGTTTTGTCCCTCTTGGTAGGGGAACTTCTCAACTTATCAGGCCAATTCACATCTTTGTTGTGTTTGATCTCCTCCAAGACATGATGAATGCCCATGGTTAGTGGAGTGTAATTGTGATACTTCTTGAGCTTTTCTAGAATTCCTTTATATTTTGACTCATAGTGCTCCCTAAAATCTTTGTGATCCTTCTTGTTATTTTGGCCCTCAACTTTTACTCCCGAGCTCCTCTTAGTTGCCATTGCTTCCTCAGCATTCATGATTTTGGTTGCTTTGGCCATCAATTCTGTCATGGTCTTTGGGCGATCTTTAGCAAATGTATAATAGATTTTCTCAGGGATTAATCCACTCATAAGGTCTATTATAGAAGTTTTCTCCTCATAATACACAACCTCTAGCTACTCATTATTAAAATGAGTGATGTAGTCCCTAATGCTCTCTCCTTCCTTCTGACGTACACTAAGCAAATATGCCACTCTTTTTACAGGCTTGGACCCAAAACAAAAGTTGCTAATAAATAGCTCAGCCAACTAGTGGAAGGTAGAAATCTGTCCCCGAGGAAGGCTATTGTACCAGATTTGGGCAGATCCAATAATTATTTCAGAGAATGATCTACACCTCATTTCATCGGGAACTACATAAATATCAGCTGTTGCCTGGTATTATTATATATGGAGGACTGGATTAATTTTCCCATCGTATTTAGGAGTAACTACTAGAGCTTTGAACTTTACTGGGGTGGGGAAATCCACGATTGCTTGCATAAAGGGAGATTCTTTTACAAAGCTTCTTTGCAATGGCTTTTTGGCCTTAGCCATCTCTCCTAGCCTATCCTCTAATCTCTTAATAAAACCTTTCCAAACGTTATTACCATCATCAAACCTATACGTTTCTATTTTATTGTTCGTTGAACTCTCCTCTTGGGATTGATGTTTGGTCCGAGCAAAACGTCGGGCGTCCGACCTAGATTGGGCAGAGCTTTCCCTTCGATCAAATGATCGTCGAGTGTTTTCTGACATTGCCCAGGAACATTTATGTTCCCCTTGGGTCCCAAACGATCAAAGGGAGAATCACGGCTTAGCCTTTCTAAGACGCTTAGCCTTTCTAAAGAGTAGGACTGTGTAATGAAAGATTCTGACACCCCGGATAGTGAATTTGATCCTGAACGATAGGATATGTACCTTGTAGTTCTTGACTGACTTCTCCTGCCACCTCTTGGTGGTGGTGGCATATTTCCACTGGCAGACAGAGCAGGTGCTCCTACTTGAAGAGTTTGTGCGAGTTACCTGATAGTGTCATGCATAGCCTCTTGGCCTCTTGTAAGACAAGTCAGAATTCTAGCTAATTCATTTGTTGTTAGTGAGGCAGAAGGGACCGACGGAATGCCATCATTCCTAAGACTTGATTCAGGAATATCAGCCATTTTGGTATTTAAATGAATGAGAACGATTAGAAATATGTTCCCACAGACGACGTTAATATGTTGATGCGAAAAACTAGATTGTCCTAATTAATTGATCAGAGATAAAAATGAATAAAAGAGACAATGCATTTTTAAAGTGGTTCGGCTATAAGAAAGAGCCTACGTCCACTGTTATGTATTGCCTGGGCTTGTTCAATTGCCTCTTATCTTATTTTCTCACGTCCTTTGGTTGTAGGGTTTACAATGTATTTATATCACTTTTAGTGTATATAAGAGTTGGAATCTTAAAGGAAGGAATGCTTTTAGAACATAGGCATTTACATATATACAATGCAAATAACGTTTACAACTGTTGACGATTTGCTGTCATTGTTGGTCGGTCTTCCTCGTGTTAATATATTGGTCAATATTCCTTCAGTTGGTCGATAACTTGCCCTTGCTGACTTGGATTAATGCTCGGATGGATGACATATGTTCCTATATGATTGGTCCACGTAGCAGTATAATTTTTAGTATCAACACTTACTTTACTTTTATTTCCTTCATTTTAAGAATCAACCCTTGCAAAATAAAATATAACACAATAAGTATATTGTACACATTTTATTTGAATAGAAACTTATTCAACATTCAGGTTCAACTTGCAAAGTAATTATAGTGTACAATTAACCAATAAAGGGTTAAGTTAATTATAAACTGATTAGCTAATGCATTAAGAAAGAAAGTGGGCAATAGAAACTCAAAACAAACTGAATCAATCCTAAATCCTCACATTTATACCTTCATCATCATATCCTCAAACCTAATCCATATGTATCAGATCAATTCACTGTGACACCCTGCCTAATTAAATACCGGGTGATCAGTCATATATCCAATTAAAACAAGTTTCTCATCTAGTTCGTTCTTAGCATCACTGTAGAAAACTTTTTAAAACATTACTAACCACCTAGTATTCAAAAAGTCGATGTCAAAATTTTAATCTTTTTATTTAACAATCAACAACAAAACATTATTACATAAATACATCCCATGCAATAGTAATACAAATCCATACACAATATAAAATACTGGAATGAAATAATACCGAATAAACCATCGGTTACAAAATCCAATATAAAGTCCAACCTAAATAAAAGTCTGAATACAAGGTCTGACTGTCATAAATGAAATAACTGTGGGCAACATGCCCAAATAAAGTACTGCCCTGCACCCTACACTAGGAGTGAAGTAACTGAATCGTCTAAGTCCAAATCCTGCAAGCATCCACAAGTGCTGCAGCTACGTATCCCAATAATAGATCATCCTGCTTGGCGTCCCTATGGCTGGACACCTAAAAGGTTTTGAAAAAAGATTTTGCAAGTACGGGTCAGATCCCAAGTAAAAATCATTTAAAAATATTTAGCAAGTAATTAAATAACAGTTTAAATGAACAATTATTAGATACACATGTTAGGTTGCGAACACTCCCTTGAGTTCCTCATCTCTCATCTATAATGCGCACCTAACGTTTGCTACTCAACCCCACCTAGTCAATTCTAGCCAATCTAACTAGGCAACCATTATCTAATAAACCCAAATCAATATAGCTCCTCCGTACCGCCCATACACTACACTATCGAATATCCTTAATAATTAACATCTCTCTTATGTTATTATTAAACCCCAGTTACCCTTTCTACGTAGGTTATTGTTCAAACTTTACCATTTAAGTTTTTCTACTTAAACTTTATTGTAGATATTCACTAACTATCTTCCTACTATTCACACATTAGTAGCTTCATCATTATATAGATATACCCTATCTAAGCTCCCTACTAATTACTCTTTAGTAGATTAATCGTTCTTTAGATACATACTATCTCGTCTCTCTACTAGCACACATAAGTAGATTATTCATGTTGTATATATATTTTACACACCATATATAATATAAGTACACACTCGGCTATTATATCCCTGTATCACACATTAAGGCCTATTGGTTCGTAATGTTACCCCGACCCCAATAGTTATTCCATATGCATTGGTTCAGAATGTTACCTCGACCCCAATATTCAGATTACTTTTAGTTTAGATACACACAACTAACTAGTTTGAAATCATAAGTCTGCTACCCATAACTCATAGCGTCCACCAGTATTTCCATGCAAATACATTTATTAAATATATATCCATTTCTCTTTGATATGGGCAAGGCTTTTCAAATTTTTGGATTAACTGTTCACATACTTAAGTCAAATAAGATTTCACTATCTTTCTCGTCCATTAATTTTACACAGTAGATAACTTAACAAGTATATATATATATATATTCACGCTTTTTCATATATATATATATATAACACGGCACCTCCCAGACCCAGCTGCGGTGCATACTGTAAAACATATCAAAGGTATATATATTTATCATCCATTATATCTATACTAGTACGGCACCCCTAGGCACAGCTGCGGTGCATGCATACTCTGCTATCATGTTCGGGTACATCTCTCGTTGTACAAGGGACTATTGGTTCTTCTTCCCTCACGAACCATATATATCAAATCACACATATTGGAGGCGAACATAGTTCACATATCCATGGGTCACGCACATACCTACGCTCCCACAATCAACAAACTTATCGACTCATAAATAAGACCTTCACGGTCTTATGTTATTGAGGTACCAAATATAAAATCCCCCTGAAGGTAACACAGGATAAGATTGTCCTCTTTCGAACGCCAACCTCCCGTGATAGCAAGTATGGTAGGTATGTCATACACATAATAAACAATAATATAGGTACACATTCCACCTATATAAATATAACATCAGCGAGGTATTCACACAACCATATAATAACGATAGATATTCACTCCACCTATATATATATAATAACAATAGTGCTTACACACATCCCATACCACAAGCCTCATACATAGTATATGTATATCCCGAATATTCTATGTATTCCATAATTTATAACTTTGTCTATTACCGTACATTCCCGAGTATTTCTAACCACTCGAAGGGTATCCTTTATTCCACATATAATATCATAAGGTAAACTCTGTACCCCATACTAGTCTAAGTCCTCGTTCCTCTAGAATTCTCTTAACTCGAATTATCCTTTAATTTAGATTTTTCCTCTTTATTAATCCAAATTAATTTAGCCCTTAAACTTCCCTCGTAGGCCACGCCTAAAACCCAAACTAGGCCTACTAGTGTTTCAATATAATTACCTTATATTAGAAATTAAATCCCACAAATTAATTCCAAACGATTTCCAAAGGTCCTAAACAAAAAGGAAATTATTGGCCAAAACTGGACAACCGAATCGATTAGAAAATTTTCTGGCAGATTAAACACCCTGTAGTAAAATATCGATTACTCCCTCTACAGAACTCCGTTTGACCTGATTCAAAGCTCATTTGAAAGATAAGACATAGATATTTCCAATCATTTATGAATATCACTCTAATTCTAAGTAAAATTTAAATGGAATACGTTTAAAGTTATGTCAAAAATTCTGGCAGTTACTATGCTGGCAGATCAAACACCCTATAGTAAAACATCGATTTCTCCCTCTACGGAACTCCGCTTGACCTGATTCAAAGCTCATTAGAAAGACACAGAACTTTCCAAAAATGTATGGCTCTTACTTTAATTCTAAGTAAATTTAAAATGGCATACGTTTAAAGTTACGCTAATAATTCTGGCAGATTGACATCTTGTGTTCATCAATTAAACCCTAAGTCATTCAAGATTCATATTCTTCAATCAAGAACCCATAAAGATTCAATATTAATCATCAAATATATTATAATATCAGTTTATCTTCGTATATAGATAAATTTTCAATGAAAATTTACACAAAAACATCACAGATTCAACCCAATAATCAAATTCTCCTTGAATTAACATAAAACCCTATTTTTCTCATGTTCATCAACTTTATAAATCAATAACTCATATTTCTCTCTTATTAATCAACCCAAACCCACTAATTTAATATTATCATCATTAAGGAACATCTCTACATGCATTCCCACTTTAGTTTATGAATTAAACCCTCCCAAATTCATATAAAACTTCCAAAAGCATGAAATCAAACCCTATCCCACATGGGTATTATAATATGATTGATATAAATTGCCATTTAAATACTTGCCTATCAATAACAGGTCTGAAATTCGTTGATAAGATGGTGTGGTGGTTCTCCCCTCGCTCCGTTCTCGATTTCATTGCGTTCGGGGCAAAAAACTGTGTAGGAAGCTTAGTTCTCCTCTCCTCTTCCTCTCCTATGGCTTCTATCCCTTTTGATTTGTGTTAACCCTAGCCCCTCTCTATAATGGGAAGATATACACTTAAAAATTTGGAGTTTTCTAAATCCCAAACTCCCGAATGACCGAAATGCCCTTAAACGATGCCGGGATGGTCTAAAATAGTCCCGGGACCCAAACTATACACTCGAGTACACTTTTTCGACCCTTCCGGAACCAACCGTGACCTCAAAATCACCATTCGAGTCACTTTATAAAATTTTCTTATTTTACCTCCAAATACGCCACGTGTGAAATTAAACTTAGACTGAATTAATTTAATCTGAATCATCGAATTAAATAATTTCTCCTAATTAAATAAATTCTTAGGTCATCAATTTAATTAATTTCTATTTTCTCCAAAAATATGGGGTGTTACATTCACTTTCTGCCAACACTTTCTGCAAGTATATCGTAATCACTGCAGATGACTGTACTTTGATGTAAGAGTATGAATGGCAAGAAAAGGGATCACTGCCCCACCACGTACAAATAGATTGTACGGGATTAGGCACATCAATGCCCATGGTCATATTAAACATAAAGTGGACTCAAAGTAAACGTTTATAAATTATAAGGATAATCCACCATAAAAAATATATAAATAGCAAAAATCCCCCTGAGACTATCACATTAATTGCAATTTGCAAATGCCTATCTGAATTATGAATTTTATAAAACGTTCATTGAACTATCCCATTTATTTGCTATTTATTTCCTAAGGTCTGCTAAAAAAGGTTTTAATTCACATCAAAAGGAATTTGCAAGGCTAGGGAATATTTGCAATCATAATAATTACGGAGGTACTCACATTTTAACAAAAAGAAAAAGAAAAAAACAGAAAAACACAGATAATCAACAAACTTAAGAACTGCATTTTCGTTTTGTCACATGCTATTTAAAGATGTGTAATACCTTTATGGATGCTTAAAACGTGATGAAGAAAACTAGATGAATTCTTGTACTCAAAAGATTATGCAGCTTTCCCAACTACAAATGCAACAAGAACTGAAGTTAACCACCCAAATGATTGCGAGTAACCTACATATAGAGTAACAAGAATAAACTGAGTATACTACAGCTATATAAAATCCGAACAATCAGAATACATAATGTACAATTGTAGTATCAATATATTATTATTTCATGATAATATGCTTTCAAAATTAACCAATAACACTATGAATTGATTTGGCCAAATTTCACTGAGAACATTATGAACTGATTCAGCCACATTTCACCGAGGACACTATGAAGACAATAAAAAATGAGAAGTCATTTGCAAACCAGGTTGCCACGTTGGAACTCTTTTGGATAGTGCTTTAGCCTTCATCTCAGATACACATGCGGCCTGGACCATGTATGATATAGTTATTAGGAAAACGATAACTTGTGGCACATGTTTTCAATGTTAAACAATAAGTATAAAAGCTTTATGGGAGTAAATTTGCCTTGTTAAATGTATGTTTAAAGATTGTTCTAAGTTTTATATTCCTTTTTTTTGTTGGGGGAGGGCGGGGAGACATATTATTAGGACCATAATTATTACAACCTCCTAGCAACTTTATTCAATAAATTATGTCAAATGACCCTCCATAAACATGTCTCGTTTTATCAACATAGAAAACTCATGGATTAAAAATTTAAAATTTGGAGTGTAGACTCGCGGTATTTCTTTACCCACGAGTCTTATGCTCATGGGTAAACCAGTCTATAACTTTAAGGTCGATCCACGCCGTGAGAGGTAAATTAGTTTATAACTTCTAATTTAGGCTTAAAACCTAACCCTTACTGTGTTGATCGTAATCAAATCGAGAGAATTTTATATTGAAACAACCTGTAAAATTTTGAGAATATCAAATCGAGTAACAAAAGAATACAAAATTGATAAAAATATTATAACTCAAATTTGAACCTGTTGAATCTGACATGTGTTTTCGTTTTGAAGGAAAGAATAACAAATCTATGAAAACTTTATTACTTAAAAGAATACCAAATCGATAAATATGAAAGTGTTTATCATCACTATCCATTACAAAAAAAGGTGAGAATCTTTGCTTGGTAGTGAAATCAAATACACACATGTAAGTATAAAAATGTTAGTGATTAATCAAATGGAATAACAATTAATCTTAGAGAATAAGTTCCATTGGAGGCGTATGAAAACCAATTTGATTATCAGTACAAAAAAAAAAATATATATATATATATATATATATGGATCGTGAACTTTACAGCTAGTCGCTCATTCTAAAGCATCAAATTTATAACAACTGGATAGTTCATTAAATTTTATAAATATAATAACAATATTACGGAGAAGATAGTATGGCATAGTGAATGATAACATTAATTAGGCCACGCATGAACAACTAAGTGTTCCCCTTACCGAATAGTAATTTATTGCTCATATGTGAACAATTTTTACCATTTGGGGGTTTAATTAAGCTATTATATTAAAAAAATTAAAACTTTTGGTTGAAATTCGAAAGAAAGAGGGGAGAGACATATTGATTTTAAAATTGACTTCATTGCCTTTTTAAAATTTACTTAATTGGTTGTAATGGTATAAATATAATCATTCCCCAACCACACTTCTTTACTTCTCAACTTATCATAACCTAAGCTATGTTAAATAGACGTCCATCCAGTAGTAAAAGGCTACGATTACATATTTTTTTAAGATGTTAACGCTGCTAGTTATATTTTGTTGTCAACTACATGTAGATAAAATATTGACTAATTGTATGATTTCTCCCTAACTTTTGATGTGGCAAAAACCGTGCGTCTTCCGACCGCAATGTAAAAAACCTAAACGATGATTATACTCAAATGGAGTATAGCGGCCAATACGGGTATAAAAAATCCACAAGGAATGTTTGACAGACTTTCATTGAATTATTACTTCCAAAATAAAAGTGTAAAAGGTCATGAGGTTTAAAAGGAAAACAAGAGAAAAGAAATAAAACTAGACAAGAATAAGAAAACGGGAACAGGCTCACATCCCCGTTGTGGGCTAAACAATGCGTAAAAATGATTTCGTTTAAAAAATATTTAACCAAGCATACTCAATTAATTATAAACACCAAACATGAAGGAAATTAATTCAACAATGAAAGATTAAACAATTAATCCAAAATGGTCACACGTGAATTAAAATCGAATTATCGCTTTTGTAAAAATCGAAATTTTCCTTAAATTATAAAAGCTCTGATAAAACTTATAAGGGACGCAGGTTCCCAAAAAATTCAAATTTTAATTTCAAAAAGGACGGTTCACGAAATATTTTGAAATTTAATTTATTCAACTTAATTTTCTCTTCTTACACAAAAACTTAAAATTTAAGTTCTAAATTACGCAAATCAAACCAAACATGAATTTTGCCAAATTAATTATTCCGACTTGAATTAAAGTAAATTAAAATTTCCCAACTTAATTAAGCACCAGTTAAACAACTTTTTATGGATAAATCAAATTTTATCTCGTTAAAACTAAGCATGCATCTCAAATTTGCAAGAAAAATAACCATAACCATAACGCCACGATGTACCAGAAAAATCCATAACAGGAAAAATTTCGGATGGCCCAACCACAAGTCCACTAAGTACGAAATTACAAAAGGACACGACAAAATACTTACACAACGACTCGATGCCCTCGCAAGCTTTGACACTCTTCATTCCTTCAACCTCTGCCTAATGACGTAGAAGTCCACCTAAGTCTCGGATATCATCGATGGGGCACTGCTATCGTCAAACACAATAAGTCCACTGTATGTACACCACGAACACGGAATCCACCGCAAGAAATAATCCGTAGGAATATAAAAAACAAACATGGTGCCAAAACTATGATCTCAATACATATATTATGTAGAATCTTGGATCAAAAAAATAATTTGGGTTCAAACTTGTGTTTTGTTTGTGAGAGTGCGCCAGTTGTCAATGTCAAACTTATTTAATTAAATTCTAATTTTAATCCCAACAAGTCATAACTCTTGCAAACAAACGTGATTGAATAAAGAAATAATCTAAACATGCAAGACAATCACGGTTGAGGAAAAATCCCCCACAGGGGCAAAACCATCTTATTGTCACTATAATTTGTAAAGAACGGTTTACACGGATTACAATGAAAATACAAGCGGTGACATACGAAATACCATCAGGCATTGGTTTCAATGTCGTCGGCTAGAGTTCCCGCAAGAGCTCCAAAAGGTTAACAATGGAAAAGCTTTGTCTTCTCCACAAGTGTACTCCATATGAGTATTATAATATTCCTTGGGGTTTAGAGGATTCAAATAAAGAATTGAGAAATATTTGTGAATCAAAAAGGTATTGAAAACCTTAAAATACGAAGTCTGGAAACATGTATTGTTTTACAGAAACGGAGGTATGCTGACTTAAGAAAAACGTGTAGCATGAACACTGTTTAAATAGGCATGTTAAGGCGGCGCGTCGTTCGAAGGACATACGATGTCGTTTGAGCGAGATGGCATCTCGTTCGAATGACAACGGTGACGT
The DNA here is from genome assembly GCA_949130495.1 of Sambucus nigra. NCBI lineage: Eukaryota > Viridiplantae > Streptophyta > Magnoliopsida > Dipsacales > Adoxaceae > Sambucus > Sambucus nigra. Next base: position 37,922,603 of record OX422211.1, read on the forward strand.
GCCTCAAAAAACCTCCTGAAAAAGATCTTGCGTGTTTATCATCTTCCAGACTTCAAAAATTTAAATAAAATATTCCTAACTATTTATGCAAATAATTAAACACTTCAATTAGAATTATTTTTACCATAAATACGTGGAGTAGTGGGAGTTGTTGAAGTGTACGCTGTTTGACACATGATGCACGTACGAAGATGATGGATGTATGAATTCGGATCAAGACCGTCGTGGATGATCGTGGAGACGTGCTGAATGTAGCCGTATCAGACATACTTAATTGATATCTAGTACACTTAAAAAATTCTTAGATTCTACCCCGAACATTTATAAAACATGTCCTTACAGTTTGAAAGTTAAAGCATTAAAGATTAACAAAATACAGGGTACTTCTTGAAGAGGGTATTCTCTCTAAAGTTTGGAAAAAATCTATGGAAAAAGTTAACTCCCGCCCTACTACATTAACGGGTGATAAAAGTAGGGGGAGGTTATGGAGAAAAACTACTAAAAAACTGACATTGTCCACAAAAAATTGCGCGATCGTTCGAACGAGTCTCAGTCTTGTTCGAACGAGATGTCAGTGCAAGCAAAACAAATCTCGTTAGAAGTTATTTGAACGAGGTCGTTTGAACGCGGTTGTTCGAACGAGATTTCAAGCTATGAATCTAGATAATTTCGATACGAATGCGTGGTCGCCAATATCGTATTTTTTTGTTTTTTTAATTAGTAATGATTTTTCTACGGAAAGGTTTCTAAGAACAAAATCTTTAGATATTATGAATTCAAAAAAATCTTAACAAAAATTCTAACACCCAATAATAAATTCCCAAGTCTCAACATAATATAAACATTCATGCCTGAGAGATTCTTAGACTATTGATGACGAACACAAGGCATGAAACACGACATAGAATGAGATCTTCTTTGACTTAACCACTACGTTTTCAACACTAATGTCATAGGATTGAAAGGTCACAAATAAATTCTATCCCATGACTCAAGGAGTTTTGTCTGGAATTAAACCAATACTTACAAATTGACTCAATTGAAAATTTGTCCTTACAAATCTCCCCCTTTGGCTATTTCAGGACAAAACCAAAATTAAAAACCTATGGAACGTCAAGCTCATCTAAAAGACACTATCCCAACCCAAAATAAAAAATACATATGTTGAGAAGCTTTGAATTAAAAATTTTGCCGCATGGATGAAAACCTGCACACTTAAAAACACTATTAAACGCATAGAAAATATAACAATATTAAATCCTCCCCCTTTGTCCAACATTATCGACCTAAGAAAGACGTCTCCCCCTAAGTTAGATCTCTCCAAATTAAAAGAGTTAGATACCATTTTCCCTCTCTTTGTTCAGGAATAAATAAAGATTAAGATGCATAGATTTAATTAATTTCTCCCTGGTAAAGTCAATTTTCCCCTTAAAAATATGGGATAAACATAAAGGAAAAACAATTATATCATGCAATAGTGTATAGTTATAGAAGAACATCAAAGCAACTAATCCACACATAGAACAATAAAGATCAACTAAGATGTGATAGCAGAATGATGCCAACGAGAATGTACTAATATAAGCAAGGGATATCAATGAAAAGTCGCAACAATATTGATACATATATTAACAAAAAGCATACACAGACTAGACTTCGATCCGATTTTTTCGAAAAATTAAAAAAATCCCGAATTCGGAAAAATTGGAAAATCGGCAAAAATAGAAAAAAATCAGAAATTCACAAAATATATTAAAAATCCAAAAATTTTGAAAATTCCAAAATTTCAAAAAAATAAATGAAGAATTTTTTATTACTCGAAATTCTCATTTTAAGAAAGAAAATGGCTTAACCCAACATGTAAATAAATGAGGATTTGACCCATTTTTTTATTTGTGTAGAAGTTAGGAGGATACTCTCATTTTATAAAGCATATTTTGGAGTCATCTCCCTCTCCCAACGGATGTGGGATATGGGAAACTTTCAAAAAATCGAAAATTGAAAAATAATTCTGAAAAAATAAAAAATAATTCGAAAAAAATCGAAAAAATATCAAAAAAAATCGGATCGGCATAATTTCGGAAAAATCAAAAATTCAAAATTATTTTCGATTTGTGATCTGAATTTTTTCAAAAAAATCAAAAAGCTAAAATTTCATTCCAAATTCAGAAAAAATCAAAAATCAGAAATCGAAAAAAAAAACACAGCCCTAATACCATGTATACAAATATGAAAACGATATCAATGAAGCACAAATACATATATACATAGGTACAAAGGCAACACAAGACACTAAACACAATAAGCTTTCCATACTCATAAGGCGTAAATGTGTCTAAATAAACATGTGGTGAACAAAATGAATGGGGGTGAACTAGAGACAAAAGAATTATGATCCAATCACTTAAACATGTTTAAGGAGTTATATTTGATTGAAAAACTTTATCAACTAAGATTTATCTTTACGTGACAAGATATCATGAACTCAAAGAACAAACAAGCGCAATGTATACAAGCCTAGAATTTTAATAATTCTACAAAGCAATAGCGTCGTGAGAAAATGAGCATAACTAGGATTCATTGTGCAAACCCATTAATCTTCAACTAAGCACCCTCAAAAGATAAACAAATTATATATATTATTTTCTCAATTCTTTTGAAGTTCTTTCTTTTGAAAGATCAAACAAACTAAACTATGTTGGCCTTGGCTACTTTTTTCAATGCCAGATTTTTTAGGCTCTTTTTCAATGGTGGCTTTTCACGCAAAGTCAACTTAACTTTCGTAGATCGATTTCGTTGCTAAATAAAGCTTTATCGGATAAATGTTTATGTATTTTTCTCAATTCGGGAAACGGTTATTATATGCACAAATCCCCCATAGTCACAAAATATGTAATGACAAAATTGAAGGGAGAACATCTCACTTAGCTTAATATGACATGTGAAGTTAAAATTGAAAATAGCTCGTGCATATGTGTGTGGAAGTATAAACAAAGAGAATTTATTAAGCAAGTCAGAGTCAAACTACTCCATGCAAGCACGATAAAGAATAATTTAAGAATTGAAATTCATAACCAAAAGTTCAAGCCACATGGAATTGAAAAGTGATATAGGATTCAAACACAAGGATATGCCACATAAAATGTGTAAACCTAAAATGCAAAAAAAAATCTTTTTGAATTTCAATTTTTTAAACATTTTGTTAAAAACAATGACAACTTAAAGGACAAGAAAAATCTTTTTGAATTTTTTATCAAGACTAAAATAAATGCAAAGACAAAATATAAAAGATATACATGTCATAATTCTAGCAATATATATATATATATATATAGATGATGAAGCATAGACTAGAAAATGACAAACAAACATATAACTAGTAAGAATTTATCAGGAAGTACACCTAGTGTATGTAAATATGCAAGCAATCACTCATAAGATAAACTAGCAAGAATTTATCAGGAAGTACACCTTGTGCGTGTAAATATGCAAGCAATCACTCATAAGATATTACAAGTGAAGAGTCATGCGCAAGCATGTGGAAATCAAACATTTTAACTTTTATACGCGATTTTCGGTATGTGTAGAGAGAACCATAAAAAATAATAAACGACAAAAATGTTAAATTTGTATATTCAAGCCTAGAAGGATCTAGCATGATAAATCCTTAAAAAAAATCTTAAAAAATCTTAAAGATGTCAGAATCTCCTTCGAATTCTGGGGGATGGCCCCTTTAAAAAGGACTCTCTAACCCTCTCCCACGGAGAAGGTCCCATAGGAGCTTGTACATCTAGAGCTCGTGGTTGTTGGGCTTGGGGTAACTGCTGAACCACGACGATCATAACAGCATTGACCTCTCGGGCCACAATATTTTCTACATCAGCTGCATTTATGGTTTCTGGCTGTGGCGGAGGTGGAGGGCCAACATCCTCTTCTACGACTCTATTCCTTCTAGCGGGGCGGCCTCTCTTAGGCGGCATCTGAAATGAAGAAGCAATAGAGTTAGAATACTATATGGAACAATCTATTTTGCAGAGGATCGCACACATAGGCAACAAAACAGTCCTATTATTAAGCTCTACATCAAAGAACGCTATGGTAGAACGCGACAAGTCTGCATAGATCCTAAAGACTCTAGAACCTGATGCTCTGATACCATCTGTGACAACCCGCTCACCAAAATAAGGGGTGGCCAGCCCGATACTTTAATAATAATGGGAATCATTGATGAACCATTCTCAGCATCACAATAATACAATGAGTATACGAGACAGCCACCCTATATTTTAGAAAAACGGATTGCCAAAAATTTAGTTTTATAAGTTAAGGAAAGAATTTAAACAACCCAATTTGAAAAGAAAGTGGAAACCCAAAAGAACTTATATTGCATCAACAACAAGTATACAATAAGGGGACCGAATATGTTGTCGGTCAACAGTCACTACAACGTAATACAACAGTTTAATTTAAGTTACATAACACTTTACAATAAGCAAATACAAAAGCTTGGGCCACGCGCCTGAGTAAATGACCCGATTATGACTATAGTATAAAAATTAAGGCGTCTACAACAAAATATCCCGTAATATCTGCAAAGTATCACGGCTCCCCAAAACACTGGAATGGAAAAGTCAGTACGAGCGTCCTTGCGGCGGAGCACCTCAGCGGATACAAGATTCATGCACAACAAGAAATATGAACGGGTCAGGGCCTGATTTTATATGATCATCAGATGAATAAAGAGCATGACAGTTATGAACAGTAAATCATGATTGATAGTAATAAGAATCTACCTACACAATTCAATGCATAAACTAAAACAAATTAAATAATCATAAGTTTAACTTAGTTATGCAAGAGGGTATGAATAATTATCATTAATTAAAAACTTCCATCATTCTCACTGATTCATTTCATCGTTCCATTCCTTATCAGGAAACATAATATCAATTATATGCTCTTTGTGGCATTTATGTCAATTCAAGTCCCACTTGAATAAGAATAGTTATATTCATATACATATAACGGTTCTAAGACCTCCCGTCCGGGTTTCCCCACTGTGCGCCCCCCTAAATGACCATCATCTTCCAGGGCCTATCAACCAAGACAACCTGGGCACCTACAACGCAAGACATCGGGAAGCGGCCATATGCCTACGAGAGAATCATAACCACACCCGAAATTACCTCACCATCATAGAAAACATATAATAAGCGCTCATATGGCCTATGACTATATCCACCCTGCATTCATTATCCAGGGGGCTTCACCTCACGCGCGAACTTCCCTTATGATGGCATTTAGAGAGGCGTGTTTAAGTAAATTATCATTTACCATATTCATTTTCCATTTTTCATATGTATGTTTCATTTTGTCCGAAACCATAATCTTTACATTTTAGTAAATACATCATATTTTATCTGGAGCCATACGTAATTCATATCATCATTACGACCTCCAAGAATGAGTAAACTCTCAATTTATTCTCCAAACATTTTAGGGTTTTATAATAAACCACCAAGACTATGATACCTCGATTGAGCCTCTAAAGTCTCCAAATATGACTTTACAACTCCTAGACTCCTAATAGTTAACTAAAGAAAGAGGATTCCCTAACATTAATTTGTATACCCCCAGAATAACCCCCACATAAACCATTACTAATGTAGGACTAACTCATCTAGGACTCTAGGACTCTAAGTTTACTTCATACAAGAAGGTTCCTAAGTCCCAAGACTAAAGAAAAAGGGTTGGAATTGAGTTAGAAAAAACAACTCAAAACAGCTGGATTTTCGAATCGATTTGCCCTGGCCGAATCGATTCGGTCTGAAAGCTAATCGATTCGGACCAGCCGAATCGATTCGGACAGGAGAACCTAACTTTCTACATAATTGCCGAATCGATTCGGACATGCGGAATCGATTCGGCCCACTCAGACCTGTAAACTGTCCCTATAGCGAATCGATTCGCTAGGGGCGAATCGATTCGCCCAACCCAGAATTGCCTAATTTGGCTATGGAGTCTTGGACTCCAAATTTCCCCCAACGCATTTCTACCCAAACCAAGATCATTTATTGCAACCAACTAATCATAAATGCATCTAACAACTATGATTTACCCCCATAATCATTCAAGTCAACTTCCAAAGATTTAAAACCCACAAATCCATTTAAAACCCTAAAATTGTTAAACCATAATCAATCCACAACAATCAATACAAATTATTCATCTTAAACCATATATTAGCAAGTAGAAAACTTGCCTTGAGGTTGAAATCTCAAATTTCTTTATGGTAGCAACAATCTCCAATCTTTAATCTTATCTCCTCTTTTTCTCCACAAGTTCTCTTCTCTCTCTTTCTCTCTAGGCTAGCAAATGCACTTAGGAAATAAAAGGCTTAGCAAGACTAAATCGTGGCTATAGTCTAATTTTCCAACTTAAATGGTTAATACCACGTTAAAATGACTAATAACTACACATTTATGTTAAAACCAGTCAAAAGGGCCCGAAACATAAAAATATAATATGGCACTTATTTTGACTATCTCGCACATTTCGGGACTAACTACGCCCTATAAATTGGCAATCGGTAATTTTATAAATCATTTGAAGTTCCGATTTTATTTAAACCATAAATGTCATTTAAAGCATATGACACTATAAAACGCAACATGATGATATTTACTTACACATACAGTAAATATGCAATAATCTAGTAAATATTAACTTTTAACTCATTCAATTAATATTTAAACCATTTTCCAACATTTTATATAATTACTTCACACAGTAATTTAATATAAAATAGGTTCTCAAAAGCGAGGGTTGTTACAGTAAGTATCTACAAAGTAATTAAGATTATCGAGTTATAAACGCCTTAAACCAAATCATTGAAACACGAGAAGCGCATGTGCTCATGGGATTAAAGTTTAATTCATGAAGTTATTTATAATATCAATGATTTGAGGACTAAATTCTAATAACTTCTAAAATCGAGAACATTCATCATTAAATTGTCTATTACACGGGGCATTTATTAAAATTTATCATCGAAAACGATGGCAAAACGCCCAACAAAATAGAAAAAAGAAAGAAAATATTTTTGAAAATTTCCATTTTTTTACAACAAAGCATGCTTAGTGAATAACATGTGATTAAATCAATGAAACTACCAAAGAATGGATAGAATATACCACACCCCTAACTTAAATGTTACATTGTCCCCAATGCAAATCAAGAATACAACATAAATAGATGAAAATAAAGATATTTCCCAAAGTGGAGCGATCCTCGATAAGTACGAGTCCATTGAATGTACACAACATGTTAGAACCAATTAAAACAAAAAGAATAACAAAAAATTTAATTAATTACACTAGACTGAAATTAAAAATAGAGAAAAAGAAAGAAAGAGAAACTAACTATTTACAACTTACTATTTTAACTTCTAACTAACTATACACTAGAGGTTAAAAATTTTAAGGGTCCACCCAAAATACGATTTGACTTTGAGTGATTAATGGTGTATCCTCTATTGAATGCATGCCTCCCGAAAAATAGGAATTCCATTTGAACAACGGAAGGCATGTGTAAGGCGTAAGAAATTAACCATCCCCAATTAAAAAATATTAGTGGGGTGATGGGGGGTTTGGATATTAAGGGGGACAATACCAAATTAATCTTGGAAAAATTAAAATCACATCTCCAAGGTTTTTCAATTCGAAAGGGAGGTGGGGCAAGTACAAGTGAATAGCCTATAAGATAAAGCATCTCAAAATAACATTCCCGTTTAAAAATCTGGTCAAAGTCCTAAAGAATTTCAACCGATTCTTGTGATAAATTTAATGGTACGATAACAGTAGGGAACCAAGAAAAGGGATGACTTTCAACCTCAGTAGAATTTGAAATATTGATAAGAGGTTGAAATTCAAAAGTGCTTGGATCATTCTCAATTATTTCTTCCTAAAAAAACGGTGGAGGTGAAATGTAAGTTTCAACCTCAATTGGGATTTGTGAAGAAGACATAGTCTTATTGAGTTGCCATTTATTTCTAAAGACCAAGCTTTAAGGCTCTCAGATTGGTCATTCAATTCCTTGAAAGCTAACTTATGATCAAACCAACAAGAAGACATAATATCTACTTGGGAGGTTTGCTCATAGCTAGACGATTCTCCGCTTTCGAAATTGCCTTCCCAAGTCGATGAGGGATTACTTACAAATTCTTGAATTTCATGCTCGAGTTATTAATTTTCAAGAATTTGTAGGCATTCTCGCATAGTTTTGGGACTGTAACTTGAAAAATTGTTCTCATAACAATTAAGGTTATTTGAAGAGTTGTAACGAGACATTTCAAATTAGGCAATTCAAAAACGCGATGAGCACCAAATTTCAAGAATCTTGAAACAATTTAGCACAAGTCAAAAGAAAGGGAACATGAAGTATACAAATATATATAACAAAAGAATATTACGAAATAATAAAAGAATTATAATCTATAACAAACAGTCCCCGGTAATGGCGCCATTTGATGTGATGAAAATCGTGCGTCCGTGTAGATACGCAAATCGTTATCATTAGCTTCCGACCACAATGCAAGAAAACTAATCTATGACTACACTCAAATGGAGTATAGCGGGTACTCCACGTATCGAAAATCCACAAGGAATGTTTAACAAACTTTTATTGATTTATTACTTCTAAAATAAAAGTGTAAAAGGTGATGGGGTTTAAAAGAAAAAAAGGGAAAAGAAATAAAACCAGACAAGAACAAGAAAATAAGATTAATGTTACATCGCCGTCGTGGGCTAAACAATGCGTAAAAAGGGTTTCAGTTTGGAAACATTTAACCGATCATACTCAATTAATTATAAACACAAAAAATTAATTCAACAGTGAAAGATTAAACAATTAATAAAAAATGGTCACATATGGATTAAAATTGAATTATCGCTTTAAACACTAGCGTTGCGTAACAAAGAAAGTTAAACGCGTAATATTTCAACTTTAATACACCGGGGGGGGGGGTAATTAAATGCATTTTGACCCAAAACCTAAATTTCAAAGCTCGAGACCCATTAATGGCGAACATATGAATCCAACCCTTAAACTAGCTACAATACATAAATAAAGCAAGAAATTAAACTAATTAACTAACATAAACAATAAATAAATTAAAAACAACAACTAACTACAAAGAAAGTAAATGAACATTAAAGTAAGAAATAAAGGGAATACAACTTAAGTAAATGGTAGGGATAATGAATAGTGTAACTTACATAACCCAAATGGGCAAAGCCCAAAGAGAGAGATTGAAGACGAGCTCTCCAAAACCAAACTCTAAAACTAAATAAAATAAAATATATCTTACAAAACAAACCTAAATTCGTTTATATATTAAGCGAAAAATAAAATAAAAGAAAAGGAAATTCAAAAGAGAAAATCACCCAAAATCTGTAGGGACCGGTCGATCGCGGCCAAGGACCAGTCTATCGGGGTCTTGGTTTGAGATCCCCTTATTTATTTTGTGGTAATATTGGATTGGTCGGATGATCGGGGACTCACGTCCGATCGATCGGTACTCTGTTTTCTTTGGGCCTTTGGTCATCACAAGGGAGAAAAGGTAGCATACGAAATTGATTGTAACTTTTTCGTCCGGATTCGAAACGTTGTGTCGTCCATGGCCACGCGAAGATAAATCAACGAACTACGCTTTCTTGGAATTTTACTGAGCCGAAAATGAAGTATAAAATGACTAAATTGCCCTTGAAGTTGAGTCAGACAACAAAACTTCCTCAAAATGCAACCAATTCACACCTTAAGCATTTCAAATACCTACAAAAGCTCAATTATACATCGCAAAGCATATAAACATACAAAACAGAAGTTGTTTGGTTAACGAACATAAATATAGGCATAAGGAACACAAAAGTTCTAGAATACATGAAGATAACGGACACAAATACACAATATTCATGAAATATCAACTTTCATAAAAGGTGTATATAAGCCAAGTTAAGATATGGATCGAGATTGCGAAGCTGATATACAATATCATTTACAGGAAGTCCAACTTATTGGTCTAAAGAAACCACTTGTACATTTCGTGGAAAAATTCGCGATCCCCATTTGCACTCGCATGTACGAGATGTAAAACAAAGTAATCATATATGTCCAAAAAGGTGGCATAAGAAAGAACGAGATAATGACTTGTCTGCAACTATCACCTTTATACATTGTGGAATTGTACTAACAACAAATATAAAAGACAAATAAAATTTACAAAGAAATTCTCCATAACATCTCAACTAGATACGATAATAATTACTAACAAAAGTAAAAAAAAAAACTCTCCAACTTTCTCGCACTTATATCTACCCATAAAATTCTGAATACTACACTAAATCACATATTTGACTCAACATTATTGATTGATTCAATGCAACTTAAAATCAATTCCAAATTAAATAAATCAAACCTACAACATTTAAGTTGAGCATCAGTGTTAAACAAAATTCAAAACCTAAGATCTAACGATTGAAGATAGTAAGCCCTAACATATCTAACATGTTAGATATGGAATAGAAGCAAACAAAAGTTATTCGAAACCCTGACAATGTAAAGTTAACCAATATGTGTATGCATTTATATGTATATATGTGTTTATATATGTGAATAGGCTGATCGACTTGAGTAAGGAAATCTAAGGAATGTTGAGGCAAGTGGCTTCAAAGAGCAGAGAGATCGCGCATACCTCCTAACTAATTGCTCAAATGCTTACCAAGGGTTTCGACGGGATGAGAATAATAGGAGTGTAAGAGAAACCCTACGCGATGAGTTGGTTCTTTTTGTTTAGGTTTGTGAAAGTCGGGACTTTTCTTTTAGTTGGGAGGAAAAACTTCCTCTTTTCTCCTTTCCAATTTTCACTTTTAAAATATTAAACTAATATTTGTAACACTTATATGAGATTACTTACGATAATTTATTCTGAGAAATATTAATGCTATAATACTGTTAGTAATCAAAAAATTAGTTTGTTACTAACAATGTGTTTTGCTATAGTGATAAATGGATTAACCCTGTATCTATGTATAAGGTACGAATGAGATGATGACCATGCGAGGGTTGAGTCTAATTTTTAAAAAATTGAAATATTATATCTAGTTACAATTTTGGGCAAAGTAAATTAAACCCTTTTCGATTTTAGATATTTATAACTAGGGTTGCAAATAAACCAAGCTGAGCTTAACTAAGCTTGTTTATCAAATGAGCTTACAATTGTGTTCGAGCTCGGTTAATTTCCTAAACAAACGAGTCGAACACGAGCCAAGCTCGAGCAACTTTGTTTCAAGAGGCCTAATCGAGTTCGTTTATGACTTAAAACCCGAACACGAGTCGAGCACAACGATCACATTTTTTTAAACGAGCTCAAAATCATGTTCAAGCTCGATTTGTTTGCTTAATAAACGAGGGGAGCTTGAGCTTAAATCGAGCTGAGCTCAAGCTGTTCATGAACAACTCGGTCCATTTGCAGCGTTATAACTCCTCCAGAGCTTTTGTAAATGAAAAAAATTAAAAACTGAACCGTAAACCCTAAAATATTAAGAAATATACTTTTGAAAGAGTATAGACTTTTTAAAATATAAATAAATAGAATATATCAAGGGCTAAACATTCATTTTCCATTTTTATTCCCGTTACAAGTTAGAACTTTCTTGCTCATATTTTGGCAACCTTGTTTTTCAAAATTTGTCCTCACTTCAGTTGCAAGATCAGCACAATATAAAAGTCCAGCAAATGTAACAAACTCCTTTGCCGGAACAGTCTATTTGGAAGAAAACAAGAGTTTCGGAACGGTAAATTTCCTTCAATTTTCAACTTCAATTCTCTATCTTCATGGATCTATTGTTTGAAAATGAGTTTGAATGGATGAAATTTGTAATTATTTTCATCTGCATGTATGTTTTTTCTTGTATATATTGAATGGTGCATATAGTTTTGTTAAATTGAGTATGAGTTAGATCTTTTGAGCTTTGTTAAAACCTAGGATTTGAAGCAAAGGCTTGTATTTGTTGTAAATCAAACCCTAGCTGCAACCCAAGTCTTCGTAAATTGTTAATTTGGAAATTTATGGTTTTTCAGTAAGGGTGTGTTTGGGGACTCCAATTCCATGTCTTGGAATTGGAATTTTTTTTTTGTGCAAATTATGAGCTAAGGGCGTGTTTGGTAACCCTAATTGCATGGCTTGGAAAATTATTCAAGTTCATGAAATGAAATTTTTCCTAGTCCAATTCCAATTCTGTCCCAAACACACCCTAAGAGCGCGTTCGGTAGCCCTAATTCCATTTTATGGAATTGGAATTGGATTATTTTCAGTTCAAAATTTTCGAAATTTGAATTGAAAAATTTTCAATTCCGATTCCATGGAATGGAATTGGGGTTCCCAAACGTACCTTAAAAGTATTAGAATTAGAATTCCAAGCCATAGAATTGGGTTTCCCAAACACACCCTAAGGGCCCGTCTGGCAATCCAATTCCAAGGCTTGGAATTAGAATTGGAAGGCCAATTTCAATTCCGTGGAATTAAGATTGGCCTTCCAATTCCATTTTCATGGCATGGAATTGGGTTGCCAAAGGGACCCTACAAGTATTCGAATTCCAAGCCATAGAATTGGTTTCCATGGCTTGAATTTGGAATTGAAATATTTTTAGTTCAAAATTTTGAAAATTTGGGCTAAAAATTTTCCAATTCCAATTCCAATTCCAAGGCATTGGATTGGGGTTGCCAAATACACCCTAAGGGTTCGTTTGGCAACCCAATTCCAAGCCATAGAAATGGAATTGGAAGGCCAATTTTAATTCCACGGAATTGAAATTGGTCTTCCAATTCCGAGCGTTGGAATTGGATTGCCAAACGGGCCCTAAGTGTATTTGTGATTGCATTTTAGAGTAAAATAAATTTTTGTTAATTTGTCTTCCAAAATAGGATTTGGCCTTATAAGTAGTTTTATCTATAGTATATTACGCTTGGGCCCTTAAACTTTTTTTTTTAACAGAGAAGACCCTAAACTATGTTAATTTTGCACCATTTGGCAGTTGACCCTTTCGTTTACTTTTCTTTTAAATCTAACGGAATTTTTTGCGTTGCTTGTAAATCAGGGCAAAATTATCTTTTATCACCCCATACTTCCCAAAACTAAAAACCATACCCAAACTAATTATCTAGAAAGTAATAACACGTTTTATCTATTTTTCTCTTCTTCCCCGATAATGGGTTTGGGAATGGTTTAATGTTATTTTGGGTATAGGGTTTGACGATGAGGGTGACAAAAAACATTTTTGCCTTGATTTGAATGAAACTCATGCAAAATTTTTTTGTTAGATTTGACGGAAGGAACAACGGTGCAAAGTTAACATGTTTTAGGGGCTTAACCGTTTCAATAAAAGTTCGAGGGCCAAAACATTACAGTGGGCAAAGTTCGAGGGTTATTTTTTCTACATAATTATATTTACGTTTGTTGTTTGAAATTTGAAAAACAATCTATACAGGAACAAAGAGTTTTTTCTGCATTTAGATTTGTAAATCCAACTCTTATTTTGCAAGACAAAATAGCAAAAAATTAACTTTTGCTAATATATAAACAAGTTGAACTCATAGGTTGGGTGACATTTCAATTGCCAACCCAAGTTGTTCTGCAATGTTGCCTGAGAAATTAGTATATAAGGCCAACTGTGTGTGTTGTGATATTTTAAAAAAACGAAGGGTGTTATTTAGGCGGTGAACTTTTAGATTTTTCCCAAAATGGTTTGGTTTATAATTATTTAGCCATTTACCAAGCACGTTCGCAGTTGGTCTTCAACTTGCAAAATGGTTAAAATCCATCCTCAGTCGAATCTTATATTGGTTGTAAATCACATCCAAAACCTATTCTAAAGAAATCGAAACGAAACACTAATTCCAATCCTACTCTTCACAAACTGAAATTTGACTTTTGTAAGGTCGACTCTTATTTTGGAAGGCAAAATAGCGAAAAATTGACTTTTGCTAAAATGTGAACATGTTTACTGCATATATATGGCCCAAAAATGAGTACAAGTGTTGTGCTATTTTGCCAAAATAAAAAAGGAAGACCTCGTGTGGTCATTGGACCAGTCGCCCGAAGGGGCGTTATTTAGAGGGTGGACTGTCAAAATTTTTGTCAACATATCTCGGATTATAGGTATGAAAATAGGTTTTAGCTATTTTGCAAGTACTTCTCTTGTTGGTCTTGTGTTGGTCTTCAGCTTGTAAATAGATAAACTCATTTTACAAACACGTCTAAACTAGAGTTGCTCTAATTGGGTCATGTAGTGTTTATGCTTGTATACTGAATGGTGTTAATACGACAAAATAAGTTAAGTCTTCATAATTTGGATTCAGCATATTCTTTATTTATTTTGACTTGTACATACTCTAGAATTTTTTTGTATTAATTGGTGCACACGCGATGCATGTGCAACGTTTAGCGGTATCCCATTACGTTGAAGTGCCGTTGCTTTAATTTTGTTAGTTGAACTGTAAATTAAGAAAGAGATACTTGGGTTTGTTGAGCGAGAAGGAGAGAGTCCGAAATGGTGATTTTTTTGGTCCGAAAATGGTGAAATGATGAAGTTTCTGGGCAGTTAATGAGATTGAAAAACCGAAAGTGTTGGTTTTCAATAGTGGGAAGTGGGGGTATGTAACTTACATACTTTTCCTTGCCTTAACAACAAAAGTACAGGAGTTTGTGAGGGATAAAAGTGGAAACAAAAAATGTGACGGTGCTTCATTGCATGAAATGCCTCCTGGCTTTATAGTTATAGATGCTATGGAATTATGAAACTACAACTAAAGCACATCAAAGTTGCTTTATGCGTACTTAGTTAGGTTTGAAAACTTGAGTGTTCAGTTTGCTTAATTGATTTTGTCAAAATACACTAATTTGTAGATTCGTAAATTGTCGCTGGTACACCATTCTCAAAAAACATAAAGCAGATTATTTTTTTCATGCTAGTAAAATGTTCAATGTAAATTTCCGCACCCCATTCATTCTTTGCATGCGATTCAGGTGTGATAGTTTATTAGTGTCGATGAATTGACTGTAGGTTGTTTGTTACTACGAGTTTATTATTGGGTGTGACTATGCTGTTTCTGACTGTAGGCTTTGCAGCATGAAGCACGGACTCGACACGTAATACGTGTTTCGACACGACACGCGACGCGTGATTTTTCAAAAAACTAGGATACGACACGGTAGGATACGTATAATATAAAATATATATTTAAATATATATATTAATGAAAATAAACATTTTACCCATAAAATACATTATTAGAGCATTCTTAACATGAAATTAAGAAAATGGACCATACAAAACAAAATTTAAACATACTTTAACATTAAAAGTCATAAATAAAGCAGAATCACCATCACATAAGAAAAAAAAAAAGTGTCATTTTACGTGTCCCAACGTGCCCTTTTACGTGTCTCAGCATGTCGACAACTTGTCCCAACGCGTCCCGGCGTGTCGACAACGTGTCGGAGCGTGTCACGTGTCAGACTCGTGTCAAAGCTGACTCGTGGCTTCCGGATGAGTTTCCGTGCTTCATAGTGCACTTCATAGTGCAGCATGCAGTTTGTAATTATTGGGGGTTTGGGTTTACGTGAGATGAGAAAGAAATTAAAATGAACAAAAATAATGGCTTCTTCAATCTTTATAGTCGTCTATTTGTTTCCTTGAATAAGTAGATTATTGAAAGGGGTGGGGAAATTGCTTAGAACTAAACAGTTATAATTAATGCCCTTTTTAATGATGAAGGAAGAAAAAATCAACATTTACTTGTATGGGGACATTTTAAACTACAAACACGAATTACATTCCTTTGGTTTCTTTTCTCCATGTTCTTCGGGCAAAGAGCTCCCCCCCGCCTTGATTCGATGTTAGTTATTTCAACATTATTTTTTTTGTCACTTTTATTTATTCTTCTTTCCATTATCTCTAATTAATCATTTCCTTTTCCTCCAATTAATTCAGACAAATGATTCGTGAGTTTGGTCATCTTATCACCACGTTCTTCTGTATCCCTTAATAGTTATATATATTTTTTCTTGTTTTTCGGGATGGGGTGGCAGTAGTACTTTATATTAGCTAAGCACGCGTTCTCCATTTTTTAGTTAATCACTTTGTTGCCCATTGATTGCTTCTTTAGTGTGTTTTGAACAATGACATTTTGTAGTTCAATTAAATGTTTATATATATATATATATATATATAGATGTGCACGTGTTTGTTTGTCTGTGCGCATATGGGTGATGCGTGTAATTTTGCAATGTTTATACAATTTTAGCTCTATCATGTTTTAGGAAAGAGTTCAACTCAACATGCTTTAAATTAAAAATTATCATTGTGGATGCAAGAATTAGTTCTTTTTATCACCTACTGTCTTAATTTATTATGAATTGTTTCTTTCATTTGTTTTTTACACCCTGTATGTATACATTGATAGATGTTATTAAGCATACACATGATAAGGTCGCACAAATAACATGCAAAACCTAGAATTATTATTAATCGAATGAAAAAAATTACAAGAGAGAGGCCTTTATTTATAGGCTCACCTAGGAGACCTAGACGTCCTAGGTAAACACGAATGATAACTAAAGGTTAAATAAGTGATAAACCTATCCTAATTAAAAGATAAATAAAAGACTTTAATTAACAACGAAACTCTCTCTCTTTCTCTCTTTCCCCTTATCTGCCGTGCATCATAATATATATATATATATATATATATATATATATATATATATATATATATATATATATATATATATATCGTAATCTCTGGTGAAAGTAAAAACATTTTGGATATTTTCAAAACTCATTGGTGGATGTAGTTACTAACATCACATCAACATGATTCAGATCACATTTTTATTTCCCTTATTTGTTTTTTCTTTCTGGTTAGGTTTAAAGTTGTTTTAAGTAGGATGGTTAGGTGTAAATAATTGGTATGCAGTCTTTTGCTAACTGCCATATGTAGTCAGGTGTAGAGATTTCATGGTCCTCTTATCTTCAAAATATTACATTTTAATACTCTCTGATTTTATTTGATCGATTCGCATTCAATATCTCTGTATGGAACTTACATGCGTATCTGTTAGTGAAAGAAGTTTCTTGACCTTGTCACCGATTGTAGATATCAATCCATAGTGGTAAGCCTGTAACTTACTAGAAAATATACAAAATAAAACTTTAACTAATTCCTTAACTGGAGCGTCTCAAGTTGTTATGAACAGTGTATTTGTAATATGATTAAAGCTGTCTTCTTCCATAGAACACTAACCAGGCTGGCCTTTAGGCTTCAATGAGTAGGTATCCTTGTTCTGCGAGATGTTTGAATACCTTATTGTATCTGTTGTAACAGCACTAAAATTCAGAGTCATAGATTGTGTAGGATTCTTTTATTTTGAGCAAAACCTAGCTTCAGTCACATGCATACTATGGAATCCTTTTCTCTCAGCTTCATATTGTAATATTTTCCCCTCCTTTTCTGGGAGCAGAATCTTATGACCCCTGATCATATAACCATTAAAAAGAATAACAAATTGAAGTGACTATAGTAAACAGTTTGTTAAACGTAGTGACCATCAAGGTATGCGTCATCTGTCTATTTACTTTTTTCTTTTCTTGAACTATTACTTCCTTCAGTTGTTTTGCTCTCTCACTCTCTCTCTCTGGCCTTACAAAGGGGTAGCCGTGATTACAGCAACTATGACGTTGATTTTAACCAAAGTGCCTTAGAGGATGGGGATGGAAATGATGCATTTAGATCCATCGTTGCTATGATTCTTTAGTTGCAATTACTCTTGCTTGTTTAATGGAACCTCAAAATCTCTTCGAGACTTAGAACTCCTTTAGTATTAATGCAGATTATTTTTGTGCTCCCTTGTTGAATGAAACCCGAGGGTCCTTTTCTTTTTTTCAAGAAAATCAAATGACATTGTGATGGAATTATTATTTTATCTCAAATTGAGGAGTTCAATTAAACTATCATTTTGTGCATTAAAAGTCACAACGCATTATCAAATTTCCCTCTAATGCACAGATTGGAAATAACCCGCAAACTTCATGAGTTTCCAAGTTTTTGGCTTTTGAGATATTAGGCCCCTTGCTGACTTTTAATGCAATTTGTATCAATAAAAATAAATAAATAAAATCTATGGCTGTGATAAAATGATACTGCTCGAGGAAAAAGAAAGCTTTTGCACTGAGGAAGGGTTGAATCTGTTCCCGCGAAAAGTCATCCCCAATAAGAAGCCACTCAGCTCGGTGGGATACTTGTTACTAATATGAAAGTTATATATATATATATATATAACCATAACCTTGTATGTATACATATATAAAGATTGTGTCTATTCATGAATATATTTTCACCTAAGACGGTCAGTTTTGGCTTGGTTTCCTAGTTTAGTAATCTCCTGGCAAAATATATAGTTGAATGTAGAGAACAGGGCTTCGTTAAGCTTTGTAAATTGACCACTCTTATTATGGGAGAAAAACCATTCCCTTTACGAAAGAAAACACCGTACCCTTCCCTCGCTCGAGAAAACTCATTCCTGAAAGACCTAAAATTACTCAAACCAACCTTGTTGAAGTACTTAACCAGTTGATAAATACACTTATTATATATAGATTGAATGGTTACACATATTGTTTTGGTATGTGGAACCGGAATGAGAATGCAGTAGCAGTACAGCCATATACTCGAAAATGTGGTGTAATTGGAGTAAGATTATTCACTTCGTGTGGTGGATCAAGCAGAAAGGCTCGTGTAGATTAGGGGTAGGATTGTTGATCATTGGAGTGCCATATGGGTTATTGTATATAGAAATTATTAACGTCAACACGTAGAATAAACATATCCCAAGTTTTATATATGATACATTTTGGACTTGTTCTGATTTGTTTCTTCTACGTGAGAATCACTAACATATTTTTATTAATACTAGCACAATATAAAGTCAATATGCTTTTATATTTTTCTCATAAAAATAAACTCGGAGGATGGAATGGGAAGATATTTTTTGGATAGTGTTTCTGATAACTGTGGATGGGACATCACTAGTCAATCCCTAAAGCCCTTTTTGGAGAAAGTGCGGCCAACCTTCTCCTTTTAACCCTCTTTTACCCAAGCAATTGCTTTTCATTTATGTATATAGTGTTTGAAAGATGCTAGGTGGAAGTGGGGCGGTGGGAGGCAGCCTAGCACCTATGTGAATGCATGGATGGTTTTTATTTTTATTTATATAGGTAATATTATAAAAAATTGATTATCAACATAAAGTTGCACAAAAACTTATAGCTCAATGGTAAGTGCACCCCTCTAAGTGAGAAGTCACGGATTCGAATTTCCACGTGGGGAGTTTCACCATGTAATTCAAAAAAGGAGTGTATATGACACCCCGCCTAATTAAATACCGGGTGATCAGTCCTTTATTAAATTAAATTAGGATTTACAAATTGATTCATTCTTAACATCACTGTCGAAAACCAAATTAAATACTAATCACCTATTAGTTAATTAAACCGGTGCCAAATTTTATCTTTTATTAAACAGATAACAACATGCGGGACTAAATAAACCATACACCAATAAAACCCAATCCAACACAAGATATAGATAAATAGAATCCTGCCGAATAAACCATCGCCTAAAACCAAACTAAATAAAATCCAGTAATAAGAATCAAATCCAATACAAGTCTGAATTGAGATAATAAATCTGAAAGGGCAACACGCCCAACTGTAACTGAAATAGTACCTACACTAGGAATGAAGAATTAACGCGTCTAATCCAAAACTGTGCAAGCATCCACCTGTGCAGCAACTGCGTATCCCTGAAGCAGAATATCAAGTCTGGCGTCCCTGTGGCTGGACACTTAAAAGGTTTTGAAAATATTTTTATAGCAAAAGTTAGTACTCAAAACATTTTGAAAATATTTAGCAATAGTTTATCATAATTCAAAGTTCTGTTATTGATTACACATGTTACGTACACTCTCTTGAGTATCCTCACCCCTCAACTATTGTGCACACCCAACGTTCTCTACGTAGCCCACCTAGCTGTACTACCCATGCTAACTAGACATAAGTATCAACCTGGACTATCAACATCTATAAGTCCCCGTACCACCCATACAGTACGCTAATCGAATTAACATTTCTCGTACGTTAAGAGTTAAAATTAGCATTTCATTTATCTTCTCAATTTATTGATTAAGTTTCATTACTTAATTCATTCTTTTAGATATACACTATCTAACTATCTACTGTCACACGTAAGTAGAATATTCACATATATATATATATATATATTCTGCTCATCGATATATAGTAATAGTGTCACTCCAATGACCACCATGAACATAAGGGAATTAACATTCCTGCACGTTTTCACTTTCTGAATTAATTAAGTTTCTCTACTCAATTTACTTTTAGGATACCACATCTACTTTCACGCACAAGTAGTATATTCTCATTTGTATATATATTACACACTAATATATACCATTACGGCGTCTCTTATAGTGACCACCGTTAATAAAAGGCATACTCTGCTATCAAGGTTATGTATCATTCACTACATTAAGACCATTGGTTCGGAATATTACCTCGAACCCAAAATCAAATATCAAACGGTGGAGGCAAACGTAGTTCTAAGCCATTGGGCTATGCACATACCTAACGTACCCAAATGACATGCCGGTCTCACTAATACACGTCACATAGCGAGCCGCCCTAAGTTCTATGTTCTGGGGCACCAATCCAGACCCCACTGGAATTGTCAAGGTGGGATCGTCCACTACGCGAGAACCTCCGGTGATAGCAAGCAGCGTAGGTATGCTAACTCATAACATCAATCATATAGGTACACACGCAACCTATATATATACATATTCAGTAGGTTTCACACAACCTAATTATCATCATTTGTACGTAGTATATAACACTCGAATACTCACCGTACTATCAAGTTACGACTTTTCTCATTATCGTAATCGAGTATTAATCTCTACTCTAAGGGCCCTAGTTACCCTTTTATGATTTCAGTAGCTAAGCGTTCCTTACCCTACTGGTTCTTACCATAAGCTCACTCACGCTTTCACATAATTACATTCTCATCCTTGCGAATTAATTACTTTGCTGTTAAATCCTGTTTAATCATCGTCTTAATTCTCCCGATACGACTAAACTCCCATAACCCTATCATGGCCAACTGCAATGTAATAAATCCCTCATTATATTCTAACGATCTCCCAAAAGTTTTCCCGACAGCAATTTAGGAGTTTTAGGCAAAAGGGAGAATTTACATTTTTCAGGGAACTGAATCGGCTCGCCCCTAACCGAACTGGTTCGCCTCTCTGGACTTCATCTTTTTCGTTTCGCAGATGCGTTTTTCTCCATTAATACACCTATAACTTCTATGTTCCTCCACTAAACTCTAAACCAATTGTCCCAAACCCTTACCACATGTATTAGGACAGTTTCTAACGTAGTTTTTGCATCAAAACATTACGAATAACATTCAAGAATGGATTTAATCATCTAATCCTCAAAACCCTAGGTTTTATGTTTTTTCACCACAATACATCATAAACCCAGATTTAATTCGTGGATAATCATAAAAAATCACTACTTTATTATCCTCTACAGATGTCAAATTTTTCTACTTGCAATTCCTACCCAAACATGCATTTTAATCAATCTTTTCTTCCAAGAATCATCAAAATAATCAATATAATTGAAACCCTAGTCACATGGGTATTATAACTTCATATTGATTGCAATAAACACTTGCCTCTTGATTAGTCGGGTTTGATTTCGTGGCTTGGTGATGGATGTGATTGTCTTCTCTATTAATCCTCACTCCTAGGTTGTTTGTGGTGCAAGTTTGAGATGAAAAGTTCCAAGAATCTCCTTAAAAGCTTCAAGGATGGTCTCTCCTTCTTCTTTAAGGACTCCTCTTTGTTTTTGGTGTTTCTAACCCTACCCCCTTCTATCTAATATCTAACACCTGATATAAGGGTACAAATTTCGTAGGTCTTTAAATTGACTCGGGACTTAAACTATACCCCTGGGTATACTATTCCAACTATTTCGACCCTTTCGGAACCATCCGTAACCCGAAATCATCATCCGAGTCACTCTAAATATATTTCCTATCTCGACCCCAATTTAGTCTACACGCGACTCCCGGTTGAGATAAAATCAATTACGTCCATATCACTCGCTATGACGTAAATCAAGAGTCATCAATTATTTACTATTCACTTAGTAAATATAATTCACAATATTAATCATTATCTCACTCTCGATTAATAATTAATAGACACATTATTATACAATTCAATTAAATTATTTCGCTCGCGTAATTTAAAATAAAATAATTTAATTACCGAATTAATTAAATCTCAGATATGTAGAAATACGGGGCATTACAGTGTACATATTCTTATCTAATTTGGGGCAAAGATTCTCTACATCTGCACTAGCGAAGACATCGCTACATGGCGGACCCAGAGTGAAAGCAAGTCTTCTATTGGTGACTTTGCTTAAGTAGTAACATTAACTTATGAATAAATATGTAAAACAGAAGAGACTTGGACCTTCTTTCATAAGAAAAAAACAATTATTAGCGTAAACTTAACATTCAATTTCAAAGTCATAAATATTTATCACAGTTTACACACTAAAACACTAAAACAGTAATCAAATATATATATTTGGGCCTATCGTAAGTAGTGCTTAGTGCCTAGGCGAAATGATAGAGTAGGTGGCGTGCGATGATTTTAAGAACACTTAAATATATACAATTAAACTTGTTCATTCAATAGAGCTACCTGCCAGAAAAACTTGAAAGAACTATTTGATTGCACTGAGAGAATCGGCATCACAACCTCTAGAGGTTTAAATTTTGTTAATTATTCATATCAATGATATTTGTCTATCCCCTAGAGGTTCTAATTCCCGAGTTGCTGGCGGACACCAATTTTTTAAAATATTAAAAAAATTATTTTTGAGTGGATTTTTTTGTGATGTTTAAACATTTCAACGGACCCATATTAAAAAAATCAGCTTAAAAAAACCTTTTTTGCTATTTTTAAAAAATAGGTCAAACTTTTGCAACTTTTAAAGTGCTTAAAAGCAACGAAAGTTTGACCGATTTTTTAAAAATAGCAAAAAAAGTTTTTTTGAACTGATTTTTTTTCTCTGGGTCCCTTGAAATGTTTAAATATCACACAAAAAAAATCCGCTCAATTTTTTTTTTTTTACTATTTTAAAAAACTGATGGGCAAACTTAGTGTGCACAGGAGCCTGCCTCTCTCTCTCTCTCTATATATATATATATGTTTCGATAATGTTTATGTTAATTTATTTCTCTTTCTTTTTTGAGAAGATGTGTATTGTTTTTTGAGTAGTTGTTTTATGTTTAATGTGTTCAAATTGATTACTTCTCTAGGATTTACTATGCAGTGTATTGAACATACAATACCTTTTGCAATAGTTTGTTGTAGATATTACCATGCTAAATTGTAACTTTTCTATTTTTTCAATATAATTAATGAGAGAACGAGGTGAATGTATTATTATTATTATTATTATTATTATTGTTATTATTATTATTATTATTATTATTATTATTATTATTATTATTATTATTATTATTATTATTATTATTATTATTATGTTGTTGTTGTTGTTGTTGTTGTTGTTGTTGTTGTTGTTGTTGCTACTGCTGCTGCTGCTGCTTTATTAAATTGGATTGTTAAATCTTCTCTTACATATTGACAATATTCTATGTTATCCAATTTGAAATTTGTGGACGTTAGCTTATATTGTCACCGGCATAGTGTTAATTTTAATTACTATGAAAAATATATATTATATTCTGTGTGTCCCCGTGGTCTAGATTTTTTAAAATTCTCGTGTCAGCGTGTCGTGTGTCTGTGCTTTGTAGCCTACAACCTTGGTCATCACTTAATTGCTCTTGTACAATTATTATTCATCAAGTTTTTAATCACTCCAAGTCCTTTGGATGTTGCTGCACTACTCTCCTTCTGTACTGTTGTTTGTAGTCAATTACTTTCTGCTGTGTAGGTCTATATGCCCACATGCACTCTAAGTCACCCGATATGATTTTTTCACACGTTTATTTTGTTCGGTTGTAAGTGAGGGTGTGGTTTGTTGGGGAATAGGAAGTCCTCATGAAACATTCTAAGTCTTGTTTCTTAGCATATAAAATCTTGGACCTCTCTATTCATTGCCAATTATATATACATTTATTACTTCAGTTTTTGCAATATCACCTCACCTAGTATGAATCTAACTGTTCATTTTGTTTTGTTTTGTTTTGGATCTATATAAACCAAGGTTCTAAAAAACGCGGGGCGTGATCGAGGCGTGAAGGCCAAGCCTTAAGCCTTAGAAGCCTAGGCGGGCTTTAGGCGTAAAAAGGCGTGAAAAGGCGTTTAGGGCTTCTTAGTATATTTTAATATTTTAATATTTTTTAACCATAACAATGCTATTAAAATACTAAAATTGTACATATCATAAAAATATGTCTAAATATATGTAAATTAAAATACTATTTGATTATTTTGGATGAGATAATTGTCCGGTTAGTAAAAAAAAATCTTTAAAAGGCGATATCGTGTCACTAAAGCAATGTTGTTTTTAGAAAAAAGTGCGCCTTAAGGGTTTTACCAAGAATAAGGCGTGAAAAACTTAAGGCGGGGCATTTCTCCCAAGCCTTAAGCCTAGGTTGGTTTTTTAGAACAGTGATATAAACATACATATTGTTGAAGCTTTAAGGTGCATTTCCTCCCCTCTAATAATTTTTAATGTAAAATAAGCTCTAGGTTATTTGCTTTTACAAGACCTCTCTCTCTTTCTCACACACTCTCTCTCTTTCTCCTGTACACACACAACAGAAACTAAACTCTCATTAATACTTAATAATTTAATGAATACAATGAGGGGCTAGACTTTTATTTATACTGATCTAAGATCAATGCTTATTAGGTAAGGGTTCTCACAGATGAATTGAATATAGAATGAGAAAACTTAGAATAGTTACCTAACATAATTAGGAGACACCAAGGTTCTAAAAAACGTGGGGTGTGATCGAGGCATGGAGGCCAAGTCTTAAGCCTTAGAAGCCTAGGCTGTGGCCTTAGGCGTAAAAAGGCGTTTAGGCTTTCTTAATATATTTTAATATTTTTTAACCATAACAAGGCTATTAAAATACTAAAATTGTACATATCATAAAAATATGTCTGAATATATGCAAATTAAAATACTATTTGATTATTTTGGATGAGATAATGGTCCGGTTTGTACAAAAATTCTTTAAAAGGCGATATCGTTTCACTAAAGCATTGTTATTTTTAGAAAAAAAGTGCGCATTAATTACCAAGAAAAAGGCGTAAAAAGCTTAAGGCGGGGCGTTTCTCCCAAGCCCCAAGCCAAGCCGGGTTTTTTAGAACAGTGGGAGACACATCTTCTATTAGGAGAGAGTCTAAATTAACAAAATAAAAGATAATTCTCCTCTCTTTCCAAGTTGGGCAGCCTAAAGGGGGGATGAATCTATGCATATCTTGCACACACACACACACACAAAGATTCTCCTTTTCAAATATATTTCTTTTGGGCGTCGGATGAAACTGGGGAAGTGATTTCTTTTTACTGTGCCCAGGTACTGTAATGACCTTTTGGACAATAAATGTTGGTTGTTTTTCTAATATGCACGAGTCATGTTGCTTCCACCATAATGTTCTGTAGTTTCATTATGCTTGTTTGAATGTCAAGTTTGACATGTACATTGCTGTTTGTCAATTCTTTTGGGATCTATTAGAAGTGTTTGTGCTCCAAAGTTTATTTATTAAACTTGAATTTGTAGGGAGACTATATAGGTCTCATCTGAGAAACTAATTATGTAATGTTATTATTCTTATAGGATTTTTTTTACTTCAATTCATTGTTGAATCCTAGAGGTTGTCACCTAGATCGATAGTTAAGTCTCGTTCCACTTAGCACAGTAGTCCAGGTTCGGGTCCTAAACTAATATCTTCAGAATTGGTAGCAAGCCGGACTAGCTGTCTTATTTCTCCTTAACCCTGCGGTGTAGATTAATGTACATGACAATGTACATTAACTAGCACTATCTTTTTTTTTTAATAGGGGACTCCCCCCTTCTCTCGATTTGTAATTGCGTTCTCTTTATTGGATTTATTTTTGATCACAATTTTCAGCAAGACACGGGCACATAAAGTTGTTGTAGTTTGTCTGTCTAGCATTATAATTTTCGATCTCTGTTGTTATCAATCTGGAAATTTGTAAATCCGAACAATTGTAGAAACATATGTACTTAACGATTTAGAACAGCCATAAATGCATAAAATTTTAAATTGCACTTTTTGTAAAATTTTTAAGAGTTTTAGTTCTCATTTTATTCAGGCTTTTGCGGTTCCGGGAATCCTGGTTTGGTAAATTCACATATGTAGTCTCATTATTTATGTAAAGAGTTTGAATCGACCATTCCTTTCCTGTGCTCAAATTGTATGGTGGGTCAAAATGGGTTGGGCTAATTTTGGGCGGGGGTCATAGACAAGTTTTGGGCGGGTTCAGGTCTGAGCCGGGTAGGTTAGGGTAAACCATACTTTTTTTTGGAAAAGATTAACCATTCAAATCGCAAAATATAAACAATAGGCAACCAAAATTACAAATCTGTACTAACAAAATATAAACAACAAATAACCAAAATTACAAATCTGAAACAACATAATTACATAATGGAATTGCAATAGTCTATGAAGTGTTCCATTACATCAAGGATTAAATGAAGCCTAAGTTAGCGTGGTCCATTCCATCAAAAACTTATTTTGAACTTAAAATAATAAACTCTATTGCACCAAACTTCAAATTAGTAGCTTCAAAGTTCAAATCCACACATCTCAAAAAACACCTCCTAATTTGCCAACGCTTTCCTTGTAGACCACATTACAATATGTCATCCAACCAAAAACAACATAAATGAGAAAGTTTAAAAGTCATTAAGGAACATAACCAAATTTTCTTTAGCATAATTCTTCAACTGAATATTAGAAATAAATCATTGTTTCTGTAATTAGTTATTCAGATAAATATCACAAAAGATCCATTAAGGAGTAAAAAAACAGGGCCATTGTGGTGTGAAAAACAATATTTACAAAAAATTTATTAGAAAATTTTAAACAAACAGTAAATACAATATATAGAACAACAGATCTAAAATTCTGCACAATAAATTTGGGCAGATTTATACATATACATACATATACACAAAACTACACGTATATATATATATATACACACACGCATGTATAAATGAACAGAACTTCAGATCTGTGCTTACCTTGTGGATTTGAGAGGCTTGATTTGAATCTGAGGAAGGGTTTAGTTGGAAATCGATTTCATCTGAACCATTTGCGCTTCAGTACCACCATTTAATCTCCAGTACCAGTACCACCATCGATCATTCGGTGGTTCATTTGTTCGTTCGAGAGGGAGAATGTTCAAGCGAGAGGTACATTTAGGTGGTGATTGCATAATGGTTTTGGATAAAATGATGAGAGATAGACAGAGATAGAGAAGGGAAGAGTGGATTGCGTCTGATTTCAGATTGTTTAGGTTTGAGAGAATAAGTTTTTAGGTATACACTCTTAATTGGTTCCTCACTAATGAGTCATGAACCACAAGTGACTCTGCTGACCTGCAAATAAACTGACTTAATGGACATGGACATGGACATCTTATTTCGGGTAGATAATGCACGGGTCTACTCCTTAGCTACCCATATTGCCGGGCCTGCATGTGAAGTTACCAATTTAGATTCCTGTATACCTCAAAACTCGAATTAAACAAGCAGTAAAGTAATTCAAAGCAGTCTATGTGCTGAATTTTAGGTGTTAAAACTAGCATATCTCTAATATTAATGTATCTTTTAAAATTTTAATTTCTTTCTTTCATTTTTTTTGTTGTTGTTTTCCTCTCCTTTTCTGGTGTTTTCATAAAAGCTACTTATGTTTTCGTTTTACTGTTCTTTCAAAAATTGAGGAGAGTTTACACAACACGGTTAACCGGTAAACTGGCATTACAATGGAATAATTCATACTGGTTTTATTCCGTGCATTAATAGTCTTGATAAAACATCTCAATAATGTACTTTGTCAAGTACATTAATCTATACATTTAATATATATGAAGATCTTATCAATTTTAATTTCATCCCTGTTCTATAGGAATTATAAATCATTTAGGGTGTGTTTGATTAGAGTGGTTGAAATAGTTACCTAGGAAATTTTTTACTTACCTCCCCCCAAACAAAAAAAAAAAAAAAAGAAAAGAATATATTCCCATGTCAAAATATCCAAAATGTGCCTTGTGCAGTTACGCTTTAAGGCCATCCTGGAAAAAATTTCCAAAGCAAATTTAGGCAATGAAATGCACTAAAAAGTTAAACAATGTAGAATCTTTTATATTTTCCATGGAAAATATGGCCAACAAAACAAACCCTGAACTCAAAATCTGTTGTCACCAAACGATATCTCCTTTTAGGGATGTGTGTGATTGAGCTAGTATTCAAGCCAGCAAAGCAAGAGTAGGTATGAAATTATTTACCCACTCATGCTAATTTACAAAATCCTTGGGATATCCTGTTTATCTTTTTGTAGTTTTCTCCGTCTTTATTTAAAAGTACTCGCCCTGTAAGGTTAAGAAACTCTCTCTCTCTCTCTCTCTCTCTCTCTCTCCCCCTTTCAACATGCTTCTACTAAGCGAATTCACGAGCATTATTCTGGTCTGTTTATGGAATCAAGTTCCTATATTTGGCTAAGCAAATCTGGACGAACTTGCACCCCAACTTTCAACTACATTTTCTGTGCATTTTGAGTCCAAAAATGATAACATGGGTTCATTCTATAATCTGCAGCAAAGCTATCATATTCACATACTCCAAGAAGGTAAAAAATTGAAGTTGGAAGCATGAATGCTGAACAGGGTATGAAGTTCCCGCTATGGAAGCCATCTGTAATTTTAACTGGAACAGCTAAGAAAGGGAAAGCAGGACCACCTCTTGGTCTTGTTGACATTGGCATAAGCGAAAGCGCCTACCTTTTTCGGGTTTCCTTGCCTGGTATTCGACACAATCAATGTAATTCTCTGATTCCCCCCCCCCCCCCACACACAAAACACACACACACACACAAATATTTATTTTAAATACGTGTACACTTGTATAATCGGGCTATGTAGTTTAGTAGTTCTTAGTAATGCACATTTTTTATTTTTTGATTATTTTAATGTCATGCCGACCCCAAATAATTGGGAAAAGGCTTTGTTGAGTTGAGTATTACTTTAATGTCATCAGGTATCCAGACAACTAATAAGAGTATGTTTAGACCCTCTAATTCGCACACACTGGGGCACACTAAACTACGGGAGGTGTTCCCAAAAGGATTTGAACTCTTGATCTCCATATTGTGAGGTAAGAGCCCGTACCACTAGGCTATCCCCTTGCGGTTACTTCTTACTAATGCACACTTTGAGGTCCGATCTTTTTACTATTTACTCTTGTTAAGTCCAATTTCACTTTTTGACACTTTTGTGATGAAGTGTCACAAAAAGTGAAGATAACTCCATGGTGAAAGTGAAAATTGTAAACCTCAAAGTATATTACAAAAGAACTACTAAATCCTAAATACAAATAACACTATATAAATACATACATTCCCAAACACGCGCACGTGCACATTTTAAGCTCAACTGTGTACTTGGAAACATAGAATTTTCAAGTTATGATACTTGAGAAATTAGTGAAGGTTTGAAAATTTATTTCTACCATCACCATTTAGCAAGTATAAGATGCTAGGCGACTTCTCACCACCCGTCTTTTGCTTAGGCGATATTTATTTTTATTTTTCGATATTAATTGTATTTTGGGCATTTTTCTTATTGTAATTTTCCTTTTTATTATTTTTCATTTATAGTAATAGTTAGAAGGTTTAGTAAGGGCTAGAATAGGTAATATGTATTAAAGAAGATTCTAGTCCATGTGATGTGATTAGTGATGTCACCCAATGACATTTACATGTGACGTAAGCGTTCCTTAGTGGGTAAGTAATGGGCCTTTCGAGATATTTCTTTTAGCCATATAAATATTGTATTCCTCATTTGGGGTTTAGATATTTTGAGAGTTGTCTCGTTTTTTTTAGTGTCAATTACACCGTTTACGTCAATTGGTATCTGAGGCTAGTCCCTTCACCTGTCGTCGTTGTTTAGGATATCGTAAACAAAGCAACAATGGCACCGAGGAAAACCGCTCATGCCGGAATCAACCAATGCCTCACTTGATTGGAGGAACACATTGGCTCGATTTTGGACAAACTAAAGTCCCTCATGGCTGCTAGTAGCACTAGCTACCACCACCTACTTACGCTTCCGCCACCTTTACCATACCTTCATTCACCCTTCTATCATCCTCTCCAACATATACATCAATCAACACAAAAAATGTCAAAAGCCAACAACCCCTACTTTTTCCCCGCCTTGTGAGGCATCGCTGAAGCATCTTCGACTTTCGACTAGGTCCAATTGAGCTACAATAACTCCGATGAGAAGGAGTTGATTTCAACTGCCGTCTCGAAACTCCGGTACGTGTTGACAGAAGGCCAGTGGTGACCATCTTCGATGGTGGTGTGTTTGCAGGTCATATATCCATAACGGATAAGGTGTACCCACTAACCCTAGTGGGTGGAAGAGATGTAAAGGGGTGTGACAACCCACTTATTCTAATATCGGGTAGCCAATTCTCCATTAAAATAAACAAGAATCCAGTATGGTTTCATTCTCAGCATCGTTGTCGCAACAATCAATAAAAATATAAATAAATGAAACCATACATGTAAATGAACAGATTAAATGACATGCATAAATAATAATTGTGAACCGAATAAACCATTGGTCACTAACAGTAATCATCTAACTGAAGTAAAACTGATAATAAAATATCTCCGACATAAAGTAAAGTCCTATCCAACTACGGGCAACCCGCCCACAAGGAAAATATTGGAATAACCAGAATCCTATCTCGATAGAAAGAGCTGAGGGGTAAGTCAATCTCGTAGGGTCCGCATCTACTGTACCGGCAAGAAATATCTATCCCTGCTATCCTTGCTGCTACTGCACACCTTGAATTTTTAAAGAAAACAAGAAAATTGATTTGCTTACGGGTCAAAGCTCGAAAATGTTTAAAAATATTTTGTAAGTAATTAAAGGCTTTAAATCAATAAAACACGTAGTGTATTACTTTCACAATTAATTAACCAGTCGCACT
Source organism: Sambucus nigra (assembly GCA_949130495.1). NCBI lineage: Eukaryota > Viridiplantae > Streptophyta > Magnoliopsida > Dipsacales > Adoxaceae > Sambucus > Sambucus nigra. Next base: position 37,954,056 of record OX422211.1, read on the forward strand.
TACATGACACACAATCCTCACCTGTCATCTATAATGCACACTTAACTCATTCATATAATTAGCCTAATTATACTACTCAGTCTAACTAGGACAATAACCGCCCGATCCAGCTAACAGTCACAATTAGCTAAGTATATACTACCCTCACTAGGTATACGTTCATCAATATTATCGTAGCGACATACATGCTGTAGATAAATATTCACACAATAATAATAACATAGCTACACACGTGCTATAAGTAGATATACACACTATATCATATTAACATACATATATATCGCTTGCTATATACGTATAACCGTATTCTCAGAGCATGGACTTCGCGGATACATCCCTCGTGTGCCACCTAGGGATACCACGTACCACAACTGGGCCACCGAGTCGAAATCTCACCATCGAATCCAAACGTGCACAAACAAATGGAGGCAGTCATAAACATACGTCCGGGGGTCGCAACCATACCATATCGCACCCAACCGGTCCCGAAATCAACACCTATCCTCACACATGGATAGTGGCCGTGCAATAGTATATGAACTGAGGAATCAATCCAACACTTGCTGGTCAACGCCAGGGTGGACTGCTCATTTCGTGCAACCCCCTAACGATAGTACTACCGAGTAGGTATGTTTAATATAAACAATTAACAAACACGCGCTCGCGCACACACACAGACACACACACACACAGACATATATATATATATATATATATATATATATATATATATATATATATATATATATATACACGCCTCGTACGCAAATCCCACAACGTATTAGTCCGATTATACATATAAGTATTCACTCACTTGAATTCCGGTTCGTTTCACTTGAATCCGTCTATCCGTTGGCCTAACACACATACCAAACTCTGGAAATATTCCTAGTAGTCCCACTTTACTCCGGGAGTCCTTACGCTCATTCCCCAAGATCTAACGGGTCAAAACAACGCGTAAACAAAATATGGGTAGGACGGCAGACCGAACCGGTTCGGCCAAATGGATCGATTCGCAGTCGTCTTCTTTCTCGGGTTTTCACCTCCCAAACCCTCCAATGGAGGTTCCAAGCCTCCCAAAACATCAAATTGGTAGTCTTCATCAATACCTAATCAACCCAGAAGCATGATAACTTCGAATTATACCCGAATCCATTATCAAAACCCTAGGATTCCAAATCATTAATCAATTCAATCAAACCCAAAATTAATCAAACTCGAATTTTCATTGATTCAAATACCCTATCAGTGTTCTACATGTTCTCACTTGTAAACATATAATTTAATCAAGAAATTCTTACATATTCATCATCAATTAGTTATCCATTACAATCAGATATTAATCACCACTTAAATCTCTTACTTTAATTCTTAAAGTTTCAACCTTTAATCTCAGATTTAGTCCTATCAGTAATGAATATAACTAACTACATAATTTTGCAATCTAAAGTAAGTAAATACGTGCCTTAATGGATTTGAATCCAAAGTCTCACGCGCATGAACTATTTGAATCCGGAGATTGGCCCTTCTTTCTCTTCTCAAAAGTTCTTTTTTCCCTTTTCTTCTTTCTTCTAAGCTCTCCCTTAAGCACAATTATGCAGAGATTAATAAGTGGGCTGTCGTTCACCTCCCTAACCCTTAAATACCTCTTGATTACACCCTAATTCCGTTTTTAAGTGTAGCCCTAAGGGTAAAAAGATACCCACACCCCTATACAGGCTCTACTACGTCTAAAAAGCCACCGGAACCGAACTATAGCACTCGGGTATTTATTTTGGATTATTTCGACCCATTCCGATCACCGGTGTACACAAAAAGGTCATTCGAGTCACCCTAACTATAAATTCACCAACATCTTATTAACCGGGCCCGACTTGTGCGTACAGTATGCGTCGTTCATAAAATATACAAATTCGCCGATGTAATTTTCTATCGACATAAAATAAATTATCGTTTTTCACTCATACGTGACATGTAATAAGTCACATCTCTATTTACTTATCACATGCAAGTAAATAATAATAATAATAAATATTAAATTTATAACTTACTAATTAATATTTACCGAAACCAATTTAATTTCTCCAATTAAATTAATTTACCGAAACCAATTTAATTTCTCCAATTAAATTAATAAATCCATATATTTGTAAAACTACGGGGTATTGCAAGGGGCTGTTTGGATTAATAGGGTCCCGCGCTATTTTGTGGTTTAATACATGCTGTGTCAAAGCTTTGTAGAACAAATATTGGACCATGACTTACATGCTGAAAGAAGTTAGGGCATGCACTTGTTTGGGCTTAAGTTTGATGCTGGGCCTTTTATCAACTAAATGGGTTGTTTGGGCAGTGACAAGAGAAGTAAATGGGGGAATCCCATATCACATCTGTTTAGAATTCTGTTTTGACCTTGTTTTGGGGAAATTTTGGTTGAGAAATCTTTTGGGCCCTCCTTAATTTTTAGAAAATTATTTTTGGGATCCCAAATTTTTCTTCTCGCTTCGGCTGCATATTTTGGGAACTTTTTACTCGTTTCCAATTTCAAAAGCTCGAGGATGAACTTGGTTTTAAGTGTGGGAGTATGATGTGAATTGTATATTGGGCATTTTTCTTATTTTTCTTATTGTAATTTCCGTTTTTATTATATTTCATTTTTAGTTGTGTTAGAAGGTGTAGTAAGCGCTAGAATAGGTAATATGTACTACAAAATGTTTTAGTCAATTTGATGTCATTAGTGATGTCACCCTATGACATCACAAGTGACCTAAGCATTCACTAATGGGCAAGTAAGGGTCCCTCTCTAGATATTTCTTTTAGCCCTATAAATATTGTATTTCCCATTTGGGGTAAAGCATTCAATTAATAGATATTTTAAGTGTTGTTTCTTGTGTTTGAGTGTTTTCTTCAAGTGCCATTGACACAGTTCACGTCAATATGATGGGCTAAGCGCTTATCGTTGCACCATAAGCCATTGCTATTAGTAAAAGTGGAACTTTATTCCTATATACACAAGAGGTGAGTCTGCCTTATGGAGCTCAAGCTCAGCGAGCCTTAGCCCATTCAGGTTAAAATTTGCTCTTGCATCATTCTCCCCACCTGAATAGGTGCCACTCATGCGATTAGAACCCATGACCTCGCTCTGATACAAATTGACATAAACAGTGTTAAAATGGCACTTAACGAAAACACATTAAAACATTGAGTCTCTCTCAATATGTTGATTGATTTGCCCCAAATGGGGAGTACAATATTTATAGGGATTGGAGAAGGTTCTAAAAGGGCTTATTACTTGCCTATCAAGGAATGCTTAGATCGCATGTTATGTATGGGTGACACCACTAATTACATCACATGGACTAAAACATTTCCATTACAAAGTACCTATTCTAGCCCTTACTAAACCTAATAACTACAACCAAAAAATGGATAATAATAAAAGGAAAATTACATTAACAAAAATAAGAAAAATGTCACATCACACTCCCACTTAAAACCAAGCTCATCCTCGAGCTTTTAAAATTCGAGGGTTCGTGTGCAAATTCTGAAAATATGGAGGCAAAAGAAAGTGTCCTCCTTTATATATATATATATATATATATATATATAGAGAGAGAGAGAGAGAGAGAGAGAGAGAGAGAGAGAGAGGGGCTCACAAGTGAACCAAAATAATGAACATTTTAATGAAGGGTCAATTATTGAATAGTCCCTACTATAAATGTATATTTTTTAAAAAGGACATATTTTTAGTTTAACCCATTTAGTCCCTCAAGCACTCAATATTCTCTTATTTTTAGAGGTCCGCGCCAGCGGCACTCCCTCTCCAAAATATGTGGCAAAGGACTTTTTGAAGCAAAATAAAAAAACTTGGATTAAATGGGTATTAAAAAATGTTTGAGGGACTATTTGGTATATGTCCCTTTAATGAACCTAATAAGACATTAAAAAATTATCCAATTATTTTTAATTCCTTGTTGTAATTGGTCCCCGCGGCTAGCGGCAACGGACACTCGTGTGACACGTGTGTTTTTTAGTACCAACCCTCCACCCAACACTTTCTCTCACCTCCCTCCATTAACTAAACACAACCCCATTACCTCTAGTCTCCAACACCTGTAACCTAAGTCAACTCGAAACCCTTAACCCGGAGCCACTACCCGTCGGTGACCTACGCACCTAATCTACCCCCACGGCCAAACGACCTAGGCCCACTTCCACCTACCCGACATCAACCCGGTTTAAACCTGGTTCTAACCAGCACCAAACCACCACCTTGCCGGCGTCTTCCATTACTCCAGCCGCTGTCTGCTTACCTCCCCCCCAACCCAAATCCCATAAATGGCCATAACTCACTTACCCACCTCCGATCGAAATCCACCCTTTGACCTCGCCGCCCATATGTCACTTACCCAACTCCGACCGACCAAGTATTCACCTATACCCTCCATGCTGGCGAGATCCCTTACAACAAGGAATTTAGGGTTATTTTTTATTGTCTTATTAGGTACATTAGAATGTTCATTATTTTGGTTCACTTGCGAACTTCTCTCCCTCCCCCTATGTATTTGAATCTCTCAAAAAATACTAATTTATTGATTGATTTGCCCCAAATAGAGAGTACAATATTTATAGGGATAGAGGAAGGGTTTAGAAGGGGCTATTACTCCCCTACATAGGGGAAGGGCTTAGGTCACATGTGATGTCTTGGTGACATCACTAATGACATAAACATTCCTATTACAAAATACCTATTCTAGCTCCTACTCAACCTAATAAATAACAACTACAAAATAAAAAATAATAAAAGGAAAATTACATTAACAAAAGTAAGGCAAATGCCTAAAAAAGCCCTGATATTATAGAAAATCAACTGTTAGATAACTTTAACAATTCAATCCGGAGTCTAAGAAGTCAAATCAATGTATCAATAACACTATATACACAAAAATAGTAGCCAAATATGTATGTATGGGCCTAAGCATCAGCGACTAGCGCCTAGGCAATGCGGCAGAGTAGTGCTTACTGCTTAGCGTTTAGGGAGACGTAGGTAACCTTAGGCAGGGATTTTTTGAATCCTGGTGCTGAAGAAACATCTCCGTGGTGACAACACTGAATTCTTTGATAATTTCCCATTTATCTTAAGTGTGAATACAGGCATTAATGGATACATAAATACTACAATTCACAAAAATGTTCAAGCTCAGCTGGATTGAAAATTTTAAAGTAATGAATTCATGCTTCGAGACTAAAGAAGAAACCAGGGATCACTATTGAGCTTTAGTGAATTACATTTTCTTTTGCTAATAACACGTGGGAGACTCGTTATATATGTAAAGCACTATAATGACCTGTAGTCACTATAATTACCTATAATATGTAAAAGTTACAATATGTCAATAAATAACCCGTGAGTATTTTTTTGAAGTGTCAGGTATGCAATGAATGTTAGTGTGAGTATAAATAAATACTTCAGGAAATACTGCATATGGTTAAGCTGAATATATATTTGGAATATAAAAAAGAATATCGGTTCGTTTGATTGCAAAGTTGAATATTTTGAAAAACAATTAATCTTGTAAAAAGAGGGTCGATGAGGGGATGGCAATTAACCCAACCCTAATGGGGCGGGTTAAAAACCCGTTTAAAATAATAGGGGCGGGTATGGGTTTAAAAAAAATGGTTTACTAAACGAGATGGGTTTGGGTTTAGTATAAATATGCATGTCCTGTCGCGCCCCATTTATTTCTTACATTGACTTAAATAGCCTTCTTTGGCATATTTTTTACACTTCCCACCACCTATATATATAACCTAACAAAACCCTAAGACCATTTACCCAAAGAAAAAGGGGGCGCATCCTTCTTTCTCTCTCAGCACAATCTCACACCACCATTTCACCCCTCATCACCTCCATTGCTGACCATCCATCGCTTCCATCTCGAATCCCGACATCTCAATCTCCTCCATCCCGACCTCCGCACACCATCGCTGACCACCATCCGAGTTCTGATCATCGCTGACCACCGCCGTTGACCATCACCCGAGTCCCGACCATCGCTGACCATCATTGGATTCCATCGCTGATCATCGTTGGGTTCTATAGCTGATGCTCTTTGTGAAGGTAATTGATGTGAATTAGGGTTCATTTTAGTATTTTCTTATATTTTTTTATTTCATTTTATTTTTTCCTTTTATTAGTTGTTTAGCATCTTTGTTACATTTTTTAGTTGTAGCAAGGGTTGAGAAGAAGTTTCTAGAAGGTTATATTTTAGCATGTGATGTAATTGAAAGTAATTAACGACCCATGTGATGTCACATGGGTCAAGACTCTTTCAATCAATAGGAGCTTCGGAAATCCCTTCTAGAATCTTCTCTCCCCTATAAATACTCCTCATGTAGCCTCATTGGAGACATTCCTACATTTTGAGATTTTGAGAGAGTTGAGATGAAAGTTAAATCATCTTCTTATTTTCCATTTGACGCGTATTTACATTAATTGGTATTAGAGCCACATAGGCTCCACCCGTTGTTGTATAACAAATCGTAGACGATGGAAAACTGGACCTAAGAAGAAGTTTGCTCCTGTTGATTCGCGCACCGATAGGCTCGAGGAGGTTTTAAACCACCTCGCAGCACGATTCGACGCTCTCGAGGCTCGCCTTCCTCCTCCCGACACATCCATGAACCGCTCTCACACTGCTACCACCACTATTCAAAACCCTAACTCTAACCCTAATCCTAGCCACTAAAATATTTCAACCCGCGATTCTGCCACAATTCCCACCCCTACGCCACCCCCACCATGACATAATTCTAAACCTGTCTCTGTCAAAGCCTCGAGAGAAGAAAAATAAAATGACTGCGAAGCCACAAGTCCAAGCAAAAAACCGAGCAGAAAAGGGGTTGAAATTTAGCCCTAGGTCAGGGCTGAAAGAGCGAGGAAAGTAAAGAAGAAAGCTGGAAGATTGAACCTAGGGTTTCAAAACCGTTAACTTGTTTTTGATCGTGGTGGAGGCCGTCTTTGCGGATTGGAGTGAGAGCATGGTTCAAAGTCAAGGCCGATACCGCGACGATATGGCCGAGTTGACTAGGTACATGGGTCGAGAGTCTTTCAACCAATAAGAACTTAGGAGACCGACCCCTTCTAGAATCTTCTCTCGTGCTCTATATATACTCCTCACGTACCCTCATTTGAGACATTCCTTCATATTGAGATTTTGAGAGAATTGGGACGAGAGTTAAATCTTCTTATTTTTCATTTGATGCTCATTTACGTCGGTAATTTTCTCACTCGGTTGTTGGTTCTCACTCGGTGTTGGTATCAGTTTGTATAGTTGGGTCCATAGCTGTGTTCTTTCATCTAAAGCATAGCTGCATATGGAGATGGGTTCCTTTGCTGAGTTTTCTTTTAGCGGTGTTTTCTTTTCGTCAATTGTAAATTAATTATGTTTAACTCAGTTAGGGATATTTTCATTCTATTTAAAACCCAATAGTTTTATTTCATTCTGAAGGTAATTGAATGATTTTGTTTATATTTTTTCTCACTCCACAATTAAACCATTGCAAATTAGTAATAATATAACCGTAGTTGACAATTTTTTTTGTTTCTGACAGTATCATGTTAACTGACATTTAAAATCTGTTTTAAATTCCTTTTTAAATTCTATTTTAAAATTCTGTTTTAAAATCCTTTTTAAAATTCTCTTTAAAATTCCTTTTTAAAATCATTTTAAAAAAATCTTGTTTTAAAATTCTTTTTTAAAATCTGTTTTAAATTCCTTATTTTGTTGGTTGCATTAGTTATTTGACAAATTGTTATATAAACTCTCTATTGTTATGTGTTATATAATAAAATTAGTTTTCTTGGAAATGGAAAAATGCGGGTTTCAACCCGCCCCGAGCGGGTTTTGACCTGTGTAATATAAATGGTCGGGGGCGGGAGCAGGTTAAGGGGATTTATATTTGAACGGGTTCGGGGGCTAAAAAAAACCCGTCGCTGAGTGGGTTAATTTTTTTTCTTGCGGGGTGGGTTATGATTATGGCAAACCCGCCCCATGCCCGCCCCGTTTCCATCCCTACTCTCTTGCTTTTTTGTTTTTTCATGAAATCCAATTCTTACCAACCCCGAAAACTTAATTACAAACAAATTGGAAAAGTAAGAGAGTCAACTAATCACCAACTCTTTTTTCACTCTTTTTCAAAGTTTTATAAAAAATGAATTGTTTTCAATTTCTTTCAACTTTGTATCAAACGCACACCCTAATTGTACTTTTGGTATGAAGTAAGGAAAATGAGAAGTTAGAAGTTTTCAATCCATAAAAGGAAGATATCATCTGTTTTAAAGGAGGGAACGTGGAAGGGAAAACAACAATCCTTCATAGGAAGGAAAATTTAAATTATACATAATTTATTCAAACACTTGAGTGTAAGGTTATAACAGCAAATAATACTCACTATAGTAATTAATGCTTCACACTTATCTTGGGAGGGATACAATTTGGTGGTGCTAGGAAGGAAAAAGTGTCCTTCCACTTTTTCTTCCTATGCCAACCAAATAAATTGCTTCCATCCTTTTCATTCATTACACTTTTCACGCTACCAAATGCACCCTAACAGGAAAGGAACGTGGACAAGATAGAGATGGCTAAATTGACGTTTGTTATCGCAGGTGATTTGACGTGCGATGTGCATGTAGATGGGAGGGTGCAAATCAAGGGAGTGGTGACTGGCAGTGAGGTTTTGAGAACATCATCAACTGCATTCGAGATGAAAGTGGAGCAGCTATCGCCACCTGGAGCCTTCTCGATTTGTTTCCGATTGCCAGGACCCGTTGACACCAGGTTGTCTTCCCAAAATTTTAGGCCCGATGGTATCCTTGAAGTTGTTGTAATGAAATTCAGGATGAAAGTTGTTTCTGTCGGTGGTCCGTGGGTCCCACCTTCATGATCGTCTCATGTTGTGAACAAGGGACTCATGTTTGAAGAGACAAAAAAGGTGGGTTGTTTGTATTTTGGGGTTCAGTAGTTCTACATAATGGCACTTTGAGGTTCAAATTTAACGTTTTGCACTATGGAGTCTATTTTCACTTTCTGCTATGCTTTTAAATATCTTCCGTGACTTTCTTTTTCTTTTCAAAAAATGTCACTGATAGTGAAAATGGACCCCGAAATGCAAGTAGTGAAAACTTTAGACTCAAAAGTGCCTTGGTCTTTTTTCAAGTAAAAAATCAGAGTTTAAGTTTTACTGAAAGGATTAAAGTTTACATTGTCTTACCTTATGTAGATTTTGAAAAAAGTTGGTAGTCATTGAATGTCAGTTTTCTTTGTAGCAGTAGGGTTTCCTTCTTAGGATTAGTTTTCTTTGTTGCCCCTTGGGTTTATGATGATATGGCCTATTTGAGAATCATAAAATACCATGTTCTTCTGTAACTCTTTACTATACTTTCCCAAATGAAAATGGGGAGGCTACATTTGGTGTATTGGAGTGAATTCGTTTACAGAAAGAGGCTGGAAACATAAAGGCCTGTTTGGTCCGACTTATTATAAGATCATTAGCAAGCACATAAATATAAAGTCTTGATATGTGTATGACCAATTGGTAATTTTTATTTCAGATCATATTTGGTTGTGATTTTTGATTGATAGTGGTGGTGGTTTGGGTCATGGTGGTGGAGGAGAGAGGGGGAAGGGGGGTAAGGGTTTGCAGGTGCAATGGAACTTTTTTTCCCTCTTCTGTTTAATGTCGGTTTTAAGTAGGACAAAATTAAAACTACTGAACTGGCATGTGTACGTTTCATATATAATTTTTGTTAATATTTGAGGGAGATGTACTGAATCGAGCTGTTATTATCTGTAAACAGCCCCCCGTTAGCTTTTGGTCACCCCTAAATACTCTAAAATCTGTTCCTTGAAACCCTCAACCTAGTTCTTCTGCTAGTACCACTTCGTCCATGAACGGCGATCGCTCGGGACACTACCGTAGACAACTCCCCGTCATATTTCCGTCCTCCTCTCTCACCTCTTCCTTGTATCTTTCTCCTTTGCTCCGATTTCTATTATCTGGATTTGCCATTGTTTTATATGAAAATTGCTACTCTTTTCCTTCACGAAGAATCAAATACCAAGGGAGGTGGCGCTGGGCAGTTAACAACTTTACTTGGTTTATACAATTCCCTTTGAAGTAGAACACTTAAAAGGTACTAACAATTTTCTTGCAGATTACCTTAGCAGAAATTGTGAAGAAAATCACTAAACAAGTGGAATATTTGTGAAAAAAACACTAAATCAGTGAGATATTTTTCTTTCATGATGGGAGACAAAAAACCCAGGGAAGTACAAGGTGAATGGGTGACTATTGCTAAAAAGGCAAAGACCACCCAAGCATCATCTTAAATGCACAATCTAAATCAAGATCTGTGTATGTTGTATTTAGTGGAAAACATCTAGGCATTTACCACAACTGGTTCCAGTGCCATAACCAAATAAATGGTTTTTCAGGAGCATGTCACCAAAAATATGATAATATGAATGAAGCTATTATAGCATGGAGAAATTGGATGAGGCAATTAGCACCACCAAACTCAATTCACCAATTTTCAAAACTTCAGACAAGGAAAACACTCCAGTGGCTGAAATAACTAATTTTTATAACCCAACTTTAGAAATCATGAACTATGTTAAGACAATTGCTCAAACTCTCAACATTTCTGAATTTGCAATCAATTGCAATTTGTGCTGAATGGACCGCAACCATAGGCTTTCGCAACCTCTATTCAACGAAACAACCCTTTTTTTTTTTTTGCAAATTCGGCCATTGTTTTTCCTTTGAAGTCTCACACCATTGCCCCAATTCCCGCATCAAAATTAATTTTGATAATACAGCCCCCGGACGACTGACCACTCTTTGCAAGTTTGTCAAAGGTATCCGTTGGGTTTGAAGTTACTTTGAATTTTCTAATCTGTCGCCACAGTCATATACACATCTGTTGTCGTCTTTGGCTAATTATCATGAAGAGCCCGATTCTGGTTGTGCAATGCAATCATATGTAGAAAAGCATACTGTTTCGGCGAGATTAAATGACCAAGTGAAATTTGAGAGAGAAAATAAATCCAAGGGTAAAATAACAAGATTTAGGTGTTTTGGTTTTAGTTGTTAGAATAGTTTTCAAACAATATGTTTTTGTTATTTTGTGAGGAATAGCCATGTAAACCTTTGAGCTTGAGAGCTCAGTCAATGCTTGAGGTGGTACCCTCGAGGAGATTTTTGGAGACTTTGGGGTTACCCTGTTCTTTATAGTTTCACTTTAGCTTGATTAGGAGGTGGGGGTTATCGCTATAGCATACCTATTTTGGTATTTGGATATGATTATTGAATGAAAACATCTCACATGATAGTTAAATTTCATGGAGATTCAAAACAATTTTTTTAACAAGATTTGAGAACTAAAGGGTCTTTAGATGTGGTTTTGGAATATATTGTTAACCCATAGTCAAGCATGGTTTAAGGATAATAGAACATAAGTTCCTAAGCAAAATGAAGTAAACGTTGCAGTAATGACTTGAGTCAATGATTAGGTAAAAAATGGATCATAAACACAAAAGTCTAATATGAAGTTTGATAACCGAAGGTTAAAAGAGCAGCACTATGACAATTGTGGGGGTTTAAAGGCCACTAATGAAAGTCTGAGGTGGAAAATGTTATTCTAAAAGCTGTTTGTGAAACAAATCGGTAAAAATTTGAAAACAAAAAATATCAAAGACCAAAAGTTTTACAAACTGATGGATTGAAAGGTAAATGACAAAAAAATATATAAAGTTTTTAAAATAATGATATCTATAAAAATCCGTACGCATGGTCTCACTAAGGCCTCGTGTGCAGAGTTTAGAGAACACAACTCGTTATAATAATGGTTTTAGAAATTGTTTTTAAACCCATACCTTTTTGATATTTCACTTTGAAAGATCAATTCTCAAAATATATGTTAACCTTTTATTGATTATGTTAAACACGTGTAAGACATGTATATAATGTAATACCCCGTACTTTTGACTATATTTATTTTTGGGATTAATTAATTAAATGCGTATTAATTGGAAATTAATCCGGGTTATAAATACTAATGAGATGCGAATTGGTATTTGATTATGTGCATATATGATTATATATGTATTTGGTATTATAAAATTTGTCGTGAGATTTATATACGGCATTTTAGAAATTTTGTTGAGACGCGTGGGACCGCCGCGTCACGGTATAATATTTTGTTAATAAAAAGTGAATTTAAAATCTATAATCCGTATGGTCGTTTTGAGTGCGCCAACGCGTCCGGAAGGGTCGAGATAGTCAGAAAACACTAGCCGGGGGTATAGTTTGGGTCCCGGGGTATTTTTAGGCCATACCGGTAACTTAAAAGGTATTTTGGTAATTTTACATTTTTAGGAATTAAAAGTGACGAAAATTGGTGATGTAAATCTGATGTGGAATTTGGCCCACTAAGCCCATAACCAACCCATATTAACCTAGAAAGCTACGTAGGTTATCATTTAGGTTTTCTAAGTTTTCCCCAAATCAAAACCCTAGCCACCTTAAGCCACCATTGGAGAAGAGCTTGGAGAGAGAGGAATTTCTGCAGAAAACTTCATCTAATCTACACCAAACTCAGAGACAACCAAGGCAAGTGACTTTATTCCATTTAATTTCTGAGAATGTTTCCTCCATGTTAGAAAATTCGGATTTATGGTTTGTTCTTGAAGAAAATATGAAAACCCATGTAGTTTAGATCATAGAACTTGAGAAATTGTGAAGAGAATTGCATGTAGTATGATAGGTAGATGATTTCCCTTATAATAATTGTGATTTGAAGGAATTAAAACGAAATAAATTCTGGAATTTGAGGAGGATATAAACCTAGGGTTCATGTTCTAGAGAAATTGGGAAAAGTGTAGAAATTTGTAAATTTGGTTGATGTTATGATGATTCGATCCTTGAAAACATGTTAGGAGATGATGTAAATATGTTTAGGATGAATTAGAATCCCTAAAACGTTATTTGGATGAACTTTGGAAGAGATTAGAATTGTTAAAAATGGTGAAAAACGATTTTTGGAAAAATCTGGGCCGAAACTGGTAATTCGTTAGAAGCAGCCCCCAGGTCGTTCGAACGAACTCGTTCGAACGAGCTTCTAACGAGTTGACCAGTCGTTACTAACGAGTAGGGATTTCGTTCGATATCTCGTTCGAACGAGATATCGTTAGAAGGGTTAGTTCGTTCGAACGAACTGGGATCTCGTTCGAACAGCCTCGTTCGAACGAGACTTCTAACGACCTGACAGTCCAAACTCGTTCGAAGTCTCGTTCGAACGAGACTTCTAACGAGCTGGCAGTTTGGTCCTTTTTGGACTGTTTTGACTTTTGGAGTTCCGTAAACTTGTTCGAGGATCTAGTTAACCTTCGTAGTGATAGAATTGGGACATTTGGGTATTTATGAGAAGGAATTTACATACGAGAGTGTATTACATGGACGGTTTGGGTTGAGACGTGAGTGTCTACTACGACGTGAGATAATTATGGCGCGTATAATTACAAACCGGAATAGTATGAATTGTGTTAATTATAGTTAGTATGAGAATATATACTACGATTAAAATACGGTATTACTAAGATGTGTGGTTACTTAGTATTAGTATATAGATTGTGTGTATGACATACCTACCATACTTGCTATCACGGGAGGTTGCGTTCGCTTAGGACCCTCTAATCCTTGTGTGCCTACGGGGGGGGGGGGGGGGGGGGGGGATATAGACTGGTACCTCGATGAACATAGGTCATAGAAAGACTTATTGTGATATTAATAAGTCCGCTGATCATGGGAGCGTAGGTATGTGCGTGACCCATGTGATGGTGACTGTGTTCGCCTCCATTATTTGTGATGTTGTTATCGGTAAACTATTCCTGAGAGATTCGGAATATGTAATCCTTATGTACGTGATGTACCGGGATGGATAGCAGAGTATGTGTGCACTACAGCTTAGATTGCGGGGTGCTTGTATTGTATATTTATGATATGAATATTATACAATATATGATGGGAATCCTCATGTTAATGTTGTAAAAATATTACGGTATTGTTTCGAGATATATAATGAGTTAACTGATAATTACATCAATGGCATATTTAGTAACTGAGTTTACGGTGAACCTCTATTTAATTACGAGCGTTGTTATGATAAATGGAACCGAGTAATATGGGTAGAACCTTTGGCAGTCTAGCTAGTTATGTTGTCAGTTAGCTAGTAGTATGGGTCGTTATAGATGGGTACTTACGTTAGGAGTGCACAGTTAGACGAGAGGTGAGGATATCATGCGAGTGTACGTCCTAACATGTACTTTGCATTTAATGTTTTAAATGTTTTTAAAGCACTTGCAGGTTTTTAAAATATAACTCCACTTTCGGGCTCTGACCCATTTGCTTTTCAAATCTTTTTTTTTGTAAAACCATTTTAGGTGCCCAGCCACAGGGACACCAAGCATAGGATTCTCACTCAGGTGACGAGCTGTAGCTGGTTGTGGAAGCTACAGGGATTTGCATGTAGACGCTTCTATCTTTTGGATTCCAGAGTCACTATCTATCAGTTGTAGGGCATGTTGCCCATTTCTTTAGAGACATCTTTTATATTTCAGTTTTCAGACTTTAGCATGTTTTATTTCAGTTTCGGTTATTCATTTCAGTTATGGGATTGTAGTGAGGAGTTTTCCTCCAGACTTTATTTACTCTATTGTGATGGTTATTCAGTTTACTTCAGTATGGTGAATGATGTTATTTATTTCTTCATTTTACTTGTTGCATGTTAATCAGACTTAAATTAAAATTTGGCACTTACTTTTTAAATACTAGGTGGATAGTAATAATAAAAAATGTTTTCGACAGTGATGCTATTAACTGAGCCAACTTGGCATTTTGAATTAATTTTATAAAGGAGTAGCTACCCGGTATTTAATTAGTCGGGGTGTCACAGGTGGTATCAGAGCATCAGGTTCTAGTGTCCTTTAGGATCTGTACGGCTATTATGTTTCCGCTACGTTTTCTTTGATATAGAGCCCTATATTTTAGGACTGTTGTACTCTTATTGTGTATGCTTCGTTCTTCAGCTATTTTAAGTTTATAAACCGTGAACTTATAAACTTTGTTCTTATTTCAGATGCCTCCACGACGTGCACGACGAGTTCCCAGGAATGCAATGCCCGAACCCCAGCCCGCTCCAGTTCAGGGCATGTTGAACGCCACTGAGGTTGCAGCTATAGTAGCTCAAGCGGTGAATGCCGCGATTGCCGTGATTCAGCAGGCACCGCCTCAGGCGCCGGTTGCCGCGCCAGCACAGGTTAATGCATTCCCGTCTGCTTGGGAGCGTGTACGAGACGCTTTTCAGAAAGCGCATCCACCAGAGTTTGCAGGTAGCTCAGACGTGGTAGTCTCGAGCCAATGGAGGAAGGACATACAGAGGCATTTAAGGATGCACGAGTGCACTGATGTTCAGAAACAGGTGCTAGCTACTTTCAAGCTAGTGGGATCTGCACTACAGTGGTGGGAGTCTATTACCACCGCGGAAGAGAGGGATACCCTCACGATTCAGGAGTTCTGGGTGCGGTTCGACCACAAGTACTTTCCGTCCGCAGTTCATACAGAGATGAGGAGGAAGCTGATGAGTTTGAAGCAGGAGGGCAAGACAGTGGCCGAGTATGAGGCCGAGTTCACTAACGTGTTGAATATCGTACCAGACGAGATTCCAACAGAGAAGAAGAAGATAGAGAAGTTCACCGACGGGTTGAATTGGAGGATCCGTCAGCATCTGCTAGGGAACCTATCGTTGGCCACGTATTCTGATGTGGTTAACGCTGCATTATTGCACTGCCAGGACCACCGTTTTCATATGGCCGAGGGCAAGCGGTCGGGGGAGTCTAGCCATCAGGGCAGGACCGGAGGACATGGTGCCAGCGGGGCACAATCGGGTCAGGGGCAGAGACAGACTGAGCAGGGCTCCCAGCAGGGGGATAATAAGAGGTTCCGGTCAGGGAACTACAGGCAGGGTCAGGGAGGTTTCCGCCAGGGCCATCAGGGTCCAAACGTCCATCAGGGCCAGCAGGGGCAGAATGGGCAGCAGTTCCATCAGGGCCAGCAGGGTCAAGGGAGGAATGGTAACGGCCACCAGGGCCGGGGACAGCAGGGGCAGATGGGAGGGAATTTCCCAGGGAAGTGCTTCACTTGTGGCAAGACTGGCCATAAGAAGCAGGATTGTCCTGATAGGGGCAGGGCCCCACAGCAGCAGCAGCAGGGTGCTCGCCAGGAGCCACAGAGACCTATGTTTCCCGCCGCTCTTCCTGCACCGCCACAGATGGCAGCATTGCCACCCATTCCAGCAGTCCCAGCTCAGCAGGGTCAGCTACAGTATGGACGTGTCTACAACGTTCACCAGGCTGCAGTTCCACAGGCACCGCCCGCGATCGAGGGTACGTTTCCTATCCATGGCACTATGGGTCGGGTGTTATTTGATACGGGTGCTACACACTGTTTTATAGCTACACACTTCGCGAAAGCTTTAGGATTGTTAGCTACGGCAGAGAGCACAGTGACGTGTGTCGACTCACCATTAGGGAGTGGGTCACTTATTTTCTTTATATGCCGGGGAGTGGGGGTAGAGGTTGGTGGTTTGGTATTACCTGCGGACATGTTAGTATTAGACATGCATGTTCACGATGTGATCATCGGTATGGATTGGCTCGTAGCATATAGGGCCATGATTGACTGCTTCAGCGGGAGCATTGTTTTTGCCATTCCGGGGCAAGAGATGTTTATAGTGGCGATGCCTCGCCCAGAGGGAGGATCGACCGCTCATCTGTATTACATAGAGGAGGATACCTCTAAGGAGGTTGTTATTCCTTTAGATTCGATCCCGGTTGTCAGGGAGTATTCAGATGTGTTTCAGGAGATACCAGGCTTACCACCCAGTCGGGAGATAGACTTCGTTATAGATTTGCTACCGGGTACGAGACCTATATCACGTGCACCGTACCGTATGGCTCCGGCTGAGATGCGGGAGTTACGGGATCAGATAGAGCAGCTGTTAGGGCAGGGCTTTATTTGCAGGAGTACCTCACCTTGGGGCGCTCCAGTTTTGTTTGTGAAGAAGAGGGATGGTTCACTGAGATTGTGCGTGGACTACCGAGAGTTGAATAAGGTCACGATACGGAATAAGTATCCGTTGCCTCGCATCGATGACTTATTCGACCAGTTGAGAGGAGCTTCTTTCTTCTCGAAGATTGACTTGAGGTCAGGATACCATCAGTTGCGTATCAGGGAGGAGGATGTCTCGAAGACCGCATTCTTGTCGAGATATGGTTCTTACGAGTTTCGGGTTATGCCTTTCGGCTTGATCAACGCCCCAGCAGTGTTTATGGACTTGATGAACAGAGTGTTCAGGGATTTCCTAGACCAGTTTGTCATTGTCTTCATTGATGATATTCTGGTTTACTCTCAGACAGAGGAGGAGCACGCCGAGCATTTGAGGCAGGTTTTGCAGACACTGCGTCAGAACGAGCTGTATGCAAAATACGAGAAGTGCGGGTTTTGGCTGAAGGAAGTCCAGTTCTTGGGTCACATTATTTCCGACCAGGGAATATCTGTCGATCCGGGAAAAGTATCAGCGGTGAGGGAGTGGGGACAGCCCACGACACCAACGGAGATTCGTAGTTTCTTGGGCTTAGCAGGATACTACATGAGATTTATTCGGGGTTTCTCGGAGATAGCAGGTCCTTTGACACATCTTACTCGTAAGGGTGTGCCATATATCTGGAGTGATGTCTGTCAGTTGGCATTCGATGAGTTGAAGGACAAATTGACCTCAGCACCTGTGTTAGCATTGCCGAGACCGGGAGTTGAGTATTTGGTTTACACCGATGCGTCCTTGCAAGGACTGGGAGGTGTTTTGCAGCAGGAGAGACAGGCCATAGCTTATGCTTCCCGTAAGCTTAAGCCTCATGAGAAGAATTACCCCACGCATGATTTGGAGTTGGCAGCAGTGGTATTTGCCTTACGGATTTGGAGGCACTATCTATTAGGGGAGAAGTTTCAGCTGTTCACGGACCACAAGTCCCTACAGTATCTGTTCACGCAGAAAGAGTTGAACATGCGGCAGCGTAGGTGGCTCGAGTTTGTGAAAGACTACCAGTTCGACATCCAGTACCACCCGGGTAAGGCTAACGTCGTAGCAGACGCGTTGAACCGCAGGCCAGCAGATGAGGTGGCAGAGGTGTGGAAGGCTAAGTGGAAGGAATTGGGACACCAAGATGCAGTGGCCCGATCTTTCATGTCTGTGATGACCGTTACACCGCAGATTGTCACAAAGGTAGTACGGGCACAGGCTAATGACTCGTTCTGTCAGGAGCAGATAGTTCGATTGCTAACAGAGGGAGCCGAGTCCTATACCGTTAGCTCAGACGGGGGATTGCGCTTCAATGGGAGGTTGGTAGTTCCGGAAGGGGAAGAATTGCGGCACGATGTTATGGCAGAGTCGCACGGCTCACGGTTCGCGGTACATCCCGGAGGGGACAAAATGTACCAAGACATGAGACGGCAATATTGGTGGAGCGGTATGAAGAGAGATATCGCTGAGTTTGTCTCGAAATGCGCCACTTGTCAGCTTGTAAAAGTGGATCATCAGAGACCAGCAGGATTGCTACAGCCGTTGGAGGTTCCGGTGTGGATGTGGGAGAGCATATCCATGGATTTTGTCACGGGGTTGCCTACGTCGCAGAGGGGTCACGACTCCGTTTGGGTAATTGTGGACAGGTTGTCCAAGGTCGCTCACTTCTTACCCGTAAGGACTGACTACACTACGGGACAGTATGCCCAGCTTTTCATTTCGGAGATTGTGAGACTTCACGGTGTGCCCCTGAATATCGTGTCTGACAGAGACAAGATATTTGTTTCGAGGTTTTGGGAGAGTTTCCAAGAGGCAATGGGCACAGAATTGCGGTTGAGTACGGCTTATCATCCGCAGACCGATGGGCAGACCGAGCGCACCAATCAGATGTTGGAGGACATGCTACGCATGTGCATTATTGACTTCGGGGGTGGATGGGAGCAGTACCTTCCACTGGTGGAGTTTGCTTACAACAACTCCTATCAGTTCACGATTGGCATGGCTCCGTTTGAGGCATTGTACGGTAGGCCTTGTCGTTCCCCAGCATGTTGGCTAGAAGTGGGGGACAACAAACTACTTGGGCCGGAAGTGATTCAGGATACTTCGGCAAGGATTGAGTTGATTTGGAGTCGCATTCGGGTAGCTCAAGACAGGCAGAAGAGTTATGCTGATGCGAAGAGGTTTTTCAGGGAGTTCCAAGTGGGGGACCAGGTTTTGCTAAGGGTTTCTCCGATGAAGGGGATTATGCGATTCGGGAAGAAGGGGAAGTTGGCACCGAGGTATGTGGGGCCGTTTCCTATTATTGAGCGGATCGGACCGGTTGCGTATAGACTTGGACTACCGGAGCACTTGCATCGGATTCACGACGTGTTTCATATTTCCTCGCTGAGGAAATACCTTAGAGACAATTTGGCTCATTCTCACATTGCTGTGGAGGACATCGATCTCCAGCCGGATAGCTCTTACGAGGAGGGGCCAATTGCTATTTTGGACCGAAGCGAGAGGAAACTGCGGTCAAAGATAGTTCCGTTAGTGCGTGTTCAATGGCGACATCACAATGTCGAGGAGTCCACATGGGAGCGCGAGGATGAGATGCGCGAACGTTATCCAGAGCTGTTTTTAGCAGGTACTTTCTAGTTTCGAATTTCGGGACGAAATTCAGTTATTAGGGGGGAAGTATGTAATACCCCGTACTTTTGACTATATTTATTTTTGGGATTAATTAATTAAATGCGTATTAATTGGAAATTAATCCGGGTTATAAATACTAATGAGATGCGAATTGGTATTTGATTATGTGCATATATGATTATATATGTATTTGGTATTATAAAATTTGTCGTGAGATTTATATACGGCATTTTAGAAATTTTGTTGAGACGCGTGGGACCGCCGCGTCACGGTATAATATTTTGTTAATAAAAAGTGAATTTAAAATCTATAATCCGTATGGTCGTTTTGAGTGCGCCAACGCGTCCGGAAGGGTCGAGATAGTCAGAAAACACTAGCCGGGGGTATAGTTTGGGTCCCGGGGTATTTTTAGGCCATACCGGTAACTTAAAGGGTATTTTGGTAATTTTACATTTTTAGGAATTAAAAGTGACGAAAATTGGTGATGTAAATCTGATGTGGAATTTGGCCCACTAAGCCCATAACCAACCCATATTAACCTAGAAAGCTACGTAGGTTATCATTTAGGTTTTCTAAGTTTTCCCCAAATCAAAACCCTAGCCACCTTAAGCCACCATTGGAGAAGAGCTTGGAGAGAGAGGAATTTCTGCAGAAAACTTCATCTAATCTACACCAAACTCAGAGACAACCAAGGCAAGTGACTTTATTCCATTTAATTTCTGAGAATGTTTCCTCCATGTTAGAAAATTCGGATTTATGGTTTGTTCTTGAAGAAAATATGAAAACCCATGTAGTTTAGATCATAGAACTTGAGAAATTGTGAAGAGAATTGCATGTAGTATGATAGGTAGATGATTTCCCTTATAATAATTGTGATTTGAAGGAATTAAAACGAAATAAATTCTGGAATTTGAGGAGGATATAAACCTAGGGTTCATGTTCTAGAGAAATTGGGAAAAGTGTAGAAATTTGTAAATTTGGTTGATGTTATGATGATTCGATCCTTGAAAACATGTTAGGAGATGATGTAAATATGCTTAGGATGAATTAGAATCCCTAAAACGTTATTTGGATGAACTTTGGAAGAGATTAGAATTGTTAAAAATGGTGAAAAACGATTTTTGGAAAAATCTGGGCCGAAACTGGTAATTCGTTAGAGGCAGCCCCCAGGTCGTTCGAACGAACTCGTTCGAACGAGCTTCTAACGAGTTGACCAGTCGTTACTAACGAGTAGGGATTTCGTTCGATATCTCGTTCGAACGAGATATCGTTAGAAGGGACAGTTCGTTCGAACGAACTGGGATCTCGTTCGAACAGCCTCGTTCGAACGAGACTTCTAACGACCTGACAGTCCAAACTCGTTCGAAGTCTCGTTCGAACGAGACTTCTAACGAGCTGGCAGTTTGGTCCTTTTTGGACTGTTTTGACTTTTGGAGTTCCGTAAACTTGTTCGAGGATCTAGTTAACCTTCGTAGTGATAGAATTGGGACATTTGGGTATTTATGAGAAGGATTTTACATACGAGAGTGTATTACATGGACGGTTTGGGTTGAGACGTGAGTGTCTACTACGACGTGAGATAATTATGGCGCGTATAATTACAAACCGGAATAGTATGAATTGTGTTAATTATAGTTAGTATGAGAATATATACTACGATTAAAATACGGTATTACTAAGATGTGTGGTTACTTAGTATTAGTATATAGATTGTGTGTATGACATACCTACCATACTTGCTATCACGGGAGGTTGCGTTCGCTTAGGACCCTCTAATCCTTGTGTGCCTACGGGGGAGGATATAAACTGGTACCTCGATGAACATAGGTCATAGAAAGACTTATTGTGATATTAATAAGTCCCCTGATCATGGGAGCGTAGGTATGTGCGTGACCCATGTGATGGTGACTGTGTTCGCCTCCATTATTTGTGATGTTGTTATCGGTAAACTATTCCTGAGAGATTCGGAATATGTAATCCTTATGTACGTGATGTAACGGGATGGATAGCAGAGTATGTGTGCACTACAGCTTAGATTGCGGGGTGCTTGTATTGTATATTTATGATATGAATATTATACAATATATGATGGGAATCCTCATGTTAATGTTGTAAAAATATTACGGTATTGTTTCGAGATATATAATGAGTTAACTGATAATTACATCAATGGCATATTTAGTAACTGAGTTTACGGTGAACCTCTATTTAATTACGAGCGTTGTTATGATAAATGGAACCGAGTAATATGGGTAGAACCTTTGGCAGTCTAGCTAGTTATGTTGTCAGTTAGCTAGTAGTATGGGTCGTTATAGATGGGTACTTACGTTAGGAGTGCACAGTTAGACGAGAGGTGAGGATATCATGCGAGTGTACGTCCTAACATGTACTTTGCATTTAATGTTTTAAATATTTTTAAAGCACTTGCAGGTTTTTAAAATATAACTCCACTTTCGGGCTCTGACCCATTTGCTTTTCAAATCTTTTTTTTTGTAAAACCATTTTAGGTGCCCAGCCACAGGGACACCAAACATAGGATTCTCACTCAGGTGACGAGCTGTAGCTGGTTGTGGAAGCTACATGGATTTGCATGTAGACGCTTCTATCTTTTGGATTCCAGAGTCACTATCTATCAGTTGTAGGGCATGTTGCCCATTTCTTTAGAGACATCTTTTATATTTCAGTTTTCAGACTTTAGCATGTTTTATTTCAGTTTCGGTTATTCATTTCAGTTATGGGATTGTAGTGAGGAGTTTTCCTCCAGACTTTATTTACTCTATTGTGATGGTTATTCAGTTTACTTCAGTATGGTGAATGATGTTATTTATTTCTTCATTTTACTTGTTGCATGTTAATCAGACTTTAATTAAAATTTGGCACTTACTTTTTAAATACTAGGTGGATAGTAATAATAAAAAATGTTTTCGACAGTGATGCTATTAACTGAGCCAACTTGGCATTTTGAATTAATTTTATAAAGGAGTAGCTACCCGGTATTTAATTAGTCGGGGTGTCACATATAATTACGGGTGGATATAGGGAGGGAGTATGCAGCCCACCAGAAAAAATATAATCTATCCTAGCCTAGCTCATAGAACTTACTTATACCCACAAGGCAAAAAGACTCATGCCCGTTGTTGAAACGAAGTCACTAAGTTGTAAAAAACAAAAACATCAAGACTCCTCTCTCTTAAGAAGTCAAAAACTAACTCACTACTTGACACACACACATAGCAAATATGTTGGGTACCTTAACAATTTAAAGACATCATCGCAATATATTGACAAAGTGTTGAACCAAACATTGAGGGATTTTTTTTTAAAGAATCGGATGCGTCTCCAGTCAAGCATTCAAACCGTTCGAATTCTTACACTTCAAGCATTAAGTTTTAGAGGTCATGATAAACGTCCAAGTTCATTGGATCGGGAAAACTTTTTGGAATTATTGAATTTCAAAGCCGAAGATAATGAAGAACTACGATGGTGTTAGTAATATGCGAGGTCATTTGTAAGCATTATTTCTTAAAGATTGCCCATATGTGTATTATGCACATTGCTTTGCCCATCAACTACAACTAGCTTTAGTTATGGCCACAAAAGATGGGAGTAATGTTTGACAGTTCTTTTCTCACTTGACTTATATTGTCAATCTTGTTGCTTTTCCTCCAAAACGTATTTGTGAATTAAAAAGTACACAAATGGATGAGATTGAACGTATGTTGGCTAGTGGTGAATGACATTCATGAAAATGGGCTAATCAGATTGGTGCTATGCATTGACTTAGAGCTACTCATTGGAGCTTATATTATGATTCTGTCCGGGACTTAATGGGCATGTATGATGCATCTTGCATAGTTATTGAAACTCTTAAATTAGTGGTCAAGTGCACAAATAGGTGGATGCGTTTGTGTTGTTTTTAAATTAAGGCGGAGTTTTGAATTCATATTCATCATGCACTTAATGGAAAAATCATGAGAATCCCTGATACACTTTTTCAGGTTTTACAACGTCAAAATCAAGACATTTTAAATGCTCTAAAGTTAGTCTCTATTACAAAAGTACTCCTTGGAAAACTAAGAAATGACGACTGGGGCAATTTTCTTGAGAATGTAATAAAATTTTGCCTGATTTGAGTTCTCATTATGACAAGGATACGAGACGTGAATGTTTGCAGTAAGATCATATCACCATTGTACATTATTATGACTTTGATGTTTTTAACTCCACGATAGATTTTTAGACGATGGAGTTAGAAAATATATTCAACGAGGGGGCAATGGAATTTCTTACTCTTAGCTTGGGTTTGGATATTAATTATGCTTTTCAATCATTTGACATGGAGAATGTGTGCAAAATTTTCAAAAATTCTATCCTAAGAATTTTACCGGTCAAGACATTCGTACTTTGAGATGCCAATTGAGGCGCTATCAGTTCGATTTAGCTAGTGATCCCGAATTTCAGAATATATCTACTCTTAGTGATTTGTGTCGAAAACTATTTGTAACAAGAAAGTTGGAGACCCACTCTATGGTTGATAGATTGATTCGTCTTGTGTTGACTCTTCCTGTTTTCACTGTGACTGCGGAGAGAGCATTTTCTGGAATGAAACATGTTAAAACAACGATTCACAATTCAATGGGGGATGGATTTCTTACCAGTTGCATGACTCTCCATCTTGAATGGGATCTTAGTTTAAATATTGATCTAGATTCTATAATTGATGAATTCGAATCTTTGAAGATTCGTTATTCAAAATTGAGATAGAGATTTTGTTATAATTGTGTTATTTAAATACTGTTATTTATTGAAATTCAGTTGTTCAATTATTTTTTCTTTGTTTAGTTGTACTTTTTTTTGTGTGTGGTTATTGCTTAATGTTAGTCCAACCCTACCAGTAATTCTGGGTCAACCCTTGAATTTAGGCCTTTTTGTTAGGATTGCAAGTTAATGTTTCGAATGAAAATCACTAACAAGCCTTATCGATAATTTACACATACTGTAGTAGCCCGAGGGAAATTGTGCCCACATTGATACAAAATAATTACGGAAATAAATCATATAAACATTGTATTGAACATGGAGTGATAGCCTTGACCAATTAAAAAGAAAGAAAGATAGTGCGAATCATCAGAAATCAAACCGAAAAGTGTTAAAGTGAAAAATGACTGGGAGTTACTAGAAAATGTAAGGATGGCTTTGGGTGTGTCGGGTTTTGACTAGACTCTTAATCACAAGCCAAAGAAGCAACAACTATGACACATAGCAAACGGTATACGAATGTGATTATATGTGTGATTAATAAACTCATAAGTAAATAATGAATAATAAAAGAATAATTGTGGAGCTCGGTACTCTCAGAAAGAATATATATATATATATACAGTCGTGCTCTTGTGCAGACTAGTCCGCATTTTAAGAATGCGGACCGGACACGTGTCACCTGACGGTGAGCTCAGAAAAGAGAGAGAGTGTGCCTATAATTTAGGCGATAATTTCTAGGCGCACCGTTAGGTGACACATGTCCGGTCCGCATTCTTAAAATGCGGACTAGTCCGCACAAGATCATTATTTTATATATATATATATATACACACACACTGGTTAATAAATTTAGCTCCTTGCTTCGGTAAGCTATTAATACCATCACTGCAAGCCCCACTATCCACTATCACCATATTTCCATCACCGACCCTCAGTCTCTAAAGACTGCTCCTAGGCATCATACGAGCAATGCTTTGTTGTTTTGTTAGGATTGAAGACTAGGAATGAGGGAATTTATATATATAAGACAGCGCATACAATATATTTTTTCAACATCAGCCCCCATCTTCTTCTCTCGCAACAATTTTCTCCACCAAGGCAATCCATGAAGATTTCCAATGGTTTTAACATGCACATCCATGTCTTTGCTTTAGAGAAGCGAATATGTGTGCAAATGTTTTTGTTGCTTTATCTGTGTTGAGTCAGTTTATTTTACTCATTTTCTGCGTGTTCCTAGCTTTTTATGTCCTTTTTTTATTTTGTGATCAGTGTCATAGTATAACAGTTTGGTCTGCAGCAAGAAACATTACTTGCAAAATACTTTTGTTTTGAATAAAGTTTCTCTTTTGGTAAAAAAAAACTCTCTCCGCCTAGACCACACCCTCCTCTACCCCGCTAAAATCCTCATTAGATGTTATTTAAAAAAAATAAAATAACTATAAATATATATCACCACATACATTTTGTTCAATTATTGAATCACAATAAATGAATAAACAATAATATGTATGCAACATCATAAAGTATCATCACCCTAGCATTCAATATCATACATGGACTGTAGGCAACCAAAATATGCATGATATTAATGCATTAGTCCAATATTTATATCTTCTGGAATGGAGTACTTTAATGAACACCAAACCTTATATTATATAAATATTAGAGATACGCATACATGTTCAAAATACCCGTAATACATGAATAATTATATTATTGTCTATTCCCTAACTTGAAATTCATGAAAAATTAAACATAATGTGAAAATCAAATAGACAAAGAGTTTACATGAGATATTACACAAATAATAGTAAATGGAAGACATAAATCATTTATTGTCGCTTCATCACTTATGTATGAGTAACAAATCATAAATATTGACCCAAATCATTCATGGTCATACTAATGCACAATACGGTTATAATCACAATTATCATACTAGTGGCATATGTAAATATGACTTTTTAACATTGATGCCAATTATTTAACATTTACAAAAATTCCAATGTTTATTTGATTCAAATTTCAGCATGTGTTGCGCTTCAATTTAACCTTATAACAAACATTAGGATAATCTGAAATGACTACAAGTATAGTATCTTCAAATGTAATCTTAGCCTGTATTTGGCATTTGATTAAACAGAATGAATACTTACTTATGAGTCTCAAAATTTGCAAGTAATGCATTCAAATATGCATGTATGCAACGAATAAATCTAGTATCCGCACATATGAATTGTAGCATGTGTTTGACATTTAATTCAACTTAATGGGAGTACTAGCCTTAGAATAAACAATAATTCTAATTTTCAACTACATGAATCGTTGGCCTGTGTTTGGCACGAGACTCATTAAAACACAATATAATAATATTCAACAATATGAATTATTGGCCTGTGTTTGGCACGAGACTCATCAAAATATGAATATTAAAAATAACGCAAGTCTAATATCCTACCACATGAAATATGTTGGCCTGTGTTTCGCACGAATATTCAACTAAAAAAGGATCATTAGAGCAAGGTTTTATCACAGTTCTAGATAAAACATACATGAAATATGAAAAAACTTAAATTTTTCCAAAAAAATGAGTTAGCATCATGGAACTATAGGAAATTACTCCAAAATCTCAAATATTCGACAGAATTCAAAAATATTTTTTCTGGAAGTCAGAAACATTATTTATGCAAAATCAATGCCCCCAAAAATATTATACTCAAAACTTAATGTATAATTAATGGTCCAAATATAGATGCATACATAATAATCAAATATTTACAATTATAGATTAAGACACTTTCATGTCTTCCCCATCCAACACCATATAAATATTATTGTCTAAATATCAATTCATAATTATATTAGGACCTTTGGGCTACCAAATATAGATTATGCACAATAACCTAATATATCGAAATGTTATTGTCAAACACATAATCATACATCTAATATTCATCTAATATTCAAAATTTTATATTGAACTCTTTCATCAATACCAAATACTACTTAACATGAATATCAGAACAACCATGAACATAAAAAAAACTGTCCCCGTGGTGAAAAAATACATAATATTGGGGAAAAAACGTATTTTTTGCCAAAAATAGAAAATTTGAGTTAGCACCACAGGGATGTAGATAATTACTCCAGGATCTCAAAATAATTTGCGGAATTCAAAAATCAATTTTCTGGAGTAAGATATTGACGTCAACATTATTACCAAAAACGACAAAAACGCAATTTTAAGAGTGTTAACGACGTCAAAATGCAAAAGTAAGGTGGTGCCCATCGTATACAATTGGTTTTGTTTATTTCGACGTTTCCAGTCGACCATGTCAGTTTCGTAAAATTCCGAGCAAGTTTTGACCTTTCATTCTCACAAGTGAGTATTGGCGACAGAAGAAAAACGTAACAGAAAATCTCAGACACACTTTAAGAGCAGATTTAATGACATAAATAAGACGTCGCAGAAGGTCTCAGGCACAAAAGCAATTTAATGACATAAATAAAAATGTCGCAGAAAGTCTCAGGCACATATTTCATTATAGACGAACATCAATAGGAAAATCACGAGATCTTAAACTTTAGCTCTGATACCACATATAAAATCATTCTTAAGAATACCCTAATATTAATCACGAACACATTAATATGATTAAACTTTAGCATACAATTATTCTTAATAAAAGGATCTTGGATCTTCATGTTTTCACAAAATACGTCTAAAAGATAGAAAATAAGACTTACCTTGATCAATGATCAATCTTGATTAATTGCTCCATCAATCTACCTTCTTGAAAAAAATACACTCTAATGGAATCTCGGAGTTTCTCTCCCACCTCAGAAATAGTGTGTTATGAGATAACTCCAGATGGTGTAGGGTTCCTCTATTTATGAGGGGAAGAGGGCCGGAATCCTAGTCAAGGTGGGACTCTTTTTCAAGTCTCCCACTAATGTCACTAACCATCACGTGACTAACGGATAAGATTGACCCAATCTTCTAATATTCGTATTTATCACGTTCTTAATTAATTATCTGATATTTATCAAGACCACATAATTGAAAAATTCATAAATTCGGAATTTAATATATTTGATATTAAATAATTAATTTCGACACTGAATATTAATTTTCAACAATAACATCATTGCCGACATGTGTCTTGAACTTTAGATATGAAAATTTATAAATCTACTACATTTGAAAATGTTTCGTTTGTAATTAGTTTCATACTAAAAAAAAATTGATCTGGAAATTTTTGTTTGATTAGGAAATCTTGTAGTTCATAGTTCCTTAAATTTTATTGTAGATCTTAATTTTTTTTGGCAATCTTATTGCATATTTATTTTGCACTATGAGATATATACAAAAATCAATTTGAACATCTGCTTTTATCAACATTTTTTGCAATTTTTTATGCCAACTATATTATCTTTTACAATTTTTTAGATTTTCGTTGTTTGCAATTTAATTTTTACAAAGTTTTTCTTCATGTTCATTTTCATTTCGATATGCATTTTTATTATTATTATTTTTTTTTGACAAAAGCTTAATTTGACATTTCATAATTTCCTGTATGGATATTAAAATTTGACAAATATTTCTTTCACATTTTTGAACATTTATTTTTAAGCACATTTTGCAATTATTTTTGCTAACTATTTTTTCTGCATTTTTTAAGATCTTTTTTTGTTTGAAATATGTTTACAAGGATTTTTCTTAATGTTCGTTTGATCAATCGAATCACTTTCTAAAGCTTAAGACAATTACGTAGTGGTACACTATTGAACATCTCACCAAAGATGAATCTCAATGACAATTATTGATCCCATCTTTCGCACAATCTGTAATAATTTGGATTTTTGATTAATAATTTAAATAGTATTTATGGATAATTCATGTAAAATTGTACACCGTGATATTATATTATGAAAGTTATTTCATATTAATGTGGAAGTTTAATAAGTGTAGTATAATTAATGAAATTAAATTACTATTATGAGAGAATTATTTGTGAAAATGATTTAAATAATATTTTGATTTAATCATGTTAGTTTTGCGCATGGTAACATTTTACTGGTTAAATTATTTTAATATTGATTGCATAATTGTGGTATTTGATGGTACTAATTATTTTGTATTGGCTGGACTAGTAATATTGAGTTGAATGTTAAATTAGTATGAAATATGGTGCCAAGATATTATTTATTACTATAAAATGATTATTTTGAAGTAAAAGTATAATTATTGTGAATTAATTGATGTAAAGATTAAAGTTGAGTTAAGTATTTTGAAAATAAGTTTAAAGTACAAATTTAATATTTTGAAAAATGACTATTTGAGGTTTATTAAATGAAGGGTAATGTTAGATAAATAAATTTAAAGTGCAAATTTATAAAAAAGTATATTTTTATAGAAGTTAAACAATTTAATAAACTAGTTTAAAATTGGTTATCTTTGCAAAAATAATATAAAATAATTAAACAATGTTAATGGGCTTGTGTCATTAAATTAGGTGAAATGATTGGTTAATTAGTTGAAACATTAAAGAAATGAGTTAGTGTATTAATTAATTTAACAATGATTGATAAGGAAAGAAAAATAAATGAATGTAAGAAAGAAAGGATGAAAGGGAGTACACAGGTTATTTCGTGAAAAAAACAGAAGCTAATGCATGTAGCCTTAGCGTGGGAAAAAGAAAAAGAAAAAGAAAAGAGAAAGGAAGAAAGCTTAAGGGCTATGCCCGGAAAGTTGGGTGTCACTTCTTGTTTTGGGGACGTGTATCGATACGATAGAATTTTTTTGGACATGAATATGATACGACACAATTTTTTTTTTAGCTGAATCGAACATGATTCAAATAAAACACGACATAACACGATACGAATATCATGATTTCTTAAATTTTACACTAAATTAAATATAAATAAATATGATAATCACAACAAGACACGATAATATGACTCATAATTTTTGATACGAACACGACATGACACTACTTCGTGTAAAAGAAACCCGAGATGAACTGTAATACCCGTATTTCTCTAGAATAAATACAACTACATGTTTGGGATAAAATAAAATTCGTGAAAATTAAATTAAATTGGTGAAATTAATTTATTGATTGTGAACTAGTAATTTGTTATTATGTCATAATCATGCGTGGTTGATTTTTATGCTAATAATTACAATGGAAAATAATTGCATGTGTAGTAAATAATTAATGTAAGATGTGTGACTTGATTATAAATATAATTGTGGGATAAAAATAATTGGAATGCATTCTGGGAAGTTATATGGGAGGTGTTTTAAACCTTTAGAAATTGTCCTGGGTATAGGTACATAAGTAAGAAGACTTTTGAACCCATCTAATTATGGGTACCAGCCCATTTCGGGACCTAACATTTAGAAAACAAGCCCAACTCGGTTTGGAACTAATATAAGATTAAAGGGAAGGATTAACACTCCCCACATTTAATCAAATATATAACCTAGCAGCCCCACCCCAAGAGAGAAGGGAACATAGGAAAAAAGGAGAAGAAACAAGGGATTCAAAGAGAAAATTCATCAACTGCATATCCATGCAAGAATTTTCTGGCTTAATTTAACGTTCAATGTGCCTTTTGATTCATCGTAGTAAACCCTATGTGATTTCTGGATTTTAGTTTGTAATTTAGTGATTTAATGGTAGGAATGAATCTTATGTATGTAGAGGACTAATTGGAATATAGGTTGTTAACCCATAAATATAAGATTATCGAAATCTTAAATTTGATGATAGATGCCTTAGGATTTCTTGGGATAAATTCTAAAAATTTGATTCACATGTAGTTTTGATGTATGTTTAAAATATGAAAATTTGTGAGTTTGTTCCCCTTGTTATATGCCTCAAAATCTGATTTGTATATAGTTGAAATCATGGTAGAAAATATGTGCTAAGGGTATGGATTATTCGTATAAATTTTGGGATTTGGGGAAAGAAATTGATGTTACTATATGAAATTAATTCTAATATGTGTAAGGACCTATTCATATGATTATAAAAATGAAATAACGATTATAATGGATCTTGGGGAAGAATTAAGAAATCCTGTAATAGAAAAATGTAGCAGATTTGGGCTTTTGCCAAGATACGAATCGATTCGGTCATGAATCCGAATCGATTTGGTTGGGCGAATTGATTCGGCCTAGGAGGCGAATCGATTCGGTCCCTAGGGCAGTTTGAGTTGGGACCGGGGATGGATCTGGGGTATTTTTAGAAAACAATATGAGTTGGTGGGATGGTGTTTGGGTCAACGGTGATTTGATTAAAAATCCTAACGTAGCATGTATATTAATCGGGAAGTCATATTTAACTAGATGGTTAAATAATCTTTTAAGGAAAAAGGAATTAATAATTAACTAGATGATAAATTATTAAAAGGTGAATAATTATGAATATCCCGTGGAATACTTTAGGTAATTATAGAGTAATTACCTATACATAATATATGGAAATAATATGTACTTATATTTATTTGTGTGGACATACCGATATTTGTGGACGGTCTTATCGGTTAGAGTTTCGCGCGTTCGGGACCGTAGCACCGTCAGCACAAGTGGGCTAGATGTTGTGTAGGTCATTTTTATAGGTACTACGTAGCAGCACCATCTACGAGAGGTGGGTGTAGATTCTGGGATCCTTTGTCATCGCTGGGTATGGAGCGTGAACTGGTGTACTGCGTAGGTACCGCCTCACTTATGTGTGTTTTGTGATGTCTGATTAGATAGAGATTACCTTCAGACTTATCGATAGAGCACAAACGAGATACCACGGTAAATGCCTTTGAGTGTCGCATATATGAAAGGGAATATATATATATATATACAGTTCTGCTCTTGTGCGGACTAATCCGCATATTAAGAGTGCGGACCGAACATGTGTCATGTGGCGATGAGCCCAAAAAATAGATAGAATGTGCCTATAATTTAGGAGATAATTTCTAGGTGCACCGTTAGGTGACACATGTTCGGTCCGCATTGTTAAAATGCGAACTAGTTCGCACATGAGCATTATTATATATATATATATATATATCTATATAATAAAGTAGAAAACTTATGTATGTCATAAGATGAAAAGATGATGTCATCTAGATAATTTTTTTTTGAACTACCTATTTTACCCCTCAAATCTTTGATTTCCCTCTCTTTCTCCACACTCAAATTTACTTCCTACTCTTCATTAAAATTCAAAGACGGGGGTAGCGTAGGATTTGCACCCATTTTCACGCTTTACTCCCCTCCCTCTCTCCCTTTGTGCTGGCAACACAAACCCTTCCTCACCCGACGCCTTCTCACTCACCTCATTCTCTCCCTTTTTCATTCGCGTTCCTCTTGATCTTCCTCTCTCTCTCTCTCTATCTCTCTCTCTCTCACACATACACACACACACACGCGCGCGCGCCCACACACACACACACACACACACACTTTTTTTTGGGTCAATTTCTTTTGTTGGTCTGAGCCGATTTCGATTGAGATCTACTAAGGGCTTTGTTCATTTTTATTTGGGTTAAGATCTACATATATGTTTATGTTTATGATTTAAAAATAGATCTAAAAATATGGAGCGACTTACATGTACGTGTATCTTTATGTTTATGTTTTGAAATTTACTTATTTTCTGTGTTGTCTTATTTTTTTTTTGTAGGGGACCTGATTATACTTGAATTGAACACCTTAAATAGGTATGCTCCTTTTCTTTTTGTTTATCAATAGGTACCAATAAATTTAGGACTTTGTTCATTTCTATTTTGGTTAAGATCTACATGTATGTTTATGTTGATGCTCTGAAAACAGATCTGAAAATATGGGGCAATTTACATGTATGTTTATGTTGGTCTGAAAATATGGAACGATTTACATGTATGTTTATGTTTTGGCATCTACTTATGTTTTGACATCTATTTATTTTTTGTGTTTTGTTATTTTTTTTGCAGGGGACCTGATTATATTGAGATGAAACCCTTAAATAGGTATGCTCCTTTTCTTTATGTTTATCAATAGGTACCAAAGCATTACCCAATTTTTTTTT
The DNA here is from genome assembly GCA_949130495.1 of Sambucus nigra. Lineage (NCBI taxonomy): Eukaryota > Viridiplantae > Streptophyta > Magnoliopsida > Dipsacales > Adoxaceae > Sambucus > Sambucus nigra. Next base: position 37,987,716 of record OX422211.1, read on the forward strand.
GCCTTCTTCTTTTCTTTGAATGATATGATTCTGTGAGCCGACATTTATTTGAATATTACAGGTAGTGAACTCTTGATTTTTGTGTTTGTTGGTTTTTTACTGGGAGACTCCATATCGTTTCAATGTATGATGCTTCATAGCTTTTCTGAAAAGTGGATCCATTTATATCATTTGGCCATATGTTTTTCTTTGGGTTGGGTGTAGGCACTAAGGTTTGATTGTTTTGTCCATTGGGTAAGTTTTGAATTTTTTTTACTTGGGTTGTCCACACTCATTTATAATTTGGAAATTAGGCTTCACCACCTCTTAGTGGAAAGTTCATTGTCTTTTCTCACCTTGCATTTTATTTGTGTATTGGCAGAAAAGAGAAAGGGGCAGGTGGGTCTCACATTACCTAATCCTTCCCTTTTCTTCATCCTCTAATCCCCTTTGGATATGATTCTATAACCCATATATCTGAAGGGAGATAAGAAAGATAATGAGCCTCATGAGTCACCTCAATAAAAAAAGGTTGTTAATGTTATAATCACACTCGCACTTGGAGATGGTTATTGATTCCATTATGTTAAGAAAGAAATGGAACCGTCTAATTTATGTTGATTCCAATACAGTTATTAATTGTTTATTAGTGCTTAGTAGTGACATAACATGTTTGATAATATGAGTATTTGAATTTTGAATATGATTGTGTTTATAATTTGATTCACTCACGGTTAGTTTTGTGTTTTCTTTTTATTTTTTAATTGACAACTTAACCAGTGAGTTTGGTGCTATTTGCAGTGTTGAGGAATTGAGTAGTCTTAATAAGGAGATACGGAGATACTCAATAAGCTGAACGGTGATTTAAGGTAATCTACATTGTGTTTTTCTATTGATATAACTAAAACTTCTATATATATGTTGTTGCACTATATATATGTTACTAACTATATATTGAAAGATGATTATGTTGTTGTACTAACGTTCAGTTTCTGTTGAGAATGCTCTCAAAGTATGTACGACACACAAGTGAAGTAGTAAGGTCAATTTATGCTTCTATAACGATTTACAAAGATTTAGAAGGTCAATATATGCTTATATATATATATATATATATATATATATATATATATAGTAGGATGGTGTTTTACTATTCAGTTTCTTATCTCTACTTATCAAAGTAATCAAATGGTCTACATTTTGCCACGTGTAAAATCTAGTGGTTGTATTTTACTCTAATCAGCTTTTATTGTTGCTATTAAGATTATTGGTTCCTTATTTTATTTACTGTCAATAGTGCAGAAAATTTTCATCATATGAATTTGTTCTCCCCCCACTTTATTTGTAAATAGGTAATTTTTATCCTTTTATGATGGTGGAGTTTGTGTTACTATGAAACTATTTGTATGAAATATTTTTTTGGTTTTTGTTATGTGAAAATGTTAGTATAGTTACAATTTCTAAGCTTGCGCACTTTCGATACAGAATGAGGGGCTATTACTGGCTTGCTGAGCCCACAATCACTTCAAGAATAATTCGGCACAATCACTTCACATATGGTTATTTTTTTCAGAACAAGATGCAAGGATAGTGTAAAGTGGTAAGAAAGAAATTGAGAGGATACCATAAAGAGAGAAAGAAAGGAAAGGTGTTATATTGAGCCAGTTATGATTTGAACGGACTTGACGAACCATTTGAACGGACTTGATGAACCATTTGATTACTTTGATTTTTGGTTTTTGTAAGATTTGTGGATATCATAGTGCATTCACTAGACAGTAAACTAATTGTGGATCTGAAGGTGCTTCTTGGTGAGGGTTCCGACGAGGTGTCAAAGGCAAGGCGACAATGTTAGTAATTCGAGATGAAGAGGAAGAAACCACCAAAATAGATAGGTTATTCGTAACCCAAAACAAATGCGACAAATACGAAAAGATGGCTCCACTCACTCTCAAATGTTATTGGGCACCAAGAAATGGGTTGGAAATACAACTGTTCATTTGTGGTAATTGTGTAATATACATCGTGTTTGCATTGTGTATCATTTGCATTTTAGTGTTTGAATTGTACACTATTTTTATAACACATTATATGATTTAGTTCACTTTTTGGTTGGGCTTTCAACAGGTATATTGAGCTTTCAACAGGTATATTGAGCTTGAAAGCTGTCGGCCGTAGCCCACAACAGGTATATCGAGCGTTCAAGACATACAATTTTGATTTGAATATTGGATTTTGATTTGAGCGTTCAAGTTTTTGTATTCAGCAACTTATCAGTTAATGTTTGGTTCAGTTGATATGCTTACAGTTTAAGTCTTTTGATGTTTTTGATAGTCTTTTGTTTAATCTGGACGATTGAAATTTGTCGTACGTACATTTTGGTTAATATATGTTTACTGTGGATTCCGAACATTAAGCGGGAGGGGGTATATGAGGAAGAGCATACTGATGTATATGAGATATTATTTATCTCATATAATATCTTTGACCAGAGCTGTAGCATGTAATTTTCCATACGTTTTGGTTAATTATTTATGTTTTAGTGTTTCATTCCAGATCTGTAGCATGTAATTTGTCGTTGGTTAATTATACAAGTTTTAATCATACTAGATCTGTAGCATGTAATTTGTCGCTTAAGTATGTTTTGGTTAATCATACAAGTTTTAATCATACCATATCTGTAGCATGTAATTTGTCATACCTTTCAAGAGGTTCAAATTTATCATACGTTTATGTAAATTTTGGTTAATCATAAAAGTTTTAGTGTTTCAAAGCATGTAATGACTCCTATAACTTTGACCACTATTTTCAAAGATATTATTTATCAACACAGGGATAGTGGTCAGTAGCGGAGTCCTGCAATAGAGGTGACATTATAGCACATTTAAGATCGAAACAGAATATAAGATCACCGTTTGGCTAAAGATATTGTTGATATTTTCACATCTCTATTCAAGTACACATCATAGCAAATGAGTTATAAAACCATGTTTTAACTAATCGGTAATTCCTCACCTTTTTTTTTCCTTTAAGTAAATATTTTGTATATGTAATACCCCGTATTTTTATGCTATATTAATTTGGGGATTTATTAAATTTAATGTGAGTTAATTATTTAATAAAAATCCGGAAATTAATTATGTTATAATTACTAACGTTACAAGAGTTAGTAATTATGGGAAATTTGTTGAATATTACTAATGAGCAAAGTAATATGTAATATTGGTTATATTGAATGTCACGAGTGAATAAAATGACAATTTTGGAAATTTGGGCCGGGACGCACCCGTGTCGCGTCGGGACTAAATAGTGAATATTTTATAAGTCGTTCGTATGGTCGTTTTGAGTGCGCCAACGCGTCCAGAAGGGTCGAGATAGTCAGAAAAGTATACCCGGGAGTTTGGTCTCGGAGCGTTTTTAGGCCTAATTAGTACCCCGGGAGGGCGTTTTGAACATTTCACAATTATGGGTAATTAAACCAACGAAATTCTTAGGGTTATATCAGATGCCTAAGGTTGTCTTCTAGGGTTAGAACAACCAAAGGCAAGTGACGGCCATAGGAGAGGGAAGAAGAAAGCTTCCAAGGCAATCCAAGGCCCAAAATCCACCCGTTTGCACCGCAACCACCACCAACGCATAGATCGCGCAACGGGCTACGCAACCACACCAAAATCATCTGCAAATCAGAACACCAAAAATCCCAGGCAAGTGTTTATCTTGCTTATTTCGTTGATGCATCTTTCATATTAGTGTATGAATGATTAGGATGAGTTTTATGGAAGAAAACCTAAGATATGAGATAGGAAATCGCATGTAGTGATGGATTAATTGTTATTCTGGAAACTCCTTAACATGTAGAGGATTAAACCACGAATTTATGAGGTGTAGATGAAGAAAATTCTGGAAAAGATGGATTAGAACCATGTTAATGAAATTTTAGGGTTCTTGAAGTTTTATATGAATTTGGGGCTTGTTAATCCATGTTTAATAGTAGAAATCCACATGCTTTACGTTGGAATTTCATAATATGATGATATCATGTCAGTAGTATAAATTTTGGGTCGATTGGGTATGAAAAATATGGATTTGGTGAAGGTTAGAAGATGAAACCCGTAACTGCAAAACTGCAGAAATCGAAATACCTGCTTGATCGATCGATCGAGCCCAGAGCTTCAATCGATCGAAGGTTCGCTCGATCGAGCCCCAGCCCTCGATCGATCGACCCCTCCTGGCAGACTCCTATTTCCCTTTTTAAATGAGTTAAATTCAATTTATCGTGAAATAATTCTTGGACATCCTTAATAAAGTGTTTTGGGAGATAGGGAAGATCAGTAGGACATATGAATAATTTTGGAACTTTTAATATGAGACGAGAATTGTATTTTTGGGGATAATTACTTAAGGGTCGATGAATTTATGTATTAAAGGGGGAGATACATAAGAGGGTTACGTTGGAACATAAAAAGGACACCTACTGAATTTTATACTTGGGAAGATAGAGTCCATGTGAGTTACGTAATAAGATGGAAGAATCCTTCGAATTAAGGTTAGAGACGAACCCTTATACGTGATACTAATAATGTGAAAATAAGGATAAATGTCGTAACTATGGGATTTGAGATATACCTAATATTGTTATGGTAATATTAGTATAGTTATGTGATTGTGTATGCATATACTATTTATGTGTGAAAATCATGCCCACGCTACTTGCTATCCCTGAGGTTACCGCGCTGGGACAGTCTTATCTCGATGGGACCTTTATGGGGGATATTGACTTGTACCCTAGAAGATAGATATCCTTGGTACAGTCTATCGATGTGATAGTTCAGACGGTCCTAAGAGACGCAGGCATGTGCCATCCTCTTAGAGACTTGGAATCTATGCTTCGCCTCAATATTGTTTGTGTATGTATGTTAATACAATTCGAGAGTGATTCCGAATGTATTCCCCTTAATATGAGTGATATGGGGCTTTGGATAGTAGAGTATGCCCGCACCATAGTTTATTTGGGGTGCTGTTATAATATATATATTATACGAGTAGTTAATATATATATGAAATTCTGGAATTTGGAACTGCCTACTGTGATTTTGTAAGTAGGACATGGTTGATGACTCAAATTATAAATACTTGTTTTGAGAAAGTATAATATAACACTGGAAAACTTTATTGATAAAGTTAAAATGGGAATTGTGGTTACAAATTGAAATCTCACGTTTTAAATAATTGTCTTGTTCAGTTTTAAATCTTACGAATAACCTAAGATAAGATGAATCGTCGGGGGAGATTAGTGTGGTATATGATAAATAATCCGTTGGGAAGGTTAGTACGATAGGCGTGCACATTAGAAGAGAGGTGAGAATTTCTCAAGAGAGTGTCGCACTAATATGTTGTTGCATTGGCCTGTATCAATTTAAATACTTGCTAAACGAATTTTTAAATCATATACACTATCGGGCTCTGACCCGTTTCCATTTTTCTCTCTCTCTCTCTCTCTCTCTTGTATATATATGTATATATTACAGGTGCCCAGCCACAGGGGCGTCTTGCTTAGGATCCCTTGGAAGGAACGTGCTGCAGCTTAGGTGGGAGTTGCAGGCCACTTGCTTAGGCGATTTCATTTACTTGATTCCACTCCTATGATTCTCAGTTTTTGGGGCATGTGTCGCCCTTTCCACTATTTATCTGTTTTGTTGGGACATTTGTACTTCAGTTATTTCTAGTATTGTTACTTTGGGATTTATTCAGCATGTATGTTTTACATTAAGTTTTAAATGTTGGGATTTTGGATGTTGAATGTTTAAAGTAATTGGATTATGTTCCAGGTTAATTGTTGTATGATTCTTACTTATTGAAATTGTGTTTACTAATTAAATAAATAATTTTTCCTTTAAAAATAAAATTGGTCAGAAAGGTTAAAAAATGGCTTTGACACTTAGCTTAATTAATTAGGGTGTTAATTTGGAAAAGTTTATTTTTACGACAATGATGCTAAGAATGAACCAACTGTTCACCTTGATTTTAATTTAATAAAGGAGTGATCGCCCGGTATTTAATTAGTCGGGGTGTCACAGGTGGTATCAGAGCATCAGGTTCTAGTGTCCTTTAGGATCTGTGCGGCCTATTATGCTTTCAGCGTTGCTTTCTTTGATATAGAGCCCTAAATACTAGGAATGTTGTGTTCATCTCTATACATTGGGAATTCGTGCTTCTGCGATTTGTTTATTTGAATGATGAACTCATCCAAATTTATTTAAATTTTCAGATGGACCGTCAAGAAGAACTAGCTAGAACGGTTAAGGGAGTCAACGAGCAAGATCGACTCACACCTCAGGTATCCCCAGAGAAAATATCAACCGCCGAGTTAGCAGGTATCGTAGCACAAGCAGTTACCACTGCGGTCTTGCAGTATCAAGAATGCAACACACAGCTCATGGGGGGCAAAAGATCTAGAGAGTACAATCAGTCTGTCATGACTGGAAATAACAAGTGTGCGAAGACACAAAAAGCGCAACAACAAGCTCTTCAGGCCCATAAAAGCCACGAGGGTAACAAATTGTGCGGGGAAACCCAAAAGCGTCAGGGTCAACAAAGCCAAGGTCCGAGTGAAGTCACAAAGAGGTGTTTCAGTTGTGGAATGGACGATCACAAACGTAAATCTTGTCCGAATCAGACCGGGGATAAACTACAATCCGACCAGCGGAGAATTTCAAAACTTTGCTATAAATGTGTACAGCCGGGTCACAAGTGGATGGATTGTCCTCACCCTGACATAGTTTTTCCGCAAATTTCCCCTCAAGGCCAGCAAGACCAAGGAAAAAGTGAGTCTAGTCAACAACGCGGTAAAGTGAAGCAGTTTCGAAAGAGGAATAAAGTTCCAAGTCAGCAAGGCCGACACCGACAGCAGCAGGGTCAGAGGGGGAGTAACTTCGGAGGCCGATGTTTTGGGTGTGGTAAGCACGGCCATAGGCGCCAGGATTGTCCGGAGGGAGATAGGGCCCCACAACAGCAGGGTGCTCGTAATGATCCATAGGGGCCACTTTTTCCAGTCGCTCTCCCAGCACCAGCCCTACCAACCTTTCCAGTAGCTCCAGTGCAGCAGGGGCAGTTACAGTACAGACATATCTATAATGTCCACCAGGCAGCCGCCCCACAGGCACCACCCGCGATTTGGGGTATGTTTTCTATCCATGAAACTTTGGGTCGAATTTTGTTTGTTACTGGGACAACGCATTGTTTTATAGCTACATATTATGCGAAGACCTTAGGGTTATTAACCACAGTAGAGAGCACTGTAACGTAGGTAGACTCACCACTGGGGAATGGTTCGCTTATCTTCTTTATATGCCGAGTAGTAGGGGTAGAGATTGGTAGTTTGGTATTACCTGCAGACATGTTAGTCTTAGATATGCATGAGCATGATGTTATTATCGGTATGGATTGGCTCGCAGCTTATAGAGCCATGATTGATTGCTTCGGTGGAAGTATTGTTTTGCCATTCCGGGGCAAGAGATGTTTGTAGTGGCGATGCCTCGCCCAGAGGGAGGTTCGACCGCTCATTTTTATTATATAGAGGAGGATACCTCTAAGGAGGTTGTAATTCCATTAGACTCGATTCCAATAGTTCGTGAGTATTCCGATGTATTTCAGGAAATACCAGGCCTACCCTCCAGCGAGAGATAAACCTTGTTATAGATTTATTGCCAGATACCAGACCTATAGCACGCGCTCCATACCGTATGGCTCCGGCGGAGATGCGAGAGTTACGAGATCAGATAGAGCAGCTGGTAGGTCAGGGCTTCATTCGCAGGAGTAACTCACCTTGGGGCGATCCAGTTCTGTTTGTGAAGAAGAGAGATGGTTCACTGAGGTTGTGTGTGGACTACCGGGAGTTGAACAAGGTCACGATACGGAATAAGTATCCGTTGCCTCGAATCGATGATCTGTTCGACCAGCTGAGGGGAGCAACTTTCTTTTCGAAGATAGATCTGAGATCGGGGTACCATCAGCTACGTATTAGAGAGCAGGATGTTTCAAAAACTGCCTTCTTGACGAGATATGGGTCTTACGAATTCAGAGTGATGCCATTTGGTCTCACAAATGCTCCAACCGTATTCATGGACTTAATGAACCGAGTATTCAGAGAGTTCTTGGATCAGTTTGTCATCGTCTTTATAGACGACATTTTGATATATTCACACTCCGAGGAGGAGCATGCCGAGCACTTGACGCAGGTTCTTCAGACTCTACGAGAGCATCAGCTGTATGCTAAGTACGAGAAGTGTGGATTCTGGTTACGGGAAGTCCAGTTCTTGGGGCATGTTATTTTTGAGAAGGGGATAGCAGTTGACTCGAGTAAAGTGTCAGCGGTGAGGGAATGGGGACAGCCCACGACACCGACGGAAGTGCGTAGTTTCTTGGGGTTAGCCGATTACTACAGGAGATTCATTCGGGGATTCTCCAAAATAGCGGGTCCATTGACGAACCTGACTCGCAAAGGGGTACCATATGTTTGGGATGACGCTTGTCAGTTGGCTTTCGACGAGCTGAAAGACAAGCTTACTTCAGCGCCAGTCCTTGCTTTACCGAAGCCGGGTGCGGAGTACCTGGTTTACACCGATGCCTCTTTACGGGGACTTGGGGGAGTACTTCAGCAGGAGGAGAAGGCTATAGCTTTTTCCTCCCGCAAGCTTAAGCCGCATGAGAAGAATTACCCCACCCACGACCTGGAGTTAGCAGCGGTCGTTTTTGCATTGAGGATATGGAGGCACTACTTATTGGGGGAGAAATTTCGCTTGTTCACATACCACAAGTCACTGCAGTACCTATTCACTCAGCGAGAGCTGAATATGCGACAACGCAGATGGTTAGAGTTTGTGAAAGACTATCAGTTTGACATACAGTATCATCCGGGGAAGGCCAACGTAGTTGCTGATGCGTGGAGCCGTAGACCGGTAGACGAGGTAGCGGACATCTGGAAAGCAAAGTGGAAGGAGTTAGGCCACCAGGATGCAGTAACCCGTTCCTTCATATCTGTTATGACTAGGGGTGTTCGCGGTCCGATCCGGTTCGGTTTTAAGGTTTTTTTTGGACCGGACCGACTTGGTCGGTTCTCTAAAAAAATGGACCGAGACCGGACCGATAATGTCGGTTAACCGACCCTAGTCGGTTCGGTTTTTTATAGGGTCGGTTCGGTCTAACCCGTCGGTCCTCACATTAATGAATTACATCATTTATAATAGTACAAATATACCCGAGTCTATTTTTTTCAAACACTAAAAACTAAAAAATATCAAAATTTGCGATTAAAACAAACTTACTATTGGATTAAACTATAATTTAAACTAATCAAATATTGAAATATATATTTTTACTATTTATTTATCTTATATATATACATATATATGTAAAAATAAATTATTTTATATACAGTCGGTCCGGGTCGGTCCTAACAGGGTTTTTGAAACTATAAACCGTGGACCGGACCGATTAGGTCGGTCCACCAAAAAAATAAATCGAGACCGGACCGATTAAGAAAAAAGACCGAAAAAAGGGTCGATTCGGCTCGGTTCGGTTCGGTCCGTCGGTCCAGTCGGTTTTTTGAACACCCCTAGTTATGACAGTCACACCCGAGATTGTTACAAGGGTGATACAGGCACAGACCACAAACCCGTTTTGCCAGGAGCAGATTGTACGACTTTTAGCTGAGGGTGCTGAGTCCTACTCTGTTAGTTCTGATGGGGGTTTGAGGTTTAATGGGAGATTGGTGGTTCCAGAAGGAGCATAATTACGTCATGCAGTGATGACCCAGTCTCACGGGTCCCTATTTGCAGTACATCCGGAGGAGATAAGATGTACCAGGATATGAGGAGGCAATACTGGTGGAGTGGGATGAAGAAGGACATTGCTGAGTTCGTGTCCAAGTGTTCTACCTGCCAGCTGGTGAAGGTGGACCATCAGAAATTGTCAGGATTACTTCATCCATTGGAAGTACCCGCGTGGAAGTGGGAGAGTATTTCCATGGATTTTATTACGGGGTTGCCTACATCACAGCGGGGCCACGATTCTATCTGGGTGATTGTAGACCGTTTGACCAAGGTGGCTCATTTTCTGCCGGTGCAGACAGACTATACCACGGGTCAGTATGCTCAGTTGTTCATTGCTGAGGTTGTCAGATTACATGGGGTGCCCCTGAATATTGTGTCAGATAGGGACAAGATTTTTGTGTCACATTTTTGGGAAAGCTTTTAGGAGGCTATGGGTACTGAGTTGAGGTTGAGTTCAGCTTATCACCCACAGACAGATGGACAGACAGAGCGTACTAATCAGATGTTAGAGGATATTCTACGCATGTGTGTTCTTGATTTTAGAGGAGGTTGGGAGCCACATCTTCCACTGGTACAGTTTGCTTATAATAACTCTTATCAGTTTACGATTGGTATGGCTCCATTTGAGGCTTTGTATGGCAGGCCTTGTCGTTCTCCAAATTATTGGCTCGAGGTGGGGGATAACAAGTTGCTAGGACTGGAGGTGATTCAGGAAACCTCTGCGAGGATTGAGATGTGTAAGGAAACAAATTTCCAATTGAGTCCATATATAGTTTTGGCTCAATTCCGGACAAAAATATTTATTCATAGGATAGTATTTAATTGTAATATTCTCAAGCCTATGAAGTGTTTGTTGAAGACGTAGCGGCAAAGAATATAAAGCGTCATCAAATATGCCGGTTTGCGTGCCTCGTTTCTACGTCATCAACTATGGTTCCATGCTCCCAAGGTATGAATGCAATATTATATATATAGGAGCTTGGAACAAGTTTATTGGGTGTTAGGTTTTATAAAAACTGCGTTTTGTTTAAGAAAGAATTAATTAAAACTTTAAATAAATGTCTATAAAGTTTTCTGGGCTAAAAATGAATTTTTCAAACTTTCTGGTCGTTCGTTAGATATGTCGTTCGAACGAACCTGCCAACGAGTTCCCATATTAGGCCACTGTCATGTTGTTCGATATGTCGTTCGAACGAACCTTCTGTTCGAACGAGATATCTAACGAGATTCTAACGAGTTCAATCTGCAACGTCGTTAGAAGTCTCGTTCGAACGAGATTTCGTTCGAACGAAATGTCGTTCGAACGAGATGCCAGGCGGGAACAGTTATTGGCAGTTTTTTGGCAGTTTTGCACCCACTTCCCCACTTGGTTTTTAACCAACTTTTTCAGACTTTAATAAGTGCGGGAAGGACATTTTCCAACTTAACTTTTCCATCCTAGTTTATCTCTTAGAGAGAGTTTGAGAACAAAAATTGTTTAGGAAAATGTTCATGTTTTGAGTGAGATTTTTATAGAAAAATTTCCATCACTCTAGTGTTTACACCCAAATGAGTTTATTCCAAGTTCTGATATACTTATCAATTGCTTGGAGTTTGGCACCGGTTTTCTCTACACCTAATTGAAGAGAAGTTTTGGGTTTTTCTTCCACCATTCACAAAGAAAGAAGAATTTTTTCTATGTTGTTTTACCCGCACGGAGAAAGACTCCATGCTCGGGTGACGGTGACCATATAAAGTCCCATCAGTGGATTCGAAGACCGCGGTGGTATTCCAAGGTTATCCGCTAGGAAGAGGTGTCTACAAGAAGAAGCGTCGAGGCTTGAGAGGGATCGAGTCGTGCGTTGTAAGTCTATCTGTCTTGTAAGTGTAATTCCGTATCTAGTGGATTTGTGGCTAGGGCCGTCCGAGGTTGTTTCCCGTCTTGGGTTTTTCCTCGTACATCGCGGCGTAGTGTGATTGGTTTATTTTATCTTGCATAATTTATTTAGAACGCATGCATAGGAGAACTCAAGATAAAATTCGCTTCAAATTATCACACTCACTTTAATTTGGGACTAAATTAAATATTGGGTAATGTTTATTTAATTCAAGTCTTTTGCTAAAATTTGGTTTCGCCTAATTTGCTAATATTGATAAATATGACTTAGGCAAATTCTAGGACTTGGATTAATGAACCGGTTTAAGTGAATATATTAATTGATTAATTTTACTTCACTTGGTGTGATTTTAATTTGTTTTAAAGAAAATTAAAATTTGCTATTTTAAAGTTGAACCATCTCCTTTACGCTTCCGCATCTCTCGAGTATCTATATAACAAGGAAATAATAGCTTTTACAAATTGGTATCAGAGCCAAAAACGATAAATTATTTCATTAAAGATCCTTAAATTATTTTTGGCTAAAATGGATTTTTCCCCATTTTCAAAATTTCCTATTTTCGATGGTTCAAACTACGCGTATTGGAAAGCGCGTATGAGATCGGCACTAAAGTCTATCGATGAGAGAGTTTGGATGTCTGTTGTAAACGAGTGGTCCCCACCAACTTATTTAGTTGAAAATGAACGTGTTATCAAACCCGCCGATAGATGGACTGAAAATGAGTTTAAACTTGCTAATTTCAATTCCCGTGGTTTAAATGCCTTGTTTAGCGCTGTCACACCTGATGAATTCCGACGTATTATGACGTGTGAAACAGCTAAAGAAGCTTGGGATATTTTACAATTAACTCATGAAGGAACTAGTGTCGTTAAAGCTTCAAAACTCCAAAACCTCACCACTCAATTTGAAACTATCAAAATGAATGAAAAAGAAACTTTTGATGAATTTTATGCTAGACTTTCTGATATTGTCAATTCATCTTTTAACTTGGGAGAGAAAATACCTGACGACCGTGTTGTAAAGAAAATTTTAAGGTCCCTACCCGATAGATTTATTCCAAAGGTGACCGTTTTAAATTCTTTACCAACTTTAGCCTCTACGAAATTAGAAGAGCTTGTAGGTGATTTACAAACCTATGAACTAGATATGTTTCCCTCTAAAATTGAAAAGAAAATCGAAAAGGGTGTTGCTTTAAGAGCCCGAAAAGAGGTCAAACAAGTAGTAGAGAGCGAGAGTGATAGTGACTCGGAAGACATGGCTTTATTTGCTCGTAAATTTAGAAAATTTCTTAAAATTAACAAAGATAAATTTAAAAATGATTTTAAGAAATTTGAATCTTCTAAGCATGACAAGAACGAGAAGATTTCGAAAGCGGAGAAGATTCCTAAAGCCGAAAAGATCCCTAAACCTAGTAATGAAAATTTAGATAGGGACGAGTCTAATAAGTGTTTTGGTTGTGAAGGTTATGGCCATAGGGCTTATGAGTGCCCCACTAAACTAAGGAAAGAGGGTAAGCGACCCATTTCATATAATGCGACCCTTAGTGATAGTGATAAGGAAGAGAAGCCCGATTCCCCCACTAAGAAAAATTTTGTGGCTTTTATGGCTAGTCATGTGAGTGATAGTGAGAACTCATCGATTGATGAAACTGTAACTCATGACACTTCCAAGGTCATTGTTTATGATTCTCTTGTTTTTGATGATAGTGAGAGTGGAGAAGAAAGAGAGAGTGAAAATGAAGAAGAGGTTAATGTGAGTGAACTTCAAAATGCTTTTCAAGAACTTTATAAAGAATCTATTAAATTGAAAAGAGCTAATTTGAAGTTAGAAGCTAGTTTAAGAGAGAGTGTCAAGGTCGTTGATGAACATGCTTTAATAGAAGACCTTAGGACTCGTGAGAGGACTCTTCAAGAGAAGCTTGAATATGTAGAAGGTGAAAGAGATAGCCTTAGGGGTTTAGTGGAATCCTTGAAAAAGGAGCTTCTTGCTTTTGAAGAGAGAAATGTTTTATTAGAGTCTAATATTTTGGAATTGCAAGATAAATTAAAAGACTCTAGTAATGTCAAATTTTATTTGGAGTGTCGTTCGGAAAAATTAGATAAAATCTTAGGAACGGTCCAAATTAAAAATGACACTTGTGGTTTAGGCTTCAATACTTGTAATGAATTTACTCATAATGCCCAAACCAACGTTTTAGGAGAATCTACTAGGAATACATTTAATGATCACTCCTTAAGTAAATCTTTTCGACATGTTTTTACTTGTACCCATTGTGGTCGAAAAGGTCATCTTAGGAAATTTTGTTTTGATCTTAAACGAATTCCTAGAAAATCCCATAGTAAAGTAACCACGGTAGTTAAAGTTCCTACACCCCAAGATAGTCATACTTCATTAATTTGGGTTAGGAAATCCGACTTGTTTGCCTTGCAAAATAGGGTTTATGATTCTCATTTACTTTCACATGCTTCCTCCCTTGCTAAATCTAAAGGATGAATGTGTTAGTGTTTGCATACTTTAGCGTTTGTACTTCAGGCTATATTCACATGCTAAATGTATGCTTGTTTAGTCATTTTCTAGTCACTGCCTTATTTCATATCACATGCTAGAAATTATGACTTGTTTATCTTTTTGTATTATCTTTTGTGTTTGAATTAATTGAAAAATATAAAAATATTTTTGTTTATCATTTGTGTTTTATTTATTTCATTTAAACTTAATGAAAAATACAAATGATTTTTGTTTATTCTTTTGAGTATATATCTTTATTTTTGGTGAAAAATGTTAAAAAACTCAAAAAGATTTTTTTGTGTGTATTTTTGTTTGACACACTTTATGTGGCATATATTTGTGTTTGAATCCCATCTTTTACGCTCCCACGTGGCTAGAACTTTTGGTTTAGATTTTCAATCCTTAACATGTTATTTACCATGTTTTATATGGAGTAGTTGGATTTTGTATTGTTTAAATGGATTCTATTTTTATATGCCTCTATTCACACATGCACGAGCTCTTTTGAAATCTAAATGTCACATGTTATATTTGAGCTTTTTGAGGTGTTCTCCTACGAATCTAGTCATCTACATATCTATGACCTAGGAGGACTAGTGCATGTCAAAATCCGTTGCACGTGAGCTTTGTGAGATAAAAAATTATATATCTAAATGTGCACGGGGAAGGGCTCCGAAAGGATGAATTAAATCCTTTGCGATAGTAAGCCACCGTTTATTGGATCTAAAAGAAATACGTGATCCAAAAGCCTAAAAACAGAATATTTGGCATTAAAAAGAAAACAATTGCCAAGGCCTATGTTTGTTTGATATATTCATTCAAAAGCAAAATAATATATATGCTTATTGAGGGAGAATTGGATGGTATATCAACGGTTTGCACAATGTCTGATTATCCTAGTTGTCTTTAATGTCATGACTCTATTTGGTTTGTAGAATCATCATCATGCTAGGCTTGTATGCATTGTGTATGTTTGTTCATTGAGTTCAATCTATATTGTCACATGAGGTTATATTTAACTGTGATGAAGTTTTCAATCAAATGAGAACTCCGTGAACGTTTCTTAAGTGTTTGGGTCTAAATTTAATTGTTGCTAGTTCACACCCCTACACTTCCGTTTCCATATGACACATTTTTTCGATACGAGTGTGCAAACTTATTGTATTTTGTGCCATGTGTGTGTTTATATCTATATATATATGCAAGTACTCTATTGTTATATTTCTAATATATATATATATATATATATGATATTTGTTTGTCTTTGCCTTGCTTTCATTGCCCATATGCTCTCATGTCTTATCACTTTAAGCTTCAACATGCTGTTTATTAGTTCTTTATCCTTTGCCTATTCCTGAACAAAAAGGGGGAGAAAAATGATAGGGGGAGAAATGGTATCTAATCCTATAATATCGTATCTTAATTTTTGGGAAGATTTATCTTAGGGGGAGACGTCTTTCTAAGTAGGTCATGCGTGTGATAAAGGGGAGAATTAATTTAGGGGGAGTACTTAATTAATTGCATTTAATATTTTGATATTCCCTATGCATTTGATGAGTTTGCTTAAGTGTGCACGATTTCTTCTAAAGCGGCATTGTTTAATGGCAAAGCGTTTGATCCTTGGGTTGAGTCAAGTTATGGGTGGGTTATGTTTTGAGTCTAGTGAGCTTGACGGCCCTTTAGGATTTTTTTTTGGTTTTTATCCCGGAATAGCCAATGGGGGAGATTTGTAAGGACACAAATTTCCAATTGAGTCCATATATAGTTTTGGCTCAATTCCGAACAAAAACATTTATTCATAGGATAGTATTTAATTGTAATATTCTCAAGCCTATGAAGTGTTTGTTGAAGACGTAGCGGCAAAGAATATAAAGCGTCATCAAATATGCCGGTTTGCGTGCCTCGTTTCTACGTCATCAACTATGGTTCCATGCTCCCAAGGTATGAATGCAATATTATATATATAGGAGCTTGGAACAAGTTTATTGGGTGTTAGGTTTTATAAAAACTGCGTTTTGTTTAAGAAAGAATTAATTAAAACTTTAAATAAATGTCTATAAAGTTTTCTGGGCTAAAAATGAATTTTTCAAACTTTCTGGTCGTTCGTTAGATATGTCGTTCGAACGAGTTTTTTCGTTCGAACCAGATGTCGTTCGAACGAACCTGCCAACGAGTTCCCATATTAGGCCACTGTCATGTCGTTCGATATGTCGTTTGAACGAACCTTCTGTTCGAACGAGATATCTAACGAGATTCTAACGAGTTCAATCTGCAACGTCGTTGGCAGGTTCGTTTGAACGAGATTTCGTTTGAACGAAATGTCGTTCGAACGAGATGCCAGGCGGGAACAGTTATTGGCAGTTTTTTGGCAGTTTTGCACCCACTTCCCCACTTGGTTTTTAACCAACTTTTTCAGACTTTAATATGTGCGGGAAGGACATTTTCCAACTTAACTTTTCCATCCTAGTTTATCTCTTAGAGAGAGTTTGAGAACAAAAATTGTTTAGGAAAATGTTCATGTTTTGAGTGAGATTTTTATAGAAAAATTTCCATCACTCTAGTGTTTACACCCAAATGAGTTTATTCCAAGTTCTAATATACTTATCAATTGCTTGGAGTTTGGCACCGGTTTTCTCTACACCTAATTGAAGAGAAGTTTTGGGTTTTGCTTCCACCACCCACAAAGAAAGAAGAAGTGTTTCTATGTTGTTTTACCCGCACGGAGAAAGGCTCCATGCTTGGGTGACGGTGACCATATAAAGTCCCATCGGTGGATTCCGAGACCGCGGTGGTATTCCAAGGTTATACGCTAGGAAGAGGTGTCTACAAGAAGAAGCGTCGAGGCTTGAGAGGGATCGAGTCGTGGGTTGTAAGTCTATCTGTCTTGTAATTGTAATTCCGTATCTAGTGGATTTGTGGCTAGGGCCGTCCGAGGTTGTTTCCCGTCTTGGGTTTTTCCTCGTACATCGCGGCGTAGTGTGATTGGTTTATTTTATCTTGCATAATTTATTTAGAACGCATGCGTAGGAGAACTCAAGATAAAATTCGCTTTAAATTATCACACTCACTTTAATTTGGGACTAAATTAAATATTGGGTAATGTTTATTTAATTCAAGTCTTTTGCTAAAATTTGGTTTCGCCTAATTTGCTAATATTGATAAATATGACTTAGGCAAATTATAGGACGTGGATTAATGAACCGGTTTAAGTGAATATATTAATTGATTAATTTTACTTCACTTGGTGTGATTTTAATTTGTTTTAAAGAAAATTAAAATTTGCTGTTTTAAAGTTGAACCATCACCTTTACGCTTCCGCATCTCTCGAGTATCTATATAACAAGGAAATAATAGCTTTTACAAGATGATCAGGAGTCGCATTCGAGTAGCCCAGGACAGGCAGAAGAGCTACGCCGATGCGAAACGGTTCTTCCGGGAGTTTAATGTGGGGGACGAAGTGTTACTGCGTGTATCTCCTATGAAAGGAGTGATGAGGTTCGGGAAGAAGGGGAAATTGGCCCCGAGGTACGTGGGACCATTTACCATCATCGAGAGGATTGGGCCGGTAGCATACAGATTGGGACTGCCAGAACATTTGCATCGCATTCACGATGTATTCCACATCTCGTCGTTGAGATGGTACCTTCGGGATGATATGGCCCATACTCACATCGCGATAGATGAGATAGACTTACAGCCTGACAGCTCTTACGAGGAGAGATCGGTGGCTATCCTAGACTATAGTGAGAGGAGATTGAGGTCGAAGATAGTTCCACTTGTGCAAGTTCAGTGGGAGCATCATAATGTGGAGGAATCCACTTGGGAGTGCGAGGCCGATATGCGCGAGAGATATCCAGATTTGTTCTTACCAGGTATGCCTTGTTTTTCGAATTTCGGGACGAAATTTTGTTATTAGGGGGGAAGTATGTAATACCCCGTATTTTTATGCTATATTAATTTGGGGATTTATTAAATTTAATGTGAGTTAATTATTTAATAAAAATTCGGAAATTAATTATGTTATAATTATTAACGTTACAAGAGTTAGTAATTATGGGAAATTTGTTGAATATTACTAATGAGCAAAGTAATATGTAATATTGGTTATATTGAATGTCACGAGTGAATAAAATGACAATTTTGGATATTTGGGTCGGGACGCGCCCGTGTCGCGTCGGGACTAAATAGTGAAAAATAAAAGTGAATATTTTATAAGTCGTTCGTATGGTCGTTTTGAGTGCGCCAACGCGTCCGGAAGGGTCGAGATAGTCAGAAAAGTATACCCGGGAGTTTGGTTTGGGTCTCGGAGCGTTTTTAGGCCTAATTAGTACCCCGGGATGGCGTTTTGGACATTTCACAATTATGGGTAATTAAACCCACGAAATTCTTAGGGTTATATCAGATGCCTAAGGTTGTCTTATAGGGTTAGAACAATCAAAGGCAAGTGAAGGCCATAGGAGAGGGAAGAAGAAAGCTTCCAAGGCAATCCAAGGCCCAAAATCCACCCGTTTGCACCGCAACCACCACCAACGCATAGATCGCGCAACGGGCTACGCAACCACACCAAAATCATCTGCAAATCAGAACACCAAAAATCCCAGGAAAGTGTTTATCTTGCTTATTTCGTTGATGCATCTTTCATATTAGTGTAGGAATGATTAGGATGAGTTTTATGGAAGAAAACCTAAGATATGAGATAGGAAATCGCATGTAGTGATGGATTAATTGTTATTCTGGAAACTCCTTAACATGTAGAGGATTAAACCAAGAATTTATGAGGTGTAGATGAAGAAAATTCTGGAAAAGATGGATTAGAACCATGTTAATGAAATTTTAGGGTTCTTGAAGTTTTATATGAATTTGGGGCTTGTTAATCCATGTTTAATAATAGAAATCCACATGCTTTACGTTGGAATTTCATAATATGATGATATCATGTCAGTAGTATAAATTTTGGGTCGATTGGGTATGAAAAATATGGATTTGGTGAAGGTTAGAAGATGAAACCCGTAACTGCAAAACTGCAGAAATCGAAATACCTGCTTGATCGATCGATCGAGCCCAGAGCTTCGATCGATCGAAGGTTCGCTCGATCGAGCCCCAGCCCTCGATCGATCGACCCCTCCTGGCAGACTCCTATTTCCCTTTTTAAATGAGTTAAATTCAATTTATCGTGAAATAATTCTTGGACATCCTTAATAAAGTGTTTTGGGAGATAGGGAAGATCAGTAGGACATATGAATAATTTTGGAACTTTTAATATGAGACGAGAATTGTATTTTTGGGGATAATTACTTAAGGGTCGATGAATTTATGTATTAAAGGGGGAGATACATAAGAGGGTTACGTTGGAACATAAAAAGGACACCTAGTGAATTTTATACTTGGGAAGATAGTGTCCATTTGAGTTACGTAATAAGATGGAAGAATCCTTCGAATTAAGGTTAAAGACGAACCCTTATACGTGATACCAATAATGTGAAAATAAGGATAAATGTCGTAACTATGGGATTTGAGATATACCTAATATTGTTATGGTAATATTAGTATAGTTATGTGACTGTGTATGCATATACTATTTATGTGTGAAAATCATGCCCACGCTACTTGCTATCCCTGAGGTTACCGCGCTGGGACAGTCTTATCTCGATGGGACCTTTATGGGGGATATTGACTTGTACCCTAGAAGATAGATATCCTTGGTACAGTCTATCGATGTGATAGTTCAGACGGTCCTAAGAGACGCAGGCATGTGCCATCCTCTTAGAGACTTGAAATCTATGCTTCGCCTCAATATTGTTTGTGTATGTATGTTAATACAATTCGAGAGTGATTCCGAATGTATTCCCCTTAATATGAGTGATATGGGGCTTTGGATAGTAGAGTATGCCCGCACCATAGTTTATTTGGGGTGCTGTTATAATATATATATTATACGAGTAGTTAATATATATATGAAATTCTAGAATTTGGAACTGCCTACTGTGATTTTGTAAGTAGGACATGGTTGATGACTCAAATTATAAATACTTGTTTTGAGAAAGTATAATATGACACTGGAAAACTTTATTGATAAAGTTAAAATGGGAATTGTGGTTACAAATTGAAATCTCACGTTTTAAATAATTGTCTTGTTCAGTTTTAAATCTTACGAATAACCTAAGATAAGATGAATCGTCGGGGGAGATTAGTGTGGTATATGATAAATAATCCGTTGGGAAGGTTAGTACGATAGGCGTGCACATTAGAAGAGAGGTGAGAATTTCTCAAGAGAGTGTCGCACTAATATGTTGTTGCATTGGCCTGTATCAATTTAAATACTTGCTAAACGATTTTTTAAATCATATACACTATCGGGCTCTGACCCGTTTCCATTTTTCTCTCTCTCTCTCTCTTGTATATATATGTATATATTACAGGTGCCCAGCCACAGGGGCTTCTTGCTTAGGATCCCTTGGAAGGAACGTGCTGCAGCTTAGGTGGGAGTTGCAGGCCACTTGCTTAGGCGATTTTATTTACTTGATTCCACTCCTATGATTCTCAGTTTTTGGGGCATGTGTCGCCCTTTCCACTATTTATCTGTTTTGTTGAGACATTTGTACTTCAGTTATTTCTAGTATTGTTACTTTGGGATTTATTCAGCATGTATGTTTTACATTAAGTTTTAAATGTTGGGATTTTGGATGTTGAATGTTTAAAGTAATTGGATTATGTTCCAGGTTAATTGTTGTATGATTCTTACTTATTGAAATTGTGTTTACTAATTAAATAAATAATTTTTCCTTTAAAAATAAAATTGGTCAGAAAGGTTAAAAAATGGCTTTGACACTTAGCTTAATTAATTAGGGTGTTAATTTGGAAAAGTTTATTTTTACAACAGTGATGCTAAGAATGAACCAACTGTTCACCTTGATTTTAATTTAATAAAGGAGTGATCGCCCGGTATTTAATTAGCCGGGGTGTCACAGTATATATATTTTACATATTGATGGTGTGAACCATATTTTTAGGCTTTCTTCGTAAGAGATGGGGACATATGCACATCAGAGCATTCCAAGTGATAGTGGAGCAATTATCTATCGATGTTAGCAAGAGGATTATTCATGTCTTTTTTTTTTTCGCTTTTTATCAATTCATTCAAAATGTTAGGTTTTGAGATTTTGGGCGATTAATAAAATATTGGCTGACTAATTTTAATTTGGTGGAACTACAATTAAGTTATTAGACGTTTTGTTTGATATCGATATCAACAATTACATTGAATCACATGGAGGGGCCAATAATTTGCCGTCCCACTATGAGTAGAATATCAGCTGACGAGGTCTCATCTTTTGAGTTCCACAGCCAAGCAGATAGTAAAGATATCTGCATCATGGATACTATTAACTTCTTAGGGCAATTGGGTGACGAGCTTTGAGGACAATCAAATGTATCAGAGGATCACAAGTAGTCAATGTCCACTTTAAAATTGGCAGAACAAACAAGGACAAAGTGTGGGCAGGAACAATCTAGATCTATCATAGGGCTCAGTTGAAATAAGGCCTAGGGACAATTATGTCAACAAAAGCTCTCTCATGAGTGGTATATACAACATGAATAATATGAATGCTATTTATCAGAAGAATAGACTTAGTGAAATGATTCTCGGTGTTCTGCTAAACAATAATGAGCCAAATGACTAACATTTTCTTCGAGTCTCTCTTTCCATATCTCCTCCCATTTCACTCTGGTAATCTCTCTCGCTGTATTTATTTTTTTCTATTTTTTGGTTTCGAATAAGAGGCTAGCCACTTCATTTATAATCTATAATAACTGACATAAGAGGCCAAATGACTAACATAAATTTTTTAAAGTTTCTGATTCTATATGCTGAATAGAAATTATCGAGGTGGATTTAGTTTTAAATTTTGTAAGGGTTGAATTTAGATAAGTTTACGCGATCTGATGGTGTCACAACCACACTCAACGATGTTTATGTATTCAATTTTACCCAATTTGCTTGAATCTGCATGTTTGATTATATTATTTTTATTGGATATTAGTGGTGATTCTCTCTAACGAGACATCATTTCTTGCTTATTTCTTAGTCGTCTATAAATTTTAAATCTATGTTGTTATGTTTTTTTTCTCATCAGATCCTTAATTTTGATAATTTCGAGCAGATTCGGAGCAAAGTTTTGATAATTCGGAGTAGATTCGAGGCACTATTTTGATCCCAAATTTTTGGTGATTCAGAGCAAATTCTTCATTCCAGATGTGATACCCTACTACCGATTGATCAGGTTTTGATTTTTGATGTTTTGTTGGAATTTATCCTTTTCTATCAATGAATTTCAACTGGAGATTTGAATCAACTTCTCTACGAGTCCATCGTTCTTGGTATCATCATCTGAACTATAATTCTTTCGATTACCCCAACTACGTTTTTCAACAAAAATCGACTTCAAATTCAATAGCGGATTCAACACATTAGCTCACCCACTGGGCAGCCACCCAGATTTTAACATTTCTTATGTTTGAAGCTCTGTCAGACACATCTTCAAGCTATGGAGATTTTACTTCTGTTGGCACTCCCCCTGTGCCGGAACTGCCTAAATTACACAAGAATGCTTGCAGCTCTATGTTCTTTTGCTGATGTAAATGTTTATTAAAACCCTTTTAGTGTATCTATTATGTCAAGTACAAATGCATTATAATGAATGCTACCTGTTGATATTTTGTTGTTGGCCGTTAGCTTTTAAAAAAAAGATGTTAGTTGTTGATATCTTGTACAGGGCAGTTTACATATTGAGTCATGTGTATCATGTAGAGCTGTTGACATTTTGTACTGGGAGTAAGCTTTTGATTTTTTACTTTTTAGTATTTTGGTGTTTCCATTACTCTCTCATTCTCTCTCAATCGGAATCATTGTAGACATAGCATACTTGCGCACACACGAGTAGAAAATAAAAATTCACACATACTGTTCAGAGTTTTGTCAATGCCATTCATAAATCATAAATCACACTTAGTGTTCAGAGTTTAGAGTTTGGTAAATCACACATATTTTTCCTAAATCATAAGACAGATTTGTCAATTCCATTCATAAATCACACATCTGTTCAGAGTTTTTGTAACATACTTAGGTTAGTTGTACATGAATCTTTGTTACTTTTCATTTGAGTGTGGAAATATAGTTTCATGTAAATATAGTTGTACATGCTATACTCAACTCCTTGCGTCGGCTTCCAATCGTTGCATATCTTCAGATACAAGAGAGGCAGGGGAGGCTCTGAACTCGAAAATATATAGGATGGAAATGATAGGTGTCAATGTACAGAGCTTAATGCCAATTGATGTAGTACTGTAAATTCTCTGAATTCGTTGTAACCAACAGTTTTTGCTCCCTTAATTTCATAAATGAGTTGCTCTCATATAATATATGTTGTTTATACCGTGTCCTTTAAACGAGCGAGTGTATATTTATATTTTCGTGATGCCAGGACCAAGAGTTTTAGGAATGGCTCGAAAAGAATGACGAGTTCTGCTCTTCAACCACACTGCGAAGATCTATCCTCATGTTTTTACTATTTGAGCTCATTTTGTATGGAAGGTAAGAACTCCACCACATTTTTTTTCTAGATCAGATGGTAATTATGTGTGTTAAAACATGACACTGATTTGTCATTTACCCCAACATTGGATTTCATATAAGTTATTCATGTGAGTTCACACGGATTTATGAACTACCCCTAATGTTACATAGTTTTTTAATGATTTTTAAAATTATTCCGCATGCTTTCATTATCCACATTAACTTCTGAATCTATCGAGTCAAGGGTAGCCACGCGCTTGACCGGTTTCTCGAAGTAGGAGGAAGATCTCTCATCCACCTTTAGAATTGAGCATCACCATTTACTTATGTTATGTTTCTGCAGATTCTACAAATTCATTAGGACTAACTCAATAATTCAACTTCTCGAGAATCAATTTTAGGCATAATATTTATAGTTTTACTTCAAAACAATAAGTGAAATGAAAGCAGGCATGTGTAAGAGGCTACTGGCGCAAAAGAAGCATGGTTGACAGCGACACCGGTAACATTAAATGCATAATTTGATTCATATATGTACCATGTATATTTTGATTCATAATATGTACCACGTATATTTTGACACTGGCAACATTGGCAGCACTAACAAGAGAAGCGTGGTTGGCAGCAATATCTGAAGGCTCTGCTTTACATGTAAACTGGAAACATTCTTATGTGATTGGTCTTACTTATATAGTAATACCGGTCCTTAAATGAATTTACTGAGGAGCTTATTATCGAGGAGATAGTGTCGAGGAGCTTATTGCTGCTTTGTAGATATCAATTTGAGCGAGGGTAATTTTGTTTGATGTGTTTTTCTCTTCTTTCTCTATATATGAGTTCATGTTTCTATTTGAGCGAAGGTTATTCATGTGAGTTTACTTTTTTTTTAGTTTCTATCCATTTTTACTTTCTATCAATCATCTCTCTTTCTCCCTCTATAAAGTAATTTACTTTCAAAAGCCTCACTCATTTACTTTCAAAAGCCACAATGCAGAATCAAATTAAAATAATCAATGAAGATTTGACACCGTTCTACATTTATCATTCAATGCGTGCCAACTTCTTTGGATATACCCATGTCAATGCGTGTTGTTGATGTTACCAAGGATATTTAATTTTTATTTATCGGGTTTTATAGCAGTTCATTCTCATATTTGATGAAATTTGTAGACAGTTGTAGTTATGATTTCTGATCAGTTTTAATATATTTAATATTATGCTTCATTGTTACTATTCTTTTATGACAGGCATTAGCAAAAGAGATCACGAAAAAATTGACAAGGCAGTCGTCAAGGTCATTGACTTGATATGTTAATTTGAGAATGGTTACTTTATCTTTCATGTTCTGATTCTCTAGAACTAATCCTCTTTCTGATACCTCTAGAACTAATCCTCTAATGTATCATTTTGTTTATGGTTTGGATTAGGATGATTATGCTATCGACGATGATCAATACTTGATCTTTCATATTCTTCTCTATTAGCGAGGGAGGCATTGCTCTTGCTGAGGTTGTACATGATTCAACACCTGATATCGGTGGAGAGAATATGGCGGATCTAACTTCTTTGCTTTTGAGTTCAGTCTCCATACTGCTCCAATCCAAGATGCTATCATTTTTCATTTTTGACTAACCTCATTGCTAAATATTTTTTTTTGATTTTATATAGATTTGAAATATACAATTGTTGGTTATGAAAGATACAATTGTTGGTTATATAGATCTAATACGCGGATGTTTAGAAAGGTGATTAATATGTGCCAATGTTGCCAGGGATGATTCCATTTCCTTTTTCAATATTTTTTTTGTAAACCAAGCTTTGTCATTTTTTTTTGTAGACAATATATCCTACATAGGGCATTTGTTAGAAAAACAATAGCAATCTTGCTAGGTAAAAATATTATGTAAGATGTATTCTTAAAAATGGTACTATGTGAATTTTTATATACAAATGAGGCAAAACCTATTATAGAGTATGTGCCGTAGGCATGTGGAGATCCTTTACTATTGTATTTTGATCTGGGTTTTGATGTTTGTTTAAAATTTTCTCACAATCTTTTATGTGACTATTGTAGGCGGATTGCACGATTACTTCACACATTAAAAATAATCATGTTGGAGTATTTTATATTTTTAAACAGGATGGATAGTCTTACAGAGAGAAAATTATATCCAAATTTTTTAAATTGTTTACAATTATTTGTGTTGTATAAAAAAATATTTTCGACTTATAATTTTAGCACCCAATTTGACACGGTTAAAAATTTAGACATCCAATTTGACATAGTTAACAATTTTGACATTCAATTTTGACACTCAATTTATAAAACGGCTAAAATGATAATACACGATAACACTACTCATGAACATGAACATCAAACATCATATAACTCTAAAAAAATATTTATCTATTGTGAACTAAATATGTTGTATGTCCTATAAAGAAAAGAGATTATGGCTATTGTTTTTTTTTAAATTACATTGTTTTGTTGAGGAGCAAAATTTTTGACGTTTAGTAATTAGGCACATTTGGAATTTTTTTGTCGTTTTGCGATTACGTCCTTTGAAAAATTTCGTCGTTTCACGATTATGTATTTCGAAAAATATACGTACCATGGTGTATGTATGTATGTACATGAGCAAGGTGTTTGTATGTATGTATGTAAAAAAGCTTACAAAAATTTTCCAATTTTTTAAACTAATAGGTTCGTACAATAGGTTATTTCAAAAATTGTCTATCTGTTGCGAACTAAATGACGTATGGTCCAATCAGCGATATACACTTTCAAAAATTTGTGTCGTGCCTATCAATTAAATTATTTATACTCGATTAAATCATTTTGAAAAATTTTCGTTCTTCAGAAATATTGACAACGATTGACGTTTTGAAAAATTTACTATAATACAAAATTTTTATGACTTGACCATACGATTCATACTCGAAAGAATTGTCATCGAACCTTCAGGCACGCGCACGACTTTGAAAATTTTGACCATTTTTTTAAAAATTATACTTTATGTTGTTGGGGAACGAAAATTTTTCCGTTTTGCAATTATGTACTTTGAAAACTTTTGTTGTTTCATGATACGTACTTTCAAAATTTTTGTCGTTTTGTGATTTCGTACTTTCAAAATTTCCGTCGCTTCGCGATTATGTACTTTGAAAATTTTCAACGTGCCTTCAGGCACGGGCATACCCTAGTATATATATATATATATATATATATATATATATATATATATATATATATCACCTGAATTAAATGAGATTTATTAATTTGTCTAAGAATGTAGATAATAAGTTCCAGACCCTTACTATGTTGTGCATAATCGATGTTTATGTCACTTTTATGAAATATATGAAATTAGGATACTTTGGACATTGATAATATGAATGTCCAAGGTTGCGTTTTGCATGTTGACAAGAGTTAATGCATTTGATATTAACGGGGCATAGTTTTCATTTATTATTTCGAAAATTATTTGGATGTGGGTAATATCACACTTAGTTGAGGGGTGAGATGTTAATCGTATGTGAGTGATGATGGGGGATATTTACTTTGAATTGACTATATTTATTGCACTTTAAATTAAATAAGTTAATTCTTGCAATACTAGGGTCCTGATCCAAATTTAAATATTTTCTCCCCAGGTGCTCCTAGGGATAGCAGGACTGTGACGGATCAGTCTTGTGGTCTTCTTTTTCTCATTAGAATTTTTCGATTTATTGATTCTAGCTTAAGTGTTATTCATCTTCAGTTTGGGATATTTGTATGGGCATAAGTCTGAGATTTATTTACTTCATGTCGGTTTGAAATACTTAGTTTAATGTGTATTTATCATATGCTTGATGATGGATTTAATTATATTATTATTGCAGCATTGATTTAAACTCAATTACGGTCTATTAATATATGCTTTACATAATATTGATGCTGGGAATGATATTAATTGACAAACAAGTCCCATCTTCGGTGTATCATATTTGACCAACCTTTATGTGAGAAAATGGGGGTTGTTACATGAACACGACATTATCATGCCAATTTCAAGTTATTTTTATGTCTTTTCTAAAATTGACACTCCTCATAGCCTAGAAAAAAAGAAAAGAAAAACTTAGGCGGGTGAAGGGAATCAAGGGGGTGTAGGATAAAGACTATAAGTTTTTTTTGTTGGTTAGTCTAAGTGTCCTTTTATTTATTTTTAATTGGTTTGTGAGAATGTGATGTTTGACTTCATCTTAGCATTTTTTACCAGCTAAATAAATCATAGATTTAATTCGAAAAATGGGATACATCACGGTGCAAGGTTTCTACCAAAAAATATGGACTCTATTCAGCTCAAGATCGAAATTCCCTAACATACTTGGAATTTTAGGCCAAAACATGGTCTAGTCTATTATTAAGCCATATAATAAAGAAGAAGCTAATCTTATGACCCTCTATGATTTGCCTTTTAATTGATTCGTTGTATTTTTCACTCTCTGACCAATCGTCTTCCTCTTTGTGCAGTTTGGAGATCACAATCTGACAATCCCCCTCAATGGTGAAGTGTGAGAAACCATGGTTATTATCAAAATATGTTGCAATGCTGGCTGCAATGGCTTTTGCATGTTCAGATCCTAACGGTTTCCAAACTCGATGAGATAAAGCTGCTAGAAAGTCACCCCTATATTCTCGAATAATGACACCAACACCCGACCTTCCAAAGGTTGCATCAAAGTTAACTTTTAATGTCCCGGAACGAGAGGCTTCCATGTAAGATTCATAACTTGTTCATGATGATGGTCCTTTAGCCAAACTGTTTTGAAAACAATGTACAATATTAAGAATCTAAAAACCAACTCGCAAGCAATGTCCCCCATCCCACCATGGAAGAATTTGTTCCTGTTTGACCATAAGGGCCATAAAGTAAAGTAACCAAAATAAAAATGATCATTATTTAAAGTAACATAATCCAACCATCCAAATTCTTAAAAAAGTTGTCGATAAATTCAGAATTTAGACTACATAGATTTAGCAATTCGATAACTAAAGGGAAACTTTTGCAAACATGTTCAGTTGAATCCCTCCACGAATAACCCATTTTGAATTTTCTTCTTTCGCTTTTAAAAATTTTCCCACGTGGTGAGGGAATTTATACAAAGCCTAAACAGATAATGTTTCACTTTATTCGGCATCAAACCTTTCTATATATGGTTCCATTTTTACGGGTTAAAAGAAGTATATTGTCTTGTAATTCGGTGTTCACCATTGACAATGATAAAATCCCAAGCGACACGATAACCACTTTTGCTAGAGAATTTTCCATTCTTCTTGAACTTCTCAATCTCATTTCCCTCCGAAACCGATCCAATGAGAGGGATACGTAGAATATCAACAATTTCCTATTGAAAGAACAAATGGGAATGAGAGTAACATCAATGAGATCATTAACAAAGGTATTATTATTTCCACGTGACAAGTTCAAATTTTCTAAAAGTGTGTAGTCTTGGGATCCATCCATCCTTCTAAATTTTAAGATGTTCCCTGCTTCCCACTCTCCATTTCATCCCCTCTCCAAAACCACTCTAGCTTCTTAAATGATTCTCCAGATGTATGATGGGTTATGGCCCCTTTTGGATTCCCAAAAGATCACCTTTTGAAGTATTTAGCCTTTAAAATTCTACTTGAGAAAGAATTTGGATTCTTCAGAATTCTCCATCCCTGTTTGGTAAGAAGGGTCAGGTTTAATGCTTTAAGATCACGAAAACCTAGCCCTCCCTTGCATTTGGGCTAGCAAAGATTATCCCAACTCTACCAGTATACCCATTTTCCTTTTATCCCGCGGGCCACAAAAAATTACACAAAATAGATTTAGTATCATCACACATATAATCTGGGATTTTAAAGAAATTCATATCGAATGTAGGGTAGTCTTGAGCAACCGCCTTATTCGAATTTCTTTTCCCGCTTTGGATAACAAAACCTCCTTCTACTTTCACTTTTTTCCATACCCCCTCTTTCAATCCCGCAAACACCTCTTTTTTGGATTTCCCAACTATCGAAGGTAAGCCAAAATACCTATTAATCCCACTAACCTCTAATTTTCCCAATGAGTCACTAAGGTCACGCTTACGATCAACTGAGATGTTTCGACTAAAAACCACCCCGTATTTATCTAGATTGATTTTTTTACCCAAGGCAAGTTCGTACATGCTAAGAATGTTTATTTTTAATCTCAAACATTTCCCCCATCTCAGCCTAACTAGAGATAATACTGTCATCAGCAACACATAAATGAGAGACCTCAGGGCTCGATTTACAGCCGCTAACCCCGCTATCCTCCCCTCAAATTTAGCTCTATCAAGAAGAGGCGATAGACCTTCCCCACAAAGGAGGAAGAGATA
Organism: Sambucus nigra; assembly: GCA_949130495.1. Lineage (NCBI taxonomy): Eukaryota > Viridiplantae > Streptophyta > Magnoliopsida > Dipsacales > Adoxaceae > Sambucus > Sambucus nigra. Next base: position 38,017,871 of record OX422211.1, read on the forward strand.
AGGTGATAGTGGGTCACCCTGTCTAAGGACCCGTTGAGATTTAATATAACCCTTTGGCACCCCATTGATTATAATCGAGAAAGAAACCGATGACACATAGTTCATAATTCACCTAACACATCGCCAGCTAAACCCCAATTAGAGCACAACTTTCTCAAGGAAAATTCAGTCCACTCTGTCATAAGCTTTACTCATGTCTAGCTTTAGAGAAAACCCACCCTTCCTCCCTTTTTTTCTTCTTTGCAAAGAGTGATTAATTTCAAAAGCAAAAATTACATTATCAGTTATAAATCTCCTCCGGACAAAAGTACTTTGGTTATCCGAAATAATAGAGTCCAAAACTTGTTTAAGCCTACTAGCCAAAACTTGGAAAATTAATTTATAAACAATGTTGCAAAGGCTAATAGGTCACAATCATGAGACAATTTTCCGATCTTTTTTTTATTTTAGGAATCAAAGCAAGTAGAGCATGGTTTAGAGAGAGCAAATGCTTAGCATATTGAGATTGTCAAGGATAAAACTTATAACCAAGGGACCAAAAATATTCCAGTAATTTTGAAAAAATAAAGCCGGTACACTATCCGACTAGGGAAATTTAAGAGGGGACATTTGTTTAAGTGCGAAATTAACCTCAGGAGCAGAAATTCTTGCAAGAGCATGTCATTTATTTATCGTGTGACTTTGCCACTAATCCCATCGAGAACAATCTCACGGGCAATCGGACGTGGAGTATTGGATTTGGATAAGTCACTGAAAAAGTCCACCGCACGTTGTGCTATTCCTTCATACTCACTCACACAAACAACATTATCATTTATTAATTCGGTAATGGTATTTGATTTTCTCCTTTTATTTGCTTCGGCATGGATTTTGTTTTGTATTTCTATCACCTTCCTTTATCCATTTAGTCTTCCTCATTTGCTTCCAGCGAATCTCTTGCCTCTCTAGAAGCATATTAATGTCACTCTCTAATAATTTTATTTCTCTACATCGCTCGTTGGAGATCGTCCGGTTACGCCACTAAGAAATGAAAACTCTCTTTTGCTTAAGTTTACGATTGAGATTTTGATACTTATGTTTTTACCATTTCACTAGGTGGGACTCACAAGCCTTAAATTTTTCCTCTACTCTATTATTTTCACCAAATCCCCACAAATCCTGAATAATATCGTTGCGTCCCACATCCTTAGTCCACCATTCTTCAATAGGATATAAATTATCATTCTTTATTTTTCTCATCTAGGAGTTTGTTGAAATTTGCACATTTCCATTTTTTTGAATTTTAGAGTTTGGTTATTTTTTGCGGGAGGAACATTCTCTTCATTTAAGTTACAAGGGGTAGGTGAAATAAGAGGAGGCAGTGTTTAGTGGGAGAGGTGAATGTCATGCAGTTATGGCAATGTAGTTTGTCCAGGTTGTTAGGTTGTTGGGCATAATGTTCTTTTTCCAGGTTTCACGGACATGGGAAGATCGGTATCACACGGGTCTAAAGTTAAGTGGGATGATAGTTATTTTATTCTGTCAGGCGTTATGTGGATGTTATTATGGGTGTCTCCCATTGACATTTTGAGCAAATAATCCTCCCCCTCAGCAAGCCCCATTTCAGCAGAGCACTCACCCCTCTTTTTTCTTATCTCCCCACCAATATCTCCACCATCCAATATTATTTCGTGATTAACGGCCATTTCCACTTTTGACTCTTTATTTGAAAATGCTACTCCCTCCATTTACTTTTGAGGATTAAGGATCTTAAGTGTTTAGTTCTATTTTTTAAAATTTATTTGTATCCACTCCCATATCTTTATTTTTTCAATTGTTGATCTTATTACAATCAATATGGACGAGTGTCATTCTCAGCAGAAAGGAAGATGGGTGGTTACAAAGTAGCTATGAACACTTTTAGGTGGTTATGGGACTTAATACAATTTTAAACACACATGGGATGGGAGCTTAGAAAATCTTAGGAGATGAGACTAAAGTTAAAAAATCTTCTACTTGCACTTACTCCACCCCAATATTTCAGATGAATATTTTATTTCAGGCATGAATTTTAGCCATTCACTGTATCGCAATGGTATAGAACAATCTTTATCGGTGTCCATCCTGTTTCCTTCATTCTATTCAGAGGAAGTTTAAAAACATGAACTCATATTGGTGTCCATCAAAACTCCATATCTATTGATTCTTTCTCCCTATCAAGATCTTACTAGGATTAGATTTTTGTCGAAAGTCCACGACCTACCATTGATCACTCGCCATTTGTCTACTAGATGGGATAATCTAAACAAAACTAGTTATCAACAACCTTTTTCATCTCCGTTGCTCTGCTTGGACACCACACCGATTGCATGGTTGATCGTAAGGCCTCAAACTCGCTGGTCTTGTTATCATTACACTTCTAACTAGGCCCAACTGAGTTGTTTTTGCTATATTTTCCTCTACTTTCTCCTACACTTCAATCCCATCAAATTCTTCTTATGTTAAATCAAGGTTTTTCCACACATCCTTTAAATCTTTTTCCATTTGGATGTTTGCTTCAAACTAATACCCGCATCTAATGCTTTGACAAGGAATCCCCTGGGGTAATAGAAGCCTTGTATAAGAATTAAAAAACAACTCCTATAAGAGTTCATGACTCCTAAGGAAAAAATAATCTAGTCATTAAAGAGTTTAGAACTCCCAAAGAATCTAATGGAAAATGATTGTTGATAAGAATCTATTCATTGTTTATAGCAAATCAGAACTTAGGTGATGTGAGTACTGAGTTGTTAAGAATTGAGTGGTATGAATCATTTCCTTCCAATTTTATTTATTTAACTATTATTATTTTGCACTGATCAAGTGTACCTCAACACTGTATTTTCAATAATTTTCCACCAGTAAAAAAATTGCCATTCCCCCACCATTTTTATTATAGCAAAAATCTATTAATTTAGAATACAACCCTACTGATTATTTTGAGTGCACCAAAACACTTGTATTTTTTTAGAGTTATTTTGAAGTTTTTTTTAGATCTTTTAAGGAGATCTAAAAAGATCTAAAAAAAAAATATAACCCTAATGTTTAGAGTTATTTTGAAGTTTTTTTTATCGTCAGTGGAGGCTATTTCTCTTTCTCTTGGAGCATTTTTATTACACCAATAGTTGTTTCTACACATTGAGGTAGGAGTTTATATTTTAGTATTTTGATGAATAAAAATACCTGCATGTTTAGGATAGATATTTATATATATGTATACCTACTCAACATTCTCAATGACGGATTCAGGATTATAGTTCATGGAGCGAACCAAATAATTTATATTTTCGAACATAAAATCAAATCTAAATAAATGACAACAAAGAAGCCATAAAATAAAGTGTGAATTTTTCGTTATTTCCACTTATATGACCCAATGAAATAAAAATTGACATATTTGACCCAATGTTAAACAAGAACCTATTAGACCATAACTCAATCAAATAAGAGTGATGATCGGTATATGAGATTCGTTCCCAAATCGGAGGAGCGTCAAGCGATGAGAAATCTCCTATCTCTCTCTCTCCAATCTCTGGTATATTTGAATTCCTTTATAAATTCGAACACTCTCTGATTTTCAACACACTCTCTTAATATGCACAAACCATTTCATTTCATTCGAGTAAACCACTTTCCTCTCTTCGAAACATTTGATCGTCAATGGAAGCTGTTTCCCAAACCCTAATATTTTTTTTTATCGTCAGTGGATGCTGTTTCTCTTTCTCTTGAATTGAGTCATATATTCCTTTGAGGATGTTTCTCTTTCTCTTAAAGTGAGTCACTTTAAAAGAAAAAGAAACAACCTCAAAGGAATATATGACTCACTTCAAGAGAAAGAGAAATAGCCTCCACTGACGATAAAAAATATTAGGGTTTGGGAAACAACTTCCATTGACGATGAAATGTTTCGGAGAGAAGAAAGTGGTTTACTCGGATGAAATGAAATGGTTTTTACCTATTGAAATAATATGTTGAAAAAGATAGAGTGTTTCGATTTATAAATAAATTCAAATATACGAGAGATTGGGGGGAGAGATAGAGTTTGGATATTTCTCATTCTTAGATGCTCCTCTGATTTGGTAAAGAATCTCATATATCGATCACTCACTCTTATTTGACTTAGTAATATTCTGATAGGTCCATGTTTAACATTGGGTTAAATATGTCATATTTAACCCAATAATAAAAAATTGACAACAAAGAAGGCATAAAAATTGACAACAAAGAAGAAGTTCAAGAAAGTTTTCCCGATTTGATGCCCCTTCAAATTCATCATTTCTGCGCATCACCAATCCTTGCCGTAAAAGATACTTAAGGCAATCAAATGATGCAGCCAAACGAGTACGATAATTATTTCAAGCCTGATCGGACTGATTAGATAGACACTCTTCTATGTGTTGAACTTGGTTAATTAGGTCATCGCAAGCATTCAAGACTGATTGTGAATACTCGTATGATATCCAACATGTTCTTTCAACTTCCCTTTTTTTCCAATTTGAGAAGCCCTCAGTAACAAATGTTTCACCACCCCCTTGCCCGCTATACTCCAACCACCTGCCAAACTCATTAAACTACATCGAAATAAATCTACGCTTATCATTTCCAATTTGTTTCCATGGAAGAATGTGATTTCTTGGATAACAAGGGCCCCTTTGTAGATTTGTGCTTCAAACTTTCTCAATTAGTTTAGAATTTCCATAATCATAAATACTTTTTCTCAAAGCAGGATCAGATGGGAGCTCATGATCATATAAATTGATCGGAACAGATGGAGGAGGGGGAAATTTGCTGATTGTTCAATAAATTGATCTTGCATTTCCACATTATTAGACCTCAAATTTGGAGAAGATTGAACTACGAGTTCAGAATATGTCTCTTCCCCGATTTTTCGTTTGAAATATTTTTCCATGACTGGCAAACTTATAAGCATAATAAACATTAATTTATATAATCTAAACATTATAAACTAAAAAAATTTTAAACATTAGTTTTACTAATCTAAACATTGTATATAAACAGAAAGCATTACTTTAATTTAACTTAACTAAAAACATTCCATTAGTCTAATACCTAGCTGTTAATTTAACTTCAAATAAAAAAAAAGGAACTCACCCGAAACAGATCGAAAAGTCACTGCTGGAGCTGGAGTTGAGAATGGCATTGATCTTCATAGCAACAGCTTCTTCTTATGAAATGCTCGAGATGGTGGTGCTGCTAGTAGCACAAATCCTTTAAGGTTTGAAGAAAAACAAAGAAAGAGAAAATGTGGAAAAATAAAAAACGAGGGAAAGATAAGGTAGAAGCTCTTTGGAAAAAATGAAAAAAGGCAAACAATTTTAGGTTTAATGAAAAGCATGGTTTTATTATATTTTTAACCTTTAAGTTTCAAAAACCTTTAAAAATCTGCCTTTTACTTAATATTTTCACATAAAACACCCCTAAACTTTTTTTCTCGATAATGTTTTTTGGAAAAGTCAGGAGGGGCAGTCTCCCCTCCTCGGCCTATGCTAGATCCATCCTTGAACATGCTATCTACATATTATGTAAATAAAAGTGGTATTTTATGTGTAGAAAATATGTTAAAAGCATTATTTCATGTGGAAAAAGTATGTCAAACATGTCATTTATTATTAAATAACATGTATATTGTTTGAAGATGCATGATTTAAAGAAAAACATTGGCTAAGATAATTTCAGAATGCATTTCATATTTGGTTTGTTAAACCATATAAAAAGTGTACAAATGTTCCTTAACACGTAGATTGGATTTGAGGTAAAATATCAAATAAAAATGTATAAAAGGAAAATTTAATGTTATAAACTTGGTTCATTTGGTATAAGTTGCTAAAATATAAAAAATTCCCTAAAGTTTATTATTTTCAAAACAACCCCTATGGTTCAAAATTTATGATTTTGCCCCTAAAAAATATAAAGTATATAAACAATCCTTATAGTCACACTTTTATTTACGTAGCAAACCTTAGAAAAAATATAAACTTTACAAATGGTCCTTAGAAATTTTAATATTAAGAGTATGGCCTTAATATTTGGAAAAAATTAAAAAATTAGTTCAAAACTTTAAAAACTTAATGAGACTTTAATTTGGTGTTAAACATGCTAAAAATATAAGAACTTATATGATAAAAGGATATTTAAAGTGTGTAGCTATGAAAATAAGAAAATGAAAGGTAGGTTTAGACCTTGGAAAGTTTGGCCTCATCGATCGGGTTAAAAGATACACAAATATGAAAGATATTACTAAAGAGTAAAAAAAAGATACTGGGAGCAACTAGAAAATATAAGATGGGCCCGAAGCCTTAGGGTACGGCTTTGACTTAGATCCAAAATAACTAACCAATAAAGCAATGGCTGAGCCATTATGACATGCAGTGAGATCCCATAAAAATAAATGGGATTGGAGACCTTTGAAAAAATAAAGATCAAGTATTGAGCTCAGCGCTCATAAGGGAAAATGATAAATGTTAAAGAATAAAGTAAAGCGGGTTGGGTAGGAGTCGGTTAAAAAGGAAATAAAGCATGTGTTTTGTCACATAACCAAGTCTTTACATTACCACATGACGTAGATTACATAATGTAGATTGCATTGGAAATATTAAAGTAAATGATGTTGCAATGCTGTTTTGTTTAGAAACATCGTTGTGTGTTGATTCAAGTATAAATTGATACTTTAGGAAAAACCCGATGGTTTAAGGATAGTCCAAGAATATGGTTTTCAAATTGACCATGTGAGTTAATGTAAAAAGATATTTTTGTACCAAATGGCAAATGGAGGAGATAAGAATTAATGGTATTTAATTAGGTTGAAGATGATATTTTAGAAATAAAACCTAATGAATGCACACATCGTATAGTAATTACATATATCTTTGGGTAAGATTATATTGGTTATAGTATTGCATTTATTTATTTTCATCGTTCGTTTCTGCATTACATTTTGTTATGGAATCCTAGTGGGCATTAGCTCGCCCCCTTTACCTTGTTATGAAAATTTAACATATATTTTATCTTTTAAAAGCATCTCATATGTAAATAATTCTTCATTCTTATGCTAATAAATTTGATCAATTAAATTGTTGGAAATTATCTGATGGGTTCCACACTTGTCATTATTATGTTTATATGCTTTGAAAATGGAATTGCATGCTTAGTAGATGAAATTAATTAATAAAAATTGTCTAGAAATATTATTTAAGTTAATTCATGCCAGACTGTCAAGTTTGATCCACAGGTAATCCCAAATTGCAAGTCAGGGTGTTACATAATTGACCCATCTTATCCTTTAATGTAAATGAATATATGGAGCTCAATATGTCTGGAAGAATAGGAAATGAGTGGACCTACAAGGAATCATAAATTCCAAGTCGGGGCATTGCAAAATTGACCCCTCCCCTCAATTAATGTACATGAATATATGGATCTCAACATGTCATCGAATCATGGTAATAAGGGATCATATTTCATTTTTTATGGTTGTGTATTTGTCCCTTAGCTAACCTAATAGGCCATTCGTTAGATCATATCATATGGGTTCAATGGAATGAATAACTGATCTAGCATTGGATTGGATCGATTTGAAGGGTTCGACCGGGGAGGCAACTCATAACAATGTAGGCACAAAGATGACCCAAAGAAGTGAAACCCCACAAGTAAGGTGATGAGTTTGAGGAAACGTAGCTAAGTTGTCTATGAGGACTATGTTGCCTTCCATTGGATCTAAATCTCTAACTTTTTATAATATAAATAGTTGACCATCCTTTTGTTGCGATATGCTACTTAAATCTACGGATTCGCAGGGGGCCTTAGGCTTTACTTAATTGAATGACAGTGAAAAATGTTTGAGAAACTAAGCGGGGCCTTTTGGAATGAATCTTAAGCACTTTATAAGTGGACAAAATGACTTTGGAACTTTTTAGTAAGGAGAAAAAGACTAGACCTTATATAGGTAGGGCAGTGCTTTGAAGACCCTCTTAGAAAATGCCATTGCGTTCTAGCCTAACAAGTTAATGTTTTTATATCGACATAAATTAAATAATATAATTTTTGAATAAAGGAATATAATATATTTTTAGAGAAAAATGAAATAACTATTCTTGTACACAAATATATACATGGTTATTAAAGTAAAACAACTAACATTTATTTGGAAAATAATATTTTGAGAACCCATAACATTTTTAAGCCACTAAAATTTGAAATATAGAATGCACATATGATTTTACATTTAGACATAATGTGATTTCCATTACGGAACAGGGCCATATAAGTTCTTCAAAAATCATAAAGTAAGTTGATAAAAAAAATATGCTCATAAAAGGGAAAAATAACTAAACATTTCCTTTTTTGACCATATTTTTTTTCCATCAATGGATGTTTTTAGTAGACCCCATGTGAAGCAGATACACAAACTAATGTATTTTTGAATCCCCATTGAGTTGTTTTTGGATATACCTAGTATTACTCGACCATACACGCACACAAAAGATAGGGAAAATTTCATTAATAATGGTATTAATAAAGTCATTAAGTGTAAGAACCCAAAGCTGAGGCGTCTCACCTCCTCCTGCCCCCGTGTGCATCCTTTCGAGACAAAATTACTAGGGAAATGGGTTTTTAGTAGTAACACGAGGTCATTGCATTTTTATTTTCGATAGTCTATTTGATAAAAAACAGACAAAAAAAGGGGTAGGCCTCCGTACAACCTAATGATGGAAAATGATCTACGTGTTTAACCAGAGAGGCTAAGGTTTGAGGACTGGATTGCAGATTGGGAAGGTGTTAGGCACTCGCTCTGCCCTTTTATTCTCAAATGTAGATCTAAAGTATGTATATTAGCATATTATAGCGTAAAAATAAATAATAAAATGAAAATAATTAGTATATAGGTATACTGTGTAATGTAGTGTGAGATGTTTGTGTAGAAAATATATGCAAAGGAGAAATATATACAAAGTCAGACTTGTTCACTTAGACGATAGTCCGAGTGCGCTTCCATACTCGCACGTTGTGATTCAAAATCCATGTATTTCGTGTTGAGACAAGAGTGATTTTACTTGTTATAGAGGCTTGATATAAGAGATCTAGAATTTATTTGATCTTTCAAGGTGTTTTTAATGTGAAACAAGACCGAATCTGAAAATGTAAATGGTTTATGTTCATGAAAGAACTTGAACGAAATATATTCACTCATAAATTCACTTTGATGATGAAAGAATAGCGAAACTTCCAATGCTAAGAACAAAATAGAAATAAAATCTAAGGATCTAGTGATCCTTTAACCTATATGAGAATATTACATGGTTTTGGAGCTTTTTGTTTGGTTTTTGGATATTTTATGAGATAAAGCTGAAAATTAATAAATATGGACAATATCCGACTTGAGTTTTAGATATCAGACTTTCCTAATATGCCTACGTATCCACCGTAGGTGGAATTATAGTCAATGTAACTCAGTCATGACCTTTGGAGAAAATTCATACCCCAAAGAGAAAGGAGATTAAGAAAATACGAGTTGGGGTGGTGTTGGCAATGCCAACCTCCTTATGTTAAGACTTCAAAATAAAGGGTAAGAAGAAATGTTACACGTGCACCTCTTTATTTTGACAACATTCCGATTTGAAATCAACATTTTTGAAGTAGATATAAGGTTACTTTAAAGTAAAGTACCCTTTCAAAGAAAAGAGAAGAAGAAAGAGACAAAAAGAGATATGTTGGCTTATTTTGGGTTTGAGTGAGTAGAAGGAAGTTAGGGCTTTTGGTTGTAACTCTAGATCTTAATTTGGAATAGGTTTTGAGGTTTAGAATAGAGAGTTTTGACACTTTTTTAGGAGAGAAAACACTTATGGGATGAAGCACAACAATTAAGAGGCAAAGTTATTGCTTTCTGAATTGGTTAGTGGAAAATTGGCTGGGGTGCAATAGCAATAGGTCCTCTAACAGTATCAATTGGCCATGTATACTATAAATCAGAACCGATTAGTCATGGGAGTGTCTTTTTTGATCTAGGTCTATTCTAGGGTTAGTTTCTGGTCATTTGGATCATTTATTTTCGGTACTCCTAAGGATTTTAGGTCCTTAATAAAGTATTATTTGGTCTTTATTTTGGCTTTGGGAGGTTATGAAAAGTTGGTCCATAATCCATTGATTACTCAGGGTGAAGGATGGGGTGTCTACAAATCTCCTCAACAGTGGAGTCCACTTTTAAGCGAATGCTGTTGTAAAGAGAGACGCTCGTTCTGCGAGTTATGGGAAGATTTTGCTATTTTTTAAGTTGTTTTAGATGGGAGTTTTGGGATTACGTTCCCTTGAGGAGTTAATTTTGATGAACATTTCTTTGAGATTATTTTGGGAATATTGCGGCATTTGCCTAGCCGCCTTCATAATGCTATGGTATATTTAATTTAACATTCTTTTGGGATGGTGGTCTTTTATCGCGACACCAGGAAACATACACCTGAGATGGTGGTGTTATACCACCTACAAGGCAACGTACGATTGGCATGGTGGTGTTTTATCACCACATTAGGGAAATATCCGCCTGGGATGGTGGTGCTTTATCGCCATACAGGTACAACGTCCATTAGTCATGGTGGTGTTTTATCGCCACATTGGGGAAATGTTCACCTGAGATAGTGGGATGTTTCCATACTGGGGCAACATTTGCCTGGGATGGTAGTGTTTTATCATCACATGGGTAACAAAGACAGTGAGGTTTATAGAGGGGATGAGTTTGTTATGAAATTGGATTTTGACTTAATTTTGAGGATTTTTGGCTAAAATAGGGAGAGGATCGATCTGTCAAACATTGGCATGAATGGCCAGGCACACACGCACATTGGCATGAATGGCCAGGCACACACGCACATGATTGATCAGGCACACATGCACCCTGTTAGCATGATAGGGTGTAGTTTCGCTTTGGGTTTCTTTTTTTTTCTAGAATGAGCACCATGTATCGACGGGGGACCAAAATTCCGGTCGACTATGTAGTGATCTAGTGAACGTCTTTTATTATTTTTTTGTCTTTTTGCTTCATTAGTATCTTTCCTTATTCTGTTACTGATATATCTTCATACTCGTGTAGTTATAGGTTTATGAGGTCTTCAGACTTCAAAGGGATTCCTTGAGGGCATTGGAGGAGGATTGCTAGCCTCATTAGACGAGATGAATGCGACCCAACCGGAGGGAGAGATTTTACGTGTATACTTGGGTAGACATACACACTATCTGAGTGGGTTGACAAAAAAAATGGTATATATATCCCTTTTTCTATAGATTTTTTAATTTTCTTTTATTTACTTATTATCCTTTTGGATCACGGGTCACTTTATTCCCTCGGGCCATGTTTTATAGGTAACTAGCGTGTAGGCAATGCGATGCGTGACCAATAATTTATAAATTCTTAGTTATTATTTTACTATGTTATGAGACAATATATTTAGGGAATGAAATGAGAAAGAATAAAGTCTCTATGTTTGAACTCACAACCAAACCAAACTCCTTAAGAGAAAGGAGATAGTGGAAATATAGATAATACCTGAAATATGGAGGGTTTGATTAATCAGAAAAATAAAAGATACAACCACTTAGATATGCATCAAATTAAAAAAAAAAACTACGAGTGTATCAACTACAAATATAAATCAAACAAGAGGTAATGATATCCATAATTACACCAGATTTTGAAACCACCACCCATTTGTTTCTTGTAATAGCATAATCTTGTGTTAGAATTAGTTTTTAATTTAATCATACTAACCAGCACAATATACATAGTTATCACCTAGAAACACACAAATCTATGAACTTGAACCATGAACCAAATAAAAATTAAAAGTAATCAAATCCCATATTAGAAACTTATCCCAGTGAATTGGTTAAAGCAAAACCAGTGAAAATATAAGCTATGTGCGCACACAGACTAAACAACCATCAACGACTTCTTATATGTTCATCAAACACTCTTAAAACACAATTTGAAAAGAAATCAGTTAAGAGCATATTTTAAACATGGGTACACGACACTACCCTCAAAATTCATGAACTCAATAGGAGTGAATTTGATTATAGATCCCAAAATAATTGTGTATGCATACCAGTATACACATGAGGCCATTGTAAATTCATATACCTTAAAAAAGAACAGGAAGCTGAAATAATATTCCAATTTTTCGGCGAAGGATGAGTGCATAAATATCACAAATGTCATCACCATCTAAAAAAATAGTACCGGGAAGATTGACTTTTGAAGAAGCACCCGGAGCACCCATTGTGAGACCAGTCATCTCAAGAACACCAAAGCCCCCAAGACCCAGGATACACCAGTGCCATGAGGCCCAAACCCACTTTGTGACTGATTGCAAAAATAATTATTGAAACTCTCCTGATATTTACGAATACTGTTGCAAGGCTATGAAATTTCATGGAGAGCATTGTTTTCACAGCCATCATGAGCATTTAGAGGCCATGACTCCTCCATTGCTTAGAGAAATTTGTGTTGCTCTTAAAGGTTCAACATCACCCCACCGCAATAATCTTATATAGTTGGATAGTACTTCGTAAAGTGTTTGTTTTTTGAAGCAGTAGGTGATAGTGTTGAACTTGTTTGTATGCATAAATTAGTTCTCATATGCGGTTTGATTTGAATGATAATGACGGTGGATGATATTTGTAAGTAAAAGAAATGGTTGGGGATTAAAGGTTTTGGAGAAAGGGCTATTTGGGTGACCTTAACTTAGCACAAAAAGTGAAATAATAAAATTTTAGGATTCTTAGGTGTAAAGAAGAATCCAAAGAGACACATAGAGATTGACGGTTAAATTTCTAAACATAAACTCAAAGGACACTCCATTAAAACTAATACAGAGAATGGCATGAAATAGAAACCACGAATCTGGCTTAACAATTATGGCATTCGTCATTCTCAAAATGATTTAGTCTTCTATTTTATACATACACTAGCATGTAGGCCACGCGATGCGTGGCCGAATTTATCTAAACTGTATTTTTTTTATCCGTTTCACCCAATATATATTATACGAATGAAGACTTTGGCAAGTATATCACATTAAGGTCATTTATATGAAATCCGATCATAGTACTTGAGGGGAAGTCCACCACTATATGCTTATTTGGAAGTTCAAACTACAAATGGCAAAAAATTGGTATTAATATTTATACACATGTAGTATAAATCACATAAAAAAATAATACAATTATAAAACATGTTGTAGTGTAAAGGTCAACCCAACATATATAGGTATGAATATATATACAAATGTATAAGAAAGAGGGGTATCAAGGCATTAATAATTATAAGAATTTTACTGTAGCTTGAGAGATATTCTCTTGTCTGGAAAAGAGTAGACATAATTTAATTGCAGAATTTCTCTCTTAAAGAAAATGGATCAGGACCCCATATAAGGCCAATGCCTCTCTCTGTATTTGGAGAAAGACCAGGGCTCATTGATGGGTCCGACCACAACACATCACCTGGAATCAAGTTCAAACCTTCCCATGGAGGATCAAGGACATATCTCCTGGGTTTAGATAACTCCTCTAAAGAACCAAGAGATAGAGATTTTATTTCAAGGGTAAGAGCCCTCCATGTGCAGTGTAAACATGCCCTGTTAATACTGAGGCCAGAGGAAACCCTTCAAAACATCCTAAACATTTTTTATACACATGTTTTCTTCTATCACCCCCATACTTGGCCAACACAATATTTTCAAACCCATAAACAGATGTGTGGTATTTAGATTCATGAGTTACACGTAGGAGATATTCTCTATGTGGCATCCAAACCCATAAACCAATAAAATAACTCGAGAAATTGTACAATATACAAAAATGATATAGATGTATAGATTGAATGGGGGAAAGGAAAAAAAAAATGAATTAAGAAATATCTGAATCAGAAGGGAGGCCTAAATCATTTTTTGCATCTTTTGCATCATCATCACTGCTATCGTCGGAAACGACATTTTTTAACTTCAAGGTTAGAAGCTTAAATGCCATACTTTGATACTTGCTTTTTTGGTACGCCTACAATGGTGGTGGTGTTGATTTATATAGGCTTAAGGAGCTTCTATTATGATCCAAACTTTTGGTATTTCTAGGTTCATATTGAGAAACTCGAGGGTTTTCTTAGTTGAAACTACATTCGGTGAATTGCAGTTGAGAATTAAAGGATACTTAATACATATGCCATATGTCAACCTTATACGATTTGCATTTATGTTAATGCCACGTGTCATCCTCAGAAGATTTCGATCTATAATTTTTATATAGTTATATAGATAGATGGGCAGTGAATAGGACTCGTTGCGTATACCTCCTATTTTCTAAATTTTTATGACGATATTGCAACCATCATTCTGGGAGATAGGGTCGTTTGTTTATACACCCCATTCTGCTCCATAAATAATCAAAGGATTATGGCATAACATGTCATAACCTCCCAAATCCCAAATTTTAAAGTAACCCAAATAATACCACGTTAAGTCCCTGAAGGAATTATGGTGCATAGAATCAAATAATCCAAACAACTGAAAACTAGACCCGAGATGGACCCTGGTGTACAGTATAAATGGACGATCAATCCTGTCAGAGGACCCATAAATCCTGCGCCCCATGTCGTTTGCATATAAAAGGGGGATCTCACCTACCAATTTAGTAAGCAATAACTTCGCCTCTTAAATGACATCTTTCTACCCGTATCTCTAAAAAAAATTCCCCAAACTCTTTCCTTCTACTTTCAAAACCCCTTTCAAACCAAGATCACGAGTTACAACCCAAAGCCCTAACTTCTTTCTTCTCGCTCAAAACCAAAAGATGCCAAATGACTTTTTTTTATCTCTCTATTCTATTATTTTCTTTCAAAGGTACTTTACTTTAAAGTAACCTTAGATCTATTCCAAAAAGGGTTTATTTCAATTTGTAACGGTGCTAAAACAAAATTGTGCATGTGTAACATTACAGGTATATTTCTTCTTCCTCTTTCATTTTGAAGTTTTTACATAAAAAAGGTGTTGTTGTTCTGTAGTAACACCCCAAGCTATGGTTTTCTTCATCCCTTTCCTCTTTTAGGCATAACTTTTCTCTAAAGGTCACATCCGAACTACGTTGATTTTGATTCTGCCTATAGTGGATACATAGGCGTAATAGAGAAGCTCGATCTCTAAAAGTCAAGTCATATCTTTTATATATTCATTAATTTTTACCTTTATCCTCACAAAGTATCCAAAACAAAACAAAATTCTAAAAAAATGGAATATTCATATAATGGTTAGAGTATCACTAGATCTGAGGATTTTACCCACTATTTTATTCTTAATGCGGGAAGTTTCGTCATTCTTTCATCATCAAAGCGACTCTGTGGGTGAATAAATCTCTTTCAAGTGGACATAAATCATTTACACCTTCGAATCCACTCTCATTTCACTCTAAAAACATTTTGAAAGATAAAAATAAATTCTAAATCTCTTACATCAAGTCTCTATAAGAGGTAAAAAATCCTCTTATTTTAATAAGAATTATGTGGACTTTGAATCATACAAAACGAGTATGTCAGCTCACTCGGACTGTCATCCGAGTGAACAAGTCTGACTTTGCATATATTTATCCTTTGTCTAAATTATCTACATACACATCCTACACTGCACTGCATAATATATTTAAATACTTTCTATTTTTATTTTATTATTTGTTTTTACACTATAGCATGCTAATATAAATGCTTCACATATACATTTGAGACTGAAAGAGTGGAGTGAGTGCCTAACACCTTCCTAATCCATAACCTTGTATTTGAACCTTTGACACTTTAGTCAGCACATAGATCACTTTCCATCACTAGGTCTCTACGGAGGCCTACCACTTCTTTTGTCTGATTTATGTAAAACATACTGATGACTCTATTATTTTCAAAGAGAAAAAGGCGACGACTATGTGTCACCACTTATGAACCTTGTCGTTCATGTTTGGTCCCAAAAGGGACGCACGAGCGCGCGAGAGGCAGGAGAGAGGCATGCCATCTCAGGCCTAGGTTCTCATATTGGCAACTCCGCTAAGGATAATTTTATTAATATGAATGAACAAAATTTAATGTAGATTTATATTTATTATAGCATGTTATTCTTGTATATTACTGCATATTCTTTACTAGTTTTTTTAAATACATTACTAGGTGGAAAAACACTGGTATTGCATGCTCCCGTAGGGATAAGGTTACACCCTAGTTATCCTTTGGACATTCTTTGTGATATGTATACCAATATATATAATAATCTTAAGTTAAAAGTGTCTTGCTGAAAAATAAAAGACTTTCCAAAAGGCACACTATTTCAGCACATAACATCTGCATATCACTACATACCCAATCACCCAGGGAAGCCTAGCTACGAGACTTGGGTCTAACCAATGCAGGTCCCTAGTGAAAGCTTCTAATCATCTTGGTATCGTACCCCCGATGTATATAGAGCGGTATGTTCTTAACGATCAACATCACTCACGTACCTCAAGTATATTGAGTCAACTCTCCCACATCGTGTCCCCATGAGGTATATTGGGAGGCTTGATTCACATACACCCGATTATATCAATATGATCCACTGACATTTATCCCTAAGGTATACTGTGAGGGGTCATTTCCAAAGAAATGCGCCTTTAGCCTTATAAAAATCCTTGCATAACCTCATTCAGTAGTACCAAGGACAAAACCAAGAAAAAGCCAAGAGATTCGTCAAATGGTGACATCTCCCAAAAAGGTTTTGTACCCCCCCCCCCCCCCCCAAGAAAGTTTCCTAAATTATGATGGAACTACCGAATTTGAAAAATCCACTCAAATTTCACAACTCCTCACTATAGGATGCGAGTTAAGTGAGGAGTACCATAGGAAATGGATCATCACCCGAGATTACCCAAACAAAATAACCATGATGGTTTAAACACATGCTTGTTCTTCTTGGAATAATGCCTAGGAAAAAATCTTAATTCCACGTTTCTGGTAACATTACAATTAGGTGAGGGACTAAAGATACATGTCTCAAACTTCCACATCTCATAGTATTGACAATGTGTAAAACAAAAAAGGAATATCGTTAGCCTATATTCTGGCTATCCTAACTGCCCTGAGGAAAAATGTAATATATGGGTTAGGAACAAATCTATCTCCACAATCAACGGGTGAATACAGAGGGACAAGGAGCCAATCCACACCCTACCAATATCGTATCTCCACTAACAATGGTCCATGCTACAAATAACCCCCTGACTACAACTACGAAAAGCATAATTGTAGCAAATATAATCGAGGCTCCAGCGAATCTTAGAAGCCTCAAAATAGAATTCTAAATACTCCAACAGAATTTTCAATAACTTTGACTTGCTAAAGAAATTGCAGATATTTTAGAGCTTTTTCTTCTACCCCAATGCTAGACTGCCTGTAAAATTTAAGATGCTAAATATTGAGAAATCTGGGGGAATGGGACCACCAACGGTTCACTTTAAATTATATGCTTGAGCCATACAATCTCTAAGGGCTCCCAAGAAAGTCATGGCAGATGTTTGACCATACCTTAACTGGAAGAGCACTCAAATGGTAATTTTTCGTCGATTATGGATGCGCCATAGGCTGTAGTGACATTTATATAGAGTTTGTGAAACAATACAAGTACAATGACGACATGGAAATAACTCATCGAGATATAAAGATAACAAAGAAATAAATCAATGAACACATGGGCAACTTCATAGCTCGTTAGATGAACAAAGATGTTAAGATGGTAAACTGACCTTCGGAAGAGGAGTAGGTGGCCATTGTAAAGAAAAAATTGATTCAGCTGTATCGAGATTAGTTGAAGAGGCACTTCAAAGCTCTGATGGAAATGGGAGCCCAAATAGAAGATGACATCATGAATCGACCTCCCAAGGTTGAGACTTATAATAAAAGGAATATTCCTCCTTGCCCGAACAAGTGAATCGATATGCCAAATGCAACCACTATCAATGCTATTCAAGCACCAACATTTGGACCCACATCGTGGAACACTAAAATATTCCAACAAATATTCCATCCTATGTATGCTCCCATAGGTACAATATACCACGCTCTTAAGAAGAAGGGGATTTTAAAGGCCCGACATCTCAATACATTACTTAATCCCCTACTGAAAGTCTTTAACAATGACCTTTACAGCGATTTTCATCAGATGATATGGCATAACTTAAAAGGTGTCGAGCTTTATAACATCACATCCAAGATCTGATTGATCAAGGAAACATTACTATGCCTACCAGACTAAAGCCTAATGTTAGCAGTAA
This sequence comes from Sambucus nigra, assembly GCA_949130495.1. Lineage (NCBI taxonomy): Eukaryota > Viridiplantae > Streptophyta > Magnoliopsida > Dipsacales > Adoxaceae > Sambucus > Sambucus nigra. The sequence continues at coordinate 38,036,228 of OX422211.1, forward strand.
TCCTCCACCCGACCACAACTCAGTGGTGAATGCCATTATTACGAAAGGTGAATATGATGACTCGTGTCTCTTGGTCAATCCCATCTACTCAACAGAAAGAGGAGAATAATCAATCCTCAAACTCTTAGTCAATAGACATCTAGATAATGTGGGCCCCAACCAAACACACACGGGTCTCATTATTCAGATGCTTGGAGCTTTGAAATCATCGGTTAAGATGTTTTGGAGGTTAAATTTTACCAATTGATGTATGTGGTGTTCCGAGAAAATTTAGGTATCCTTTTATCAAAAAACGTTCAGAAGCATGAGAACCTTTCCGAACATTGGGAGTTAATATATGATGAAGCACAACAAGATTCATGATATATAAGGGAACCTAAAAGTAGAGAAATCATACCTACTGTGTGGAGGAGAAGAATTTGAAATAGAAGACATCTAAGGCTCATGGAACTAGTCATCACCAAATCATTCAACAACCCAACAATCATTCGAAGAAGATCTGATATTACTCTTTGATGAGCTTATTATATCCCCTCTTTAGGAAGATGATGATTATGTTCATACTATGAACTTTGATGAAATATTGGCCAAATTCCTCACCCCTAATTGGGAGTCTATAGAAGTCGATCATCTTACTCGATTTGGAAGGTTCTATAAAGAACCAATCCTTAACCTCATTCCTTCTAGGTAAAAGGACATAAATAAAGGAAAATAAGTTATTTAAGAAGACCCATTAGGGGAAATAGAAGAAAATCAGGTTTCAGATCAACTAAAGAAGACACAAGACAATATCTTTATATGGGGACTCCTATTGTCCTTCCATCAACATAGAGACTTCCTTCTGAAACAATTCTCTCAAAAGATGGTGCTCATATCCTCTAGCCCCTAAGAGCTTCTAATAGTGTTGTATAAAGGGAAAAATAATAATAAATAAATAAATACAAAATAAAACATTGCAATAATGCTCTCCAAGTACATAAACGAAAGCATGATGTAAATTACAATATAATTTTGTAAAAAATAAATAAATTAATAATAAATGCGTACCTAATCGCTTTACACAACGATGGAGAGATGAGTGTCCGATACTCGTAGTAAGAGGGCATGATCCCTTGGTCGAGGCACATGATAACACATACCTAGGTTCCTCGCCACCAATTCTAGAGGGATGTCCATGCCCGCCCAGTCATTAGGCTTATCAGCCTCAGGCAAAGGCCTGGTATCCGGGAGATCACCCAAAAGGATCTTCAACAATTCCCCGACCTCTCTTTTGGCTATAACAAAAGCTTGCCCGATCGGTCAACTACCCATAACGTTTGCCCGATAGGTCCTACCCCTAAAAATAACTAAAAATCGTTTTTCTCCAATAAACCAAACTAATTTTTTTTCCAATTCATCAAAAAATAAAAAATCCAAAAACTCATTATCCTCTAAAAAAAAAAATCCATTATCAAAATTCATCAAAAATTCAAATAAATGTTAAAAATCAATTCTCAAATTTCATTATCAAAATTCATCAAATATTCAAAACTTCGTTAAAAATTAAAATTCATCAAAAATCAAAAATTCAATAATTCCAAAGTTTGTTAATATCAAACTTTATCAAAAATAAAAAAATTCATTATCTTCTTAAAAATAAAAATTCTTCATCATCTTAAAAATAAAAATTCATCAAAATTTAAATATTCAAAATTCAGTATCCTCTTAAAAATTAAATTCAAAATTAGAAAAATTCATTATGCCATTAATTAAGTTCATATGCCAAAATACATTGGATTCACTACCCTGCACAAAAAAATTCCAAAAATAAAAAAATCCTCATTAGAAATTCCTATCATCTTCCTCAAACTCCGTCTCATGCATAAGGTTTTTTAAAAATAATTTGTAGTATTGACAAACACCTCCTCTTATGTGGCCGATTTTTCAAAATGATTTGGTGTATTAATGAACACCCCATCTCATGCAAACGATTTTCATAACTATTTGGTGTATCGATAAACACCTGGTCTCTGGCAGACAATTTCCAAACGATACGGTGTATTGATAAACACCTGTCTCGTACAAACATTTTTTCAAAATGATATAGTGTATCAACAAACACCTCGTCTCTTGTGGACCATTTTCAAAATAACTTGGTGTGTCGACAAACACCTCGTACCATGCAGACGATTTACAAAATGACTTGGTGCAGACGATTTCCAAAATGATTTAGTGCATCCACAAACATTATATCCCATGCGGATGGTTTCCAAAATGATTTAGTGTATTAAAAAACACCCGTCTCAGGCGGATGGTCCAAACAATTCAGTGTATCGACAAAACCCCATCTTATTTAGATGGTTTTTTAAACAATCTAATATATTGATCAATCCAATATTTCACCTCGTCTCACACGGATGATACACATTAATAGGCTAAAATGCAACGCACCATTGTCTCCTATAGACATTACATATAAGCTTTACATCAAGAAAAAAGTCAAGTGAGTATCGTAATCATTCGCAATAATCTCAACAGAATGAACTTTTTTGTAGAGTAATCCAAAGCTTCCCATCGAAAATAGTAATTTCCTAAAAGTCACAAATAGGTGTTTCTATTTGCAAAAACGTTTGCCCAAAATGAACTCCGATGTTGAGGGGCTCTATAGACACCTCGTTCTGCTCCATAAAGTTAGAAATATCTATTATGATCTCCCAATGGTTCAAAATGAATTCAAAGCTCAAGAATACCTTCTTAAAGGCCCAAAAAACCTAAGACACCCAAAATAAACTATCCAAACGAGTCAAGACGACTAAAAATGGCCCCGAAGGCCCTAATGGAAATGCACTTGATCTATCAGTCTAGGGTGTATAACACCATTGACCGATAGGTCCTCTTCCCCAGGCAGTTTTCTTATAAAATGAGGCCCTCACCTACAATTTTAGGCATTATATCTGTTTTTAAATGCCAAACATTCTGCCCAGAAGTTATTTTATGTCCAAATAGCCCCAAAAATATCTCCATTTGTCTTTAAAATCACTTCCAAGCTTAGATTTAGAGTTCTTATCCAAAGCCTTATATTATACTTTCACAACCAAACCTAAAAGGAAGCCAAAAAACCCATTGTTTCTCTTTATTTCTCTTTATAGGTTTCTTTTAAGTAACCTTAGATCCATTCTAAAAAGGTTTGATTCCATGTTGAAATGCTTCCAAAATGAAAAGTAGTGCGTGTAACCTTACAAATACGTTATCTCCCACTCTTATATTTTGAAGTCTTGATAGAGAAAGGGTGGTGTTTTCCTGCAACACTACCCTAAGATACTTTTTCTATGTTTATTTGTTCTACTAGAATCAACTTCCTTTTAAACGTCATTCTCGAACTACGTTGACATTGATTATACCTTTGATCGATACATAGGCATATTGGATAAGCCTAGTCTCTAAAACTCAAGTCAAATCTTGTATATATTCATCCATTTTCACTTTTATTCTTTTGAATGTCTCAAAACTAAACAAAAAGCTCTAAAGCCACAAAATACTTCCATATAGAATAGAGGATTACTAGATTTGGGGATTCATCTACTATTTTGTTCTTCATGTTGGAAATTTTGTCATTCTCTCATCATCGAGTGATTTTGTGGGTGAATTAACCATGATCAGGTCATTTCATGAACATATATCATAGAAATTTATTATCTATACAAACATTCCACACTGCATTGCATAGTCTAGGTACATACTAAATATTTTAATTTTATTATTTTTTTACACTATAACAATTTGATATAAATGCTTCACATATACATTTGAGACCTAAAGGAGGAGGGGGTGCCTAAAACGTTCCCGATCCGTAATTTAGTTCCCAAACCTTGACTCTTTGGTTATTGTAACAACCCGCCTAATAAGATACCGGGCGATCACTCCAATATTAAATTAAAGCAGGAGTCACAAATGGATCATCCTTAACATCACTGTCGAAAATCCATTTAATTACTAATATCCTATTAGGTGGCCGTTAAAAACTTTTATCTAACTACTCTTTTTAGCGCACAAATTAAAACATTCACAATTAAATGCGTAATGAACTGAAATGGAAATGAAAGGAACTAAAATAACCGAACACTCGGTCCAAATATACAACCATATCGAATGCTGTACAGAAAGAATAAATAAATGCAATTGGGCCATTGGCTCGAGTGTTTATACAATATCTCCTATCTAGAGTACAAGGAAAGAAACGTCTACCGATAACCTGCAAGCATCCACAGCTGCTGCAGCAGACGTCTGACTCGAAAGAGTTTCCATCCAGGCGTCCCTGTGTCTGGACACCTATATATATATATATATAGTAGAGAGAAAGAAAGGAGAGTAGACAAACGGGTCAGGGCCCGAATGTTTAGAAAATATTTTGCAAGTGCATAAATACTTTATTTTTAGAAAAATAGTTTTATCTCATATTTAAATTGGTATCGCACTCTCATGAGATACCCCTCACCTCTCCTCTAACAGTGCACACCTAGCGCATCCCGAAAAACATCCTAGTCAAGCTACCCTGCTAAACTAGTCTAATACCCAACCACTATCTAACCTAGATAGTCAAATAGATGTACTAAGGGCTAACTTCACTTTAATCTCGACGCTATGCCATGTTCGTGCGTAGGGTGTCTCGCGAAGCGAAATCCAAACAAGGAACCCCCCCGATACACTACTATGCAGCAAGGTCGATCTTTGAGATCCGCCAGTCCCTCAGTACAGAAAGATATATAATATATATATACCATAAACATTTAATGATATAAGAGCACTAAGGATTAAACTTCTCCCCAGTCTCAACACAGTGCCATATTCGTGCGTGGGGTGTCTCGCGAAGCGAAATCCAAACAAGGAACCCCCCCGATACACTACTATGCGGCACGGTCGATCGTCGGGATTCATTAGACCCTCGGCACCCAATTTATACATATACATACATCTACAATATACTTCCGGATAATATAAATATCTCGCGGACTGAGGATTACTTGATATATAAAGTATTTATAAATACTTATCCTTTTCATTTCAAAAACTTCCATTTCCCTTCTCATATCCAGGAAATGTATTTATAAAAGCCAATTCATTATCATGAATTGCTTTAACAAACCATATACTTTTTGAAAGCCAATTTTATTAACATAAAAAGCTTTTCCTTTATCAATTATCCCATTTCCCTTTTTATACTCAGGAAATGTATTCAAAGACATTTTCATTATCATAAAAATTCTTTGATCAAAACATATGCTTCCACATCCCTTCTTCCATCCGGGAAGTGTTACCGAAGCCAATTTATATATAACCCATTTCCCTTCCTATATCCAGGAAATGTAATTAAAGCAAATCCATTATTATGAACTGCTTTAATAAACGCGTTCTAAGACCGCCCGTCCGGATTTCTCCACTGTGCGCACCCCTAAATGGCTATCATCTTCCAGGGCCTCCAAGACAACCTGGGATCCTATAACGAAAGACGTCGGGAAGCGACCATGTGCCTGCGGGATAGTCAAGACCACACCCGGAATCTCCTAACCAGCGCAGAAAATATAACAACAAACGCTCACATGGCCTATAGGACTATATCCACCCTGCATCATTAGCCAGGGGGATTCACCATACGAACGCAACTTCCCTTATGATAGCGATTTAGAGAGGTGTGTAATCCATATTTTATTAATTATGAAAAACATTTATTTTTCCATTTTGAAAATATTCATTTATATATTTTCAAAATCATTTCCATCATCACACAGTATATACATATCCTATATTTTCTTCCTAGAATATATATAACCGGCCTTAGTGGCCTATAGCATCTAGCGATGACTAAATATCCCAAAGATTCCCTCCAGGAATCGTAATCATGCTTTCGTGGTTGCATGATTCTAAATCCAAAGTATTTCTTACTTTAATAATCACTATATACTTCAATCCTATTCCAAGGATTTTATTGGATATCTCCAATGATACTATTCTCCTCTAAGTGAAGCATATATATATATATATATATATATATATATATATATATATATATATATATATATATATATATATATATATACCCCCAAATTATCCTAATTGTCTCCTAGGATATACTTAATGATAATCGATATAATTATGCCTTCTATTAGCATAATTATATAGGCTTATTTGCCTGCGAGAATTATCCTCAGGATTTATCTCACCCGAACAACCTTAAACTTAATGGGTTAAGGATTTCATTTCCTTGAACCCCAAGACTACACCTAGTCCAATTAATCGTTTAGAAGTCCCCAATTAAAGTTAGGAACCCTAATCCATCAATTTCTACAATTACTCTATTTTTCTCGAAAATATAGATTAAGGGTTATATACTTAAAACCCTTACTTTACCCTCCTAAATTACCTTAATTTATGGACCATGAAGTCCTAAAAGATCCCTTAGGTTATCACCTAATTAACCTCAAAACAAGATGAAATATGATCTATCCCATCCAAATCACCCTAAAGAAATTGTTCCTTTTCAGCAGAGATCGATCGATCGACCCATGGCCTTCGATCGATCGAAGGCTTCGATCGATCGATCCCCGAGGCTCGATCGATCGATCAAGTCGGGCAGCTTCTTCTCCAAGAAGCTGTTTCGGCCATGGAAGCTTCCCCCAAGCTTCCATCTCTCCACCCAACGGCCTACAACTTCTACCAACAACAAATACACTTATAATACGGGTCCTAAACATCCCAGGACCCGGAATCACCCAATATTTTTGGTTAATTACTAAAATCTCCAATTTACCAATTTTAGGGGTTTATTCGTTTTATCTCCCGAAAACCCGTTTTATCCACGAATACCCAACCCAAAATCATTAGGGTTTGTTATACCAACAATGATATGAGATATTTATGCTCAAAAATAAATAAAGCAAGTAAACACTTGCCTCGTGGATACAATCCGACGTCCTCGAGTCGAATCCCGCGGAGGCCGGCCGGAATCTCCCCCTTTTTCTTCTTTTCTTCCCTCTCTCTCTCTTCCCTCTCTTCTTTCTTCTTTCTTTCCTCTCTTCCTCTATATATAGAGAGAAAAAAGGTTTTATCCCTAAAAACTCAAAAACGACTCGTTTACCCAATTACGAGCCTATTTAACTCCAAAATTACCCGGAACTTAATTTCGACAATCGGACACTCTTTTCCGACTATCTCGAACATTCCGAGACTCGTGGCGCAGTCGAAATTTCCATCCGAGGTACTTGACCGCAAATCACTATTCTAATCCAAAATAATTAAATGCGGTGTTCTACTCAAAATCTCACTTCTTTTGTCGCTATACTCCGTGGCGACATATAAATAAAATATCTCGACCTATATGGTCCCAAAATAATTTATAACACCCTTCGAAAATCATCAAATCCTCGAAAATCCCAGAAATCACTATTTCGAGAAATTCTCCAAATTCCAAATTATACTTAATTATAGAATTTAATCATCTCCAAAAGGGCGGGTTATTACAGTTATATCAAATCACGTGCCTTCACTAGGCTTCTGTGGTGGCCAACCCCTTCTTTTGTCTGCTTTGTGTAAAAAAGATTGGAGACTCCATTCTTCTCAAAGAGAGTAAGGTGATGATTACACATCACCATTAAAGACCTATTTCTTCACATTTTATCCCAAAATGACGCGCGCAAGGATAGGAGAGGCATGCCGCCTCGGATTCAAGTTCCCATAAAACCCTTATGGAAGATGTCATTATTTGGGGAATCTCTTGGATTATTTTATTCTTAGTTATGTCCTAAAATTTTGCTACATGAGGTTATGTAAGTCTTTGTGCGAGGATAAAGGCTCCCTTATTTGACTATAACCCCTCACGATATGCTTCAGGGGTACATTCGAGAGGGTTATTTTGATATGCTCGAATGTACATGAATTGAGCCTCTGAATATACCTCATGGGGATAATACATGGGATAGATGACTCGATATACTCGAGGTACATGAGTTATATTCACTGAGAAAATGGTATTTTATATTCAATGAAGGTACAAGGCTAAGAAGAGTGGAATTTATCGTTAGGGACTTGTGATGATTAGAATCAAATCCCATAGCTCGGTTTACCAGGGTAATTGGCTATGTAATGATATGCATATGTTATGTGGTGAAGTTGTGTACATTTGTTGAAAACTATTTTAGTTTTTGGCAAGAGCCATTTGCACTTGCGATTATTATATATCTTGGAATACATAAAAATAAGGTTTTAGGGATGCCTAGGGTTTAACTTTATCCCTATGGGAGCATGCAAGACTAGTGTTTTTTTACCTAGTCAGGCATCTAAAACAAATAACAAAAGAATAAACTATATAGGAATGTAAAAGATTAACATGCTAAAATAAATATAAATCTACATTAGATTAAGTTTACTCCTCTTGAAAAAATGTCTCGAGTGGAGTCACCACTGTGAGAACCTAGACCTGAGGCTTTGCCCTACTGTCTGCCCCTGTGCATGTCCTTTTAGTGCAAATATATTAGGGAAGTATTTATTCATGGTCATTGCCTTGTTCCATTTGAAAAGAATAAAATCGTAAGTCTATCTTACCTAAAACAGACAAAAGAAGGGGTAAGCCTCTGTAGAGAAATAGTGTTGTCAAGTGATATGCATCTTTAACTAGAGAGTCAAAGGTCTGAGGACTAGTTTACAGATTGGGAATGTAGATCTAAAGTATGTGATTTTAGGCACCCACTTCGTGCTTTCAGTCTCAAAGGTAGATCTAAAGTATGTGTATTAGTATGTTATAGTGTAAAAATAAATAATAAAAAGAAAATAATTATTATATAGGTAAACTCTGTAGTGAAGTGAGGGATGTGTATATAGATAATATATAAAAATGATATATATATATATATATATATATATATATATATATATATATATAGAGAGAGAGAGAGAGAGAGAGAGAGAGAGAGAGAATAAGGCACCTGTACACACCAACTTTGCATACTTGCCGACAAAAACTTATTTTTTTAAATATTAAAAAAATATTTTTGAGTTGAATTTTTTATGTGATATTTAACATTTCAAGGGACCCATATAAAAAAAATAAGTTCATATTTATTTTTTGCTATTTTAAAAAATTTGGTCAAACTTTCGCAGCTTTTAAAGTACTTTTAAAGTTGTGAAAGTTTGACCGATTTTTTTAAAATAACAAAAAAAAATTTGAGTTTTATTTTTTTATTTTGGTTCCTTGAAATGTTTAAATGTCACACAAAAATATTCAACTAAAAAATAATTTTTTTACTATATCAAAAAATCGGTTTGCAAACTTGGGTGTGCACAGAAGCCTGACTCTCTCTCTCTCTCTCTCTCTCTCTCTCTCTCTCTATATATATATATATATATATATATATATATATATATATATATATATATATATGAAGCTGAACTTGTTCACTGTCCGAGTGAACATACGTACTCACACGGAGCGATTTAAAGTCCATATCATTTGTGTTGAGACAAAAGGGATTTTACCTCCTATAGAGACTCGATGTAAGAAATCTAGACTATATTTAATCATTTAAGGTATTTTTAGAGTGAAATAAGATTGAATCTGAAAATGTAAATGATTTATGTTTATGAAAGAACTTGGCCGAGATAGATGCACTCATAAAGTTACTTTGATGATAAAATAATGATAAAACTTCCAACATTAAGAACAAAATAGAAGGTAAAATCCCTGGATCTAGTGATCCTCTAACCTATAGGAGAATACTTCATGGTTTTGGAGATTTTTGTTTGGTTTTCGATATTTTATGATAATAAAGGTGAAAATCGATAAATATGTACAATATCTGATTTGAGTTTTAGACATCGGACTTTCTTATTATGCCTACATATCGACCGTAGTGGAATCAGAGTTAATGTAGCTTGGCCATGACCTTTGGAGAAAAGTCATACCCAAAATGAAAGGAGATGAAGAAAAGAAAAGTTGGGGTGGTGTTACAACGCAACATGACCCTTTTTATTTTGACAGCGTTCTGAATTGAAATTAACCTTTTGAGAGTAGATTTAAGGTTACTTTAAAGTAAAGTACCTTTTGAAAGAAAAAAAGAAGAAGAAAGAGACAAAAGGAGATATTTTGGCTTTTTGGGGGTTCAAGTGAGAAGAAGGAAGTTAGGGCGTTGGGTTATAATTCTAGATCTTATTTGAAAGGGGCTTTGAAGGTAAAAGGAGAGAGTTTTGGGATTTTTTTTGGGAGATAAAACACTTCTGGGAAGAAAGAAAAAAATTTAAAAGGCAGGGTTATTGCCTTTTGAACTAGTTGGTGAAGAGCCCTTTATAGGAAAATTTCCTGAGGCGCAAGACCAATTGTCTATCTACACTAGGACTGATTAGCCATGGGCGCGTGTTTTTTATCTAGGTCTATTCCAAGACCGATTTCGGGTCATTTGGATCATTATTTTGGGCGTCCTAAGGCTTTTGGGTCCTTAGTAGAGTATTATTTGTGATTCCCTATGGTTTGGACTTTATTTTTGCTTGGTAGGTTATGACAAGTTGAGCCATAATCCTATTAATAACTTAGGGAGAGGAATGGGGTGTCTGCACTAAGTCTAAAGCAAATAAATCTTAAAGTCTCTTTTTCCTTCTTCAAAAATATATGTCGAACATGAAACTTATTTCAAAGGTCAATATGAGAGTATTCCAAAACTATTAATGTTATAAAAAAATTGCATGTGCGTCAGATGATAAATTAGTTCAAAGTTAAAAAATACCAAAAACATTGTTGATGACCTTTTTAAGCAATGAAACTACCCAAAACAATTGAGTAATTATTTTTTAAAATATTATTTACCCTTATAAATACTTTAGTAAATAAGTTTTAATTAATTCTTCTTGTTATATGAATATATAGCTTGGACAAGACTAAGGCTTACAATATATATAGTTTAATATCCGACATCAAGATATTTTGGAAGTGGGTGACATGAACTGGAGTACCACATCATGACATGATGTTGTCACACTTGGTTTATACCAATCATTCTTTACCTTTCCCCATTAAGTGATGTTGGAGAACCTCATCATTATATTAACAACATCCTCTCTCTACACCCATTAGAAATGCATCGTCTTGTCAACTGATCCTATGTACCCTGAGAATCACAACCTCGACTTATATCGATCCTATCACGGATGATGCCTTATTGGGATTCATCTCTCATTGGCATATATCATATTTGGACCTAAGTTCACAACAATAATAGGTTTGTGGCATGTATGTCAAGGACAAGTTGGACATTCTTGCAAATAATAATGAATTTGGGATCACATGGGAAATATTCCATCCATCGTGACCTCCCACTTCTTTGGTTCATGCTCAGTACATGGTCACAGTCACATGGGAGAAGCGTATGCCACCCTAGGGCTACTCACTATACACATCATTCCTATCAATAGACAAACCCATATCATGTGTGTAAGTACACACACACACACACACACACACACACACACACACACACACACACACACACACACACACACATATATATATATATATATATATATATATATATATATATATATATATATATATATAGAGAGAGAGAGAGAGAGAGAGAGAGAGACTTGTATGAAGAACCTATAATGGCGATTGTGGTGATAATTATATTCAACACAAATAAATAAGAAAAACGCAATCACCAAAGGAAATAAAGAACAAAAAATGCCAATCACACAACACAGTATGTACGTGGTTCAGCAAGAATGCCTACGTCCATGGTGGTGCAGTCAGTATTATTTCTATATACTACGGGGAGTGTTTACAGAGAATACAAATCGTACCCTTTGCCCCGGGCTTAGGGTTTGTTATATACATATTTGTTCTCGGGGAGTTGGACTCCCCCACGTCCACCTTCTACTCCTACAATATCTCCCTACGAGATTTTAGGAGTGGACTAAGTCGCAACTGAATTCAGTTGAGATACGAGGGGACTAGACTTTGGCCCATTCCTATTGGGCTACTCGTCTAGGCCTATGATGGAAAATCTGGGTACCCACAATTGCCCCTAAAGTTGTTGGGCCACAATTTGGGCTCAATAAATTTAAATGATTTGTCATAATGGCTTTCCTGTAAATTGTGTAACTCTTCCCAAAGTTGAAAACTGATTTAGGTGGCAGCTTGCTTTGTGTCCTGTGCACGATGATTGGAAGCATTTAAAAGTAATTTGGAGCAGCAGTCCGTAGTTTTCGTTTCAAACTTCTTCAAGTTTTCTGATCTTTCTCAAGCTTCTTCTGTTGCACACTCCTCTTCAGGTCCTTATTTACCTTACTTTCATTCTTCTTCGTCGTCTGGCCTATGATCTTGCGTCGTTCCAGCCAAACCTTCATCTCGTAAGTCCCCTTTTCTCTCTCTCTGTGTTTTCTCTTCTGTTAAGATTTCTTCGAATTCATAATTAGGGTTTACAAATGGAGAAGATAGGCAATAGGATCGTGTTCGAGTTTAGAGAGTTCTATAATATCCTAGACTGGGTAGATATTGAGTGCAACCCTCTCCCTAAAAATGTAAGAGAGATAGAGGGCGCTCATTGGATTCATGTTCTTTTGCTGTCCATAGGAGTCCTCACTTTCCCTCAGAGCAATTTGTTCTTACATTTTTTTGGCTATTTCAATATCGTCCCTGCGCAGTACTCGCCAAACGTTTGGAAGATAGTTAATGGTGTCTATAGGATAACCAACTTTATGGCACCAATCTAGGGCTTGCTGAAATATGCTTCTGCTATTCTTTCTTGCGAACGAGCTCTGGTCTTCTTTACCTCAAAGCCAGGAGTTCTGACAGGGTATTGGTAGTAAATCTACCTGATTCCCACAAGGACTATTGGCAAGAGGTTTTTCTTGATAGAAATTGACAATTCCCTACCCATACCAAGGGGTCGAGGTATGACAGGTTCATGGTCCCCTTTTATGGGGAGGAGTTCGTAGGTAGGGTTAATTTCTATTTTGCTCTTTCGATCTTCTTGTTAATGTATGATTTCTCTGATATTCTTCTCTCTTCTTTTCAGCGAGGACAAAGAATTTGGAACCTGCTCTTAGTGAGGTTCGAGCTGTTGAGTTGATCAAGGCTTGGAACATCAGAGAGCCTTTAGCTGAAGGTGAACATCCTCGATCGGCCGATTTTCTCCTGGAATATAAGAACATCGGGTCTAATTTCATTGCGCGACCTGTAGACAATATTCCTGTCCTAGATATTATTAAAGAAGTTGCTATTGACCCCATCCAGTTGGACGAGGAAGAGAGCAGTTCTGAAAGTGATATTAGAGGAGGTGCTGAAGGTGGTTCTGGTGAGGCAAGATCTAGTAGTGAAAGTTCTTCTAACTCAGAAGAGGTTTCTAAGGCTCAAGAGTCTTTAAGTACATCCAACAGTTCCAGCGAGGAAATGGCTCCTCCCAAAAGAATTTGATCAGGGATGATGATGATGAGGATGATATGCTTCTTGCTCAGCGGTCGAAGAAGAAGAAGTCTTCCGTTGGGGATGTCAGCACTAGTTCTCAGTCTGCTACTCATGAGAAGGAGAAGAAGAGAAAAGAGGAAGAACATTTGAGAGAGAGAGAGAGAGAGAGAGAGAGAAAGAAAAAAGAGGAGAGGAAGAAGGATAAAAAGAAAAAGAAGATGAAGGAGAGGAAGAGAGTTGAGAGGGAGAAGGAAAGGAGGAGAGTGGAAGCGAGGATGAAAGATGGACAAGCCTTAGTGCCCGTGTCTGCGTTACCCGAGGGGGCCTCGATTGCCACCTCTCCCCAACTGGCTCTTGTGCTGCTCGAGAGAGCTGTTCTGCCTGCTGATCGTCAAAGGGAAATGGGGACTGACCAGTTAGCCCTGCAAGCGAGTAAGAGGCTAGCTTTGGTAAGTCTGTTTCGTTTCTTTGACACTTGTAATACTCTGTTTACTGCTTTCTTCTAATGCTTTCTTTTTATTTGCAGTTCGTGATGGAATTCACTGTTCTCTACTGTACTCACGACGAGCTGGTGGGTAGGAATACGAATTTGGAGAAGCAGAATGCTGAGCTGAGGGGGAAAGTCATTGAGCTGGAGGCCTCTCTAAAGACCACCAGTGAGACCAAAAAATCCTCTGATCTCACCCTTGCTGAAGCTAGTAGAGCAAAGGAGGGGGCGATCAGGGAACTAAATGAGTTGAGGCAGTCCTACGATCTGGTCTGCACAAGCAAGTTGGCCGTGGTCGAGGAAATTAAAGTGCTGGGGGAGAAGCTGAAGAAGATGGAGGCCGAGGAAGCCACTATCAAGGAAGGTTCATATAATTTCGGGTGGGCTGCCGCATATAAGGACGTTGAGGTTCAGATAGGCTACATCATCCATATGAACTTCAAGAAGGGCTAAAACAAGGCTCTTCTGACTGCTGGGGTGGATGTCGATTCTCCCTTATTCGATGAGCACGATCTACGCCCAAAGCCTGTTATAGACTAAGCCCCTGCCCCAGCCATTAAAGGTGTTGCCCCTGCCTCCCAAACTGTTCCTGTTGGTGCTCCTCTTATTCAAGGGACAATACTTGTCCCTTCTGAGGGAGATTCTCCTACTGCTGCTGATAAGGGAAAGCAATCGGCTTCCTCCGAACAAAATGAGGTTTCTAGCTAGACTGCTCCTAGGATTTTTCTGTACTTTTGCTTTACATGTACTTCTTTTTGGACAAACCGATGTAATTCTACCCTTGTATTTTAATGAAATGAAAGTTCATTCTTTTCTGGTTATTGATTCTTCTACTTTTTTACTGAATGTATGGCTTATAGTTGATTGATGTAGACGAGTATATACCTGCCACTTCTCAGCTGGGAAGGATCCTTGGACCTAACGCGAGCACCCAAGTTTATCAGGCCTTCGTTAGGATTTGCAAGTCTCTCAGGTTGAGAAATAAGAGCTTTAAGGACCAGTCTGAGTTCATCGCCAAACTAAAGGACAGACTTCAAGAGATGGAAGAAGTTGGTGCCTTAGTCCAGGAATAAGTGAACACTCTGAGAGCTAGACTTCTGGATGCCTCTGAGATCAACCATGTAGGAGTAATTCTTCAACAGGAGAATGAGACTCTAAGGAGGGAGGTGTCACGACACAGGGAGAACGCACCGAGCATCGCCCCTCGTGTACTATGAGGTTCCTCTTTATCAGTTGTTTCGCAAGCTGGCATAGAGCTGAGCGGTGCTCCTCCAGCCTTGCGAGGCTCTACCTCATCGGTTGCTCCGTGAGCTGGTCCAAACGTAGGTGGTCCATCTAGGGAAATGGACGAGCTCCGAGAAGATTTCCGTCGAGCATACGTGATTACTACTGGGCTTCAAATGGATGTCACGCGGCTGAGACATCTGTTCAAGAAAGGACCCTGACGAGTGTGGTCTGATGGTTACAACCAAGGTTGGGAAGATGCTCCGATGAGGCTGACAGAGTTTGAAGAGCTCTCCTTTATTAGGGGATGGTTGAGTGCCCTTAGGGAGCTACAAGTTCTGAGGAATTCAGTACTCTGGTACCGTCACGAGATCTCCCCTTCAACTTTAAGGCCTAAACCTTTCAGGAGGGACGATCAATGGATCCCTATAGATGCTATCCCCAAGAAACTGTTAGAGCCAAATGTGAATGAGCTCGAGGAGGAATTATCTCCTCATTCGGATGACGGTCGAAGAGCACAAGTGGTTGATTATCTTGTTCAGAGGCCTCAGCCTCATTAAGATTTTACCAAATGTACCTCTTTGTATATATTTAATGAAGTAATGTAATGTTGATGCTTTGGCCGATCTTTCCGACTAAACACGGGTTGTACATTCTCATTATAAGTGTGATGAAGTAATATAATATCTATGTTTTGGGAGATCTCATCGACTAAACATGTGTTCTATATTTTTTACTTTAATTATCTTGGGCCCCTTGCGTCCGACTAGATTATCAGGGTTGCATTGTTGAGTAAGTGTCCTCCCAGTCCAGTAGGCTTATAAGATACAATTTTCCTCATTTTACCTTTTAGGTCGTGTCGTCACACTCCCTTAGGTTTAAGTGTGGTAATGGAGAGGACACACCTAGCGTTGGATGTTCTATTCGAGCAGGTTTTTTATCCAAACATAGTTTGGTGACCAATTCATATTTGGTCTAATTGCCTAAGGATCCCCTGTAGGGATTCATATATTGCCGGGGTAATGCTAGGAGATTGCTCGTGTTTCATAACGAATACCTGAGGAGGGTGAGACCCTGCTTTTATGCTTTGAGTAAGGTGCCTGTTACTTGGAAAGGGTGTGCAAGTTATAAAGTTCTCAATATAGAATTAACACTTCATAGAATGCCACTGCCAAACATCTTTCATTAATTCAGAAGTAAATAAAAAATGAGTTGCCAATTCCAAAAAATTGATAAGAGAGCCAAGAAAAAAGAAAAACTAGAAATATAATTTCTTTAGGTTGGCCGCGTTCCATGCTCGGGGTATTTATCTTCCCTCCAGCATTTCTAAGTGATAGGCTCCTTGTTGATCATATCTTGTTATCTTGAATGGACCCTCCCAATTTGGACCCAGCTTGCCATCTAATGGTTTTATCACGCTGCCAAGGACTTTCCTTAGGACGTAGTCCCTAATCTGGAATGCCCTCGGATTGACCTTCTTGTTATATTGTTTCACGAGCTGTTGTTGATAGCTCGCTCACCTTACTAGGGTTAGTTCTCTGCGTTCGTCAGCTAGGTCAAGTTTAACGAGTAATGCTGCATTGTTCTGACCTTGGTCGACAAGGGTGGTTCTCATTGTTGGTAGACCAGCTTCCAAGGGGATGATTTCTTCCATTCTATACTTTAGTGAGAATGGGGTTTCCCTAGCTGCTCGCCGTGGGGTAGTGCGGTAAGCCCACAAAATATGCGGCAGCTCATTCACCCATGCACCTTTGGCTCGCTCTAGTCATTTCTTCGGCCCATCGATCATTGTTTTATTAGAAGCCTCGGCTTGATCGTTGCTCTGGGGGTATGCCACCGAAATAAAATAGTTCCTGATCCCATGTTCATTGCAGAAGTTATGGAAAGGGCCACTCTCGAACTGTGTTCCGTTGTCGATGATGATGGTTCTGGGGATTCCAAAACGGGTAATTATATTTTTCCATATGAATCTCATCATATCTGCATCGGATGTTTTCCAGTGGCTCTGCCTCTATCCATTTGGTGAAGTAATCCATTACGACCAACAGATACTTGCGATTGCAGTGGCAGTAGGAAGGGGGCCTACGATGTCCATCCCCTATTGGGTGAAGGACCATTGGATGGTGAGTGATTTTAGGTCGTTGGCAGGTTGGTGAACCATAGGAGCATGTAATTGACATTTTTTGCATTTACGAGCGTATACTGTCGAATCTTTTTGCATATATGGCTACTAGTAGCCTTTCTTCATTGCTCAAAAAGCTAGTGACCTTCCTCCAATATGGCTTCCATAGATTTCTTTATAAAGCTCGTGTAGAACTTGCTCGACGTCCTTCGAGTGAACACATTGAAGATAAGGGCCAGTGAATGATCTCTTGTACAGTTTTCCCTTTAGAGATAAGTGAAAGCGAACAACTTTGACTCTTATCTGATGAGTAGCCTTCTTATCTTTAGGAAGTGTGCCATCTTTCAAGTAGTCCCTCAGAGGGTCCATCCAACTAGGAGCTGACTCGATCTGGATCATGTGTTCTAGGTTTGGCGACTTATCACTCTGGTTGATGCTTGGATGGGCGAGGAAGTCGATGGGGATCGTCCTCTTTAAGTCAGAATCGATCGCTAAACTTAGGGACTGCCAGGACGTCGGCATGGCTGTTCTGTCCTCTGGGAAATTATTGGACATTTACATTCTCAAAGCTGGATATTAGCTCCTTTGTCAAGGCAAGGTATGCTGCCATTCTTTCATCTCTTGCGTTGAAGTCCCCATTTATCTGATTGGAGACCAATTGTGAGTCACCGAACACCTGTAGCTGCTTTGCCCCCAGTGCCTGTGCCTTTTGCAGGCCAGCAATCAAAGCTTCGTATTCTGCCTCATTGTTGGAGGATTAAAATCCAAGCCTGATCCCTTTCTTGAGTATTGTGTCCTCTGGAGTGATGAGCACAATGCCTACTCCTGCCCCCTTTGAGTTGGAGGCTCTATCAACAAACAGTCGCCAGACCCCTACTGATGGGTGTTTTTCCATTTGCTTCATGGGTTGAAGTTGGTCGTAAGGCTGTTCGCTAGTGAATTCTGTGATGAAATCTGCAAGAACCTGCCCTTTGATTGCATTCCTCGACTGAAATTGGATATCAAATCGTCCGATCTCGACTGACCACTTAGATAGTCTGCCAGACAAATCCACTTTCCGTAGGATTGCTTTAAGGGGGTGCGATGTAAGGACGATGATAGTGTGAGCTTCGAAGGAGTGCTTCAGCTTCCTTGAAGCTATTACTAGTGCGAAGGCAAACTTTTCCAGTGGCAGGTAACGCTGCTCGGCGTCCAATAAGGTCTTCCTCGCGTAGTAGACTGGATATTAGATTCCTTCTTTCTCGCACACCAGTGCAAAACTGACGGCGTGACTGGAGACGACAAGGTATATGTAGAGGGAATCATCTTCTTGAGGTATGACGAGTAAAGGCGGCTTGCTAAGATAGGTCTTGAGTTCCTCCAATGCTTTCGAGCAATCTTGATTCCACTCTACTATTTTGTTTCCTTTTAAGAGCTAGAAGAATGGCTTGCACTTCTCAGAGGACTTTGAAATGAAACGGTTCAAAGCGGCGTGCGAGGTGGTTGTACCCTGTTGATCGCATCAATCTGGTCTGGGTTGGCCTCAATGCCTCTCTTATTAACCAAATATCCAAGTAATTTTCCTGACTGGACGCCAAAAGAACATTTGCTCGCATTGAGCTTCATTCGGTATATCTTGAGGATTTCGAAGGTATTGGATAGGTCTGAGAGATGGTCCTCTTTTTGCTTGCTTTTGACGAGCATATCGTCAATGTAGACTTCCATGGTATCTCCCATTTGGTCTTTGAACATCTTGGTGACTAGCCTCTGCTAAGTTACTCCTGCATTTTTAAGCCCAAAGGGAAAAACTGTACAGCAGTACAATCCGACAGTAGTGATGAACGCAATCTTATCTTGATCTGGTGCATACAAAAGGGATCTGATGATACCCCGAATATGCGTCCAGGAAACTCATTCTCATGTGATTTGCTGTGGCGTCCACCAACTGGTCGATTTTTGGGAGAGGGAAACTGTTCTTCGGGCATGCCCTGTTAAGGTTAGTGAAGTCAATACAGACTTTCCATTTTCCATTATTCTTTGGAACTACTACTGGGTTGGATAGCCATTTATGGAATTAAACTTCCCGTATGGATCCTGCATCCAGCAGCTTCTCAACTTCATTCTCCACGGCCTTAGCCTTCTCGGGTGCGGTTCACCGCGGTTTCTGCATGATAGGCCTGAAAGTGGGGTCGATGTGTAACCTATGGCAAACCACACTGGGATCAATGCCAACTAGCTCGTAAGGTTCCCACGCGAAAAACGTATAGGTTACTTCTCAGTAACACCGTCAATTCTTTCTTTTCTTGTTCTGTAAGAGAAGTTCCGATCAAGAAAATCCTTCCTTCCTTGCTTCCACCGACCGTTATTTCTTCCAAGTTCTCAACGACCAGCTCAAAGGGGAGGAGCTACGTCTCCTCCACTCCGGGCCTTCCATATCTTAGTTGCTATTTTGAAGGTATCAGACCTTCTTGTTCCTTGACTTTCTCCTTGGCCTTCTCGACCTTCTTCTCTGGTTTCGGGCGGATGGCTGCTATGAAGCACCTTCTTGCCATCGCTTGATCTACGTGAATCTCCATCACTCCTCGCTCGGTTACGTACTTGAGTTTCTAATGGTAGGTCTAAGGGACTGCCTTCATTGCATGTAGCCACCCCTTACCGAGGATAGTTTGAGATGGCGAGTCGATGTCGGCCACCAGAAACTCGATCATCTTGGAGACACTTCCTGCCCTTACCGGTAGTACGATCTTTCCCAATGGAATAGTCACTTTTCCAGCGAATCCAACTAGAGGGACAATGTCTTCCTTCAAGTCAGCAACGCTTAACTTCAATTTCCTGAATAGGTTGAGATACATTACCTCGGATGAGCTTCGATGGTCGATGAGTTGCTTGTCGACGTCGTAGTTGGCTATCCTGAGCGTAATGATCAAAGCATCATGATGTGGGGTTCTTACTGAAGCCCTTATACTCTTGACTCACTTGAGTCTATATTGTAAAAGTGCTCATCTAGTTTGAAAATTGTGACAAAATTATGTCCATCCTAGAAACCAAAGAACCTCAGAAATTGGTTTGCTATTTCATTCATATATCTTGCTGTGATCTAGATCTAATTACCAACACTCACACACAGTAGAATGCATCATGTACATGTCATATTGCATATTTATGTGTGTACATATGTTGAGTATGTTTCAATACCTAAATTTAATTTTTAAATATTTTTTTTGGGATTTTATAAACATTTTTTAATAAAGGTTTTATTAATTAAAACTTGATTTAAGAAGTTTGTGGGTTCAATCTCTAATTATTGATTAATGGGTTTATTGACTCAAAGTTGGTTTGGGTAGAAACCAAAAGCGGCAGATACTTCAGGGTTTGGTTGTAATTAATTTTTGACGCGCGTTTTATATCGATTTATTGGTTAACACCTGTTGCTTGCTGATTGGTGGGATTTGTGTTTCATCAATGAGTATACAATTGCGTATGCTTACAGCCGTTGGATCAAACCTTATCAACGTCCTGCATGCTTTCTTTGGTAATCCCTGTGTATCCCTCCTGAACCAATCAGGTGACTTTTAATCACCGCTTTCTGTGAGCCCTTGGATTTAAGTCAATCCAACTTGACTCAATCCTGACCCTTGTTTTTGAACCTGCTTCTCGATCCTTCTCTTCGTCCTATAAAAAGGATCCTCCTCTCAGTCGTCCAAGACTTTTGGCTAATTCATTCATGAGAATAAAAAAGAGAGAGTAGAGAGAATAGAGAGAAGAGAGAGAAGAGAGAAACCAGAAAGAAAGAGAGAGAGTTAGAAACCCTAACCCATGTTCGTCAATCCTCTTTCAAACCAAACACTCCACAAAAAACTCCTACATATCCAAAACACTACCCTGAGTGTTCTTGAGTTTTTGAGAGATATTTGTGTTGCTGTAACCTCTTGTTCGTTAGATCTTGTTTCCAACGTAAACTGTTTACTTAGATCTATTTTCTTCTTCACAGAAATTTCAGATCTATGTTCTGCATGTTACATCACACTTAGATTTACATAGTTTATTTCTCATCTTGAGAAATATATTGTTGATTCTTTTCTAAAAATTGTTTTTATCTCTAAATAAACAATAAATGTTTTCTGTTTCTAGTTCTCTTAAAACTAAACCTTTGACCTAGTTTGGAATCACACTTGGAGGTTTTCAATCTCGAAAATCTTTTCAAAACTCTGAGATTGATTAAGATCTTGACTGTCTTCTAAGAAAGATATCTGTGGATTCTGGGATTGATTTAAAGGTCAAACAGGTTCAAAGTTTTGTGAGAAGAGAGAAAAGAAAAATCACTTCATATAGCCTTATATGTAATTTGCTAGGACTGTTTGTACTTGATAAGTGCGAGTGTGTGCATGCATGTGTTAGAGAGCACCTCCACAAACACTTTCACACTACAACATGAAAAGTGTTGGTAATAAGATCTTGTGAACAAAAGTCTACGTAAAGTGCTGGAACAAATCAGAAGTTAACAAACTGGGAGAACAACATCTACAATCAGAACAGCAGAGAAGTTATAAGGACACCAGAGGGTACATTCCTAAACTTATATAGGTCTAAGTTGTATGCATGTTAGTTATATATTTTGTAACTCATAAATTTGTTTTAGTGGATTTTTTTCATTTTACTCCGTAGAGGGAGCCGTGGATGTTTTCTCAATTGGTGAGGTTTTACCACGTAAAAAATCGTGAACTTAATCTTTCTACATCTCCTCATCTCATTCTTGGTTGTGCTGAGTTTAAAGCTTGTTTAAACTACCTTATAAACCTGTTATTCAAATCTTGAATAGATCTCGTACATACTGTTTTGTTAAACACATCTTGTGTTCAAATAGTTTTGTTTTTTCAATAAAAGAGTTTCCTCAAAAAACAGCTCGGAGTTACTTAAATAGTTTATTTTTAATAAACGGCTTTAGTAACATATTTTCAATTGGTATCAGAGCTTGGTAAACTTCTTTTAAAGAGATCCTGTGTTTCTGAAATTGTTTTTTGAGAATCAAATATGGACGAGAAAAATGAAAGATTTGGTAACTTGACCAGACCTCCTATCTTTGATGGAACCAATTTTGCTTACTGGAAAGTAAGAATGATTGCTTTCATTCAAGGAACTCTGGGAGATGATGTCTGGGACATTGTTGAAAATGGTTACACTTTTCCTACAAAACCAGCCACTGAAGGAATTAATGAGAGGGTTAAGAAAGCATTAAGTGAGTTCATTCAAGAAGAGAAACAAGTTTCTCGAAATAATAACAAAGGAAAGAATGTCATAATTATGTCTATAAATGAACATGAGTTCAAAAGAATCTCATCTTGTACCACTTCTAAGGAAGCTTGGGACACTTTAGTTACTGCTCATGAAGGTGACACTAGAGTTAAGGTTACTAAAACTCAAATGCTCATTCAACAGTATAATTCCCTAATTATGTCTGAGACTGAGTCATTTGATGACTTCTATATGAACCTAACTGATATTGTGACCAAACTGCATGCTAATGGGAAAACTTATGATAGACAAGAAATTGTATCTAAAATTCTGAGATCATTACCACAGAAATTTGATAACAAAAGATATGCTACTCCTGAACTACTCAGTAGTAAATTAAGAACTGTGGAAATAGAACTGGAATTTAAGAAACAACTGACCCAGTCCCATAGGAAACAGACTAGTTCCAATCTAAGCTTTTCTTCTAAATTGATTAAGCCTGAGTTTAATACTTCCAATGATGACTCTGATGAGGAATGCGATATAGAGAGTTTGGATAATCAGATTGCCTTAATGTCAAAATAGTTTAAGAAAATCATTAAGTTTAGAAACAAAATGGCAAATAAATAAGGCAAGTCAAATTATCCAACTCTCTCTAATCACAGACCTCATGAGAAAACCAATGACAAAAATCACAAGGACTCTCACATTAGACCTAATAGAGACCTTAAGAAGACTGAATGCTATAGATGTGGTAAACTGTGACATATTGCACAAGACTGTAGAGTTAACTTGAATACTCAAAACAAACACACTAGAGCCAACATTTGCAAAACATGGGATGATTCAAGTGACTCTGAAAATGAGGAACCTGAGTCAACTGATGTTTTTTATCCTTGCATGTCTTTCTTTGCCAAGATTATCTATAATGATGATATGCCTGTGCTTGTTAGTGAGGATGAATCAAATAATTCTATGTCTGATGGTTCCAATATTGCTGTTTTTGGTTTAGATGCTTTGATTACTGAGAATATTGCTATCTCTTCTTCGGGGTGTGTGAGTCAAAGGGAAAGCGATAATGACGATGTCAATAGGTGTGTGAGTTCAAAGAATGAATCCTTAGGGGTCACTTCACACACTACACTTAGTGACTCGGACAATGAAGACCTCCCAGACATTCACACACTTTATTCTAAAACTCTCAAGAAAAGCACTAGACTAGAAAAAATTGTGAAAGATCTCACCAAAAAACTGGAAGATCTAAGCCTGATGGTCAAATTGAATGCTGAAGAGTATACTACCCAATGTTTAACTCATGAAAGTGAAATTAAAATGTTTGATGAAAAACTCAGAAATTTGACTGAAACAAATGAAACTCTGGAGAAAAAGTACAAAGGGACATTGTTATAATTGGAACAAACTAAAGAAAAGACAGCAACTGTTTTCAAAAAATTTACAAAATTTGAAAATAATTCAAATTGTTTTGATGAATTTGTTGCTGAATCAAAAACCAATTTTGATGATCGAACTGGAATAGGGTTTTTGCCCCAATTTGAAGACACAAACAAAATCTTTTGAACCTATCAAGTTTGTGTCAGGAGACAAAAGGCCTATTGAAACATGCCCAGACTTTCATTCTCTAAAAACTGAGTTTGATTCAAAAGATCAAAATTTTAACATTGGGGAATCAAGTTGCTCTAAACATGAAAGTTCACCTAAGGCTAAATACATCTGCCCCTTTATTAGAAAGAGTGAATATACATTCAAACCTGTACTACCTAGGAATAGAGTTCAACCTCAAATTTCCTCAAAACCTTTGTTTAGAGACTTTCCTAAGGAGACCCCAATTTTGAGCAATCTTTGCTGCTCCTACTGCGACATATACGGTCACTCTTTTGATGGTTTCTATGATAGGAGACTAGTTAAACCTGTTTATAATCCTCATATCTATCAGAACTTTAACTATTCTAGAAGGAGCCGCAATAATTATATACTTCCTAGACAACCAGATAAAAACTCTAATTATAGAAAGAGAAAGACCAAACCTAAAAGAAAATTTCCTAGAAGGAATCCTAAGCACTTTCCTAAACCAAATGCTCAAGTCTTTCATAAAATTCAAAATCATGCGCAAAACATTTTTCAGCAAAAATCTAATGCTTGCAAATTTTATCAATTGAGAGCTAATAAGCGCAAAATGAAAACTAGAGCAATTTGGGTTAGAAAAGATGATCTATTACCTCAGATGAAGTGTAACATAGTTGTTACTTCTCTAAAAGCTCAACACACATCATCCGGTTGGTATTTAGACTCTGGATGTTCTAAGCACATGACTGGGGATGAAACTAAACTTTTAAACAAAACCAGCTTTGTTGGTGGTAAAGTCATTTTTGGTGATAGAGTTTCATCTCAAATCATAGGCAAAGGAAGTCTCCAAGAAGATGGACTTCCAGTTCTTGAAAATGTCCTTCTAGTTAAAGGTCTTAAGGCAAATCTACTTAGCATTTCACAAGTTTGTGACTCAGATCATACTGTTACCTTTTCAAATAACAATTGCAAAATTTTAAATGATAAAGGTGAATGCATAATTACAGGATTCAGAACCCCTGACAATTGCTATACCATCATGAACAATTCTGAAATATGTAATGTTGCCAGAATGGATGACAACGAGATATGGCATAACAAAATGGATCATATAAATTACGATAATCTTAGTAGAATGGCCTCTCAGGAAATAGTTAGAGGAGTTCCTAAAATCAAACCCATTCCTAATATTGTCTGTGGTCCTTGTCAGGAAGGTAAAATTGTTAAGGCACCTCATAAGAAAGTTAATGATATTCTTACCTCTAATCCCTTGGAGCTCATCCATATGGACCTAATGGGTCCCTCCCAAACTTTTAGTCTCTGTGGACACAGTTATATTCTAGTTATGATTGATGACTTCACCAGATTTACTTGGGTAGCCTTTTTAAAACAAAAGTCCGACACTTTTCAAACTTTCCTAAAAATTCTTCTTCGGATTGAAAATGAAAAGGACACTCAAGTAAATAGAATTCGTAGCGATAGAGGTGGTGAATTCAAAGACACTGGTATTATTGAATACTGTGACTATAATGGTTACAAACATGAATTTAGTGCTCCTAAGACTCCTCAACAAAATGGAATTTCCGAGAGAAAGAATCGTACTCTTCAAGAGATGGCACGTGTTATGTTACATGCCAAGAATTTACCTAAATACTTTTGGGTAGAATCTATTCGTACTGCATGTCACATCATAAATATGGGCTATCTTAGAAAGAATTCCAAACAAACTCCTTACGAAATTTGGTACAATAAAAAGCCTAATCTTAAGTACCTTAGAACTTTTGGCAGTACTTGTTATGTATGCAAAGATAGGGAACACTTATCCAAATTTGAGAGTAGGGGAGATAAAGCTATATTTCTAGGATACTCGCCTAACAGTAGATCTTATCGAGTGTATAATCTTCGCAATAAAACCTTGATGGAATCCATAAATGTAATTGTAAGTGACACTATTATAGAGAACAAGACTGGTGAATCTACTATTGAGGAAGAATCTACAAACATTTTAGAAAATGACTCTTCTTAAATAGATAATTCATTACCAATTGAGATACTTGAAGTACCTAACTGGATTTCTAAGGATCATCCCATAAATAACGTAGTTGGTAACCCTAGTGAGCCAGTGTGTACAAGATCCCAACTAAGAAATTATGCACATTATGCATGTTTTGTTTCCCTAGTGGAACCAAAGAATGTTAATGAGGCATTGAATGACTCTCACTGGATTTCTGTTATGCAGGAAGAACTTCTTCAATTTGTCATTCATAATGTTTGGTATCTTGTTCCTCGTCCTGAGCATAAAAAGGTTATTAGCACACGTTGGATTTTCAAAAATAAGACTGATGAAAATGGGATAATAATTAGAAATAAAGCTAGATTAGTTGCTCAAGGATACTCTCAAATTGAAGGAATAGATTTTAACCAGACTTTTGCACCTGTTACTCGTTTAGAATCTGTTCGTCTGCTCTTTGCTATAGCATGCCACTTGCATTTTACACTTTACCAAATGGATGTCAAATCTGCATTCCTTAATGGAATATTGACTGAAGAGACCTATGTAGAACAACCTAAAGGGTTCATTGACCCTTAATATCCAAATCATGTATTTCGTCTTAAAAAGGCTTTGTATGGCCTTAAACAAGCACCTAGAGCTTGGTATGAGCGTCTTTCCAGTTTCCTCTTAGATAAAGGTTTCAAAAGAGGTGGAAATGATCAAACTCTTTTTGTCAAACATTTTGACAAACACATCATTATTGCTCAAGTTTATGTTGACGATATTATCTTTGGATCAACTTCTCCCTCAGAAGTAAAATCCTTCTCTGAAACTATGCATAAGGAATTTCAAATGTCCCTTATGGGGGAGTTACAATTCTTCTTAGGCCTTCAAGTCAAATAAAATTCAGAAGGATTATTTGTATCGCAATCTAAGTACTCTTTAAAGATAGTAAAGAAATTTGGCCTCGAGAGTGCTAAAGATGCTAGAACGCCCATGAGTACTACGTTAAAACTTTCTAAAGATGAAAATGGAAAATCCGTAGATCCTACTCTATATCGTAGTATGATAGGAACCTTACTATATCTTACTGCCTCGCATCCTGATATTATGTATGCTGTGTGTGTATGTGCTCGTTATAAAAATAACCCTAAAGAGAGCCATTTGAATGCTGTTAAACGTATCATTAAATATATAAAAGGCACTCTGAATCTAGGACTTTGGTACACTAATGACACACCAAGCACTATAATTGGGTACACTAATGCTGACTGGGCTGGGTGTACTGATGATAGTAAAAGCACATCAGGAGCATGTTATTATATAGGTAATAACTTGGTAGGATGGAGTAGTAAGAAACAAAACTGCACATAACTCTCGACAGCCGAATCTGAATACATAGCCGCTGGCAGCTGTTGTGCTCAATTACTGTGGCTTAAACAAATGCTAAGTGATTATGGTATTCAAGAAAACCAATTGCATCTCTATTGTGATAATCAAAGTGCGATTAATATTTCTAAAAACCCTGTTCAACACTCGCGAACAAAGCACATAAAAATAAGACATCACTTTATACGCGAATTGGTTGAAACTAAAGAATTAGAAATCAATTATCTTCCTACTGATTTGCAACTCGCAGATATGTTCACCAAACCTCTAGATTATAATGGATTCATTTCCTTGCGTAAATCTATTGGTATGCTTTGTGTTGAGTAATATCTTTACTGTTTATCCAAGTTTTTTTCCCTTTGTCCATTTGAGACAAAATGGGGGAGAAATTTGAGTCTATTTATTCCTTACGTATGCTAAACTGCTTGATCTTAGTGATTCATTGCAGGTTTTTATAAAGTTTCTCTCTACTGATGTCATAGGGTATTCAATTGTAAATAGTTGAGTTATGTACTTTTGTTTTCTAGGATTTGGGTAGATAGATTCTTTATAGGAATAGGTTTTTCTTATGTTTTGTCGCCCTACGAGTCCTAGTTGACTCAAAGGAGATTTTGTCTCATATTTCCAAAGGAGGAGATTGAAGCCCTTATACTCTTGACTCACTTGAGTCTATATTGTATAAGTGCTCATCTAGTTTGGAAATTGTGACAAAATTATGTCCATCCTAGAAACCAAAGAACCTCAGAAATTGGTTTGCTATTTCATTCATATATCTTGTTGTGATCTAGATCTAATTACCAACACTCACACACAGTAGAATGCATCATGTACATGTCATATTGCATATTTATGTGTGTACATATGTTGAGTATGTTTAAATACCTAAATTTGATTTTTAAATATTTTTTTGGGATTTTATAAACATTTTTTAATAAAGGTTTTATTAATTAAAACTTGATTTTAGAAGTTTGTGGGTTCAATCTCTAATTATTGATTAATGGATTTATTGGCTCAAAGTTGGTTTGGGTAGAAACCAAAAGCGGCAGAGACTTCAGGGTTTGGTTGTAATTAATTTTTGACGCGCGTTTTATATCGATTTATTGGTTAACACCTGTTGCTTGCTGATAGGTGGGATTTGTGTTTCATCACTGAGTATACAATCGCGTATGCTTACAGCCGTTGGATCAAACCTTATCAACGTCCTGCATGCTTTCTTTGGTAATCCCTGTGTATCCCTCCTGAACCAATCAGGTGACTTTTAATCACCGCTTTCTGTGAGCCTTTGGATTTAAGTCAATCCAGCTTGACTCAATCCTGACCTTTGTTTTTGAACCTGCTTCTCGATCCTTCTCTTCGTCCTATAAAAAGGATCCTCCTCTCAGTCGTCCAAGACTTTTGGCTAATTCATTCCTGAGAATAAAAAAGAGAGAGTAGAGAGAAGAGAGAGAAGAGAGAAACCAGAAAGAAAAAGAGAGAGTTAGAAACCCTAACCCATGTTCGTCAATCCTCTTTCAAACCAAACACTCCACAAAAAACTCCTACATATCCTACCCTGAGTGTTCTCGAGTTTTTGAGAGATATTTGTGTTGCTGTAACCTCTTGTTCGTTAGATCTTGTTTCCAACTTAAACTGTTTACTTAAATCTATTTTCTTCTTCATAGAAATTTTAGATCTATGTTCTGCATGTTACATCACACTTAGATTTACATAGTTTATTTCTCATCTTGAGAAATATATTGTTGATTCTTTTCTGAAAATTGTTTTTATCTCTAAATAAACAATAAATGTTTTCTGTTTCTAGTTCTCTTAAAACTAAACCTTTGACCTAGTTTGGAATCACACTTGGAGGTTTTCAATCTCGAAAATCTTTTCAACACTCTGAGATTGATTAAGATCTTGACTGTCTTCTAAGAAAGATATCCGTGGATTCTGGGATTGATTTAAAGGTAAAACAGGTTCAACGTTTTGTGAGAAGAGAGAAAAAGAAAAATCACTGCATATAGCCTTATATGTAATTTGCTAGGACTGTTTGTACTTGATAAGTGTGAGTGTGTGCATGCATGTGTTAGAGAGCACCTCCATAAACACGTTCACACTACAACACGAAAAGTGTTGGTAATAAGATCTTGTGAACAAAAGTCGACGTAAAGTGCTGGAACAAATCAGAAATTAACAAACTGGGAGAACAACATCTACAATCAGAACTGCAGAGAAGTTATAAGGACACCAGAGGGTACATTCCTAAACTTATATAGGTCTGAGTTGTATGCATGTTAGTTATATAGTTTGTAACTCATAAATTTGTTTTAGTGGATTTTTTTTATTTTACTCCGTAGAGGGAGTTGGGGATGTTTCCTCAATTGGTGAGGTTTTACCACGTAAAAAATTGTGAACTTAATCTTTCGACATCTCCTCATATCATTCTTGGTTGTGCTGAGTTTAAAATTTGTTTAAACTACCTTATAAACCTGTTATTCAAATCTTGAATAGATCTCGTACATACTGTTTTGTTAAACACATCTTGTGTTCAAATAGTTTTATTTTTTCAAGAAAAGAGTTTCCTCAAAAAGCAGCTCGGAGTTACTTAAATAGTTTATTTTTAATAAACGACTTTAGTAACATATTTTCACTTACTCCCACCAGATCTTCATCTATGAACACTATATGTTTGCTATAGTCGACGTCATCTGCTCGTTGACGCTTTCCTGATTTTAGTCTTTACTGGATCGATCTGAAAAGCTTGCATTACTGCTATAAACTTTTTTACCTCCATCCGAGCTGAATTCCCTTGAATCTGCTTCATATCAGATGCCCCATAAATTACTGTGAATTCATGGCCAGCATCGTCCTCGATTACGTTGTGAGGTCTTATTTCTCCATTGGCAGTAACTTTCTCTTCCTTCTTCTCCACAAACTCATTCAGGTGCCCGGACTGGGCCAGTTCTTCGAGGTGAGACTTAAGAGCTTTGCAGTGCTCAGTCTTATTCCCTCCCTCTTTATGAAAAGTTCATCTCAGCGCATTGTTTCTCTTTGAGGGATCTCCTCCCATCCTTCTGGGCCACTTAACAAATGGCTCGTCTTTGATCTTTGCCAGGATTTTATAGATTGGTTCTTTGAAGACAGTGTTCACTACCTGGAATGCTTTCGAAACATCGTTCTTGGAGCCATTCTTTCCCCCATTCTTGTCTCCTTTTTTTTGGTTCTCAGCTTTGTCGTTTCCCATGGCAGCGAGCTTAGTTCGGCCATTCTCCCCTACACTGAGGCGGGTCACATCTTCCACCTTGACATACTTCTCGATGCGAGACATCAGGCCATCAATGGTTGTGGCCTCCTTCTTTATCAGGGATTGGTGCAGAAGGTAAGAGTTTGGTAGGCCGATCTTGAAAGAGGTCACTGCGACTTGCTCCGAGCAGTCCTCGACCTCGTTGAACATCTCCCAGTACCGCTTCGCGTAGTTTTGGAGGCTCTCTTGAGGCATCTTTTTTATTATTAGTAAAGCATCCATCCTTTTGGGATGGGAGCTACTAGTAATGAAGCGAGCCGTAAAGAGCTCGGCCAGGTACTCAAAACTCCTGATAGATCTATGAGGGAGTCTCTCGAACCATTTTTGCGCCACATCATGCAGACTCAAGGGGAAAATCCAGTACATCAGTGCATCTCGATGGTTCCAGAGAGTTATGGCTTGCCTGTATTGCCTAACGTGATCAATAGGGTCAGTTTTTTCGTCATAGATCTTGAATCTCGAAATAGCAAATTTCTTGGGGGCTTCCTCTTCTTCTATCTCCCTTATGAAAGGGGATTTCATCTGGGTCTTAAGATCTCGTCTAGCAAGCTCCCTGGTCGATCTGGCATAGCGATGTGCTGGGTGTTGGTCCATCTCCCTTCGGACCAAATTTCGTATGTTCTCATTGCTGCGAGCTGGGCTCCTGTAACGGAGAGCCGGTCTCTGGTGCTCGAGTGATTCATCGCTTGACTCGTGCTTCTCACTCTTCTGGGATCCATGTCTTGGGCTCCTTCCTCGGCTGCGAGACTTACTCGCCTGAGGGCTAGGAGTACGGTATGGACGTCACCTAGTGCTGAGATGGAGTTCTTTCTCCAACCTTTCTAATTTCCTTTTGAGGCGAGCATTCTCAGCCTCTTGCTTGCAAGCAAACTCCCTTTGCTCTTAGAGCCTTGCCTCATAGGCATCAATTAATCTGGAGATTTGTGTGGACCTCGCTGGTCCCTAGCTCTCCTATGAGGCTGGCCTCTCCGGGCGAGCCCTCTGATCTGAACGTCGAACTTTAGATATAATCCTGCGAGGGGCAGGCTGTTCTTGGATATCCCTTGACTGAGGGGCGTTGCTACTGTGACCAGACATTTCAAATTCTTTATTGGTGAGGGCTTTCTTAAAGAAGACAAACGCTTCCCACAGACGGCGCCAATTGTGGTGACAATTATATTCAACACAAATAAATAAGAAAAGTGCAATCACCAAAGGAAATAAAGAACAAAAAATGCTAATCACACAACACAGTATGTACGTGGTTCAGCAAGAATGCCTACGTCCATGATGGTGCAGTCATTATTATTTCTATATACTCCGGGGAGTGTTTACAGAGAATACAAATTGTGCCCTTTGCCCCGGTCTTAGGGTTTGTTATATACATATTTGTTCCAGGGGAGTGGGGGTATTGGACTTCCCCACGCGCACCTTCTACTCCTAGAATATCTCCCTACGATATTTTAGGAGTGGACTAAGTCGCAACTGAATTCAGTTGAGATACGAAGGGCCCAGACTTTGGGTCATTCCTATTGGGCTACTCGTCTGGGCCTATGATGGCAAATTCGGGTACCCACAGCGATTATGTTCCACTGGTAGTGAAACTGAAAAGTCTAGATCATTTGTATTCAATTAATTAATGTGAGTTAATATGTAGATTCGGTTTTAGTTTTTTTATATAGCCAAAACACAAATTTAATGAAATTAATTATAATCAAGTCCAATTTTAATAATTACCCAATTTCATTATACAAATCAATTTTATGTCATGTGAAAATTAATTGTGAAAATCAAGCAATCACAGAACACCCGTATTTAAAATCAAAACTTTTGTATGGACATCTTGGATTAATAGGTTCGCCCTAAAAAATATGGCGTGCGAGGATCAAGGACGAAAATCCTCTTTCCGCCACTCTCAAGATATCCTCGAGCTCCCATGGGAATAAATTGGTTGTCACCAAGGGGTGTAAAAATATGAAGAATGGAGTCCCCAGTATACTTTGATCACAATAGGAAAACAATAGAGCCATCCCTAAATAAGTGGCGTCAAAGACAAACTGATGTATATGAAAGTAAATAGATAACGGTATCATAATCCATATGACGAAGTGGATATACATGTCTAATGGGATTGTGAAAACAAAAGAGAATAAAAAATATGAAAATATAGTACAATGTGAGCAACACACCGGATCATGATTTACTATGAGGAAGCGAATATACATGTCTGACGGGGTTGCTAAGCATATTTAAGCTAGTGTGTGTGTGTGCATATATATATATATATATATATATATATATATATATATATATATCATCATCCTTGCTTTAATCTCATCACATGGGGTTGGCTATATGGATTCTCCCTGTCCATTCTAATCTATTATAAGCAATATTGTCACTCAAGTTATTGCCTTATGATCCCTCGTAATAATTTCCTTCCATGATAGTTTAGGGTAACCCCTTTATCTTTCACACTCTATTTGCAATAATCTTCCTCTTATTATAGATGCATCTATTGGTCTACGCAACACATGTTCATACCATCTATATCTACTTTCTCTTAATTTATTGCTAATGGGAGCTAATCCTAACTTTCTCTCATATAATGGTTTTTAATCTTTTCCTTTCTAGTAATTTTCATCATCCATCGGAGAATCCTCATCTCACTAACATGGATACTTTGTTCATGTTTTTTCTCATTAAAGCCCAACATTTTGCTCCATATAGAGTCGCTAGCCTAACAATTGTTCTATAAATTTTTCCTTGTTAATTTATTAGTTATTCTCTTGTTGCATAATACCCCACTTGCTTGCCTTTATTTCATTCAACCAGTTGATATTTTATTTATAGCATCCTCATCAATATCGCCATTACTTTATATCACTGAACCTAAATAACAAAATATATTAATTCGGTTTAACACTTTTTCTTTAATCTTTAACATTATGCTATTAGACCCCTCATTATAAAATTTACATTCCATAAATTCAGTTTTATTTCTATTGATTTTTAGTCTTTTAGACTCTAAGGCATTTCTCTAAGTATTTACTCTCATCTCTAAGGCCTCCTTTGAAGTGTCTACTAAAACTATATCATCCGCAAACAACATACACCATGGGACATCTTCTTGTATATTCTTAGTAATCTCATTCAATACTACGACAAACAAGTAAAGACTTAAGGTCGATCCCTTATGTAGACCTACTTTGATCATAAAATTATTAGTTTCTCCACAAATAGCTCTTACTTTATTCTTTGTGTTATCATACATATCTTCAATAACTTTAATATAACTCATAGGGATTCTTTTCCTCCTTAAAGCCCACCATATTATATCCCTAGATACTCTATCATATGCATTTTCGAAGTCTATAAAGATAATATATAAATTTTCATACACATACACACACACACACACACACACACACACACACACACACACACACACTAATAAAAGTGAGAATGGATAAAGTGAAAAAGAAAGAAAAAAGGACCCTAATCCCGAGGAAAACTAGGGATGCCTACGTAGCCATAAATGGCATCAAGGTCCATATAGTTCGAAAACATATAAGAGTGGGATTTAACCAATGAAATCAAAAGTATAATTTCCTTGTTTTGACTTTTCTTATAATGTGCACAAGTGAGGTAAGTGTAGTAAAAATAGAAGGAAATTTCTAATTTCGGGTTTGAGGATCAAACCCTCTTCTTATTTTTTTAATTTTATGAAAATAAATCTTGTGAATATATAAATAGAAAAAAGGTGATTAAGGTGAGAAAATGACAATTAAATGTGAACAATGTATTAGTAAGTAAAACAAAGTGAGTATTAGCCCTAAAGTAACAAGTTTGAGTGAATAGGATTTGGACCTTATATGAAGCTGAATTTAACCTTTGATACATATGTAGGATGATTTTAATAGTGGTGTAATGGTTGTAAAGTGGTAAGAAAAGTGAGGTGTGTGGATGATGTAATGGAATGTTGGAGGAATGCTTTGAAAGGGATGTGTAAAAGACTACACACTAATTTTGAGGAAAAGAGGTCATCACTTTTTTGAATAAAAACTTTTAGGTCTAGGGGGTTGTCGATTGGCCTAGAATAAGAGTTGAGTATCAATATAGCCCCTGACTTGTAGGCCAAGTAATGTAACCCTATGTTGATAGAGACAGGGTCAGAAATGACTATAAACAGTTTGAAATGGATTTTTTGGAAAAAGGTCATAAAATGAAAACCATAAGTTTGATCCATACACGGTATGGACCGTTGAAAAGGGTATTCAGAGCCTTATGAAAGTGCATTGAGTTACTCTCGATTTTGAGAGTTGATCAAAGCTAAATGGAGCTAGGAATAATCTAGTGGCCTTTAGTTTAAGGTTGGGGAGGAAAAAGGCAGGTAAATGTGAACCATAAGGTTGATTAACGCACATTATGGACCATTGGAGGGTGTATTTAGAGCCCTATGAAAGTGAATTGAGATACCCTCGATTGCAAGGGTTGACCTAAGTCAAACAGAGCTCGAAAGCGTCCAATGGCCTCTATGTTATGGTTCTAGATTGAAAAGGCAAGTAAATGGGAACTGTAAGGATGATTTGTCCACGGTATGGACCGTTGAAAAGGGTATTCAGATCCTTGTGAAAGTGCATTTCTGATGGTTCCTAATTTTGGGTTTGAAGGAAATTAAAGGGATGGAGTTTAAATCGATGGAGGTACATGAGGGGGGTACCATAATAGGGTGTCTATAGATCCCCTCGACGGGTGAGCTTAGGATAATCAAACTCCGTAAAAAAATAAACACATTTATGGAGATTGTGAGTTAGTATGTTTATATTGGGGGATGAATATAAGATTTTGTGGACCTAAGGAGTGTATGCGATCGATTGAGAGGATAAAGGCCAATTTTGAGGACTTAAGGGTTTGAAGAGGATGGTTCTGTGGACCTGAGGAATTAAGGGGACGATTTTTTAGACCTAAAGAGTGAGAGCGACTTGATTCAGAGGGCCGAGATAAATGCTATGGGCCTACGTCAATTATGCAGACTAAAGAGTGAAAGATATCCATTTTAGAGGGTCGAAGCCAATTTTGAGGGCCTAAGGAGTGAATGTGATCAATTCAGAGGGCCTAAGCCAATTATATGGGCCTAGAGAGTGAAAGATACTCATTTTAAAGTGTTGAGGCCAATTTTATAGGACTAGGTAGTGAAAGCGACCTGATTCAGAGGGTTGAGACCAATTATTTGGGCCTAAAAAGTCAAACCGACATGATTTAAAGGTCGAGTCCAATTCTGGTGCCAAAAGAGTGAATGCGGTCTAATTCAGAGGGTCAAGGCGAATTCTTTAGGACTAAAGAATGAAAAAAACCTGATTAAAAGGGTCGAGGCCAATTATGTGGACCTAAGGAGTGAAATCCATCTAATTCCGGGGGTCGAGGCCAATTCTGTGGGCCTAAGGAGTGAAATTAACCCGATTCAGAGGGTCGATGCAAATTCTGCGAGTGTAGGTCAATTTTGTGAACCTAAAGAGTGAAAGTGACTTGATTCAAAGGGTTGAGGCCAATTCAAGGGGCCTACCTCAATTTTGGGGACCTAAAAAGTGAAAGTTACTTTATTCAGATGGTTGAGGCCAATTATGTGGTCTTGTATGATTTTTATCGACCTAAAGAGTGAAGGTGACCTGATTTAACGGGTCGATGCTAATTTAGTGGTCCTAGGTCAATTATACAGACCTAAAGAGTGAAGATGACCTGATTTTGAGGGTAGAAGCCAATTGTACAGACCTAGGTCAATTATCCAGACCTAAAGAGTGAAATTACGTAATTTAGAGGTTTAAGGATAATTTTGCGGATCTAGGTCAATTTTATGAACCTAAAGGGTGAGGAGTTAATTCTGCAGACATAAAGGATGATAAGGTCGATTCTGCATACCTAAAGGGTAAAAAATAATTTTTGGAAATGTCGTACAATGATGTGAATTTTTTTTAGAAAGCTTAAGATTTTCCTCAAAGTCTTTGTGATTTTTCCATTGGGGATTAAGGTTATTGATTTTTGAATATTGTAGATGGATGTTTCTCGATCGAGATCTCGGGGTATGATGGGTTTGAAAGAGGTATGGGATAGGCTTTTTGACGAGGTGAGGCCTAAGGTGGATGTCTATAAGTTTATATTTTTTGCGAGGTCTTTGGATGACACACCAAGTTCGATGACGATGTTATTTGCTTTAGGCAAGAGATGGTAGGACATCACCCACACATTTTATCTGGTTGTGGTGAGATAATAGCCTTGCCAATAGGCATGCACTAGATCCCGGGGCTTGATTGTGAGAGGGAGTAGATAGATGTGGACCAATTGCTCTGCCTGCTTGAGGTGGAAATTATGGAGGTGTTGGGACCCCTTGGACTAGTGGGTTATGGATAGTTGGCGAAGGTGGCTCTATTTAAGGAGGTT
This sequence comes from Sambucus nigra, assembly GCA_949130495.1. Lineage (NCBI taxonomy): Eukaryota > Viridiplantae > Streptophyta > Magnoliopsida > Dipsacales > Adoxaceae > Sambucus > Sambucus nigra. The sequence continues at coordinate 38,073,361 of OX422211.1, forward strand.
TGCTAGAAAGGGTGGTTAATGTGGAAGGTGATCAGTGGGTGAGACAGGCGGTGTGCATCTTTATTCAGTTTATGTTGGGGAGTATGCTGGTGGCGAGGAGTAGTGATGACATCCATCTACGGTTACTTCCTTTTTGGATTTTCACACAGATCTATCATTGTGACTGGGGGATCTTAGCATTGGCGATGATGTATGCTTGCTTTAGTGAATTTTCTTTGTACATGAAAAAAGACTCAAAAGGAAAAAATGATGCATTTTTTGTTTGATTATCTTGATCAGTAGCTTACTATATGAGAGTGCACTTGAACTAATGGATTGATTTGTATAATTAAATGCCACACACAAATCCAATGTGGCCAAATTTTAATCTTTGATTAAATTAGGTTTGCAAACAAGATGTGATCTAATTTTAATAAATAAACTACGCATGCAATAAACACAGTAAGATGAGGAAAAAAAATCCTAAAAAGGGTGCAAACTTTAATTCAGCAATATTAACAGTTTTGAATTCAATCGACTTACAAAACACTTCGCTAAACTAAGTTAGATGCACAAAGTCTTTAAAATGTCAATAGATATGACTCATATCTAGAGCTATCCCTAGGTAGCAGTCTACCCTCGATATCCACCGATCAAGTTTCTTCCTTCTTCAGTGGTGGACCCTCGGTTCACAAATTAGCCGTAGAGTATCGATTCCATAAGGTGTATGAATGATATTCAAACTTAGGGTTTCACAAAAGTTCATAAATCATACGGGGAATGAAATTATTGTGAATATAAACTTGTTTTGTGAAATAAAATATGGTAACCTTTGGAATAGATACACGGTTTTTGTATTTTCCAAAGTCACATGAAAAAAGATTTCAAAACAAGTATTTATAGGGACAACACAAAATCTAAGGCGCCACAACTCGTTCAAATGAAAATTATGGTTGTTCTTATGAAAATAGGGCTTCATTTGAACGAGTTGCAGAATCGATCCAATGAAAAGGTAATGGCATTCGAAGCCAGCATCGAACGAGCATCTAACAAGAATATTCTGTCAAGCAGAATCAACCTCATTTGAAGTTTGTTAGAAGAGGGATCTAACGAATCCTCATTCTCGTTCTAGTGAGATGGAATCCCATTTGAACGAGGATAAATAATTTTTTTATTTTTAAATCCTTTTGAAAAGAAGGCTTGATTTTATAAAAAAATAACATCCCGAATATGATTTAAAAAATCAATCAACATCTAAAGTTTTATCCTTTCATGAGTTGTAGGGGTGTCTTCGATCTTAGAGATGTTAGAGCTCTATTCGATGAGTCGGTTCGTAACGAGATATGTCAAAATACAAAATAAAGCCTAAGATATGAAAAATTATAAATATTTCCTCTTACAAATCTCCCCCTTTGGCTATTCCGGTACAAAACAAAACTAAAGCCCAAATTACAATAAAAAATTCTCTATGATAATGATTCCTAATGCCTTCCCAAACCCTATAATCGAAATGACATAAAACAAACTTTGTCTTTAAACTCAAATTGTTCTTCCCTTGGGCAACTTTGTCTTCATCAGGTGTAGTCCATGAATTCATCATCAAACGCGAAAGAAACCTACACATAAAACAAAGAGATACCGTGACGCATAGAGTTGTACAAAAAAACTCCTCTTAAATTTGTTCTCCCTCTTTTTGTCCCTAATAGACAAAGGAATGGAAACTAAGCAAGAAATTAAAAGCATCACACGAAGAAGTATAATCAAGGAATCTTAGGTGATGATAATCTCAAAGGGCAATGCATCAACTAACTATGTTTGAAAATTTTCATTTTTTTAAAACAAAGTATAAGACTAAAATATGCAAATTGTGAATGAGACATGTAAGGTGTGTACATTTTTCTTATGATGATCAATATATAAATAGTCATAACATGTGTGCACGAGGATTTGAGACACTCCTAACAAAAGAGCCCAAAGTCTACCTTAGGTGTAAAATTGACGAAATCATGTGAAATTGACTCAACTTAATCAACATGTAATGAACATAAATGATTCTCATGCCAATGACCCCAAACTATGGAATGTTTTTCTCGAGACATTTTAGCTACGCAAACCCAATGATCTTCGACTTTAACTCTCTCAGAATCTCACCTATATGATAAGAAACTCTCAATGACTTTTGAAGAAATTAATGCTCATAAGAAGCAAAGCATCAATGTATCAAAAAATTGTCCCGGCACTTCTGTTTTTATGTGCCTATAATATTTTTAGTCTATTTTATGCAAATGGTAGATTTTCACGCAAAGAATATTTTTATCGTTCGTAGCCCCTTTTCATTGCTTAACATTTTAACAATATTTTTCAAAAATAGATGTGATCCGGGAAATGTTTGTTACATGCATAAATTTATCTTTTTTTTATATTTGGTTCATTATAAATCAAAATTAAGATGATAACATCATATTCGACAACTGACAAGTAAGTGCAATGTTCAAACAAGTTCATGCACGTGTGCATTAAAGGAGACTAGGAGTCAAACATGTAGAAAGTAATCATCAAATATCAATGTAATAACTCCACGCATTATTAAGCTCACTATAGAAATGACATCTTGTCTCAAAACACTACAAAAAAGTCACGTGGAATTTTGAAATGAATGGGTGATCCGAACATCTTAAATGTTCATCTATATACAGTGACAAAAAAATACAAAACTCTTTTTGTCTTTTCCAAAAAATTTATCAAAATAAAATATTTTTTCCTTTTTACCTTTTTCCAAAAATAAAAATTCTTTTTGTTTTTTTCAAAATTTTTCATAAAAACAGAACCCTTTTTGGATTTTTTGAAAAAAATATCAAAATGAAAAATACAATGATATCACAATCATAATACAATCTAGCAATAGGAATATAAGAAGTAAACATGATAATCATCTTACACTAGATAAATTACCCGAACTCAGTCAACGGTGAACATACCTAAATATTTCCTAAGATCCTCAAATCAAAGTGCATCTAAATGTTTCGTGAATATATCGGCTTACTGAATATATCGGCTAACCAAAGATCGGTGCTCACAAAGCTTAAGGACACGAACTTCTCCTCAACTAGGTTACGTATAAAGTGTTCGCGTTTCCTAATGTTCTTCATGTGCGAATGATGGATCGGATTATGATAAATATGGATTGCACTCGTATTATCACAAGAAATAGTCATCGTGCCTTGTGAAATTTCATCATCCTCCAACATTTTCTTCATCCATAAGAGTTGCGCGCAATAACTCCCGATGACAATATCCTCAGCCTCCACCATAGACAAAGAAATAAAGTTTTATTTCTTGCTCAACTAAGAGACAAATCTGGCTCAACTAATCATCTTACACTTTTGAGAAGGATATTTAAAATGGAAACACCCACTTAAAGTTTCCTACAACCATCAATAAATCTGGCCCAATCGTCATCTAAATAGGCAAAAAAATGGTCATCAGTATCAAAGGAATACCAAATATCATATGAAAGAGTGCCACTCACATATTTGATGATACGTTTAAGTGCATGTAAGTGTGACTCTTCCATGGTCACCTATTATCATGCACAGACTCCAACACCAAAGGCCATATTAGGATGAATAGTGGTCAAGTAGATTAGACTATCTATCATATAATGATAAAGGATTTGCTCTACGTCCTTGCCTAAAGCATCTTTGCTAAGCTTTGTCAATGTACTCATAGGGGTGCTTAAGTGCTTTGAGGAGTCTAGATCAAACTTCTTCACAAGGTTTCTTGCATATTTGGATTGAGATATGAATATCCCATCCTCAAGATGACGAACCTAGATACCTAGGAAGAATGTAAGCTCACCTACCATACTCATATCAAACTCTCACTTTGAATATCCTTCTCAAAAGTGTGAACATGGTGGGAGCATGTGGATCCAAAGACTATGGCATCCACATGACTTTGGCAACCAAAATAACACCACTCTCTCCTCATAGACAATGTCTTATCCAATGCACCTCTCTTGAAGACACACGTTAAGAGATAGGAAGTGAGCCTCTCGTACCAAGCACGAGGTGCTTGCTTCAAGGCCTTCTTAAGATAATTGACGTGTTCCAGGTGGTTAGGGTATTCAAACCCTTTTGGTTGTTCCACGTAAACCTCATCCTGTAGAATCCCAATTGAAAGTCACTCTTAACATCCATCTGATATAACTTGAAGTATATATTACATGCTATGGCGAGTAGTAAGCAAACTAACTCAAGCCTATAAATAGGAGGGACTGTCTCGTAAAAGTCTTAACCCTCGATATGTGTGTATCCTTGAGGGATCAAACTAGCCTTATTGCCAACTATGGTACCGTTCTCATCCATTTTATTCTTGTAAACCCACCTGGTACCTATCACATTAGACTCATTAGGTCAGGGGATTAACTCCCAGAAATCATTCTTGTGAAACTAAAGCAACTCATCTTGCATGAAGAATATCCAATGCTCATCTTTAAATGCTTCTTTCACATTCTTTAGCTTGACTAAGGATTTAGCACATATAACTAACTATATTTTTGAGTTGAGAACGAGTATTGACACCTAGTCTAGGATCACCAAGTATAGCGACATGGTCATGACTCTTTCGAACCCTAAATGGTGTCTCCTCTAAATCAGGAATGGGGTACCACTATGGTAGCATGAGGAAGTATGGGATCATCACCAGGTGGTTCATCATGCTCACACTGGGGGCTAGGAGCAACAAACATCAGTGGCTCATCATTTCTAATCGCGACGTCTATTGACTCCATAACCTTATAGCTTACAAGGTTAAATACCAGATAAGCCCTACTCGTCAATGAATATCCTAAAAATATCCCATCATCGCTTAGGGAGTTGAGCTTTACAAAGTTTTCTCTATCTCGTGAGATGTATAGTAGGGGTGCACATGGTTCGGTTTGGTTCAGTTTTGATACTAACCCGAGAACCGGATCAGGATGGCTCGGTTCTAAATTTTTAGAATCGAACCCGAACCGACAGTTGTGTAGACCCGAACCAAACTGAACCAACGTTTCTTGGATTGGTTTGGATCTATTTTCGATTCCAAATTCATATTTCAAACTTAGTGAAATCTTAAGGCTAATGTATTTCAAAAATAATTTTTTTAAGGTCAAAATTAATTTTGATCCCCAATAACAAAAGTTAGAAACTCAGATAATACCAAAAATATAAATTACAAGTGTTATATACATATATATTTATTTATTTTATAAAATATACCGTATCGGTTCGGATCGATTTGGAAAGTGGATCGGTTCAGGTTGGATTTACAGTGGAACCAAGAACCGAACCGAAAATATCGGTTTTATTTTTTTGGAATCGAAACCGAACCAATAGTCTAAAAAATAAAACCAACCCAAACCAATACAACCGGTTCGATTCGGTTTATCATTTTTTTCGATTTTGTTGTGCACCCCTAATGTGTAGTACTCCCAAAAATATGGAAATACGATAAGTTAGGCTTCTTCCCTGCCCACAACTTATAAGGCGTTTGAAGTGTGTGTGGACGAAGATATACCCTATTCACCGTATGGAATGCGATGCTCACTACCTCTGCCCAAAAATGTCTAGGCATATTTCTCCCAAGAAGCATAGATTTATTTATTTCTTATATCATCTGGTTCTTCCTTTTAACAATCCCATTTTATTGAGGAATACGAATGGTCAAAAACTCCTGTTTGATTCCCACTCCATCACAATAGCGATATACTTTGAATTTTTTAAATCCAGTGTCGTTATCACTACACATTCGAGTAATAGTGACACTATGTTGGTTTTGTAGGGCATGACACTTGGTTCTAAGAAACTTAATTGCATCGAACTTTTCTCTAAGGAATCCTACGATAGAATATCTAGAAAAGTCATCGACCATCAGGAGAATATATCTCTTAGTACCTAAGATCTTCTAACTAATAGGACCCATAAGATCCATGTGAATCAACTCCAAAACAACGGAGGTGGTAATGGTATTCAACTTCCAATGGGGACTTCGAATTTGTTTTCCTTATTGGCAAGGTCCACAAATCGAGGAAGTTGGTTTCCTAAGCGTTGGTAAAACATTAACTAGGTTCTTATTCACTAATATCTCAAGATCTCTAAAGTTCATGTGACTTGTCATTGATGCCAAAAGTCCTTCGTGGATACCGCGGTACTATTTTACACACAGGAAGACTTGGGCAGTATCCCATATCATTATCTTTGGCCATCACACCTTGTAGCAAAAGTTCACCGGATTAGAAAAAACATTGCATTCAGACCGGTCAAAATCTATCCCAAACATCGCACAATTAGATTAGGCTAATTAAGTTCTTTTAACCTTTTACGTACAACACATTGTCTAGTTTAGGATATCCAGGTATCTCAACACATCCATGCCCTAAAATACAAGATTTACTCCCATATCCAAAAATGATTCTACCTTCCTTGTGATCCTCAAGGTAGGCAAAAAAATGTCACCAGTCATGTGCTATTTGGAACCTTGAGAGCAACGTGCCCAACAAGGGCTTTACGTCTTACTTAGATACCCAAATGGAGGTAACCTTTTATTTTCCCTTGTCGTTGGTGGCTATAGTCGGAGCATTTGAAGCATTTTAAAACGACCAAGACATCCATTAAAATTCTTCCATTAAGCTTTGTGAAGTCGTGACTAAAAACTCAACTTGCTCTCTACGACTAGAAAAGTCGCTAGAGCAGTGCATGGGAGTGTGTATACGCCTAGTTCTACCTAGTTTATAGCAAAACTCTCTAAGGTGGCCTCTTTTCTTGCAAACCGTGCAAACATAGACTTGTTTGGGTCTACCTAGGTATGCTTTCTTAGGTTAAACTTTCTTTTATGGTTTCAGTTAAGGGCCATAAGGATTAACTATGGGAACTGGTTCCAGTGTGGTATGAGAACTGGATGCACTGTCATAACCTATTCCATCCCTCTCAATAAAACCTAAAGCGAGGCCGAGGAGGATCTTATCTACCTTCTTTGATGTATCCTTAATATTTACCTAGACCTCCCGAGCATGTTCAAGCTATTTCTTGAGTTAGGATACAAGGGCTTTAAGTTTCTCACAAGTCTCCACGAATTCTTGGATATCTCTTATAAGAGTAGCCACCTTGTTGGTCAAGTCCCCGTTCTCTTTATTAACTAGATAAACTTATCTTCCAAAACTTCTCTCACAAAGGATCCTCTCTCTCTCTTGCCTCTCTCACCTCCTTCTCAAAAGATAAAACTCTCATAGTTAAACCTTTGTTTTTTTTAATTTTAAAGGACTCAGCGTAAAGCTTGACATAGGCACATTGTAGGAGACTCTCTCTCTCACTTGAAATATTTTTCCCCTCACTCTGGTCGAAATGACTAGGCTCACTATCAAGATGTCCATGTTTAGTAGCTTCCTCATCAGCGTGAGGTGCACTCGGTATACTAACATGAATTCAGTGAAGTTACATCCATGCAGTGATTTATCCCCCTAACTCGTCGACTCGACCTCGCTAGCTGACATTCATGAGCTTTGTTACCCTTTCCCTCACACTCATAACATCTCTCCTGTAAGGACATAAATTTCCAATTAAGTCCCTGTATTGTTTTGACTTAATTCCGTGAACAAAAGTGTGTTTGTAATATGTCATAAGGAGAATTTTATTTTGTCACGATCCCACTTGGTCTATGACGTATTGAAGAAATTGAAGATGTTGCGACAAAGTTTCAAAGAAATAATCATGCCGATGTTTATTTGGTGCAAGTTTACTCATCTTCAAAGTTAATTTCATTCCGAGATCACTTAGGTATGAATGCGTATAATTAATGATGATCGGAATTATTTTATAAAAGATAAGGATGTATTTTTTATATAGAAAAATGATTTTAAATGTTTTAAAAAGTGTTTTTATGGTTTAAACTTCGTTTTATGATGATAAGCTCGAAATAGAGTTTATCTAATTTGAATCTCTTTGTTAAGAGACGTTTTTATCTGAAAGTCAAAGAAAGTCAAACTTTCGAAAGGTCGCTCGAATGACATTGGATCTCGTTCGAACAAGATACAATGTCACGCGAATGACACATTTTTCGAGGCGGTGTTTAAATCCTATTTAAACAGAGTTTGAATCATAATTTCGCAAGTGTGCTTTATGGAAAATAGTTTTACAATCCAGAACCTTGTTTGCACATGTTTTCTAAGGTTTAAAAGTCTTAAACACATCCTTAGAGTTTGTAAAGATCCGAGTTATCATTCTTATATGTTTACGTAATCTTGCTGCACCAAAGTTGTTTATTCTACACATTGAACACAAAGGGTTTTGCGGTGAAGAAGCGACGGACATCGTGTTTGACACTGTAGACGTATCAAAGCCATATCGGTGGACACCGAGACATACGTGGACGCGTGTGTTGTGGACAGAGATCGTGGAAGATGGAATTTCTGCGTGGGCACTATTGAAGAACGGTTGAAGATCAGAAGGAGCGTCAAGACCCGTGAGGATCGAGTCTTAGTGTAAGGCTAATATGTCTTTGTAAAACCATTGTTCATAGTGATTGTCTGGCTTGGGCCGTCCGAGGCTGTTTTCCCGTTTTGGGTTTTTTCCTCGTACATCCGGCGTTGTGAGTATTCTTTACTTTACTTTACTTGCGTTAATCACTAGATGCATGTTTAGGATTAATCAGGATAAAGTTGGTTTAAAGTAAGAATTGGGATTTCACAATTTGGTTTGGTGCATAATTAAAAGTTGGATCCTTTTTGAAGAAAAAATGGTTTTGTTTGAAACATACACATCGGGCCACTCTCAAGATTTACATCTCCTCGTCTTTCTTTGAGAAAATTTTCTTATCTTTTTCAAAATTTTTCTTGCCCGATTTAAATTTTTTTATCTTTCCCAAAACTTTCCTTTTCTTTAAAACTATTTTTATTTTTAAGTTTGAGAAAATTTTTGAAATTTTTAGTAAAAGGGGATAAATCGTCTAAATAAAAATCGTACTGAGAACTTAATGACACTTCCTCTTTCTTTTCAGATTGAGTTTTTAGTGCAATTTGCTTTTCCTTAGGCTTAATAGTTTTAGGAAACATATCTATCTCATATATTTGAAAATCTCCTACAAGTTCTTCTAATCTAGGAGTATCTAGGATTCCTAATGAATTTAACACGTCAACCATAGGAATAAACGGGCAGGGAGATATCTCAAAATTTTCTTAACTACGTGTGTCTTAGGTTTTTTCTCACCTAAATTGAAACTGGAGTTTACTATATCGGGTAGTCATGCATAAAACTCGTCAAACTATTCAGATTCAAGCATAGTGATAGCTTCAAATTATGTGGTGAGAATTTGCATCTTAGAAGCTTTAACAGGATTAGTTCCCTTGTGAGTGAGCTGGAGGGTATCCTAAGATTCTTTAGATATCGTGCACATCATAATGCGATGGAACTTATCAGGGGTGACGACTCTCGAGATGGCGCTCAAATTGCTCGAGTTACAATTGCTCCATTTAAAGTCATTTTCTGCCAGTTGAGAGATAGATTTAGGGACAATGGCATTATTAACAGTTACAGTGGGTGGTGTCCACCCTCTTTCACAAAGCAATCAGACACGTTCATCAATAGATTTTAAGGTCGACCTCATCCTATCTTTCCAATATGCACAGTTTGTACCATAAAAAATGGGCATTTGATTATACAAATTATCCATTAAATCCCAATCTTTTTAAAGATCAACAATTTTTTTTCAAAATTTGTTATAAAAAAATTTACGAAAAAGATCATATGGTAAATTAGTGCAACCTGCTCTGATACCAATTTGAGAGTGTACTTGAACTAATGGATTTATTTGTATAATTAAATGCCACACACAAATCCAATTGTTAACAAATTTTTATCTTTGATTAAATTAGGTTTGCATACAAGATGTGATATAATTTAAATTAATAAACTACGCATCCAATCAATATAGTAAGATGAGAAAAAGATTCTTAGAAATGGAACAACCTTTAATTCAGGACTACTAATAGTTTTGAATACAATCGACTTACAAAAAACTTAGCTACACTAAGTTAGAGGCATAGAGTCTTCAAAACATCATTAGATACGACTCAGCTCCAGAGATGTCCACAAGTAGCGGTTTACCCTTCGTATTCACTGATCAACCTTCTTCCTTCTTCAGCAATGAACCATCGGTTCACAGTTAGTCGTAGAGTATATACTCCACAAGTTGTATAAATATATTCAAACTTAGGGTTTAATAAAAGTTCACAAATCATATGGGGAATGAAACGATTGTGAATCTAAACTTGTTTTGTGAAATAAAATATGAAAACCTTTGGAATAGATATACAATTTTCATTTTTTCTAAAGTCCCATGAAAAAAGAGTTCAAAACAAGTATTTATAGGAATGACATAAAATTCGAGGCGACTCAACTCGTTCGAACAAAAATTAAGGTTGTTCGAACAAAAACAAGGTGTCATTTGAACGAGATGAAAAATCGTTCTAATGAAAAGGCAATGACGTTCGAATCATGCATCAAACAAGCTTCTAACGATAATGTTTTGTCAACCAGAACCAACCTTGTTTGAAGTTCATTAGAAGAGGGAACTAACTAAACCTCATTCTTGTTCTAACGAAATGGAATCTTATTTGAACGAGGACAAATAAAAATTTCATTTTTAAATGCTTTTGAAAAACAACCTCGATTTTATAAAAATTAGCATCCCGAATATGATTTAAAAAATCTATGAACACCTAAAGTTTTATAGTTTCATGAGTTATAGGATTGTCTTTGATCTTGGAGATGTTGGAGTTCAATTTGATGAGTTGATTTTAACGGGATATGCCAAAATACAAAATAAAACTTAAGTTATGAGTAATTATAAATATTTGTTGTTACACTCTACATACACTTTAATTTCTACTGACGATTTTATTTGAGAAAAAGTTAGAAAAATGCATTTTTAGAAATTTTGAATATGTTCTTGCATATTTGAACAGAGAAATGCTTTGGGGATTGGTTGCAAAAATATGCCCTTTGAAGGGACTTACTTGGAAAATGAAAAGGGATAAAAGAGGAAAAATGGATTTCCCAAAATAAGGGGTGACTGACATACCCTTTAACCTGCTTGTCTGTTTATCGATTAAGGTACAATTCTTTTCAAATTTTGTGGAACTTTTGTTGCATCTTTTATACTCAGATTGCTCCATAAATATGAGTGGATAAATAGGTTAATGTCAAGTTGATCCATTCGACTCTGTTGGACTGTGTCTGTTCTGCAGTTTTATAATTATCGTCAGTCTCGACTCACAAGTCTCCACCAGACTACCTTTCTTGATGACATTTTCACCAAGTGGGCTTTAATAGAATCACTAATATTGACCTCGGGGCCTTTTTGGCAGCATCGCATGCCATCTACCCGTCCGTCCCAATCTGCTAGGGAACTTGGGGTGGTATCTAGGGACTATTTGAGGTGCTTATAGGGTAATGCAGTTATAAAGAGTTGTGTTAAGGAGACCGAGTAGAGGCTTCTTAAAAAATTTAAATATGGCAAGGATGGTGTTATGATCTCATCCAAACTGATCAAAACATATCATTGCATGGAGCACATAAGTAAATGCTAACAAGACTAATATTTCTAGGGTCCTCCAGAGAGTGGTGACGATAATGGTGAGGCAGGTCTTTCTCGTAGTTAAAATGAGTTTTGTGAATCTTTGCTGGTATAAAATAGGTTTGGTGGGTGGGTGGGTGTTTGTTTTTAGGTATGGATTTGGGGTAGGCCATGTTATTGTGGTAGGTATGTATGTATGTGGTAGTTAAGGTTATGCAAGTATTTGAACCTTTCTTGTTACTGATACTTAGTGCAATGACCATGTGTAAAAAAGAAGTAAATAAATGATGATAATAGATATTCTTTTGTGCCTTCAAAAGACTTTATATTTGTTTGAATTATCTATGCTGATAGTTAAGGCATATATAATCCTTTTGTTTTTTCTTAATAATGAGAGATACTAGTGTTTCTATATGCAAGAAAAGAAGTAGAATTTTGTAAAAGAGAAAGGATTGTGCCCAAAGAGACTTTATGGGTTGCCTATATGGCTCTGTGCCGATAAAAAATATTCTATAAGTTTTAAAAATGTGATTCTGAGAGGATTGAGTCCCAAATAGTTCTTACAGAGGGAGAAGAGAAGAGATTTTTTTAGAATATAAGGGACGCAAGGAGAATCATAGCGCGAAGAGAACCAAATTAAAGATAAAATTTCTTGAGATAGTCCAAGTTAATCGAAAGCTCCATTTATTCTCTGCCAAGCTTTGTCAGCATAGCGACACCACCCGATAGAATATTCTTTACGAGGTATGGCCCATTCCAATTGGGTTTTAATTTCCCTCTTGGGACCCAAATGGGATCTACTATTTCTTTGAGAGCGAGGATGCCTTCTTGTTCACCACTATCTTTAGCGTTTCTTATTCAACGATCGTGCAATGAAGTGGTGGTACACTTATATGTGGTACAGAGTCTATAATATGTTTTCATCCAATAGTGAGATCTCATCTTAATGGATTTATTTCCAATCGACTTCTCTAACTTGACTTTGGATCATATATCACAGAGAGGGCATTTGTAGCTCAATAGACATGACTACTTCCATACCATATACCAAGAATAGGGCATATCCCGCCCCACTGGGCGTTCTGACAGATGTAAGGTAGCCCCAGAGGGTATATGGGATTCGATCAACTCAGTCGCAGAAACTTTCAGTCATCTTACTGATTATGGCCTTAAGGATTTTGTTAGTAGCTTTGATAGCCCCATGGGTTTGTGGTCGATAAGGAGGAGACTTATGTCTTTAAATCCCACATTCTTCAACTACCTCTATAACTTTTGCTTCAAATGGATCCTATTATCTGATATCAGCTTGGCGGGGACCTCGTAGTGATAAATTGGTATTCTTTCTAATGAACTTGTCCAATTTCTTTGCATTCAACACATATAGTCAATGGAAATGAGGATGAATTTATGCCCATTTGATTCTTTAGGAGTGACTTTACCAATAATTTTAATGCCCCAGGTTAAGAAGGGGCCAATGTGAAGTCATGTTATACAATCACGGGGAGGTAGCTGATGTATATTGGAAAATTATTGAGACTTGAGGGACCTTCTGACATAAGAAGCACAGTCTTGGACCATAGTGGTCCAATTATATCCTTGATGGATAATATTTTTAACAAGTATATGACCTTTTATGTGAGGTCAACATTCCCCACTGTGGATCTTTTGTATCATGTCCTCAATGTCCGCCCCTGATATGCATTTCAAATAGGTTCCATCGAAGTTACTTTTGAAAAGAGCCTTGTTATAGATAATTTACTTAATTAGAAGCTTACGAAGAGTTACACAATATTTCTTATCATCCCCTTGAGGATATCGACCATACTTGAGGAGGCACCAATTATCGTAATACCATAGCGCAATTTGTATGGATTTTCTTCCATTACCAGCTCGATGTGGTAGCAATGAGTGGACATAGATTGTTTTTTAACTTAAAAGGGGCCATTGTGATTCCCTCGGGCATGTCTACCATGGAGCCAAGGGTCGTCAATGCATCAAAAAATATATTCCTTGAGCATGAAAGGCAGTGGAATGTGGCATTTTTAAACTGGGAAGAGAACTTTTCGAGGTAAGCATGAAAAGGTAGTATATTCTCGTCTTTGACTTTTCGTTTTTAAAGAACTTATCCTGTGATGAAGGTTGAGTATCCATAAATATTGAGGTATCATATTCTCTTCTTGAGGATGTCTTGAGACCTACAGTGCATGCTTTATACTCTGCTATGTTATTGGTGCATGAAAAGTCCATCTTAATGGCAATAGGAGTGTGAGAGTCATCAAGATCAATTAGGAATATCTCAATGCCATATAATTTCTTTTTAGCATATCCATCGAAGAACATATGACATTGAAGATCTTCATGAGAATTATAGATAATATCGTCATCCGGGAACTCGAAAATCCAAAAATCGGCTTCTCCTATGGGTTTATCGATAAGGTAATCAGATATGCCACTCCATTTCATGGATTTTTGGGTGACATATATGATATTGAACTCAGCTAGTAATAACAACCATTGGGCCATATAACTGGATAAGGCAGGCTTTTCCAACAGGTACTTCACGGGGTCTATTCGAGTGACTAACTTAATAAGGAACGCAAGCATGTAATGCCGAAGCTTCTGAGTCACCTAGACCAGGGTATTACGTGACTTTTTCCAACGTAATGTGTTTTACTTTGTAACCAGCTAGTTTTTTACTAATATACTAGATGGAATTTTCTTTGTCTGACTCCTCAATGTATTAGGTTAGTATAAACCTAGTTGCAAATGTCTTTGACAATCAGCTATAAGAGAAGAGGGAGACCTGGTTATAGTGGCATGAGCACCAAAGGTTGGTTAGGGTATCGGTTGATTTTTTCAAAGGCTTCTTGACATGCCTCATTCCAGAATTTAGTTAAATCCCTTTTTACGGAGCTTGAATATAGGTTCACGAATGGAAGTGAGTTGGATGATGAATCGACTTATGTACTAGATTTTCCCCAAGAAATCATGGGCTTCTTTCTATGTCCATGTGGTAGAATTTTAAGTATTGCTTTGAGTGTTAGCAGAGTCCACTTGGATCCCTTTTTTACTGACCATGAAGCCAAGGGGCTTGACCTTTGTGATGACTAAGATGCATTTTTTTTTATTAAGGTATATTTATAACTTTCATAATTGTTCAAATAATGTCCTCAAGGCAGGGATGTAACCCTCTTGCATTTTGGACTTGATGATCATATCTTCAATGTAGACCTTGGAATCTTTGTGGATAAGATCATGAAATATGGTTGTAGTTTCCCTCTAGTGGGTAGCCCCGACATTTTTAAGAATGAAAGGAATAACGGTGTAGCAAAAGGTACCCAAAGGGGAAGTGAAAGCAGTATTTTCTTGGTGATCGGGATACGTTTTAATCTAGTTATACTCGGCCAAGTCGTCGACAAATGACTTGGGGGTATGATTGACAATGTTATCAATGATCATGCCAATATTGGGCAAGGGATAATAATCCTTTGGGGAGACTTTGTTGAGATCTCAATAGTCAATACACATGTGGACTTTTCCACTCGTCTTTGGTATAGGGATGATGTTAGAGAGCCATATTGAAGAATTAACTATGCGAATGAAACCCCACGTTTAGTTGTTTGACGACTTTATATTTAATCTTTAAGTACCACTTGAGGTGAGTTTTTCTCAAATTCTTCTTGACAGGCTTACACTCTTGGTAATTAGGGATCTTATGCTGCAGAGTCTTTGGGTTACTATCAGGCATATCATAGTATGACTTGCGGAGACATCTACGAATTCCTTCAGGAGTTCCTTTAACTATGACGGCTCATTCTCAATAAGGTTTGAACCTATCCTAGTCTCTCTTAGATTCCTAATATGACCAATATTAATAACGGAATTCTCACCATTGTTAGTTTGAACACGGTTATATTTTTATTTTTCCTTATTTAGATCAGTTAATAATTGTTCATTTATTAGATCATCTTCATTAATTGTTTGAATAAAATTAACTCAATTAATATAAGGCATAACAAGATACTCAAAATCTTCACTCATTTTATTAGATACATTTTTTGGAAATATATCCGCGGGAACCTCATTAAAGGCGGTCTCATTTACATTCATATCAGTAACAGAAAAAAGGGACAAGTTTAGGTTTAGTTTTTAGAAAGTAAACAAAAAAGTTTTGGATGTATAGAGCTGGGTTGATAGGGATCCAATGCTAGTTGATAAGTGGTTTATTGGTAGGGAAGATCTTCTCATACGGTTTAGATGGATCATCCTTGGTGTGGATCATATAGATATCTAGCCCCGATGTGTGGAAGCCAAATGATTTATTATTGATACTGTTCTCGGTGCTTTCTATGTTGTTGATGCTCTCACTATCAGAGGAACTTGAATCTAAAGACATGATGATTAAAGTACTTACCTTGTGCTTTGTACTTTCAATCTAAATGATCTTATATTTAAAGAAGATTTCAAATCCTGGCTTCAATTTCTTCTCAGTAGAATCAAACCATGGTTAATAGAAGCTGGTTAGGGAAGTCTTAACCTTCTTTGACAAAATTTTCGTTCAAGGAATCACCAGAAATTACTTATTTTCTTTTTAGTACCTTCTTATGATATGGCCAGTGAAAGGTCGTGAGTTCATTAGAGGACAATTGATATTCCAAACCATGCGAAGAAAATGCTTCTTTTAGAATTATCGGTTCAAGGATTCTTTGGTGTCGATGATCCAATCCCATTTGGGGCATGAAATGCATATCTTAAACATCTGGATCATATTGACATTATCGTGTGGACTGTGCTTTGGACCAACTCTCTCCTTGAAGTTATGCCCTGCTGGGAAAGGAAGCGGATCAATCTTGAAACCTGAGAGAATTATGTCATTTTCCATGTGCTGGATTTCCAAAATAGGGTCACTTGTGTCGATGCCATCGAAGTTATCATCATCTTTGATGATGGTGACGACTTGGTTATTAGCAAAGAACTTTAACTTTTAATGGAGGTAAAAGGCTACTCCTCTGATGTTATGAATCCATGAGCGACCAAGGAGCAAGTTGAAACATATAGGTATATCAATGACTTGGAACTCGATTTAGAGGCATTTGGGACCATAAGCTAGTGTGAGATTTATTGAAGCAATAAGTTCTCAACCGGTGTTATTTTAGGTTCGTACAGTGGTTGATGTGGGGGTGAGATCACTAACTTTTATCCCCAGACAATTTAAATTCCTTAACGGGCAAAACATTCAAATTATATCTATTATCAACAAGTACCAACAGAATTGCCTTCCACATGACCTCCATTGAGATATTAAGGGGGAATATTTATGATCATAACTAATCTTAGGAATATTTTGATTGAAAAAATATACTATCCTTGTCGCGATCAGAGTCCCAACCATGTGGACTACTTCTTTAAAGGTAGAATGAGGAGGAACTGTGGGTTCGATAAGGAGCTTTATCAAAGAATTTCTATGCAACTGGGAAGACAGGAAAAAACCCTACAAAGTAATATTGGCTTGGGTTTTCTTAAGCTGTTCAATGGCTTTACTCTCTTCAATTGATATTTTTGGCATTGGGAGTTCTTCAGTAACTCATTTTTCTTTATTTTCACGTATACTTACTGGGGAAAGAACTAGATTTGTGTAGTATCGGATTGATCAGGTCATATGAATTATGGATGCTGGGAGGAGAATAAACCCTGTGTCTTTGTCCACTTCTTGGATGGCGGATTTTTCATTAATTCCCTATAGTAGTTCTTCAAAAGCAATCATCACATAGTTTGTCGGTATTCCTATTATCAAGTTCAAACCAGTGGAACCAATATTATATTTCCACGAGAAATAGATGCATTCTATGACTTCAACTTCTTCGTTATAAAAATTATCCCACTTAATGGAGAATTGTTGGAAAGGGGGAACCATGCATTTATTGAGATTTATCACAATAAGCAGTCTGTAAGTTGTACATATCTCGCTCTCTTTAACGAACTCATTTGACATGACCTGCACAATAATATCTAAGTTGAATTCCTCCACTGATACAAACCAATCATTTAATTATCTATCCCACTCTCGGTCTTCCATGTATACATTCCTGATTATTTTATAACTGTTCTCTTCGAGGGTCATCCTAGGTGGTAACTGTATCCCAAAATCTCTGAGTTGATCCAAAAAATCTGCTAGCTCCATGCTCCCCATTTTAAAGAAGTTTGGAAGGTGATACAGGCCCTTGTAATGAGGGATGGGGCTTAGTGTGGAGAATTTCGGGGGGCAAAAGGGAAGAGGGAGCAAATTTTATGGGTTTAGGGGAACTAGGAGATGGAGCAGGTGTATTTATGGGTCGAATTTTAAGAGAAGGGTTGAAATTAAGGTCTTCATCCCTTAGAATGGCATTTACATCGGTCTAGTGTGTTGGCAAAGGTTTTTGAGTAGTATTGGGTTGAGGATTGACTGGAGGAGTGATGATTCCCTTATCTATGAGGCCTTGAACGACATTTTTCATGTAGAAGCATTGGTCAGTGGTATGACTAACGATCGTATGGAAATCATGAGCGTCGTGATTAAAATTCCTTGGAAGTGGGTTTGGCAATGGACGAGGGTATTGTAAGAGGCTAGTTCTCTTGAGGTTGGGGTGTTGCATTACAAATTGAGGCGTAACCCCTATTGTTATGGCGATAAATCACTAAACAAGGTGTTATCAACAGTGATAAGATGAACACCCAATATATATGGAAAACATTTTGGATTAAACTCACAAAAGCACTCGTGTATAACTCAAAATAATCAATAAATGAAACCATAAAGGAACTCAATCAAATGGAGAGAAAACCAAGATCCCTAGATACACCTCTAGTAGGCAGATCAAGCACCAAGATCCCACAAATAGGGATAACAATAATAAATGTCTGATATTTGGTAATAAAAGATTGGTAATAACTCTCTAATGGTGGGTGGTTAAATGCTCTGTCTTTACAACACCTATAGGTCTAAAAAATATCTCTCTCTGCTCTAAAAAATGAACTCCCTTTCTCTAAAGTGGCCAGGCTCTTTAAAAAGCCACCAACCACTCCCGAGATGTCTTAGACTCAATAAATGTGAAAGACATTCATCTCGTCCCTTTATGTCACTAATATTAAATGCTCTAATGTGTCATCATGGTCTATGTC
Source organism: Sambucus nigra (assembly GCA_949130495.1). Taxonomy (NCBI): domain Eukaryota; kingdom Viridiplantae; phylum Streptophyta; class Magnoliopsida; order Dipsacales; family Adoxaceae; genus Sambucus; species Sambucus nigra. The sequence goes on from OX422211.1 coordinate 38,092,108, forward strand.
ATAGGCATTAAATACTAATATACACCTTTTGGCTACCAACTGAGTCAGGTTACTATCACACGTTAGTCATTATCGACCAAATCGTCTGACAGACCCTCAAACCACCAAGGTTCACTCAAGTTTAGATTGGACAATAGGTAGGTGGCGTGTGACATTACTCAAAGATGTGACATTTGGTAAATAACTATTTGGCACAAGGCTCAATTGAGATGGAACTCAAGGTTATTCTGAGTAAGTTATCTCTGGTTATGGTCTCTCGATGTTTTACTAGGTGTATCTAAAATGGTTAATTCGAGCCTTAATGTTGCCTAGCTTCTTGATCCTCCAAACCAATTTCCTCTGAGGCTCACTTAATGAGGTCATTCGATAGAGCATTAAAGCTCTCCGAAGTCCTTCCAGACTTGGTCCCTCACGGATACCATTTGACCTCGCTCTAATAATGCAACCGTGACAGCTAACAAGTTACAATGTATTATAAATATACAAATTGAATAAGTACACCAAAAGAAATAATCGTGCCTTATCGAAAGGACTCCTTGAAAGCTTGCTCACTACCTTCTTCCATCCTCTTCTTGGCTAGATCTTAATCTTCCTCACTTATTTTTCCAACCATCCTCTATCTAGAGAGGGAAGTTATCTCTAGTCATTACATTACTTTTAAGCCTCTCTATATTTTCCACTCCATGTAGATATTTATTGTGCATCTAAGAAATATTTTCACGAAACTTCTCAATGCGATAAACCTTCCTTCTTCAAAGTCTTCTCTGGTGTGTCTAAGTTCAATCCAACTTTGAGCAGGCTTATGGCGAGGGTACTTCACTGACTTGAACTTTTTAAATTGATGGAACAGTCCCCTCAGATGAAAAGGCACCAAAATTTTGCTTTATCTAGAAGTATTTTTCTCTCTTTTTCTCATGCCATCATTAATGACATGGCGACGTCCTGCCAATTATCAAAGTTGTTCCCGAAGTACCACGTGTCCATTTGAAATTATTGCTATTAGCATATGGCCCAAGCATAATCATAACTATATATCTTCCCACATGTGGGAAATCCTAAACATCTTTTTTGAAAAATTCAAACGACTATTACCCAACAATTAAGCGTCATTTTCTTCTCACTTATCATTTACTTATACCATTATCACTAGAGCTTAAGGTTTTCTAGAGAGATAAAAAGTGCTCATTTTCTTCCATTAGCGTCTTCCTCAAAGTTCCAACCTCCACAAAGCTCTACTTTTCCCGTTTTTCACTTCCTCAACCTTATTTCTTCCTCTGTTGAGCTCGCAGACCTCTTTTTTCCTCCTTCAAACTCTTTTATGGCTTCCACTATCACTCCTGTTAATTTTTATGGCCACCCCTTTATCCAAGATGCCATCTGTGTGATGGTATCTCATCTAAAACAACTTTGTTTCCATCGCTGTTCTCCTATCTTTGACAAGTGGGATAAATTTGCACTTGAATGCACAGCCTTCTCTGGCCAACTGATAGCCAAGTTTGACCCCACAACTTTGGTGGATGAGGCAGCTGATAGGCAAAGTTGGTGTTTCTTGGCCCTAGAGGGGATTCCACGTTTTCATTTGGATCGTGGGGAATTCCCCCATTCTTAAATTGACTTCGAAGGGCCAAGAGGTCACCCAAATTTTTTTTAATCCTGGTTTAACTACACCCAAGTCGCTTATATTGAGGTACTTGCCAAGATTAGTCTGAACCGTGCCTTTTGGTTTGGGGACTTCACCTTTTCCAAACACCATGCTACTCTATAAGTGTTGGTTTCCAGATGGAATATCTTTTCCCATACGTTCACCACTGCCTTGGGTGAGTTCAATATCACCCTAGAGGACGTTTGTGAGCTGATGGAGCTTGGGCCCACATGTAGTTCACCCTATCCTAAAAAAGCTCTGGACAATGAGGAGACTGAAGCTCATTCGGATTTGGACCAAATATGTTGTAGTTGTGTTAATTTTTTGAACAAAGTCATCTTCACCCCTGTGATCAATTACTTATTCCACATACTTTCTTTGGAAGAAGGCTCCTCAACTGAGGTAACTTATGGCAAAGGAAAGGGCTCCCATTTAGAGTTTCTTGCTTACGTACTCTATGTTCTCTCGCCTTTTCTACTACCCAGGAAACCCAACGATCAACTAAAGAGGGACCATATTAACATCTCTGTAAGATTGTCAAGGGGTGTTAAGATTCCTCTAGCTAATCTAACCTTAGGTTTCCTCTAAGCCTGGTTGGATAAAACTCACTTAGACATGGAACGGTTGGGGAGGTATAACGTAGTAAACTTTCTAAATTTCTTTCTCCTTATTGGGTTCCTTTACACAAGATTCCCTGGCATTGCCCCTAATGACTTCCCTCTACCAATTAACCCTTTGAATCCCCATCGTCTTCTTTGTTGGAACAAAAAGCAAAGTTAAAAAGACATTTTTCCCGTGATTTATCGGTACTCTTCCTTTGTCCACATACCATACAGTGAAGAAAGATTCTCCTACACTTGGTCTTTCTTTCACCAACACCCACACTGTGTTGAATTTATAATGAAGGAAATAGTTTTAGAAGACCCTTCAACTACTGTTGTGCTCTTTCTGACTCCCAGACTTCTTCCCTCTTTCATAAAATGGGAGCAACTTCGTACCTTACAACCTAGATAGGTGTTTTTACCAGTTTGGGTTTGATCAAGGTGCCCCTGGCCCAGTTCTTCAAGGTTCCCATGAGCAGGAATAATTTTTCCAAGCTTATTCAGATTACACCCCAATAGCTGTCTCGGTATTGTGTGGCTAACTCAGTGGGAAGCTCACCATCACCAGCCTTAAGAGAAAAGGTAATGTTACTACCAATTTTTTAATGAAATTTTGGCTGATGTAGCTCTCTCGGATTCATGAGTTCACCCAGAGTCCTCCCACTTATCCATAGGTCCAAAAGTTTTCCACGTTTGATCTTGGCCTAAAAAGTGTTATGTACGCTAGGGGCTGAGTTCCCTTTGACCACCACACCAAAAGATCACCCCACCGATCTGCATCCTCATGCCCCTATGAGAAATGTCCTCGAAAAGGGAAAAATAAAGTTCCTTCCCCAAAAAGACTTGCCACCACAGTCGAAGGTCCAGCAAGTGAGGGGGCTTTTTAGCCAACCCCATAGAAATCTAAGTTAAGCAAGGGTGGGCAAACTTTTAAGTCCAAGTCCAAATTAGTTGCCCCTGTTCCTACTGGTATTTCTCCTGAAAAAGAGATCCTATTCGTGAGGACATTGCTGAGAAGTGTCGTCTTAAGGCCAATTGTGTTTTTCAATTGTTCCAAAATGCTCAACAAGATACCCCCATAATACCCCCACCATCTTCCTCTCCCCAGTTCCTCAGCTTTAACTCCTCAGGGAGTTATCTCGTGAGCTAAGAGTTTAACATAGTCTTCTACTGGTGGTGACCTTTCTCAAAGGAAAAAATCATTAGGCATTAAAACTTTGAAAAATGTGCTTACTAAGTGCATCTTCCCACACTTTCCTTCATCTACTCCTCCACCTGACTCCTCTGAGCTAATTTTTTTGGATGACAGCCCCATAGAGGAACAAGCAGCCATTGAGGTTGGTTCCTTAGTTGCCACGCCTCCTCCTTTTCCTTTTGTAGAGGTAACTATTTTCTATTAGTGTAACTCTCTTTTTACTCTTTAAGTTGGAAACGTCTTGTATTAACACTTATCAAAATTTTCTATTTTTTGCTTTCTAAAAAAGTCGATCAGGTGGGTATTCTCCTTCCACAAGTCCAATCATTGAGGAACATGTTATCAAAATAGCTCCTACTCCCCGTTCCTCCATGATTGGACTTAGATCTTACTGTCATCCTCCATCGTGGCGTGCAAATGAGGCCGCTCGGAGGTTTGTATTAGGGTAAGGTGTTGTTTATATCTCTGTGAACACCGCTAGGGCCACCCCACTAACAGGGAAAATTCTTTGAATGCTCCACAATCTCCTCCTCTATCTGAGCTTCCTCTGGCCATTGTGCCTGCTTTTTCAAGTTCTCCCGAGGTAACTATTTATCCCTTCAAATTTTTTAAGTATGATTTCTGTAAGACTAAGTGTTATGTTTATTTACTTCTCCAAGTGATTGTTACATCTATGGTTAGGGCTATCAATGAGTCTTTGCCACCACTCCTCTGGTGAGGCCTATTGTGGGTTGGTTCCCTAAATAGTCGTTGATGAGGTAAATAATAGTGCCATTATTTTTCATTTACCCCATCCATTTATTTCCCCTAGTTGTTGCTTTGGTGCATCTCTCTTAAGGTGGCCCTCCATCTGTACACGCTGAGGTTCCTCTGGACCCAATGGTTATTGGTCCCTCAATTTTCCATCTTAAAGTTCCTTCTGCCTCTTATGAAATTGATCCCGTTGAAGCACATGATGCATCTGGAGATCCTTCACTTGGGTTAGCACTTATGCCTATTGGTGGTGGACCTTCCTCGTAATTTTGTGAGGCCACTCACCCAAAGGAATCCCCCTTGGAGACAGTCCCATCTGAAGCTGTTAGGAAAAGTGGGGATGGTATCATTCCCCTAGCCCTATCTGAAAATGTTCCAGCTCTTGTGGTATGCTCTATAATATTTTAGTTATTTCTTCTTTGTTGTAAAAAAAATATTCCCGCACTTAAAGCAATAAAAGAACATAACTCACACCTGCTTGGTGACTTAGCAACGAAAAACATTGGCTAAGGTTTTTCTTAAAATCTCACACCTACCTAGTGACTTAACAACGAAAAACACTTGCTAAAGTTTTTCTTAAAATATCACACATGCTTGGTGACTTAACAATGATAACACTTGTTAAGATTATTTCATTCTTTTCAGGCTAGGAGGGAGCTCGCTCATGCTTAGGAGAAAACTCAGTGTGCTTCCTCACTTGTTACCCAACCACTTCCCAAGGTCCTGTCTCAGCTAAGAATTCCAGTGATAACAATCGTGGTTCCACGATAGATGCTCCAGCGAACAACGAATCAAGTTATGAGGACCCTCTACCTAACGTGTCTCCTCACGAATATTGACTTCAAGTTCTCCACCAATCTGTATTTATTCAATGTTTCCACTGAATGGTGATAAAGCAGTTGTTCTCTCAACACCCTAAAACCTTACTGAGTGCCCCAGGTCCAATCGTGTCATGATGTGCTACAGAATTTAAGGCATGGCAACCATTATAGCAGAAATTATAAACACTAAAACTACAACTCTCACTAGGGCCATCATCAATCAACACTTGGGACCCCTGAGAGAATTGGCCAAGGATGGATTTCATTTTAGCTAGATGATCAACCATATAAAGCTCTTGAAGGATGATCGTTTAGAGAGCTAGAGGTATCTTTACCAGAAATATGTGGAGGCCCAATGTGAGGAGGAGGCTTCATTAAGGGAACCTGATCCTTTGGTTGGGGGGAATCGAAAGGCCAAGACTGTAGAGGAATCTTTGGTCAAGGCCTTGGGTGAACGTGAGGCACTTCTCATTCAATGCACTCAAGTCCAAACGAGGCTTGAATTATATATAATTGCTCAATAGTCTTGTCTTCAAGATTCCTCTGCCTTTCCTGGAGACTTCTTCTCTTCTCTAGAACCATGGTTCCTCCTTGGCTAATGCGTTTTGTATTTTCTCTATTTTTTCCCTTTCCTCATGTATTTTTGGGCAGTAACTCCTAATTACTTGTAATTTTTAAAGCAGATATGTGAAAGAAATAATATTATTATCACTCTAACATCTATATACATCATTTTCTTTAATTATTGCCCTTTGAAGAGGAGTGTATTGCCCCTATCAGATCAAACGCCCAAGTATGGAATGGATAAGGAGTAACCAATGATTGAAGGTCCATGGAAAGGGCATGGATTATATTTTTATGCAGCTGACACGCCTTGAACTTCTAAAAAAACTCAGTAGAATCTTTCTTTATGGTTGGCCAATAATAGCCCATAGTCATGAGTTGGTCATATAACTTGGCTCCTCTAATATGAGTTGGCCCATGGGATTTTTTTTAATACTTTCGCTGCTTCTTATCTTATGATACACGTTAAAAACCTGTTGAAATATCCTCTGTGATAGAGATTCTCCTCTTGAACATAGAACTGTGGAGCCCTACTTCTAATCCCCATAGCATCAATCTTCTATGAAAGAATAACTACATCTTTGATGAAGTCAATGTAAGGCTGCTGTCAATATGCCTGAGCTTTCACAAAGTTGCACTCAGATGCATGAAAAAAGAGATGACATTTGGTGAACTCCCTTTGTACTTTCGTCGCATCTTACTTCATTTTTGACCAATATTACCACACTTTTTGGATCCTCTTGTATATAGGGATCTAAGTTGTCTCGCAGTGCTCATCACGTGTCTTCTTTAACTTTCGCTCTGCTTTTACTAGGCTAACACATCTTGACAACCATCCCCCAATATTTCTAAAGTAAAAACTCCCTTGACTTGCAAAATACTTCTCCAACTCCCTTAGTTCCATGTTTCATTCCCCATACTCAAGCTATTTCCTAATCTCACCCCTCCAATCTGAGTCATTCTCCATCGGCAATATCGATTGTACCACTAAGGGAGAAGTCCTTCCTTATATCACCACGGTTGTTGTATCGCTGGTTGTGGATATCTTCTGCCTAATGGTTACATAAGCGTTAGCAAGCTTGTTCACCATTCTAGGGTGCCTCTTCACCTTGATTTGATGGAACTGAGTGATCAAGCATTGGATGACTATTTTATAAGGTGCAAAATTAAGGTGCTTTAAACATATTCTCCATTGAACTGATAAACCACTAAGTTAGAATCACCATTGATGCAAATCGAACGAATGCCCTTTCGAAGAGCCTATGGATCCCCAAAACCAACTCTTCATACTCTGCCTCATTGTTGGAGTAAGAAAAATCCAACTTGAAAGATAAGCAAATCTCTTCCTTTCCTCATGAAAGAATGACTCCTTCTCCCCCTTTTATTTGCGCTAATGAATCATCGAACTTCATCATCCACTTTTCTAAGTTAGCGTTTAGAAAGTTGGTCTGTAAGTAATCTCCAAGAATTCTTTCTCGTGGTGGCTGAGATACCCCTAATGGAAAAATTGCCATCAGGTCTGAATATGACTAGCTCTTGATTATCAAAGGAACCATGTAGTTTAAATCATACTCTAAGAGTATAAGGAACCCCATTTCTTCCCTCCCAACCAAAATGGTTCTTGGCAATAAAAACTTAATAGGATCACATCTTGTCACAAGATGAATAGTGAAAGATAACATATTTTATCTATGTGTTTGGGAAACAAACCCTAAGGCTAAATAATGCCTCTGAATGTTGGTATATCTCGCTTTAGTATCATGAATGATCCTACTCAAATAGTAGACAAGTCTCTCTTTCGCATCAATCTCCTTTGCTAAAAGGGCATCGATTAACGTCATTGTTAAATTGAGATAGAGCTTCAACGGTACTCCATATCTTGAAGAAATCATGTTTTGTGTAGAAATGAGCCACTTCTTGAGATTGATGAAGGCTTTCTGATAAGGCTCCTCCCATTTTAACTTTGTGTTCTTAAGCATCAAGTCCATCAAAGGGTGAGTTATCTTAGCCAACCCTGGTACAAATCTCCTATGGTAAGAGACTTTCCCGAGAAAACTCATAAACTCATTCGAAGTCTTTGGGCAAGGCATCTCGAAAATTGCCTTCTGCTTATCCTGATCCATCTGAACTCCTTGGCAATTCATCACAAAGCCCAAAAACTTCCCACTTGTCACACCAAAAATGCATTTCAACGGGTTTATACTCAGCTTATATTTCCTACACCTGTTAAAGACTTTCCTCAAATCATCCATATCGAAATCCTCCTTCTTTGATTTGATGACCAAATCATCTACATAGAATACAAGATATCATGAAAAAAAATTATAGAACATGGCCATCATTGTCCTTTGGTATGTTATCCCAACATACTTTAACCCAAAAGGTATCACATTGTACATAAAGTTGCCTAATGGAGTTCTGAACGTTGTCTTCTCCACATCAGTTGGATTCATCTTGATTTGATTATAGCCCGTGTACTGCAATGAAACTGTACATCTTATGCCACATTGTTACATCTATTAAACTGTTAATGGAAGGTAGAGGGAACTTATATAATGGGAAAGCTTTGTTAAGATCTCTAAAGTCCATATATATGCATATTTGATTTTGATCTTTCTTACCAATTGGGATAATACTGGACAGCTATATAGGATGTTGAATTGGCTTGATGAACCCTACCATGAACAACTGTTGCACCTCTTCTTTGATCTTCAGATCTAGCTCTGGCTTATAAGTCCTCTTCACTTTCTTTATAAGTATAGTTGAAGGTATAACTTTTAATTTACGGTAACTTACTTCTTAATTTATCCCCATCATCTCAGTATATTTTCATACGAAGACATCTATGTAATCCCGAATAATCTTAATTAATTTTCTCCTCTTCTCTGCAACTAGATCCTTCGAAATGAAAACGAGTCTTGAGTTTTCTCCCTCCATAGCCAAATCAATCTATTCTTTCTCTTGTAATTGTGGCTTTGGACGATTAGTTATACATTATGGATCATCTTCCACCTCATCCACAAACACATGAATGTTTGACTTATTAATGACAAGGCATTATCCTTGATTATCCACTAGAAAACACTCATATTCTGGGTCAGCCTCCCCATCAGCATCTTTTGTTGCCCGCTCACACCTTCAACGATGTAAAATAATCTTTCATCCTCTAATTGCACTTTCTTATATTATCAATTGGGCGAGGAAATTGCCTTCTATTTCCTCTCATGCATAGCTTCTTCTAGCCTGGTCCGTGAAAACATGCTCAGCACACTCTGTCGTTTGAGCTCATAATTTATGGGGTAAATTCAGGGCCTTATTATTTCTCTTAATTTGTTAGATATAACTTCTGGCTTGGGACTGACACTTTTCACCTCTTCACCTCTCTTGCTTCCAACTGCTCATTCCTCATCGTGACTGTTTATGGGCCCAAACCTCTCTCTGGTCGATGGGATTCTAGCACCCTCTATGCATCGTGTGAGGACTTATGCATCCTCTGCCAACTATGTATTGAATACATCGTCTACTAGGTGTGCCTCCTTATGAGCAAGTGACTTCTTGGTTACTCTTATAACTATCTCGATCACCTTTACATTTGCTTTAGCACATTAGTAGTATGTTGAGGAAACCAAGCCATAATTGTGCATCTACACTCTTCCTATAAAAAATAGTAGGAAGTAGCCCTCTTAATAACATAAAACTTAAATGCTATGTAAGATTTCCCATCACAATCCCCACATTCACATAACCAATTGGTTTGGAATATTGGTTATTCTACCGAGAGATTACCAAAGGTATTGTTATAAACCTTGCCTCTAAAATATTAGAAGCATAGAAAGAACTAATAGGCATGATGTTGGTCGAGGCACCTACATCCATTAAATCCCCTGTAAATCTCATATATTCACACTTTTCGTAACACACAATAGTCTGTTATGAGGGAACCTTACTGCGCTATCAGCGTCTGAGAAAGTTATCCTAGACATAAATTTCCTTACCAATATGGACATGGGGCCCTTCCACCTCAAAGAGGGAATTATATTTTTCTAGGCAATGTCTAATATTGCCTTAATGATCTCCATCCTGATTTCTAGAGGCATACCCACTTGGTCCAAGAACCATACCAATTTGGGAGATTGCGCTACAACTTGATATTCCAAACTAGGTTCTACCACATGACCCTCCACATTATAGACTTGTTATGTATCCCTGACACTCACCCCCATCGTAATCTATCACGACATTTGCCATCCCTCTGGTATAATTTTCTAGAGCTACCTCAAACTCTTATCTTTCTTATCTTAGCTCCCTCGCTTCTTCTTCAACTTCTTCATCATAAGCCACTACTAGGTTTGCTCAATGAACTGGTAGTGGGTTGTTGTAGACATCTCCTTATGGGATTTATAAAGCCCATCCTGCATATGCTTGTTAAAGATTCTCCTCAATGTCAAACAAGCATTTGTTAGATGAGATACGCCAATGCACTTGGCAATATTTGGGATTTGCTAGAACTTATGGTCCCAACTAATTTTGTGGGGTGTCTTTGGGTGCATAAATTTCCCCACCCCACCACCACGCGGCATAGAGTTGTAACCTAATAACCTCTTCTATGGTGCAAGGCAGTCGTGGTGGGTCTTCTTCATCCCTCCCAAACTTCCTTTTATTTTCCTTCTTCTACTCCTTCTTAATTTTTCTCCACCATCACCATAGCCCACTCGTGGGGTTTGGCCTCTTCCCCCATCTTATTGAGCTTATTGCCTGAACATTAATGACATTATGGTGGGACTTGAGTATACCACCAATGGGATGTTTTTTATAGAATTTAAAAACTCCACAAAAGTCCCCTCATGCGTATCATTTATCATATGGAAGATGTAGTCAGGGAGAAAACCCTCTGCACAATTTGGAGCTGTTTGAATTCATTGGCCTACTCTCTCACGTCAATGGACCTTTCTCTTAATCTTCATGTGTAGGCCACCACATCTTCTCCCGATCATTGCCTCTCACTGGCCAACTGCATCAGTGTGAACTCATCCTCTTCTAGAAAGAACTTCTGGACAAAAACCATGTGCATTTCCTCCCATGTGGAAACACTTCTAGGAGCTAAGTGTGAGTACCATGTGTATGCTTTGTCCATAAGGGATTTGAAAAACTCCTCAAGTGCAACCTCTTATTGTTTCAATAAGCCCCCGGTGTTCCACAAATCTTTTGATGTGCTCCTTTAGGTTCACCCCTTTTCCAGTGTACTTATCGAAAATAGGAGGCACATAATCTTTAGGATAAGGCTCATTGTTGTACTCCTCTGGGTAAGAAGTACGTAAATTTTCATAAACTAAAGTTACCTTGTTGGATGTCTGTGACGAAGCCACCCTCATCTTCAAGATCTCCTTCTTTGCATCTTTCAAATAAGGAGAGGGAATTTTCTCCACCGTTATAACACTTGGTTGAGGAGCCACGGGTGTAACGTCAATCACTTTTGGTGTTCTCACCATTGGCACAGTAGTGGAAATAATTGTCATGGGGATTTTTCCCCACGGGGCCATTGGGGCCACCATAGGAGTAACAAAAGAGTTGGGGTCCATCGCAGCCCAAAAGCCAACGCCACTATGGGAGTTCGCAAAAACTCCATAAAATTTACCATGAAATGGAACATCTGAGCTGGTCCCATCACAACGCTCGTGAAAGCCTGTGTGACCATTAGGACTCCTAATTTTATTTGTATTGGAGGACCTCCAATCAAGGTACCCCTTCTCTGGAGGTTTCAAGCTCCCTCTCTGCTTGCTCCTCCCTCTGTTGGATCTCATCAAAGTCAAGAACAAGATTAACATTATCTTAGTCCATAATTTAAGAAGAATACCTCCTCAGCAAAGTCCCCAAATGTAAGAGGGAGTCTTCTTGAGGTTGGGGTGTTGTAATACAAACTCAGGTGTAATCCATATTGTTATGGCGATAAATCAGTAAACAAACTTTTATTAATAGTGACAAGATGAACACATAATATATATATATATATATATATATATATATATATATATATATATATATAGAGAGAGAGAGAGAGAGGGGGGATGTTCACTTACATCATGATGTATACATCACACCTAGTTTTAGGCCCTAAGAAACCTTTTTTACAAATTTTTTATTTTTTTTCTTGAAATTAACCTTCCAATCAACCCATATTAAAAAAATTAAGTGAAAATATATTTTGTAGCTATTTTTAAAAAATTCAAAAAAAACTGCTGGTGCAGACCCTTATAAATAAGGTATTTTGAGTAATTTTTTGTGGATTTTTTAAAAAAAGCTACAAAATGTATTTTGACCTAAATTTTTGAACATGAGTTTATTGGAATGTTAATTTCAAAATAAAAAAAAATTGAAAAAAAAGTTTTTTAGGACCTACAACTAGGTGTGATGCATGGATGATGTATAGAGCATGATGTAGGTGATCCATCTCATATATATATATATATGGAAAACATTTTAGATTAAAATCATAAAAGCACTTATGTATAACTCAAAATAATCAATAAATGAACCTTTAAAGAAACTCCCTTTCTCTGAAGTGGTTGGGCTCTCTAAATAGTCACTAACCACTCTCGAGATGTCTTAGTCACAATAAATGTGAAAGACATTCCCCTCGTCCTTTTATGTCACTAACATTAAATGCTCTTATGTGTCAACATGGTCTTTGTCATAGGCATTAAATGACAACAGACACCTTTTGGCTACCAACTGTGTTAGGCAGCTATCACTCGTCAGTGTTATCCACCAAACCGTCTAATAGCCCCTCAAATCGCTAAAGTTTGCACAAGTTTGGATTGGATAGCAGGTAGGTGGCGGGTGACATCACTCAAAACAGATGTGACATTTAGTAAAGGTTCAATGTAAATGGAACTCAAGGTTACCCTCGGTAAGTTTTCTAGGGTTATTGTCTCTCGATAGTTTACCGGGTGTATCTAAAATGGTTAAGTTAATCCTTAATGTTGCCTTGCTTCTCGATACTCTAAACTAGTTCCCTCTGAAGTTCCCTTGGTGAGGTCATCCTATAGAGCATGAAATATCTCCTAAAATTTGTCAGACTTGGTCGCTCACGGATATTGTTTGACCTCACTCTCATAATTTAATCATTACAGCTCATAAGTTACAACGTATTACAAATATACAATTGAACAAGTACAAAAAAAAAAAATCGAGCCTTCTCAAAGGGACTCCTTGGAAGCTTCCTCACTTCCTTCTACTATCGTCTTCTTATCTAACTCTTGAGCTTCCTCACTTGTTTTCCCAACTTTCCTCTATTTAGAGGGGGAAGTTATCTCTAATCATAACATTACTTTTAAGCCTCCTCTAAAGGTATACCCACTTGATGAGGTTTCTTAATAAAAAAGTCTTTGTATACTTTTGAGAGGGGAGCATAGAGATTGGTATATTCTGTTCTAGCTGTAGTGAGATAGGCTTCTAGCTCTTATGATGTAGTAAGCTAAGAGATGTTATTTATGGTTGAAATAATGGTATTAGTTGGTTTGCAAGGATTGAACTTCCTTGTTATCTTCTCTGGATCATATTCAACTTTTTGATTGTTAACACTCTATTCAATGTCGACCCCTACATCCGAGAGGGATCTAAAGTGAGGGTAGTATTGGCTTCCCATGGAGGTTCAAATAGATGGCAAAAATTGTTTTTTTGTGGCATTAGCATGTTCCTTCTAGGAAAGTCGATTTGTCATGGTAGCGGATTTTTGTCTTCACCTGCTGATAAATTTATTGATTGGATCTCCAGGCTTCCACTTAAGTAGTTCAAGGTCTCTATGAGTGATTTCTAACTCCTCATTACATTTTTATTGGGCCATGAATTCCCTAGCTACATCTTCCCAACTACAAACTTGAGATTCCTCTGGTGACAAGAACCATCGAATAGTCCTTTCTTTAAGAGTCTCTTTGAACATCTGGGCCATTATATCCTCGATATCCCCTAATATGCTCAAAGAATGGTGATAGTTGCAAATATGTATAATGGTAGGTCCGATACATCCAAAACTTTTGATGTCTGGCATTTTGAACTTTCTTAGCACCCGAGCCTTTGGGTAAGGAGATATGTGGGTGTAATTCACATAGTTGCCTGAAATCTTAACTTGATCAAACTTTATAGATAATAATCTGATGTCTTCCTTGACCCTGTTTAGTTCTTTTTCTTTGGGATCAACAGGAATAAACATCTTCAAGTTAACCCTTAGTTGGGAAAGGTTCAACATTTGCAACAAAGATGGAAGGGCCCGTTGATAGGTATAACGTGAGGGGCATGATGGATATGTTCATAATCCTCTGAAACCCATGTATGTTTTGGCTCTTGAAGACCTATGGAATGATGGAAGGTAATATTCGATTCGGTAATCTAGAGCATCCGACCCTTATTTTGCTATATTATTTGGACATTTGTATGTAGATTGTCAATCTTGGTGTTGAGCTAAGTATTGCCATTAGGTCTGGATAAACATTGGAATTCTCATCAAGGTTATCCATGTGTAATCTCTAATAGAATCTCTCAATTTTGAATGGAAGATGATGAGGGTGTGGAACTCCGAGGTGGCTTGATAGTAGATTTAAATCAATAGGGAGCCAGGCAAGGAGTCTAGTTGCACCCGAGAGTGAAAGATTATTTTATTTTATTGAAACATGAAATTTGGGGGTATTTTGAGAAGAGGAGAAAATATTTTTTGTATGTATAATTTTTTATAAAGGGAAGGATATATTTTTAGTATTTTTGAAAAGGGGAGGAAGGAAAATTCCTGAATGTAGTTATTATTATTAAGTTTCACTTGTATTACGTTTTGCCTAAGGTGCAAGTGAAATGATGGACAAGACTCGAGTCTGGTAAAGAACAATGTACGCGATGCAAGACACGATTTGAGCTATTTGCAGACTCACAGACAGGTCCTCTTTTAAATACGGGCGAAATAGCATAAACTTTGGGCAGTAAGAATTTCACGTTGAAATAAAAAAAACCTAGGTATGAGTGTCCTAGGGTAAATGCCTGTATGAGTTTTATGCATTAGGAGGACAGTGTAAAGGTTAACCCCTTTAGCATGACTTCCATGATATACCTCTTGCCGATAAGGGCAATCATCCATTGATACGTGTGGAAAATTCATTTGATATACATAAGTGAAAGTGAATTGTTTCAAAATATACCTCGTGGTGATAACACATGTGAGAGAAAATTTGATATACTCGATATACGTGAATGAGTTCCCTGTTGTATACCTTAAGTCATGAGTTCGCTCAAGTGGTATGATTTGGGAGAACCATTCAATATACATCGAAGGTACTAGGCCAATGGAAGGTAGGAATCAAATCGCTTAGGTTAACTATGCCTCATAGAACCGTCAACCCATCACGCAGCGATCCCCGAAAATAAGATAAAAATTTGGTCAAAATATTGTGCTCACATGAAGTAGTGTGAGTCTTAATTAGTATTTTTATGCAAATTAAACATGAAATTGGCACAAAAACACGACCTAATTGACAAAAAATTAAAGACACGAGTGTTACAATTATCAGCCATCCCATAATAGGGTACCCACATGCACTTTGCACTTTAATCCATACCCTTTATTTCTGCCATTTGTCGCCATCTCAATTCATCTCACTTTTAGACAAATGAAGTACTAAAACTCTTGTTCCTCTCATTCTCATTTCAGCCGTAACACTGCCAACTCCATCTCTCTCTCTCTCTCTCTCTCTCTCTCTCTCTCTCTCTCTCTCCATTTTCACTTCCATTTCTCATCGAAGAAGAAGAGAAAAAAGGGGTCCGATGTCCAAAAACTCAATCTCCAACACTGTAAGATCTCGATCTCATATTTATTTATGAACTGGAAGATCTCTATCTCATATATTTATTTTATTTATGAGATCCCGATATCATATTTATTAATGAACTGGAAGTGTATTTTTTTTACAGTGTATATTTTTTTGAAAGAAGGCTCCAATCGAAAAAAGAAAAAAGGTCTCCGGTTGAAGAAAAAAGGTTTCGGTTGAAAAGGCTGAAAAAAAAATCTCACGTTGTAAATGAAAAAAAAAGTATCCGGTAGAAAAAAAAAGTCTCCAGTTGAAAAAAAGCTCCGGTTGAAATTGTTGTACGTGAAAAAGAGCCTTATATTTCTGTTTTTAACATATTTACATAGATTTATTTATGTATATGAAATTGTTGTATATGAAAAAGAGCCTTATATTTCTCTTTCTATTTTTCGTAGATTTACATACATGAAAAAGAGCCTTCTATTTCGGTAGAAATTGTGTTTAGCAGATTTACATATATTGAAAGTGTTGTAGAAACACATTTAAAAAAAATCAACTCTAAGATATGTTTATTTAATTTTTGAAAACTCTTCAATAATTGACTCGTGTCTATCATGTTTCCCGTGGCAATCGTGTTCCTCGTGTTAAATTGGATAAAAACTTATAATTCATGTTAAGCGTGTTGTGTCGTGTTTTATATGGGTCGTGTTCGTGGCATCCTAAAAAAATAATGTCGTGTCGTGTTCGTGTCGTGTCAGGCCAAAACACGACCCAAATACACGAATTGCCACCCCTAGATTTCAACAAGTGACATGGAGAATGTGAAAATGTGAATAAGTGGAGCATAACATGATAAGTATTCACAAGTGAGAGTGAAAATGTGAATAGAGCATGGGTATACAAAAGTGAACAAAGCATAAAGCATGTGATAGAAAAGGTGGTATACACCTGTAATGAGAAAAAGAACATGGTGAAGAAAATAAAATACATAGATGGCATGACAAAAACATGTGAGTATAAAGGGAGAATATGTAAGAGGAAATATATACACGCGTAGAGAAAGTAGAGAAAATTGGTAATAAAATCCATATAAATAGAGTCTAGTCCTCTAAAAATAATTAAAGTCCCTAACGGAGTCGCCACTGCGGCCATCCGGGATACGGGTTCGCCTTAAAAAAGTTGGCATGCGGGGATCAAGGAAAAAATCCTTTTTTCTCCACTCGCACGATATTCACGGGACCCCACAGACATAAATATGGCATCGTCATAGAGTCGCCAACCTATTTTGCTCAAAACATGAAAAAAATGTAGCCGTCCCCGAAGAAACGACATCAAAGACAAGTTGATGCATACAAAACCAAATAGATCACGAGTTCGGGGACTAAGTTACGAAATGGGAAGGTATTAGGCACCCATTCCTCCATTTCGATTTCTCATGGGCTACGATAATGTTCTTCTTTTTCTCAAAAATGCAATTTATGTGTACCATGTGTGTGGAATGACATAAGTGAAAAGGAAATCGTCATACCCACGTCATGGAGAAGACATGGGCGTGTCATTATAAGGAGTATATAATACAAAAGAAAGGAAATAATCTAAAAGGTAATTCAAATATGAGCAGCACACCAATCGCAATGAATGGAATACGCATGTCCGATGAGGCCGTTAAAGATATAATAAAGAAAAAAGGCTATGCTATATGCAATACATCGGATCATAATCCACTCTGAAGAAGTTGACATGCGTGTTTGACAGGATTGCAAAAATGCAAGAGATGAAAAAAATATGAAAATAAAATATAATGTGAGAAACACACCGGATCATGATTCGCTATGAGGAAGTGAATGTGCATGTGTGACGGGGCTATTAAGAACATAAAAACTTATATATATATATATATATATATATATATATATATATATATATATATATATGAGTGTGTGTGTGTATACATACACACACGCATGAACACACACGTGTGATACTAATAAAAGTAAGAATGGATCAAATGAAAAGGCGAGAAAAGAGGGCTCGAATCTTGAGGAAAACTCGGGATGCCTACATAGTCAGAAATGACATCAAAGTCCACATAGTTTGAAAAAATATAAGCATGGGATTTAACCTATAAACTTAAAACTAGAATTTTCTTTGTTTTTTTAAAAATGTCCACAAGTGAGATGAGTGTAGTGAAAATGGAAGAAAAGTTTTAATTTGGGGTTTAAGGAGCAAATCCTCTCTTTTTAGTTTTTTTAGTTTATGAAAATAAATTTAATGAATATATAAATAGTAAAATGTGATTAAGATGATGAATTGACAAATAAATGTAAATAATATACTAGAAAGTAAAAAAAGTGAGTACTAGCACTAAAATACCAAGTTTAAATGAATATGATTTAGACCTTCTATGAAACTTGAATTTTGACTTATTGGTGATGTAGACTAATTTTGATGGTGATGTAACGGTGGTAAAGTGGGTCAAAAATATGAGGTGTGTGGATGATGTAATGGAATGTTGGGGAAATGTTTTGAAAGGGATATCTAAAAGTCTAGGCACTAATTTTGAGGAAATGAGACTTTCATATCTTGAAAATAAGGTCTTTGACAGTGAGATCATGGCTTTTTTAAAGAGATTTTTTTTAGGGTTGGGGGTCAGTCCATCGAAATAGAATGAGGCCTACCTATGGAATACCCCCTAACTTTTAGGCCAAGTAAAATAACCATATGCCAATAAGTAGAGTCAGGGCTGCCTATAGGTAGTTCAAAATGGACTTTTTCAAAAAATGGGCATAATATCAGAAAAATGCCAGACCAAAAATATAAGACCACCAAGGGGGGAGGTGAAGCGAGGAGGAATAGGGGAGACGACAGCGACAGAGAGAATGAGAGGGGTAGGGCTTGGGTTTTTGGTCGAGAGAGAGGGGATCGGGGGAGAAGAGAGAAGAGGGAAACTAAAGTGTGCCAAAATTTTAAGGTATTTTATACACTAGTCAAGTGTTCTTAATTTTGGCACACTTTGAAATAATGCCAAAATTTTCCACTGTTTTAAAGTGTGCCAAATTGTCATTAAATCGTGCCAGAATTTGGCACAGTTTAAAATAGTGCCAAATTTTTAATATCAGGGTGTGCCAAATTGCTATATTTGGTGTAGTTAAGTCCGATTTGTGCATAGTATTAATCGTTATAAAGGGTATTCAGATACCTATGAAATTTCATGGGTTAATATTGATTCTGAGAGCTGACCAAAGTCAAAAGGAGCAAGAAAGAATTTGGTGGCCTCTAGTTTAGGGTTTCAGAGTGAAAGGGCAAGTACATGTAAACCATAACGCCAATTCGCACATGGTATGGACTGTTGGAAAGGATATTAAGATTCATATAGAATTACATAGTCTAATATTGATTCCAAGAGTTGAGAGAAGTCAAACAGAGCCTGAAAGCATCCAGTGGACTCTAGTTTAGGGTTTCAGAGGAAAAAGGCAAGTAAATGCGAATCGTAAGGCCGATTCGTGAGTAGTTTAAACCCTTGGAAAGGGTATTCATAGACCTATGAAAATGAATGGGGTTACTCTAGATTTTGAGGATTAAGAAAATTTAAACATTGCTCGAAAGCACATCAGTTGGCCTCTAGTTTAGGATTTGGTAGGAAAAAAGCAAGTAAGTGTGAACCGTACGGCCGATTCACGCACAGCATGGACTGTTGGAAATGGTATCCAGAGCCCTATGAAAGTGAATATATATACTCACAATTGTGAGAGTGTATCGAAGTTAAACAGAGCTTGACTGTTTCTGGTGGCCTATATATTAGGATTTTCGAGTGAAAAAGCAAGTAAATACGAATCGTAAGCCAATTGGTGCAAGGTATGGACCGTTGGAAAGGGTATTCAGAGCCCTATGAAAGTGCATTGAGATAATCTTGATTTCAAGAGGTGACAAAAGTCAAACAGAGCTCAAAATAATATGGTGACCTCTGGTTTAGGGTTTAAAGAAAGGACTAGGGGTCCTTGGTTAGAGGGATGGAGTTTGGACCGATGAAGGCATATGAGGGGGTAACATAATAGGGTTTGCGAGAAGCTTCGAATAACCTCTATTTTAGGGTTTGCAGGAAAAATCCCTTCGCTCCATAATCTCAAAGTCCATTAATTTTAATAATATATTACAGAAACTACACCAAGTTTAAATACGACTTAATAAATACTTGATTCCTTGACATGGATCTCCTCGTGTATTATGCATTTGAAACCTCTGCCTCGACTAACAATAAAATTCTCTCTACTGCAGAAACTTGGAAAATCTTCTAACCTTAAAATGCACCATTCGCTATGACACGCCTTGAGCCCAAATTATACAATCGTTTTATAGTCTTTATATATTGAAGGGGGGGGAATTGATGTATCAACTTTAGTATGAGTGAAGGATTTGACAAGATCTCTAAAACTCAATAGAAATTTCTCCAAATATGTGATTTTTTTTACCTTATTTATTTGTAGAATGATGATATTGGGAAAAATAATGATATCGGGATTCGATCCCTTGTATGAATAAAAGACCTCTCGTACGAACAATAAATGTTTTATGAGGGACCAAAGCTTTGTTGGAGAAATTTTGAATCCTCAATGTAATTCTTATATAAAACTTACTTTATATGAAATTATCTTGTACGTAGTTTACTTTCAATGAGGACCATCTGTATGAATTTTAGTTTGTACAAGGATTATTATATCGTTCTATTTTTTGTAAAAACAAATTATTTGTGCAACCTTTGTACTAAATGAATTTTAAAAGAGGACTTTTGTACGCGTTTGTATAAATTTTCCATTTAACTATCATACGAATGAGCCTCATATCCTATTTATAAAAATGGGTTCAAAACGAGTAGAAAAATAAAATGAGTTGTTTACCCCATTGGCCCTAAACTATGTTAATGCGACAAGTTTAGTCCCTAAACAATTGTTTTGACCTTTTCAGCCCCTAAACTGTGAAAATGCCATTTTTAAGTCCATTCGTTAACTATTCAGTTAAAGTTAATGGAATTTCTATAAAAATCAATCATCCTCATTAACAAAATGCCAAAAATTAAAGGAATTTGCAACATTTAGAACCAAGAAAAAAAAAGATGGGCTTTCCCTCCCTAAGATTGGCTAAAATATATTGTTTTTATTTATAATTCAACACTATCCAATTAAATGCTACACGAAATCTTGTTTTTTTACTTAACACAAACATGATCCAAATAAAATGCGACATGACACGAAAATGTATTTATCAACGACAACAAATAAGACCCAATTAACTCGACACGATGCTAATTTTTTTCACTTAACTCAAATGCAAGTGAAATAAATTGTGACACTACATAAAGTTATATTTCAACCTCACACAAACACGACCCAGTTAAAACATGCCACAAAATGAAACGATTGTTCTTAAACCTAACAACCAAATTAAATACGACTCAACATGAATTCATATTTCTTTTATAACACAAAAAATGGCCCCATTAAAAAAGAAATTGAACTCTTTTTTACCTAACACGAACACTATCAAAATAAATTTTGACACGAAAAGACCCAATTAAAACATGAGATGACATAAAATATTTTTTACCTAACACGACTACTACCCAAATAAATTGTGACACGGCATGAAATCATATTATCTAACCGAACACAAACATGACCCAATTAAACTATAACATGACACGTAACTTTTTTTACCTAACACCAAAATTACCAATATAGGATACAGAACGACATGAAATTATTTTTTTACCTACCACAAACACGACCCAGTTATAACATGATACAAAATATTTTTTTTGTATAACACGAGCATGACCTAATCAAAATGCAACACTACATAAAAAAATAATTTTTGCCTAGGATTAATGTTCATAAGGATTGACAAAGTTTGACACTAGTTGTCAACCTAAGGTAACCCTCCTCCTTTTATCGGGACTTGGAACTAGCAGCGAAAAATAAATATAAAAAATTAAGCACACCACGAGCAGAATTCATGTTCGTGTTAGGTAAAATAATATAATTTCATGTAATGTCATATTTTACTTTAGTCGTCTTAGAGTTGAATAAAAAAAAATTGTGTATTGTATTTTAAATGGGTCATATTCATGTTATGTAAAATTATATGATTTTATGTAGTGTAATTTTTTATTTAGGCTACATTCGTGTGGGTAAAATAATATGATTTCATGCTATGTCTCATTTTTATTTGGACAATGTTCATGCTAGTTAAAGATGATTTCACGTCGTATTTTAATTGAGCTGTCTTTTAGTTAGATAATAGAAATATGATTTCATGTTGAGTCGCATTTTATTTGGTTCGTGTGAGGTTTTTTTAATATTTCATGTCGTTTCATGATTCAATTCGTTTGTGTCCGTGTGAGGTTAAAAAATACGACTTTATATCGTGACGCTTTTTATTTTACTCGTGTTCATGTTAGGTAAAAAAGATATATGTCGTGTCGTGTTAATTGGATTATATTTGTGTTGGTTTAAAAATAATATTTCATTTCATCTATTATTTTATTTTATTTTTATCATGTTCGTGTTATGTAAACAAAATATGTTGTATCTAATTGGGTCGTGTTGAATTATAAGTAAAAATAATATTTTTTAAGCCAATTTTAAGGAGGGAAAGTCCTTTGTTCAGGATATAAATGTTGAAATTTTCCTTAATTTTTTACTTTGTTAATGAGGATAATTAATTTCTTATAGAATTTTCATTAACTTTAACGGAGTAGTCAACAAAGGGACTTAAAAATGAAGTTTTCCATAGTTTAAGGGTTGAAGAGGTCAAAAACATTATTTACGGACTAAATATGTCGCACTAATATAGTTTATGGGCCATTGGAGTAAATAACTCAAATAAAATTTTAAACTTACAAATATTTTTCAAAGTAATCTCCATGTCAATCATTTATTTGTTAGTAAACAAGAAAACAAAAAATCTCTTTTTACTTACTAAACCTCGTGTATCAAATGATGGAGTTTTATTTTCAAAATGATGATTATGATGTTTATTTTACAATAAATGCATGTCTTCATTTTCAAATAAGAATCATGTTTGTGAGACTGCCTTATATTTATAGTAAATATTTTGTACGTATGTCGGTCAATTAGACCTAGCAAATATTCTAGTGAATTGGTTTTGCCTGATCATAAAAGATCAAAATTTTGGTTTTGTTACAATTGAACATTTCACAACCTAGATCTAGAGTTGACATCCAATCGGTAAAGTTGTGTGTACAGTCATAATAGTTTGACTTGACTACGAGAATTATAGTCAAAAGGTTCAGGAAATTATTTGATTTTTCAAAGACGATTGTATCAATACATCAAGAATGTATTGAATGGTACCATAAATGATACTCAAGTCTAGGAGAAGACTATAATGAACTTGGAATATCTTACAATATATATAAAGAGTTAATATTTTCGTACTATCGAGGATTATGTGGATTGGAATATGCACATGATTATTTCTTTGATTATTATTATAGGTAAGGTTCAATTTATTGGGTATAAATCTATGCAAGTTGGGAAATCACAATGTGCATATGTCTCAGATCATATTCCTGTGGAATTTGTGTTTGGAAGATATCATGAATTGTGATACCCCTTTGATAAAATTATATGACTTGATTCTACTAGTAAAAGCGGCTAGTGGATTTTCTAATCAACTTGATTATCAAATAAGTTAAGTTTGAGATTAGGGAATAAATAAGATGTTGGAAAAAATTGATTATCTGCGAATTGAATTTTACTAAGAGGGTATTATATGTTTTGCACGAGAAATCATATAATGTGTTATCTAAATTTGCAAATAAGGCCTCACTATTAGAGTAATTCTGAGATTGTTAAATTGGAGTAAAATTGCAATCATTTAGTTGAATTAATTATAATTAAATAAATAAGAAAATATATCGCAGGGTATGATATGAGATTTTTATATTTCTATTTGGAAGCAAATTTAATTATTAGCCTTGTGTCCCTAGTATAGTCCATTTATCAAGTAGCAAGCCCAGACTCATCAAAAACCCTTATTGTAATGAGTCCACTTCATATACCTATTTTAATGAGTTAAGGAAAAAGGTTTAAGTGGCATGACATTCACAAGTGTTAGATAGAGACAAGAAAAACACTATTCATATTTTTATGAAGATATGTGGAGAGAGAAATTTTTCATCTTCGGAAGTGCCCACGCACATGGATCGCTTTGGAAGGATCATATACTATAAGATTTAAGGTCTGCAATACATCTATAGAAGGATTTAGAGGTGGAATAAGAGCAGCAAAATCATTTTCTTCATTAAAATTTCTCTTATATCGAATTACTTACAAAATCTGCAGAGGTATTGTGATCCAAACCCTAAATCTATTTCATAGATCTAGTTATTTTAGCTTACTTTATAAAACATGATCAATGTAACACCCTGTACTTCTGAGTATCAAGAATTTAATTAAATTGGTTATTTTAAATTACACGTGTGACGTAATTTAATTGAATTAAAATATTATATGTTTATTAAAATATTAATCAGTAGAGATAATGAATAATATTTATAGAATAAAGTTACTAAGGGAATAGTAAATAATTTGTGATAATTATTATACGTCGTAGTGAGTGATATCGACGTGACTATATTAAATCTCAACCGAGAGTCGAGAGTAGAATATATGAGGTCGAGGTAGAAAATTTATGTAATGTGACTCGGATGGCAATTTTGAGGTCACAGTTGATTCCGAATGGGTTAAAATAGTCGAAATAGTGTATGTATTGTTTGGGTTCGGGGGTTATTTTAGACCAACCTGACATCAAGTGAGGGCGTTTCAATCATGCAATAGTCTAGGGTAGAAAGAACACTGAAAATTAGAGTGTTATATCATCCCCTTTGAGTTGTGGGGTAGTATTACAAGACTTGAGATAGAAAGGAGGACATAGGAGAGGAAATGCCATTTCACACCGTTTCACCCCACGAACGTTGTCGAATTCGAGATCAGAGCAAGGAAAAGACATTCTCACCATCTCAGAACGTAAATTAGACCTACTTATTCAAGACAAGTTTTTATCTTACAATATTTTGAGCATGTTATAATACCCATATAGTGTAGGTTTCTAGTTCATGATTCAAATGATGAATCTTGGGAGTTGGGTGGGTAGAACTCCAAATTTGGAGTAAGAATTCATATAAAACAAATCCTTATATGTAAATAATACAAAATTAGTGAGTATGGATGATTAATACGGAAGAAATCTGGAAAAGATGGTGAACATGAATGAAGAACACATAAATTAGGGTTTTGATGAATTATGAGTTTCGATATTTTCTTGGGTAGAATTCTATTAGCCTTGAAGTGCTATTTACGTTAAAAATTATCCTTACGCGTGTAGTTAATGTTTGGATATGTTGGATGGGATTTTGGGGAAGTTAATGGAGTTTTGTTGAGGTTTAAATGTGGAAAACCCATAACAGCAACGAAGAACACGATACAGTCAGGTCCAAATTGATTTGATTTGAAAACCCAATTGATTCCGTGGGAAAATTGATTTGAAGTCCATACTGAATCGATTCAGCTGCCCAGATTTGATGAAATTTGCTTTTTAAGTTATACTAGCTCATGAAATCGATTATGGGAAAATTTGGTGATAGTTTAGTAATTATACAAGACTTAGAGAAGGTCAGTAGGTATACGATTAAGGCTTGGTTAATCTTAATAAGGGCAAAATTGGTATTTGGACCGACGATGCTTAACTGATTGAGAGATGTATCGAAAATTTATGATTTGGGTTACGGGAAGAGTGGAAGATAACCTAAGACTTATACCATTAGTGCAATGATGTATGAACTACTGAAATAACTTAAGGAATAGTTGGGACCCTTCTGTTAATGAGTGATACTCAGAAAATACAAATAAAACATTATTGAGAATCATTATGACGTCGGATATTCAAGAAAGATAAATACTAAGTACGGGTTTATATGATGGGTTATGTGTATACATGTACTGAATATATGTATACATTGGTCGTGTGAATACTTATTGTGTGATTGGTTATATGTGTGAAGATACCTACATTATCTGCTATCACGGGAGGCTACGCACAGAGGGTGATCCCACCTTGGCGATTCCAGAGATGTCTGGATATGTGCCCCAGAACATAAAACTTAGGGCGCCTCACTATGTGTTGTGTATTAGTGGGACTGGAAGGTCATTTGGGTACGTTTGGTATATGTGTATCCCAAAGGCTTAGAACTATGTTTGCATACATTGTGTGTTGTTTGATTTATGGTTCAAGGATACATTCTGAACTAGTAGTCCCTGATTTAGTACGATAGGTACATGGATTTGACAGTAGAGTATGTCTGCATCGCGTTAGTCATTCTGGGAGATGCTGTAGTTGTATATATATTATTGTGTGGCACATATATAGAAGTGTGGATATTCTACTTATGTGTGATAGTAGAAAAGATAGATATTGTATATCTAAAAGTAATTTAATTATGATAAAACTTAAATAGATGATGCGAGAATAATAATTTGGTTAAAATGAATTATTAACTTAACAGTAGCGTATCGTATGGGTAGTACGGGGGAGCTCAACCTAGTGTGGTTAGTTAGATACTTAGGCTTATTTAAGCTAGATTGCATGGCTAGATGCACTATAGATGAGAGATGAGGAACTCAAGGGAGTGTACGTTGAACTAGTGTGTGTATCTACTAACTTCTTTTATAACTTCAATTTAAATACTTTATAAATATTTCTCAAATGGTTTTGGGATCTTACCCATGTCAAAATATTTTCCAAAACATTTTAGGTGTTCAGCCATAGGGACGTCAATCTTGAGGACTCATTCCAGGGATGTGTAGCAGCAGCATTTGTGGAGGCTTGCAGGACTTTGTATAGACACTTCAGTTGTTCATTCCTAGATTAGGATTTATGATTCGATCTTTTATTGGGGCATGTTTCCCTTTAGTTGATACATTCTTTTAGTTTTGTTTATCAGACTATGTATTAGGATTCAATTTTATTTCCATAGACTTATGATTTGGATATAACTTTGGGAACCGATGGTTTACTCGGTACTTATTTATCCTGTGATGATTAAGACTTTTATTAATTGTGTGAATGGTTGAGTTATATTATTTCAATTTTCACATGTTATTTGGCACCGATTTAATTTAACATAGGTGGTTAGTAATTTAAAAAGTTTCGACACTAATGTGAAGATTGAACTAAATGAGATTCCTATTTATTTTGATAAAGGACTAATCACCCATGGTTAAAATAGGTGGGGTGTCGTAGATGGTAGCAGCGCATCAGGTTCCAGTATCTATAGGATCTGTGCGACTTATTATGATTTCAGTGTAGCATTATTTGACATAGAGCCCTTTTATTAGGAGTGTTGCATTCATTATGTATTTTAGGTTACCTTATTCTACTATGATAGTTGTATTGACTGTGAACTCATACAATTTGATCTAATTTTAGATGCTATCCAGGAAAGTACAATCGGCGAGGGAATCGATGAGAACCGATGAGAGAGAAGCTCAGCAGGAGCTACAAGCACCGCAGCTACAACCACTAGAGGGGACAGTTATGGTAGCAGATGTGGTTGATATCGTGGCACAGGCAATTAACACCACTATGACTGCCATGGCACTCCACTTTTCTTAGGACCAGCTTCCACAGCAGCCAATGGCACTAGTTGTCCAGGACTACCCGGGACCTTCAGATTGCCAGAGAGTGAGGGAGGAATTTCAGAAATGCCACCCACCCAAGTTTTAGGGTAGTTCGAATGTGATTTTGTCTTGTTAGTGGAAGAAGAATATTTAGCGCCACCTACTCATGGTTGACTGTAGCGACGTGTAAAAGTAAATTTTAGCCACTTTTAGATTTATCGGTGCTGCTTTATAGTGGTAGGAGTCTGTTACCACTATCGAGAATAGGGATACTATGACCATTGCTGAGTTCTAAGAGCATTTTGATAGAAAGTACTTTTAGCCAGCCGTTGAGATAGAGATACAGAAGAGGTTTAATGAGGTAGTTTTGGATGACCTTTTCGTAGCTGTGTACAAGGAGGAGTTCACACGTTTGGATAATTTTATGCCCGACGAGGTGAACAATGAAGAGAATAAGAAATTAAGGTTTATGGATGGGCTAGCCTGAAGGATCAGGCAACACTTGATAGGTAACTCCGTATTGAGGACTTATATGGATGTCGTCAATGTCGCACTTCTACATTACCACGATCATCGCTTCTATCTGAAGGGAAGTACGAGAGGGAGTGAGCCTACCCATCTGGTCAAGGCAGGTGGGAATGGTGCTAGTGGATCATCGCACTAATAGACAAGCATACTGTAGGGGAAGGATTCTCGGCAGGGGGGTTCTATCAAGAGATTTAGATATAGGGGTTATCGACCCGAGGGAGGTTTCATGCAGGGACAACAGGGCCCTCAGCAATAACAGCAATATCATGTTCCTCAGGGCCTCCAAGGCCAAGGGAATAATGGGGGAGGACAATAAGACCGAGGTTACCAGATCCAACAGTAGGAGCAACATTGACAGGGCCATCAAGGCCAAAGGCAAAGAGACATCTCGAGACATTATTTTACTTATGGGCTGACGGGCCACAAAAGGAGAGACTTCCTATAGTAAGGCAGAGTGCCATAGTAGCAAGGTGCCCAGCAAGGGAAGTATTTGCAGTTACCCTCGGCAACATCAGCACCGGTAGTTACAGTACGGACGTGTCTATAACATCCGAGACACGGTTAAATAGCAGGACCCACAGACACCACCTATAGTAAAGGATACATTTCCAATTCACGGGCTTGAGAGTTGGATTTTATTTGATACAGGAGCATTACACTCATTCATACCGACCAAATTTTCACAAGCTGCCAGTCTATTAGAGACAGTCGGTAGTATCATTATATGTGTAGAGTCATCGTTGGGTAGTGGGTTGCTTATACACGCTATCTATAGGGGTGTGGTCATTGATGTGGGGAGGTTATGTTTAGCTGCATACCTTATAGTATTAGATATAGAGGAGTGTGACGTCATTTTGGGTATGGATTAGTTAGCTGGATATCAGGGAAGATGGTGGATTGTTTTGGGTGGGCCATTGTGATCTCTATTCTAGGGCAGGAGATGTTCTTAGAGACGAATCCTCTTCCTAAGGGAGGGTCAAGCACACATTTGTATTACATTGAGGATGAGACCTAACAGGAGGTGATTATCTCTTTAGACTCGATTCTAGTGGTGAGAGAGTTTGAGAACGTGTTTCAGGAGATACCCGGGTTGCTACCTAGTTGGGAAATTGAGTTTTCTATTGACCTAGCATCGGGTACGAGGCCTATCGTCGGAGCACTTTATCTTATGGACCCATCTGAGATGTAGGAGTTAAGGAAGTAGATTCAGCAGCTTTTAGGACAGGGTTTCATTTGACGGAGTACATAATGTGCCGTTGTTGTTCAGTAAGAAGAGGGATAGATCACATCGATTATGTATCGATTGTAGGGAGTTGAATAAGGTCATGATCCAAAATAAATACCCATTACCTCGGATCGATGATCTGTTCGACTAGCTGAGGGGAGCAACTTACTTCTCCAAGATAGATTTGAGGTCAGTTTATCATCAATTGCACGTTAGAGAGGAGACCATTCCTAAGACTGCTTTTCTGATACGGTATGGGTCATAAATTTTAGGGTGATTCCATTAGGCTCATCAATGCACCAATAATGTTCATGGATTTGATGAACTGAGTTTTTAGAGAGTTCATTGATCGGTTTGTGATCGTGTTCATCGACGATTGTAAGGACACAAATTTCCAATTGAGTCCATATATAGTTTTGGCTCAATTCCGGACAAAAACATTTATACATAGGATTGTATTTAATTGTAATATTCTCAAGCCTATGAAAAGTTTGTTTGAATACGTAGTGGCAAAGAGTATAAATCTTCATCATCATGCCGGTTTCGTGCCTCGTTTATATGTCATCAACCATAGTTCCATGCTCCCAAGGTATGAATGCAATTATATATATATAGGAGCTTAGAACTTGTTTATTGGGTGTTAGGTTTAACTAAAACTGTGTTTTAATTTCACAAAGATTTAATTAAAACTTTAAATAAAGTTAAAAGGTTTTGGAGCTAAAATGAATATTTTCTGACTTTCTGGCACGTCGTTCGAAGCACACTGTAATCTCGTTCGAACGAGATTACAATATCGTTCGAACGAACTGGCATCTCATTCGAACGAGATTGACAGGTCGTTCAAACAAGACTTCTAACGAAATTCCATTTTTTAACACTGGAACCTCGTTAGTAAAGTCGTTCGAACGAAATGCCAAAGTCGTTCGAACGAGACCCAATATCGTTCGAACGACTTTCCGGGAGGGAACATTTTTTTGACAGTTTTTGGCAGTTTTCTCCCATGATTTCCACTTCTTTCCCCACTATCTTTTCACAGCATAACTATGTGCGGAAATCACTTTTGATTAAAAATCTTTTTCATATCTTACTAACTCCTAGAGAGTGTTTTGAGAGTAAAATCAAAGAGGGAAAAAGATCATGTTTTGAGTGAGTTTTTATCAAAGAGAAAAATATACACCACTCTAGTTTACACCCAAATTAGTTTCTTCTAGGTTCCTATATTCATATATCATGCTTAGAGATTGGCACCGGGTTCATCTCTTCCGTTCAAAGAGAAGTTTCGGGTTTTTCTTCTACATCCCATAAAGAAAGAAGAAGAGGTTATTGCAGCATTACCCACTTGGAGAAAGGCTACTTGCTCGGGTGATGGTGACCATATAAAGTCCGATCGGTGGATTCCGAGACCGCGGTGGAGCTCCAAGGTTATACGCTAGGAAGAGGTATCTACAAGAAGAAGCGTCGGGACTTCAGAGGGATCGAGTCGTGTGTTGTAAGCCTTTCTGTCTTGTATTTGTAAATTCCGTACTTAGTGGATTTGTGGCTAGGGCCGTCCTAGGTTGTTTCCCGTTGTGGGTTTTTCCTCGTACATCGCGGCATAGTGGATTGATTGTTTATTTTATCTTTTTCAAAATCACCAAGAACACATGCTTAGGTAAGAAAGATAAAAATTGGTTTAATTTAATCTCTACGTGTTTAATTTGGGTAATGTGTAGTTAACTTGGTTTAAGTGAAAATGATTTTAACGAGTTAATTTAATTTTCACTCGGTTTAATTTTAATTTGTTTAAGAAAATTAAAATTTTTTAATTCGTTTGTTTGTGAACCATCACACTTCTTTACGCCTCCGCGTCTTGTTATATATAAAAGGAAATAATATTTTAATTAAGAAAATTAAAATCGGGGTCAAACTATATCCGTCTTTCAACGATATTCTGATTTACTCTCATTCTGAGGATTACTGTCGATCTGAGTAAGGTATCAGCGACGAGGGAGTGGGGATAGCCCACGACACCAACTGAGGTTCGCAGTTTTCTAAGATTAGTCAAATACTATCGGTGATTTATTAAGGGTTTCTCAAAGATAGTGGGTTCATTGATGAATCTGACGCGTAAGGGTGTCATCTATTTGGGACAACCAATGTTAGTTAGACTTTGATGAGCTAAAGGACAAATTAACCTCGACACCAGTACTTGCACTACCTGGGGGGAGTGGAGTACCATGTGTACATATATGCATCGTCGCAAGGACTTGGGAGTGTACTACAGTTTGAGGATAGGGATATAGCTTATGCATCTCTAAAGATTAAGCCCCATGAGAGGAATTACCCCTTGCATGACTTGGAGTTAGCAACGATTGTGTTTGTCTTCAGGATTTTGAGGCATTATCTTTTGGGGGAGCAGTTTACCTTATTCATGGACCAAAAAGTACTTTAGTATCTATTTACACAAAATAATTTGAACATGAGATAGAGGAGATGGTTAGAGTTCATAAAGGATTACCAGCTTGATATTAAGTATCATCCAGGGAAGGCTAACATGGTAGTAGATGCGTTGAGTTAATGACCTGTTGGGGAGATAGCATAGGTTTGGAAGGCGAAGTGGAAAGAGCTTCGACACGAAGATGAGTTTATCAGCACCTATATGTCCGCATTAGCTATCACGCTCGAGATTGTTATGAGGGTGGTGAAAGCACAGGTAGGGGATCATTATTGTCAGGACAGAGTTCTCTGATTATTAGCTAAGGGGGCGGAGTCTTACTCAATTAGTTTAAAGTGAGGGTTTCACTTCAGTGGTAAACTCATGGTTCCAGAGGTTGAGGATTTAATACATGCAGTGATATTAGAGTCTCGCATATCGAGGTTTATGATACATCCCAGTGGGGATAAAATGTACTAGGACATGCATAGGAAATATTGATGGTCGGGGATGAAGCGGTACATAACGAATTTTATCTCGAAGTGTGCTACCTTCCAGTTAGTGAAGGTAGACTATCAGAGACCAACGAGGATGTTATAGCCACTCGAGATTCCAATGTGGAAGTGGGAGAGTATCTCCATGGATTTTATTATCGGGTTATCGATATTACAGCTAGGTTATGACTCCATCTGGGTGATAGTGGATCGGTTGAATAAGGTGACCCATTATCTATTGGCTCATACATATTTTGAAATAAGACAGTATGTGCAATTATTTATTGTTGAGATAGTGAGGCTGCACGAGGTTCCTATTAACATTGTGTCGAATCGGGACAAGATTTTTGTGTCCCATTTTTGGAAGAGTTTTAAGGAGGCTATGGGTACAGATTTACGTTTGAGCACAACGTATCACCCACAGACAGATGGGCAAACGAAGCGAGTTAATCAGATATTAGAGGATATGCTGAGGATGTGCTTACTTGACTTCGAGGGAGGATAGGAGCAGTATCTTCCATTGGTGGAGTTCGCGTATAATAACTCCTACTAGTTCACTATCGGCATGGACATTTGAGGAACTGTATGGACGTCCTTGTCAATCACCCACTTACTGGTTAGAGGTTAGGGACAACAAGATATTAGGGACAAAGATGATTTAACACACCACTGCTAAGATTGAGTTGATTTGAGGTCGCATTCGTATAGCTCAACACAAGCAGAAGAGTTATGCCGATGCAGACAAAAGGCAATAGAACTCGAGGTTGGTGAGCAGGTTTTGGTTTGGGTGTCTCCAATGAAGGGGGTGATAAGGTTAGTCAAGAAGGGAAAGCTAGCGCAAAGATATGTGGGACAATTTTCTGTTATTGAGGGGGTGGGACTAGTGGCATAGGTTGGGACTACCGAAACACTTATAGTGGATTCATGATGTGTTCCACGTGTCATCGGTGAAGAGGTGCCATAAAAGTGAGAGGCATTTTTGGTATGTTCCATTAGAGGATATGGGCTTGCACCCAGATATCTCATACGAGGAGAGACCAATGGCGATGCTTGATCATAGTGAGACCCTTTGTTTGAGCTTAGTGGGGGAACCACAATGTTGACAAGCCAACGTGGGAGCGAGATGATGACATGCGTGAGGAGTATCCAGATTTATTCACCGCAGGTATGTCCCAATTTTAAGGGTGAAATTCCTTTGTAAAGGGGGAAGTATGTAACACCCCGTATTTCTGAGTATTAAGAATTTAATTAAATTGGTTATTCTAAATTACACGTGTGATGTAATTTAATTGAATTAAAATATTTTGTGTTTTTCAAAATATTAATCAGGAGAGATAATGGTTAATATTTAAGGTGTAAGAGGGTACTTTAGATTATAGATAGAGGCGTAACTCCTATAGTTTGGCGATAACAACTAACCCAATATCCTCTACTTGGTACAGAATAAACACACAATCACAATATAATAACAACTCAGATTGAAATAAATAATAAATGAACCTCATAAACAACTCGTTCAAAGGGAGTGAGAAACAAGCACTCCCAGATACACATTGGTAGGCAGCTCAAACACCAAGGTCCCGCACACATATCACAACAATAAATGGTAGTAGAGCTTGGCAACAACCAATAATGGTGGGTGGTTAAATGTCCCCTAGTTTTGCAATAACTCCCCTACTCTCAATGTCTTTTCTCTCTCTAGAAAGAACTCGGGATAAAGAACTCTGTCTTCTCTCCAAAGAGAACCCTTTTCTCTGAAATGGCTGGGCTCTCTAAATAACCACCAACCTTTCCTGATATGTCTCAGTCTCAATCAATGTGAAAAATCTTCTACTTTATGTCACTAGCATTAAATGCCTGCAAACAACTTTTGGCTATCAGCTATGTCAGGCAGCTGTCACACTTTAATGGTCATCCACCAAACCTTCTGACAGCCCCTCAGACTGCCATGGTTTACTCAAGTTTGGATTGGACAGTAGGTAGGTGGCGTATGAGATCACCTAAAGAAGATGTGACATTTGGAAAGGGACTGTTTGGCACTGGGCTCAGAGTGAGATGGAACTCGTGGTTCTTCTGGATAAGCTCTCCCAGGTTGTGGTCCCTTGGTGTTTTACCAGGTCTATCTAGAATGGTTACGTCAAGCCTTAACATTGCCTTTCTTCTCAATACTCTAAACCAGTTCCCTCTGAGGTTCCCTTGGTGAGGTCATCCGATAAAGCATGAAAGCTCTCCCAAGCCCTGCCACACTTGGTCCCTCGCGGATACCGTTTGACCTCACTCTTATATTATAAATCATTACAATATACAAGTTATAATACATTTCTGCAGATACATGATTTGAATAAGTATAAAAAATTGCCAACCCTGAGTTTCCTCTCTGAGTGAGATTCCTCTGGTAAACTTCCTCTAGCAAGCTTCCTCTAACAAGCTTCCTCTAGCGAGCTTCATCTAATAAGCTTCCACCGAGCTTCCTTCTGAGCTTCCTCTGGAAAACTTCTTCTTTGAGCTTTATTTGTGCTTCTTCTCTGAGCTTACTCTGTATAAGCTCCCTCTAAGATTGCTCTCGTAAGCTTCGTCTAGAAAAGCTCCCTCTGAAATTTCTCTCGTAAGCTTCCTCTGAGCTTCCTCTCATAACCTTCCATTGCGCTTCCTCTGGTAAACTTCCTCTGGCAAGCTTCTTCTAGAAATCTTCCTCTGAGTTTCCTCTGAAAAACCTTCTCTGAGTTTCCTCTGAGCTTCCTCTGGCGAGCTTCCTCTAGAAAACTTCCTCTAAAGAGCTTCCTCTAGCAAGCTTCCACCGAGCTTCCTCTCTGAGCTTCCTCTGGCGAGCTTTCTCTAGAAAGCTTCCTCTGGCGAGCTTCCTCTAGCAATCTTCCTCTGCGCTTCTTCTCTGAGCTTTCTCTGTGCTTCTTATGGGTTGTCCACCTTCCTCAATTTAAGAGGGGTACTTATCTCTAATCACAAGACGGCCTTTAGGCTCCCCCTACATAAGGAATAAAGTTGCTATGGGAATAGTAAATCATTTGTGATAATTATTATAAGTCGTAGCGAGTGATATATACGTGACTATATTATATCTTAACCGGGAGTCAAGCGTAGACTATATGGGGCCGAGATAGAAAATTTATGTAGAGTGACTTGGATGACGATTTCGAGGTCACGATTGATTCCAAATGAGTCAAAATAGTGTACCTGAGTGTACTGTTTGGGTCTGGGGGCGATTTTAGACCAACCTAGTACCACGTAAGGGCGTTCAATCATTTAACAGTCTGGGGTAGAAAGAACTCCAAAAATTAGAGTGTTATATTAGTCCCTTTAAGTTGTGGGCTAGGGTTATAACACTTGAGATGGAGAGGAGGTCGTAGGAGAGGAAAAAAAGAAGAGACCTACGCCACACACTGTTTCCCATGAACATTGTTGAATTCAAGATCGGAGCAAGGAAAAGACATTCTCACCATCTCAAAACGTAAATCAGAGTTACTTGATCAAGGCAAGTGTTTATCTTGCACTATTTTGAGCATGTTATAATATCCATGTAGTGTAGAGTTTTCAATTCATGATTCAAATGATGATTCTTAGGATTTGGGTGGATATAACTCATGATTGGAGTAGGAATTCATGTAGAAAAAATCCTTATATGTAAATAACATGAAATTAGTGAGTATGGATGATAATACGAAAGAAATCTGGGGAAAATGATGAACATGCATGAAGAACACATAAACTAGGGTTTTGATGAAATATGAGTTTTGATCTGTTCTTGGGTAGATTTATATAAGTCTTGATGCGTTATTTACGTTAAAACTGTTCCTACTCATGTAGTTAATGTTTAAGTATGTTGTATGGGAGTTTGGGAAAGTTTCATGTAGTTTTATTGAGTTTTGAAAGCAGAAAATCTATAATAGCAATGAAGAAGACGATACAGTCCGGGCCTAATCAATTTGGTTAGGTGGACGAATCGATTCAAAATCCCTACCGAATTGATTCAGATGCCCAGATTTGATGAAATTTTCTTTCTAAATTATACTTCCTCATGAAATTAATTACAGGAAATTTTGGTGATAGTTGAAGGTCAGTAGGTATATGATTAAGGCTCGATTAATAATAAGGGTGAAATTAGGATTGGGATCGACGATGCTTGACCGATTGAGAGGCATATCAAAAATTTATGATTTGGGTTATGGGAAGAGTGGAAGATAACCTAAGACTTATACCTATAGTGTAGTGCTGTATCAACTACTGAAAAGTGATACTCAGAACATACGAATAAAATAATGTAAGAGGGTAATGAGATTGGGGTCTGGTAAGATACTGAAGTGAATGAGGCATGACCCACTCCAATAGATGTTACCTTTAAGGTTCTCAAGAACTTCTAGAGAAGCTTCTGGTAAAACCTTCTCTTTTTAGTAAAAATGGATCTTAAGATGGAGCTCCCTCCCTGCAAGAAGATAAACTTCACAAAAATTATATTAACTTTTCTCAAGAGATACTCCTGAGAGTGATGGTTGTCAGTAATGAGTAAAAGAACAAGGTACTTAGCACTAGAGAGAGAGCAGGGAAAGAATACTGGGAGGTTTTGGGGTCATTTTGACAGAGTAATAGTGCAACTTTTGTTTTTCTATATACTTTTTTTCTTGACCTTACCCAGTGGTCCTCTTTATAGTTGGGCACTAGGGTTGAGTTGGCACTTTTGGGTGCCAAAATTGAGAGGATTGGTGAGGAACAATGTCAAAAATATACAATTTATCCCTACTTGTGTGCAACAACCTGTCCCCTCTGACAGGTGCCACCTGGTGTAAACCAAATTTCAAAATCAAATATGTCTCCTAATGGAGACAAAATATCTGATTTGGTAAATATCTTTTGAAATGATAACTTGTGGTATAAACTTTATAAGTTTGAGAGGGTGGCCTTGAGGGCCACCCCCTCTAAAATCTTTATGAACTTGAAGGGGGTTCTCAAATACCACCTCCTCTAAAAAATGTCAAAACTTGAATGGGACTTGAGGACCGCCTTTTATCCATAATCATTTTGCAAAATATTAATTTCGTGTGAGCAACCACTTTGGCTGCTCACCTTGACTGTGCCCGACTGTGAAGTGTCTAGGGGATGGGTGACCCTAGGGTCTTTCTTCTAGTATTCTCTTAATCTTAAAGTTCTAAGTGGTTGATATTGCTCAATAAACCTTGTTCCTCAGCCGCCAAGCCAAAACGCCCAAGAGATTCCAACTGGCCTATTAGAGCTCTGCTTGCTCAACTAGGCTACCTGTACAAGAAAATAAATATTAGTATTTTTATTCCTTAAAAGATAATCTTTCATTATGAGGGGTTGCTCTTAGATACCCCTTCCTCATCCTGGCCTATTTTATGGAAGCTGGGGGACTTTGAGGGTTTCGCATTCAATATTTTCTGGAAGCTGAGGGACCTTGAGGGTTCTGCCTCCAATATTTTCTGTAAGTTGTGGGACCTTGAGGGTTTCGCATCCCATGTCTTTTGAAAGTTAAGGGAAAGAACCTCGAGGATTTCGAGTCTCATATTTTCTGTAATTTGAGGTACTTTGAGGGTTCCACGTCCCATATTTTCTTGCAGTGGAGGGAGAGGAGCCTTAGGGGTTCCGCACCCAAATATTTTCTTGCAATTGAGGGAGGGGAGACTTGAGGATTTCGTGCCCAAATATTTTCTGGCAGTTGAGGGAGGGGAACCTTGAGGGTTCCGCGCTTAAATATTATTTTGGTAGTTGCGGGAGGGGAGCCTTGTAGTTTTCGTGCCCAAATATTTTTTGGCAGTTGAGGGAGGAGAGACTTGGGGGTTCCGCACCCAAATATTTTCTTACAGTTGAGGGAAAGGAACCTTGGGGGCTCCACGCCCTAATATTTTCTGGCAGTTGAGGGAGGGGAACCTTGGGGATTCCACGCCCAAATATATTCTTGCTAACTTGGGCAGTGGGAGCCCCTCTAGGTGGGCTCACTCGCCCTTGGTTATTTTGGAATAGCATATGGACACCCTTTTATATTAATCCCCTCATACAAAAGTCTTTGTGTTGGGTAGACTAAACGATTTTGTACAAAATGATCACTTCGTGTTGGAATATGAAAAGTTTCATACCATCACATCGTGACACTGTTCGATTTGGGGTGACTGAGTGGTCCCTAGTGGTGAACTTCCTCATCCTTCGTCATTCTATTTTCTGCATTATTTTTGGGCAGAGGGGCCACTCTAGGTGAGCCCCCTTATCCTAACTCATTTTACCTTGCTTCCAGTTTATGCAGTGAAGGGGGAGCCACTAGGGGTAGGCCCTCTCGTTTTTATGTCTATCTTTGGCAGATGGGTCACTTATCTTGAACTCCCTCGCCCTGGGTTTTCCTCTTTGTATTTTCCTTTGGCAAAGGGGTCACTTGAAGTGAACTCCCTTGCCATAAATTGCCCATGCCTTCGATTGTAGTTGAGGCACCACTTGTGGTGGACCCCCTCACCACCAGTTGTTTTGTAACATTGCTTTTGGTCGAGGGGCCACTCATGGTGGATTCCCTCACCATAAACTCTTGCTTATTTTAATCTTTAGCTGAGGGGGTAACTTGTGGTGGACTCCCTCATCCTCAAACTGTTACTTGTTTTGGTATTAAAAGAGGGGCCACTCGAAGTGGAATCCCTCGCCCAAATCATACCTTTACTATGGTATTGGAAGAGGGGTCCCTTGCAGTGGGCTCCCTTGCTATCATTCACTCCTTTGGTTGTTGTATTGGCATAAGGGTCCCTCATAGTGGACTCCCTCACCACAAATTATTGTTTGCTGTGAGTCAGTACCCCTCTATAATAGTCCCCTCGTGCAAATTGCGTTGGTCAGACCAAAAAGCTTTGTAATCCATCATTAGTTTCTTCAATATCGAGGGACCCTAGACCAAAAGTACACTAAGGCTATATTTTCATCTATGTTACGTTGATATCTGTTAACTGTGACCTGCTTTATTTACTGTGAGCATTTTGTCAATTGGCACTGCCCCATATTCTGTTGGGTACTTGTATGAGATATGAGCAAATTATCATTTCTGAAGCTACCCCTCTAAATGCAGGGTACTTGCATATGAGGTGATCAAGTTATTATTTCTGAAGCTTCCCCTCTAACTGCGAGGTACTACCATATGAGCTGAGCAAGTTATTATTTTTGAAGTTGTCCCTCTAACTATAGGGTACTTGCTTGAGTTTTAAGCAAGTTATTATTTTTTATGTTGCCCCTTTAACTGCGGGGTACTTGCATGAGATCTGAGCAAGTTATTATTTTTTAAGATGCCCCTATAACTGTGGGGCACTTGCATATGACTGAGCAAGTTAAAATTTTAAAGCTACACCTCTAACTGTGGGGTACTTGCATAATACTGCGCAAGTTAAAATTTTGAAACTGCCCCTCTAACTATGGGGTACTTACATATAATTGCGTAAGTTAAAATTTTGAAGCTGCCCCTTTAACTGTGGGGTACTTGCATATAATTATGTAAGTTAAAATTTTGAAGTTGCCCCTCTAACTTTGGGGTACTTGCATATAGGATGTGAGTGCTCCTATGCCTTAAGAGAGTGAGATACTAAATTACCGTACCTAATATTTACACTTGGCGCTTGCTTAAGACTGTGAGCTCTCCTATGACCCTGGAGCCTGAGGTACTAAACTGTCGTACATTTTATTTATACTTAACAGTTGATCAATAGTGTGAGAGCTCTTGTGCCCTTGGATCCTGAGGTATTAAATTGTCGTACCTTTTATTTATACTTGGCACTTGCTCAATACTATGAGCGCTCCTGTGCCCTTGGAGCCAGAGGCACTAATCCGTTGTACTTTTTTTACTATTTTATTCATACTTGGAACTTGCTCGACTACTCAACCTATTTCTTTGTTCTCAGGTTGATACTAGGAGTGCTTCGGTGCCCTTGGATCATGAGGTACTAAACTGTCGTACCTTGTATTTATACTTGACACTTGCTCAAGATTGTGAGCGCTCCAGTGCCCTTGGAGCCTTAGGTACTAAATTTTCGTACCTTATATTTATACTTGGCACTTACTCAAGACTGTAAGCGCTCCTATTCCCTTGGAGATTTAGGTACTAAAACTATCATACCTTATATTTATACTTGTAACTTGCTTAATACTGTGAGCGCTTTTATGCCCTTAGAGCCTGAGGTACTAAACTTTCGTACCTTATATTTATATTTGGCACTTGCTCAAGTTATAAGCGCTCCGGTGCCGTTGGAGATTTAGGTACAAAAACTATCGTACCTTATATTTATAGTTGACACTTGCTCATTACTGTGAGCACTCCAATTCCCTTGGATCTTGAGGTACTAAACTATCGTACCTTATATTTATACTTGGCACTTGCTCAATATTGTGAGCGCTCCGGTGCCCTTGGAGCCTTAGGTACTAAAACTATCGTACCATATATTTATACTTGGCACTTGCTCAATACTGTGAATGCTCCTATGCCCTTGGAGCCTGGGGTACTAAACTTCCGTACCTTATATTTATACTTGTCACTTGCTCAGTACTGTGAGCCCTCTAATGCCCTTGGAACCTTAGGTACTAAACTGTCGTGCCTTATATTTATACTTGCCATTTGCTCAAGGCTATGAGTGCTCCGGTGACTTTGGAGCCGTGAGGTACTTAAACTATCGTACCTTTTTAAATATTTTAATTTATACTTTTTGTGTTCTCACACCGTTTGTTCTATTTTATTTGGTGGAGAAATAATAACAAGTAAAAATGCACTAGGAGGCATCATGGCCTATCTAAGATAACTCTATGTTTTGTAAGCATTAATTTTTTCTAAGAAGGTAGAGTTGATACCTCATACTTTAGTGGAAATATCCGGCGGGTTAGATTCAGGGACAAGGACCCCTGTGGATTCCTCGTCGCTATTTGAGATGAGGGAGCGGTCTTCATACAGAGGCCCCTCATCACGATCTGATTTCATCAGAGATTCCTCGTTGGAAGTTCTGTCAGCTCTGGGTTCCTCGACTGTGAGCTTGAACGTGAGGAGTTCCTCGTTGGGTACCTCCATAGCCTTGGGTTCCTCATTTGAGGCTTTGATTTTGAGGGGTCCCTTGAACCTTTTAAGGACGACCACGGGTTTCTTGCCTACTTCTTTGGATTTGGAGGCTGTTTACGATGGATCGCATTTTGGGGCGAGGACCTCTATGGGTTCCTCGCTATTTTTTGTGGTAGGCAAAGGTTCATTTGAGAGAGGATTCGTTCACCCCTTTGAATTCTAGGAGTTCCTCAATTGGATGCGCTACTGTGGGTTTTTCGCCTGAGTTTTAATCCGTAACGGCGTGTTCCTCAACCATGAGTTTAACTACGAGGGGTTCCTCATTACGAGTCTCGACCACTTTGGGCTCCTCGATGAAGTTTTCGCCTATGAGGAGTTCCTCGACCAGCCATTTCGTGCTTTCAGGCTCCTCCCCCAATTTTTTAAAATTGGGTTGCCTCGCCCACCATTTTAATTTCAATGGGTCCCTCTCACTCTATGGGGGCGGTTACGGGTTCCATGCGTGAGATGAGAGAAGGTTCCTGGTGCAAGAGGCCCTCCTTTAGATCTTAGTTTCTCGAGGGTTCCTCGCTAGAAGTTCTGACATCCCTAGGTTCTTCTACCATTTGTTTGGATGTGAGGGGTTCCTCATCCATTGTTTCACACGTGGAGGATCCTCGTCAGAGGTCTTTCTTACCCTGATTCCTTGACCACCGATTTGCTTCCAAGGGGTTCCTTACTAAGGGTTTTTTTCTCCTTGAGTCCCTCGCACTTGAGGGATATCTCGCCTGCCATCTTGACTTTGAGGGAACCCTCACCCTGTAGGAACGACAGAGGGCTCCTCGCTTCTTACTGATATGGAGGGTTCTTCATTTTTGAGGCATAATGAAAAAAGTTCCTCGAAACCACCATTAGCCGAGGGGGGTCCTCGCCTACTGTTACAACATCTGAGGGTACCTCGCCTACCATTTTGATATTGGCGAGGGGCTTTGGTCTCTATTAACGTGCACCTTTTTTTTTCTATTGCTTATATTGTTCAATTGTTCTCTTGGGTTTTCCCCTTTGCCGCCGAACTTGATAAACTTTGGTAGAATATACCCCTCTGGGTAAGGTTTCTCATTAACCTCATGTGGGTAGGGGTCCTGTAACTCCTCATACAGATGAGGACCCTCCCTCTGAGAAGAGGAGAGAAACTTCCTCACCCCCTCTATAGTAACAACTTTGGATCCAAACTCATGCCATTGGCTGTTGGTGAGCTTGATGGTTCCACAACTTGCTCCGGCACCACTTTTCGTGGTGAAGCCACTTCTGTCGGAATTGCAACTGGGTTGGCTGCCCCTCCAGAGGAGGAAGCTACTAGTGTTACACATCCTTGACCCAAATTTGATATGTATACATTGTTTTGCTTCAAGAATTCAAAAAATATGCTCATAAGATGCATACATATCATCGAAGCTTCTGCTGGTGAGCCGATCTGCCCTATCTAAGGGGCAGGTGTCTTTGCTCCGGTCACCACCACATCCTCATGGGTGGTCTGGTCACTTTAAGTCCCATTTCTAGGTGGAATGTCATACAAAACTACCTGCTTAGAAACGTTGAAACCTTTTTTGTCCATGAAAGTGAGGATACCTCCCCAGCAAAGTTGCCAAATGTAAGAGGGAAGTGACACTAGGGTCTAGTAAGATACTAAATGGTGTAAGGCGTGACCCACTCCAATGGGCAATGCCTTTAAGGTTCTCAAGAACCAATGGAGAAGCTTCTGGTAAAACCTTTTCCTTTTGGTAAAAATGGAACCCAAGCTGGAGCTCCCTGCAAGAAGATGAACTTCACAACAATAATTGTAAATTTTCTCAAGAGATACTCTTGAGAGTTATGATTGTCAGTGGGGAGTGAAATAACAAGGCACTTAGCACTATAGAGAGAGCAGGGAGAGAATTCTAGGAGGGACATAGTAACAGTGTAAATTTTGTTTTTCTATACCCTTTTTTTCTTGACCTTGCCCAGGGTTCCTATTTATATTTGGGCATTAGGGCTGAGTTGTCACTTTTGGGTGCCAAAATTGAGAGGGTTGGTAAGGGACAAGGTCTGAAATGTATTATTTGTCCCTACCTATGTGCATCATCTTGTCCCCTCTGATAGGTTCAACCTGGTGTAAACTAAATTTAAAAAGCAAATATGTCTCCTAATGAAGACAAAATATCTAATTTCGTAAATATCTTTTGAAACAGTAACTTGTGGTACAAACTTTGTAAGTTTGAGAGGGTGGCATTAAGGGCCACCTCCTCTAAAATTTTTATAAACTTGAGGGGGCTCTCAAACACCACCACCTCTAAAATCTTTGAAAACTTGGGTGGTCCTTAAGGACCCCCTTTTATCTATAATCATTTTGAAAAATATTCATTTCTTGTTAGCAACCACTTTGGTTGCTCACCTTAGTTGTGTCCGACTGTGAGGTGTGTGGGGGCTTGGTGACACTAGGGTCGTTCTGCTAATATTCTCTCAATCTTAAAGTGCTAATTGGTTGAGATTGCTCAACAAAACTTGTTCCTCATCCGTCAAGGCAAAACTCCCAAGAGATTCCAATTGGCCTATTTGATCCCTACTTGCTCAACTAGGCTACCTATACAAGAAAATAAATATTTTTTTTCTTTAAAAGAATAATCTTTCATGATGAGGGGCTGCTCGTGGAAGCCCCTTCCTCATCCTAGCATGTTTATGGAAGCTGGGAGACCTTAAGGGTTCCGCGTTCAATATTTTCTAGAAGTTGAGGAACCTTGAGGGTTCCGCGTCTAATATTTTCTGGAAGTCGAGGGACTCGAGCATTTCGCGTCCCATATATTTTCAAAGCTGAGGGAGAGAACCTTAAGAGTTCCGCGTTTCATATTTTTTGGAAGATGAGGAAACTTGAGGGTTCCGCATCCCATATTTTCTTGCAATTGAGGGAGAGGAGCCTTGGGGGTTCTACGCCCAAATATTTTCTTGCAGTTGAGGGTGGGGATCCTCGAGGGTTCCACGCCCAAATATTTTTTGGCAGTTGAGGGAAGGGAACCTTGGGGGTTCCGCGCCCAAATATATTCTGGCAGTTGAGGGAGGGAAACCTTGGGGGTTCCATGCCCAAATATTTTCTGGCAGTTGAGGGAGGGGAACCTTGGAGGTTCCGCATCCAAATATTTTCTGACAATTGAGGGAGGGGAGCCTTAGGGGTTCCACGTCCAAATATTTTCTAGCAGTTGAGGGAGGGGAACCTTAGGGGTTATTTTTTGGCAGTTGAGGGAGGGGAACCTTGGGGGTTCCGCACCTAAATATTTTCTTGCTAACTTGGGCAGTGCGATCCCCTATAAGTGAGCTCACTCGCCCTTGGCTATTTTATAATAGCAGATGGACACCCCTCTAGTGTAGTTATGTGTGAACTACTAAAAAGTGATATTCTGAAAATAAAAATAAAATATTATGTGAGAACCATTCGTACGTTGGATATTAGAGAGAGATAAATACTACGTACGGGGTTATATGATGGGTTATGTGTATACCTATACTAAATATATGTATATACAGGTCGTGTGAATACTTGTTATGTGATTGGTGGTGTGTAAACACACCTACACTGACTGCTATCACGGGAGGTTACGCACAGAGGGCGATCCCACATTAGCGATTCCATTGAGGTCTGAATGAACATAGAACTTAGGGCGGCTCACTATATTTTGCGTATTAGTGGGACTGACAGGTCATTTGGGTACGTTAGGTATGTACGTATCCCTAAGGCTTAGAATTATGTTTGCCTCTATTGTGTGTTATTTGATTTATGGTTCAAGGAGATATTCTGAACCGGTAGTCCCTGATTTTTAAGAGAGGTACATGGACTTGATAGGAGAGTATGTCTGCATCGCGGTATTCATTTCAAAAGATGTTGTAGTTATATATATATTATAGTTT
Organism: Sambucus nigra; assembly: GCA_949130495.1. Classification (NCBI taxonomy): domain Eukaryota; kingdom Viridiplantae; phylum Streptophyta; class Magnoliopsida; order Dipsacales; family Adoxaceae; genus Sambucus; species Sambucus nigra. The sequence continues at coordinate 38,136,778 of OX422211.1, forward strand.
GGCACATATATACAAGTGTGGATATTCTACTTATGTGTGATGGTAGAAAAGATAGATAGTGTGTATCTACAGGTAATTTAAGTATGAGAAAAATTAAATAGTTGATGCGATAATAATTCGGTTAAAATGAATTATTGATTTAATGGTAGCGTATCTTATGGGCGGTACGTGGGAGCTCAACCTCGTGTGGTTAGTTATATGCTCAGGCCTAGTTAAGATGGGTAGCATGGTTAGGTGGGTAAAATAGAAAACGTTAGGTGTGCACTCTAGATGAGAGGTGAGGAACTCAAGGGAGTGTACATTGGACTAATGAGTGTATCTAATAACAGCTTTTATGACTATAATTTAAATACTTGATAAATATTTTTCTAATGATTTTGGGCTCTGATCCGTGTCAAAATATTTTCTAAAACATTTTAGGTGTCTAGCCACAGGGACACCTATCTTGAGGACTCATTCCAGGGATGCGTAACTGCAGCATTTGTAAAGGCTTACAAGACTTTGAATAGACACTTCAGTTATTCATTCCTAGATTATGATTTATAATTCAGTATTTTATTTGGGCATGTTGCCTCTTCAGTTAATATATTCTTTTAGTTTTATCTATCAAACTATGTATTGAGATTTAGTTTTATTTCCATAGACTTATGGGTTGGATATTACTTTGGGAACCAATGGTTTATTCGGTATTTATTTATCTCGTGATGATTTAAACTTCTATTAATTGTGTGAATGATTGACTTATATTATTTTAATTTGTGCATGTTATTATATGTTAATAAAAGATAAAATTTGGCACCCACTTAACTTAACATAGGTGGTTAGTAATTTAAAGATTTTCGACGGTGATTCTAAGAATGAACCAAATGAGATTCATATTTATTTCGATAAAGGACTTATCACCCATGGTTAAAATAGGCAAGGTGTTACAATCAACCCAAGTTTATGGGGAAAAAATTTTATAGTGTCAATTCTCTTCAACTAATACTAAGTTCTGGATTAGATTGATCATATTCTTGAAAGGTCCATATTGTCCACCATCAAAATCCTAGGTCTTCATGTTAAAAAAACATCTTCATGAATGCATATGTTTTATACTAACATTGATTTTTTGGATTATTATTACTCCCTCTATTATGCTCATACATTTCTGTAATGTGAATGGATCCTATAGTAGTTTATTTGTAACTACTTTCCTAGATTCAATTTAAAGGTAATAATTACATTATTTAATTATTACATTAATTGATGTATAAGGATTAGTTTGTGAGAGGATGTATTAATTTTTAATTTTTGTAATCCTATATTGTAATTGGTTTTTAACGCATCGAAAGAACCATGAATTTCGGTTGCAATTGGATCAAGTTTGTAAGTCCAACAATGGTGTTTTTAAAGCTGAAGAAAGGGGTCAAAATGACGTAGTTTTGATTATGCATGAAAAAGCATAATCAAACCAGAAGTATAAGGAACACGAAGAAGGGCACGATCATGGGGTCCTTATTCATGATCGCGGGTCCCTAAGGCGCCATCATGGAGGTTCCAAGTGCGATCACGGCTACCTACGACGTGATCACGACCCTTATTTATGCGCTCGTGAGTTGTCAGTGTGGTAGGAAGATTTTTGTGCATTCTTACTTTTTCTCTCAACCCAATAGAAGCGTGATGAACTCTTTTTTCATTTCAATAAGGACTCCACTCAAGGAAGATGTTTTGTCTATGATGGAAAAGGGAATTCTTTTTTCATTTCAATATATACTTGCACATGTTTGTGATTGATTATATCTTTGTCATCTCATATTTAATTTGTTGATAATTTTACGTGCGAATTATTAAATTAATTAAGGGCCCACATTATTATAGACAACATGAATTCATTTATATGACAGACCTAGATCACAATTTTGCTAGAAAATTTTAATTGTATTTGTGATATTCTAAATTGAATTCAATCATGTAATCAATTTAATGGATTTATTTTAATTAAAAAAAATTATTTTTCACAATTTGAAATAGTATGACTCGATAAGTTTGTTTGTATAATAAATTGACAAGTTACATGTGATTTAATTACGGATTTAGAGTTGAATAAATATTTTTCTAAATACCCTCAAGTTCAAAATATTAAGTGGGAGAGGGATTTTGAACATGAACCCCACAGTTTCCATCGTTATTTTTAAAATCTGATCTAGTTAATTCCTCTTGTTAGCATCGATTTTCCTTACCAACAAACGGAATTAATCATGGCATCATATTTTTGTTAAAAGTCTTAAGTGATAGTTCTTTGAAATTAAATGTGAGTGTGTTAAGGCCCCTAACGGGAAATTTCGTAAGGATTTAATTTTAAATAATGAAAAGATAGTATACAGTTAAACATGAGAATGGTATCCTTTTCAATGGAGTCACTATTAATATTTGTGGGACCAAAAGATGTCGACTATCTAATTATATTGGACAGAGGTTTCCTCAACTATTCGAATAACATAATTGAAAGATGAAAAGTCTGCCTAATTTTGGGTGAGGTGATTTGAGCTCCTAGCGAGAAATATCACTTCACAAGGAATTAGGATGTTCACGAGATTAATTATAATTGGAGGTAGAAGGAGGTGAAATTATAATTTAATTAAAAGTTAACTCTCACATATTTAATTGAAAATTAGTTTTTTCAATGATTATTCTAAGATTTGAAATTGGGATCAACATTCAACCACTTATTTTAGTCTTAAAAGTAAAAATTCTTAACTAGAAAAAATTGCAAGGACTAAAAATGTTTTTGAACATTGTTCTAACTAACGAGGATAATAAACTTATTTGAACCATGATTCCTAACAGTATTTTAAAATTATGATGTGATTAACTACCCGTGTTAGCATTGACTTTCCTCCCTAATGGAAGGAATTGATCACGGTATTTACGATTGGTGATTCTTTGACATTAAGTGTAAGTGTACTCGGTCCCCCCAGTGGAAAATCTCTTTATGTACATATTTAATTTTAAATTAGTGTTTGAATGTCGATGTTGGTTGATGGCTCTCTAGTAATGATCATGCTCTTAAGTTGTTTTTCATATTAGGTGAACTAAGGATTCCTTGGATTAAAAATTAATGGAAAAACATAAATTAATTTTTTGATCCAACGCTGAGCGTCAGGATCATCGAAAGTTAAGGCATAGTGTTTATTATTGATGAACACTCGACTTCTTTCCCGAAAGGGAGGTAAAATAATAATCTAAGTATCAAGTGCAATTGTTTTAGTTAACAAAGTTCATAATCCTTACGGAATAGTGAAAAAGCTAAAAGGTGGGTGTTTTCACTGCAACTAGTTAGAACATTAATGGTAGCAGTGTCCTATTTTTTCCAGCACTATAAGAAAAGAAAAAGGACAAGGTAATGGTTATTTATCTTCTAACCAGAAGTGTGATTTGTAGTTTGGTATGTATATTTAGAAGCCATAAATCAGGTTTGCAACTCATTGCATATGTTCCAAGTAACTGGGTAACTATTTAAAATAGAGATGTTCCAAACAATGGCCAATAAGAATAAGGCAACAATATAAGAAATTCGATATATAATTAGTAAAGAAAAATAAGATAATTAATGTTGGAAATGTATTTTAATGTACATGGTTTTAGAAGAAATATTTTTTTTACAGTTTCTAAGTTGGTTCTGAACAAATATTAGATTAACTCAACTCAACTAAACAAAGTCTTTTCCCACTTATTTGGAATTCGCTGCATGAATTTGATTTCTCATTCCACTATGTTTAGTGCAACATCTTCGAATAAACACATGATATCATCTTCTTTTTTTACAATATCCCACCACATTAAATTAGACCTACCTTCACTCCTTGCGTTACCATCAATCATAACTAAATCCTTCTTCCTTACATGGCAATTTTTGGCTTACACTTACAAACCATCTAATGTGGTTTTCTTTCAATTTATCTTATATATAAGCTACTTTTACCATTTCACAAATTGTGTTCATGTTTAACTTTATCCTTTCGAGTTTTTCGCAAATCCATCTTAGTATTTGCATATTGCATTGCTCTTTTCAACTATTCAACACTATGTCCCATATAACATGGTGACTCTAATGGTCATCTAGTAGAATTTTCCCTTTAAATTCAAAAGTATAGACCGATCATAATACGTCAATAGAACTTCCCCACTTAACCTAACCTCTTTTAGTCCTATGAGTAACATCATCACCAATATCTCTATATTTTTTAGATAATCAAGCCTAAATAATAAAAGTGATCACAATTTTAGGTATCTTTTGACCCTCAAACTTCACCACATCCTTGTTTGTCCTCCTATTATTACTAAAATTTCACTACACTTATTATGATTTAGTTCTGATTATTTTAAATCCTATTGTTTCTAGATTTTCTCTTTAGCATAAATACTTGTCGTAGCCTCATCTACTAAAACAACATCATATAAAAACGACATACACCACGGCACCTCGTCTTGTATTTTTCAGTCAACTCATCCACAACAAGAGCAAAAAGATAAGTACTTAGTGTCAAACCTTAGTGCAGACAACCTTAGTGCATACCTAGAGTAACTGGTAATTCACTACTTTCTCCACCTGATGTTCTTACTATAATCACGTCCACATCAAACATATCTTTGATCACATCAATATATCTCTAAGTCATTTTTTTATGTAAAATCCACGCTATTATATCTCATGGTATCTTATCATATGCCTTCTCTAAATCTATAAAAACCATATGAAGGTCGTTTTTTTCTCCCTATACCTCTCCATTAATCTCCTTAATTAATGAATAGCTTCCATTATTCACCTCCCATGAATAATTCCAAACTGATTCTGATATTTTATTGTTTCCAATCTCAATATAAATTCAATCACTATCTCCCAAAGTTTCGTTGTATGACTCATTAGCTTAATACCGGGATAGTTTGATCAGGTTTATATGTCTCCTTTATTTTTATAGATCGGTACTAAAATACTCTTTCTCTATTCATCAGGCATTCTATTTGTCATCATGATTTTATTATATAATTTTGTAAGACAAGACATTACTTCTCCTCTAAGCACTTTTAGACCTCAATAGGGATACCATCTTGTCCTAAAGCCCTCCATATTTTCAACTTTTTCAAAGCAATCCTTTGTTTTTATAATTCGAGGAAAAATATATTTTCTTGAGTCTCCCTAAGTTTATTCATACCTAATACACTCCCATTATCTTCGTTCAATAACCTCTCGGAGTAGTTTTTCATCTTTCGATAATATCATCATCATTGACTAGGACTCTCAGATCATCCGTTTTAATACACTTAACATTATCAAAATCTTTTGTTTTTTGTCCCAAAATTTAGCCAACTTATAAAATGTTTTTTCCCTTCTTGTGTTCCTAGTTTTTTATATTTTAATAAAGTTAGTTTATCAGAATTAGAAAATCTTTTATCCTTTTCGGTACATTAGAAAATAATTTATACATTATAAAGATTGTCTCATTAATACTGCTAAACATTGACATGAATACTATTAATGGACAATCATTAAAGAGAAAATTTCATTCTTAGTTGAACCAAACACATTTTTTGGCACCTACTCTTAGGTAAATTTAATTAAAAAAAATCCAAATATTGGCATAAAATGAAAAATTGAGGTCATTGGAAGTGTAGGCACTTCCAGTCTATGAATTCTATTTAGAAGGCAAAATTACCAAGGGGCCCTTCGCAACTACAAGCTATAGAATCAAAATTGTGTTTAAATTAGGTCATTTCAAATTACATGGTCCTACAAATATCCTATTAAGATATGGCTATGATTACTTCATCAGTTTCATTGACAATTACTCAATGTGTGAATATATTTAACTTATGCAGCATAAATCTGAAGCCGTTAATTAGTTACAAGCATAGAAGGCTAAGGTGGATCATGGGTGAGGTAAAATAATAAAAATCCTACGATTGGATCGTAAAAGTGTGTACCTCTTGGAAGCCTATTAATCACTTATCATACATAATGATTATGTCCTAGTTGTCTACATTAGATACTCCATAGTGGAATGCCGTCACAAAAAAAGTGAATAAAACTCTTTAAGATGTGATAAGGTTTCTGGTTATATATTCAGGATTGTAACATTCTTATTGGGATTTTATACTAGAGACAAATATATACATTCATAATTTGTTTCCATTTAAATCGTTATATTCAACTCCCATGGAAGTGTGAAATGCACGCACCAGGGGCCCAACATATGTGCTTAGGAAGGAACCAAGGAAGTTAGAACGAGGAAAAAAGTATATATCTTTGTGGGTTATCCCAAAGTTTATAAATGTATTTTATGTCATGTACCTAAGTGTTGGTGTGTAAATATACCCAAGAGGGGGGTGAATTGGGTATATGGGTTCGATGGAAAATATAAAAACTTTCTTAACTTAGATGTAATGATTAATTTCAATATGAAAAAATTATTTATAAGAAAGCAATTAATCAATAATAAATATAAGAAGTTAAGAGAGATGGATAAATAAAACTTTAAAAATTGAGATTTTGACGTGATTCGTCCTTTATAGAAATACTACCTTACAAACCACAATCAACAAATGGTAAACTCGTATTTTCCCAAGTTGTACCGGCACAATAATCTAAGGACTTTAAGCAAATTGACTACCCACAACAACGGCACTACCGGATGAGAAGATACAATTAAATTTACCCATGACTCACAACAATGAGATATGTGCTCGAAACGTAAATCCAAGTAGCTTTAATAAAAATAATGAGGTGAGTTTACTTTCTATTTAAAAAGTAAACAAATAAGTTTCACAAGTATGGTACTCTATGGGGTTGTTGGATATAGGTTTAGCATAAGTGGGTTTGGGGTTTTTAACTTTGCTAAAGAGGGATTGGAATGGAAGATTTTAGTTCAAGTGGGTTTTCTCAAAGCTAGAGCTTGAATGGGGTTTTGGGGACTAAAACTCTCAAATGGGTTTTGAGATTTGGATTCTCTCTCTAAGGGACTTTAGGTTATTTACACAAGCTAAGAAGATGGAACTTTACTCAAGCATAGATTGTTGTATGCATGTGTATTTTGGAATGGAAGTGAAGGGCTCTATTTATAGTGCTAAGAGGTAGCCAAAATTGGTAATCAGGTTGAAAAACTTAGGGTATTAGGATAAAATATTGGAAGGTTTTATCAAAATTAATTATTGAAATCCTAACATTTTTAGTCGACTAAAAATGAGTTTTAGTCGACTACAACTCCTTCTGGTTTATAGGTTTAGTTAGCTGGCCAAACCAGTTTTAGTCTACTAAAACTAAGGTTTATAGACTAAACCTCCCAAGTTTTGGGCAAAAAGGTGTATAGTTTAGGGGCATTCTTTAGGTAAGGTTTAAGAAGCCTAAAGTGGGTTTAGGTGTGTAGGTTTTGAGTATATACAATATAAACTATGTTAATTTACTTTTTTACAACATTTCCTAAAGTAAAAATAAAATAAAATAAAGTAATAATCATTAGGGAGGGCGATCACTGACCAAGACCTGGGAGGCCGATCAACATGCAGAATGCCGACCAACAGTGGGAAGGTCGATCAACTTGATCAACAAAACGCCAACAGTCAAGAGCATTGTGAACGTTATGTATCGATGTAAATGCCTAATCTATAAAGGCATTAATCCATTAACATTCCATCTCTCTATCTCCTTACTTTTCAGTAAATACATTGTAATCTCTTCATCAAGGTCAGGACGATCAAGTCATTTAAGACACGAGAGGCTAAAGAAAATACAAGGCAAAAATAAGCACAGTGGAAGTAGGCTTTCCCTTATAACCGAACCACTTTAAACACCTTTTGTCTCTCTTTTTTATTTATATATATTTATTTGTGATTAAGAAATTAGACCTAGTCTAGTTTTTTACATCAATAGATTGGCACCGTATGTGGGAACGTATTTCTAAACGTTTTCACTCTCATTCACTTATGATAACTCAAAGATGACTGACATTCCTGTGTCCAGTTCCAAAAGCGATGGAAATCCACCTATTTCATCTGTTCCTTCAATAAATAATGATATAACGGAATCTTGGCTAGTCTCGCTAGAGGATAGGAGGATATGATCAGGAAATTATCCCAAACACTGCAGGTCGGATCTCCTGCCTTGTATATTCACAAAAATATGTCACCGTCACCTACAAGAATCAGCAGGCTTAGCCACTCCAAGACTTCTAGAGATACGTCCTATCATCCAGGAGAAAGTTCTTTTACCGGGACTTCAGAGCCATATGATGAGCATTCATTTTCTCCTGAAAGTATAAGTGCCTTAGAAAGGCTGAGTCGAGTATCGCCCTTTAATCGTCTAGGACCCATAGGAAATAGAATTATTCCCAGGGCATTGTCAAGGCATACTCGATGACTAGTCAACCAACATGAGGCCTCAGCCCAATCCAGATCATGTGCCCGACGATTTATCCATGCTAAGCAGACCTCTCAGGAGGAGAGCTCAGCACAAACAGTTGGTCAGAATAGCCAAATTGCAACGCATAAATCTGATTCGGGTAATAATGCATGGAAAGGCTCAATCCAGAGGTTAGAAGACAGGTTGGGAGAAATGGTGAAGGCGAAAAGCCTTTTTCAACAAAGCTTTATGAAAGGGTCTCCTTTTGTTCAAGCTATTATGGATTTTCTTACTCCTTAAAAGTTCAAAGCCCTTATTGTTACTCCCAAGTATGATGGGAAAACTAACCCTATTTTTCACATAGAACAGTACCAAGCAGCAGCAAACATTTACGTTATCCCAAATGAGATGAGATGTAGGGCATTCTCAAGTACCATAATGGGTCCTGCCCAAATATGGTACAATAGCCTACCTTAGGGGAAAATCGTTGATTTTAACCAACTTGTCGACCTGTTCATTGGTAATTTCTGCTTGGGGGCCAAGCCAGTAAAGAGAGTAGCTCATCAGCTAACCGTGAGAAAGCAAGTAGGAGAAAGCACCAGGGACTACATCACTCGCTTCAATAATGAGAAGTTGAAGGTGATTGATTATGAGGAGAAGATAACCATCATAGTTCTTTTAAGTGGATTACTTCTCGAAAATCTTTATTAAACTCTTGCCAAAGATCCTCCCAAGACTATGACTGAATTGATGGACAAAGTAGCCAAGATAATGAATGTCGAGGAAGCAATGGTAGTGAAGTAGAGCTCGGTCATAAAGCCTGAGGATAAAATTGAGAAGAAGGATGAAAAGGAGCAGAAGGAACCGAAACAAGAGAAAGGAGGACAAGCTTAGGAAGTATAATAATTACACTCCATTAAATATGGGCATTCACCATGTTTTGGAGGAAATTAAGAGCACCTGCTAGGAAGAGGGGCAGGTTCAAGTACTGTGACTTTCATAAAAATCATGGGCATACGACGAATTGTTGTATTACTCTACAGAACGAGAATAAAACCCTCATTCGTCGAGAAAAACTGGACAAGTTTGTTAATCGACTAAACGATAGAGGAGCTCGACGAAGGTTAAAATCTCCATGCAAGCCCAGAGATAAGAAAAATAGAACTCATGAGGATGATCAAGAAGTTAATCCCGATCTACCAAATAAACCCAGGCAACCAGAATGTGGGGTATTTATGCTTAGTTTTGGTTCCTTTAACTGTCAGATGATTACCGGTAGAGACACTAGTAAAGGAGATAATACTACTAAAAGAAAAGCTTACCTCAATTAGGATCAAGCTTGTTCTTATATTCAGAGGATCAATCAAGCCGAGAAAGATCGATCGAGGAAAGTCAACAAAGATAAGTTGGTGATTGATTTTTCCCAAAATAACCTCTTCGGAGTCCTTTATCCCCATGACGATCCCCTGGTAATCAAATTCAGAATCCAAGATGCAATAGTCTCTAAGGTATTGATTGAGAACGGGAGCTCGGCGAACATCATGTTCTACTCCTGTTTTCAAAATTAGACTTGATGCTTAGATAATTGGATCCTTATCACAAGCCCTGATTGGCTTCTCTGGTCAAAAAGTATACCCCTTGGGCACAATCAAGTTGGAAGTGTTGATCTCACCTAGCCAGCAAATCGGATTGAAAAAGTACATTTCTTTATGATAGACAAGAATATTCAATTTACCTACAATGTGATCATGGTCAGGGTAGGATTGAATAAGATTAAAGCTATTTTCCATAGTCCATCAATGCTTGGAGTTCCCGACCAATTTTGAAGTAAGTGTTGTAAAGGGTGATCAAAAGGTAGCCAGGGAATGTTATTATTCCTCTGTCGAGCAAGAAGACCTGGAGGAACTGAAAAAAAAGACCACTACTTACCAAGGGAGGACTAGAGCTAGTTAAAGGCCAGATTATGGAAGCTACTGAGAACATTATCCTAGATGATGACAAGCCAGAGCGGACTACACATATAGGTTCAATACTAGACCCTATTCTTAAACAGGAGCTAGTGACGTTCCTAAGGCAGAGAAAGAATGTGTTTGCTTGGAGCCATGAGGATATGCCCAGAAATGATCCCAACTTCATTTGTCATGAGCTTAATGTCAATAAAGATGTCAAGACGATTAAACAGAGACGTATAGTGTTCAGTCCCGAGAAGAATCAAGTTATCCAAGAGGAGGTAGAGAAGCTTCAAAAAGCTTCTTTCATTAAAGATGTGAAGTATCCATAGTAGTTGGCTAATGTTGTTATAGTCAAAAAGAAGAATAACAAGTGGAGAATGTGCGTAGATTTCACATACTTGAATATAGCTTATCCAAAGGATCATTTTCCTTTGCCCAGGATTGATTAGCTGGTGGATGATACGTCGGGGAATATATTGTTTAGCTTTATGGATGTCTATTCTGGCTACAACCAGATCAAAATAAAGTATGAAGAGAGGGAAAGTACATATTTTATTAACCCATGAGGAACTCATTATTATAATGTGATGCCTTTTGGTCTTAAAAATGCAAGTGCAACCTATCAGAGATTAGTGAACAAGGTTCTTAAAGATCAAATAGGCAAAAATATGGAGGTCTAAGTGGATAATATGCTGACGAAAAGCAAAAAAGTCTCATATCACATTACTGATCTAAGCCATACTTTTGATCAGTTAAAGAAGCATCAGATGAAGCTGAATCCGACCAAGTGCGTGTTCGGCATGCAAGAAGGGATGTTCCTTGGCTTTATAGTCAATCAGAAAGGAATTGAGGCTAATCCAGATAAAATAAAATCTTTGATTGAAATGTAGTCGCCAACCAGCAAGAAAGACGTTCAAAGGCTCACTAGGCGGGTATCTGCTTTGAACAGATTTGTGTCTGGAGAAACAGACAGATGTCTACCATTCTTCAAGGTGCTGAGGAAGACCTTTGAATGGAATAAAGAATGTGGAAAAGATTTTCAAGAATTAAAGAAGTATTTGGGATCACCCCCATTGCTCTCTCGACCAGTTTTGGGGGAGAAATTGTATTTGTACTTAGCAGTTTCTGAGTCGGCTGTGAGCTCGGCTTTAATAGGATAAGATAATGAAGTCCAGAAGCCAGTCTACAACACCAGTAAGGCCTTTTGAGGAGCTAAAATCAGATATCCACGCTTAGAAAAATTATCTTTGGCATTTATAGAGGAACCCAGACGTATGAAGCCTTATTTCCAAGTGTACACTATAGTGGTGTACACTGACATGCCTCTTCGACAAGCCCTCCACAACCTGAGAAGTCGGGAAGACTAATGTACTGGGAAGTAGAGCTGTGGGAGTAGGATATTGTATATGAATCGAGGTCCTCATTAAAGGGCCAAGCCATGGCTGATTTTATTGCAAAATTTACTTATTCAGAGGTTCCCGAGCAATAAGGCTTTCAGGTAGAGCAGACCCCGACAGGATTTCAATAAGGCTTTTCGAACAAGGCAGAGTAAGGATTTCAGTCATGATCTGAACCTTATATCTATTCAACATATCTAGTCATTTTTATTTAACTTCTGAAACACGATCAACCAAAGTTTTAAGGAAACAAAGTTTTCTATATTGTCAATCCGTTTTATCAAATTATGCTGTCAGGTTCAATAAATCAAGGATCCTCTAAGTGTAAGTCGAGTCACTTCTTGAGTTCTTTAATATAAACACGACTTGCCTATACCTATGTTTTATCTATTAAAATAAAGACAATATGAAGGATGTCCTTATAAATATCCCCTTTGGTTATTCCTAGAGAAAACCAAAGCAAGGATGAAGCTCAAAAATAACAAAAAAGATGAATCAAAATTATTATAGATATTCCCCTTTGTTCCCTCGTATGAAAGAATGGAGTCTTTAACCGAAAAATACTTTGTACAAATGATTTATACCCTTATACGAATAAGAAAAAATAACTTCCTCTTCTACAAATAAAAGATCAAATCTATCAAAAACTAGAGAATTAAAAACACAAACTCCACTGGCACTTATGAGATATGATTTTAAAAACAAGGACTACATACATGTTACCTAAATGGGAATCGAAAAGGTATTTAAAACTCGAAAAATAATAAAACCCATAAAAACTTCCCATAAACCCCCAAACAACGAATAATCAAAAGATGGCATGATCCATCCATATTGAAAATAGGTGAGTTGGTTAGGATTCACTCTGATATCAATCTAAATCTAATAATATATGTTAATCAGATTAACAAGGCGAAAACAAAATGTTACATAATAAAAGAGAGTGTAATAGCCCAACCCATTGGTCTTCGACTTTTATCTCCCTCAAAATGTGATTGTTTTTAGAGTATGCAATATATGATCGGTCTCTCCCATTAGCACCTATGAATTAAAGTTTCTTGCGAATGGTACCTAGCACCTCACATTAGGCAAATCATATCACTTTTCACTCATCATTTTTACAATAATCCTCAGAAGAAATAGTTCTTACATGAATACCTAAAAAATATCAAAGAAAATATTCCCCGGTTGATTGGAAACACTAGCAAGAAGGATTTTTGGATCAAAGTTGATGATACATCCTTTTAAAACTCGCATATATGGGTTGGATAGGTAAAAGACTACACAACAATTGTTTCTAAGAGAACTTTAGTGATAATGATTAAGTGAAGTATTCTATAAGTTCAAATTATCGTTCGAAAGTTATGAAAAAGGATAGGTTATATGGAATCACTTGTATCTTAGGTTACACACACAAAGATTCAATTTTTAACAAAATTTTATCTTGATTGTAATTAGATGTGCATGCAAGATAAATTTTAAAAAAAGCATGTCAAACCAAGCAACCATATCAAACACATGAAGAAGGAGAAGATATAAGGAAAAATCTTTTCAGAAATAAACCTATATTTTGCACTGTTTAAGACTCAACAGACGAGGATAGACATACAGACAACTTAGAGTGCCAATAAGTTTAATGCAGTAGTGTCTTTCAATCTTTAATAGAAAACAATGCAGTTCAGGACCACCCACAGAAAGCAACTCTTCCCTCTATATCCATCGATCAGCCCTAGGACACGAAATCCTTTCTTCTTCAGCAATAGAGTCGCAACTCCACAATAGTAAGTCATAGAGTAAACTCTATTAGGGTTTAATGTAGTATATGGAAAGTGAGTTTGACAAACTCAACAAATCATATTAAGGATGTATGATTTGGAAAATAAAAATTATTTCAAAGAAACAACAAAAAGAAAACTTTTAGAATAGGTATGGGAATCAATTTTCGCCAAAGGGGTCATGTTAAATAATCCAGAAGTGTCTAATTTATGGAAAAGAAGAATTTCGAGGTGACGAACTTCGTTCGAACGAAAATTCCACCTCATTTGAACAAAAATCCAGTTTCTTTCTAACAAAGTTAAGTCTCATTCCAACGAACTTCCTAGTTCGTTCCAACGAGCTTCCAACAGTGCAGTTCTGTTAAACAGAGAAGCCCCATTTGAAGTTCGCTCCAACGAACTCAAACATTCGTTCCAATAAAGATCGAACCTCGTTTGAATGAGAATAAGGCCTTGTTCTAACGAACCAAAAAATAAAAAAAAATGAAAATATATTTTTATAAAAAATGCCTCGAGTTAAAAACGAACATCTCAGAATATTTTTGACTGAGTAAAATCAAAGAATCAAATCCATATTCCTCCACAATGTGTTTGTGACGATTCAGTGACTTGAATTTCGAAAATGATGTTCGAACACTAACATATTGTCAAAGATCATGGAGGCATATGCGAAGGTAGTGTTCGGTTTGTGACAAGATACGCCAAAATATCAAAACTTTGAGAAATTTAAAAATCTTGCTCTCAGAAGATATAAAATCTAGTAGTGGGAGATATGTTCATCGATGTTCTTCCCAAATTTTATTTCATTGAACACACTTGTGACCACAAACAACTAAAGGAAAGGAAATATTTTGGGGAAATTTAAAATTGTAAAATATTTTCTTTTGTTTGTAATTAAAATAAACAAATGTTGATTTTTATTTTCTATAAAAAAGTATATAAAGCATTAAATCAAAATCAAAATAATATGATACATTATAGGAAAGGAAATGATTAATATGAAGCACATTAGAGATTTCATAACCTAAATACAATGGAAATGAATCATGTGGAATGGCGAGATGGGTGAGTCAAGATCAATTCTAACCTAGAGATGATGGGAATGACTCATGATAGAGTAATGGAAAGATTGTAATGACTCAGGGTAGAGGAATCCTAATCTATAGAGGATTAATTTCCTTCTTGGGAGCCTTGATGTTATTCCTTATCGAACATCTCTTGTTCTTCCTTTAGATTTAAACACTTTGAGGAAGATAATCAATCCTCTTAAACTCATCAATGATCTTTGAGATGTCTAGACAAGATACTCAAAATGTTCTTAAATCTCAAAGAAGTCTCCATTCAAACGTGAAGGATCATTCCCATCTTACTTTATCCGATTACAACAATCCTTAAAGTGGATCTTGCTCCTGCAATATTTATAAAAATACGAATACTAAGGATGAACATTTTTGGCTTACTATTTAATAGGGAATGAGTGGATGCCATTATTGACCCTTTGATAAGAGTGATATCACTTTTTTCTTTGGCTCCTATGACTTATTATATCGAAGACCAATCTTTTCCTTCAAGGCATAGGTCAGTGCAAGGAGAATCTTCCCTAACTTCTTAAAAAAATTCAAGCCTAGATTCACCTTTTTAGACTTTTGTAAGTATTTATTGATCTTATTATTTAATGCATTGAGCATACTTTGAGCATGAGATGATTCAAGTAATGTTGACTTCAAGGTGGTCAACTTATCATGCAAATGCTCACGATCTTTCTTCGCCCCTAAATTTCTTTACGAGAGTAGATTATTGGAACTTCAACTTGACCATAAGTGTCTCATTATACTTCATGGCACTTAAATCACTCTCACACTTCTTAAGATTATAGGTAAGATTAAAGTTCACCTTCTTCATCTAGAGGGACATATAATAAAGCTTAGAATAAGATTTTTTTAAATCCCCCTCACTTTCATCTACACAAGCATCCTCTTTCTATTATAAACCTCTCTCAAACTCGAATTTAACTCCATTATCCTCACCCTTGTATATACCAAGGGATGGGCTAAGACTCAATACATCTTGTATGGGGAAAACATATAAATTCGTGCTCAATGGGATAATCATTATCGTTTGAGTCTGAGTATGAGTCTATGTTGTTAAGGGTAATCATTATCGTTTGAGTCTGAGTATGAGTCTATGTTGTTAAGGGTGGAATTCAATGCCTTTTCTCTTTACTCATCCTACTTAGTCTATGTTGTTAAGGGTGGAATTCAATGCCTTTTTCTCTTTACTCATCCTACTTAGTCTGGTATGACACTCAAATGTCAGATGACAATACATTTGCACTTTTTGAAGTTATGTGGATCTTCTTCCTTCTTATCATCACCTTGAGACTTACGATCGCAACTTCCAAAAGAATTTTTTACCCTGAATGCTTCAGTTTTCTTAACATGTATCATATCATTCTTAAAATTTTGTTGGACAAATTTCAAAAAAAATAATAAAATTTCTTTGTCAACAAGGAAATATCAACCTCATAGGATTCAAAATTTTTTTCTAAATCCAAGGGAGTACTCTTTAGTGCCTTCAATGCGATATTATTCTGTTTATTGGGTGATCAACATTTTTAAGCCTAAAGCTTTGTCGGGAACATATTATCTCTTCAACTTTCATCGCATTGATCTTCCTTAAAACATTTAAGGTAATGACTTGTGTAAGGAATCTAATAAGTAACGACCTTAAGATATTTTGAACTACAATAGAGTTCAAAATATTCTCTCCCAAGTTAAAAGAGGATTTCACAATATCTAAGAGTCTAATGTAAACACATTGAATGTCACATTCTTAAATAGAATAGGGAGTTGTTGGAGCTTTAAGGTATGCATTCCTTCATGCATAACCTAAAAGATTTCCCGAGCCTCATTTAATTTTTTATACATTATAATCTGCCAGAACTCCTTGAATGTAACTCGCTAAAAATTTCATTGACATATCACAAGTTAAGTTAAATAGCTTATGGATATTATCATCCCACTTAGTAGTCGATTCTGGAACCATTTTATCACCCTCTTTCACTTTGGGAGGAGGTCAGCCATTATCCATGACCAACAACACATGCTCTTCAAAATACTTTAGGTAAAATCTCAGACAAGCCTTATTATACCATAAATATAAAACACCACGTGGACCTATCAATAGATGACATGTATCCTTATTAAAGGCAAATAGAGAGGTCGACCTCATATCTAGATTCTGGTCGTCCAATAACATAGAGGTCGGCTCAGTTATTATTGTGATCGGTCTCATCCTTTTGTTAAACATCATGTTACTATTAAGACGGATTTGGGTAACAACGTTAACTAATCCTGTCAATACTAACCTCACGCCAGCTAGCACATGGGGAGGAATATTAGCTATCATGGTTTATCCTACTATTGCAAATGAGGAAGTTACTCACTATCCCACATTTATCGTGTTGTAATAAACTCATCATTATCTGTCTTTTAAATGTAAAAGATGTAACTACCTGACCTATAAAGGCACTTCAAATGTCCCATAATATTCTCTCTCATATAACTATTTATAAATAGCACTGAATCCCATGACATAAAGGATCTAGAACTATTCCATTAACGGTTATAGGCCACTCCTAAAGAGAGAAATCCAATGAGAGATTGTATTATCAACTGGCATGGCAATTGCCTATTAATAAATAGCACACCAAGACTACACCTATGGACGTAGGTGCTATATTGGGTCGAACCACATAAATCCCATTCTTCTTTCTATATCTCTCACCTCATTATATCTCTCCTAATTAAACAACTTTATAGCACAATATTTTTATTTGTTATTGTTTATTATTGGGATTTCCCCAGCTAAGATAATTATTTCACAAATCAATTTCAGACGATAACAGATTGGTGTCGTATGTGGGAAATCAACAAGCCGTTGTTGTTTACTACCATCTTTAACCCTAAATATTTCCCCCTTTTTCCAACCATACACTTGCAAATTCTAGGGAATGGTTTATAACCCAAAAAGTAGTCGCGCATCAGAAGCACTTCCACCCTCTATGTGGGCGAGGATGGGAGACATACAAGGAATTTTGGTGAGTATGGCAAAGGGCCAGTGGCAATGTAAGAAAGCATTAAACAGTTGATACAGATGCTCAAGGCTGGATAAAATAGGTTCGAAGTGGATCCTATCACTTTGACAGGAAGAGAAACCTCATAAAGGAGAGGAAAAATGTTGCCTCCGGCGCCCTATAGAGATAGGAGGCATCTTACATGGTGCAATCCCCAGGACACCCAAGGAGATTGAATCTGGGGTCGCATGATGGCATAAGTGCATCCTGGCATTCTAGATCGCGAGAGGACAAGTCATACCACCCCAGAGTTACTTCTCCCCTTAGATCAAGTGGGTATGATAATGAGAAATACTTCTCTGAGGAAAGTACCAGTATACAAGAATGATTGATTTAAAGATTTTCTTTTTAACGTTTGGGCCCACGCAAAATGAGGAGCCAACAGATAAAATCTCCCAGAGAGAACATCTTAATCCTTTAAATACTTTGTGTTTGCAGCAAAATAAGGGTCCACTCAAAAGGATTAAAGTGAAGTGGAGTTCAAACGATGAATATCTTAATCCTTTAAATACTTTGGGTTTGCAGTAAAATATCGCGTGTCATAAATGACATCATCTCCGAAAAGTCAATAGAAGGTATAGGTTCATTGCATGTACGTAACCCCAAACGTGTATAATGATTACCTAAACGTCATTTCTAATCATCTGACATGTGTCCACTTCGTTCAAAAATTTCTAAACTTAATCTACTCGGCATAGGCTAAGGAGAAATCGAGACAACTATATCAACTAAAGACGACCACTCGTTAACACTTCCTCCATTCATTTTACCTGGCAACGACTCTAGAATGTCATCCAATCATGCATAAAGACTTGTGGGCTTTTGTTATACCATAAATATAGAACACCACATGGACCTCTCAATACACATATCCTCATTAAAGGCAAATAAAGAGGTCAACCTCATATGTACATTTTGGTCGTCCAATGACATTGAGGTCGGCTCAGTTATTATTGTGATTGGCATCTTCCTTTTATTAAACATCATGTTATTGTTAATACGGATTTGGGTAAAAGAGTTAATTAACCCCGTCAATACCAACCTCATGCCAACTAGCACATAGGGAGGAATACAGCAGTCATATTTGTCCTATTTGTGCACGTGAGGAAGTTACTCACTATCCCACCCCTATCGTGTTGTAACAAACCCATCATTATTTGTTGTCTAAATGTAAAAAGTGTAATTGCCTGACCTATAAAGGCACTCCAATTTTCCCTTAATATTCTCTCTCATATAACTAACTATAAACAACACTGCATTCCACAAGATTAAAGATCCAAAACTATTCCATTAAAGGCTATAGGCAAACGCTAGAGAGAGAGACCCAACGAGAGCTTGTATTCTCAACTTTCATGGAAATTTTCTAGTAATAAATAACACACCAACGCTACACCTGTGGATATAGGCATCGTATTGGGCCAAACCAGGTAAATCCATGTCTTCTACATTTATCTCTCACCTCATTCTCTCTCTCTCTCTACCAATTAAGAAACCTTTTAGCACAATCTCTTTATTTATTATTTATTATTTATTATTAGTATTTCCCCAACTAAGATAATTATTTCACAAATCAATTGAATAAATAGCTTATGGTCATTATCATACCACTTAGCAACCAATTTAGGAACCATTTTATCACCCTCCTTCACTGTGGGAGGCGAACATCCATTATCCACGACTAACAAAACAAACTCATTAAAATACTTTAGGTAAAATATCATACGAGGCTTCTAATTACCGTTGTCAAATATCAATTGATGTAAAATAAAATTACGCTCTATAGACAACCCCTGCAAAATTAAAACACCCGCTTCGATAGTAATTTGAAAATTCTAGGTTGTATATTTATAATTAATTAACATGAGTTAATCATGTAGTTCCAATTAAAATTTGTCCACAAATCCAAAAAGTAGTGGTTTAACTACATTAATGAGGATTATGTGCAATTTTAATTATTATCCAATTCCATCATTCAATTTAATTTAATGTGATATAAAAATAAAAATGCGAAAATCTAGTAATCACGGAACAATGGTATTTATTAAATACTATTTAAACTGAAAATCCTCCCAGGAAAAGTCACTGTGCACCCACCCCCAATATCAAAGTCCACTAGTGCTAAAAATACTTTGTTAAGAATTAGACAAAGTTTAGACATGAATTACCAAAGTATATATTCCTTATCACAAATATGTTGTTGTGTTTTTCTTAACTTCTCCAACATTCATATGTTGTTCACTACAACAACTTGCACAGTCCTGAAAGCTTGATAAACATTCATAAGCTCTTCATATGAAATTTACTTTATACGAGACGATCTTGTAAGAAGTTTACTTTTTATATGGAACCTCTCGTGTGAAGTGTCATTTGTACGACAATTATTGTAAATTATTATATTTCGGGTACAAGAAAACTTTGTATGAGAAAATTTTGTATGAATTGCACTCTGTTAGAGGAGTTATGTAAAAGATTATATAAAACCTCCATTAAACTATCATACAAACGACCTCGTACGAATGAGAGTTAGATAAAAAAAATATATTTTGGTACAAGTCGAGTCACATTTAAGTTCTTTAATACAAACACAAAACTCGTTTATGCCTACATTTTGTCTATCTGAAATAAAGCCAACCAGAAGGTTGTCCTTATAAAAACCCAACTCACCTAGTGGATGTAGGTTCAATTAGATAAACCATGTAAATTTGTCTTAATTTTCCTTCTCCCCCATACTTTAATATTTATTGTTCATTCTCCTATGTTGTCCATGGTTGCCAAGATATTTCTCTTTATCTTTTTGCAATATGGATTATACATTATAACCGATTATTGAGTCATCGGACCATTTTTCATCATAAACAAACCTCTAGCTAACTTGGTGTTATACCGATATATTTAGAACAAATAATTTAACCTGAACTGTAATTTGCAAGTCCCCCAACCCTCACACTTAGTTTTAAATTCCAACTATTGCATTAACTTTGTTTTTTAAAACCCTTGTATAATTTATTTTCAAGCATTAATTTGGCACTTCGGTGACTATCTTTTGTTGCTAAATTTATCAATAATATAACAACCTACAAGACGTCAAATGGGTGGATATTAGGGGTACCCCTTGATCAGGCTGGGCTATGCTTGGGCTAGGCTCACACTATATAATAACGCCCTATGGGTTTACTAAGTCCCAAACCATCTTGGAGTCAATCCGCCATTAATTGGCCAAAACCCAACCCTAAAATTATTATGTTTAACCATGCCCAATCTAATTAACCTAACTCATTTTAAAAAAACAAGGGTGTGTTTGATTAGAGTGTGTGGAAAAATAAAATCAGTTTTTTTCTTACATTCCCCACATAATTTTTTTCATGGAACATGTCTAAATTGTGCATTATCAAGTTGTCCTTTATGCAGATGTATAAAAAAAATCTAAGACAAATTAAGGCTGTCAGATGCCCAAAAGTTGAAAACATATGGAATCTTTTACATTTTCAATGAAAAATATTGTCAATCAAACACACCTTAACTTTTTTAATGGTAGACATCATTTAAAAAATATTGGCAATCAAATACACCCATTTTTTTAATGGCATACATTAATTGAAAAATTGTAAGAAATTTGTATCACAACACAACTAGACAATGGAATTGTTTATTATTCATCTTTTATGAGCATGCTGCTTCGCAAACTTGATTTAATATAAAAGTCTATTTTAAAGGTTCGTTTTGGCCCCCAAAATCCGAGCATTGACCATAGTGTATAACATTAGAGCTATTATACACTAATCCTATTTTAAATCAAATTCAAACCTAAAAGGGGTATCTTGTTCAATCAATTTATTTAAAATATTGTCAATCAAACACACCTTAACTTTTTTAATGGTAGACATCATTTAAAAAATATTGGCAATCAAATACACCCATTTTTTAATGGCATACATTAATTGAAAAATTGTAAGAAATTTGTATCACAACACAACTAGACAATGGAATTGTTTTTTATTCATCTTTTATGAGCATGCTGCTTCGCAAACTTGATTTAATATAAAAGTCTATTTTAAAGGTTCGTTTTGGCCCCCAAAATTTGAGCATTGACCATAGTGTATAACATTAGAGTTATTATACACTAATCCTATTTTAAATCAAATTCAAACCTAAAAGGGGTATCTTGTTCAATCAATTTATTTATTTCTTCTCAACATGTGGGGCTCAATTGTAAGTTTTGGTTGAGATCTACACGCGGTTTGAATGCGGTACAAATAGAATTATTAATAAAATAATATTTTTTTTGCTTGACCGCTTGGTCGGTAAATTTTTTGGGATTAAAAACACTTTTAATGTATACTCGATTTTTCAATAATTTATACATTTAATTTTGTAATGTACAAGATTTTTTTATAGTTTTTTTTTTAATTTGTAAGTGTAACTATAATGTATACAAAATTTTTCTAATATTTACGAGTAAAGTTTGTATAAATTATACAAGTGCAATAGAATAAAAAAGAAGGAATGGACAACTAATAATAATCATATTATTAGCCATATCTGAGACCCGCGCTCGACCGGCCAGGGGACCCCGATCGACCGGCCCTGTAGAAAAACCTTTTTTTATCCCATGACTTTATTATATATATTTTTAATACCTAATAAATATGGTCATAATATTTTTATCGCCAACGAGGCGCTCTAGAAAAGTCACGCAAAGTTCCATTTCCTATGTCGGGTGCTGCGAGAAGTATCGTTTATCCTTTCTCATAGTTGTGGATTACATGTTTCATAATTATAATACGTCGTACCTAATCGATATAATTGCGCTAACTAGTTGAATACGAATGCTCATCCATGCAGGCCATGCAATGTAAAATTTTCATTTCTAATCCCTACGTGCAACGTGTCACCTTTTGTACAATTTGGCTTGTTTTCTTATGCATTTGTTTCTCCAATAATTTTTTCCGAATAATATACCTAATTTATATCAAATATATTTATTTCTAGGGCGGGGTATTACATGACAGGTCTGAACTACGTTCAAAAATCGCAAAAATTATTTTACTCATCATGAGCCTATAGCACCCCGTATTTTTGACGATTTAAATAATTATGTGATTAATTATTATTATGGGAATAAATATGTGATTAATTATTGTTGTTGGATTAATTAAATTAAATTGTGAGAAATTAATTTGTTATTAATCTGGATTAAAATAATTATTAACTAGTGTGCCAAGGGTTAATACTTATTGTTGTGAACTATTGAATATTACTGTGTGGTATGTAATATGGAATTATGATATTTCATAAATTGTCGGAAGTGAGAAATACGGCAGTTTGGAAATTTAAGTCTGTCACGCGTGTGAGTCGTGTCGGAACTAATTGAATGGAATAGAAAGAGAATTTATTTTTATTAACTCTTATGGTCATTTCGAGTGCGTCATTGACTCCGGGAGGGTCGAGATAGTCAAAATAGTATATCCGGGTGTTTAGTTTGGGTCCCGGGGCGATTTTAGGCCTAACCGGCACCCCGAGAGGGCATTATGATAAATTGTATTTTGGGGCTAAATTAATGGACGAAAATTGGGATTTATTATATCAGCCAAGAAAGTCCATTAGGGTTAAGAAGTGACAGGAAGTTAGAACGGCCATGGAGGGTGTGAGGGAGAACCAAATTCCAAGAGAGAATACTCATTTGGCATCACCTTGCATAACCGTGACCACCAACGTGTAGATCGAGAAGAGAGGAACGTGTATGTACCAACATCACCAACGGATCAGACCATCATATTCGAGGCAAGTGTTTATTACTTGCTTTATTTTAGCAATAATCATGCTCATGTTAGTATAGGTGGATTTAATCATGATTTATATGTTAATTGGGTGAAAATTGGAGATTTAAATTATGATTTAGGATTGGTTTAACTAGTGGTTGGAATTCCTTCATGTATGTAGAGGATTAATCACGGAATTGGATTATATATTGATGAACGAATCTCGGTTGATTAGGTTCTTGAATTGGAATTTTGAAAACTAGGGTTCATGTGAATTAATTTGGGAGTTTTATGAAATTATGATAATTAATGATGAATTAAAGATCCTAGGATGATAGAAATGATCTATAACCTGTTAGGGGTTGATAGGTATTGATGATGAGTTGTTGGGAATTGAATCTTAGAGGTTTTTAGGTTCAAAAATGGTGAAAAATGTTGAAGTTTGGTGAAGAAGACGAACAGTGCAATCTCGCGCGATCTCGCGCGAAGTGGTTCAAACGAGATGGAGATCTCGCGCGAAGTCGTTCGAGCGAGATGGCATCTCGCATGAAGTCGCTCGAGCGACACGTGGAAGTCGTTCAAACGACAACCCTTCTGGTTCGAGCGAAAGAGGGAATTTTTGGGAATTTTCTTAAAGTTTAGTTTTGAGTTTGTCGGTTTATTGGAGTGAGAGAAATTGCCAAATAGTAAATTTAAATAAGATGGAATTTCGAAAAAGTATGTGAGAATAAATACTTCAATTATTTCGGTATAGAGAAAGAGTATACCTTGGAGATTACGAGAGAGATAGTAATCTAAATATTTATACTATACGTAGTGATGAGGTTAAAATACGTATGAAGAGTATATATGTAGGTTGGAGAAATACATATAATTTATAATAGGATGTGTGTATGCCTATTATGTGATATTATTGTTAAGAGCACTAATGGGTGATAACCCGGGGGTGCAAGAACCTTATAGTTAAGAGTGATAACTATAAGTGATAACTCGGGGGTGCAGAAACTCTATTGAAAAGTGTACTAGTGGGTGATAACCCGGGGGTACAAAGATGATTATTGTTAGGCGCACTAATGGGTGATAACCCGGGGGTGCTGGATTAATATTGACAGGTGCATTAATGGGTGCCAACTCAGGGATGCAATATTCTATTGTTAGGCGCACTAATGGGTTATAACCCGGGGGTGCTGAATTATTATTGATAGGTGCATTAATGGGTGCTAACTCGGGGATGCATGATTTTCTGGAGATATGCACTAATGGGGCTTAGCCGAGGGTGCAGGATTAGTATATATATATGTATAGGGATGATGGTACTATATATATATATATATATATATATATATATATATATATATATATATATATATATGGACTTGTGAATATTGCTACTGTGTGAAATTAGTAGATTTGGTAATAATAATAATTATTACATTGTACCAAGCGGTCTTAACCTAAGGGTGAAGGATTAGTGTATATATATAGGGATGATGAGACTATTTATATGTATGAGTGTACTTAGGTAACTTTCTACTTTGTGAGACTAGTAGATAAAATGAAAAGTAAAATGATCTTAGTGAATAAAAGATTAACCATTCAAACGGTGAATAATGAAACTTAGTATGTGAGATAAACTGTCTGAATAGCGTATTGTATGGGCGATACGGAAATACTGCTAGTGAGCATAGTTAGTATTAGTATGGTTTCTGACTAGTTAGACTGGGAGGTATAACTAGGAAGAGATTAGATGTACGTTAGGCGTGCACAATAGACGAGAGGTGAGAAACTCATGTGAGAGTTCGATAACTAACATGCGTATAAGACTTGTTTTAAGAACCAGTTTTAGATACTTGCTAAATCATTTTTACACATCGGGCTCTGACCCGTTTATTGTATTCCTTCTCTCTTTTGCTATATATATGTATTATATCAGGTGCTCAGCCACAGGAGTATCAGATTTAGAGATTTGGATTGCTTGACGTGCTGCAGCTGCTGTGGAAGCTGTAGGTCCTTGCAGTAGACGCATCTATCATTTCCATTCAGTTTTATCTACACTTCTTATTTAGGGTATATGTCGCCCACTTCTAGTTCTTTCATCAGAGTTATTGTATTCAGTTTAGTTGATGGTTTGGAGTTTTGAACTGAGAGTTTTACTCAGTCTTATTTATTGCAGTACTTGATTCATATTCAGTATTTATTTACATTCCTATGTGTGGTGAATGGTTTATGGTTTAAGATGGAAAGAAATGGATTTACTTGGTTTTATTAAATTGGAAATGTTTTGACACCTAGCTTAATTTTATATTAGGGGATTAATATATTACAAAGTTTTTCGACAGTGATGCTGAAAATGAACCAACTGAATATCCTGTTTTAAATTGGTAGAGGACTGATCACCCTATATTTAATTGGACGGGGTGTGACAGAGCCGAGGAGCAATCGAGACGACCAGATGCACTTACGTCGACCACTCTTAACACTTCATCCTTTCATTTTACCTAGCAACCACTCTAGTATGTCATCAGTCCAGAGAAACTACTATAAGTTCCAATCATGCATAAAGACCTGGGGGCTTTTGTTGTACCATAAATATAAAATACCAGATGGACCTCTCAATAGGTAAACCGCACCCTCATTAAAAGCAAATAGAGAGGTCAACCTCATATGTACATTTCGGTCATCCAATGACATTGAGTTCGGCTCAGTTATTATTGTGATTAGCCTCGTCCTTTTGTTAAACGTGTTACTCTTAAGATGAATTTGGGTAACAGCGTCAATTAACCCCGTCAATACCAACCTCACGTCAGCTAGTACATAGATAGGAATATCAGTAGTCATATTTATCCTATTTGTACACATGAGGAAGTTACTCATTATCCCACCTATATCGTGTTGTAATAAACTTATCATTATATGTTATCTAAATGAAAAAAGTATAACTGCTTAACCAATAAAGGCACTCCACTTTTTCCTTAATATTACCTCTCATATAACTAACTATAAATAGCATTGAATTCCATGAGATAAAAGATCCATAACTATTCTATTAATAGCTATAGGGAAACCCTAGAGAGAGAGACCCAACAAGAGCTTGTATTCTCAACTTTCATGGAAATTTTCAAGTAATAAATAACACACCAACACTGCACCTGTGGATATAGACGTCGTATTGGGCCGAACCACATAAATCCCGTCTTCTTTCTTTGTCTCTCACCTAATTCTCTCTCTCCCAATTAAGCAATCTTATAGCACAGTCTCTTTATTATTATTATTATTATTATTATTATTATTATTATTATTATTATTATTATTATTATTATTATTTGTTATTGGGATTTCCCCAGCTAAGACAATTATTTCACAAACCAATTGAATGAATAGCTTATGGTCAAGATCATCCCACTTAGCAACCAGCTTAGGAACCATTTTATCACCCTCCTTCATTGTGGGAGGCGGCCATCCATTATCCACGACTAACAACACACACTCATCAAAATACTTTAGGTAAAATCTCATACGAGCCTTCTAATTACTACTGTCAAATATCAGTGGACATAAAATAGAATTACGCTCTATAGACAATCCCTGGACATAAAATAGAATTACGCTCTATAGACAATCCCTGTAAAAATTTATTCATAAAATTAAAACACCCGCTCCGATACTAGTTTGAAAATTCTAGGTTGTACATTTTTAATTAATCAACATGAGTTAATTGTATAGTTCCAATTAAAAAATTTCCACAAATCCAAAAATAGTGGTTTAACTACATTAATGAGGATTATGTGCAATTTTAACTATTATCCAATTCCATCATCCAAATCAATTTAATGTGATATAAAAATAAAAATTCAAAAATCTATCCATCACATAACAATAGTATTTATTAAATACTATTTAAAGTGAAAACCCTTCTAGAAAAAATCATCACGCATCCCCAATATCGAATTCCACTAGTGCTAAAAATATGTTGTTATGCTTAGCTTCTCTAGCATTCACATGCTCTTCACTGCAACAACTTGCAAATTCCTGAAAGCTTTATATACAATGATCTCTATGAAAGCTTTATATACAACTCACCTCGTGGACATAGACTCTAATATTTAAATTCCAACTATTGCATTAACTTTGTTTTTTAAAAACATTATATAATTTATTTTCAAGCTTTAATTTGGCACTTTGGTGATTATATTTTTTTTTCTAAATTTTTCAATAATATAACAATCTACAAGAAGTCAAATGGGTGGATATTGGGGGTACCCCTTAACCAGGCTAGGTTATGTTCGGGCTAGGCCCGCACTATATAATAACACCCGAGGGGTTAACTAAGTCCCGGACCATCTCATAGTCAATCCGCCATTAATTGGCCAAAACCCAATCCTCATTAATGTAGGTAAATCACTATATTTTTTTCATGAAAAATATCTAAACTGTGCATTATCAAGTTGTCCTTTATGCAAATATGCAAAAAAATTCTAAGACAAATTTTGGCTGTCTGATACCCAAAAGTTGAAAACATGTGGAATCTTTTACATTTTCAATGAAAAATATTGTCAATCAAACACACCCTAACTTTTTTAATAGTAGACATCATTTAAAAAATATTGACAATAATACACACCCAATTTTTTAATGGTATACATTAATTGAAAAATTGCAAGAAATTTGTAACACAACACCACTAGACAATGGAATTGTTTTTTCATTCATCTTTTATGAGCATGCTGCTTCATTAAAACTAATAAAAAATTATATTGTGTATAAACAAAGATAAGTATATATGTTGATTAAAATATAGACAAAAGGATGTAATATTTTGATTAAATAATTCATACAAAATGGGATATAGATTTTGTTTTTAGCGTTGATAAAACATGTGGGAGAACATATTTGTCAAGGCATAAAGTGTGTTTTGTTATAGTGTTTTATTTTCTAAAATACCCCATGTTTTATCATATCCTTCATTACATGTGTCCCATATTTATTTGAACAATAATTAAGGTGTAAATGATGAGTCTTTATACCATATAAAGTTGGCTTCTTTTGATTATTTGGGTTTAGTGATTTAAAAGTTAAAGGAAAAAACAAAAGTCCAGTTAGTTCAAAGCCCAACCTAGTTCTCCAAGCTTATACCATAAACTCAAGCCCTATAGTTGATAGGTTGGGCTAGGGGCTAGTGAATTTCTGGGCTGGCTCGAAGGCGCGATATTCGAGCCCGAATTTTAAGAATATTTAAGGCCCTTCATTTTTTTGAAAATTGACATATAAAGTATAAAGACCATCATAATAAGTATTAAAACCAACATAAATTATTATCTATGGCACTTTTTAGTCTAGTATGTTAGTTTTTTCTGAAAAATGTCATAAAAATCTGTTTTATCTTATATTTTTCGCAAACCTGATTTAATATAAAAGTCCATTTTAAAGGTTCGTTTTGGCCCCAAAAATCTGAGCATTGACCATGGTGTATAACATTAGAGCTATTCTACACTAATCACATTTTAAGGGTCCGTTTGGCAATTCAATTCCAAGTCATGGAAATGGAATTGGAAGGTCAATTTTAATTGTACTGAGTTGAAATTGGCCTTCCAATTCCAAACCTTGGAATTGAGTTGTCAAACGAATCCTAAATCAAATTCAAACCTAAAAGGAGTATCATGTTCAATCAATTTATTTCTTTCTTCTCAACATGTGGGTTTCAATGGTAAGTTGTGATTGAGATCTACACGCGGTTTGAATGCGGTACAAATAGAATTATTAATAAAATAACAATTTTTTTGCTTAACCTCTTGTTCGGTAAATTTTTTGGGATTAAAAAATGCTTTTAATGTATACTCGATTTTTCAATAATTTATACATTAAATTTTGTAATGTACAAGATTTTTTTATAATTTTTTTTTTTAATTTGTAAGTGTAACTATAATGTATACACAATTTTTCTAATATTTACGTGTAAAGTTTGTATAAATTATACAAGTGGGATAGAATTAAAAAAAAGGAATGAACAACTAATAATAATCATATGTGGAGTCCCTAAACCTTATATTCAAACAAGCGTGCAGGGACATGCTTGCATTAAAAGATAGCTAAAAGAACCAAGCTTAAAGTTAAGTCCAAAAAATTCTACAACTTTACTTGAAAGCAGCATTGCATATGATTCAAAAATCTATATAAACCCAAGCTCTCATCTACCCTTTTCATATTCATTTATACATTTTGAAACTCCTAGGTTTGAAATATGGCATTCTCCCCATCTTCAAAGCTACTCTCTCTCTCATTTTTCGCGGCACTTTTTGCATGTTCAGCCTTTGCACGCGAATTCTCTATCCTCGGTTACTCGCCTGAGGATTTGACATGCGTCGGTAAGCTCATAAATTTATTCGAAGAATGGGTGTCGAAACACGGCAAGATTTACGAGAGTTTCGAGGAGAAATTGCATAGGTTTGAGTTGTTTAAGGATAATTTGAAGCACATTGATGAGAGAAATAAATTGATTAGTAACTATTGGCTTGGGTTGAATGAATTTGCGGATTTGAGCCATGATGAGTTCAAAAATATGTATTTGGGATTTAAGGCCGCGTCGGCTAAAATGCAAGATTCGTCAAATGAATTCAATTACGGAGATTTTGTTGATTTGCCTAAGTCCGTTGATTGGAGAAAGAAAGGAGCGGTCACACCCGTCAAGAACCAAGGCTCTTGTGGTACGTACTTATAATTGGTCGCGGTCCTCAATTTGAACATATTTTTTGTGAAAGTGTAATAATTTTTGTACGTTAGTACGCGATCCCTAACAATGATACTTCACAAACCACAATATTTCAGCAATTACGTTGCTACTTCATAATTTCGCGATGCTATTTTATGTCACGGAAATATTTTAAGAATCACTGCATCTTAAAGTTTTTATCGGAGAGAGGAACTCACACTAGAGTTTTTAGATACTCGAGGATTCATTTTTCATTTGCTATGTTTAACAAGTCTCGGGGACTTGAGAGTAAATAATTATCTTTTATGCCTAGCACGAGAATATTATGATTTTTGATAGTGTCAATTTATATATATATTTTGCAATAATGTTATTTCGATTAATTTAAATACCCGTTTTTATTCACTAAATAATATTAGTTGTTAGAGAAAGGGGTTGTATCCACCCAATTTTGGAATTCACGGGTATTATGAAAGTTGTGCAACTTTATCGATGTGATTAGATCTGGTAAAAAGATACACGACACGAACCGACATAAATTTATTGGTTAATGGTTGAACCCATAAAGGGTGTAACCCAATAAGATACGATAGTTAATAG
The DNA here is from genome assembly GCA_949130495.1 of Sambucus nigra. NCBI lineage: Eukaryota > Viridiplantae > Streptophyta > Magnoliopsida > Dipsacales > Adoxaceae > Sambucus > Sambucus nigra. The sequence goes on from OX422211.1 coordinate 38,167,476, forward strand.
GTCAAGTTTGTCTTTGGTACGCTTCACCCATTAAAATTCATTAACTTACGTAATATAAAATATCGGGCCTTTTATAGAGTTTATATAGTTTAATGATAATTGAATCACTGTGAATATTACTGAATAAAAACTATAGTTATGTTAGTGAATTAATATGTCCAAATTTTGTTTTTTAATGGGCTAATTAATCAACCCGCGTACGATTCAAAATAATTGATCGTCTTAATAGACAATAACGAGTGAACATGACATGATATATTAAGATAACGGATCGGGTTTAAATATTATTTTTCACACAATAAAGAAGTAATTAATTTAATCATGATCCTAGACGAATACTACTTAACACGACTTGTTGCCAGATCGATGTGTGACACTCTTTATTGTGGTTACTGAGGACATCACAAAAATTATCCTTTACACCACCGTGCGTTTAAAAGTAATTGTACATCATGTTTAAACGATGGTACACGTGGCGGTAGATAAAATTTTCGGATTGCCCTTTGCAGCCCTAAACCTAATTTATTGGTTTTCATGGGGTAATAATACATGGTGAATATTTAACCATGCAGGTAGTTGTTGGGCATTTTCAACAGTTGCTGCAGTTGAGGGTATAAACCAAATTGTGACAGGAAATTTAACTTCATTATCTGAGCAAGAGCTTATTGACTGTGACAACACTTATAACCATGGCTGCAATGGAGGTCTAATGGATTATGCATTTTCCTTCATAAAGTCTAATGGTGGCCTTCACAAGGAGGAAGACTATCCTTATCTCATGCAAGAAGGCACTTGTGATGGGAAAAAGGTACTAATTAATTATGATATTAACAATATAGAAACTAGTAATTAATGGCTCTAAGGGTAAGTTGCAAATTTAACCCAAAAGTTTCGAGGTCAAATTTTAGATCCTAATATTTTAATTACAATAATTTTTTACCGACTTAAAATTGCGATACATAGTGGTGCGACACAATGATGTGTCGCACCCGCATTGGTTTGTGACTGAGCTTCGCTACTGTTGTACCCAGACACGAGCCGATATAGAGTGCGACACGTCACTATATTGACCATTTTATGCTGAAATCTTAGTCGGGGTAGAATGACTCTTTTAGCTCTGTCCTTTTAGACCCTAAAGTAACATTGTTTTTTCAATATCTTATGTGGCATATGGTGTAACAAAATATTATTCCCTATCCATCTGTGTGACGCCGCGTGTAGAAAAAATAATTAAAATTAAATACCTTGAAAATTTTATTCAATCTCCAAAAGTTGTTTTCATACCTCCCCACATATAAAAGGAACAAAAATGAATTCTTATATGAATATGAAAATTATATCTATGAAAACTTTTTTCATTACAAAAACTGTTGTAATATTAATTACTTAAAACTGTTTGTTACTTAATTTAATTATTACGTACTATAGTTATTTTATTCTTTTGGTGCTTTTCATTTACTCATCTTCAAGAGAAAACATTTTAAATTGAAGGGCGAAAAATGTACAATAATTCGAATTTTGACCATTATTGAGGTATCTGAGTAAAAAAACACAAAAACTACTATAATAAAAAAATATGATATTTGTAACATTAAATTACTTTTAAATTTATTTTTATTTTCTCCATCCCTAATCTCACAGGATGAATCAGAGGTAGTAACCATTAGTGGGTACCATGATGTACCACAAAATAGTGAAGAAAGCTTCTTGAAGGCATTAGCAAATCAGCCCCTAAGCATTGCCATTGAAGCATCTGGTAGAGATTTCCAATTTTACAGTGGGGTAAGCCACATCAATTCTTTATATATATCTATATAATATGGGACAATGGTGTTATGAATAGTAACTTATACATGATAAACATTCATGGCATTTTATGTGTTGCATGCTTGCATGCATACACATGCATGTATACATTATTATTTTATTATTTTTTTAATAATATATTTTTTTTAAATAAATTTTTTAAAATTTTTTTTATAAAAAATCTTTTTTAAAATATTTTTTTTAAAATATTTTTTTTAAAAGTTTTTTTTTTTAAAAATGGTGGTTATTATGGGTTGGGTTTTATCACGAGGGCAAATTTATCGCCGTGCCCTCGGACACGGGCATCCGCTAGTATATATATATATATAAGCTTGACAAGTAGGTCCTGACAAAAGACATACCTTAATTGGTCATATTACAACTTATCGCAATACTCTACAAATTTTTAATGGGATCTATTGGCGTAAAAATATTTTCTAATGAGATCTATAGAAAGGAGAAAAATGATGGATATATCTATTTGTCTACATGCTTAGTAAACATGACACATTGGAAAAAACCCTTAAATATAATAATTCATTTGATATCATATGCAAGTCTAATTTGAATCATTTTCATTAAACCAAGGCAAGTCCTAACTTTGGTTGAAAAAAATGAGCACTTCAAGTTTGAGTTGATAAAAATGGGGGTAAATTTGGGTCTTGGTTTAGCGCAAATCAAGTTTATTCTACAAAAGATCTTGTTCAAGTGTAAAATATGTGATTAATTTCGCTCAAAAAACTAACCCCATCAGTCAAATGGACCACATTGAACTAAATCAGAAAATTTGGGGTGCTAGTTAATGAAATTAAAAGTTTGAGATGTCAAATAATACGACGCCAAAAGTTTGAGTGGGAAAGGTGCAATTAACTCTTATTATTTTATTATACCAAAAAAAATGTGATATGAACATTGATTGATTAATTATGCATCACACATAATATGTGCGTGTGTATATATATATATATAGGAATTCTCAGGAAAGGATCTCCAAAAACGGACTAAAACGGACTGACTTTTAAAAAATAGTAAAATGCATTTTTTTGAGTTGATTTTTTTCTGGTATATATATACATACATGGATACCCAAAAAAAATCAGTTCAAAATGAATTTGTTTGCTATTTTAAAAAAATCTTTCAAAATCTGTCAATATATATGTTTGGGTTTGCGCCAGCAAAATCTGACAGATTTTGAAAGATTTTTTTAAAATAGCAAACAAATTCATTTTGAGTTGATTTTTTTTTTGTAGGGGTACCCATGTATGTCTATATATCTCAGAAAAAAAAATCAATTCAAAAAAATGCATTTTACTATTTTTAAAAAATCGGATCATTTTGGTCCGTTTTTAGTCCCAAAAATGGACGTCCGTTTAAGAGAAGCCCTATATATATATATAATAAAATATAAAATTCTCGTTCAAGTGTAAAACGTATGATTAATTTCGCTAAAAAAATTAACCTCATCAGTAAAATGGATCACATTGCACTAAGTTAGAAAATTTGAGGACATAATATATGTGTGTGTGTGTGTATGTGTGTGTGTATATATATATATAAATTTGTGTGGGTGTAGGGTGTATTTGATGGGCATTGTGGAAGTGAATTGGACCATGGAGTGGCAGCTGTGGGATATGGGACAACAAAGAAGATGGACTATGTTATTGTGAAGAACTCTTGGGGATCCAAATGGGGAGAGAAAGGTTACATAAGAATGAAAAGGAACAATGGAAAGCCTCAAGGCATTTGTGGAATGTACAAAATGGCTTCTTATCCTACTAAGAAGAAGTGATACTCAACTATATGTTGTTTATCTCTATATAAGTGTATCAATTTTCCCCTTTTTATTCTTCCCCAAGTTTTTTAATAAAAATGTATTTCTCACTAGCACGAACATTTCCAACAGGGTGTGTCTAATCGTATTATATTCAAACCCAACTTGTTATATTATCATGTCGTGTCATCAGTTATCGTCAATCGAACGCGAGTTAGGACATTAGCATATAATAAATTTGGTTAGCCTATTAATTCATTAACGTTATTAAAGCTTTCATTTAGTAAAATTCAATATGATTAAATTGATGTCAAACTACATATAAACTCTTAAAAGGGAAAAAGATACCATATTGAATTTGATTAAAAACTCTTTGGGTAATTTATAATTCTTATCTAAATGTTTCAATTTGGTATGGTAAATTCTAATATACTTTAACATTATCAATTAGAACCCTTTGTTAATGTTGGGGGAAATCCTACATGATTCTCTACGTGGCAATTGATGTAGACAAAAAATTTTGTTGGCATCCGATATAGAAAATAACATGAAAAAACATATAAAAAATTAAAAATAAATAAATAACTTAGAAAAACTATATATATATATATATATATACACACACACAGAAAGTCTTCTGTAAGGACTACGTATGTTGTAGATCCCGGTACATACCATTTTTTTAAAATAGTAAAAAATGAATTTTTTGATGAAATTTTATGGATATGATATCCACGGTGAGAAGATCATCTCCAATTTTTTTCATTAAAAAATTCAATAAAAAAACTGTTGAGATGAGGTGATATGTAAAAAAAGGGTATAGATATGCATTTTCAACCGTTAAATGTTGAGTCGGCGCGAGCCGCTTTATTGATTGAATTTTTTTATGAAACTTTATGGATATGATCTTCTCACTATCGAGATCATATCCATGATGTTTCATCAAAAAATTGAATCAATAAGTGGGTGAGATGATTGTCAACATTTCAACGGTCGAAAATGCATATTTATATCATTTTTTTACATCTCAACGATTTTTTTATTGAATTTTTTGATGAAAAAAATTGGAGATGGTCTTCTCACCGTGGAGATCATATCCATGAAGTTTCATCAAAAAATTCATTTTTTTACTATTTCAAAAAAATGGTATGTACTGGGTCTGCAACATAAGGAGTCCTTACAGGAGAGAGCGTATATATATATATATATATGTAAAGGAAAAAGTATTAAAATACAAAAAAATAGTTGTAAATATGATAATTTAAGAAAATTTGTTTTATAAACATAATTTATTTAAACAAAATATCAAAATGTAATAAAATTTGTCTTAAAAATCATAATATAAGAAAGAGAAATGCTTTTGGTCCCGAGTATTTTACACCGCATTTATTTATTTATTTATTTTTGATAACCCTGAACCTTCACACGAATGAGCCATTTGGACTCCCCCGTGCAAGTTAAACAGGGAGGACACTGCGCATGTCCACCTCACACACGAGTCCCGCTTTAAATACTGATAAACCCTGCGGGGGATCGAACCCACGACCATGCGCCTAACCACACAGCCCTGAGGAAGCCCTCCAACAGGGGTAGGTATACGTGGGGAGGGATCGAACTCATGACCTATGGTCAGAGTGAAGCCCATCCTTACACCGCATTTATCAACCGGCTAAAGTGGCATATGAGCTGGCACCCACCCACCCACAATCAGCCCCCCCCCCCCCCCCCCAAAAAAAAAAAAAAAACATTAGCTCTCTTCACAATTAGCCCCCTAAAAAACCCACTCACCCCCAAACCTCCATACACGAACTTGATTCAATTCACCATTAGCTCAGTTCTCTTGCACAGGTAAATTCAACTCTTCCTTTCTCTTTCTTATGGAATTTGTTTCTTCACTTGTTAACATAGTTTGAGATAACAACAACAACAACAACAAAAAATAAAACTAGACTCGTATTTATATCAGTATTCTAAAAAACCAGCCTAGGCTTGAGGCTTGGGAAAAACGCCCCGCCTTAAGTTTTTTACACTTTATTCTTAGTAAAACCCTTAAGGCGCACTTTTTTCTAAAAACAACAATGCTTTTGTGAAACGATATCGCTTTTTAAAGAATTTTTTTCCTAACTGGACCATTATCTTGTCCAAAATAATCAAATAGTATTTTAATTTACAAATATTCAGACGTATTTTTATGATAAGTACACTTTTAGTATTTTAATAGCCTTCTTATGGTTAAAAAATATTAAAATATATTAAAAAGGCCTAAACGCCTTTTCATGCCTAAGGCCCGCCTAGTCTTCTAAGGCTTAAGGCTTGGCCTCCACGCCCCGCGTCTTTTAGAACATTGATTTATATTAAAAAAAATTACTCATTTAACGTTTTTTTTCCAAAATATTATAGGATATGGAAGATAATGATCAAGTGGAAGTGGGTGATTATTCAAGTCAAATGGAACTATCTACAGAGGATAATGGGGATTCACCTAAGCTTGGAATGACTTTCGACTCATATGAAGAAGTTTGTGATTTTTTTAAGAATTATGCTCGAAATAAGGGTTTTGATACTATGCAGAGAAGATCAAAATTTGAAGAAGGGATATTAAGGTACTGTACACTTGCTTGTGCTAAATCAGGTATTCCTGGGAACACTAAAAAAAAATTAATGGTAGGCCATTAATTAAGACTGATTGGAAAGTAAGGATTAATGCAACCTTGACATCTAATGGATAATTTGTTTTTATCTTTAGTAGAACTTGATCACAATCATGCAATTAGCCCATCAAAAGTAAGATTCTACAGAGGCAATAAACATTTGGATGCCCATGTGGAAAAAAAAACTTGAATTGAATGACCAAGCAGGGATAACTTTGTGTAAAAGTTTGAACTCCTTAGTGGTGGAACATGAAGAGTATGAAAATTTATTATTTGGTGAGAAAGAGTGTCGAAACTATATTGATAATGTTCTAAGATTGAAACTTGAAGAGGGAGATGCCGAAGCTACTCGTAAGTACTTTTCCATGCACCAAAAAAATTCTCAATTCTTTTATGTTTTAGATCACTATGATGAAGGACGTTTGAGAAATGTATTTTGGATTGATGCTAGATCTAGGGATGCATATGAATCATTTAGAGATGTTGTAGTTCTTTATGCAACATATTTAACAAATAAGTACGATATGCCTTTCAAACCTTTTGTAGGTGTTAATCACCATGGACAATCCGTGTTACTTAGTTGTGGTCTTTTGTCAAATGAAAACTTAGATACTTATGTTTGGTCATTCGAGAGATGGTCAGATTGTATGTTGGGTTATCATCCAAATGCCATAATCACTGACTAATGTAAATCTATACGAGGAGCAATTACAAAGTGTTTCCAAACACTAATCATTTTTTTATGTAAATGGCACATAATGAAAAGGCTCCCAGAGAAGCTAGGAGGACTCACTGAATATAAATCTATTAAGTATAGGTTGGAAAAGTGTGTGTGTGATTCTATGAAAATTGATGAGTTTGAAAAAGATTGGCAGGAATGACTGAAGATTTCAAATTACAAAATAATGAATGGTTGAATTCTTTATACAAGGATCGGCATCGTTGGGTTCCTGTTTTCATAAGACGTATATTTTTTGCAGGAATGTCGACATCGCAACGTAGCGGAAGTATGAACTCATTCTTTGATGATTTTGTACATTCAAAGACGTCTCTTAAACAATTTGTTGATCAGTATGAGAAAGCCTTAAAAAGAATTAAAAAAGAAGCCACGTCAGATTTCTCTTCTCTTAACACAACCTTGCCCTTGGTGATAAACCTATACATGGAGAAACAAATGAGAGAAATTTATACAAATGCTATCTTCAAAAAATTCCAAGATGAGCTTAAGGATTTGATTTATTGCAACCCGCTAAATGTTAATTAAGATGGTTCAAACCTAACTTTTGAAGTCCACGATTTGAGAAAGAAGAAAGATGATAATGGAAAAATTAGAGAGCAAGTGATTTATGAAGTTCTTTACAACACTAAAAATTGTGAGGTGCAATGCATTTGCCAAAGATTTGAGTTTTATGGGATCTTATGTAGGCATGCGTTATATGTGCTTATGTTACAAAATGTGATCGACATACCATCTCAATATATTCTTTCACGGTGGAGAAAAGATATTAAAAATACGCATGATTTTATGAAATTGTCTTACGATGAATTAGGTGAAAACATGAAACTTATGACGTGGAATAGACTGTATACATACTTTAGTGAAGCTGCAAATATCGGTTCAGAATCTGATGACATATTTGACTATGCAAAGATATGTATTAGTGAAGTGATTGAGAAGTTTCTCCAATATAAGGCCATGGTTAAAAATAAAGAACACGGAATGATGCTACCAAGCAACAAATTAATTATCCCTGTCAAAGTTAGAACGAAAGGTCACCCAACTTCATGAAGGAAAGAGTTAAAATCAGAAACGCTTAGCAGCACAGTTAAGAAAAAGGTATTTATCTATGAAAATCCCTTTTACTCATGCATTCATTCTATTCATTCCATTGCTATACTAAATTTTGTATAAACATAATTTGAAAAGAAAGGCAAACACACAAGATGAGCAAATTGACTTATCAGTTGCAGAAATAAAGAAGGTATTTTTTGTCCATGTCATAGATAATAATTTTGGTTTTACAAGAAGGTATAATTTTGCTATACTTAATTGTGTGCATTTTGTGGCAGGTATCTCAAACTCAAATCAATGAGAGGATGAATTGCAATTTAAGTTGGGGTTCATATTAGTCATCTCAGTACGCTATTGAGAGCCCGACACATGTGGACCATAGTTTAGTTAATTACATGCAACTTCTTCAAGTGAGTTTCTTTTTTAAAGTTTTAATATATATATATATATATATATATATATATATATATATATAGAGAGAGAGAGAGAGAGAGGTCCCCTCCTGTAAGGACTCTTCATGATGTAGATCCCAGTACATACCATTCTTTTAAATAATGAAATAAATGAATTTTTTTATGAAACTTCATGGATATGATCTCCACGATGATAAGATTATCTAAAAAAAATTTCGCCAAAAAATTCAATAAAAAAACGTTGAGATGAGGTGATACGTAAAAAAAATGGTATAAATATGCATTTTCGACCGTTAAAATTTTGCCGATCATCTCACCCACTTTTTAATTTAATTTTTTTATAAAACTTCATGGATATGATCTCGACAGTGAGAAGATCATATCCATGAAGTTTCATTAAAAAATTCAATCATTCAAGTGACTGGCGCCAACCCAACATCTCAACGGTTGAAAATGCATATTTATACCTTTTTTATACATACCACCTCATCTCAACGGGGTTTTTTATCGAATTTTTTTATTAAAAAATTGAAGATGATCTTCTCACTTATATATATATATATATATATATATATATATATATATATATATATATATATATATATATATATATATATGGATGGTAGAGGTTCAAAAGTGAACTTAAAATATGAACATTTTGATGGGCCTTAACAAAAAACACCTCAACAAGTCATTAATTTTAATTTCTATGTTGTAATTGGTCTCCGCCAGCGGCAACGGACACTCGTGTGACACGCGTATTTTTTAATACACACACGTTACCCCCCACCCCACCTGCGTGTCACACGCGTATTCGTCATCGCTAGCGCGGACCAACTACAATATAGGAATTAAAATTAATGGGTTCTTAAGTTATTTTTTGTTAAGGTTTATTAAAATGTTCATCTTTTAGGTTCACTTTTGAACATCTCCCATATATATATATATATATATAGAGAGAGAGAGAGAGAGAGAGGTATTCTCCTGTAATGAGTCCTTATGGTGCAGACCTCGGTACATACCATTTTTTTAAAATAGTAAAAAAATAATTTTTTTTGTGAAACTTCATGGATATGATCTCCACGGTGGGAAGATCATGTCCAATCTTTTTCATCAAAAAATTTAATAAAAAAAACGTTAAGATGAGGTTATATGTAAAGAAATGGTATAAATATGCATTTTCGACCGTTGAAATGTTAGCGATCATCTCACCCACTTTTTGATTGAATTTTTTGATGAAACTTCATAGATATGATCTCGATAGTGAGAAGATCATATCCATGAAATTTCATCCAAAAATTCAATCAATAAAGTGGTTGGTGCCGACCCAACATTTCAACGTTTGAAATTGCATATTTATACCATTTTTTACATATCACCTCATCTCAATGGTTTTTATTGAATTTTTTGACGAAAAAATTTGGAGATAATCTTCCCACCGTAAAGATCATATCCATGAAGTTTCATCCAAAATTTTATTTTTTTACTATTTTAAAAAAATAGTATGTACTGAGGTATGCACCATAAGAAGTCCTTACAGGAAACTTTATATATATATATATATATATATATATATATATATATATAACCAATACTAACTTGATTTACTATTAACAGAATGATAATTATGATGGATTCTTACGGTAAGCTCGGGCAAATAACATTTTGGATTCAAGGAAATTATTGGATATAAAGCAGCAACTGTGTGTTTTAAAAAGAAACTTTATATTTATTTTTTGGGGGGAGCAACTGTATATTTTTTGGGGGGAGAACTTTTAGCAACAACTATGTTGTTTGGATTCAAGTTGTCCAAATGCATATGGAATGGAAGATACCTCTTCACGTTCTCCAAATATTTATGGAAGGGAAGATAGTTGTTCAAATAGATGTTCATGCGAAATGTATACCTATGTTTTAGCTTTATTGAGTTGATATGCCACATCAGCAGTTTGATTTTTTTTTTTTGGTAAGGTATTTTTCATACCACGAGGTGTCCGGCCAGTTTACGCGCACCTCGACTAATCCCAACTCGCGGTTCGTGGCTTCCGCTGGCCAAGCATTATTTTGACGCTGTCAAAGATCGAACTGGGGACCAAACCCAATTCACCCCCAAACAGTGTCCCAGTGACAGCCTTATACCACTGTGATCCACATCAGCAGGTTGATAAATGCGGTGCATTTACCCGGTACTAAAAGCATTCCTCTACAAGAAAAATCAGAATAACATAATACAGGGAAATATATTTTTAAATCATCAGCAAAATAGTTTCAATAAAAAATGGACAAAAAAATATGAAATAAAAAATAAAAGATACTCTAATGCCCCCTCCCCTCCCTTACCCTACCCATCACCCCGGCCAATCGCCATTAACCACTATCTCGCACTGCACCAGCCAGCATAACTCTACCATAACCCGCCTACACCAACACCTGCCCATCAACACCTCCACCAACCAATACAGTACTGTAATACCCCGTATTTTTATAGCTTTTAAATTATGGGATTAATTAAATTTAATTGAGATAAATTAATTTAATTTTAATCCGGAATGTTGCTTTAAATATTTACTAGTGTGACGAGAATTAGTAATTATTGGAAATTTGATATTTGTTTAATATTACTGGATGAGTATAGTAATATAGAGATTTATTGTTATAATATTGTCACGTGTGAATAAAATGATAATTATGGAAATTTAAGTCGGGACGCGCCTGTGTCGTGTCGGGACTAAATGTTGATTAATAAAAAGTGAATATTTTATAAGTTGTTCGTATTGTCATTTTGAGTGCGCCAACGAGTCCGAAAGGGTCGAGATAGTCAGAAAAGTGTACCCGGGGGTTTAGTTTGGGCCTCGGGGTGTTTTTAGGCCTAAGTGGTACTCCGGGAGGGCGTTTTGGACATTTCACCTTTTTGGGTAATTAAACCCACGAAAATTCAAAGGGTTATATCAGATATCTGGATTGTCATCTAGGGTTAGAAACTCTAAACACAAGTGACGGCCATAGGAGAGAAAGGAGAGAGCTCTCAAGGCAAATTCAAGGCCCGAAATCCACTCGTTTGCACCGCAACCACCACCAACGCGTAGATCGCGCAACGGGCTGCGCAACCACACCAAAAACATCTGCAAATTAGAACGTCGAAAATCCCAGGCAAGTGTTTATCTTGCTTATTTCGTTGGTGCATCCTTCATATTAGTTTAGGGATGATTAGGGATGAATTTTATTGAAGAAAACCTAAATTGTGATAGGAATTTGCATGTAGTGATGACTTAAACCTTATTCTGGAAATTGTTGGTGATGTAGGAGAATAATCCACGAAATTTTAATGTAGTGTAAGAAGAAATTTCTGGAAAAACAGATTGGAACCATGATTTAGAGATTCCCAGGGTTCTTGTATGTTTAAATGAATTATGGCATGATTAATCCATGTTTAGTGACGTAAATTGACATGCTTTACGTTGAAATTACCTAATATGATGATATAAGGTTAGTAGTATCAATTCTGGGACGATTGGGATTAGAAAATATGGAAATTGTTGAAGTTTGGAGATGAAACCCGTAACTGCAGAATTTCAGTTTTCGCAAACCTGCTTGATCGATCGATCGAGCCTAGAGCTTCGATCGATCGATCGAGCCCCAGACCTTGATCGATCGACCCCTCCTGGCAGACTCCTATTTCCTTTTTAAACGAGTTAAATTCAAATTATTGTGAAATAATTCTTGAGCATCCTTAATAAAATGTTTTGGGAGATAGGGAAGATCAGTAGGACATGTGAATAGATTTTGGGACCCTTGATGTCGGGCAAAGATTGTATTTTGGGATAATTACATAAGGGTCGGTGAATTTATGATTTAAATAGAGAGACACGTAAGAGAGTTACTTTGGGATAAATGTGTATACCTACTGAATTTTATAATTGGGAGGATAGAATCCATGAAGCGTTATGTAGTAAGTGAAAAAGTTCCTCAAATTAAAGTAAGATGTGAATGGTTATACGTGATAACTATATAATGAGAAATAAATGCAAATGACGTAATTATGGGAATTGAGAATTTACCCATTATTGATATGGTAATATTAGTATAGTTATATGATTGTGTATGCATATACTATCTATGTGTGAAAATCATGCCCACGCTACTTGCTATCCCTGAGGTTTCCGCGCTGGGACAGTCTTATCTCGATGGGACCTTTATGGGGGATATTGACTTGTACCCTAGAAGATAGATATCCTTGGTACAGGCTATCGGAATGATAATTCAGACGGTCCTAAGAGATGCGGGTATGTGATTTCCTCTTAGAGACTTGGAATCTATGCTTCGCCTCATATTGTTTGTGTATAGGTATCCTTGGTACAGGCTATCGCAGAGATAGTTCAGACGGTCCTAAGGGACTTGGAATCTATACTTCGCCTCAATATTGTTTGAGAATGTGTTAATACAGTTCGAGAGTGATTCCGAATTTGTATTCCCTTAGTACGAGTGATACGGGGATTGGATAGTAGAGTATGCCCGCACCATAGTTGTTATTTGGAGTGTTGTTGTGATATATATATATATTTTATGAGTAGTTAATATATATATGAAATTCTGAAATCTGGAACTGCCTACTGTGATGTGAATATGTAGGACATGGTTGATGACTCAAATTGTAAATACTTGTTTTGAGAAAGTATAATATGACACTGGAAAACTTTATTGATTTATAAAGTTAAAATGAGAACTTTGGTTACTAAATTGAAATATCCTTTTCAAGCAATTGAATCGTTAAATTTTGAATCTTACGAGTAAGCTAAGATAAGTTAAATCATTGGGAAGATTAGTGCGATAAATGATAAGACAAACCGTTGGGAAGGTTAGTGTGATAGGTCTGTGTGACAACCCGCTATTCGGAATAAAGGGTGGCCAGTCCTATACCCCGATAAAATAGGAAATCATTGATAAATATCATTCTCAGCATCACAACAATATGCAAAGTATAAGGAATAACCACTCTATATTCCAGAAAACGGGTTATCAAAAACTTTGATTTGAAATAAAAAGAAAACATTTTCAACAACCCATAATAGAAATAGAGGGTGGAAACCCCCACAAGTGTATATAAGAACCCAAAAGATACAAAAGGACCGAACGAAAGGTCGGTCAATACCATCCATACAACATACATGTAGTACCAAGTGGTACATAATAAATTCATTATACAATTACAACTGTTTGGGCAACAAGCCCGAATGAACCGAACATAACTAGAAACATAAACAGAGGCGTCTACGCAAAATCCCGTGAAACCCGCACAGTGTCACGGCTCCTCAAAACAATGGGAAGGAAGTGTCATTACTGGCGACCGTGCGGCGGAACACCTGAACGGATCATGTACATATAGAGATACAACAAGAAAAGAAAACCGGTCAGGGCCGGGTATATGTGATCAATAGATAAATGACAAGTATGATAATGATGCACAATTAAGCATGGATGATAGTCTAGCATGTTAACAGCATATAAGGAACTAAAACTGGTGAAGGACTACATAGAGTGAGATTCATAACAAAACAGAATTAAAAGTGCTCATGATCCTATATCATCTTCAATCGTATTTCAATTTAAATATTCATTTTCCATTCCTTATCAGGAATATAATTGTCATCATGTGCTCTATATGGCACTAGTCTCAATAACATGCTCTTTGCGGCATAATTTGCTCCTTATGGCATTAATGTTCCATCGAGTCCAACTCGATAATTAGAATAGTCATAATATAAATATAACGATTCTAAGACCGCCCGTCCGGGTTTCTCCACGGTGCGCGTCCCTAAATAACCATCATCTTCCAGGGCCTAACATAAGACAACCTGGGATCCTATCGAAAGCGTCGGGAAGCGGCCATGAGCCTGCGTGGTAGCCAAGACCACACCCGGAATCTCCCTACCCCCGCAGAAAATATACAACCATAAGCGCTCCCATGGCCTAGGACTATATCCACCCTGCATTCATTAGCCAGGGGGCTTCACCTATCGTGCGGACTTCCCTTAAGATGGTATTTAGAGAGGTGTGTAACATCCATTTTATTAATTCCCATTACATGATTAGTAAATTATCGTTTACCTTAACAATATCTCATTTTAATAAATGTATAAGCTAAACCGGGACTATACGTATTACGTACCGTCATAACATCCTCGACAAGAAATTCGGACTCCAAAGTTATCCCCAAGGCCTCTTTTAGGCTTTAATATAAGCCATCAAGTCAAATCAAATCTCGAGTTGAATTCTAAAGTCTCCAAATTTACCTTAATAGATTCTAAGCCCTTATAAAACTACTAGACAAAAGAAATGCCTAAGCATCACTTTAAATTCCCCCTTGAATGAATCCTAGATGAACCCGTTCGAGTCTAGGATGTCGACCCAACTCAACTAGTACTCTAAACCCTATGTTTACTTCATTTAAGAAGGTCCCTAATCAATAATCCTAAAGAAAAGGGTTAAAATGGAAAAAGAAAATTTTGGAAAATGCAGGGCTACCGAATCGATTCGGCCCGAAAGTTTGAGATTCTGCATAATAGCCGAATCGATTCACTCAGAGGGCCGAATCGATTCGGACTGAAAATCTGGGTTTCTGCATAACTGCCGAATCGATTCGGACCAATTCCGAATCGATTCGGTCAACAAGACCTGAGCACTGGCCCTAGCCGAATCGATTCGCCCAGGGGACCGAATCGATTCGGGCCTGCGATTTTGCCAAGAAATGGCTATGGAGTCTTGGACTCCATTTTCTACCCCAACTCAAATTTCTTCAAACCAAACTTGTATACCAACACTAAAAGAACATCAATGATGCTATTGATCATCTAAAACCTCATGAATCATCATAGAGTGAATCAAAACCCAAAATATACATAAGAAAACCCTAGGTTTACTAAACTAAAATCAATACACCATTATCACAACAAATCATCTATCTCAAGACACAAATAGCAAGTAAAAACTTGCCTTATTTCAGCAAATATGCAGATTTCTTGGTGTAGTAGCAATCTCTCTCAATCTCCAAAGCTTTCTCTCTACTCTTCTCTTTTCTCTCTTAGGTTTAGGAAGGGATTTTGGGGAAATAGAAGACTTAGTAGGCATAAATCGTGACTTAAGACCAAATGTCCCACTAGATTAACCAAAAGTGCGATAAAATAATACGCAATAGCATAATTAAAGCACAACCAGTCAGAAATGCCCAAAACTACAAAATACAATATGGCACATTATTTGACTATTTCGCACGTTCCGGAATCAACTGCAACCTCCAAATTATCATTTGGACATTTTAAAATTCAATTTAGGTTCCGGTCTCATTATTAAGCCAAATATCATTTTAAATTCAGATGATATTAATAAGCATGACATAGCAATATTTTCCCATAATTATGATATGTATGCAACCTCATAATAAATATCAACTTTTCCACATTGAATTAACATTCAAATCATAACCCAACACTGGTCTCTAATTACTATACTAAGTAATTATTATTATAAAATACGGTCTCATAAGCGAGGGTTATTACATACTCCCCCCCTTATGAGGGAATTTTGCCCCCAAAATTCAGGCGTACCTCATGAGAAAAGATGTGGATATTTCTCCCGTATCTCATCCTCGCGTTTCCAAGTTGATTCGCTTGCATGATGATGACTCCAATGGACTCTCACTAGAGGCACCAACCGAGATTTTAACTTCCGCTCCCCAAACTCAAGGATAGCAACCGGTTGTTCTTCATAAGAAACATCGGGCTGCAAGTCGATGTCTTCGAAAGGAATGTGCAAAAGGGCACCTTCACACCTTCTGTACTTTTTCAAAGAGGAGACGTGAAATACATCATGAATTTGTTGTAAAGGTTCCGGCAAGGCAAGTTGGTATGCCACGGGACCAACCTTTGCAATAATCGGGAAAGGTCCAACAAAACGTGGTGCAAGCTTTCCTTTCTTCCCAAAACGTTTGATTCCCTTCATCGGGGACACTCGCACCAACACTTGGTCTCCAACCTCTAATTCCATGTGTCTCCTACCCGCATCGGCATAGCTCTTTTGACGGTCTTGGGCTATACGTATGCGATTTCGAACAAGCTCGATCTTCGAAGAAGTATCTTGGATCATTTCAGGTCCAAGGAACTTATTATCACCTACTTCCAACCAACAAGCGGGCGATCTACAAGGCCTGCCATACAGAGCTTCATAGGGTGCCATTCCAATGGTAAATTGGTATGAGTTGTTGTAAGCAAACTCAACCAACGGAAGATATTGTTCCCAACTGCCTTTAAAGTCAAGTATGCACATACGAAGCATATCCTCCAACATCTGATTTACCCTTTCGGTCTGACCGTCTGTTTGAGGATGATAGGAAGAGCTTAACTTCAACTCGGTCCCCATAGCTCCCTGGAAGCTCTGCCAAAAGTGGGACACAAATATTTTATCTCGGTCGGAGATAATATTCAAAGGTACCCCGTGGAGTCTAACGATCTCCTCAATGAACAACTGGGCATAACGAGCAGTATCATAATCGGTGCGCACGGGCAAGAAGTGTGCCGACTTAGTCAAACGGTCGACAATCACCCAAATTGAATCATGACCCTTCTGCGATCTAGGCAAGCCCGTAACAAAGTCCATCGAAATGCTTTCCCATTTCCACACGGGAATCTCGAGCGGTTGTAGCAAACCGGTTGGTCGCTGGTGATCAATCTTAACCAACTGACACGTAGTGCATTGAGACAAAAACTCTTAGATATCCCTCTTCATACCCGCCCACCAATACAAACGACGCATATCTTGGTACATCTTATCTCCGCCTGGATGCACCGAAAACTTGGACCCGTGGGATTCCGCCATAACTGCACGTCTCAAATCTCCATCATCGGGAACCACAAGTCTTCCATGGAAGCGTAGTCCACCTTCCGAACCAATTGAGTACGACTCCGCTCCCTCAGACAACAACTGGCGTGTATGGTCTTGACAAACCTTATCTCTTTTCTGAGCCTCCGCAATCTTTGCTATAATCGTGGGAGTAACCGTAATCACTGAAAGGAATGCTCTCACTCCTGCATCCTCCAGGCTGAGTTCTTTCCACTTAGCTTTCCACACCTCAGCTAAGTCTCCATCAGGATTTCTACTCAAGGCGTCTGCTACCACATTCGCCTTTCCGGGGTGATCATGAATATCAAATTGGTAGTCTTTCACAAACTCCAACCAACGACGCTGACGCATATTCAAATCCTTTTGGGAGAATAAGTACTGCAGCGATTTGTGGTCGGTGAAAAGGCTAAACCTTTCCCCCAAGAGGTAATGCCTCCATATCTTCAAGGCAAATACAACGGCGGCGAATTCCAAGTCATGCACTGGATAGTTCCTCTCTTGAGGCTTCAACTTACGAGAAGCATATGCAATGGGTTGTCTCTCCTGTTGAAGAATACCTCCTAACCCCAGAAGAGATGCATCGGTGAAGACGAGATATTCCAACCCCGGCTTTGGCAATGTCAGGACTGGAGCTGAAGTTAGTCTATCCTTGAGCTCATCGAAAGCCGCTTGACATGAACTGTCCCAAACAAATCTTACTCCTTTTCGGGTCAAATTCGTCAATGGGCTAGCAACCTTAGAAAAGCCCTTAATGAATCGACGGTAATAACCCGCCAAGCCCAGAAAACTACGAACTTCAGTGGGCGTCGTGGGCTGACCCCACTCCTTCACCGCGATCACCTTACTCGGATCCATAGACACGCCTTGGGATGACACCACATGCCCCAAAAATTGAACTTCCTTCAACCAGAAGCCACACTTCTCCAACTTTGCATACAATTGATGATCCCTCAATCTCTGCAGGACCAACCGCAAGTGAGCAGCGTGATCCGACTCCGTCTGAGAATAGACTAGGATGTCATCAATAAATACAATGACAAACTGGTCAAGGAAATCCCGAAACACCCTATTCATAAGATCCATAAACACTGCAGGGGCATTGGTTAGCCCGAAGGGCATAACCAAGAATTCATAAGATCCATAACGGGTCAGAAAGGCCGCATTGGACACATCTTGCTCTCGTATCCTCAACTGGTGATACCCCGTCCTCAGGTCGATCTTTGAGAAGTAGGAAGCTCCCCTAAGTTGATCAAACAAGTCGTCGATGCGAGGTAAATGATATTTGTTCCGGATGGTGACTTTATTCAACTCTCTATAGTCCACGCATAACCGGAGAGAACCGTCTCTCTTCTTCACAAACAATACTGGAGCGCCCCACGGTGAGGTACTACGCCTAATAAAGCCCTGCTCCAGTAACTTCTGAATCTGATCTCTCAGCTCCCTCATCTCCACAGGAGCCATTCGGTAAGGAGCTTTGGCGATCGGTCGAGTTCCCGGCATTAAGTCAATCACAAACTCTATCTCCCGACTTGGAGGTAATCCTGGTATCTCCCGAAAACATCTTCAAAATCTCTAACGATCGGAAGAGAATTTAGGGGAACCATGACATCTCTAGATGCATCTTCCGCAATACAATATAGATAAGCACTCGTGCTCCCTTCCATACAAGGCATAACTACCAGGAACATCTCTTGTCCCGGAACCACAAAAACTATACTCTTCCCGAAACAATTCACTATAGCACGGTACTTCACTAGCCAATCCATACCCAAAATTACATCATACCCGGCCATATCAAGGACGATTAAGTCAGCCTCAAAACACAAGTCACCAAGGTTAATTCCTACGTTTTTACATACGAAGAAAATCAATGAGCCATCGCCCATAGAGGATTCGACGCTAGTGAAAGTACTTTCAGCAGATTTTATCAAACCTGTAGTCTGAGCAAAACTTCTAGAAATAAAGGAGTGTGTAGCACCCGTATCAAATAGAATTTGACCCATGTGCCCCTGAATGAGAAACTTACCCTCGATCGCCGGTGGTGCCGGAGGAGCTGGAGGAAGCAAAGCCTCCTGAATATGGTAAACCCTTCCGTACTGCAATTGCCCCTGTTGAGGAGGAGCAACCGGATTAGGCGCTTGGGGCGGAAACTGTACATACGGCTGCTGTGGGGCCCGAGGAAGATGCCCTCCAACCAACTGAGGACACGCCCTTTTATAGTGGCCCAGCTCCCCACACTGAAAACATTTGATTGCCGTAATATCCTGGTTTCTACCTTGGTTATTTCGGAATTGACCCGCACCTCGGCCCTGTTGGCCCCTACCACCATTTCCACCTCTACCTCCCTGTGGTTGCTGACCACCTTTACCTTGCCTGTTATTATTGGGGTTTCCACCAGCATTAAACCCGTCGAACCGTTGACGCTTGGACGAATCCCCCTGCTGAGGATCCCTCTCAACCTGCTTGTTCCCCGAGGATTGGGACGAAGAAGATGTTCCCCCTCCGCTCCCAACACTTCCCTGCCTCCCCGCTTGTCCCACAGTAACAACCTTCTTCTTGTTTAGCAAAAACAATCAGTGCTCTCGACAATGAAGCAACGCGGCATTCATCACATCACCAAAAGTCACCAGAGATGGATTTCCCAGCAAATGTTGTTTTATTCGCCAATGTAAACCTCCCACAAACCTGGAGATCCTCTTCGATTCTGGAGTTACCTCATTCGGTATAAAACTGGCTAACCGGGTAAACTCTTCCTCATACTCAGCAACTGACCTCTCCCCTTGAACCAAATCCTGCAGCTTTCTCTGCATTTCCCTCTGAACTGCGGGAGGGAAATACTTCCCATCAAACAAAGCCCAAAAATTTGTGATGGACATAGTATCCCTCTGTTCGGGTGTCGTCATTGATTCCCACCAATGTAAGGCCGGTCCTACCAGCTTGAAAGTAACGAGAATCTGCTTCTTCTCCTCACTACATTCCACCATCCTAAGATGGCGCTGCATATCTCTCTTCCACTGGTTCGCCTTGATAACATCCGAACCCCCCTCAAACTCCGGGGGATGTCCCTTAAGGAAAGATTCCCTCACCCGTTCCCACTGAGAAGGTCCCGTGGGAACTTGTGCTTCTTGTCCCCTAACTTGGGCTTGTGGCATTTGTTGGGCCACTGCAGTCATCGCGGCGTTGACAGCTTGGGCCACAATATTTGCCACTTCAGCGGCACTGATACTCCCCTGCTGCGGTGGAGGACCAAACTCATCCTCAACAACCCTATTACGTCTAGCGGGACGTCCTCTCTTCGGCGGCATCTGAGATAAAGATGAGATAGAGTTAAAACATAATATAAGACAATCTATTTAGCAGAAGATCGCATACATAGGCAGCAAAGCAATCCTGACATTAAGTTTTATATCAAAGAACGCTACGGTAGAACGTGACAAGTCCGCATAGATCCTAAAGACTCTAGAACCTGATGCTCTGATACCATCTGTGACAATCCGCTATCCGGAATAAAGGGTGGCCAGCCCTATACCCCGATAAAATAGGAAATCATTGATAAATATCATTCTCAGCATCACAACAATATGCAAAGTATAAGGAATAACCACTCTATATTCCAGAAAACGGGTTATCAAAAACTTTGATTTGAAATAAAAAGAAAACATTTTCAACAACCCATAATAGAAATAGAGGGTGGAAACCCCCACAAGTGTATATAAGAACCCAAAAGATACAAAAGGACAGAACGAAAGGTCGGTCAATACCATCCATACAACATACATGTAGTACCAAGTGGTACATAATAAATTCATTATACAATTACAACTGTTTGGGCAACAAGCCCGAATGAGCCGAACATAACTAGAAACATAAACAGAGGCGTCTACGCAAAATCCCGTGAAACCCGCACAGTGTCACGGCTCCTCAAAACAATGGGAAGGAAGTGTCATTACTGGCGACCGTGCGGCGGAACACCTGAACGGATCATGTACATATAGAGATACAACAAGAAAAGAAAACCGGTCAGGGCCGGGTATATGTGATCAATAGATAAATGACAAGTATGATAATGATGCACAATTAAGCATGGATGATAGTCTAGCATGTTAACAGCATATAAGGAACTAAAACTGGTGAAGGACTACATAGAGTGAGATTCATAACAAAACAGAATTAAAAGTGCTCATGATCCTATATCATCTTCAATCGTATTTCAATTTAAATATTCATTTTCCATTCCTTATCAGGAATATAATTGTCATCATGTGCTCTATATGGCACTAGTCTCAATAACATGCTCTTTGCGGCATAATTTGCTCCTTATGGCATTAATGTTCCATCGAGTCCAACTCGATAATTAGAATAGTCATAATATAAATATAACGATTCTAAGACCGCCCGTCCGGGTTTCTCCACGGTGCGCGTCCCTAAATAACCATCATCTTCCAGGGCCTAACATAAGACAACCTGGGATCCTATCGAAAGCGTCGGGAAGCGGCCATGAGCCTGCGTGGTAGCCAAGACCACACCCGGAATCTCCCTACCCCCGCAGAAAATATACAACCATAAGCGCTCCCATGGCCTAGGACTATATCAGCCCTGCATTCATTAGCCAGGGGGCTTCACCTATCGTGCGGACTTCCCTTAAGATGGTATTTAGAGAGGTGTGTAACATCCATTTTATTAATTCCCATTACATGATTAGTAAATTATCGTTTACCTTAACAATATCTCATTTTAATAAATGTATAAGCTAAACCGGGACTATACGTATTACGTACCGTCATAACATCCTCGACAAGAAATTCGGACTCCAAAGTTATCCCCAAGGCCTCTTTTAGGCTTTAATATAAACCATCAAGTCAAATCAAATCTCGAATTGAATTCTAAAGTCTCCAAATTTACCTTAATAGATTCTAAGCCCTTATAAAACTACTAGACAAAAGAAATGCCTAAGCATCACTTTAAATTCCCCCTTGAATGAATCCTAGATGAACCCGTTCGAGTCTAGGATGTCGACCCAACTCAACTAGTACTCTAAACCCTATGTTTACTTCATTTAAGAAGGACCCTAATCAATAATCCTAAAGAAAAGGGTTAAAATGGAAAAAGAAAATTTTGGAAAATGCAGGGCTACCGAATCGATTCGCCCTCTTGACCGAATTGATTCGGCCCGAAAGTTTGAGATTCTGCATAATAGCCGAATCGATTCGCTCAGAGGGCCGAATCGATTCGGACTGAAAATCTGGGTTTCTGCATAACTGCCGAATCGATTCGGCCCAATTCCGAATCGATTCGGTCAGCAAGACCTGAGCACTGGCCCTAGCCGAATCGATTCGCCCAGGGGACCGAATCGATTCGGGCCTGCGATTTTGCCAAGAAATGGCTATGGAGTCTTGGACTCCATTTTCTACCCCAACTCAAATTTCTTCAAACCAAACTTGTATACCAACACTAAAAGAACATCAATGATGCTATTGATCATCTAAAACCTCATGAATCATCATAGAGTGAATCAAAACCCAAAATATACATAAGAAAACCCTAGGTTTACTAAACTAAAATCAATACACCATTATCACAACAAATCATCTATCTCAAGACACAAATAGCAAGTAAAAACTTGCCTTGATTCAGCAAATATGCAGATTTCTTGGTGTAGTAGCAATCTCTCTCAATCTCCAAAGCTTTCTCTCTACTCTTCTATTTTCTCTCTTAGGTTTAGGAAGGGATTTTGGGGAAATAGAAGACTTAGTAGGCATAAATCGTGACTTAAGACCAAATGTCCCACTAGATTAACCAAAAGTGCGATAAAATAATACGCAATAGCATAATTAAAGCACAACCAGTCAGAAATGCCCAAAACTACAAAATACAATATGGCACATTATTTGACTATTTCGCACGTTCCGGAATCAACTGCAACCTCCAAATTATCATTTGGACATTTTAAAATTCAATTTAGGTTCCGGTCTCATTATTAAGCCAAATATCATTTTAAATTCAGATGATATTAATAAGCATGACATAGCAATATTTTCCCATAATTATGATATGTATGCAACCTCATAATAAATATCAACTTTTCCACATTGAATTAACATTCAAATCATAACCCAACACTGGTCTCTAATTACTATACTAAGTAATTATTATTATAAAATACGGTCTCATAAGCGAGGGTTATTACAGTGTGCACATTAGAAGAGAGGTGAGAATTTCTCAAGAGAGTGTCGCACTAATATGTTGTTGCATTGGCCTGTATCAATTTAAATCCTTGCTAAACGCATTTTAAATCAAACACACTATCGGGCTCTGACCCGTTTCTTTTTCTCTTTCTCTCTCTTGTATATATATGTATGTATTACAGGTGCCCAGCCACAGGGGCGTCTTGATTAGGATCCCTTGAAAGGAAAGTGCTGCAGCTTAGGTGGGAGTTGCAGGCCACTTTCATATATGACTTCGTTTACTTGATTCCACATCTATCATACTCATTTATTGGGCATGTGTCGCCCTTTCCACTATTTATCTGTTCTGTTGGGACATTTGTATTTCAGTTATTTCCAGTACTGTTACTTTGGGATTTATTCCGCATGTATGTTTTACATTTAGTTTTAAATTTTTGGATTTTGGATGTGGAATGTTTAAAGTAATTGGATTATGTTCCAGGTTAATTGTTGTATGATTCTTACTTAGTAAAAATGTGGTATTTAATTAAATAAATAAGTTTTCTTTAAAAATATAATTTGGTTAGAAAGGTTAAAAATGGTTTTGACACTTAGCTTAATTAATTAGGGTGTTAATTTGGAAAAGTTTATTTTTACGACAGTGATGCTAAGAATGAATCAACTGTTCACCTTGATTTTAATTTAATAAAGGAGTGATCGCCCGGTATTTAATTAGGCGGGGTGTTACAGGTGGTATCAGAGCATCAGGTTCTAGTGTCCTTAGGATCTGTACGGCTTATTATGCTTTCAGCGTTGCTTTGTTTGTTATAGAGCCCTATGTTTAGGATTGTCGATTCCTTTGACGAGATTTCGTTCTCCTGCTATATTGTGTATACACTAGTGAATTCTAATTTCGTTCGGATGTGTGCGTGTGCCGAGTGATGACGGATGTCAGAAGAGGACTGTTAAGCGTACATCAGGAGGCAGGGCTCAGTTGAGATGATAAAATATATCCGAGGATGATGACTGTAGACGAGGTCACCTCCATTATGGCACGAGAAGCCACGACTAGAAAGGAGACTAAGGTGCAGCAATGATTTTCAAATGTTGTTATAGTCAAATGAGGTGCGAGGGTAAACCTACCCAACGTATTATAAAAACGTGTAGAGACTGTCAGTGGGAAATTTTAGAAACGCGAAAATTATATGTGTTTACCAATGGAGGTAAAGTATCCAAAGGCTTAAATATAGGAAGGAGCGTGGCAAACTGAAAGTGAAAATTTAAAGAAAATTTTCTTGGCTTTCGGGACGAAATTATAATGGTTAGAGTCAACCACCAACTTTAGAAGTGGAATGCTATACCTATAGGAGAACCTTAAGTACAGTGTTGACCGCATGTTCCTTCCTCAACTGTTCAGGATGAGAAGCAAACGTGGTTCTGAACTCATCGCAGGAGGGCATGTCAGGGGTCCATTCGTGAATATGAATCTTAACCGTTAGCGAATTTTGTATCGAAAGATGTAGATACAAGTGGGGGGAACACTCCGAGTGAGAGATCGACACGTAGTAATAGTTGATAACACTCAAAGAGGTAGTTCTGATGGACGAACGATTCAGAGGTTGACATTGTCATATTTTGTCAAAATAGATGATAACGCTTCTTTATGGGGGAAGTTAAAGGAATCGAAGAATTTAGTCGAGAATGAGACTGAATGCAACGGTGGTGGTATAGCATCACAAAAGGATGTGGATACACATCAGGAAAACCATTTAAATGCTTCAGATAGTTAAATTCTTACCAAGTGATGGTAAATTCAGTAAGTACTATTATAGATAGTAACATGATCTTTATGGCCTAAAAAGCTAAGAGAACAACCGGGATGGTTAACAGTAATCGAGTTTACTAAAGTCTGAGAGAAGGACAATCCTAACCTGGTTAGTAGGACAGGTGGTAAGTGGATTATGTACTGAGGTATTTTGTGCGGAGTGAGATCGCTTGCGATAATATGTTCCAAAGTGAGTATAAGGACAAGAATACGGTGCCTAGTAAGAGGCAACGATTAAAGTAATTTTGTTTGGTTTGTGTAGACGTGTTACGTCCGAAAACTATTTGCATAGTCAAGATGATTGCCAGGATGGAAGTATAAGTTGTATCCTTAGAGGATGCGTGATTAGTCGCAAATATTGTATATTTCCGCCCGTTATCTTTATGCATTCTAGCGCTTTTACGTTCCTAAATGCCTATATTTATGCTCATTAACCAGACAACCTTGGAGTTGGATAGATATATGTTTTGCAGGGGTTATTTGTGCTTTTGTAGGTATTGGAACGCTAAAAGTGAGGATCCGTTGCATTTCGGAGAAGTTTCGTCGCTGGACGCTACTTCAAGGGCATTTTAGTCAATTCACATTTCTTATCCGGCTCATGGAAATTCCACGGATGCGTAGTTCTTTGAGTTATCATCGCATGGCCACAAACGGTCCGTCGTTTGGAGTTCGGACGAAGAAGCTAGGCTCGTTTCCGTAATGGACCTTTTTCCCCCTCATCATGGACCAAATGCAGCCTGAAAACAGAGTACCGGTCGACCGCGTCCCTGGGACCGGTCGACCGCGGTTTCAACTTTTGCCGTGGGAAGGAGACAGTATGCTTTGGCTTAAGGGGCCGGTCGACCGCTCCCCTGCGACCGGTCGACCGGTAGTGCCAGATATTTTGGGCTCTTTCCTCTTTCTTTCCTTTTTCCCTTACTTTTTCCCACTTACTATATAAACCCATTTTTGGTTTTAATTCAGCATATACACGATTTTAGGTTAGTTTAGCTTAGGGTTTGGGGTTTTTGCTTGGTTCTTCTTCATTTCTCTTTGGTTTGACACCCCATTTGGATTGTAAGTTGACTATTCATCTCCCCTACCATTTGAATATAGTTGTATTTCTTCATTTCTTGCTTTCTAGTTAATTTACAAACTTTCTAATTTAGGTTTTCTTGCTTTATTTACATGCTTTGATTTACACGCTTTCTAGTACAGATTTACCGCGTTTATTTACCGCTTTCCATTTATCGCGTTTTTAACATGCTTTCTAGGTAATTTAAATTAGGTTGTGTTTGAATTGAACTCACTCGGGTTGACGCGTTGCTTTGCTTTGGTGATGGAGTTTACGGGTCTATTTCGGGTGCGTTGTCCTAGTTATTACGCCTAGGAGATTTGACGGGGCATATCATGTATGTCCCGTGCTTACGACCTTTCGCGCGTAATTTCCGGGATATTTGTTGACGCCAAAATCTTATTAGGCTTTTATGATGATTTAGGGCGTAACAACCCTTGATTTAATTAACTGTCGAAACGAGATGCATTTGTAATAACTCGTCGACCCATGTGACCATTTTATACTAATTAACTCGGGTGAGGGATATTCGACGCAACCTATAGTTTTACTCGCTTTCATAATCTAGTTTCAATACCATTGCCTAGAATAATCTTTTCCTTTACGCATCTTTTCTTTTAGTTTGTAATAATCTTTTACACTTTTATTTTAGGAGTATTAAATCACTTAAATTCTAACAACTTGTCCCTGTGGATTCTCGATACCCGACTTACCGCTGTGCTTGCCTCGCAAGTGTAGTAGTAACTTAGGTTTTTGTATTGAGTTGGCGAAACGAAAACAACGATTAGCGTCTTTACACGTGCTACTTTTCGCACTCGATCAATGCGGCGTGTTTATGTGACACGAGCGAGTCACCATATTTTGTTCATTGCTAAATTAGCATGTGAGACGAGCTTAATGCATATAATTATAAATGTTACCATTATGTGAATATTTTTCCCTAGTGTAGCAGGATTTTTCTTTAGTGCTATCCGCGGAGGATGGATGAGTATATTAACAATTTTCGTACTTTATTGAGGTTACTCGTTGTAGTGATGCGATACACGAGTATGATATTATCTTTGTTAAAATGTTATAGAAATGGTTAGTACGATAGTGGGCATTTATTGCAAGGCTATCGGAGTGGTTGCATTAGCGCAACATGTTTTATGTTTGTTGTGGTGAGGCTTTACCTGTGAGAAGGTTGGACTCGCACTTATATTATCTATCCTAGAGACTTCGGAGGAGATAGTGGGCTCGAGATATTCGATGCCAAAGTATGTATAGACTTTGTCAATATAATTCCGTATGTATCGGGATTTACCGTTGAGCGAAAAGATTTGACTCAGTATTATGTTTAGCACTCCAGACTTAGTGATAAGAAAAGTGCATTGTTATATTTATCCTTTAGAGATGTGGGAGTTAATATTTATACCCCTATTATTAGGGAAAGGAATTTCGAGAATTCCGATTGTATGTATTCGAGGTTTATGGAATGCTATTACCACCAATCTATACTGAACAATAGTGCAATTAGTGAAACGTTCTTTGTTAAGCATAATTACGGGAGAAATTGTAACTTTTCTGTCAAGGGACGGAATAAAGGGGTATGTACTATGGACGGAGGACCTAACGGATCTCGATAACCGACATTACTAGGCAGTAGTGTATCGGGAGGGTTCCTTGTTTGGATTTCGTTTTGCGAGACATCCCACGCATGAAACTTAGTGTAAGGTTGGAAATAGGGAGACGTTTGGTCACTATTCCATGAGTTCGGTACCCTGTTCGAAATGGGATCCAGTAATTATGTATGTAAGTTGGAAGTTGAATTTTGTCTTAAAGATATTGGAAGCCGGATCTTGTGGTAAGAAAGCATTGAAAGTTAACCCACGAATTGAAGGTGGAACGATGATAAGGAGAATTTAAGAATTTTGATTTCTAGGGTGATTGAGAGTACCCAAATGTCATAACCGCGTACAGAACACAAAGTGAATAAAGAGTTGGAATGATTTTTAGCATGGATTATCTGGAAAGAACTTTATACTATACAAAAGAGATAACCTGTAATTATTTTGATGAATAGAGCGATTGTGATTTATTTTGGTTGTTGTACCTATTTGGGAAAATTGTTCTACTTATCTGAGGAATGTTGAGAATTATTATTCCTCTTTTATTGTCATGGAATTTGAATGCCCTATTCCTCCTATTCCGTTGAATTTAGTTAGTCCTACAGATGAGTAGCACGCCGTTCGCTCTCCCAGGGCGGTCGGAATGTTGCAAAAATGTGGCAACTGGGTTAGCTGCAGTTAAAATAGTCTGAGTTGAAGGGACGTGGTAATAGACGTGTGAAATATATGTTTGTGGGAATAGTATGACGAAGTGGAAGTGATAGAGTGGATTAAACGTCACATGAGGGGCGATAATCCATACATAAGTGTGCAATTAGAATAGCACGCCCTAACTTGATTGGAAGGCTGTGGGAAGCCATTCAAAAAAATTGGTATTCCTTGAATAGAGTAGAATTTAATTGTTATGAAGCACACCCAGAGCGGAGTTGTTATTAGTCAAGTGTGAGAGCGACTCGCGCATACAAAGAGTAATGATGTTAGTATAGTATAAGAGATCCAGAAGTGCGCTTCGTGGAGAGAAGAGCACAGGTCGGAACTTTCGACATACTCCAAGGAAGGAAGGGGAGTATTACGTGCCACTTAATGTGAGACATTTCAAGGGAAGAATCGATGTTTAGCGAGACGTAGTGAGTAGTCTCTACATGCACTGTCCATAGGTAAGGTTTGGTTGAAAGAGGAGAATCAACCAAAGAATTTTGTGTTTATCGAAAATTCCTGAAATTGGAAAAGGTTGGTAAAGTCGGTAAAGTTCTTAGATGGGTTGCCACCCTCAAAACAAGATCAAGGGTTTATCCCGAACATGTGAATTAAGTCACCGAGAAGTAAGTGATTGATATTCCTTTGGGCTGGCTTACAATATTAACTAGTATGCCCCAGACTTCTTTTGAAAGGAAGGATCGCGCCAGTGTATGGTCCGGCGCAGTATAAATTTCTGAATTAGGATGAGATTGGTGAATCCCACCTTTGATATGGGATTTCAGGAACCAGCGGAGATAAGATTTCGTTTCGAGTAGGATGTATCACCCTTCACCAGGGAATAAGCGCATGGAGATTAAAGATTTGTGGAGCCACGTGAAGGAGATTTTGAAATCTTGGTACGATGATTTCAAGCATGCTCGGTAGAAGCACTCGTACCCGTTTGTCGCGTGCAAGGTGCTTATTAAGGTTTTGTTATGGAAGAACCTTGACTATTATCCTTCCGTATGTTTAGAGGAGAGTAGATAATCAGAATTTTTGGATCGGTCGAGAGAACATCCGATAAATGTGGTAGAATTCCACGACTGTTTTAGGCGAGCAAGAGTGATCAAATGTTCGTATAATTTTCTCAGAATGGGAGTTTTGTATATGAATAAATCCGAGTATTTGTCATGTAGTGAGGTGCGGCCTCCAAATGATAGTGAGATAATGAAATTTATAACGTATAGGCGTGACCTATGCGAATTTTTTCGGTTGGGAGCACAATGTGAAGTGTCTCCAATGAGAATGTAAAGCAATGTTGCTGTGAAGAAAGGGCTATAGTGATTGAGTCGTAATGTGTAGTTAGTTTGTGTACGAAAAAGGATATCCAGAATTGTGCTACCTGATAGGCCTTATTTTCCGAATTTCGGAACGAAATTCCGTTATTAGGGGGGAAGTATGTAATACCCCGTATTTTTATAGCTTTTAAATTATGGGATTAATTAAATTTAATTGAGATAAATTAATTTAATTTTAATCCGGAATGTTGCTTTAAATATTTACTAGCATGACGAGAGTTAGTAATTATTAGAAATTTGATATTTGTTGAATATTACTGGATGAGTATAGTAATATATGAGATTTATTGTTATAATATTGTCACGTGTGAATAAAATGACAATTATAAAAATTTAAGTCGGGACGCGCCTGTGTCGTGTCGGGACTAAATGTTGATTAATAAAAAGTGAATATTTCATAAGTTGTTCGTATGGTCATTTTGAGTGCGCCAACGCGTCCGAAAGGGTCGAGATAGTCAGAAAAGTGTACCCGGGGGTTTAGTTTGGGCCTCGGGGGCGTTTTTAGGCCTAAGTGGTACCCCGGGAGGGCGTTTTGGACATTTCACCTTTTTGGGTAATTAAACCCACGAAAATTCAAAGGGTTATATCAGATATCTGGATTGTCATCTAGGGTTAGAAACTCTAAATATAAGTGACGGCCATAGGAGATAAAGGAGAGAGCTCTCAAGGCAAATTCAAGGCCCGAAATCCACCCGTTTGCACCGCAACCACCACCAACGCGTAGATCGCGCAACGAGCTACGCAACCACACCAAAAACATCTGCAAATCAGAACGTCGAAAATCCCAGGCAAGTGTTTATCTTGCTTATTTCGTTGGTGCATCCTTCATATTAGTTTAGGGATGATTAGGGATGAATTTCATTGAAGAAAACCTAAATTGTGATAGGAATTTGCATGTAGTGATGACTTAAACCTTATTGTGGAAATTGTTGGTGATGTAGGAGAATAATCCACGAAATTTTAATGTAGTGTAAGAAGAAATTTCTGGAAAAACAGATTGGAACCATGATTTAGAGATTTCTAGGGTTCTTGTATGTTTAAATGAATTGTGGCATGATTAATCCATGTTTAGTGACGTAAATTGACATGCTTTACGTTGAAAATACCTAATATGATGATATAAGGTTAGTAGTATCAATTCTGGGACGATTGGGATTAGAAATATGGAAATTGTTGAAGTTTGGAGATGAAACCCGTAACTGCAGAATTTCAGTTTTCGCAGACCTGCATGATCGATCGATCGAGCCCCAGACCTCGATCGATCGACCCCTCCTGACAGACTCCTATTTCCTTTTTAAATGAGTTAAATTCAAATTATTGTGAAATAATTCTTGAGCATCCTTAATAAAATGTTTTGGGAGATAGGGAAGATCAGTAGGACATGTGAATAGATTTTGGGACCCTTGATGTCGGGCAAAGATTGTATTTTGGGATAATTACATAAGGGTCGGTGAATTTATGATTTAAAGAGAGAGACACGTAAGAGAGTTACTTTGGGACAAATGTGTATACCTACTGAATTTTATAATTGGGAGGATAGAATCCATGAAGCATTATGTAGTAAGTGGAAAAGTTCCTCAAATTAAAGTAAGATGTGAATGGTTATACGTGATAACTATATAATGAGAAATAAATGCAAATGACGTAATTATGGGAATTGAGAATTTACCCATTATTGATATGGTAATATTAGTATAGTTATATGATTGTGTATGCATATACTATCTATGTGTGAAAATCATGCCCACGCTACTTGCTATCCCTGAGGTTTCCGCGCTAGGACAGTCTTATCTCGATGGGACCTTTATGGGGGATATTGACTTGTACCCTAGAAGATAGATATCCTTAGTACAGGCTATCGGAATGATAGTTCAGACGGTCCTAAGAGATGCGGGTGTGTGCTTTCCTCTTAGAGACTTGGAATCTATGCTTCGCCTCATATTGTTTATGTATAGGTATCCTTAGTACAGGCTATCGCAGTGATAGTTCAGACGGTCCTAAGGGACTTGGAATCTATACTTCGCCTCAATATTGTTTGAGAATGTGTTAATACAGTTCGAGAGTGATTCCGAATTTGTATTCCCTTAGTACGAGTGATACGGGGATTGGATAGTAGAGTATGCCCGCACCATAGTTGTTATTTGGGGTGCTGTTGTGATATATCTATATATATTTTATGAGTAGTTAATATATATATGAAATTCTGAAATCTGGAACTGCCTACTGTGATGTGAATATGTAGGACATGGTTGATGACTCAAATTGTAAATACTTGTTTGAGAAAGTATAATATGACACTGGAAAACTTTATTGATTTATAAAGTTAAAATGAGAACTTTGGTTACTAAATTGAAATATCCTTTTCAAGCAATTGAATCGTTAAATTTTGAATCTTACGAGTAAGCTAAGATAAGTTAAATCATTGGGAAGATTAGTGCGATAAATGATAAGACAAATCGTTGGGAAGGTTAGTGCGATAGGTGTGCACATTATAAGAGAGGTGAGAATTTCTCAAGAGAGTGTCGCACTAATATGTTGTTGCATTGGCCTGTATCAATTTAAATACTTGCTAAACGTATTTTAAATCAAACACACTATCGGGCTCTGACCCGTTTCTTTTTCTCTTTCTCTCTCTTGTATATATATGTATGTATTACAGGTGCGCAGCCACAGGGGCGTCTTGATTAGGATCCTTTGAAAGGAACGTGCTGCAGCTTAGGTGGGAGTTGCAGGACACTTTCATAGATGACTTCGTTTACTTGATTCCACATCTATCATACTCATTTATTGGGCATGTGTCGCCCTTTCCACTATTTATCTGTTCTGTTGGGACATTTGTATTTCAGTTATTTCCAGTACTGTTACTTTGGGATTTATTCCGCATGTATGTTTTACATTTAGTTTTAAATTTTTGGATTTTGGATGTGGAATGTTTAAAGTAATTGGATTATGTTCCAGGTTAATTGTTGTATGATTCTTACTTAGTAAAAATATGGTAATTAATTAAATAAATAAGTTTTCTTTAAAAATACAATTTGGTTAGAAAGGTTAAAAATGGTTTTGACACTTAGCTTAATTAATTAGGGTGTTAATTTGGAAAAGTTTATTTTTACGACCGTGATGCTAAGAATGAACCAACTGTTCACCTTGATTTTAATTTAATAATGGAGTGATCGCCCGGTATTTAATTAGGCGGGGTGTTACAAGTGTCAACCCACATATGACTCTACCACCACCCGGCATGTAATGATAATCACTCTATTATCATTGTAGATTTACCCAATTTACGAGTACAATATATATATATATATATATATATATATATATATTTATAGAGAGAGAGAGAGAGAGAGAGAGTCAGGTCATGTTCACACCCAAATTTATATACCAAGTTTGCACACCGATTTTTTGACGTTGTAAACAAATTATTTTTTAGTTGAATTTTTTTGAATTGTATTTAAACATTTTAATGAATCAACATAAAAAAATCTCAAAAAATCTTTTTTTGATATTTTCAAAGAAATCCGTCACACTTTCACAACTTTTAAAAAAGCAAAGTTTGACTGATTTTTTTAAAATAGAAAAAAAAAGTTTTTTGAGATTATTTTTTTTATATGGGTCCCTGAAATGCTTAAATATCATATAAACAAATTCAACTCAAAAATAATTTTTTTAATATTTAAAAAAAAAGGTTTGCGCAAGCAAGTATGCAAACTTGGTGTGCACATGAACCTCTCTCTCTCTCTCTCTCTCTCTCTCTCTGTGTGTGTGTGTGTGTGTAAGTGCGGACCTTTTTTTAAATAGTAAAAAAACTTGAAATGATTTTTTTTGTATGGTATTTAAACATTTCAAGGGATCCCACAAAAAATCAACTCAAAATAAAAAAATTTACTATCTAAAAAAAATTGGTCAAACTATGTTAGTTTTTAAGTTATTAAAAACTCACATAGTTTGACTATTTTTTTTAAATAGCAAAAAAAAATATTTTGAGATAATTTTCTTCCTGGAGAGAGAAACAATCATGTTGTTCTAGATATCATTCAATCTGTTACAAGTTTCCTTTATAGTATACAACCTTCATTTCTAACTAACATGGAAAGTTGTTATAATGGTCTAACTAACTAGTTGGTGTATGAACTCTCTACTTCGTAACTAGTTGGTGTATAACCTCAAGTAAATCAAATCTACCAACTCAAATTTCCTCGATGTCCTCTTCTTATCAGCATAGTGCTTTATTATGTGTTGAGCCTCCTATAACTTCTCCTTCAAGATTGGTTGTAACGAATGTCTCTCATTCACCTAATTATGTAACTCAAAAGTTGGGTGTTGAGGTTCAATGGATGAAAATAGAGGTTTGTAACCATAAACGGCTTCAAAGAGTGTCATTTTCAAGGTTGTATGTAATTAAACTTGTACCACCACTCTGCTTTGGACAACCATTTAACCCATTGTTTAGGTTTAGCCCCCGTCATACATCTGAGGTAGTTTTATAAGCACTGGTTGAGCCTCTATGTTTGGCCATCAGTTTGAGGGTGGTAGGATGAGTTATATTGCAAAGTGGTGCAAAGAAATTTGAATAGTTTCTTCTAAAAATTGGCTAAAAAATACAGCATCTCTATCTGAAACTATATTGATGGGCAGGCCATTTTGTTTGTGCATATTGTCAAAGAAGATGGTGGCTACCATTTTAGCATTGTATTGGGTAATGAAATCACCATATTTGGCGTACCTATCCACAATAACTAGTATGCAGTTATGTCCACTGGATTTGGGCAGTCTAGTGATGAAGTTCATTGCAATGTTAATCCAAGGATTGAGGGGATGGGTAAGGGTTGTAGTAGACCAAGGTATGATGCATTTCAATGCTTACTTATTTGGCAAATATCACATTCTCTCACCCATTGAGTGATGTATTTCTTCATCTTTGGCCAATAGAAATACCTCTCCAACCTCTTGATAGTGCCCTTGATGCGTGAATGGCATGGAGTACTTGATTCGTATCCTTCCTTTATGATGTTAGATCTCAAGAATCCTTTGGGTACTCTGACAATCTTATTACTGTACCTTAATATTCCATCGGTGAGTGTATAAGGTGGTTTACTGGTAGGCATTAATCAATAATGTTGCTATCATTTCTTGTAGCTCTTAGATATCTTCTAAACTAGTACGAACTTATTTGACCCCATTGGGTTTCATTGTGGCAATCATGTTACACTCCCCTGCTCCCCTCGTACACGCGATAATGCATCTGCCACAATGTTATCTATTCCCTTTATGTACACTACTATAATCATACCCCAAGAGTTTAGTTAACCATTTTTGTTGTAACGTGGTAGAAACTCTTTGGTCCAAAAAATATTTAAGACGGTTGTAATCAAGAGTTGGCGCTTGCGTTCAAATAAGAAATAACATAATAAATACCATTTTTAACCCAAATTAACCCTAAGCATGCAACTAGGTGTGATTGAAACAATATGAAATCATGCAAGTATTATTCAACACACAAAGTTAAGGAAAAATCCCCCACAGGGGCAAAACCATTTGTATATCACTATAATTTGTAAGAGAAACGGCTTACAATCGGATTACACTGAAATACAAGTTTTCGACTAAGAATTACCCTCGGGTATCGAATTCTGTAGTCGCGGCTGGAATATCCCTTTCCAGTAGGGTTGGCGGCTGGAACTATCCCTATCCAGTAGGGCAGCAATGAAGAGGAAGAAGCGGTCCACTTCACAAGGATTGAACAACAGCAATGGTGTTCTTGGGTTACCAAATTTGATTCACATAGATTTGGAAGATGTGTGAATCTAAAAACCTAGAATCATAGGACTCAATAGGTGAAGACTTTAGGGTTGATATGCTCTGAAAATCGTGTGAAAGTCTTGAGGAAACCATCTTCTGATCGTGGTATAAATAAGGTAGCCATAGCCCTAAAAAATCTGAATCACGATCTGGGAAATTCTATCCAGGGTGGACCGGTCCGGGCCTGAGGCGGATCGGTCCGATAACGGATCGGTTCTTTTAATTTGACGCAGATTCGGTTTGCAATCGGTTCGGTGCTCTCTGGATACAATTTGCAGGGCGGACCGGTCCGGGACTGGGCGGATAGGTTCGCTGGCGGATCGGTTCCTTTTTTATTTCAGCGGATCGGTCCGGTTGCCTGGGCGGATCGGTTCTTTTTAATTAGAGGCGGACCGGTCCGGATTTCTGGATTTCTGATTCCTTCTTCTTTTGATCTTCGAATTTCGTTGATGATAAATGGACTTTGAATCTTTGCAACGGTGTTACGGCTAATGACATATACAAGTATGTTGGACAAAAATGTCCTTACAAATCTCCCCCTATGTCTATGTTGGAACAAACATAAAAAATCCGAATTATCTATAATCACAATGCCTATACAAATCTACCCTTCCATGAACCCAAAAACTGAAAGAGGTACAAATGACTAAGGCTGCATCGTTTGTTCTTCGAATCTTCAGAAATCTCAAATCTTTTCTCATCTGGGTGTGCAATTCAGCGATCATCAATGTAGTACCTACACACATGAGACAAAGCAAATACCAAGTGACGTATCGAGTTTGAAATGAGATAAACATAAGCATATATATCAATTTAAGATGATATTCTCAGAATTTCAAAACTCCCCCATAATCAGATAATTCATTCTCCCCCTTTTTATGATGTCCCCAAATAGACAAATGAGAGAAATAAATCAAGCAATCAAGAACCGGGGTGACACAAGGCATAAAATCACACCATGAATGAACATAAAACAACCAAGTCGGTGATAGCGTAAAAGAATGGGTGTGATCAAAATTCGATAGGAAAATCAAAGCATACAAACATGACATATGTGCACGATGAATATTGGATATTCCTAACGAATGAACTCAAATGCTTCCTTTGGTGTAAAAGAAATGCAATATATGACATTGACTAAATCAAATCAACAAATCAAAGCTCAAAGTGATTTCTACACCAATAACGTCCAAAATGTTTTTCATGCTTTTTCAGGACTGTCAAGGAAGTACAAACCCGTTTTTCAATCTCCAACCAAACTCCCTCGGATTTATATTTTTAAAAGAGGTATACTAAATTCTCAAACTTTGGAGAATTGGGTGAAACCTAAATGGCCCATATTTGGCATGTATTGCTTTTTATTGCCTTTTCAATTTTTTTCGGGCTCTTTTAACCTCTTAGGACCTCGGATATTAAAATTCCTCCATTTTTTAGGTCCTTTTTAACGGTGGCTTTTGCGCAAAGGATAAGAATCAACTTTCGCAGCCCCTCCCCGTTATGCAAAATATCACACAGCCTCACCAAAACGGTTTTTACATGCAATCCAATCTTGTCAAGTTTTATCGCATATTGTACATTGTATAGACAGAATTGAGATAGAAACACTGAAGCCAATATGTGATAGACAAGTGCAATAATCAAATATTACCGTGCATGTGTGCATTAAAGGATATAGGAGTCAAACATGTAGGAAGATATCACTAATTACATCTCAAGGACTCCAATCAATGTTAAGCACATGGATGAAATGATGTAGCGTCTCAAATCTCTACCAAACAGTCACATGGAAAAATGGAATGAAGTTGTGACTTGGCTATCTTAAATGCTCATCCATAAAAGGCAAATCTCTTTTTGAATTTTTCAAAAATTTTATCAAAATAAAATCTTTTTGTGTTTTTCTAAAAAATTTCTTAAAGGAAAATCTTTTTGAATATTTTTTTTTTTTTAAAAAAGAAAAAAAAAACTAACTAATGATACATGCTAGCAATAGGTATATAAAAAAAACATGA
The DNA here is from genome assembly GCA_949130495.1 of Sambucus nigra. NCBI lineage: Eukaryota > Viridiplantae > Streptophyta > Magnoliopsida > Dipsacales > Adoxaceae > Sambucus > Sambucus nigra. Next base: position 38,205,301 of record OX422211.1, read on the forward strand.
TAAACAACCTATGCTAGCAATCAAGACTAGATCTCAACCGGGAGCAACGGTGGAGTTTTCTAAAGATGGTGACATCTTTTGAACCAACTCCACTAAATCATGTGTAGTCTTGATCAAAAACTTCACTTGATCGCGAATATGTGCAAACTCTCTATCAAAATGAGCAGGCAATGTATAATGAGTGGGTGCATGTGCATTAATGTGTGAAGTGGGATGATATGGCACAAAACCCAACTTAAGAACAAAATTCCCTAAGATGTCCTCGCTTCTTGCAGTGGAAGCAAACATAAATAGGCCTAGGAACACCTCTCTCAAAAACTCTACGACGCACTTTCCTAAAAGGAATGGGACGCCTAGGTGGGTTAGGGTGAGACACATGTGAAACTGTCACTAAAGTGGGAACCGGCTCGGGTGCTAATTGGGAAGCAGAAGCACCGTCATGACTTATTCCTAACTTCTCACCTTTACCCTTAAGAACCACCTTTTCAATCTTCTTAGGTGCGTTCTCAAACTTGACTTTGACCACCCTGGCACGTTCGAGATCACTCTCGAGTTGGGATACACGTGTCGTCAGACTAAACAACGTGTCGGTCAAATCACACTTCTCCTTTCTCAAAACCTCCTTCTCTTTCTCCAAATCTAAAACCCGATGACCTAAATCCCTATTATACTTTTTGGTTTTCAAGGTCTCGGTGTACAAATCTCTAAAAGCTTTTTGGAGCTCACTTTCATCTCCACTTTCACTCTCACTTTCTCCCTCACTAGAAGCGCTCAAACCATCACTATCACTTTCGTGTGCACTATTGTGGGACAAGGTGGGAGTGCTCACACGACTAGAAAAAGCTACAACTTCTCACCACTAGTCTCATCACCCTCACCTTCACTACTATCACTAAGTGTGGCGGGCATAGCTACTTTCTTTCCTTTCTTTCTAAGCCACGTAGGACATTCAAACGACTTATGTCCCTTACCCCCACATTCAAAACATGAGACGTTCTCAAAATCTTCCTCACACTCCTCATCAGATTTATTCTCTTTTTCCCTCTCACCACATTCTTTGGCCATTCCTTTCTTTTTATTTTTATTTTCAAAAATATTTTTCTCAACATTCCTTTTATCATTGAAATTTCCATTTTTCTTGAATTTGAGAATTCTTTTGAAATTTTTTGCAAACAAGGCCAAGTTATCTATGTCAAGATCACACTCAGAAACAGACTCCAAAACTTTTCTTTCTTTTTCTTAAAATGAGTCTTTAAAGCAATCCCATTATCCTTAGCCTTAATGGTTTTGGGAAACATGTCAATCTCATAGGTTTGAAGATCTCCTACAAGTTCTTCCAACTTAAGTGATTTCAAATTTCCCAAAGAGTTCAAAACAGTGACTTTAGGAATAAAGCATTTTGGGAGAGATCTCAAAATCTTTTTAACGACACGCGTGTTATCAATTACCTCACCCAAATTAAAACTAGTGTTAACAATGTCCGACAAGCGTGCAAAAAACTCATCAAAGCATTCGGACTCAGACATGGTGATAGTCTCAAATAGAGTGGCCAAATTTTGTAATTTAGATTCTTTAACAGCGTTCGTACCCTCATGGGTAAGTTGCAAAACATCCCATGCCTCCTTTGACGTAATACACGTCATTATGCGTTTGAACTCATCTGGTGTGACAGACCCAGAAATAGCACTAAGACCCTTAGAATTAAAAGAGGACCATTTAAATTCTTCATCGGTCCAAGAAGTGTCAGGTTTTAAGTTGATCACATTATCAACAGTCACGGTGGGAGGAGTCCACCCTCGTTCAACCAAAATCCAGACACGTTCATCAATGGCTTTTAAAGCCGACCTCATACGGGCTTTCCAATAAGCATAATTTGTCCCGTCAAAAACAGGCATTTTATAATATGACTTCTCCATTTGAACACGCACTTTTTCAAAAATCAATTTTTTTAGAAAATTGATATCTTAGAAAAATTTTGCGAAAAAAGGAATACGCGATAAAATAGCGTAACCTGCTCTGATACCAATTTGAAAGAGTTGGCGCTTGCGTTCAATAAAGAAATAATATAATAAACCCCCTTATTTACCCAAATAAACCCTAAGCATGCAACTAGGTGTGATTGAAACAATATGAAATCATGCACAAGATATTCAACACACAAAGTTTAAGGAAAAATCCCCCACAGGGGCAAAACCATTTGTATATCACTATAATTTGTAAGAGAAACGGCTTACAATCGGATTACACTGAAATACAAGTTTTTGACTAAGAATTACCCTCAGGTATCGGATTCTGTAGTCGCGGCTGGAATTATCCCTTTCTAGTAGGGCTGCAATGAAGAGGAAGAAACGGTCCACTTCACAAGGGTTGAACAACAGCAATGGTGTTCTTGGGTTACCAAACTTGATTCACATAGATATGGAAGATGTGTGAATCTAAAAACCTAGAATCATAGGACTCAATAGGTGAAGACTTTAGGGTTGATATGCTCTGAAAATCGTGGGAAAGTCTTGAGGAAACCATCTTCTGATCGTGGTATAAATAAGGTAGCCATAGCCCTAAAAAATCTGAATCACGATCTGGGAAATTCTATCCAGGGCGGACCGGTCCGGGCCTGAGGCGGATCGGTCCGATAACGGATCGGTTCTTTTAATTTGACGCAGATTCGGTTTGCAATCGGTTCGGTGCTCTCTGGATACAATTTGCAGGGCGGACCGGTCCGGGACTGGGCGGATAGGTTCGCTGGCGGATCGGTTCCTTTTTTATTTCAGCGGATAGGTCCGGTTGCCTGGGCGGATCGGTTCTTTTTAATTAGAGGCGGACCGGTCCGGATTTCTGGATTTCTGATTCCTTCTTCTTTTGATCTTCGGATTTCGTTGATGATAAATGGACTTTGAATCTTTGCAACGGTGTTACGGCTAATGACATATACAAGTATGTTGGACAAAAATGTCCTTACAGTAATCAGTCTTAATCACTGAGTATTGTCCATTCAAATATGATTTACACTTGTCAACAACATACACAATGGCCTAGAGTTCCTTCTCATAAATGGATAGCCTTTTTTTGTTTATAGGGGTGCCTTGCTTCAATATATAATTGGCCTCCCTTGTTTCATCAATACAGCTCCCGCCCCAGTATTACTTGCATTTGTCTCCAGTTCAGTTTTGGTGAATTTTTAGCAATGCTAGAACTAGAGTAGTTACCATGGATTCTTCCAACTTCTCAAAATCCCTTGTAGAATCTTCACTCCCATGAAGTCCATCATTTTTAAATAAATTTATTAATAGTCTACTAATGTGATAGTATCCCTTCACCAATTTTCTAGAATATCTAGTGAGCCCTAAAAATCCTCTCAATGCCTTCACATTATATGGGCTAGTTTTTCATGCACTCAATCTTAGTAGGGTTTGCATCAACTCCTTCAAAAGTCATAATGTAACCTACATACTTTACTTGAATTTGAACAGAGAAAGCATTTTGACCTCTTAACATACAATTTATTAACCCTTAATGACTCCAGTGTAATCCTCAAATGTTCCAAATGTTCCTCTAAGGACCTATTGTGCACTATATGTCATCATAGAGTACTGGTATAATTTTTCTCAAATGTGGCCTAAACCCACAAGTCATCAATCCCTAAAAGGTTGGTAGTGCATTAGTCTACCCAAAAGGCATAATTACAAAGTCATAATGCCCTTTGCGTTTTTAAAAAGCAGTCTTCTAAATGTTTGTCACTTCCATACAAATTTGATGATACCTTGACCTTAAATATTTTAACACATCTTCATACTCTAGCAAGATTGTTTATATTTGATTATAAGGTCATTCATTGTATTTGGGGATGGAATACAATTGAACCATGACTACCGGTGCATCTTTTCTACACAAGTTCACCAATGATTCTATAGTAATACATTGCATTTGATACTCCTCCTTAATCCTACAATTATGTTCTCCAACGATCTCAAATTCTTGGCCACGTCTATTAAAATTCATGCTGTAATTTTTCCATTCAATGTATATAGGACTCTTTTTGTAACATAATATGTTATGACCATATGGAAGTCCCCCCAACACACACACAATCCCAATGTTAAAAGTGATGTCAACCTGAAATTGATGTCCATGCATCACCCACATAAATTTAGGGCACTTACCTCGACTCTTCATCTTCTCTCCATCGTCCAATGTTACTCTAATGGTATTTATGGGAAAGATTTCACACCCTAGTTTAGTTGGGTTAGGGTGCAAAAATTTGTGTGCAATATAAATCAATGAGTACAGCTAGTACTACTTTATTTTACATTCCCTTCAACTTGAAGGTGAGTAACCATGCAGATCCTGATAGTGCATCCATTGAAATAGCCATTTTTTATTTTGCTTCTTTATCATTCTTCTCAGTATCCACCCATCCATTGCACTACTACTTCTTCATTTGATTCCCTTCCTTCCTCTTCTTCTTCCATAATCGTGTACAGTTGTTTCTTCGTACACTTACGGACCACATGATACACCTCATCATAATGGTAACACAAGCCTTTGGCTCTTCTTGCTTGCATTTCTACTTCACTGATTTTTTTCACTCGTAGGGTGTTTCAGGGGGTAACATCCTTGAAATTGGTGAAATTAGTGTTAGTAAAAAGGGTTCTTGGTTTATAGTTTGGGTTTGAGAAATTGGTAAAAGAATATTGAGAAGAATGTTGTGGATATGTTTTTTAGAGTGGTTTTTGGTTGGTGTTATGGTAAGAATTGAACTCTTGAGGGTAAGTTCTTAAGGGAGTCTTGTTTTTCTTAGAAAGGGCCTCAAGTGTGCTATCTTTCTTTTGTGCAAAAATCAATGCTTGTAATAGGGTGGTGGGATTGAACACTCTACATTGCTCTTAAGTTCTTCCTTCAATCCACTTATGACGCTAGCTACTAAATATTTCTCTTCGAATCCCTTGATATCCACCACTACTAGTGATTTGAGGTCATCAAATTTCTCCTAGTATTCCTCCATAGTGCATGTTGTTACAACTTGTTGAAATCTCCAGTGCTATTATCTTTGTATTCAAATCTTGCATATAATGCTTCCATAAAATGTTCCCATAGTACAGTGACATTGTTTTTTAAATAAGCTTAAACCCAACGATTTGCTTTACCTTCAAGATACATATAGGCATAAGCAACCTTTTGCAGCTCTAGTAATGGATTAACCTAAAAATATCTTTGAGTCTTCAACACCCATACTCTTGGATACTCACCATAGATTTTTGGGATTTCGATGTTGGGTTTCTTGTGATTTCAGCCAAATTGATGAAGGTTATCTAGGTTATTCAAATTTCCTTGTATCCTAAATGATGATCCCTCATTTGCATATGATTTCACACCACCCATGGAAAGGATTCCTTCTCGATTGTGTTCATTTTCCCTCAACTGCTGAGCTAAGAATTTCTCGATCCCCACTTTTAAGCCATCAACCATTTGTTCAATTGATTTCATCAAATTCTCCATAGTATCAATTCTTCCTTTCATCCCTGATGAAATCGTTTGAATGTTTTGTACATTTTTTGGTAGTTCTTAAACTCTACCTTCCAGTTATAGGTGCCTCATCTTCATTGTTGCCCTACCCACTCCAACAAAGAGCTATAATGCCAATTGTAATGATAAGCAATCTATTATCATTACGAAAATACCCAATTTACGAGTCCAATTAACATTGAACTGAAGAAAGAGAATTTACAAAAGAGGAGAGAGAGAGAGAGAGAGAGAGAGAGAGAGCAATTTTGTTATTCTAGATACCATTCAATCGGTTACACGTTGCCTTTTATTGTATACCACATTCATTTCTAACTAATACGAAAAACTATTATAATTGTTTAATTAACTAACGAGTGTATGAATCATCTACTTCGCAATACATGTGATACGATAAGCCTTAGTCCAACTGGCATGACACATCACTAACCCATACACAAGAACCACAAAACTCCAACCAAAATCCAAATGCCTTATATTTGTGTTGAATTGAAATTTGTGTAAAATGTTTTTTAAATCTAGATTTTTAGTTTAGGTTTTTATTTTTAGTTCCTGATATTCATATATTTATATGAAAGGAGACCATCCCTGGTATATGGAAAGGATAAAATCTGAGATCAAATCGAAAACCCCTAGCTTTGAACCCAAATCGAAATCAACCCAAAATTGAAAATCAAACTCAAAATGGGAAACCCTAAAAACTAAAGGTCAGAGAGAAGCCCTTGTGCGTTGAGAGAGAGTGGGGGGACGAAGGAGCATTTTTATTTTTATTTTAGTATCAAGTTTTTCTTTATTTTTTCTTCTCTTTCATATTTTTTTGTTTTTCATTTTTTTAATGTTATTTTTCACATGGCATCATTTAATTGAGTTTTTTAAATTATTGTGCCACATCACCCGCCAACTATGCTGCCAACTAGGATTTCCATTAAGTTTATTTAATGGTGCTAGATATGAGGTTTCAATTGCAAAAGTTAAAGAATTTTAGGATTTACCATGCCAAATTAAAACATTTAGGTAAAAATTGCAAATTACCCTAAACTTCAGGGTTTATAATGTCTCTTTCTCTTTAAACTAATGAATTTTAACATGTCATGGAATCAACACTAAACCGTTAACCAGCGTCTTGTTAAGTAACACTGGGCTTCCACCAAATGAGATTACAAAGCTACCCATCTTTTGAGAATAACAACCTAATCTCATGTCTACATCCATTTGTTTATATAACGTAATTATTAGGATGATCGAGTTCAATTATTCCACATTAAAAGAGAGAAAAACTAGTGAAACTAAAATTTCCCACGGAGAAACTTGCATTTCCAAACTCTCATCTTATTAATAAACCATAATAACAAAAGAAAACAGAGGCCTAGAGTTACTTCTAAGCAGAAGTATTCAAATTCACATTTGCCACAACTTGATTAAAGAACAAGCTGCCATGAGGATTATTACAAGCCACGTCTATTCATCAGATCTCTAGACAGCTGCAAAGAGCACATATATTCATTAGCAACTAGTGTTGTCTCTGTCCAACAAAAAAAACTAGTGCATGTGTATAGGTGAGATACAATCTTTTTCATCCATAAAAACTCAAAAAAAAAGTTAAAAAAAAAAGTCATTCGAATTACAGCCAAATAAATAACATTGTGAAGCAAAGTCAAACTAAAAGAACGAAAAAATTACACCGATACAACTTACATGTCTTCTGTCGTTTTTTAATAAAATGTGCCAAATATAGATCGAACCACTACTAGTTTTCAGGTAGAAATCTCTTGGTGAATAAAAGGATCTATATGCTAAAATATTGCGAAAAGAAAGTACTATTGAAATAAAAATAACCACTGCCACAACATTCTTCCGGATTCTATCCCTAATCACTAATGCTATCGTCGGTGAGAATGAAGGAAACATACGTGGAAAGATTATTGGAAAGGACTTTTCATCCATAAGAATGGGAATCCATGTTCTCTTTTTTGTTTGATATGAAGGACGGAAAATAGGCCAGATACAATTTTTCCTTGTTATGCAGTGAGAGGTAAGGAAGGAAAAATTGTACATGTATATTTTAACAATTGAACCAAAACACTAAATATAACAGTATCCAAAGCATATTAGTCCAAAGAATAATAGGGCTAAACAAATGGGGCTAAAGTCCAATCACCCTTATTTAATTTTATTTGACGTTAACAATAATAATAACTTTTCACTTTTTTGCCCATTTTAGGGAAATTTCATTTGGTGAACGAGGAAAAAGAACATCCTTTGCAATTTCCTTCACATACCAAAGCAGAGAGAGAGAGCTCATAATTCCCGACATTTTCTTTCTTTTGTTACCCTTCCAATCCTCCAAATCTCTCGATCGTAATAAACAGAGCTTAAAGAAGTAATTAACATAAGAACAAACAAATAATATGGTTTCTTTTCTTCTTTTGTTTTCTACAACTCGAGTATCAAGGCCACTTTGAGAACCAAACTACTAGCTAAGGGCACATGTAAGTATTGTCCTGAGCGCGAATACTTTTGGCTGTTGTTTACAATTACATTTATGGTATGTATATTTCTGGTATTAGAACTTCGAAGATGCAAATAAGTAGCTTAAGTATAAATATTGATGGCATAATGGTTTTCCTTTCGAGTCTTTTAAGTAATCTACAGAGCTTCAACGTTGTTATATCTTATGTAGCCAGTGAGTAGTTTTATTTAAACCGTGTCACTAACTAGAGGGCCCATGAGAAAAGGAAAAGGATAAATTAAAATGAACTAAGAAATGAGCTAAAGAACACTTCTAAATCTCTATCACATAAACAAACAATTAACGCCCAGACAGTACTTATGTTTTTGCATTTTCATAGGCAGACAAATATCAAAAGAGAGCATATTTTCACATAAACATAATTGTTATATTCCGTTTGGACTACAAGCTGATGAGCAGCATACTACAGCTCAAAGTGATTGCAATCCAGTTCTAAAGCAACGATCAGCTGGGTTATTGAAGCTCTGTAGTTCTAATTACACCGCTGCCGTATTCATTTCTAAGTCTAAGCTTACAAGAAGAATAAAATGAAGGCGAATATGGAAAGTTCATATACAGTTATAAAGTAGGTGAAAAGGGTTTCAGGATATGCATTTTTTTTCTTTTTTATTATGCATATCCTGTGTAAATCAAAGAATTCTGAATTTATCAAATAATTCATATGAACAAAGATCATAATATAGGCTAATTAATTATAGCCCGTGGCTCTCAATTCTCTTGCAATGATGTACAGATTTTCTTCATTTTTCAAGGGGTTTTTGTTTCACTTTGAGTGCAACCAATTTCACAAGTGGTGCAGAAGCTTTAAAGCTTGAACAATGGCAGTGGGATGAAGGAGAGAGGAGGAAAGAGGGGGGTTTAAAGGTTAGGTGTAACAGTATTTTAGATTTTTTAGAACAAAAAATTATTGACTAACGGTAAAAATAGTCAACTGTCAGATTCTGTCTAATATTGAGTGCCAATAGTGCATTAGCATTTTCTTGGGTACCAAACCCCAAATGGCAATGACTAACAGGTGCCTAGAACCAAATAACCCTTTATTTTTTAATTATCGAACTCTTGCATTCCGTTCCTTTGGCTTCAAAATGCCCAAAGGGCTGCCATACTATACGCCTCCAATGGGCGTCTATGCTTTTTCTTATTCCCGCGAGTCACCATCTCCATGAGAAATAAAGCTTTTCACCTTCCTTGGTATTACTGCCTTAACTCCAAACTCTGCCACACAATATACCAAATAAAAGAAGCTATCTTCGATGCTAATATGTGGTCCAAGTCTTCTTGTGGGTTGCAACACAAAACACATTAACACCAATTAGGAGCGAGATACCAATTAGGTTGTATTTTTTAGATCAAGTTGCAAGTGTTAACCTTCCAATGGGATACTAACCACGAGAAGATTTGTACTTTCGATTGTATAACAACTGTCCATGTAAACTTAGATGGTGAAAAATGGACAGTAGGTAATCCTAAAGGCACTTTCTTATTCATTGTCCCAATAATTTTCAGGTCATCTAAAGATGGAAAAAAATAGATTGGCAAACTACTCAACACTTCTCCAAGACTTCTCCAAGAAGAGTCAGTCTAACCAAAGTCTACTCCCTTGGGTAGACAACTCTTTTTTTTCACCCATATACCCTTTTCTTCCTTTATCTAACACCGGCTCCCCAAACTCTACCGTTGATTCCCACTAAAGAGAGATCAAGGTAATTCACTGGCCAATTGCCTACTTTGAAAATCACCTCTCTAGCACTATTTTCGGACCAAGACTCCTCCACATTGACGTCCACCAACACATTGTAGCTAAATTAATTTTTAACTCGGACACACAATCATAACAAGTTCTCTACATTGTTTCCTTAAAAAAGAGGAAGTATCATACGTGAATTGAAGTTGTGAAATCTCTACCGTATTCCCAAAGCCCTCAATAACTATTCTATTTGTTACATTATCAACCAATCTACTAAGCAAATCTATCACCAATGTCTACAAAAACGAAGATAATGTATGCCCTTGCCGAGTTCTCTAGATGCCAAAATTTCCCCCTCGAGCTACCAGAATATGGTCGAGCCAACACAACCTCTAATCCACCTCCTCCCCCTCATAAGAACATAATAAAGAAACTCACGTCCCACATGGTCATATTCTCTTTCAAATTCAATTTTTGATCTCACACCTTCTTTGTTTTTTACCCTATATTCTACCACCATTTGGGGTTTGGGGATATGTGAAATAACCATGGTAAGCGTTTTTCAAGTTGAATGGATTTCTGAACTCTGGTAAGGGGAATAATGGGGAACTATGTAAATGTCCTAAAATTTTACTACAAGAGGCTTTTTAGGACAAAATCATTTCAAAGAGAAACATGAGAGAGGTATAAAAGGAGATAAAGGGAGTGCATTTCAACACAAGCTACCTATGGTCAAAATTGGTGGGTTATAAGAGTTGCTCAAGGGGGTTCAGTTTTTAGTATATTTGCAAATGTAAGTTCTCATGTTCATCTCCTTATAACTTCTCCAATCATATTGAATACGATATTAGGGAGCAAGAAAAGTTGTATAGGTAAGAAATACATTTTTCAATATGGAACATGTCAATATTTACTAGTTAGCCATTAAATGTACGTCTAGTATTTTAGTGGGTCAATGCATCATATAAAAGAAGATTGAATTTTTACAAGTCCAAGACTGATTTTTTTCAAGGTGGTTTCTAGTATTTATATCATAATCATGATTGTGTTTTTATAATTGATTTCAAATATTTTGTTATTAATATCTTACCACTATGTTAATTTTGTAATGGATATGAATTTGATTTATTTAATAATAAAATGACTCTTTCTTATTTTCATTATAATCATGTTTTCCCATGATGTTGGCTTTATTTTTTATATCACGATTATGTTTTACTCCAAAACATATCTTTGACACAACAACCTATATCTGTTGAGATAAACTCAAAGCAAAGAAAGTTCAAAGGAGAACTCTATTCATACAGGTAGCAATATTTACTATCCGTGTTTTAATGTGACTTATTCAAGCAAAAATGCATTTTCATTGTATTTGACTACATACTTAGCAAACGGGATGAATTGGTCAAGATCCCTTACATTGATAGATTTTTGTAATTAATATAACATGTATAGGGGGCTAACGTAATATCTTTTAATATTCATAATACAACATAAAAATTACTAATTCGACAAAAGAAAATTCTAGGGTAAAATACAAAATTAATCGTATTTTTGGAGTCATAAAATGTTTTAAAAGTTACCATGTTAAACCTAAGGTTTCAAGATTCGTGTAGCTTCCGCCTACCATAACATTTTCATTAAGAGACTTAACAGAATGAATGACATAACGTATTAAGATGCCCGGTCATTTAGTATCCTAGCAAGATGCGATTGAGGCTAAAATTGCGCGATTTTTCCAAAATTAGGGTTAAAATTGCAACTTTTGAAATATCGAATCCAAATTTCAAAAGCCAAACTTTAGGGTTAATTTTGCAGTCTACCCAAAATTATAATATAAAAAGTTGAATGCACACAAAAAAAATAGGGGTGCTATATTTAACAATAGAAAGTTAAAGATATAAATAATGAAGTTTTTGCAACTTTTAGAGTAAAAAAACGTAATAAATTTGTATAAAACTAGAAATTACAGCTATAACTCGTATATAACTTGAATTAACCAAATACAAATTCGCTTCAGGGGATCCCGCCCACGAATCCCCATCATTTGGCCCCTCGACCATAAATCCTGAATTCGCCACTGCCGGTATGCATAAGGTACATGCAGAATCATGCCAATGCAGTAATTAAGTCTTATTTTTTGAAAATATAAGGGTTATGTCTAATTACGCCATTAACTCATAGCGCAAAGTCAAAAAGACCCAATTTAAAATTGTAATATAAGATCACAGGCAATGTTATATTAAATTTTACGGTAAATTACAAAATTAACCCTCAAGTTTGGGGTCATTTTCAATTTTGAACCTGATGTTTTAAAAGTTACAATGTTAACCCTGAAACAAAATAAGTTCAATTTTAGCCCTCAATCACATGTTTTTAAGAGACGTGAATGGTTGGGAATCATATTCTCTATTCATTTTTGTTAAGTCTCCAAATAAAGATATGGCGGAGGGCTAAAATTACATAATTTTTAAAACATTTGGGTTAACATTGCAACTTTTGAAACATCGGGTTCAAAATTAATTGAAAATTACCGCAAACTTCAGGGTTAATTTTTCATTTTGCCCTAACTTTTAGGTACCGCACACAACACAATGTTATATGACAACCGCGCTCCAGCACAAACAATGATAGATAATTACAATATATTTTTTGGTTTTAATCCCATCTACAAAGATGTATTTAGGCTCCACTCCCATGTGTTTTTAAAATTGTAAAAAGCCCCATAACCACCCAAAACCGCCTATAACTTCCTTGTAACCACTCATCCTTCTTTTTGTAGACAACTACACTTGTCCCATATAGGACCAACAACTAAAAAAATAAAAACATGGGAGTGGTGACAAATAAATTATTATAAATAGTAGAGGTGACAATTTTAGAAACGACACGAAATTGACCCGAAATTGACACGATATTTCGTGGTCGTGTCGTGGTCGTGTCTGAATTATGAGTCGTGTCGTGTTATCGTGTTTTTTAGACGTGGAATTTAAAAAATTCCGGTATTCGTGTTTTATCGTGTCGTGTTGTTTTTTATTCGGGTCGTGTTCGTGTCAACTAAAAAAAACACGAATTCGTGCCGTGTCGTGTTCGTGTCCGAAAAAACCTTATCGTGTCGGCCCGAATTGCCACCCCTAATAAATAGGACTAAATACTTAAGATCCCTAATTAGAATCCACAACTATACCTATTGATTAAGAAAAAAAATAGAGACATATAGAATTAAATTGGACAAAATAGTAATAAAACCTAAAACAATTGAAGTAAAACCTAGATAAACCTAAATAGTAAACCCTAAAGCTAATGAAATATTGTTAAGGAAACAAACCTTTGTAGAAATTGAAGATTTAAGAAGAGGATTGAGGTGGTTTGTTTTTGTTGCGGAGGTAGTAATTGGGAGGAGAATAGATGAGAGCGGCAGCCATGGCTCCTGGCAGAATCACGTAACGAGCTACCACTGATAGTTTTGCCACCAAAGGCTCTCCCCTCATAAACGCCATTTTTTTCTTCAAGCTTAGGGTTAGAGAAGACTAATGTAGACTAAAGTTTTCCTATAAAGATGAATAAAATGGATTTTGGGTAGATTCTTATTACGTGTCGTGTTCGCATTAATTGGTATTCGTGATTTGCTCGTTATTATTCAAAGTATGTGAAACGCATATCTTATACGTGTTATTTCTTTATTTGTAGTTTAACTTCGAGAGGCGGTGATTTAGTAGCAGAGGGTGGGAGATTTTTTAGTGGATCACATTCATGCATTTTCGATTCATGTATCAGTATTGATACTCTTAAAAGGTGTTTTATCTTCTCGTAGCGCCCGATTGATACCGGATAAAGCAAATCTTGGTTTTTATCCTCCATAAGAACCATATTCTGACTTTTATTTGGAGAATATTCAACATTAGTTTTCATTGAATGAATAGTGAATTCGGATCCTAAAATTATTACGAGTGGGCTCTTCGAATGATGAACAAGTATGGACGCATTCGCTCATAGAAAACGGTATCAACCTCCCCATTGCGTATTGATAGTTATCAAATTGTTCCATTATTACCAACATAATAGAACAAATAGTAAACATTGCTCTGAAATAATCCATTGAAGCATAAATGCATGATGTCTTCCCCCACAGTATTATTTTTTCGAAAAATGGGATTCGTCCTTTTTATAAGTTGTAAATATGTTAGGGACGGTTTCTAGACTTTAGCACGAGTTTTGCAAATTTGCATGTACTCACTTGAAAATAATGTTTGGCTTGGGGTAGTTTGACTTTATCACCCGTTTTTTTTATAACTAGCGCGATCAATTTGTTATGCTTTGGATTTTGTCCACAAATAAAATAAAAATTGTAATTTGACTAGTCAACCCATTATTTTCTTATAAAAAGCTCAGATTACCCTTTTGTGAATAGTGTTTTGATTTATTTATTTTTAAACTAAGTAGCAAAAAGAAAGAAATAAAATTTATTTTTTTAAAAACTCTTCAAAATTAAAAGGAAAAAAACTATTTTTAAATTAAAAAAGGAAATTTTGGATTTAAAGTATTTTTTGGATTAGAAAAGAAAAAATTGTATTTAAAAAATAGTTTGAAATTAAAAAATAAAAAAATGTAAGAAGAAGTTGTTTATAAATATTATTTTTGAAAATTTCCTTATTTATAGAAATAATATAATTGAATGATAAAAATATAATAAAATAAATAAAAATATGTAGGGGATTATTTGGTCACACTCAGGAAAAGGCATGTGTCTATTAATCCTATCAACGATCTCACTTTAAGAAGATAAGAATGGTTAACTCCGATTAGTGAAAATCTCGGCATATAATACAGTTGGTCAAGTCCAAATAACTATCTAAGATCAAGGAGTCTCACACGGCCCAACCTCTTAATTCTCTCTATAAATGTCACCCTCAACCTAGGAAAAATGGGATTTAATCTTTGTTATTAAGAGACAATCAACAAAGAGAGTAATACCCTATTAACGTAGGTACATTGATGAACCACGTATATAAGATTCTTGTATGTGATTATGCATGATTACTGTTGATACCAAAAATTGTCCACCTAGGTGGACCAATCAGAAATGAATACGTGTCATCCAACATGGCAAGAATCTGTCATTAGACTCGCCGACCTACATATGGGAGGTCGGCCAACATGCAGAATATTGACCAACTCATGAAATGTCGACCAACAATAAGAAGACCGACCAACAGGGCAAAACGTCAACAGACATGTACATTGTGAACACCATGTACTGATGTAAATGCCCGAGTTATAAAGCCATTCCATCTCTTTACATTCCACCTCTTTATCTCCTTATGAGACTATAATGTGACACCACGCCTAATTAAATATCGGGTGATCAGTCATTTATTAAATTAAACTGAAGTGGACGGTTGGTTCATTCTTAGCATCACTGTCGAAAAATATTTTTTCTTTATTTATCACGTAATAAATAATTAAGCTAAGTGTCAAAACACTTCATTTTAACTACACTTCAATAATCCATTAATAAAGTTTCATTCTTTAAGATATAAGTTATTTACATTCCACAAAGAATATAATGTATTTTGGACCTGAATCAAATACTAAAATAAATAAGGCTGGATAAAACATTTCAGTTCAAAGTCTCAAACCAACAAGCCATAAAATCCTCTAGTGCAACAGAAATAAACTACTTAAGTAAATTGAATACAATCTCTAATAAAACGACTGAGAATGGGTGAAACATTCCCTAAATGAAATGTCTGAGTGGAATAGAGGCGTCTAAATGCAAGGACCTGCAACTCCCACAACTGTTGCAGTGCGCTAAGTGATCCACGCATCTAAATCTAGTAACCTTGTGGTTGGGCACCTGATATAATACATACATACATACATACATACATATATATATAGCAAAAGAGAGGAGAATAGCAAGAAACGGGTCAGAGACCGAGTTGTAAAAATATTTGTTTGAGAAAGTATTTAAAACTGCAATAATGCAAGTATTATGTGCATGTTAGTTTCGAACTCTCGCATGAGATTCCCACCTCTCCACTATTGTGCACGCCTAATGTACATCTATCCCAACCTAGCTATCGATAATGATCCCAACTAGGTCATAGACTTAAACTTCAAATTATATTTCGTAGGGGTATCCCGTATTGCCCATACAATACGTTATTACAATAATTTATCCCAAATAACCACATTTCATATTCACTGTTGTTAGTAAATCTTTTACCCACTAATATTACTTTAATTATCAACATTATCATATCTACTAATTTCACATAGTAGGATTATCCACAAGCACATATATATATACATAGTCACATCATCCCTATACATATATATATAATCTTGCACCCTTAGGTTAAGACCACTTGGCGCAATGCATACTCTGCTATCATGTCCTAGTGCATCAATCACTGCATAAAGGACTACAGGTTCAATCGCTCACGAATAAGGATGTAAGTGGTAAAGTTTGGTTGGTAAATAGTAGATACCAATACTAAAACCAAACTCTGGATGGTAAAATCAAACCGTACCAGTTTACCCCCCGGTACACCAAAATCAATACCAAAACAAACCGGCCGGTATTTCAGTTTTTTCGGTAATTTAGGTTTTTTCTGGTTTCGATAAATTCTGGGTTTTTTTTGTTTCTTCTGGTATTTTTTGGTTTCGGTAAATTCTGATTTTTTCTGGTTTCTAGTTTCGAATTTTTCTGGTTTCGGTAAACAGCACTAAAAGCCCTAAAAAATCAAAAACAAAACCAACCAACTTTTTTAAATATTAAAACCAAAACCAAAACCAAAATCAACTTTTTTCTAGTTTCGGTAAATTCGGTACGGTAATTTTGGTAAATTCGGTACGGTACAGTAATTTCGGTATGGTTTTTTCTGGTTTCGATAAATTCGGTACGGTAAATCGGTTTTTTAAATATTAAAACGAAAACCAATCAACTTTTTTGCGATAATTTCGATTTCAGTAAGATCCGTTTATGGTATTTTTATATACTAAACCAAAACCATTTTTTTCGGACCAAAACGGTATGGTACGGTAAAAACCCGTACCGCTACCACCCCTACTCACGAACCATAAATTCAAACACAAGTATTGGAGGCGAGTACATTTCTCAGCCAAATGGGTCACGCACATACCTACGCTCCCATTCAGTCGTCGAAACTATCCTACATCTCAGATAGCACGTAACCAAGATCATATACTCTGGGTACAAGTCAAATATCCCCCCATTGGGTTACCCAGGATAAGACTGTCCACTGCGCGAAAACCTCCTCCCAATAACAAGCAGTGTAAGTATGTTATACACACAATAATAATAATATTCATTAGGCATTCCTACATCCTATTAAAATTCAAGATATTTACCCAACCCTTACATGTATTTTCCATACGTAGTATTCTCTCATTACTACTTATAATATAGTTATTTTCGTTATTCACTAATTCACCTTTCCAATATTTAAAGTATTACTCTACGAATTTTCCCCAGTAATTTTGCACTATCCTACAAACACCAAATGACAGTTTCCTATCTCAAAAATCTAATTGGGCAAAAATTGCAATTTTCTAAATTTTGGACCTGTCGTTGGAACTAGGTCAGATGTCGTTCGAACGACGTCTCGCGAGATCCATTCTCATTCGAATGAGATTGAATAGTGTTCTTCCCCCCAACAGACCTGTTACGTTCTACACCCTTAACAGCTTCATTTTCTACCATTTTTAAGCCTAAAACCTCTAAAATAATCAACTCAAACTCCAATCATTCAATTGCAACCAACTACCTAACATCTACATATGATTTCCATCAATATATCATCATTAAAATCCGAAATCCCCAAATCTAAATGTTAAGAACCCTAGTTATAAAATTTTCATGCAAAACTCTAATTAAACCCAGATTCAATCCAAAAATTATCATTAATTCATGGACATAAACCTATCTACATAAGGGAATTAAACTTTATTCAAATCAGACCCAATTTATGACTAATTGTCCCAAATGTTTCACCAAATTTAATCTTTATAACAAAGGAAAATTCACCTAGTCTAACATGAACACAATTATTGCTAAAGAAAGCCAGTAATAAACGCTTGCCTCGAATTGATGTTCTGATCCGTTGATGAAATTGATATAGGCTTGCTCCTCGTCTTTCGATCTACGCTTTGGTGGGATTTGTGGTGTGAGTTCTTGAGTTTTGCACCAAGATTACCTATGGGTTCCCTTCTTCTTCCTCAGTGGTTCTCTCTTTCTCTCTCGTAGGTTTAGAAACTGACAAGCACCCTCTCACCCACGTACACTCTTTTTTTTCTAATTTTCGTCCATTTTATTTCCCTAAGAATCCAAAGGCCAAAAATACCCCTATGGGGTGTCGGTTAGGCCTAAAAATATTTCGGAGTCCAAATAAAATACCCGAGTAGAGTTTTATGACTATTTCGACCCTTTCGGACTCAATGGCGCACTCTAAATGACCATACAAGTTACTTAAAAATAAATTATCTTTTCATTCCATTCAATTAGTTATGACATGGCTCACACGCGCCTCCTGACTTAAAAATACTAAACTGTCATATTTCACAATCCGAAAATTTATAAAATTTTATAATTCCATATTACATATCCACACAGTACTATTCAATAATTTTCATCAATAAGTATTAACACTTGTCACCACTACACCAAATTTGTCGAATTGTCACGGTCATTGACCTTGACAAGTTGAACTTGCCAAGGTCAAAGATCGTGACAATTCTGGGGGTGACCACTTTTGTTGTCACGAGCGTATCACGGTCAATGACCGTGACAAGTTCGTTAGAATTATCACGGTCATGTCACGGCCTATGACCTTGAAAATTTTTTGTCACGGTCATAAATCGTGATAAACCCGTGACATTTAATAAAAAATTGTCACGGTCAATGACCGTGATAATTCTGGACAGAATTAAAAAAAAATCTACTGGGCAATATGGCCACTGCCACTGCCCAGCAGTATATTTGTACATGTTATAGCAACGTTGTACCTATTCAAATATCATATATACAAATAAAATAGAGATAATGCAAATATACATTCAAAAAAATATGCATCATAATATAATCCATATATAATTCAAATGTAACAACTTAAAACAATTCAATTCAAATAATGTCACTACATGTCTGGGGTAAGGTTAGCTCTAAGGAGGTGAGTAGGCCACACGATATACGAATTGATACACCCAGCAATATACAGCATGCCTCATTATTCGCGCAATCACAATGGGGAGTTCTCCTTCCCAGGTATCACATGCGTGACGATCACCTTGGACTTGATGTCTTGAAGCGAACGTCCATAAACTGGCATACCCTGGACGGTATTCGGGTCCCTCAACCCCCGCCCTATCCGCTGGCCATCAAATATGTTCAGTATAAACAAGCTCGGACAACCAAGTGTCGACATCGGTCGATCGAAGGGAGCCAAATAGGGGATTTGATCATTAAAGTCCGCACGTGTCGGCGATAAAGTAGCAAGGTCCACATCCTCGTCATCCTGCACCTCCTCCTCATGCACCTCCTCCTCCTGCACCACCTTCTCCTTACCCTTCCCCTTACAGTTTCCTACTAATGAATGCTTCATGAATGAGAATATATCTTGGACTGTCGCCTCCAAATGGGACAGTTTCGCATCATGCGAGTCCACCGTTCGAGCCAACCCGGTGTCGCTCGTTTTCAATCCAATGATCCTAGATTTGGCAACCCACGAGCTCACCCCCCTTGCGATCAGCGCCAAGCACTTGGTTGAGTGCGTCTGTGGACAAAGATGCCTTGTCGGCATCAGACTGCGACTCATGCACTTCCTTAAGCTTTGCCTGAAATGACAAAAAGCACATGATTGGTAAAATAAGTAAATAAAAAAAATTATAACGTAATTAACAAAAAGTAAATTTTCGGATTACTTATAATCATGGGGACACCTCCTTATCCTTCCCCTTCTTCGTTCGAATGTCCACATAAGTATCGAGCCTATGTAGCCAACCCCTAGGGCCACTCCCTGTCCCCTGAAATAAAATAAAGCAAAATTAGTATCAGCCCCGCAAAGTAAAATAATGCAGAATAATATATTTTTGTAGTTATAGAAAAAATAAATCTTACCATCATCCTATGCTCCACCTCGGCGTAAGACGTACGGCCGGAGTAGTGTACGTCCATCTTTTTTGCCCGATTTTCCCTCCTCGATTGGCGAGATGCCAATTTTTGCTCCCTGATCTCATTGTCAATGAACTTTTGCTATTGTGCCAATGAGATCGGCTCCTTCGGCGGGACGAATTCATGCATTCGGATAACGGACTCTCAGGTCTTCCCAAAGTACCGGGTCGACATATTTTTCTTCCACGTCTTGTGTTGCTCCCTCAACTGCTCCAAGACGGAATCGCGTAGCTTTGGATCCAAGCTAAATTATTCATGTCCAACAAATATAAATATAAATATAAGTATTGTAGACACCCCATTCTGTTACCCCCTAACTCTTTTTAGGTCCCTAGTACCTCCTCTCATCACTACAAACCTAGGTCATGTCACGTGTACTGACCTGGAAGCCATCGGGCCCTCCCCGGCTCAGTTTGACCCAAAAGTCAAACTCTTAGTATCGACCGAGACTCAATGAATCTTCGAAGGGCACTGAATACCCTTTCCAACGGTCCACCCCGTGGGGGATTCCGACTTACCATGCGGACGAATGATCCGTTTGCGTCCGAAACCTGACCCAAAGGCCACTAGGCTCTGTTTGACCTATGTCAACTCTTCAGCTCGACCAAGGCTGAATGAATCTTTCAAAGGTCACTGAATCCCCTTTCCAACGGTCCGTCCCGTACGCAATTCTGACTTTCTATGTGGACGAACGATTCATTTGACTCCGAGAGGTCATCGAATGCTTCTCGGGCCCGGTTGACCAAAGTCAACTATCCAAACCGGGTCAAACTCTTTGGAATGTTGAAGTACATCTCCTAACCTTTCCAACGGTCCTCCCCGTGCACGATTCGGACTTACCATGCGGACGAACGATCCGTTTGCATCCGAACGATTCCCCGTCCAATGGACCGACAAAGGCTTTCGAGCCATATTTGACCCAACGTCAACTCCCGAACCCAGGAGAGGTCCAAAGGACTTTCGAAGGTCTCTAATTTACCTTTCCAACGGTATGCCCCGTGCGCGATTCTGACCAACGGTTTACCCTCGACGACTAATTTTCTGAAAAAGCCTGAAGCGCACTGCCAATTGGCAGGTTCCAGACCCTGCCTATCAGCACCTGCCGATAGGTAGTGGCATGACAATGCCGATCAGCAGTCACCTGCAGCTATAAAAGGAGGTCTTCACCTCATTTGCAAAGGGAGCCCAGATCTGATAAAAATCTGTCTGAACGAATCCCAGAAACCTCTCTCGAAGGCAGCGTGATTTCAACTTCCAAATCCATTTTTTTACTTCCACTTTTCATCATCCTTTTCATCAAACTTGGTGAATTAACCACTCTCCATCATCATCCAAGTGCAAGGGCTGCTCTTCAACATTCAAGATCAAGTTCAAGATCTTCAAGAAGGTCCAACTTTTTCAAACTCTCTCTTAAATTCCCAATAACTTGTTTTCTTACTTAAGCGCTTTTATTACCTCATTTCCAACATCCTAATATACTTTTTATTTAGTATTATTGCACATCTCTTATTTTCATATAAATAAAAAACCCAAAAAATAAGAAAAAGAGGGTTTGCTCATAAATTCCAAGTAGGGATTCTCACACTTTTTTCACACTTTTCTCACAACTAAAACAATTTTTCTACACACACACACACTCACAAATAAGAGATCCCCATTTGGATTTATGGGATAAACCCCACCCCTCATTTTGTATGTGAACTACGTGGACTTTGATGCCTTTATAGGCTACGTAGGCGTCTCGGGGTAAAACCCGAGATTCGAGTCCTTTTTCGCACTTTTTCTCTTATTTTCTATCTTCCCTAAATCCATTTTCCTCATATTCTATATACTTGTTCTTAGTGACGTCTTACCTCATGTGCGTCATCGTTCCATTATAACGATCAACGTAAGGGTAATCGCGTAAATCTTACTTTCTAATATTATTCTTATATCTTCCTACGGATGACTCACTTTATCTCTTCCATGATACAAGTTGAGGATTCCTACCGCCATTATATATATACACATGCACACATATCACGGGGGGAAATATAAAGGAAAATAGAAAATATCCATGAGAGACCCAAAGGGCGGAATGGGTGCCTAACACCTTCCCATTTCGTAACTAATCCTCCGAACCCTTCTCGAATCATTTGGTTCCGCACGCACCAGTATGTCTTTGGATGCCATCCTTCGGGGTGGCTTCCCCTTTTTCTTTTGTCTGTTTTGCATAAAATAGACTGGCGACTCTGAATCTCTCTACATTTTTACATCACATCTCAAATGATGCCGACCGAATCGCTCTCCCGAGAGGGACGCGCGGGACCCGAAGGATCCTTTTCCTCCGCGACGGGGATCGGGGATGGCCACAGTGGCGACTCCACTGGGGATATGTGTGTCTGTTTTGAGGGCTTAACTCCATTTACATGGATGCTATATTTGTTTATGTTCCCCCCCCCCCCCCCCATATCCGCATGTTCTCCTTTCTCATGTGTATCCCATGCTTATGCTTATGTTCACACACTTGTAGAAATTTCTCCATGTACACTTCTCACCACGTGCACCTAGGATCACATATATATATCCCCATGTTGCACGCGTCACCCATCCATACTTGGTTTACCTTTTAGGGTACTTGTACTTTGCTCCCAGTTTGGCATAATCAAGAAAGGCATTCTCGTCATAAAATAATAATAAGAGAATCATGCATGATTCACACAACATCACCAAAGAGCATTGATATTGACCAAATTTTACCCAGTAACTGGAGGGTCACTTCGTGATGGGCGCTGGTCCGGCAAGTCGCAGTTAGCCTAAGCGAAATGACTCTCACCTTTCATTGGCCAAGTACCTTCGACATATATCGAACGGTTCCCCCGCATCGTACCGCTTGACGGGAGGTATATCGCAGGGAATTCATTCGCGTAAGCCGAGTATATCGAATTCGTTATCATACGTACCGTCCCCACGAGGTATATGGTGAGGCAATTCACGTACACTCAGGTATATCAAATGGCTTGTGCACACGTATCGATTGATCGCAAGAGCAATACATATATCGTGGAAGTCACGTCAAAGGGGGGAACCCATGCCGATTCACCCAACCAACTGCATACCCGCTTATAGGTGTCAAACCTAGGACACGCACTTTAGATTGTCGGTTTCAACTCGAAACTCTGCCAAAATTTCGGGCCGATCTGACGCCCGACTTTCGTGTATTTTTAAAACGGGACTCTGTTCGTGAGCCTAGTTACAAGTCCAGTCGTAGCTTCGCATGTATTAAAAGCCCCACTTTTCCAGGCTCGGGTCCTGTTCGGCATTGCATTTAGGAGAATTAAATACAAGTGAGAACATAATAATCATAATAATCATGTTGAGTCCCGTATCGAAAAATATTTCTCCCTTCTTTATCAAAAATTCAAAAACATTTCTCCCTTCTTTATCAAAAATCCAAAAATAGTTCTTCCTTTTTTCTCAAAAATAAATATCATCCTACGCCTTCTCAGGTCGATCGCAAGCCGTTGGCCTGGCTCCCTACTGGCTTCGGTCTTCAGTCAAATCACCCCGGAGTTACATTCGTTCCTCTATTACTTCTTCCGAGTCCGAAATCCATCCACTTTCCATGGAGAATACAAATCAAGTACTAGTCATGCAGCCGGATCTGACGACAGTCCCAGCTCGTGTCCAAGATTGACAACCTCCAAACTGAGGTCCGAGAAATGTAACGTAACCAGGTTCCAATTCCTCAAGATCCTGAGGCCCTATTCCCTCGTGCTATGGGTCCACCCGAGCCTATCTGGGTTCCCGAAGAATATCAGCACGCTCCACGTGGCCCTCCTGCCAATGGGCCGCCGCCTGCCCAGCTTCCAATGCCCAACATTGCCCAGCCTATGGCTAACCTGCCTGTGGTCGCTGATCCAAAGGAGGAGGAGTTGAATAAAGTCAAAGAGGATCTCAAGATGCTCACCAAGAAGTTTGACCAAGTCAGGATCTCTGGGAATTACATGGACTATAACCACATGTCTCCTTATCCTAAAGCGAGGTTACCCGAGAAGTTCAAGATGCCAAATATCGAGAAGTTCGAAGGGAGTGGGCCCCCGATTGTTTATCTTCGCAGTTACCATTGTTCCATGACTCTACTAGGGGCTTCTGAGGAGGTGATGGCCCAATTGTTTCAGCAAACTTTGAAGGATAGTGCCCTCTGATGGTTTTTATCTCTTGAGGAATCCAGAATCCGCAACTGGGAGGATGTAGCCCGAGAATTCATATCGCAGTACAAATAAAACGAAGA
Organism: Sambucus nigra; assembly: GCA_949130495.1. NCBI lineage: Eukaryota > Viridiplantae > Streptophyta > Magnoliopsida > Dipsacales > Adoxaceae > Sambucus > Sambucus nigra. The sequence goes on from OX422211.1 coordinate 38,229,506, forward strand.
GCTTGAGGTCACCCGTCGTGATTTAGAGCTGCTCAAACAGAATCCTAGAGAATCAGTCAGTAACTTCATAACCCGGTGGAGGGAGCAAGCAGCTACTATGACCAATCGGTCGTCCGAGGAAGAGCAGGTCAACATAATAAAGAAGAATTTCTTGCCCCGTGTTCGAGCAACGATGGGAGGACAATACTATCCCCACTTCCGAGCTCTCAGAGAGGCTGGAGTGGAAATCGAGGAAAGCCTCGTTAAAACAGAGGTTGAACCGAAGAAGGTGTCCGAACAGTTCACCCCTAGAAAGTATGATAAGCCTGTCAGTGCTACAGTCTCAACCATCAACAACATCTCTCAACCAACCACATCATGGGCACCAGAAAGTAGCCCTGCCTCCATCTGAAGGGAATACACTGAGCTCCATGCTCCCCTCTCTAAATTTTACCAAGCCCCGTTAAGCCGAAACCTCGTCAAATCCTTGGATCCACGTCCATTGCCAAATCCACTCCCAAAAAATTTCAAGACTGATGCTCATTGCGCCTTTCACCAAACTTCTGGACATACCACCGACCAATGCTTTCACCTTCGGAACATAATCCAACATCTCATTGACCGGGGTACCATCGCCCCACCAGCCAATTCTAAGCCAAACACTACTCACAATCCACTCCTAAATCACACCAATGCCATCTTCTTGGAAGAAAACCCAGATTTCGATCCCTCCACTCAAATCACACCCATATACTCTCCTAAACCTCTTTAAATTTTCCCATCTTTCCTCCTACACCCTACTAGCCTCACTGATCAGGGACTGTCACTCCTCACCAGAGCATGTATCACGGTCCATACCCGTTCTGAAAATAGAAGTATGGAATTGTCAGAGGTGTTAAACCAACTCCTAGAGTTCGGGATGAAATTGCCCTCAAAGATGGTCATCGATTGCAAGAAGTTCAGCACACTGTTCTTAGAAGCACGAAAATGGGCTCGAGATTCAGACAAGTGGGTGGTACCAACCGACGAAGTCAGCTTAGATGATGTTGTCCAGACTATGGCAGATTTATTCAGGCAAACCAATAGCATTTGCAGTATCACCGGGGTACTTGACGCTTTAAAACTACAAGGGTGTTTGGTCCCTTTAATCACACATATCCCCACAGAATGGGAGGACTTGTATGAAGAAGCCGTTGAGGTTGTGAAATGCATCGACTTTACAGGGAAAGACAAAATTGTTACCACTGAATGGGGGGAAGAATTCAAAGATTCGAGCAAAGAACAAGCTTCAGGAAGAACTAGACCAGTAACCGACATATGTGGGATGATCTCATTCGAAGAACTCCTCGGAGAAATAAACAGGGTGGCAGAACAACCTGAGGTTGACGAGGAAACGGGTTTCATGTTCTTCCCTTCTTCAGTAAATCACATGACCAGATTAGGGAGACATTACCAAGTTCCAAGCTCACTACCGGTAAATGACAGAGGGAAGGGTATTGAAAACCTTCCTATGCCAGAGATGACCATCGAGGAAAGCAAGATCCTCGATCAACTGAAGAAAACTCAAGCTAACATCACTCTATGGGGGGCTTTTCATGTCTTTCCAGCTGCACAGAAATGCTTTAATCAAGTTACTCACTGGACCCATAGTTCCTCCATCTACCACACCTGAAGAAGCGGTAAATCTGGTCGGATCCCTAACCTCTACCCGAATGCTATCATTTTCTGAAGAAAAAATCCCCAGAATTGGGCCGAATCACAATCATGCACTCAACATCTCCGTCGAAGTTATGGGAAAGGTCGTTCCACTCTCCCTTGTCGATAACGGATCCGCCTTGAACGTTTGCCCTCTGAGAACCTTCAAGTGTTTAGGCCTGAAAGAAATCGACCTCGCTTCAACCTCTGCCGCTGTGCGTTGCTACGATAATACCCGCCGAGAGGTGATGGGATTCATAAAACTTGTAATAGGGGTTGGCCCTATAAGCCCTGTCGTTGCTCGGATGACCCTGGCTCCACAATATCAAGGGTGTATCTTCTTCACTCCATCAGAAATTGAAGTTCTTCATCGACGGGCGAGTCATCACCATTTTGGGCGACGATAAAAATGTCGAGGGTGCAAGCACCAGCAGTCCAATTCTCGAGATACAACACGGGTCAAATGATATGCTCCTATCAGGATTCCGCATTGAGCCACTCCTACTCCCGGCAGGGGACGGTTTCAAAGAAAGGGTTTGTCCAGAATACGACCCTCATAGCAATGTTAATGTGATTTAGATGTTCAGAAACATGCACTTCATGCCCGGACTGGGCTAGGGCAAAGGAAGCAAGGGATACTTGAGCCCGTCGAACTGAAGAAAGCTTTCCCTCCTTGCGACTTAGGGTATCAACCATCAGAACGAGAGCTCAAAATGATCCGCCAGTCTCGACCAAAGAGAAAATTAGACTGCATTCGAACTATCTCAGGAGACTCCTTAAATGGATGATTCATCAAAAAAGGCGAGGACTTCCCCTTTTGCGGTTTTCCAGAACCATGGCATGACCACACAAACAAGAAGATGAGGCCTGGAATGGAGATCTTTTTCCAAGATAGCTACCCATGGACTGAAAGTTTTCCACACCGTGTGCAATCACTCATCAAAGATACCGAAGAGACTGAGGAAAGTGATTCCGAAGATTCCTTCAACTTACAGATACTGGGGCTGGCACTCTGCATGATTCATTCAGGCACTACATCAATGGATCCATCCCATCTGATTAAAGCTGTTGATACACCTCTCCTTAACTGGCATGCTGCGCCAGTTCTACCTCTTGAAATCTCCCCTAACCCCAATGTTTACCATATTTCTTTTTATGTTGTCTATCCTTGCTCAAATGTAATCGAGACCTCTTTTGATGAGGTTCTCAATGTTGTTTTTCCTATCAATGAAATAAATAAAGATTTTGAGTATCTTGTGTGCCTTACATTAACTGCTTGAATTCTAATCAAACTTTTTATGATGATGATTTTACAAATGAACAATTCTTAATTGATCTAAATAAGGTTAATAATAAACAACATAACCGCGTTCAAGTTAATGAAGAAGAGACTGTTGTTATTAATCTCGGTTCTAGTAGCCAACTGCGCGAGATTAGGATAGGGGCCACCCTTGACGAACATGAGCGCGCATTACTCGAAGAATTGATGAAAGTCCACAGCGGACCCCACATGAATGGTCACATGCTCACCAAGAAGATCATCCGACAGGGCCACTACTGGACCACCATGATCCAGGATTGCACCGCCTATGTCCGGAGGTGCCTCAAATGCCAACAATTCTCCAATCTTCAACACTTGCCTCCGCGAGAATTATACAACATGACCTCTCCCTGGCCATTCTCCACCTGGGGTATCGACATCATAAGGAAGGTTACACCAAAGGCTTCAAACGGACATGATTTCATCCTGGTTGCCATCGATTACTTCACCAAATGGGTTGAAGCGAAGTCATACGCAGTATTGAACACCAAGAAAGTGGCCAAATTCCTCAAGAAAAATATCATCTGTCGATATGGGGTCCCGCACGAGCTGGTATCAGATAACGGGTTGCATTTCGAAGCAGAAGTCGCAGAAGTAGTCAATGAGTATGGGATTCAGAGACACAAATCTTCTCCCTACCGACCTCAAACCAATAGTGCAGTTGAAGCCGCCAACAAGAACCTCAAAGATATCATCAGCAAGATGACCGAAAGTTGTAGAGATTGGGCTGACCGGATCCCGTACGCCCTCTGGGGCTATCGAACCTCAATTCGAAGCTCTACTGAGGCTATCCCTTACTCCCTGGACTACGGTATGGAAGCAGTCCTACCTGTGGAGCTGGAAATACCCTCGCTACGCGTCATGCTCGAAAGCAAGGTTAGTGAAGAAGACTGGTGCCAAAGCCGTCTTGATGAGCTATCCCTCCTAGATCAAAGAAGATTAAAAGATCTTTACCACATACAGGGATACCATCGCCGAATAGCGCGATCATTCAACAAGAGAGTCAAGGACCGCGGTGTTCGGGAAGGGAATTTAGCCCTCAAAGAGATAATAGAACCCATCTGGGACTCCAGAGGGAAATTCAAGCCCAATTGGAGCGGCCCCTACATTGTGAAAAAAATCTTATCCGGCGGTGCCGCCATGCTCACTGACCTAGATGGAGAAGAGATGGCTCATCCGGTCAACCTGAACCGACTCAAGAAATTCTACCCCTAAGTCCGAAATCTTGGCGCGCTACGACTCTTCTCATCCCCCTTCTATTCTAAAAAAAAAAAAAACTCTCTTCATTTCCCTCTACCCAGAACTACGTGGGTCTGATCTTCTAAAAAAACTATTTTAAAAATTTTCAAAAATCCCAGAGGTACGTAGGCAGCTCATGCACCTCACATGAGTGCGACCCTTTCTTTTTCACAAAATACTATTCTTTTCTTACCTCCGAGAACGGTGGTTCATTCTAAAAATACTTGAACAAAAGGATTATGTATGCCTTAGCGATCAGTATAGATAATTCAAAATACAAAACTCATTGAGAGGCACAGCTGGATGATCAGAAACTCGTTTATTTCATTAATAAGAAAATTCAGCACGGATTACATAAGAAAAAGGAACGGATAACTCCCTTCCCCATTATCATAAAAGTCAAATAAAATCCCCACATCTATTCCCTATTACATAAATAAACTCTCCAAGAGTCCTACCCACAGCTACCAGAAGATCCAGCACCCTCACCATCTACATCCTGAGGTCACCAAGTGTCCCCTGCCTGAATAGAGTGCCGTAAACATTCCATGGATCGATGAGCCTTAATCATCTTTGAAAAGACCACAACGCCCCCTTACATGGTGTCAGATAAAATAAACCATCTTTGTCCAGTCTCTACTGCCAACATCTTGGTGACTACTTTCCTCCACAACCACTTCATATAATCTTTGGGGACATGCCAAACCACCCCGACAGACTGAGAGGGACGGGTCGACGGACGCCGACTTTCCCACTGAGATCCAAGCAACAGACGCAAGCGCTCAGTCAAATCTTCTACCAGAAAGAAATTTGAGGTTCGAGGGGGCACGACCTGCGCCCAGCCAAATTGGGGTAAAAGTCGCCAAGGGAAATAAAAATAGGTCTGTCTAAGACCAACCAGTCGCACATATGAATGCTCTCCTAGCTCCAGAACTAGCTGCAATTGTCCCCACTAAGGCACTGACCAATACAGCCCACGAGCTCCATACTCCACAAGCCAATTCTCCCAGTTCTCAACATACAGGACAACGCTGATGAAATGGCGTGAAAAGAAGCTGGGTACAGCCGACAAGGGATATTCTGGAGGAGTCTTCAAGCGGAATCTTTAAGACAACCACATGAACAGCATCACAGGTCTACCCCTCAAAAAGTCAGAACGACCTTCTCTCCAGGCATCCAGGCCATCCAAGGTCTCCGCCAGTATCACCGTCGTAGGATTGCGACGGTATGACATCCATGAAGTAATGGCTGCAAGTTGCGGGTCCACCAGCCACTACACCAAAATGGCAAAATTGTCACCTTTCAGCCGGCCATCCATGTCAAGGTCATTGACCGTGACACAAATCTCGCGTTTTGTGTCACGGTCAATGATCTTGACACGATCGTGACAACTTTTACAGCAAAAAAAGCCCTAGGATTCTTTTTTCCCACCTCTTTTGGTTCCCCCCCCCCCCTCTCTCTCTCTCTCATCCGCGATTTCTGCTCTCTCTCTCTCTAAGGTATATTTTTTTTCCTCTCTTTCTCTTTCATTTCTATATGTATGTGTATGTGTATGTGTATGTGTATGTGTATGTGTATGTGTGTATATATATGTGTGTATATGTGTATGTGTGTATATATATGTGTAAATTTTAGTGATAGTTAGAATGGTGTAAATGTTAGTGATAGTTAAAATTGTGTAAATGTTAGAAAAAGTTCTAGAATTCATATGTTAAATTTAATTATATAAATATTTAAATTGATAATAATTTTATTCATGAAATTAATTCAATTAGGTAAAACCCTAGATAATTTTTTAACAGTTATTGATAATATTATATAAAGTTTAGTAAATTCACAAAATGTTGCCAATTGTATGTTTTTAGGAATATCATTAGTTACTTTCGTGCCCAACTATGTAGACTCCATACACATGCATGTTGTTAGAAAGTCTTAAATTTAATTCTCACTTTAATTTGTAGAATCTCTGTACTTGGTTGGATTTATCCCTTTATGATAATGAAATTTATGCTCCAATTATAATTATCTCATGTCATAATTTTATTGATAAACAATAAATGTAGTTGTCACGGTCGTGGTGGGGGGAGGGGGTGGGGGTGGGGTGTGTGTGTGTGTGTGCATAGGTGTGTGTATGGTGGTGTGTGGTGGGGGAGGGGGGTAGTGGGGGTGGGGTGTGGTGGGGGGAGGGGGTGGGGGTGGGGGAGGGGGTCGTGGTGGGGGGTGGGGGTGGGGTGTGTGTGTGTGTGTAGGTGTGTGCGTGTGTGCGTGGCGGGGGAGGGGGAGGGGGAGGGGGGCAAGGGGTGGGGTGGGGGTGGGGGTGGGGTGTGGGGGGTGTGGAGGGGCAATTTTAACAATTGTATATCTTTAATTAAGAAATTGTATAGCTTTAATTGTAATTTTAATTGTATAGTTTTAGATGAAAGCAAATTAATAATTAGTGCCAATTTCATATGAAAGTAGGATTGTCCCTCATTGTAAATTAGTAAATTAATAATTGTATACTTTAATTGTTAGTTTAATTGATGAAATGTTGGGTTGGTTAGTTTTAAAAGTGGCATGACGTGTGTGTGTGTGTGGTGGGGGTGGGGTAGGGGTGTGTGTATGTGTACTATTAACATTTTTTTTTATCTGTACTAATAACATTTTTTTACAGCAAAAATGTCTCCTTCAGATATTAAGGCGAAGATGATGATGCTGTTTATGATGATGTCGTCTGGGCTCGGTGGTAGCGGAGGCGACGAGGGCTCCTCCGCCCCTAGGCTCCCCAAATATGGAAAATTTGGGATTACCGTCGAGAACAAGTCGGAGCTATTAGCGAGATCCCTCGAGCTGCTAAAGACGGTCATCGGCCCGGGGTTTATGAGTTGGAAGGAGGTGCCATATGAGCTCAAGTTAGCTGTTTGGGCGGCACTACAGGTAATATATTTCAATTTCAATTTCAATTTCAATTTCAATTTCAATTTCAATTTCAATTTCATATTTATATTTATATTTATTTATATTTATATTTATATTTATTCGCAACTAACATTGTATTTGTTGGACAGGAACAATTCAACTTGGATCCAAAGCTACGCGATCCCGTCTTGGAGCAGATTAGGGAGCAACTCAAGTCGTGGAAAAAAAATATGCGGGCACGGTACTTTGGGAACAAGAGAGTCGATTATCCAATGGCGTGAATCCGTCCCGTCCAAGGAGCTGATCTCATTGGCACAATGGCAGAAGTTCATTGACAATGAGATCGAGGATCGACAATTGGCATCTTGCCAATCGGGGAGGGAAAATCGGGCAAAAAAGACGGACGTGCACTACTCCGGTCGGACCTCTTACGCCGAGGTGGAGCATAGGATTCAGGTAAGATTTAATTTTTCATTAATTTACTTTGCGGGGCCGATACTAATTTTACTTTTCTTTATTTTATTTCAGGGGGTAGGGAGTGGGCCAGGGGGTAAGCCACATAGGCTCGATACTTATGTGGCTCATCGGACGAAGAAGGGGAAGGACAAGGAGGTGTCCCCGAGCGTCGCGGCCACGATTGTAAGTAAATTCGAGAGTTTAATTTTTGTTAATTACGTTATAATTTTTTAGTTTACTTATTTTACTAATCATGTGCTTTTTGTCGTTTCAGGCAAAGCTTAAGGAAGTGCATGAGTCGCAGTATGATGCCGACAAGGCATCTTTGTCCACAGACGCACTCAGCCAAGTGCTTGGCTCTGATCGCAAGGGGAGGACAATGGGAGTGAGCTCGCGGGTGGCCAAATCTAGGATCATCGGATTGGAGACGAGCGACACCGGGTTGGCTCGAACGATGGATTCACACGACGCGAAGCTGTCCCGTTTGGAGGCGACGGTCCAAGATATGTACGCATTCATGAAGCGTACATTGGGCGGAGACCGTAAAGGGAAAGGGAAAGGGAAAGGGAAAGGGAAGGAGAAGGTGGTGGAGGAGGACACTACACCAAATCTGCTCATTTGTCATGGTCATTGACCTTGACAAATTCACCTTGTCAAGGTCAATGACCGTGACATTTCGAGGCGAGACAACTTTATTTGTCACGGTCGTGTCACGGTCATTGACCTTGACAAAAAAACTCGCGTTTTGTGTCACGGTCGTGTCACGGTCATTGACCTTGACACGTTTGTCACAGTTATAAACCGTGACAAAGCCGTGACCCTTTTAAAAAAAATTGTCACGGTCATTGACCGTGACACGCCCGTGTCAATTTTGTCACGGACGTGTCACGGTCAATGACCGTGACAATTCTGGGCAGAATTAAAAAAAAACTGATAGGCAGTATGGCCACTGCCACTGCCCAGCAGTATATTTGTACCTGTTATAGCAACGTTGTACCTGTTCCAAACATCATATATCCGAACAAACTAAAGATAATGCAAATATATATTCAAATAAGAAACTATTTAAAAAGAAACAACATCACCATCATTTTATCTCAAATCTACAAACTATTTGCATGGAAAAGAGATTTTGTACCGCGACGCTCGGGAACACCTCCTTATCCTTCCCTTCTCGTCCGAATAACGACATAAGTATAGAGCATATGTGGCCTACCCTTAGGGCCACTCCCTGTCCCCTGAATTGAAATAAAGTAAAATTAGTATCCGCCCCTCAAATATAGATAAATATAAATCGTAATTGAAATCGAAATCGAAATTGACATATAAATATAAATACATTACCTGTAGTGTCACTCAAACAGCTAACTTGAGCTCATATGGCACCTCCTTCCAACTAATGTACCCCGGGCAATCGTGTCAATTATAATTCTCTTCATATCTAAACACTAAGAAATACCATAATCCTATGGAGGTATGCGTTGCAAATTCCTTCCAACCGTTGTGTAGCCAAAAATCAGCAGTTGAAGTTGTCAACTCCACCTTTGAATGGGGTATGGAAAGTGGTGGGGTATGGAAAGTGGAATTGACAACTTCAACCGGTGATGTTTGGCTACATAACGGTTGGGAGGAATTTGCAGAGCATCGCTCCATAGGATTATGGCATTTCTTAGTGTTCGGATAGACGAAGAGATTCAGTCTCCTCTCCACAAATAGGACACCCCAAATAACTATGTACTAATCACCTATTAAAGGTAAGAAGCGTATATTCATGGATTAGTATAAACAAAACTTAGATGTAGTTGGAATATTTATGTATTAATCTCCTCTCCACACACGCACACTACACAAGAGTGAAAATGATAAAGTGCAGATCAAGTAAAAGCATTAAAAATGGATGTTTCGGTACAAATTGAAATAATTATTACAAATTGAAAAATGGTTTCAAATTCGGGTTATCATCAAAAATGGATTGATATTCGGTAGGAGCAGCCAAGTCATCCACACTACTATTTAGACGCCTTGGCGCGTGTTGGACAATTGACCACGGCTCATTGTTGATATACTCCGAGTAAAACACTTGCTTAACCTTTTGAAATGCACAAACAAACGGCTCATCGCTCACGTGGTCGTTGCTCTTTAACTTGGACAAGTCAACCATGATCAAATTGGTGACAGGATCAACTTTAGAAGCATTTTTATCCTCAAATCTTACCCATTCACAGTAAAATACAACCTCTTTGAAGCTTATATAATCCAATTCAAATATATTTTGGATTACACCATAGTAAGTCATTTCAGCTTCAACGAGGTTTTTATCTTTTGCGCTCGCTCGAAAGAAAGTAAGAGCCTTGTATGAAATTCCCGAGTTCTGTACATTTGTACTTTCCTCGTACACTTTAGCGCCGAAAATGTAACCGTTCAATCTATATTTTTTGTACTCTTGTGCCACGAACAAGGGTCCAGTGGCTAGACGAGCAAGCCTTGATGTCGCATCACCCATCTTTAGGAGCTGAGAATATAGATAAATTAATTATATTAGTGGTAAAATTTGAGTGTAATGTAACGTTATATAACGACTGTTTTCATTGTAATTACCTCTTGTGTCAACCATAGCCTAAATTCGCTGTCTGATTGTACCACTGTTTTTCGTCTTTTATTGTTCTCACAGGCTTCATATTTACTGCATATTACAAAATTAATCATGTATAAAATAATCTAAAATAATGTTAAACATTATAATATTCGAAACTTACTTTTTCCATTCTTCGACATCTTCATGTGTGTCAAATAGATAACGAGCTACTTGTTCATGTTGCAAACTCGTTAATTTCACTCGTTTTCCCATCACATTACCACCATCATCGAGGAATTCATCAGTGTCATCAACGCTGGTAGAGTCAGTCATATATTCCCGAGTATATATTGATGACTCCACGGTGATGTATTCCTCTGCAATTGATCCTGCAATATATCGCGTATTCTTGACGTAATCTTTAAAAACTTTCATCAATCTTTCAAATGGATACATCCACCGATATCTAACTGGACCACAAAGAAGTGCCTCGTCGCATAGGTGTACCAACAAGTGAACACTTATGTCAAAGAATGCTGGGGGAAAGTACTTCTCCAATACACAAATCGCTTCGTTCACAGCCAATTTTGCGGCCACTATGTGTTCTCGATTCAATACCTTCTCACACAAGAGGGAGAAGGTAATACTAATTTGCATAATAGCCCTACGCAAATCCTTGTGCTTGGAGAAACAGTGCTTAAACAATAGAGGAACTAATTGCATGATCACATGCCAATCGTGGGACTTACACTTATGTAAATCATGAGTAGCATAATTCACAATCCTTTGCAAGTTGGACGAAAAAGTAGATGGGCCCTTCAAATTATATATTGTGTCTAGAAGCACCTTCCTTTCCTCACTCGTCAAAGTAAACGCACCAGGGGGAATTATTGTCCTTCCCATACTATCTTCTTTCAACCATAGTTGTGGTTTAAGTTTTAACGTTTTAAGGTCTTTTCGTGCATTTTCTCCATCCTTCGAATGACTCCCCCCAAGGCAAGTACCCACAATATGTTCAGCGAAGTTCTTCTCTGCATGCATCACATCCAATACATGGCGCACCGGGTTTTTCTTCCAATAAGGCAAGTCAAATAAAATTGACCTCCGAGACCATGCCTTTCTTATCTCAGTTTCATTCCCAGTCGGGGTCTTCTTATGCTTGACATTCTTAAATTTGGGATTCTTACCTGGCATATTTGGGCCACATTCAGAAGATTTATTTTCAATTTCTGAACCCGAAAGTTGTCTCGGCGGTAGCCTATGTTCAACTCCGCCCAATAAAAAATTGGAAGCTTTCTCAAATCTGAAACTATGAGCTGGGGGTAAAAACCTCCTGTGGCAATGGTATACATTTTTTAAGCTGGAGGATAGACGAAGAGATTCAGTCTCCTCTCCACAAATAGGACACCCCAAATAACCATGTACTACACATCCGGATAATGTCCCATAAGCTGGAAAATCATGAATTGCCCACATCAACATAGCTTTCAGCGTAAACTCTTCTTTTCTAAAAGAGTCAAATGATTGCACACCCACTTCCCACAACTCATTTAATTCTTCTACCAAAGGAGCCAGGTAGATATAAATGTCTTCACTTGGTGCCTTTGGCCCAGGTATCAATAAAGCCATCATCGAAAATTCAGGTCTCATACACAGTGAAGGAGGGAGGTTGAGTGGGGCTAGGATCACTGGCCATACACTCTGATTGGTGCTTAGATTTCCAAATGGATTGAAACCATCTGTTGATATAGCCAAATGAATGTTGCGTTGTTCTCGAGCAAAATCGGGATACTCATAATTCATCCTCCGCCAGGTAGTAGAATCAATAGGATGACGCATGATATTACCCCCTACTTCTGCCCTAGCATGCCAAGTCATTGCCTCTGCAATCCATGGTACTGTGAAAAATCGCTTTAATCTAGGCCCAACGGGAAAATATTTCAATACTTTTTGAGGCACTTTTGAGCTTGTGCCTTCCTTACTAGTAGATTGGACATATCTAGGTTCATCGCATACCGGACAACGATCGAGATTTTCATACTCCTTTCGGTATAGTATGCAGTCATACACACAAGCATGAATCGATTTATACTTCATTCCCAAACCTTTCAAACTGTTCTTCATAACAGGATAGCTATTTGGAAGTGTATTCACCTTGGGTAATAAGCCCTTCACCCATTTCAGAATTCCCGTCACGCTATTGCCAGACAAACCGTACTGCGTCTTCAAACTGTGCAAACCAACCATGGCATGTAAAGTTGTTTGATCTTTCTCACAGCCAGAGTATAACGGTTGGGTCGCCTTAAATTTTAAACTTTGGTAGTCATCGTCAAGTTTTATCGTGTTATCTTCACGAGCACTTGAATCTTCTACATCATCAGTAACCTCATTCTCCTCGGCTTCATAAACTCCGTACGCATCATCAACTAAATCCTCTAACATATTATGATCTACGTCGTCCCCTTCTTCATCTATTCTACTTGTTGAAGGATGTTGTGAAGGTTGGTCAGGGACAAAAGGAACTTTCAATTCACCGTGAAAACTCCAAAATCGATAACTATCTTGCATACCCGATCTTAACAAATGTAGTTCAACTGTTTTCCACTCAAACACCTTACCATTATTACACCTAGCACACGGACACGGAAACTCTTCATCATTACGACATCTCTTTGCATATTTCACAAATTCGTTAGCACCTCTGCGAAACACATCCCCCATTCTATTAGTCTCACCCATCCACTCTTTGTATTTCGGATATCCCATCACAGCTACCACAACTAAACACCTATTAAAGGTAAACAAAACTTAGATTTATAGTATGTTTTTTTTAATTATCCCATCATTTAATTATCCTATTAAAGGGTATGTGGTCCTATCCCATTCAAGAATGCATTTTTCTGTAATATACTTAACAGCTCATGCACATTGTTACGATTTGAAAAAAATTCGACAGCATATCCCCTTAGTTCTCCAAGTACACGACGTAGATTGGCAGGTGTGAGTGTTATTTCAATTGGTCAATTAAAATAATAGTCACACTTGTCAATCTAGTATGTACCCAGAGAACATTAAGATACGACTGCAGAACTTCCTCCAAAAGTAACAACTTTAAGCCAATAAGAATATTATACAAAAATTATACAGTCTCAAACTGTCCAAACGGGACAATTCGAGAGATCTCATTACAGGGGTAATGACTCTCGAACGGGTCTAAGGGTTATTGAATGCGTACGCATAAGAACTAGAATGCTAGTATCTATGCGCACTATATTTAATTTCAAGTATGTTTCATATAATGGGTTAATTCAAATACAAAAATAAATTCATGGGATAATTCAAATACAAAAATAAATTCATGGGATAATTCAAATACAAAAATAAATTCATGTATTGACCACATACACACACACACACACTATCTAAGTTGTTCTATAGGTATAAAAACAATTATTATCCAATTATTATCCAACTATTATCAATTATTTATTTTGAATGTAAATAATATTCAAAACCCCACCCACCCCCACCCCCACCCCCTCAGATTAATTCAAGACATAAGACCCTAAAGGGAATCCTATCTGCAACAAGATTCTAGTTAGTAAAGAAGACATAACAGAATATGGTGGAATCCACTACACTACAAAACCATTTAATAATATTTAAAAAATTCAAAACCATTTAATAATATTTAAGCACTAAAATTAATTTAATTTAATTTAACCTAGGAATTAATCAGATATTTTAATCCTATGTTTACTAATGCTAAAATTATGAAAAATGACACCACCCCCTCCCCCACCCTGCCCCACCCCACCCCACCCCCTGCCCCCCTCCACCACCCCCTCCCCCCTCCCCCAAAACACACCACACACACACACACACACCCCACCCCACCCCACCCCCTGCCCCCTCCACCACCCCCTCCCCCACCCTGCCCCACCCCCTGCCACCCCTTCACCACCCCCTCCCCTACCCTGCCCCACCCCACCCCACCCCCTGCCCCCTCCAACACCCCCTCCCCCACCCTGCCCCACCCCCTGCCCCCCTCCACCACCCCCTCCCCCACCCTGCCCCACCCCACCCCGCCCCACCCTGCCCCACCCCCCACACACGCACACACATACACACAGATATATATACACACACACACACATAACTATACAGACAAATATATATATAAATGGAAGAGAGAGAGAGAGAGAGAAATTGGACCTGAGAGAGAGAGAGAGAGAGAGGGAGGGAACGGTGGGAGGGAAAAAAGAAGGGGGAAAGGGTTTTTGCTGGAAAAGTTGTCACGGTCGTGTCAAGGTCATTGACCGTGACACAAATTGTCACGGTCATTGACCGTGACAATTAGTTGTCACGGTCGTGTCAAGGTCAATGACCGTGACATAAAACGCGTGTTTTTTTGTCACGGTCAATGACCTTGACAAGGCTGGCCGGCTGAAAGGTGACAATTTGCCCATTTTGGTGTAGTGGGAGGTGCGGGAGGACGAGGCGCAGGATGATGAGTATGTGGACCTCGTTGCTTCATCAGCGACACGTTCGTACTTCGATGATCCACTTCCCTATTTGGCGCCCTTCAACAGACCATTGTCGACACTTGGTTGGCCGAGCGTGTTCATATTGGACATATTTGAAGGCCAGCGGATAGGGCGGGGGTTGAGGGACCCAAATATGGTCGAGGGTGGAATAGTTCATGGACGTGCGCTTCTACAGATGGAGTCCAGGGTCACGCATGTCATACCCGGGAAGGTGAACTCCCTATTGTGGTTGCGCGAACAATGCGGCACGACGTATATTAGTGGGTGCATCAATTCGTATGTCGTGTGGCCTACTCACCTCCTCACATTTACCCAAGACATGTAGTAACATTATTTTTAAGTTTGTCCATTTTAATTATATTTGGATTATATCGTAATGTATATTATTTCTATTTTGAATATTTGGATTATATCGTCATGAATATATATTTGCATTATCTTTAGTTTGTTTGGATATATGATGTTTGGAACAGGTACGACGTTGCTATAACAGGTACAATTATACTGCTGGGCAGTGGCAGTGGCCATACTGCCCAGCAGATTTTTTTTAAATTCTGCCCAGAATTGTCACTGTCAATGACCGTGACAATTTTTTTAAAAAAGGGTCACGGTTTTGTCACGGTTTATATCCGTGACAAACGTGTCACGGTCATTGACCGCGACACGACCGTGACACAAAACGCGAGTTTTGTGTCAAGGTCAATGACCATGACACGATCGTGACAAAAAAGGTTGTCTCGCCTCGAAATGTCACGGTCATTGACCTTGACAAGTTGGATTTGTCAAGGTCAATGACCTTGACAAATGGGCAGATTTGGTGTAGTGAGCAGTTCCCCAGTCACCAGTAATCATTTTGAAACCAAGCCCAGAACAATGGCTCCAGCATAGCCAGCATCACCTACTTCCCGCAAATGCACGGACTGCAGCACTGCCAGGAGGGAGATCATTCCTCCAGCAACCAATGATCTGGTAGTCGAAGGCGAAATACGAAGAAGCCCAGCCAACAAATCCCTGAGAGAACGAGAAAATTCGGGCAAAGTCGCTGCAACCCTGGGATTTACACCCAGCATGGAAGAAAATTCCTCGTAGGTAGGATAAACTTCCTCCAACCCAAAGCGGAATACATGGTCTTTGGGGTACCAGAATTGTACCGCCGCCCTCAGTACGTTCCACTCAAGAGGCCGATTGCGCCACAAGGAGACTCGACGCATGTTGAAAGCATTATAAGAGCACATTGCTTCTAAGGCTTCGAGGTAGTTGGCAAACTCGGTGCTACCATGGAGAGCCATCTTGCAAAGCTAAAAGATAATGGTTAAGTGGGTAAGAATGCAAAGGTGTGATGAAAACACTCCACCCTTACCCCTTTTTATACTTGAAAACCCTCAAAAGGGACATAATCCCTGCAGAAATCGAAGGGAATCCTACCCCACAAGGTACCAAAGGCTGAAGAGGGTACCAATCAAAGCTTTTAATTGATGTGACTGGACTGAACTGCCGATAGGCAGGTCAGGGTGCTTGCCAATCGGCAACCCCCCATTTTTGGAAATTTCCTTTTTTCCTCTTTTGACAAATCAGAAAACTCAATAAAAATAAATTGATATTCTCAACAGAATTTCAAGAATCCCCTTTTCTCCTTATATTTTCTCCTTTTAATTAAAAAACTTTCCTTCAAAAAATTCCAAAAATATTCCTTTTTATGGTCTCAGCAGCAAAGTAAAATGCGCATGTGCATTCATTCATCATTAATAAGAGATAATAAAAAACTCCATCGCATTGCATATATTTGTGTTCTGTGTTACATCAATTTTGCAGGAAATAAAAAGAAAAAGAAAAAAAACAACGGGACTCAGCCCAAACCCACATTCTCTCTCTCTCTCTCTCTCTCTCTCTCTCAAGAGCTTCCACCCCTGCGATGTGCTCTCTTCCCCCTACGACGAGATGACGCACCACCACTACCCGAGCCAGAGTCCTCTCCAGAAGATGTGGACGGCACCAAGCAAGAAGGAACAGGAACCGCGTCCCGAATGTGGACAGTCGTCGAAGATATCCAGTCCCTGAGCCAAGTGGTCGACACACGGACTTGCTGCAAGAAAAGTTAAAATCAGTATCAAAGCAGAAATGACCAAAACAGAAAATAAAGAAAGAGAGGAATAGAAAGGTATACCGCAAGTCGAAGGACCTCCTCTGTCAAACCCAACTCCTCCGGATCCATCGTATGGGGACGGTGCAACAGAGGCACCATTCCTCCATCAGCTCATCGAATGTTGTACGAAGGGGTATGCAGCCGCACAAAAGGGACCTCTGAGGTCGTCGCCGCTGCAGATGCTGACGGACCAACATCGCTGTGGGAAGATCCCACCGTCTGACTCGAACCCGCGGGAAGGAAGGGCAATGCATCATTTATGATGGGCGCCATCAACCAGCTCGTCACGAAGTCCATATAGTCATACGGCGCGGCCGTATCGGTGTATAGCAGGTAGGACTCGCCAATCATCGCCGCGATCCTCTCATCCTCTGGCAGCTGTCGCTCCCGCCTCATAGATGTAGGAGGCTGTGCGGGTGGCACCACCACCTCCTCCTCAGCTATCTGACGAATCACCCTCTCCCCGAGGTACCAGGAATGGCCAAACTCATGAGCCAGCAAGCACCTCATCCGCGCATTCACCCCGGTCTCCCCCGCATCCTGAATGGTTGTCCCCAGGGATAAAAGGTCACCTAAAATATCCAAGCGAGCATTAATTAATATAAGATCAGAAGGTGCAAAAATCAAGACTGAAATGAAAAGAGTCTTACCTACCACTAGTCAGGTCATTCAAGAC
Organism: Sambucus nigra; assembly: GCA_949130495.1. Taxonomy (NCBI): domain Eukaryota; kingdom Viridiplantae; phylum Streptophyta; class Magnoliopsida; order Dipsacales; family Adoxaceae; genus Sambucus; species Sambucus nigra. The sequence goes on from OX422211.1 coordinate 38,247,035, forward strand.
CTGACGCACCGCCTCCAGGGAGAGAGATCCCTTCGACTGTCGGTTGGCCTTACGCCATCGATACAATCGACAGAAGTCCCCAATAGTGTCATCCTTTAAAGCGATCAGTGGGGTGTTTCACACAATCACCTCATAGAACCACATCTAAATTGGCAAATGAAAAGAGACGCATAGGGAAAATGCGAATGCATGAAAGGAAAATGCGAATGCATGAAAAGAAAATGTGAAAATTAAAGAATACCTAAAGAAGGTACGTGGGCCCAGTAAAGGTCTACCGGCAGCACCGGCTGAATGCATCCAAAGAAGAGTAAAGGGTCGCCAAGGTCAGACTCCCCCAATTATAGAAAGGGATGTTTGAAAACATCCACAAGTACGACAGAAACCACAAATGGACGACGTCGCCACTCGACGCCACCATGAAATCTCCCAACACCAGCAAAATAAATAACCGGGTCATCTGCCTCACTTACAGCCCGTCCTCTACATCAATCACCCTGCTCAGCAGAACGTCCTTCAGCAGGGACAGCCGGATAGAATCTCCAAAAACAATCCTCCTCACATCACCAAATGTCACATGCACTGCCTCCGGTCTCACCTATAAAGAGCGATCCACCTCTATCTGATCTCCATCACAATCCAGCCCCAGCAGCTGCTGCATGTCTATGGGAGTCACAGTCATCTCCCCGAAGCCGAAATGAAAGGTGTGGGTAGTGTCCCACCACCTCTCTCCCAAAGCGCATAAGACCGCTGCCGAACGAGGCGTCTCATCCAGCGCCGATGCCAATCACCCAAAACTCGTTGATGAGACCACCCAGCGCACCACAGGTGGGAGATGGTCCCAGACATCCTTCAGCCCCGTTGTCCCACGGGCACACATATTCTTCAAAGAAATATCAGACTGGCAAAAAGAAAAGTCTCATCAAAAGTCAAGAAAGAAAAATCACCAAAAGAGAAAAATGTCAAAGGTCGGGTTACTTACATAACCGTCGGGGATCACTCTCGAAGAGCGATGATGCGATGGCTCCCGCAAAAAAGTCCATTCATCCGCAACAGGATCAAACGCATCAAAGGAGTTCTCACTCCCCAAAGCAAGGGGCACCCTGTCCCTCCAATCCACATTTGCCCAATCATCAACGGTCAACCACTCCCAGTGGGCTGCAGTGCTCACAAAGGCGGCCATTTCTTGAATATCAGAACGCTAGAACGATTTGCAGAAGAATCGCAGAGAGAGAAAGCAAAAAAAGCTGTGAAAAAATGAAGGGATTCTCCCCCTTTTTATAGGATGCCAAGCGCCATGTCGATTGGCACCTCCCCGTACCATACCGATCGACACTGACTCCTCACCTTCCCGAGGCAGCCCAAAAGTCCGTGACACTGCCGAATTTCACCCCTCATACCATGCCGATCGACACCCCCTTTAAATTTCGTACAGAAATTCCCAAAAAATACCAGAAAGCCCCAGAAAATCCTCGGAAAATTCCTGAAAATCCCAGGATGGATTTTGAACATTTTCACCAAGAAAACTTTGCATTCCCTCAAGCGAAACCCCTCTTCCCCTGCGAAATTCTCAAAAACCAAGTGAAACTCCTCCCAGTAAAACTCCGAATCACTTGATAACTTCCCCCAGCAAAATTCTCTTACAGCACCCAAAATAGGTTGTTCCCCCCCCCCCCCCCCCCGCGAGGCCTCCTAAAAGCTTCCCCAGCTATCAGCTCCCCAGCTTAGATCAAAATCATAAAGCTCTTTCTCCAGCAGAATCAAAATCCAATCTTTATCCACTCTTGGGTCAGAATTGGCCCCGATCTTGGATCGTCACCTGAGTTAGGTCAGAATTGACCTCGGTCCTCGGTCGTCACCACTCTTGGGTCAGAATTGGCCCCGATCTTGGATCGTCACCTGAGTTAGGTTAGAATTGACCTCGATCCTCGATCGTCACCACTCTTGGGTCAGAATTGGTCCCGGTCTTGGATCGTCACCTGAGTTAGGTTAGAATTGACCTCGGTCCTCGGTCGTCACCACTCTTGGGTCAAAATTGGCCCCGGTCTTGGATCGTCTCCTGAGTTAGGTTAGAATTGACATCGATCCTCGGTCGTCACAACTCTTGGGTCAGAATGGGCCCCGGTCTTAGATCGTCACCTGAGTTAGGTCATAATTGACCTCGATCCTCGGTTGTCACCACTATTGGGTCAGAATTGGCCCCAATCTCGGCTCGTCACCTGAGTTAGGTCAGAATTGACCTCGGTCCTCGGTCGTCACCACTCTTGGATCAAAATTGGCTCCGGTCTTGAATCGTCACCTGAGTTAGGTCAGAATTGACCTCGATCCTCGGTTGTCATCACTCTTGGGTCAGAATTGACCCCGGTCCTCGGTCGTCACCACTCTTCAGGTCAGAATTGACCTCGATTATCAAACCTTTACCCTAAGCCCGCAGATTCGGCTTTGATCCACAAAATTAATCATCCCCAGCACACTCCTTAGGTCCTCAGAATCGGCCTCGACCCTCTGAATCGGTCATACTCCCTCAAAATCATCATGTGGTGTCTATTCGACGGTCATCATTTATTCCAAACTCACTCGTCGAGGGGCTCTGTAGACACCCCATTTTGTTACCCCCTAACTCTCCTTAATCCCTAGTACCTCCCCTCATCACTTCAAACATAGGGCATGTCTCGAGTACTGACCTGGAAGCCATCGGGCACTCCCTGACTCAGTTTGACCCAAAAGTCAAACTCTTCATCTCGACTCAGACTCAATAAATCTTTGAAAGTCACTGACTACCCTTTCCAACGGTCCCCCACGTGCGCGATTTCGACTTACCATGCGGACGAACGATCCGTTTGCGTTCGAAACCTAACCCAAAGGCCATCGGGCTCTATTTGACCTATGTCAACTCTTCAGCTCGACCAAGGCTGAATGAATCTTTGAAGGGCACTGAATCCCCTTTCCAACGGTCCATCCCATGCGCAATTCTCACTTTCCATACGGATGAACGATCCGTTTGACTCCGAGAGGTCATCGAATGCTTCTCGGGCCCGGTTGACCAAAGTCAACTATCCAAACTGCGTCAAACTCTTTGGAATGTCGAAGTACATCTCCTAACCTTTCCAACGGTCCACCCCGTGCACGATTCGGACATACCATGCGGACGAACGATCCGTTTGCGTCCGAACGATTCCCCGTCCAATGGACTGACAAATGCTTCTGAGCTATATTTGACCCAAAGTTAACTCCCGAACCCGGGAGTGATCCAAAGGACTTTCTAAGGTCTATGATTTACCTTTCCAACGATATGCCCTGTGCGCGATTCTGACCAACGGTTTTCCCTCGGCGATTGATTTTCCGAAAAAGCCTAAAGCGCACTGCCAATTGGCAGGTTCCAGACCCTGCCTATCGGCACCTGCCGATTGGTAGTGGCATGACAATGCCGATCAGCAGTCACCTGCAGCTATAAAAGGAGGTCTTCACCTCATTTGCAAAGGGAGCCCATATCTGATAAAAATCTGTCTGAACGAATCCCAGAAACCTCTCTCGAAGGCAGCGTGATTTCAACTTCCAAATCCTTTTTTTTACTTCCACTTTTCATCATCCTTTTCATCAAACTTTGTGAATTAACCACTCTCCATCATCATCCAAGTGCAAGGGCTTCTCTCCAACATTCAAGATCAAGTTCAAGATCTTCAAGAAGGTCCAACTTTCTCAAACTCTCTCTTAAATTCCCAATAACTTGTTTTCTTACTTAAGCGCTTTTATTATCTCATTTCCCACATCCTAATATACTTTTTATTTAGTATTATTTCACATCTCTTATTTTCATATAAATAAAAAACCCAAAATATAAGAAAAAGAGGGTTTGCTCATAAATTCCAAGTAGGGATTCTCACACTTTTTCCACACTTTTCTCACAACTTAAACACTTTGTCTACACACACACACACACTCTCACAAATAATAGATCCCCATTTGGATTTATGAGATAAACCCCACCCCTCGTTTTGTATGCGAACTACGTGGACTTTGATGCCTTTATAGGCTACGTAGGCGTCTCGGGGTAAAACCCGAGATTCGAGTCCTTTTTCTCTTATTTTCTATCTTCCCTAAATACATTTTCCTTATATTCTATATACTTGTTCTTAGTGACGTCTTACCCCATATGCGTTATCGTTCCATTATAACGATCAACGTAAGGGTAATCGCTAAAATCTTACTTTCTAATATTATTCTTATATCTTCCTACGGATGACTCACTTTATCTCTTCTATGATACAAGTCGAGGATTCCTACCTCAATTATATATATACACATGCACACATATCACGGGGGGAAATATAAAGGAAAATAGCAAATATCCATGAGAGACCGAAAGGGCGAAATGGGTGCCTAACACCTTCCCATTTCGTAACTAAGCCTCCGAACCTTCTCGAATCATTTGGTTTCGCACGCACCAGTATGTCTTTGGATGCCATCCTTCGGGGTGGATTCCCCTTTTTCTTTTGTCTGTTTTGAGTAAAATAAACTGGCGACTCTTAATCTCTTTATATTTTTACATCACATCTCAAACGACGCCGGCCGAAGCGCTCTCCCGAGAGGGACGTGCGGGACCCGAAGGATCCTTTTCCTCCGCGAGGGGGATCGGGGATGGCCACAAATATAAATATAAATATAAATATAAAATGAAATTAAAATCGAAATCGAAATTGAAATTGAAATATTCATATAAATATAAATACATTACCTGTAGTGCCACTTAAATAGCTAACTTGAGCTCATTTGGCACCTCCCTCTAACTAGTGTACCCCGAGCCAATGATCGTCTTTACTAGGTAGAGGGATCTCTCTAATAACCCCATTTTGTTCTCGATAGCCATCCCCAATTTGCCATATTTATGGAGCCTAGGGGCCGAGGAGCCCTCGTCGCCTCCGCTACCACTGAGCCCAGACGACATCATCATAATCAGCATCATCATCCTCGCCTTACTACATGAAGGAGACATTTTCTGTAAAAAAAAAAAAATTGTTGTTAGTACAAATCAAATTGAATTAGAAGAAGACATGCAAATATGTACAATTACTACAAATCCAAATGAATTGTTACTATTTAACACCTCAATTCTGAATTCCAAAACAACAACATCTAGCTCATAATATGTACAATTACTAAAAATTCGAAACATCCCCACCCCCACCCCTACTGCCCACACACACGCACACTACACAAGAGTGAAAATGATAAAGTGCAAATCAATTAAAAGCATTAAAAATGGATTGATAAAGTACAAATTGGAATATTTATTACAAATTGAAAATTTGTTTCAAATTCGGGTTATCATAAAAAATGGATTAATATTCGGTAGGAGCATCCAAGTCATCCACACTACTATTTAGACGCTTTGGCGCGTGTAGGCAAATTGATCACGGCTCGTTGTTGATATACTCCAAGTAAAACACTTGGTTAACCTTTTGAAATGCACAAACAAACGACTAATCGCTCACGTGGTCGTTGCTCTTCAACTTATACAAGTCAACAATGATCAAATTGGTGACAGGATCAACTTTACAAGCATTTTTATCCTCAACTCTTACCCAGTCACAGTAAAATACAACCTCTTTGAAGCTTATATAATCTAATTCAAATATATTTCGAATTACACCATAGTAAGTCATTTCAGCTTAAACGAGGTTTTTATCTTTTGCGCTCGCTCGAAAGAAAGTGAGTGTCTTGTATGGAATGCCCGAGTTCTGTACATTTGTACTTTCCTTGTACACTTTTGTGCCGAATACGTAACCGTTCAATCGATACTTTTTGTACTCTTGTGCCACGAATAGGGGTCCAGTGGCTAGACGAGCAAGCCTTGATGTCGTATCACCCGTCTTTAATAGCTGAGAATATAAATAAATTAATTAGATTAGTTGTGAAGTTTGAGTGTAATGTAACGTTATATAACGACCATTTTCATTATAATTACCTCTTGTGACAACCACAACCTAAATTCGTTGTCCGATTGTACCATTATTTTTCGTCTTTTATTGTTCTCACAGGCTTCGTATTTTCTGCATATTACAAAATTAATCATGTATAAAATAATCTAAAATATTCTAAAATAATGTTAAACATTAAATAATTTAAACTTACCTTTTCCATTCTTCGACATCTTTATGTGTGTCAAATAGATAACGAGCTACTTGTTCATGTTGCAAACTCGTTAATTTCACTCGTTTTCCCATCACACGACGACCATCATCGACGAACTCATCAGTGTCATCAACGCCGGTCGAGTCAGGCATATATTCCCGAGTATATATTGATGACTCCACGGTGATGTATTCCTCTACAATTGATCCTGCAATGTATCGCGTATTCTTGACGTAATCTTTAAAAACTTTCATCAATATTTCAAACGGATACATCCACTGATATCTAACTGGACCACAAAGAAGTGCCTCATCGCATAGGTGTACCAAAAAGTGAACACTTATGTCAAAGAATTCTAGGGGAAACTATTTCTCCAACACACAAATAGCTTCAGTCACCGCCAATTTTACGGCCACAATGTGTTCTCGATTGACTACCTTCTCACACAAGAGTGAGAAGGTAATAATTAATTTGCATAATATCCCTCCGCAAATCCTTGTGCTTGGAGAAACAGTGCTTAAATAATAGAGAAACCAATTGTATGATCACATGCCAATCGTGGGACTTACACTTATGTAAATCATGAGTAACATAATTCACAATCCTTTGCAAGTTGGACGAAAAATTATATGGGACTTTCAAATTATATATTGTGTCTAAAAGCACCTTCCTTTCCCCGCTTGTCAAAGTAAACGCACCAGGGGGAATTATTGTCCTTCCCCTACTATCTTCTTTCAACCATAGTTGTGGGTTAAGTTTCAACGATTTAAGGTCTTTTGGTGCACTTTCTCCATCCTTCGAATGACTCCCCCAAAGGCAAGTGTCCACAATATATTCAGCGAAGTTCTTTTTTTCATGCATCACATCCAATACATGGCACACCGGGTTATTCTTCCAATAAGGCAAGTCAAATAAAATTGACCTCCTAGATCATGCCTTTTTTGTCTCAGTTTCATTCCCAATTGGGGTCTTCTTATGCTTGACATTCTTAAATTTGGGATTCTTACCTAGAATATTAGGGCCACATTAATAAGATTTACTTTCAATTTCTGAACCTGAAAGTTGTCTCAGCGGTAGCTTGTATTCAACCCCGCCCAATAAAAAATTGGAACCTTTCTTAAATCTGAAACTATGAGCCGGGGGTGAAAACCTCATATGGCAATGGTATACATTTTTTGAGCTAACGGATAAATGAAGAGATTCGGTCTCCTTTCCATAAACAGGACACCCCAAATAACCATGTACTACACAACCGGATAATGTCCCATAAGCTGAATACGACTGCAGAACTTCCTCCAAAAGTAACAACTTGAAGCTACTAAGAATATTATTATACAGAAATTATGGGTCTAAAGGTTATTGAATGCGTACGCATAAGAACTATAAGGCTAGTATCTATGCACACTATATGTAATTTTAAGTATGCTTCATTTAATTATCATACTATATATATATTGTTCATTATACAAAGTAATTTTCAAATAAAGTTGAAAAATCCCACCCCCATATGGACAATAATCCAGTTGCCACTTTTAAAATTAACCAGCCCAACATCGATTCACTATAATCCAACCGCAATGGCAACAACAAATGTATATCCCGTACTCCTTCTAATTCATCTACTCAATTAATTCTTTTCATCAATTAAACTAACAATTAAAGTATACAATTATTAATTTACTAATTTACAATGAGGGACAATCATACTTGCATATGAAAGGGGCACTAATTATTAATTTATTAAAAAAATTAACACCAATCAATATTAAATCAATCAATTCTTTTACAAGGGGCACTACAATATGAGGGGCAATATCTAATAAATCAATAAAAATTTATTTAATAAAACACACACACGCACATATACACACATAGCCCCCCTGCCCCTCCCCCCCCCCCCCTGCCCACCCCCACCCCCCAGCCCTGCCCCCTGCCCCCCACTGTCGTTGCCCACCATACGCGCGCACACACACATATAGACAGGCACATATACACACACGCGCACATATACACACACACACACACGCATATATACACACACAAACACACACACATGCACACATACACCCCCTCCCCTCCCCCAGCCCTACCCCCTCGCCCCCCCACCCCCACCCACACACGCATATATACACCACACACACACACACACACACATTTACACACACATATATACACACATGCGCATATACATAAATGGAGGAGAAATAGAGAGAGAAAACGTACCAAAGTTGTAGAGAGAGAGTGCGCAGTCGCTAGAGAGAGAGAGAAATGGAGGCAATTGGAATCGATGGGAAAAAAGAAGGGGGAGTTTTTTTTTACTGACAGAATTGTCACGGACATGTCATGGTCCTTGACCGTGACAACTTTATAAGATTATCACAGTCATTGATCGTGACAAGACCTTGTCACGACCTTGTCACGGTCAATGACCGTGACAAAAAAAATGCATGTTCTTTTTATCAAGGTCATTGACCGTGAAAAGGCTAGCCGGTTGAAGGGTGCCAATTTGACCATTTTGGTGTAGTGCACGCTAGTTAATAATTATTTTAATCCGAATTAATTAATTAATCAATTAATTGCTCAACTTTTAGTTGTAATACCCCGTATTTTTATGGCTTTTAAATTTAGGAATTTATTAAATTTAATTGAGATAAATTAATTTAATATTAATCCAAAAATTTATTTTAAATGTTACTAGCGTGACGAGAGTTAGTAATTATTGGAAAATTGTTGATTGGTTAAGTATTACTTATTGAGTAGGGTAATATGTAGAATTGAATTTATTAAAATTGTTACGAGGGAATAATATGACAATTATGGAAATTAAGTCAGGACGCGCCTGTGTCGTGTCGGGACTAAATTATTAGTATTAAAATTGAATAAATTATAAGTCACCCGTATGATCATTTCGAGTGCGCTAATGTGTCCGAAAGAGTCGAGATAGTCAAAATAATGTACCCGGAGGTTTAGTTTGGGTCTCGGGGAGTTTTTAGGCCTAATTAGCATCCCGAGAGGGTATTATAAACATTTAGGGCCCGTTTCGTTCTGTATTCAGAAAATTCGATTTAAACTCTGTTTTTAAATATAGTTTTAAAATTATTTTTTTGTGTTTATAATTATTGGTGTGCGTGTGGTAAACTTGTGTTTAAATATAGTTTTTTTTTTTAAATTTAACAAAATTGACAAACATGTATATTTATATTATACATACATACATACATACATATATATATATATATATATAACTAAACTCTCCAACATAACTCATTAAATATACAATAAAATATAACTCATTAAATATATAAAAAAATACATGATATTAAATGTACATGTATATAATTTATGATGTATGTATGCATGCATGTATATATGTATGTATATATGTATGCATTCATGATATTAAATGTACATGTATATAATTTATGATGTATGTATGCATGCATGCATGTATGTATGTATATATGTATGCATTCATGTATCATGTATGTATGAAAGTTATATATATATATATTATCAATTAATGTATGTATATAATTCACTATAAAATTATACACATACATTAATTGATAATATATTTTAATACATATGTACTATATATATATTTTATATTATTTCATACATTAATAATACATATATAAAACTATATATAAGTATCATGTATCTATTAATAATATTATTTAACTTTATATTATTCCGTACGTAATTTTGTGTACATGTACATATATATTTTTATTTATAAGAATTATACACATATTAATGTATTATATATGTATATTATATATTAAGGTATAAATGCATTAAATTATTAAGAATAAATAATTCTGAGTTGAAAAATAAAAAACGGAAGTTATAAAACACCCTCAACCTGTTTTCTGAAAAATTTGATTATAACACAAAAATATTATAATTCAGTGTTTAAAAATAGGTTGTCAAACACAGATTTTTATCAGAATTGTATGTAAACATATAAAATAGAATTATAGTTACAAACCAAACAGGCCCTTAATATTTTTGGGTAATTAAACCCACGAAATTACTAAGAATAAATCAGCCTTTAGGAGTTGCCTTTTAGGGTTAGCAATCAGAAAATCAAAGAACGGCCATTGGAGAAGGAGTTGGAGAACTTTTCAAGCAACTCAAGGCCAAAAACTCAACCGTTTACACCGCCACCACCACCAAAGCGTAGATCACACGACGAGGAACGCAATCATACCGATTTCATCCACAAATCAGAAACCCAAATTCTAGGCAAGTATCTATCTTGCTTCTCTTTTAAGTTAATTATCACACCATGTTAGATTAGGATGATTGATCCTATGTTTCATGAAAGAACTCAAGGATTTAGAAGACCTAACCACATGTTGTAGGGAAAATAAATAAACTTTGGGCAACCCAATCATATGTAGAGGAGTACCCACGAAATTTGATTAATTTAGAAGTGATAAATCTGGAAAAAGACACAGAACCATGAAAGTTTAGAGGAAAGTTAGGGTTCTTGATAATTAAAATGAATTGACCATTAATTCAATTCCGTTGTTAAATTTATGCATGTTTTACGTAGGAAATCTTGCATATATGTGTATAGAACTTGTGGTAATGTTCTTTAAGAATTTGGGAGTTGTCAATGACGTTTTTGGAGAAATTGGAAGATGAAACCCATAGGTTTTAATGGCAGTTTCTGGGCAAGAACTGCTTGATCGATCGATCGACCCCCTTTCCTCGATCGATCGACCCCTCCTGGAAAATTGCATATTTCTCGTACGTTGGTTTAATCTGGTTTTAATGCATAGGAACCCTTGATTGTTATTGTTGGAGTATAATGGGACATGGAGAAGACCAGTAGAGGACCCCGTTGAGTGAAACTTAGTGTAAGATGAGATTTTGGGTTAATGAGGAATTATTCATGTGTATACGAAATCATGCGAACATTTAATAAAAAGATCGAGACTCGTAAGGGAGTTAGACCAGAAGGTAAGTGAGTGTATGCCTACTGAAATTATACTTAGAATACATCGAGAGAGGAGAAGTGAGTATGAAGTGAAATATAAATGAGAATAAAAATGACGAGTCCGTTATGCGTAATAATCGAGTAAAATGTGTTAATAACAGATAATTATAGTTATGGGTCGTGGGCACACCTAACTTAGAAATGTGGATATTTATATATATATATATATATATATATATGACTGTGTGATTGTGCATATATTATATATCTGTATAAAAATCATACTCGGGCTACTTTCTATCACGGGGGTTTCCGCACCGGGACAATCTTATCTCGATTGGGCCTTTATGGGGGATATTGACTCGTACCCTAGAACATAGGATTCCTTGGTACAGGCTATCTGATTGATAGTCAGACGGTCCTAAGAGATTTGAGGGTATGTGCTGACCTCTTAGTGACTTGGAACTATGCTTCGCCTCCATTTGTATGTGTTTTATGTAAATACAGTTCGAGAGTGATTCCGAACTAGTATTTCCCTTAATATGAGTGATGCAGGGACTTGATAGCAGAGTATGCCAGCACCATAGATTTTATGCGGGGTGCCGTTAGTATATATATTATATGAGTGGCTAATATATATATATATATAATTATGCTTAAGTATGGGAACTTTCTACTGTTCATAAAAGTAGTTAAGTAATGAATCAATACTCCGACTCTATTATAAGTGTTTGAGAAATTTTGGGACATCACTGGGATATTTTTATATAAAATAAGATATGTAAGAGCATAAATTTCAAGAATTTATTTATCTTCGCCATCGTAGTTAGCGGTATGAAACTTTATGGGAAAGCTAAGTTAAAATAAACTTTTGTAGTAAATAGTACAGTACGCGTGCACACTAGAGGAGATGTGAGAATTCCTCAAGAGAGTGATGCGTACTAGCATGGTTGTTACATTAGCCGGTAAGCAATTTATTTACTTGCTAAACTATTTTTAAACTATTTTACACATGGGCTCTGACCCGTTTCCTGTTATTTCTTTTCTCTTGTGTATATATGTATATATTACAAGTGCCCAGCCACAGGGGCGACATGCTTAGAATTCTTGGATCGAATGCGCTGCAGCTTATGTGGGAGTTGCAGGTCATTGCTTAGACGACCTCATTGTTGACTCTACTCCTACTTTTAGTTTCTCTTAGTTAGAGCATGCGACGCCCGTTTTCCCTATTACGTTGGATTTGTCAGAGTTATGTTCATTTATATTTCCAGTATTTGGTACTCTTTAGGATTTAATTATGGTTAGGATGGTTTTATTTATAGTTTTAAACTGGTTTGGTTTAAATCCAAGCAGACCCCAGCAGGGGATAGTTCAAAAGAGGTTGTTACAGACCAACCGGAATAATCATCAAAGATACAGGAGATAGCTCAAAGATATGATGAGATAAAAAAAAGGTATTCCACTATGAGATATTGTCAGACCAAGGCTTTGACAACAACATCCCGGTATAGAATTTATAAGTGGATAGATCTTCATGTGTGACAGGAAGTGGAGCATGTATTATACTCAATACCCCTTATGGGATTAATATTGAGTATATACTTAGATTCCAGTTCCATGCCTCAAATAATGAAGTAAAGTATGAAGCCTTAATTGTGGGATTAAGTTTGGCTTAAACATTAAACGCGGAGCAAGTTGTGCATATAGTGATTCTCAATTAATGGTCAATCAGATCATAAGTTTGTATAGAGCCAAAGGTGAATTGATGACAAGGTACCTTGCCAAAGATATGGAGGTTATATCTAAATTGACCGTTGTTCGGATGATCAGAGTTCCAAGATTGGAAAATGCCCGAGCTAATGCACTTGCTAGGCTTGCATAAGCAACCAATATAGATTTAATTAGGAGAACAATCCCCATTGAGATTCTAGCTGCTCGGAGTATTAATAAAGATTTGATGATTAATCTCATTACATTAGATATGGGACCTTCCTAGATGGATCCCATCAGAGCTTACATTGAAGAAGGAATTTTGCTAACGGATGCAATTGAGGCCAAAAATCTTAAGTATAAGGCAGCAAGGTACGTGTTAGACAAAGAAGTTCTGTACCAAAAAGGGTTAACAGTTACTTTGCAGCGCTGTATTCACCTAACGGAGGTTAAATATCTAATAAAAGAAGTTCATGAGGGATATTGTGGAGCTCGTGTGGCACGAAGATCATTACTACAACGAATGAATACTCAAGTAATCACCGGAGGAAGATTCAGGTACTTGGTTGTAGTTGTTGATTACTTCACCAAATGGGTTGAAGCAGAACCATTAGTGGATATGCCCTATGAGAAGGTGTACCAGTTCATCTGTAAAACATCATTTGTAGATATGTTTTGACATATGCCTTCATTACTGACTATGGTAACCAATTCGATAATGAGGAGTTCGCAGCATACTGTGCCCAATCCAAGATCCAGAAGTTACATTATGGGCTAGGTCATCCTCAAAGCAATGGGCAAACCGAGATGACAGGGTTGAAGAAGAGACTTAATGAGGCAAAGGAAAACTGGATAAATAAATTACACTCAGTATTATGGGCCTACCGAACAACTTTTTAGGGCTGCAACAGGGGAAACACCATATATGCTAGAATTTGGGACTGAAGCAGTGATACCAACTGAGATAGGTTTATCGACTCATAGAGTATTAAATTTTGATTCTCCCCTCAGTGATTTAATGCGAAGTCTAGACCTTCATATGTTGGAAGAGGTGCGATAAGATGCAGCCCTAAGGAATGCTGCCTATCAATGACAAACAACACGTTTTTATAACAAGGGGTAAAGTCGACCAACTTAAAAGAGGGGGATTATGTACTTTAAAAGGTGATTCAGAAGACAACAAGCTTGAAGTCAATTGGCATGGGCCTTACCGTGTCTCAGCAGTTGTTCGACAAGGAACTTATCAAATTGAAACTTTGGACGGGGAAGGATTCAAAAATTCGTGGAATGTCGAGCATCTTAGGAAGTACTACCAGTAATTTATCAAGCAACATCTTTAGTAATCAATTTTCTTTAGTATCAATACAAAGTTATTATTTTTTTCATTTTTTCATTTTTTTTTTTTGGGAGGGGGGCATATTAGTGATATGCATCACCCGATACTTTGTCGGTAGGAATTCCGTAATCGGTCGGCTCCTGTCAAAAAAGGCGATACTTGATCGACAAAACACAAACCCAAGTCAAAACAGGATTTCAAGTCCTCCATTGGTCAAGAAACATCAGGGATAAAACTCTGTAACCCAAGTCAAAACAGGATTCCAAGTCCTCAGTACTTGGTCAAGAAACATCATGGATAAAACTTTGTATAAAAATCGACAAGTTTTATCCAAACCGAGCAAAATGGAGTAAGAACGTTGTGAAGATTCCTAAATAGGAATGTAGACATATATTCCACATATGCTTGGTCACCACTCGTAACTAATGTTAAACCTAAAAATTTAGGCGCATTAGTAGAACCTATGGCAATACTATGGGTAACTAGTACTAAACTTGGATTTTAATCTAGGTGCACTAGTGGAACCTGTGGCCACATCAATGGTAACTGGTATTAAACTTAGAAATCTAAGTATACCAGTAGAACCTATGATAATCTCATTGGTAACCGATACTAAATTTATGCAAATGCCTATTTATATCAGTAGAACTAATGAAACAACAAAGTCATTAAAGCATCCAGAAATAAACAAGATAAGTTATTAAATTGCATTTCATTTATATTAATGATGATTACATGCAAATATTGTGTACAAATAAAATACAGGAACAGACTATTCTTAAGATTATTTTACTGGACACTTTTCTTGAGCTTTAGAGGAGCTCGCAGATGGTTACATGCCTGCTGGAGGATCATCTAATGTGTATAGAGAGTTGATAAAGTTAAAATCATGAAGCATTCTCCTATTAATGCTGCTCCGAGTATTCAAAAAATGAGGAGGCCGAACTATTTCCAGCTCATCGTGCAGGCCAAAATCCCCTAAATATTTGGAGATCAAGCATTGAGGAATGGTTTCTACAAAGATTCAGCTAACGTCAATCTTGAAGGGACATTTGTCACAGTCCAAGAACCCAGGATCAACCCAGTACAATAGTTTGATGTCCCGTTCAACCTTCATAACTGTTAGGCAATTGGTCCAACCCCATTTATTGCCTTCACACTGAGCCTGACTAAAATGATCATCAAATCGTCCAAGGGATTCAGTATACCCTTCCATCCAAACTTCTTTGGGTTGCTTATGAAACTGGAAGGTTAATCTTTTAACCTGGTATTACAAGTTCTTCAGCACTCAATCCTTAATCTGTAATTGAGAAGACTGGGTAGAAAGTTATTCGTCCTGAGTTTGGATCTTTTGAGACATCTCAACAATGGCTAAGTTCTTGGTCTTTATATGTGCAGCCTAGTTGGTAAGCATCTATTGAGTTATAGCCTCATCAGTTATAAGTCGGATAAATCTAGATCTTGGTAAGGAAGTAAAAGCAGTTTTGAATTTCTTCAAGGCTTCCAGTTATTCCATTAACATAGCATTCTCAGTTTCTAAGAATGATACCCCTTCATCAGCAGCATAAGTTATTGAAGGAGCCTTCGAGGAGTCCAGTTCACTTATTAAATTATTATTTTCTTCCTCCAATAACTTGGTAATGGCTCTAGCTTCATCAACTTCATACTTAAGTAGGAATTCCTTGTTCCTAAATACCGAAAGGTGCTTCTCCAACTTCTCCTCAAATCCCTGACTCCACTTAAGGCCTTGTACTTGGCCTCATAATCAGCGTGAAGAATAACCCTAGATTCATTGTTCTCCTCTTGAAGTTCTTCAATCATTTCAAAGTAAGATACGTTATTGGCCACAAACTGATCAAGAAGAAACTTGAGATAAATATATACATCTGTAGCTTGATTAGTAGCATCAGCCCCGAGCAAGTTTGATATATCCAACCAACAACAAGAAAAGAAATATATGACAACAACCAACACTACACCAAATCTGCCCATTTGTCAAGGTCATTGACCTTGACAAATCCAACTTGTCAAGGTCAATGACCGTGACATTTCGAGGCGAGACAACTTTTTTTGTCACGGTCGTGTCACGATCGTGTCAAGGTCAATGACCGTGACACGTTTGTCACGGTTATAAACCGCGACAAAACCGTGACCCCTCTTGCCCAGAATTATCACGGTCAACGACCGTGACACATCCGTGACAAAATTGTCACGGGCGTGTCACGATCAATGACCGTGACAATTCTGGGCAGAATTTAAAAAAAATCTGCTGGGCAGTATGGCCACTGCCACTGCCCAACAGTTTATTTGTACCTGTTATAGCAACGTTGTACCTGTTCCAAACATCATATATCCAACACAAACTAAAGATAATGCAAATATATATTCATGACGATATAATCCAAATATTCAAAGTAAAAATAATATACATGACGATATAATCCAAATATAATTAAAATGGACAAACTTAAAAATAATGTTACTACATGTCTTGGATAAAACCGAGGAGGTGAGTAGGTCACACGACATACGAATTGACGCATCCACTAATATACGTCGTGCTGCAATGTTCGCGCAACCACAATAGGGAGTTCTCCTTCCCGGGAATGACATGCATGACGAGCACCCTAGACTCCATCGCTTGAAGCACACGTCCATGAACTATTCCACCCTCGACGATATTCGGGTCCCTCAACCCCCGCCCTATTCGCTGGCCATCAAATACGTCCAATATGAACACGCTCGGCCAACCAAGTGTCGACAATGTTCTGTTGAAGGGCGCCAAATAGGGAAGTGGATCGTCGAAGTACGAGCGTGTCGGTGATGAAGCAGCGAGGTCCACATCCTCGTCATCCTGCGCCTCGTCCTCCCGCACTTCCTCCTCCACCGCCTTCTCCTTCTCCTTCCTTTTCCCTTTACGGTCTCCACCCAACGTACGCTTCATGAATGCGTACATATCTTGGATCGTCGCCTCCAAATGGGATAGCTTCGCATCGTGTGAATCCACCGTTCGAGCCAACCCGGTGTCGCTCGTCTCCAATCCGATGATCCTAGATTTGGCCACCCGCGAGCTCACTCCCCTTGTCCTCCCCTTGCGATCAGAGCCAAGCACTTGGCTGAGTGCGTCTGTGGACAAAGATGCCTTGTCGGCATCAGACTGCGACTCATGCACTTCCTTAAGATTTGCCTGAAACGACAAAAAGCACATGATTAGTAAAATAAGTAAACTAAAAAATTATAACGTAATTAACAATAATTAAACTGTCGGATTACTTACAATCGTGGTCGCGACGCTCGGGGACACCTCCTTGTCCTTCCCCTTCTTCGTCCGAAGAGCCACATAAGTATCGAGCCTATGTGGCTTACCCCCTGGCCCACTCCCTACCCCCTGAAATAAAATAAAGTAAAGTAAAATTAGTATCGGCCCAGCAAAGTAAAATAATGAAGAATAATATATTTCTGTAGTTATAGATAAATTAAATCTTACCTGCATCCTATGCTCCACCTCAGCGTAAGAGGTCCGGCCGGAGTAGTGCACGTCCGTCTTTTTAGCCCGATTTTCCCTCCCCGATTGGCGAGATGCCAATTGTCGATCATCGATCTCATTGTCAATGAACTTTTGCCATTGTGCCAATGAGATCGGCTCCTTGGGCGGGACGGATCCGCGCCATTGTATAATGGACTCTCGTGTTTTCCCAAAGTACCGTGTCCGCATATTTTTCTTCCACGTCTTGTGTTGCTCCCTCAACTGCTCCAAGACGGAATCGCATAGCTTTGGATCCAAGTTGAATTGTTCCTGTTCAACAAATACAATGTTAGTTGCGAATAAATATAAATATAAATATAAATATGAAATTGAAATTGAAATTGAAATTGAAATTGAAATTGAAATTGAAATTGAAATTGAAATTGAAATTGAAATTGAAATTGAAATTGAAATTGAAATTGAAATATTACCTGTAGTGCCGCCCAAACAGCTAACTTGAGCTCATATGGCACCTCCTTCCAACTCATAAACCCCGGGCCGATGACCGTCTTTACAAACTTGAGGGATCTCGCTAATAGCTCCGACTTGTTCTCGACGCTAATCCCAAATTTTCCATATTTAGGGAGCCTAGGGGCGGAGGAGCCCTCGTCGCCTCCGCTACCACCGAACCCAGACGACATCATCATAAACAACATCATCATCTTCGCCTTAACATCTGAAGGAGACATTTTTGCTGTAAAAAAAATGTTATTAGTACAGATACAAAAAAATGTTAATAGTACACATACCCCACCCCCACCCCCACTACCCCCCTCCCCCACCACACACCACCATACACACACATATACATATACAATTGGCAATTGGCAACATTTTGTGTATGGATTCTAACTAATGATATTCCTAAAAACATACAATTGGCAACATTTTGTGAATTTACTAAACTTTATATAATATTATCAAATTCTGTTAAAAAATTATCTAGGGTTTTACCTAACTCAATTAATTTCATGAATAAAATTATTATCAATTTAAATGAAAATATCAATTATTATCCAATATTTTTGAATGAAATATTTATTTTGAATGAAAATATCAATTATTATCCAATTATTATCCAACTATTATCAATTATTTATTTTGAATGTAAATAATATCCAAAAATATAAATGTAAATAATATTCAAAACCCCACCCACCCCCGATGTTTATTATTTTCACAATGTTCTTACAATATTTGTTGATGAACTATGTGGGAGTATAACCCATATTGAATTATAAAGTAAAAATCTATAAAATTGATGTCTACTTTTAGTGTTGTGTATATATGTTAGTTGATGCCATTATATTTTTAGCCTAATTAGATTCTAAGGTTATCTCAATTTATATTTTTCTTTTTCTATCTAATAATTTTGAGATTCTAAGGTTGATGCCTATTTTTTATCTTGAGATTCTATATTATAACGTATGTATAAGTTCCGTCAAATACCATTTCGTTTCAATTTTGTAATATTATGTTTTTTTCAAATATTTTAAAAGTTATTAAATGGTTGCCCCACCCCCACCCCCTGCCCCCTTCCCCCCGCCACACACATACGCACACACCTACACAGACACTCCCACCCCTTGCCCCCCTCCCCCCGCCACACACATACGCACACACCTACACAGACACCCCACCCCACCCCCTGCCCCCCTCCACCACCCCCTCCCCCACCACACACCACCACACAGATATATACACACACATACACACACATATACACATACATACACATACATATACACATGCACACACCCCGCCCCCTGCCCCCGCCACACACATACACACACATATACACATACCCCACCCCCTCCCCCTCCCCCCGCCACGCACACCTACGCACCTACGCACGCACACACGCACACCTACGCACCACGACCGTGACAACTATATATATTGTTTATCAATAAAATTATGACATGAGATAATTATAATTGGAGCATAAATTTCATTATCATAAAGGGATAAATCCAACCAAGTACAGAGATTCTACAAATTAAAGTGAGAATTAAATTTAAGACTTTCTAACAACATGTATGTGTATGGATTCTAACTAATGATATTCCTAAAAACATACAATTGGCAACATTTTGTGAATTTACTAAACTTTATATAATATTATCAAATTCTGTTAAAAAATTATCTAGGGTTTTACCTAACTGAATTAATTTCATGAATAAAATTATTATCAATTTAAATGAAAATATCAATTATTATCCAATATTTTTGAATGAAATATTTATTTTGAATGAAAATATCAATTATTATCCAATTATTATCCAACTATTATCAATTATTTATTTTGAATGTAAATAATATCCAAAAATATAAATGTAAATGATATTCAAAACCCCACCCACCCCCACCCCCTCCCGATGTTTATTATTTTCACAATGTTCTTACAATATTTGTTGATGAACTATGTGGGAGTAAAACCCATATTGAATTATAAAGTAAAAATCTATAAAATTGATGTCTACTTTTAGTGTTGTGTATATATGTTAGTTGATGCCATTATATTTTTAGCCTAATTAGATTCTAAGGTTATCTCAATTTATATTTTTCTTTTTCTATCTAATAATTTTGAGATTCTAAGGTTGATGCCTATTTTTTATCTTGAGATTCTATATTATAACGTATGTATAAGTTCCGCCAATACCATTTCGTTTCAATTTTGTAATATTATGTTTTTTTCAAATATTTTAAAAGTTATTAAATGGGTGCCCCACCCCCACCCCCTGCCCCCCTCCCCTCGCCACACACATATGCACACACCTACACAGACACCCCACCCCACCCCCTGCCCCCCTCCACCACCCCCTCCCCCACCACACACCACCACACACATATATACACACACATACACACACATATACACATACATATACACACGCACACACCCCGCCCCACCCCCTACACCCACCCTGCCCCACCCCCCACACACGCACACACATACACACACATATATATACACATACACACATAAATATACACACAAACATATATATAAATGAGAGAGAGAGAGAGAGAGAGAGAGAGAGAGAGAGAGAGAGAGAGAGAGAGAGAGAAAATCAACCTGAAAGTAGAGAGAGAGAGAGCAGCGTCGAGAGAGAGAGAGAGAGAGAGAGAGAGAGAGGGAGGGAACGGCGGTAAGGAAAAAAGAAGGGGTAGGGTTTTAGCTGTAAATATTGTCACGGTCGTGTCAAGGTCATTGACCGTGACAAGTATTTAAATAATAGTCACGGTCAATGACCGTGACAATTAGTTGTCGCGGTCGTGTCAAGGTCATTGACCGTGACAAAAACACGTGTTTTTTGTCACGGTCAATGACCTTGACAAGGCTGGCCGGCTGAAAGGTGACAATTTTTCCATTTTAGTGTAGTGCAAGAAATGACAAACAGTATGAAGAAAAAAGTTCTTTTATTGATATAAAGGGAAATTACAAGTACAGAAGAAAAGAAAGGAAAGAAAGGCAAAAAAAAATACAAAGGCCAACTACCGAGAAAATCAACACCTTCTCTCTGTCAGTTTCAACTCCAGCTTGGTTGGCACAAGGGACGGCTGGGGTGACTTGCTCGGTGGATGGGAGGACTGACTCAATAGCATTTTTAGGTTGGTTAGTAGAAGACTCAACCACCAGAGATGACTCCCCAGAACTAACATCATCTTCAACCTCATCGTCCATGTTGGGGGGGAGAGCCAGGTTCATGCCTTTGAAAGAGTTCAGAGTCTTCTGGTGTGCTGACCTCCTTCAGTGCAACCAACCAACCATGCTTAAAATATTTTTTCTTTCCATACTCAATCTGAGCAGAGGCAGCGGTGATGGCCTTATCCCAGCCTTTATTGAAGGAATTTTCCCTAGCCTTATTCCTTTTGACCTTCTCTACAATTAGGCCCTTAGCTAGCTCAGCCAATTGCTTTTGAGCTTCAACGACAACATTCTTAACCTTTTACCGAGCTTCCTCAACAGCTTTATTTTATTGTCCCAAATTTTCCTTTTATTTTATTAATGCTTGTTGGGAATCAAGGAAGGACTTCTTAAGACTAGAAAAGGCCACCTCAACATCGGTTAAAGAAGAACGAAGAGCATCGTCCTTCTCAAACATCTGGTTGAAATCCATCAGGAAGTGCAAATAAGAAAGGAAAAATCAATTCAAGAAGTCAAAGACAAAGTACAAAATATGAAAGAGAAAAAGAAGAATTCTCACCATAACAAGGCTTTAAAGAGCCCTTTCAGAAATTTTAAGTCGGTGCATAGAGGAAGAAGCACCCCTTTGGTCTGGAAGATTACCAGACTTAATTAATTTCCTGGCCAAGCCAGGACTTATGGCTACAGAGGAGCCAACAGCAAATGGAGTAACACCGACCAAGCTCCGTTGGTTAACATCAACAGTTCCTTAAACCTGCTTAGCACTAGGACCTATCCTCAATATTTTTAAGAGGGAATAATCTCATGGGGGCTTCTTCCCAACATCATCCTTATTTTTGGCTCCACCATCCACAGGTTTATGGGTGCCAGCAGCAATATCTTCTCCAAGAAGGTTGGTAAACTTTCTTTTGCCCATGGATGTAGAAAGAGGATTGTCTGACTTAAAAGAAGAACAAGGGCGAGTAGTAATTTCAACGCTGCCTGATGAAGTGGACACTGCCTCCTGGTCCAAGTCAAGTATAATGGTAGGAGCAATAGTAGAAGGTCGGGCAACAAAAGAGGTGATAGAGCTCCTGTATTTCAGCCAAGTATATGGCTGACCTAGTATGTTCTTCACCAATTTTTTGAAGAAGGCCCAAGATAAACTGCAGCTTGTCAAGCTTAATATCACGCTCTTTGGGAAACTTTCTCTTCCTATCAACTGCAGGTAAACAAACAACTAATATTAATTATCATTTCAGCAAATAATTCAGCAGCATAAACATATATAATATATTCAGTACAACCTATACCATGACCCTCTTGATGGCATCTTGGTCCAGTATATACTTCTTCCCCGTCAAGAGGTACATATTGCTAATTTTTGGCAATAACTCCATGATCGAAGTAATCCTTATTGAAATCAGGCAGATTGACAACAAGAGCTTTATTAACAAACCTAGTTTTCAAATAATATGTACTGTCGCTGGTGTCCCATTTCTAACATAACAAAATCTCAAGGATACCGATATGAGTCTCATAGATTTGGTTAAGCCTATGGACACCGTTAATTATTCTCCACGTGTTGGAGGCTACTCTATCTGGTACAATATCAAAATATTGACAAAATTCCAAATAAAAATGATTTGGAGGAAAAGTGAAGACACATTCAACAACGAATAATGAAGGGATCCCGTGACCTTCAAATAAAGAAAAAATGTCTATAGGGGGACTGGGGAACTCAAAATCTACCCAGTTTGGTATATTCCATTCCTTTCTAAACTCATTTAGAGAGACAACAACATAAACCGTGATTCGATACGAAGAAGAGAAGAAAGAGAAAAAATTCTTACAAAAACTTAAGGATTTAGCAAGGACTAAAAGACGGGAAGAACGATCGCATGAAAGCTCAAGAATTTGCAACAAAAACTTAAAATGTTTGAGGTAAGAGGCAATCAAAACTGTACCGTCTTTTATAGATTGCCTCAAAAATCGACGAGCGTAATGATTAAAGAGAAACGATGATTAAAATTTTGGCGGCGAGGTAGATAAAGACGTATTTGCCCTAATACTGTTCGCTAAAGTTCAAAATATTTACAAAAATGCCATTAACAGACACGCTACCAGCCTTATCAATGAAAATTTACAAGTGCGGGAAGTCAGCAACTGAACAGGCATCAGGAATGTAGCCGGAGCTACTATCGGGACTAAATGCTCTATACTTTCAAAGCAAGCATCAAGCATAGAATATTGAGGGCTTCTGTTGATACCAAAAATTATCCACCTACGTGGACCAATCAGAAACGAACATGTGTCATCTAACATGCCAAGAATCTGTCGTTAAACTCGCTGACCTACATATGGGAGGCCGACCAATACGCAGAATGCCGACCAACAATAAGAAGACCGACCAACAAGTTCAGCAAAATGTCAACAAACATGTATATTATGAACATCATCTACTAATGTAAATGCCTAAGTTATAAAGGCATTCCATCCCTTTACATTCCACTTCTCTATCTCCTTATGAGACTATAAATACATTGTAATCCCTTCATCAAGGGCAAGTGAAAAAAACCATTCAAATATGAGAGGCAACATAGCGTACAAAGCAATAAGAAATACAGCGGACGTAGGCTTTTCCCTTATAGTCGAACCACTTTAAAAATCTTTGTGTCTCTTTTACTTATCTTTATCTGTGATTAAATAATTAGAACTAGTCTAGTTTTTTGCATCCACAATTACATTATGCTCGACTTTATCTGTGTTGATCAAATACCAGTACGATTTCACTACCTACAAAATCTTTTTTAACTGTTTTTATATATAAAAAGGTGAGGAAAAGTTTTTTTAAACTCCTTTAAAAATATATTTTAAATTAAAAGGCAAAAAATTTTATAGAATTAAAAAGAAAAAACTATTTTCGGATTATTATTTCTTTAAAAATAATTCCTTTCCAAATAGAAAAAACCTAAATAAAAAAATAGAAAAAGAAAACAAATTTATTATTGTTAATTATAAATAAATATGGGGAAAATGTTGTTTAAACTATTTTAAATAATTATTTGAAATTAAAAAGAAAAAAACTGTATATAATTAAAAAAAATTGTATGGTTATTCCTTTAGTCTTACTATCATCACTTTGTTTAGCCGTGCATCTAAAAAGAATACCAAAATGAGGCTATTACCTGAGGCTAATACGAATTATCAACACCTTTAATCTTACGACTAAATATAATGTATTTTTTCGCTATAAATTGACCCCTCAACAAGCTTAAAATGGGACCTTGAAGACCAATGTTGATCAGTTTTTTAAATGTTCCTTTCTTCGATACCTTTTTTTATCATCCCCGCACTAATTTGACTCCCCAAAAGTTACTTTCAAGGAGTGGAAAAAATGTTACTCCCATTACGGAAAGTCCCCAGTAGAACCTTTTCCTAATTAATCAAAGATTGAAAATACACTTTACACACCAAGGTACCAATTTTGTTTAATATGTTATATATTCACTAAAAATATTAGGTAAATAAATACAAGTTTGGTGTCACCACTCTACCCCGGCTCCACTGTAGCGGTGGCAGTTCGGGATAATGGATCGTGTTTCGGGCCGACACGACAAGACAAGGTTTTTTCGAACACGACATTTTTTAGTTGGCACGAACACGACCCTAATAAAAAATTAACACGACACGACACGACTCCGTGTCAAAAAAATACGACACGAACAAGACATATCGTGTCAATTTCGGATCAATTTCGTGTCTTTCCGTGTCGTTTCTAAAATTGTCACCCCTACTCCACTGGGAGAGCGGGTGCACACTTTGTACATAAAATGCAATAACTAACTAGTTAAATGTAACACACCTAATTTTTTAGAATATTTTAAACTACATGTGTGCTCGTAATTTAATTAATTTGAGAAATAGAATGAATTGAATAAATGTCAATTAGCGAATATTGGATTAATATTTATGTGTTATTATATTTATTTGTGTGATAAGTAAATGAAAACGTGATATTTTATATACGTCATGAGTAAGTAAAATGGACGGGTTGAGGGTATTTCATTCGAGACATGAGTGTAGGGTCGTGTTGGGAATGGGATGGAAAATTTATTATAGGTGACTCAGATGGCAATTTTGGGTGCATAAATGATCCGAAATGGGTCGAGATAGTCAAAATTATGTATCCGGGGGTTGTAATCGGGTTCTGGGGACTTTTTAGGTTAAACGAAATCCGTATGGGGATGTTCGGGTCATTTTAATACTTGCACTTAACCAAGTTTCGAGATTAGGAGTATATTTAGGGATGTTGGGTGATGGGGGCAGCCAGTTCATCATCCTAAAATACCTAAGCTTGAGATAGAAAAGAAAGGAGAATGGATAACCCAAGAAAGATTCAAGAAAGGTAATCCGGGAAAGAATTGGAATAATGTCGGGCTAGGATTCTTATGCAAGAAGATCCACAAAGAAAGAATTCCGATTCTTCAATAATCTAAGGCAAGTGTTTAAACTTGCTTTGATACTTTATGCATGTTTTAATTCGATCATATTAGAGTTGGTGGAACAAATACGAATTTTAGGTGAGATTCACATGATAAATGATGAGTGCATTATTTTCCAAGAATTATGCCCAAATCTAGGCCTTGTTAGGCCCATTGTATCTTAAATAATGAGTTTTTAGAGTCGTTTTCGTAAAATAAAAGAAAAATACAAATTTGAATAAAATCCGACTTAAAATGCAATTTTAATAACTCCGGGGGTAAAACTATAATTTTAGAAATTTTATAGCCTGAAAATAATTTTTAAATATTTATCTAGGTAAAATAAAGTTCCCTCTGAAATTTGGTTGAATTTGGAGTTAAAATGGAAAAGTTATGAATTTCGGGATCGAAAATATGAATAAGGATAAATTGATAATTTTCTAAACTTTCTAGGGCTGAATTTGAATTAATATAAGTTATTTTATATTTTACAGGTAAATCTGAAGTTTGGTGAAGATCCGATGTCATTTGGTGAAGATATGAAGATTGAGGGAAGAAATAAAAGAAGAAAAAAAGTCTTGGGGCCAAAGCATAAAAGATGAATTTCGGAAATTGGTTGTGTTTATAAATTATTGAAGAAGTTATATAAGTGATGAGGCTTGATAGCCTGGTGGCTTGTGCGCGCGCGCTATATGTGTAAGCTCTGGGGTTCGAATCCTCCTGTCCCACAAGACACTTTTTTTGTAAAAATTCTTAGGGCAAATGCCAGACAAACGCAGCGTTAAAAGATAAAGTTTGACAACTTCTTAGTCCGTAAATCAAGGGATTTTGGAGCTGAACATTTCTTGATTTTCAAGATATTTCGTGGGACTCATTTTTGGTTGATTTTTAGGATTTATAATTCATATAAATCAATTATATAGGAGTTTTATACCCATCCAAATATCCTATCTCTAAGCCTATAAATAGGACCTTTAGTTCATTAAATTTAGAGAGAGAATTGTAAAGTGAGCTTTAGATATAGTTTTTGGTTCCTTATTGAGGGCCAATAATAATTATTTTGTAAGTGAATTTTTTGTTAAGATTATTTGTGACACATCAATTGTAAGTTTCTTTATTTAATGAAATTGAATACTCATTCTTGTAATTTTATTATGTCTATAATTATGCTAGCTTAATTTTCTTGCTAGGACTAGGTGAAATTTATCATATGTGATTCATATTGTGTGTGATTTAAATTTGTTTTCGTTCCCGATAAGTGCGACATGTGTTAAAAAAACTCGGTATTCATTTAAAACGACACGAGAGCGTGTTTTAAACCTTCGGTTTTGAATATAAAAAAAATAATTTTTTTATTTTAAGTATGAGTAGTTTTTAATGGGTTATGCTTTTATTAAATTAATTGATAGCCCATGCTTAAAGAGTATACATTAAAATTCAAAAAGTGAACTTTTAAGGGAATGAGGATTTTAACCGTCTAAATTTAGAGAGGTTAAATTTTATTTTGGACTCAGAACATTTTATTTTTTCGAATTAAATACGACGAGAGTCGATTTAATTTGAGTTATAAATTCGAGAATGACAAATTTAAATTATTGCATAATATTGGTTAAATGTGATAAATGGATCCAACGTCCTAGTTTTCACGCTCATTGATTAAATCTCTCGCAATCATATTTTTTTTGTTTGTGTTTGCTTATTAAATATTACATCCCATATCCAAGCCTATTTTGTCTAGTTGGACAGTCACATTAATTTTTTTAACGAAAAAATTGATAAATCTTCGTGGGTTCAACCCGTACTTACGCTCGCTATTTTATAATAGCCTCTGCACTTGTAGTATTTATAAAATTGACAACAAGTTTTTGGCGCAGTTGCCGGGGATTTGTTCGATTTAAAAAAAATATAGTTGTGACTTTCGAACTAGTTTTTTTTTTACTTTTCACATTTTTGTTAGTAAAAATTCATTAACAAAAAAAAAAAAGAAATTTCTGGGAAAAAAAATCAACTGTAATATTTTTATTTTGCTGGGTAAAAAAAAATATGATTTAAGTTTTTTTTTTAATAAAGAGCACTTTTAGCACTAAGTCTATCCTAAAATACAAAGAAAATTGAAAAAACTTGAGAAAAAATATTTTTTTTCCTGGTAATTTCCAGATTCGTTTTTTTCAGTAGGTAGACCCTAAATAAAAATAAATAAATACAAACAAAATTCATTATTTTTCAGCAGTTATTCTGTTTTTTTTATCGAGTATTAAAACAAAATTGTTTCATTTTCTTTTTGTTAAATACACCACTAGCACGTGTGTCATTTTTGTGTGTGTGTGTATGTGTCACACTTTACGTTTGACGTAGTTTCTTTTTTTTTTCCAGGAACATATTAAAAAAAAATGTGAAGAAAAAATTGAAGAAGTGTTAACGGTGTGCGAACGTGAAGAAAAAAATTATGCAATCTTGCCACGAGCATAAGGAACTCTCGGGGACGGCTGAAATGTAGGTGGCGTTTTCCTCCGATTGACGTCAACTTAAACTTCGATCGGCGTAAACGAGTGACCGAAAAAAGTCCACGTCAGAGGTACGTTTTTGTGTGTTCTTACGTGATTTAATTTCACACGTTGCATAAATTGACTTAAGGAAAAAAATTCGAGTGAAAGATAAGGTGGGGATTTCATCACCCTTCCTTGACCCGAAAATCACTAATTAACCCAGCATTTGCTTATCCCGAGCTATCACATTTAATTTAAAATCAAGTAGACATTGGCTAGGGATGACAATTTTTCCCGAATTTTCAGGTCTCCGTGGCTACCTGAAAAAAAAATCTCCAAAAAATTCTCGAAAATTTGGGGATCGGGTCAGGTTCGAGGAGTAAAAAAAATCCCCGAAAAATTCTGGATCGGTTTCGGGTATACCCTCGGGTCTCCATGGGGATACCCGATTTTTTAATATATATATATATATATATATATATATATATAAACATCTTAAAAACAAAGTGAACCCTAATCTTTCTTTTTGCTCACGCCGCTTTAACCTCTCTTCTCTCTTACTCTCAAGTCCGCTGCTTCTGCGAGTGATGCAGCTCCCTCATCTGCATGACGCAGCTCCCTTATCCTCACATCGGCATCGCTTCATCATCCTCACGCCGATAAAGTTTCTCTCTCTCTCCCCGATGTTACTGTTATGCCGACGCCGCTTCCTCATCTTCTTCTACTTACCTCTTTGTAGTAGGGGTCTGTAAGGGAATAACTCTGTAAGGCATGAATTGTCTTACAGTTTAGATTATCTCACGAAAGGCAACTATTTAGATTAACTCTGTAAGGGAATAACTCTGCTTCTATTTAGGTTATCTCATTAATTGTCTTACATTTTAGTTCTTCATGTTGATCTGCTAATTGCCTTAAGTTATGTACAATTATGTTTGTGTCAATCATCGAATATCTTGAAATAATGTGCGAGCATATTTCTTACTCTTATGAAGAACAAATGTTACTGTAATTTTTTTCATCCCCTTACTCTTGTAAAAGTTATGTTACGATTTCATCCCCTTAATTTTTTTAGTTGTTTTTTCAGATTATACTTGTTTTTAAGCTATTTTTTCATCCCCTTAATGTTTTTTTTCCCGAAGTCTTTTAGATGTTTTTTTTTCTAGATTGTTTTTTTTTTTCAGATTGATTTTAGATAAATCTACGAGATAATTTTTTTTTTTGAAATTTGTCCAGATAATTCTTTCCTAATTTGTCCAGGTTAATTTGTCTGAAGTCTTTTACTTAGGTGCTTAAAGAGGAGTTAAAAAAAAATAATAATAAAAAAAAATCAAAACGGGTTCCCCGCGGGGAACCCGATATCCATTTTAAACGGGGACGGGGATCCCCGAACCCATTATAATGGAGAACGGGGCGGGAATGGGGAATGGTTTTTCTAACGGGGACGGGGACGGGGAGTGGAAACCCGACCCCAAACCGACCCGTTGCTATCCCTAACATTTGCCTTAGGATATCACGTAGCTCATAGAAACCTCTTAACGAGGCTATAATTAAAAGCTACTCCAACGCGAACTTGTCAAATCGATCATGTTTCACCTTGTCTAGGATTGGTGGTTTTTAATGTGTCTTCGTATCGACCACCTACCTGGAGGAAAAAGCGAGATATGAGGCGATAACCATAGTTGGTCGTCTTTTGAATTCTCCCTTATCAAAGAGTAGGAGATGCCTAATTAGGGACCCATGTGTCGTCTATTAATCTCGGAAAAACTAGATTTTAAAATTAAAATTCCCCTCACCTAAATTAGATCATTCAATTTGGTCTGTGTTAGCTAAGAATTACGTGGTTTGAGTCAATTTTTTTTAATTTTCTTCACATAAAAATAAATAAATAAATAAAAATTCGAGTGAGCTCAGTGTATGTGAAGTTGGTTTTGAGATCATACCAGTCATTTATCGAGTGTGGAGTCTAGCATTCTCGATACTTACGTAGGTAGATTTTCAATTTTCGCCGAGATGGGAGACGAGTTAGCGCCACGTGCCCTTAAAGATTACCTTTATCCGATTAGGTCGAGTCAACCTTCGTGCATACGTCTCCCAATCACACTGCGAATAATTTCCTTTTCCATCATGGAACAATCCAAATGTTGCCTGTGTTTTGAGGTACCGATAAAGAGGATCCCTACCTTCATATTCGGGAATTCGAGGAGATATGTGGGACCATTAAGTATCAACAACTCACCGATGATATTGTCAACACCCGAATCCATCACCACTTGGAACCAAGTGAGTGTCGCCTTCCTGCAAAAATTCTTTCCCAACCAAAAGACGGCGTCGATACGTCACACCATTAACACATTTAGCCAAAAGGAGGGAGAAGCCTTATGGTTGTATTTGGAGAGATTTAAGGACTTGCTATCGCAATGTCCTCACCATGAGATTGAGATGGGACGCCAAGTCCAAATTTTGTATGAGGGGTTCGATTGTAATACTCGAACTATGCTCGAGTCGTTATGTAACGGTGATTTTACTGAAAAAAGTGAGGTTGACGCATGGTTATTCCTATAAGCCGTAGTGAAAAAGTCCCAGCAATGGGCACCCAATAGAGAATCTAGGTCCATCACGTTCAATGAGGGTTTTGCTCACCAAGTTGAACAAAGTTATGATTTAAATGCCAAAGTGGCCACATTGGCCTGACGTTTAGAAGTTTTAGAGACGAGCAAAGAGGGCAATAGAACCGCACCTACGGCCATTCAACATGTAGGTTCTCCTATGTGTATACTTTGCGATGCATTCGACCACTTAGTTGAAAATTGTCCCTCCCTTCCGACCCAAAAGGCACATACCGAGCAAACCAATGTCCTTTACCAAATAGGCCAAAGTATAACCCATATTCCAATGCGTATAATCCAGGGTGGAGAGACCACCCTAATTTTTCATGGTCCAAGGGTCAATACCAAGAAAGTGGAGGTCAATCTTCTGGTAATCCACCTCTGAGTTTCCAAAATAATGCCCCCGGACAATCATATCCTTCATCCAAAAAAATCCAAGCTTTAGAGGATACGATGAATTCTCTCGCTCAATGTACCCTCAAATTCCAGCAGTCAACTCAAAGTGTCCTCCAATCCACCCAATAGAGCTTCCATGCAAACACTCAATCCATAGCCAAACTCGAGGTCCAAGTGAGATAATTAATGAACGCGTTGAGTGAGAGAAACAAGGGAACATTCCTGAGTCAATTTGAGCCCAATCCTAAAGGTAACTTACCTAAAGGTCAATATTTTGTGCAAGATAACTTAGGTTTATCACAAACCCAAGAGGATGTCAAAATAATCATCACGCTTAGATCTGGTAAGGAGGTCGAAAATAATGTCTCACCACCCATCGAGAGTGAATCCGAGAAACTTAAGGAGAAGGAAGATCCACATGTGGATCCAACTTCCTCCCCACCCTTATCTTCCGAGCCATCTGTAGAGACCTATGTTCCAAAAGCTCCATTTTCCTAATGAATGGTGCCCCCCAAAAAGAAGGCGCAAGTTGATAAGATGTTGAAAGTGTTTAAGCAATTACAAATCAATATCCCACTGCTTGACGTTATACAACAAGTCCCATCCTACACCAAATTTCTGAAGGACCTTTGTACCTTCAAGAGAAACACCAACGTGACCAAGAAAACTTTTCTCGTCGAGCAAGCTAGCTCGACCATTTCCTATAGAACTCCTGTTAAGTACAAGGATCCCGGAACACCGACGATCTCTATCAAGATAGGGGAACATCACTTTAAGAAAGCTCTATTAGACTTAGGACCAAGAGTGAACTTCTGCCGTACACTGTGTACGAGAAACTAGGTTTGGGGGAGTTAAATCCCACTAATATGACCTTATCCTTGGCCGATCGATCCATTAAGAGACATAAAGGTGTTGTAGAGGATGTCTTGATTAAAGTGGGTGAGTTTATCTTTTGAGTAGACTTTTTGGTCTTAGATACGCAACACATACTAAACTCATCCACACAAATCCCAGTCATCCCTGGTCGACCCTTTTTGGGCCACCTCCTACGCTGTCATTCGATGTCACAGTGGGCAACTGAACCTATCATTTGGGAACATGACCATGTATTTGAATGTTTCTAATTTATAGAGGTCATCATATAATGAGGGAAAGAATGAAGTCAAGTACGTTCAAGAAGTGAACGATGTCACTACCCCACGGTATAGTGACACGCACGGCCACCTAATCTGTCTCTAGATATGAGTCTTGAATAATTTGAAAAAGAATTTGGTCCGGTTGATGAGGGGCTTACTGTTGACGTCCAATCTTTCTTGAAATCTTTTTGTTATGTAGATGAGATAGACTGGGATGATAGGATGGATCAATTCCTTCTTTGTGAGCGAAAACTCGAGCCTTTTGAGAGTATGCTGACGCATGAGATTTTATCTACTAGTGATGAGATTGAGAAAATCATTCAAGCATTTTGCACCGGGTGATGCATGTTTTGTCATGCCGTATTATCCTTTTTCACCACGCCCACCTGTGTCATTTGAATATTTGCATGAGATTGTGGAATGAGTAGAGTATCGTCTGATTTAGAGCCCTATTTATTCATTCTATAGTTTGAGGGAAACCTAAGCTTAGCATGTCATTAGGAATTTCATTATGATAGTCTCTTAGAGATTGACCATCTATGTTATCAAGTGACTGCGCACCTCCATAATTTCACTCACCACATTCATTATGTCCCTTCATGTGTATACGTTGTCGATTGGGTTGACTCTCAATTGTTCACACTTTTTATTTATGATGCAGCGCATGTGAGATCGGTGGGAAGTTGGTAACACAAGAGGAAATTCACGGGTATCATCCTTTTACTTCTGTAATTTGTTTACTTTATCCATATTCTTAGTTTGAGCATACAATGAGGACAATGTAAAATTTAGGTTTGGGGGTAAGGATGGTATTTTTGAAAAAGAAAAGATTTTCAATATAATTGTGTTTTGAAATGATTTATTCATATAGAATTAATTCATGGATATCTCAACTTATGAAGTTTTTTACACATTAGCCATACAATATGATCGAAAATGGATCTTGTGGCGAAAGTTAATATCCTTAACGAATAAATATGGAGATTTTAACCCGGTGAGATTTTGTGCCATTCATCATTTTTGAGAGATTTAAATTAATCTAAGTTAAAATAACTCAATCTTTCCTTCAGTGATAAATTCGTTGATAATCTTAAATTCTTTGTTTTGTTCGAGTTCTGAAAACAAAAGGTCAAAATGTGAATCCTAAGCACTAAAAGTCTAAGTAAGTCATCTTGAGACACACATCAACTTAACGAAACTTGAGAAATGAGATTAGGCCATCGTTTGAAAGCCCAAAAATAAGCTTAAACTCCAACCTTTTTACAATATTTCGTTGCAAGACCATTTGAGCCAAAAAGAAAATAAGCCTTTTGCTAAAAACCTATTATCCTACCCAACTCCAACTGAGAGTTTAAAGCCTATAAAAACAAGCCATTCCTATTCTCTGAGAGTACTAGGGTAAAATTACGATAGAAAAAAAAATAAAAGAAAATGAGGTTGCAAGAATGTGAGTATGAAAAGAAAAAAAGGGAGGGGGAAGAAAGCAAGAAAAAAATTGTGAGTTTGAAAAGAAAAAAGGAAAGAGAAAAGACAAATGGATGTTAGAAGAAAAAGTGCTTAAAGTCAAAATATCTAAAAATCTCTATGTTCTCAAAATTTTTTGAACTCCAAAGCCATTCTTTCTAGCTAAAATCCGAGCCTACAATACAACTAAAGAAAGTCCTAATCGATCTCAAGTGAAGTTAGTTAAAGTGTGGAGAGAAGATGGATAGGATCTATGGTGTGATTCAATGTTTTCAAAAAGTAATCGATTTTCAATTCATGAGATCATATTCATCCATTATAAAAAAATTCATTTTTTATCATGTATATGTGAAAATTGTTCATTTAAATTTACTCTTTTCTTCACATATACCGAGTGAAAAATACCCATTTTTGAGTGTTCAATTGAGAGTGCATCCCGTGAGATTTTGAAAACAAAATGAACTTTCGGATAAGAAATGTAACGATCAAATCTTTTGAAATGGACATTTATATTGGCTACGAACACACACGATAAGTTGAGATTGAGAAGTGAAGTTCTATTATATTTATGAAGTTTGAATTCAAACTTGGTTATATTACTTTTGAGTCTTTTGTATTAAGTCAAGTTTTTGAATTTTATGGGTATATTCACTGCAAACCCTCACGAAACAAAACTCGTTCACTAGGGTAACCTAGGGGTTTAAAGGCTTGTTACACATGCTAAGTGCAATCGTGATTCCTACAAAAGTGAGTTAGATTTTTAAATTTTAGTTTTGCTCGAGGACTAGCAAAGTTTAGATTTTAGGGTATTTGATGAGTACATTATTTTGTATGAATTATGCCCAAATCTAGTCCTTGTTAGGCCCATTGTATCTTAAATAATGAGTTTTTAGAGTCGTTTTTCGTAAAATAAAAGAAAAATGCAAATTTGAATAAAATTCGAGTTAAAAATATAATTTTAATAACTCCGGGGATAAAACTATAATTTTAGAAATTTTATGGGCCTGAAAATAATTTTTAAAAGTTTTATCTAGGAAAAATGAAGTTCCCTATGAAATTTGGTTGAATTTGGAGTTAAAATGGAAAAGTTATGAATTTCGGGGTCGAAAATACAAATAAGGGTAAATTGGTAATTTTCTAAACTTTTTGGGTCTAAATTTGAATTAATATAAGTTATTTTATATTTTTACAGG
Organism: Sambucus nigra; assembly: GCA_949130495.1. NCBI lineage: Eukaryota > Viridiplantae > Streptophyta > Magnoliopsida > Dipsacales > Adoxaceae > Sambucus > Sambucus nigra. The sequence goes on from OX422211.1 coordinate 38,282,080, forward strand.
TACATCTGAAGTTTGGTGAAGATCCGAGGTCATTTGGTGAAGATATGAAGATTGAGGGAAGAAATAAAAGAAGAAAAAAAGTCTTGGGGCCAAAGCATAAAAGAGGAATTTAGGAAATTGGTTGTGTTTATAAATTATTAACGCAGTTATACAAGGGATGAGGCTTGATAGCCTGGTGGCTTGCGCGCGCTCTATATGTATAAGGTCCGGGGTTTGAATCCCCCTGTGCTATAAGACATTTTTTTGGTAAAAATTCTCAGCCCAAAATGCCAGTCAAACCCAGCCTTAAAAGATAAAGTTTGACAACTTCTTAGTCCGAAAATCAAGGGATTTTGGAGCTGACCATTTCTTGATTTTCAAGATATTTCGCAGGATTTCATTTTTGGTTGATTTTTAGGATTTTATAATTAATATAAATCAATTAAATATGAGTTTTATATCCATCCAAATACCTTATCTCTAAGCCTATAAATAGGACTCTTAGTTCATTAAATTTAGAGAGAGAGAATTGTAAAGAGGGCTTTAGATATAGTTTTTGATTCCTTATTGAGGGCCAATAATAATTATTTTTTGAGTGAAATTTTTGTCAAGAATATTTGCGATACATCAATTGTAAGTTTGTTTGTTTAATGAAATTGAGTATTCATTCTTGCAATTTTATTATGTCTACAATTATGCTAGCTTAATTTTCTTGCTAGGATTAGGTGAAATTTATCATATGTTATTCATATTGTGTGTGATTTAAATTTGTCTTTGTTCCCGATATATGTGACATGTGTAAAAAAAATTCGGTATTCATTTAAAACGACACGAGAGTGTGTTTTAAACCTTCGGTTTTGAATATGAAAAAAAAACAATTTTGATTTTATTTTAAGTATGAGTAGTTTTCGATGGGTTATGCTTTTATTAAATCAATTGATAGCCCATGCTTAAAGAGTATACATTAAAATTCAAAAACTGAACTTTTAAGGGAATGGGGATTTTAGCTGTTTAAATTTAGAGACGTTAAATTTTATTTTGGACTTAGAACGTTTTATTTTTCCGAATTAAATACGACAATAATCGATTTAATTTGAGTTATAAAATCGAGAATGACAAATTTAAATTTTTGCATAATATTGGTTAAATGTGATAAATGGATCCAACGTCCTAGTTTTCACGCTCGTTGACTAAATCTCTCGTAGTCATTTTTTGTGTGTGTGTTTGCTTAGTTAATATTACATCCCATTTCCAAGCCTATTTTTTCTAGTTGGACAGTCACAATAATTTTTTTAACGAAAAAATTGATAAATCTGTAACAACCCGCGTAATTTTTGGGGTATTTTCGAAATTAAGAGGAAAAATAAATTTTGAGATAAAATTATTTTTATTGCTCAAATATGTTGGTTATTATTTTTAAAGGCGAGAATTTCAAACGGTTTCGGAATTGGAATTAAAATGGAGCTTTAATTGAATTTTTATTATTTAGAAGACTCCTCAAAACATAAAACTCTCTAAGAGTCCTCAAAACATAAAACTCTCTAGTAAAAATAATATTTTTAGAAATCCGACCATTCGATCAAGCTGAATTTTTGTCAGCAGTCCTGTCTCGCCGTTCGCTACAATATGTTAAAATTTCAAGCGATTCCAACGGTCCGATCGTCCGGAATAAAATTGTTAGTGTTTGTATCTGATTAGAACTCTTTTCTTAATCAAACACTTAATCATTTATATATCAACAAATTCGTGGCTTGGCTTTTCAAATCACTTTTTCTCAAACTTTTCAACCAGAAGACCTCTCCAAAATTACTCCCTTTCATCTACAAACCATAGCCCCAAACTTATTTAAGATTTCAACCTTAGATTATAAAGCTTATTTGGTGTTTTCTCGAGTTTGGGCTAGAACGAGATTTGATTATTTTCGCGAGAGGAACGTGATGGTGTGATTAGATTTTGAGGCTGAATTATGTGATGATTCATGATAGTTCTTTTTGGTGGTTTAAGGTATGGGGTTTTACACAATATGCTCCTGAAATCTCGCGAGTGTTTATTCCGTTGAATTCTTGTCAATTGAACTCATATTTTGAATTGTTAAATTCTTGGAAATCTGGAAAAATAATTGTTGGAATTATTTTCATTCATGAGGTATTATTCATGTTGTTTTGAGCACGCTGTCATGAGATTTTAATATGACACTTATGTTGGGCACCCTCCAAGACTCCTTTTCCGGCTACTTGATAAAGTATGGCGCGGTATGGTGAGGCCTGGTGACTTCGGTTAATGTGTTATTGAGAAATTTATTGATAAAATGCTATTGAGATTTGCATTATTTGATTTGAGTATTCGTAGTCGTATTGTTGCGCTTTGTTCATCGCTAATATCTTTGTTGAGCATATTCCTGTCGTATTGTGTACTTCCCCATCTTTTTCTTAGTTGGCAAGTGAGCACGGATTTGAGTGCTATGGACCAATTGGGATGATTTTAGCGAGGATTATTTGGGAAGAATTTTTAATACAAGAGGCTTGTATTTATTTTTTATGTGTAGAGCATTTGGAGATTTGTTTGTTTTCGAGATAGTTGGATTGTTGTAATTATTTCGAGAGATTTGTTGTATTAATTTGAAGATGAGAATAGTGGTTTCTTATTTTATTGTGGGATTTAGATGCTCTATACCTTGTTATTTGTGGATTTGTTTAGTTTTATCGATAGTAGTGCTCCGTTCGCTCTCCCCGGACGGGCGGGGTGTTACAAAATCCTCGTGGGTTCGACCCGTACTTACACTCGCTATTCTATAATAGCCCGTGCACTTGCGGTATTTATAAAATTAACAATAATAACATGTATATTTGCGTTTAGGATTGATAGGGTGATGATAAATTGTGCTGGGGTGAAGATTGGATCTCATGTAGAGTGAGAAAGAGGGTGAAATTTCGTCAAAATTCAAGTAGGTCTACCCAGGACAGAACCGGGGGCGAACCGGTTCGGCCCACCTCTTCAGCCCAGTTTGTTTATTTGGTTTCTACGTGAATCGTTTGGGGCTCGGATTATAGTAGGGAGTTTGTAGATAAGATTTATGACTTTTATAATATATGTGGGTCATTTAGATTACCTTGGGTTAGTCGGGAATAACATCCGTGCATTACACCAAAAAGGCTAAAATAACACCATTCAGTAGGCCACCTTGTCACGGTCAAAGACCATGACAAGTCCGTAACAAACAATTGTCAGTGGACTTGCCACGTTCAAAGACCTTTCCACATAGGCTTGATACTTATGTGGCAATTCAGACGAAAAAGGGCAAGGATAAGGAGGTGTCCTCGAGCGTGGCAGCCACGATTGTAAGTTATAATTGTTTCATTTTTTAATTACGTTATAATTTTTTTATTAACTTGATTAACTAATTGTGTACTTTTTGTCGTTTCAGACAAAGCTTAAGGAAGAACATGACAAGCAGTCTGATGCCGATAAGTACCTTTGCCTACAAACGCACTAAGTCAAGTGCTAGGGGCGGATCACAAGGGGATGCCCAGGGGGTGAGCTCTCGGGTGGGGAAGTCAAGGCTCATCGGGGTTGATACAAGAAACACCGAGTTGTCTCATAAGGTGGAGACCCATGGCAATATGTTAGAAAGGTTGGAGGTGACGGTCCTAGATATGTACGCCTTCATAAAACGTCAGTTGGGGTCCACCTCGTGTAAGGGTAAGGGGAAAAAGAAGGAGGTAGATTAGGACACCACTGCTCTATCGCCGATATGCACAGACCCTCCGCCTGCATATGGTCCATTTTTCATATTAACCCCGTCAAACGGCCTATGTCAACAATTGGTTGGCCGATCTTGTTTTTAATAGACATATTTGGTAGCACGCCGATAGCTAGGGGTTTGAGGGACCTGGACACACACTTGGGTAGTTTGGTTTATGGATGTGTCATGCAAGATTTTGAGGCAAAGGTTTGCATCACGCATATTGAGCCCGGAAGAGAGAATGCACATTTATGGTTAGAACAACAATGCGGCGTTCAACGAATTGATGGATGTTTCAATTTATATGTTGTGTGGCCTACCTCCCTCCTCCGACCTGTTCTAGACCCTAGTCCATGATGTTATTTATTTGTATTTATTTGATTTGGATATTGGATATTGAATATTGGATGTTATTTGCATTTTTTTTATTTGGTTATGGATATTTACATGTTGGTAATGGTTATGGATATTTGTATTTATTTGATTCGGTTATTGAATATTGAATGTTGCTTGATATATATGCTGTTTGGACAAGTTTAAATATATTGTAACACGTACAAATATATTGTTGGGTAGTAGCAGTGGTCATACTGCCCAACAGTTTTCTTTTTAATTTTGCCCAGTTTTATCACAAACTTTGACCATGACAAGTCCTTGACCAAAAAAACACTTGTCATGGACTTGTCACAATCAAAGTCTGTGATAGGTTTCCTTTGTCATGGACTTATCACCCGTATCAAAATATTTTGATACCGGTGTAGTGTGGGGGGGGGGGGGGGGTATGGAAATAGGGGTGTTTAGTATGAACGACACTCGGGAATTAATAGATGAAATCGATTTAGGATTTCAGATCGAATTGGCATACTGGCTGGAGTGGAATAGCTTTGTGTCCAGAATTGTAATAATAATATTTATAAATTAATTATAAGTAAGTGAGTGCTTATCTATTTGGGAGTTGGAATTATACTCAGGAATTATGGGCTAGTGCTACGAGTGGCATATACACATTTAGCCAGTTTTTATGTGTGTGTGTGTGTGTGTGTGTGTGTGTGTATGAATATATATATGCGTGATTAATATAAGTGAAACATACCTACTCTAGGGATGCTATCGGTAGAGGTTGTGCGTAGTGGGCGGTCCACCCTGACATTGACCAACATGTGTTGGATCGATTCCTCAGGTCATAGGTTTGTCGCACGCCCACTGTATGTGAGTTTAGAGTCTAGTGGGATAATGTGGTATGGTTATGACCCATGAATGCAAGACTATGACCGCTTTCGATTATGAGTTTACGATTTGGGTTTGGTGGCAAGATTTCGACCCGGTGGCCCAGGTGTGGTACGTGATGTTCCTAGAGTGTGATAGCATGCTACAGAATGCATCCGTGAGGTAAAGCTCTGGGGATGCGGTTATACGTATGTAGCGAGTGATATATATGCATGTGTATGTGATGTGATATGAATATACATATATAAGTGCATTAAATATATACGGGTAAATAACATGAATGTGTGAATATTGAATTAATAACTAGTGTGAAGTTATTTATATCGGTTAATGATGAAGATAAAAATGATTTAGCGTATGTGTAGTTAAATAAGAATTAAAGTAAAAAATAAATACATATGACATAGTTTGGCTTGAAGGTTAGCGTATAGAGCTAAGGTTAATGTTGGTACTAGCTAAGTAAGATATTATAACTAGGGTGTTTAAAATACATGCGTTAGGTGCGCACTATAGATGAGGGGTGATGATTATCTCATAGGAGTGCACGCCAGTTTAAATATGAAGGAATGCATTTCATATTTATTGATGTATTTTAAACACTTGCAAAATATTTTCAAATGAATTTTGGGCTCTCACCCGAATCAAAATATTTTCAAAACTTTTAGGTGCCCAGCCACAAGGATGCCAGGAAAGATCATTCCTTCTAATCGGACGGTGCTTCAGCAGCTATGGATTCTTGCAGGAATTTTATCAGTCGAATCTATCTTCGAGTTCTAGATAGGTTTTCATTCAGTTGTTATTCGGGCATGTCGCCCATTATCAGATAGTTATGTATGCAGTCTTTGTTTATTAAGCTTCGATGAATTATTGTACTAGAATTATATCGAGTATTTATTCGGTAATTTGGATAATTATATTTATTCAGCATTTACTTATTCTTGTGGTGAATGGTTTATTGATTTACTGGAATGATTTGTGTTTGTAAATGGAAGTTTTATATTGGAAATTTTATAAGTTTAAAATTTGACAGCGGGCTTAATACATTATTAGTAATTAATTGGAATTTCGGCAGTGATGCTAAGAATGAGCCAGTTGAGATTTCTGTTTTATTTTAATAGGCAGGGTGTCACATTAAATAAAAATCTGGTCAATTTTCAGGACTACAATTCATTGTAATTAATTAAAAGCCTAGTCAATCTTTTGCACTCGATATATGAAATGTAAGTAACTCACTATAGTTTATAAAGGCACGGGCAATTTTAAAACCCATGTATATATACTATAAATTAACTCATGATAGTTAAATAAAAACTTGGTATATTTTCATCACTAAGCATGTAAAAATACACTATTGCATCACTATATACAAGTAATTTATACAAAGCTTTTCGGGATTAATAAAGCTCAAACTCTACAAAGAAATTTGATCCTTATAAAATACTCGCCTAAAGATTATTCCATTCATCGCTCATGAACTATTAATAAAATCCACATAATAGGTATATAAAAATAACATCATGTGCAGTTAAAGTGGACCAAAAAAGAGTTTCCTAGCTCGTTTTAACTTTTTATCTTGCCTTAGTCCGGAAATTGTATGTAGTTTATGTGAAAATTCAAATTCCTTTAAATTCAAAACTATTATAAGACATTCTAACCTAAACTTGTCATTACGCCCCTAGTGAAAAGTAGTTAATCTTCATCGTAATAATATAAATCTTCGAGTAAATATACTCAACCTTTTATAAAATTAAACATGTATCTGGGAAATATCCAATGCAATGGGATGCCCCGAAAATATTTGATACATCCAAAGTCTAAAGATAATTCATCTTTTCGCCTCTTCTGGCCTGGAACACTTTTGTCCTTCAAGGATGAGTATCACTAAAAGTATGTTCCCTAGAAAATCTCCATCAGCGCCACACAGTCGATTGCCTAAAGCAAAAAAGTAAATCGTGATAAGAACTGGAATGGAATGATATGCTAAGTATGGATCTCGAGCAACATAGGCACATTCACACTTTTTACTCACACTCTCTAAGTTAAGACTTCTTGTGCATACAAACCTAAACTACGTAGGCTTTGATCTCATTGTCACATGAGTACGTAGGCACTCTCATGAGCATAAGACAATGTGATATATCCACCCCCACCCACCCCCCAATATATCCCGGGATACTCCCCGACAACATATTTTCTCAAGATTTCTAAACATCTCCTCACGACACACTATTATCAAACACGAGATGCATAATATCTCTGCACGCTACTTCCCGCATTCACCCTACGGGATTTCACAATATCCTTATATTAACCTTTAATTCTGCCATAGAAACTACAAAAAAATGTTACAATATGTAGAGTTCAAATATGAGTTTATAAAAAATGTTATTTGGATAATTATAAAACTTCAGAAAGTTTTGTAATTGTATTTATTATGGACATAAAATAATTTAGAAGTCCTATTTTTGTTCTAAGTATGTCAAATTAATACTTTTCACTGTAATAACTAAATAGATGTCCCGTAGCTCTCAAGTTAATCAATGAACTTCTTAATCTTGCACAACATACGAGTTATTAATTTATTATGAATCTTACTTGGTTACAAAACAAGCGATAGTTAAAACTATCTAGATTTCATTATCATATTTCATGAACGAAATGAATAACAATGGTAAAGAGGCCTATGGAAGAATCTGATAAAATATAAGTTATCCTTAAAAGATTAGCCCCTTTTTGTTATGAGTGTGGAAAAGTGACCGCATCTTCACAAAACAATCACATTTTAGTCTTCGACCAAACCTCAATCATATCCCTCCACCCCTTAGAATAATGGATGTAATCTACCATTTTCTATGGATTGTCTACTTTCCGATGGATCTTTACCTATAAATAAGCTCTCCTATTGAGGGGATGTGTAGACACCCCATTCTCGTACCCCTCTTAGGAATCTTTTATCCCCTTATATACCTCTAATCTCGAGTGACTACCTGAATTATGGGCTTGACTTGATAATAATATTATCTGAGTTTTGGATTTCTTATAAATCAAATATTATAGGTCCTTGAAACATCTTTTTAATGGTCCTCGCCATGCACAATACGGATAATCAAAACAAAAGTTATGCATGAAAATGTAAAAATTTAGCTTTGGCTTTTGCCGATTAGCAATGAACTCCTTTATTGGAGGGGCAAGTATCTCCTCTACTGATCAATAGATATTCCCTTGTTTCTATTGGTGGACCCTTGGAGGAAGCCTTCACTTTTTTACCATTTTAGGGTTTTCGTGTAAAATATGCATGACTTGTTTTCTAAGGATATCGAAATGCATGCAACTTTTACCCATATCTCAAACCTTTATACTCTCTTATATTTTCTTATAAACTCTCATAATCCAAACACCCTTTTCATCAAAATTCATCATCTAAATGCCTTTTCTTACATCATTTAACTCATAAAAGCACTTTGAAGGTCATCATCAAGGAAGATTTCTCTCGAAGATTCATTAAAGGTTTAAAAGTATTCCTGACATCATTTTTTTAGATATTTCTTGTATTTTAATAAATCATCTTTATATTTTTATATTGCATTACATTTTCTCATATTGCAATATTATATAACAACATAGACTGCACACAAAACTATTAAATGTTAGGGGCTTATGACAAAAGTCCTCTAAAATGAAACCCAAATTATCAAAGTGGCTTAGTAACTAGACAAGTGAACTAATTTTGTATTTGTTATAACATGGTATTAGTGACCTAAAATAATAATAATAAAAAAAATGTTTCTAAAATTCTCAGCACAAACATTATATGAAAACATGTGCCAATTTCTTTCATTGTATTTGGCATCCCCAAAGATAAATATACGTCCAAGCTGGTTATCGAGTGTAGCTATAATTTCAAACACTTCAGGTTTAAAACTTGATAGCAACATCCTGAGATCAACCGTAAGCAATTATTTCCTTGTGAGATTGTTAGGCGGGACGGGGATGTTGATCTTGACTAGCTAAATGGATTGCGCGCAAGTTGGATGAGGACACCTCGTCAAACAAACAAACAAAAAAGAAGCAAATTTAATCCTAAGATTTAAGGTAAATTTGAGCTCGGTCAACTTTTTGTTAGTTCTCCAAACGGAAGACTGACACGGTTGAAATTACATCACTTAATGTACATTGGGGTTGAATATATGACTTTTGAAAGTATGAGTCAGATTGCAAGGCAACAGAGTTAAGAAAGGAGATGGGTGTAGGTCGGCACCGACGACGAAGTCGTCGAGTCTGGTAAAGGAGGGGGTTGGAGCCGTCGAATGGGTTAATATGTGAGAGAGAAAGAAAGAAGATAAAAAACGGGATTTTAAAATTAAATAAGCGTGGAAGGTTTTTAAGTTTTTAAACGTATTACGTTTTTACCTTGAAGTTGCGAAAACCTCATTATCTTTACCTCTAAAGTTCCATCTTTACATAAAGCACCACTAAAAAAAATTCAATATTTTTTCCCCTGAAATCTCACCTGGGCGCCCCCCACACTTACACAGGTCCGCCCCCTGTGGAGGTGGCACCCCAAATGGTGTAGGTGAGAGAGAAATATCTTAGATATATATATATGTGTGTGTGTGTGTGTGTGTGTGTAGAGTGGGTCTCTTACATATCCAGTAGGAGATTCCAGTATGCAGACCATTTTTTTTAAATAGTAAAAAAATATATTTGTGGATTGATTTTTTTAGGGCCATATACCAAATAGTCACTCGAACATTTGTTAATACACGTTTAATCAAAGCCTTTTCATTTATTCCAAAAAGTCCATCAACATACTGCCGGCGCGGACTTTTAAAAATAAGAGAATATTGGTTAAATGGGTGTTTGAGGTATTTTTTGGAACAAAATAAAAAGGCTTGAACTTAACGTGTATTAAAAAATATTTGAGGGACTTTTTGGTAATTGATCCTTTTTTAATGGTATTTAAACATTTCAGGGGGCACATGAAAAAAACAACTAAAATGAGTTTTTTTGCTATTTTAAAAAAAATGGCTAAACTATGTGAGTTTTTAAGTAGTTTTTAAAAAAATCGATGAGAGTATGTCAATTTTTAAGCAGTTAAAAACCGACATAGTTTGATCGATTTTTTTAAGATGACAAAAAATTTCATTTTGAGATGAGTTTTTTATGGGTCCTGTGAAATGTTTAAAAACCATAAAAAGATTAACCCAAAAATATTTTTTTTATTATTTAAAAAAAAGTGGTCAGCACGAGGATACGCACAAAAGGGTGGGTGGGGGTGGGGGGGATGCATGAAATCGTCTATCAGAGAGAGAGAGAGAGAGAGAGAGAGAGAGAGAGTAAGTTTGGAAATAGATAGATAGAGAGATATGACACGAGCTCACTAAACTTTTCGTTAATTTTTCCAACGGGAGACTAAGAGAATACTAAAATTGTATCACTTAACGGTTGAATTTTCAACTTTTGAAAGTACGATTCTCAACCCTTATGGTTAAATATCGGGACACTTGCAGTTTAGTCTCTCATAAACAATTTTTGGACTCTAAAATTAGAATTCTTTTTAAACACTTAGGTCCCTCAAACACGAATTTATTTAATACTCTCTTATTTTCAAGGTCCACGCTAGCGGTCCCCCTACGAGTCTCCCCGGTCTATCGGAGCTCCGACAGTGGAGTGAGGATGAGTTGGGTGTAGCTAGCACGAACCTTTAAAAAAAAAAGATGCAGTAAATAAATGTTCAAGAAACCTATATATTTTATTTTTCTTTTCTTATTTTAGAGTTAAAAAAACATTTTGCGAGTGACTAAAACATATGTTTCTCTTTAAAAAAAAAAAATCCAAAAAGTTCCCATCTCTACTACCTAAAAAGAGGGAACTTCCTCTTCAATGGTTAGAAGACTAAACTACCCTCATTAAATTTAAAATTCCTATTATACACTTAATAATAGTCAACATACTCCCCAATTCATTAGCTCCCATGAAATACCCAGGTTCATTGCATCCCATCTTTCTCATATTCATTCACACATACCAAGCAACCAAATACATTCATGTTACAACCCTAGAAATCCAGATTCTGTTGCCTCAAATTTCATTCTCCAATTCACTCACATTCATTCATCCTATCTCTCTCCTATTCATTCACGCATATCAGCCATCAAAATACATTCATCTTCCAACCCTAGAAATTCATCTTGACAAATGTAAGCTCAAACAACTATTTAATTGAAAGTCCATCATTTCTTTGCTTTGTTGCTGTCATTTCTTCTGCCAAAATCAAGCTTAATACTCCTAATTCCGTCTATAATTTTTTATTATGTCAGCAAAGTATGCATTTGTTAATTTGAAGATGAAGACAATTACATAAATTTTATAATTATATATATCTCATTGAAGAATTTTGTCTCTCATTTGAAGATGAAGACAATTACATAAATTTTATAATTATAATTATATAGATTAGGAAGAATTTTGTCTCCTATTTTCATTTTTTTCATGTTTTTAGAGATGTGTACTTATTACATACTCTAAATTAAATGTTAATTTTAAAACAATTATATACATTCACATATTCCTACTATTTTAAATGTTAATAATTTGAAAATTATGCATACTGATTTAAACTTTTTCAGTACTAAAGATTGTGCTTATTTTTCGTAATTTTCTTCTAATTACGAAAATTTCACTCATGATAATTTTTTTTTATTAGTTTCGTAAGGTGGAAGTTCAGTACTACAATAGTAGATGGCACTAAGACAAGTACTTAATTTATGGTTTATTGTCATTCTTATATAATTTCTAATTACGGAAATTTTACTCATGGTAATAATTTTTTTTATTATTTTCACAAGGTGAAAGTTCAATATTTCGGTACTTTAGATGAGACAAGTACTTCAATTTATGGTATATTGTCAGTCTTATATAATTTCTAATTACGAAAATTTCACTCATGCTAACAATTTTTTTTTTCGTAAGGTGAAAGTTCACTACTGCATGTATTAGTTGATGGCACTAAGACAACTATTTACTTTTTGGGTTTATTGTCATTCTTATATAATACGATGTTCTTACTCTGTACAAGTATGTTAACAGTAGTAAAAATGTAATTTGATAGTTCGTAAGAAATTGTTATCATTTCACTCTTTCGTAAGTAATTGTTAATTGAAATCTTGTAGGATATTTCAACATTGGTGGTACACGCTCGAATTGTGAATATGAGAGTGAAGGAATTTCACTTTTGTTTACGTGGTATGTGAAGTACTTAATACCATATTGAAACTGTTTCGTATAATTTATATTCGAGATGGTAATATATTTCGTTTGAATTTTTGTAGGATATTGTCAATATTTCTTGTAAAAGCTTGGACTTTCAATCTCATAGTGAAGGAATCTCAATTTTATTTACGAGCTAATTGCAATTGATTAATGTATGATTTCGAATTTACTTATCATTTTTTATTTAATTTACTGGCCATTATGAAACCAATTGAAGAAATATGTAGATGAGCTAAAAAATTTACATACGTTTTACAATTTCTAATTTGTAGTTTTTTTTTCTTTGTCATGGAAAAGAAAAAAAATTAAAGAGTTAGGAAACAAATTACATCATATCAATTGAATTATATGAAACACATACTACGCATGTATAAGAAATTATAGAGTAGGACCAAGTAGATACCCAAATCTTTATAAACTAATGAATAACATAATTGTTTGGATAAATAAAATTAAGTCATTGCAATATACCTATTTAACTTTTTGATATCATGATGAACGAAACAACCTATGAACCAAAAGAATCAAAGACTCTGATGATTCATTATTTGGTGGGCTTTTTTGGAGAAATTGGTACTCAGTGAGTGAAATTTTGGGACCACTAATTTTAAAATGACTTTGATGCAAGAACTTACGTATTCATTCATTATTTGTTTTTATATTAGCCGAATATATATTTTTTAACCTAAAATTTTCAAAATATTTTCATTATATTTTTTTAACCTAAACATATGTATTCATGTCTTTAATGCCATTCATTTGACATTTCATCAAGCTATAATTAGGTTTTATTGTTGTTGTTGTTGTATTGATTTTGAAATGTGTATAGGGTGATAGGAAAAAGAATAAAGATACTAATCTACTTGAAAATTTCAGAATAAAATTATAGACTTTCCCTAAATTAAATTCATTCTTCTTGGAGTCTTAATTTAAGATGGACCTCCGGCCTATAGGTGAACTATCAATATAGTAGTGGACTCCAAGGATATGTTACTGGTATTAGGAGACTAAAACGAAGTACAAATTTCTTACAATGTAGAGGAAAATGAGTATACTTATATTATTACATTAAGATTTTAGTGTTATATAAGGTTGTGAATGTTTTATGAAATGAGAGTATTTTTTATAATCCTTTTTGGAACACTTTTTAACCTAAAGTTTTCCAGGAACTCCTATCTTTGTTTTTGTCTTTTTGACGGTTGATTTGATAAAGGAAGCGTCCTTTAAGGTACTTATACAAATGTGCACATACATACTAAAACTTTTTAACCATTTTTTTTTTTTTTTTTTTTGCTGTATTCGATCAGATTTCGGTTCTATAACATTAGCCTCCAACTGTTTGAGGATGACAATGCTCAATATAAGCGAAATTTCTCCTTCTTCTATTAAAATGGAGATAACATCCACTGAATTTGGATCTGTAGTGGCTCCATTATGTCAATCAGTAGCTGTAGATGTTACTTCTTGGTTCATGGATGTCACTGCTACATTTAGTAACAATTATAGTAACAAATATTCTCCACCTATCATATAACGGACATTTGGGACTACGTTCACTACCCATGCCTTTATTCTTTTACAATTTTATCCTCTCTGAAGCTAATATTTAGAACTTGAAACAAATAAATCAACATAGTTTGAACAGTAGGGTATGCTAATAGTAGTATACAAGAAAACAAAACAATTAAGAATATTGAAGAAATATAAGTTGTCCTCTAGAGTTCCCTTGACCACTTCATTGGGGACTCAATTTCATTATTAAGATTTGGTGAAATAGTACATGTTGAAGTTTTTGGGGGGAACTCCCAAACACATCTGATAAATATACATATTGCTAAGCATGATGAGATTCATGGTAGCGATCTGCCTAATCAATCTGCCTACAATAAAGATTTTAAGTCTTATATTTATAGAGTAACTACATTTATTTACTTTAATATGTATAATGAATATTAAATTATAATTTCAGTTCCATATATTTTTGTTAATGACAGCATATGTACATACCACATAATCATAATTTTATTTATGATCTTTCTTGCAATACACCAATTGTCACACGGATAATTTTTTTTTTGAAATTCTCCGGTGAGGCACTAAGTTTTTTTCACAAAACCTGATCAGCCAACCAATACACGAGGTTCACTATAATAACCTGCTTTTAACACGATTATAGTAAGTTAAATAGCAAACCAAATCACAATATAAGAGGCGCATGCACACAAGACACAAAATTAAAGGAACTCAACTCCCAACCTTTTGTCACACGGATAATTTTTTTTTTTGAAATTCTCCGGTGAGGCACCAAGTTTTTCCCACAAAACTTGATCAGCCAACCAATACACGAGATTCATTTTTTTCTGACTTTCTCTAGACCCTTTATGCTGGCCGTATTATCCTCATTGAATGAAAGAGATTTTAAGGTGTTAACGGTTTGTCATTTCTCTTTGAGTTCCATGTACATGAATTTTCTCTTTCGTTGACTCCACTGGCTCAACTTATTTCAACACTGCTTTAATTTATCCTCGATTGCCCTGGAATTTACCCTCCCCCCCCCCCCCCCCCCAACACACAAAAAAAAAAATTGTTTCTACTATATTTTTACATTTTTCCTCTTTGGCGTACCATGCTTCATATCTAATAGGCTTGTTTCTCCTATTCATTATATTTGGCTCTTCATTCTACTCTCAAAACTGAACTGTAATAGGAATATGGTCTGAATCGTGTTTATTTATACGATACACAACAATATTCGAGAACATTGCAAACATTCTATCAAGTCTTTCCTCCACCCAATCCCCATTTTTTATCTCTATGTACCATGTAAATTCATAGCCTTAAAACCGAGTTCAATTAGTTTACATATGTCAATCACCTATCTAAAATTGCGAACCTGTCAATTTGGTAGTATGGTTGTTCCTGTTTTTCTGCGTTTGACAGAATTTCATTGACACTCCCCCCACCTACCCCCACCCCCACATACACACATACCACGACTAAGAAACGACCTCGGACCATCGTGACTTAAATTACTCAACAATTTTTTATTCCTCCTTGCGTCGCTGAACCTCGAGTACCCCATAAAATCCTGTGATTCTCCATGACTGCCATTACAGAGAACATTTTTAATACATATGTTTTGCTCAAACATTTATAAAACTCATTATTTTATCTTATTTCTAATGATCACCCATACAGATGTGTTAGCATTTGTGATAAATGTAAAACCAATGAGATTTCACACAAATTATTTACTTAACTTTATTACCTATGCATAGATTATTATAGAATTTATGCTCTACATAAAAAATTTAAAAATTGCGAGATTCATCTAGTTACACAACATGCATGTAGCAAGTTAGCAACACTATTCCTAAAATTTCCATCTCTTTACTAGTATCCACGTGGCATCTACCATACCATCATCCTCACAAACAAACCAAACGGTATTATTCAATCCCTAACCCTAATTTTTCCTCTTCAAAATTTCAACATACAAAACCCCCAAATTCCCCATTCTTGTTCCCAGAATGCCATTTTTCTTTTCTCACTAATGGCTTTCCTTTGGTCTCCACAACTTCACGCGGTCTCTTTCCCGGTTCGCTTCAATTCGACTTTATTTTTATATTTATTTATTTATTTATTCTGAATACAACATTTGATTTGTATTTATTCTTGTTTGTAGCATCGATTTTCGTCAAATGTGACGGAATTGAGATTGAAGTTTAGTTTACGGAATTGGAATGAAAAAAAGAGGTATAGAAAATTTGTGTTGAGAGTGGTAAGTGTTTCTGATAAGGAAAATGGTGTTGAGGATGAGGCTATTTTGGTCAAATCAAATAGTGATAATAAAGTGGTGGTGAAAAATCATGTTGAGAGATTGCAAGAAACAATTGGATCTCTCCCCCCTCTTATTCCCTTGGTAAATTTTCTTACACTAAGTTTACATTTTAGTTGTCCCTTTTACTTGTAACTGCTCTTGTGAATTTTCCCGCATTTTAACGGTGCGGACCGGATATGTGTCACCTGGCGGTGCGCCCAAAAAAGAGAAAGAGCGCCCCTATAATTTAGCCGATAATTTATAGTCTCACCACCAGGTGACACATGTCTAGTCGTCACTGTTAAAATGCGGTGCGGGACAGTTCGCACTATATATATAGTTAGTCTCTCCAACATACTTTATAGCAACATACCCATTTTTTAAAACAGTGAAAATATGTATTTTTTAAGCAAACTCCTTATATATGCTCCACTACATACCAAGCATATATATCTATTTTTTTAAAATAGTAAAAAATAGTGATTTGGCCTAATTTTTTTTATATGACGTTTAAACATTTTAAGGATCCATTTAAAAAACTCAGCTCAAAATAACCTTTTTTGCTTTTTAAAAAAAATCGTAAAGGTACAAAAGTTTGACCGATTTTTTTAAAATATAAAAAAAGGTTATTTTGAGGCGATTTTTTTTATATGGGCCTCTGAAATGTTTAAATACCACAAAAAAAAAACTCAACTTAATTTTTTTAATATTTAAAAAAAATGGTTTGCGCCATCGGCATGTATAATTGATATGTACGAGAGCCCCTCTCTCTCTCTCTCTATATATATATATACAAAGTATCCCATACATACTACATATGAGCTCCACGAATGAGGACCATTTTTTTTAAATAGTTGACATTTTTTTTTGTGCGGTATAGAAACATTTCAAGGGATATCACAAAAAAAAATCAGTTCAAAATAAATTTTTTGCTATTTTAAAAAAATCAGTCATATATGTCAGTTTTTAAGCTGTTTTTAAGTTAATAAGTGATATAGTTTGACCGATTTTTTTGTGGGGCCCCCTAAAATGTTAAAATACTGCACAAAAAAATGAACTCAAAAATATATTTTTTTAATATTTAAAAAAAAAATGGTTGCACAGGCAGTATGTATGAGAGTTTGCCTCTGTTTTACTATAATTGTTATTAGTTCGACCATCTTCAATCTTAGTGGGGCATTAGTTTAAAAACATTAAATCCGAAGTTGGGTGACGTAACAAGACAAAATGGCTTTTTAGCCTTCAAAATGTCTAAACTACCATTTGTTAATCTTATTCAATGTAGGAATACTAGAAAAATACACTTTTATGTGTTGAGGGCTTTGCATCATTAATAAAAATACAATTATAAGTATGAACTCATGTACGCATCAAAAGTAAAAAAAATATTCACTACCACTTTCTACTGACAAAAATTGACAAATCATAAAAATTAAAATTGTAAGCACTCAAAATTGTTCCCATATTATCATATTGAATTTGGGCTGATTTCGTCACTCCCCCAACTACGAAAGAGCTCGACCACGAGCTTAAAGGGACATGATGCGATTTGTATGGCCTGCATAACTAATGCCTCTCAAGTGCTGTCATAAGAATAGTCCAGTGTACTCTCATCCACAAGGTCTGCTGCTAACCCGAGCCGCCGCCACTTCTTGGGACAATCTGCTGCCTTGTGTTCAGTTGGTCACAGTTTTAAAACCAAATACCAACTAGCAAGCTAGATTTATGTCATTTTCAATTTTAACAAGTAGATATAGGTAAGTATGTGATGAAGAAACACAAACAAGTAAACAAACCACTAAACAATCGCACGATACTGATTTGCGAGGAAAACACCCTACCTAAGAGGAAAGAACCTCGGTGCATCCTAGTCTCTCATTAGATTTGAAAAAATAATTTTACACAACGCGTGAAGGAACCTCTCTCTTGTTCCCTAACCAGATTTTAATTATGGACGTTGAAACTCTCCCCTATTCCAATAAAAAATCCGCTCAAAGCTCAATTGATCGGATATGGAAGTCACATTATTCATCATTGGATTGCACCATGCTTGAACTCTTCAATAGCTCAAACACCTCCTTTTAAATCTCGGAGTATAGATGTTGTTAATTGAAGTGAATCGGATGTAAATAATGGCTATTGTGAATTTCAAATCACTCAAAGTGGTTCAAAAATTCCCTCAATTTTATGTGAGCACTTTATATTTACAAAAGAAGAAGCAAAGAGATGCTCTAAAACTCAAAAATTGCTCAGAGTATGTCTATTTTAATTGATGAAAAGTGTTATCTTATTTTCGAGGGAAATAAGGCCTATTTATCTTTTTTTTTTTTTTTTTTAAATTCAGCTTAATCGTGCGCACGGGGGAAAATATTTACCATGTGTACGGTTTTTTTGGCAAGGAAATATTCAAGCCAAAAACGTACAGTCGTGCGCACAGTCCCAAAGACCATCTGTGCGCACGAATTTAGGTAGAATTAAAGTAGGGACAAAATACCCGAGTTGTGTGCACGAAGACAAATTTTGGCCATGTGCACGAATTTAGACAGAGAATTTCCCGCACCTAAAAACCATGCAGTGTGCACACGGGGTATGATTAGCAACCTTGTTAACGGCCAGAGGAAGAAAATAGAAGCTTTAAAAAACATGCCTTTAAATGAAAAGATAAGACCTTATCCATTTTCAAATAAATACACATACTCAATGAATGTCCCGGCATTCCAACTGCTGCGCTATACTTTCTTGCGGCAGTTGGTTTGCTACGAGAACCTCAACGTTACCAACTCTTGCAAGTTAAAGTGCATTTTGCTCCCAAATTTGCAATTTTTTTGTAAGAAAGGCTATTTTTCTTTGCTCTGAATAGCCAAAATTACAAAAAGCATAAAGTAAATGAGCATTATGTTATTTTAGAATTCTATGATTGAATCAGAAATTGCCCAAAACAATAAGAGTTTCTATTTATGACGTAGCAGGTATAGAAATTTATAATTAGAATTTTACCATAACAAATTTCGAAACCACACATTATGCTCTACTATTAACACAATTGGTAGAAATATTGTAACAACTCCCATTTTCTCACGTAAACGCTGATCAGGCACGATACGTTGAAGATGAAATTTGTTTGTCAATTAATACCATTCTTAGCATCAACATAATATAAGGCATATATTAAAGGCCCATAATTTGGTTTAATTTAACCTTTCAATAATAAATAAATCCAATTCAACATCAAGCGTATGATAAGTCTGACATAAATATAAATAACCCACACCAACATAAAGTAAATGAATCTCGGGTTTATGCCTATACAATAATCCCAAATAAAATAAGTACTGAAGCTGAAAAGCACCTAAGCTAGAATCAATGGATTTGAAATGCCTGAGGAGCAAAATGAGAATGCAAGGCTGCCACGTCAACAGTCCCGCTATCCCTATCTATGAACACCTAGGGAAAAACATGTAAATTTGGGTCAGAGTCCTAGATGTGCAAGAATCAACTTAATCAATTTAAAATGCAATAAATACAATTGATGCAAAGTAAATATTTCCCATCGTCACTCACATGCGATTAACACCTCACCCCGCATTTAAGTGCTATTTACCGCATTCCAACAAGTCTCAAAATAATAAATGTGACAACCGTGCCAATTTAATATTAATTGAATTAGCTATAATAATTGCTACAACGGAGCCGACTATATATAATTACCAAATCCCAAGGTATCCCAGTCTTATATATATCTCGTTAAAATGGAATAAAAATCTATTATGCACAACATAGTAGGGCTCTGTAATTTATGTTCACATTCTTAGACAATTTAATAAATCTCATTTAATCCGGGTAATTTATATGTATATGTCCTTTCATATATGCGACACGCAAAGGCATGTACCAGTGGTTTCTTATTCGTGCTCTATTGGCAAGTTTGGAGGAATCTCTTATCCAAATCGGACATTACAAAACACACATAAGTGGGGCGGTCCCTACGCAGTACACCAGTTGACGACCCATACCCAGTGGAAATAAAGGATCCCAGCATCAACACCTACTTCTCGTAGATGGTGCTGCTACGTCGTAACTAAATGATCTACACAACGTCTAGCCTACTTGTGCTACGGCCCCGAACGCGTGAAATCCCAAGCCGATAGGACCGTCCACGAACATTAGTATGTCCACAGATACACATAAGTACATATTATTATTCCTATATAATATGTGTAGGTAACTACTCTATAATTACCTAAATGCCCCACATGATATCTACAAATGTTCATCAATTAATAATTGACCATCTAGTTAATTATTAATTCCATCTTCTTTAACAATTTATGTAACCATCTAGTTAAATATAATATCCCAATTGACATATGCGCTATGTTTGCATTTTTAATAAATTCCCCGTTGGCCCAAACACCGTCCTACCAACTCGTTCGGACTTCTAAAAATACTCTTGAACTAACCATGCCCTAGCTCACTCAGCCCCCAGGACGGAATCGATTCGGTTCTTGGCCGAATCGATTCGCTCCAAGGCCGAAGCGATTCAGAATTGTGTAGTAGCCCTGATCTGCTTATATTTTCAATACGGTATTCCTTCATTCATTCCCAAGATTGCTTCTAATGGTTCATTCCATTGTATAGTCATATAATCAAGTTCCTACCACTTAGTTACTCATCTTAGAACAATTAATTTCATGTATTAACCCCAATTTCATTCCCCAAATTTTCAGAATTCATGAATATAAATGAAGAACCTAACCTAGATTTCTTCCACAATCTTAATAATACATAATTCAATTTGTGGGGTATATAACATGGAATTTATATTAGAATCTGCATATCATAGACATGTTTTAAAGTCCACTACATATGATTTCCAAGAATTTTCAATTTCATCTCAACAACCCTAAAGTTTCTATCATCAAAGTTCAAGAATCGATTCCTAGATTTCTAGGTTAACATCATATGTTATAATTAATCCTCTACATGCATGAGATTAATTCCTAACATTTAATCATCAAAGTCTAACCTAAAACCCATAAATCACATGGGGTCATTACAATGAATCAAGAAGCAAGTTATAATTTAAATTGAGCAAGAAAATTCTTTTCTGAATATACGGTTGAAGAAGTTCCCTTGAATTCCCCTTCAGTTCCTTGCTGTGATTTCTTCTCCTCCCTCTCTCTCACAGTGGTATAGGACTATTTGAGATGACCTCCGGGAAGTTTCCTAATCATCAAGTAATTAATCCGTATACAATCAAATAATTATTATATATTTAAAAAATAACCCTAAAATTATAGTTTTAATAATGAACAACAATCAAATTAGGGCACAAACAAAAATTTATTCAATTCATAACTTAGGGCTATTTAGGTCACAACAGCGAAATAAGTAGGGCACAAAATAAATTAGTCTAGAGAGTATGCTGTCGGGAGAATCATAGAAATGAAAAAGGGCCAAATAGCAACCCTAAGACCTGTGTGCGCTCCCCCAGCCTATGGTGAATCTGCCGTTTTAATCACCCTATTCCCCAAGGAGATCACCCATTCACACCTTACTCAAATTGCCATGTAGATTTCATAGAATTGAGATGGTTTGTAATGATACGACATCGCAGATCAGGGAGAAAAAATTATTGGTTTGTTTCATTTACAGCATTATACTCTTGTACCATGATCGTAGTTTAGATGAAAAAAGTAAGCGTTATCTAGTCTGTGCACATTTGTCGTGTCTGATCAATCTGAGAAGTGGTGTAATGTATTAACTGATTGATGGAGTAAAATTATGGCTATGATTATTCTGTTGGGTCCAGCTTGGTATATCAGACCTCCTTGATTGGAAATTGATTATAATTTTGGAGTTAAAAACATTTGTATTCATTATTCATGCTCTCTCTCTCTCTCTCTCTCCAGATGGAAAGACTTTCTGGTACTAATTTTGCAATTGGGTTATGTATCGCGACTACATTAATGTTTATTGTGGTGAGAGTTTATGCGGCCAGGAAGTCAAGAAACAGTCGTCCTGGCTCTGTAGCTGATCTTGTCAGGCGTGGCCAGCTGAGATCTGATAGAAGAGGCATGTATGACTCCAAACCTTACTTTGAGTATATATATATATATATATATATATATATATATATATATATATATATATTTTTTTTTTTCTGTGTGACATATCGTTACTGCATTTAGATAGCATACCATTCACACAACACTTTTGAATTGAAGATGATAGTTCTTCCACTTTCTCTAAACCATACTACCAGAATCTGCTAATACCCTAGTAACCCTACGATTTATGTATTGGTACAAACATTTTGAAATATGGTACTTCTGTTATACACTAAATTATTAATTTGCGTACTTTACCCCCCACAGTTCGGCAATGTTCCAAAGTATCAAAGAGAAAAATTATAATACGTTTATTTGATTTGTTTACATTAGTAGCCAATATACAAAATCACAAAATCTTGCACATCGTAACAATATTGCCCAATGTTGTTTATTCAACTTATATGAACAACGTGATCTAAATGACCCTATACCGATCGTACCACATTTTAAAGTATATAGCGTATTGCGTTCGTGTTCCATCACGTACTAATATGATCCGTGTTCTAGGTAACAGTACCTTATACCAAATAAAAATCATTCTCACATATCTGGCCTTGCATTTGAATATACTGGTGTACTGCTGATGTTTGAACTTTGTTAGATGCCAAATTTTCACTTATTAACACGCATTCATTCCATGATCAGCTCAAGGCCTCTGGAATATGATGATCCATTCAATAATCCATTGGTGAAGGTCGGAAAGAGCAATTCAACTGTTGAGATGTGTGGAAAGGTTTATCGGTTAGCTCCGGTGACTCTTACCACAGAGCAACGAGCTACTCATCAAAAAAGGCGATCTCGTGCGTATCAATGGAAGAGGCCCACAACATTTCTAAAAGAAGGAGATTTGGTACCCCCAGATGTGGACCCTGATGCGGTTAGATGGATTCCAGCGAATCATCCTTTTGCTACTACGACCAGTGACATTGATGAAGATCTGGCACAGACGAATGTGTATCAGAAACATGGTGTCCCGTTTCGTATTCAGGCTGAGCACGAGGCATTGCAGAGAAAACTTGAAGCACTACAAAAGGTGAGCTTTCTAGCATATTGTGGTTACAATAACACAAGATGTACGAGTAGGCTTATCGTGGGGGGCCCACGTAAAACCAAATACCAAAATTACCCATAACTAGAGACTTTTTTTTCCTTTGAACTTTCGAAAGCCAATCTGATTTTTTTCGATTTTGGAATGATTCTCAACATTCTTTTCTGAAAAATCGGATCAATTATTGTGGTCCGATTTTTTCTGAAAATTACCCGATATTCTTTAAAAAAAAATTATATTAGTCCATTTTTTTTTAAATTTACGCCAATTAGTAGTTTTCCGAAAAATCTTGTTCTCGCACCCAAATTATTCCGATTTTTTATTTTCGTTTTTTTCTTAAAGTTCGATTTTCAGCCAAATATTCTGATTTCCGAACTGGAATCGGCAGATTTTATCATTATCATTATTGTTGTAAAAATATTCAGAATTTTTTGCGAAAGGCCATTTTCTGATTCGATCCGGGTGACACAGCCTTTCCCATAATTGTAGCTGTCAAATCGTTTAACATATTGCATATAAAAAACATATGTTCGTGTATCGAATCATAAAATACAGTGCAAAATTTTAAAAAAACAGTAATATTTTTTTTTATGATTATGATTTATATTACAAGGGCCGCCAAGGGGGCGACGCCCTTATACAATAGTAGTTCAACAAAAAGCAAACTGCCGTGGGGGCAAAGAACAGACATTAGGGACACAAAAATCAGTTCCTCAATCGAAACCCATCCAAAAACTTTACAAAATATAGCACTCATCTAGGGTAACTTTCTTTGAAACAAAGTACAGCGACGACAACATAGAAGACTGAATATTGCCCAATGAAGACTTGGAATCTTCAAAGCATCTGTTGTTGCGCTCCCTCCATACCAACCACATGAGACAAATCATGGAAGCTTCCCATACTTCACGGTTGCCTTCCAAATCGGATAGTCCTTCCAGCTCTCTAGCAACTCCACGACAGACGTGGGCATGACCCAATGTATACCAAAAAAAGCAAATAAAGAGACCCAAAGGCCTCTAGAAAACTTGCAATGAAGTAATATGTGGCTCACCGATTCACCAACACCAATTTACCAAGAATCTGTGCCTCCAAATTAAGTTATCAACAGTCAAAATAGCCTCTCTAGCTGCGGTCCGGACGAAAAATGCTACTTTGAATGGAACTTTGGTTAAGCCGGACCGCCCTCCATGGGAATGATATCGAAGGATAACCAACAATTATGGAATATAACGATTTCATAGAAAACAGACCCTTCTTGTCACCCCTCCACCACATAACGTCCCTCCCTCGCCGTGGTACCTCCACCACCTCCAGCATTCCCAAAAATTCCTCTACAACTTCAACTCCCACTCATGAAAGGGTCTTCTAGACGTTGGATTCCACACTTCCTTCCTACTGCTAACCTTCATATTCTGCCACACTGGCTGAAATAGCTCTGGGAACCTATGCATCAATAAAAAATGTCTACACCAATGATCCTTCCAGAACCCCCCCACCCTCACTAAATGAAATGTGCATTTAGAAGTATGGCCAGCCTTTAATAACCTTCTTCCACAACCCGATCCCATAGGGACCTCTGCATTGACCCAAGCTCCACCCGTATAGGCCCTCCCGATGTCTGGCTCGAATCATTCTCGTCCACAGCCTCCCCTCCTCTTAACAGGTACCTCAATAACCGCTTCCCAAGTAAAGCTTTACGAAACGCCGCCAAAACCTTCATACCTGCCCCTCCCTTTTCCAGTGTGTAGTTCAAGTGTTGTAATAAATAATAACAAATCTTTTTCCAGCCTTTTTCGTTTTTTTATCTTGTATACCGGTTCCGCCCCCTCGGCGTCCGTTAATGATAGTCGTAATTATTAAAAAAAAAATTAGTCTAAATCAAATCTTAAGACATGGTTACATCGCCTAATTGTGGGATTTTTGCTTTTGTGATAAATTAGTGTTCGAATCCCACAATAGTCTTGTTATTTTAAGAATAATATATAAAAGAGAGATAAAGTAAGAATGCAATAACTGAATTGAATATTCATTTACATTTTTAATTAGAAAATTATACAAAGACCTATACCGATATAGTATTACTTACGATACAACCATGCTATATGTTTCGTACGATAGGCATCGTGTATTGGGTCTTTGGAATTCTGCCAAGAAAACTTGGTTTCTGCTAATCCTTTATATGATCATACTTGTCCAAAAATGAATGGGTTTCGGTGCATTATCGAAAATTTGAAACACTTTTAAAGAATCTGAGTGAAACAATGAATTAAGCATTCATAGATATATAACTGTGGGGGAATTATCCGACCAAGAAGGAACATCTGACACGTGTTCGACAAGTTAGATACGAACTCACAACTTGGGGATAAGAACAAAGAGAAGTTGATCGGCGGAAATCTCGGTGTTGGATTTGCTCGATCAAATCGCAACAGCAATCCAAGGCCATGGAGAGTCCCACTATACTCATTCTCTTTGTTCTCAATAAATGTAACCCACGCCCTTGGGAAAAAGGGGCATGTAATCTCCGTTATCAAAAGTTGATCAATAAAGAGAGAGAGAAACACCCCATGAACGTAGGCACGTTGTCGAACCACATATATACTGTGTTGTGTGATTGTGATTTTTACTTTCTGCTAGACTTAATTGTGTTGAATTAATTACGCTAGGTTTTTACCACCTACAATTGGCGCCGTTTGTGGGAATCGATTTTCTTTTCTCAACCAAGAAAAGCCAACGAGCAATTATGTCTTACCCACGCAGCCCACGTATGCCGTCAAACGACGACCATCAAACGATCAAAACGGAGCTCCAACGGGTCTGGTATGAGGTTCGCCCCAACAGGAGTCGTTACACTCCTGTCTCACGTTACCGTCCCTAGGAGGAACAAACTGTGGAAACAATGAGCATCCACGTTCCAACCAGATTTCAAGACTTGTGGACGCCTATAAGCGGCGACTTCGTCAGCAAAAGGACGCCATGCGCCACCAACAGGAAGAAAACGTTCGACTTTAGCACGGTCTGAAAAGAATGGAGTTGGAGCTCCATGGGGACAAACGAAAGGGGCATGTCGGACCCCTAGCCCTCAGGCGAGCAAAACTCGCAGTCGAGGGAGGAGTTTGCACCGTGATCAGGACTGCTCCAGGCACAGGAGCTCGCCAGAAAGAAGAGATCAGGAAGGGGGTCACCGCAAGAAGGATCTCTGTGACCTTATCCGACGAGAGATGGACGAGCATCCCGCTCATCGGGGGGCTAGGTCCACTAAGGAATTGGCCAGGAGGGCCCTTATAAGCTTGTTGAAGTCTCCTTTCTCGAGATCAATCGAAGAACCAAAACCTTATAAGAAATTTCCCGCCTCCAGATTCAAAATCTATGTTGGCAAAACCGATCCCATCGATCATATTCGCCAGTACCGGCAAGCAGTGACTCTTTGGAGCAACAATGAAGCCCTTATGTGGCGCATATTCCCTTATAATCTGTGGGATATCACACAAAAGTGGTTCGAGAAGTTACCACACAGGTTGGTCACAAGCTTCAAGCAGCTCGCGGAGGCTTTCACCGCGAGATTCATCATTAACAATTTCCATCCAAAGAGGATGGGACTCACTCCTCACCATGATAAAGAAACCCCAGGAAACCTTGTGGGATACGCTCAATGTTACTGGAAAACCTACAATGAAGTGGAGGATTGATCAGAGCAGATTGCCGTGGCCTCATTATAGATTAGTTTGTTGAGCAACTTTATGTTGCACCGATCCCTCACTAAGGAGGCAAACATTATCGACGACCTTATGTCCAGGATTGAGAAATATACAAAAGTGAAAGATATGGTAGCTGGCACCCAACACGATAATGGCCGATAAAAAACAACCAAGAATGGCGACAAGAGAACGTTCCCAAGATGGGGGGGGGGGGGGGGGGCAAGAAACAAAATGTTGGGTCTAAAGGTAACGACAAGGCAGACCCCATCAAGTTCCACCAGACGATCAATACTGTCTTCAAAGAGCCATCTATAAAATCTTGAATAAGATTAAAGATAAACAATATTTCAAGTGGCCGAGAAAGATGATAGGAGATTCGTCAAAGAGAAACAATGTCCACAATTCCCTGATGTGTTCTCATTACAAGGAGCATGGACTTAAGACAGAGAACTACAAAACGCGCAAATCCCACCTGGAAGAGTTGACCCAGGCAGGCCTCCTGGACGACTATGTGGAAAAAGAAGGGCACAAAGGCCAGCGTGGAACATGACCAGAAACCTGACAATGTCCTAGTTGACGACGAGATGGGATACGAGTTTGTAGTCATCCACTGCGCATCAAGTTCAAACCAGATTCAAGGTAACGCTGTTCGGGTTAAATTGAAGGTCACCGCGGTCACAGAGGTTTTCCTGATTGACCTGCCAAGACCCTAACGGGCCAATGTTGTAATATAAAAGATATTGACTATAATAACATATAGTCTTTACCGAGGAAGACCTGGTCGGAGTTAGAATTCCGCATCACGATGCGTTACTCTTAAGATTGCCAATTGGGATGTGGACAAGCTGCTAGTTGACCAGGGAAGCTCCTCAGAAGTCATGTACCTAAAGCTATTCAACAAGCTCAATCTTAAGATGGAAGGTCTGAAGGAAGTGACCATCCTTTTGGCCGGCTTCGCTGGAAAGATGACTGCACTGAAAAAGGTGGTATTGCCAGTACGAACCGGAAATATCTCGAAGCTAATCGAGTTTCTAGTTGGGGACATTGAGTCCCCCTACAACGCTTTCCTGGGACGAGGATGGTTTCATGCCATGAAGGCCGTCCCGCCCACTAATCACCAAAAGCTCAATACATTGCCGACCGGGCGATAATGGAGATAAGGAGAAACCAGGCCGTTACTCAACAATGCTTTATCGCTACCATCAGACCTAAGCAAGAAAAGAAGGCGAAAGTTGTCGCAGATGAGGCGACCAAGGACGGGGCTACTCCACCAAGTAGCAACTAAAGTACGGAAGATCGGGGTGGAAGAAACGAGGGTGGCCCCCGCAGATAAAGTAATGAAATCATTGTAAGAAGTCATGTTCAACGACTCACACCCATGGAACAAAGTTTTGATTGAAACTCACCTACCTGTCACGAAAAGGAGGAATTGATCTCTCTTCTCAAAGAGAATCAAGATGTATTTGCTTGGCAACCTTATGCTTGGGATTGATCCTGAAGTCATGTGCTTCCGACTTCATGTGGACCCAACATTCCTGCCGACCACACAAAAGGCGCCCCGAACATCTCCTGAGAAGGCGAAAGTCATAGAGAAAGTCGAAAACTTCTAGAGGCAAGGTCCATTAAAGAAGTTCAATTCCCCAAGTAGCTCTCTAACTCGGTCGTTATAAAAAAGAGTAACGAGAAGTGGAGAGTCTGCATCGACTTCACTGACCTGAGCAAAGCCTGTCCCAAGGACAATTTTCCTCTGTCAAAGATTGACCAGTTGGTCGATGCTACAGCCAATCATAAACATATGAGCTTCTTGGATGCATACTCATTGGATGCATACTCAGGGTATCTTCAAATTCCTCTGTTCAGTCCCGACCAGGAGAAGACTTCATTCATTACCACCCTCGACTTGTACTGTTACACAATCATGCCATTTGGGCTCAAGAACGTTGGAGCAACTTACTAATGGTTGGTCACCAGGATGTTCAAACATCATCTGGTGACACAATGAAGGTTTAGTTAAACGATATGCTTGTGAACAGCAAGCATATATGCGATCATCAGTTGACCGGAATTTTAGCAGTGCTCAGCTGCTTGATCTTTAAATCCTCTGAGAAGTGCTAGCTATTCTTTCAGCTCTAGAAGAAAGAGAAGGGCCTCACTTGGAATGAAGAATACTCGAAGGCACTTGAAGAAATCAAGCTTTATTTACGCCGACCAACCCTGTTCTTGGTCTCAAATTCGGGAGATCCAATCTATCTATATCTCGCGGTGTCCGACCACGCGGTTAGCTCGTCTTTAATGTGCGAAAAGGAGGGGCACCAAACCCCAATCTATTATGTTAGCAAGACGTTACTGGACGCCAAGAAACGCTACCTTCCTCTCGAGAAGCTAGCTTACTCCCTGGTTATCGCTTCATGGAAGTTGAAACTTTATTTTGAAGCCCACTCAGTCATAGTTATCACCTTTTTTTTGCTTAAGGTGGTCCTCAGAAATGCCGACCTCTCTGGACAGATGTCCACATGGGGTGGAACTGGGGAGGATTGATATCCATTATCAACCAATAGCTACGATCAAAGGACAGGTGTTAGCAAATTTCATCGCCGAGTGCATCAGAGGGCAGGATCCTGACGAAGGGAGCACGTCGACCGAGCCAATGTTGAAGAGTTTGACCAGCTCAATAAGTGGATGCTCTATATCGACGGGGCTTCTAACTTGAAACGGGCATGCGTGGGAATTGTCCTTGTAATTCCTAAACAAACAATGCTTGAGCAAGGGATAAAACTTGGCTTTGAGGCATCCAACAATGAGGCCAAATACGAATCCCTCGTCGTCGGATTGAAGAAAGCCCTATCACTAGGCGCAAGTCACCTTGACGTCTTATGTGACTCAAGGTTGATATCTAATCAAGTATCAGAAGACTTTAACGCCAGAGATGACCGCATGCTAGCATACTTACAGGTCGCTCAGGACCAGAGTGCCCAGTTCAAGAAAGTTCATATCTAACAGTTTCCTCGAGAAAATAATAGCTGTGCAGATGCTCTACTCGTTTTGGGTTCAGTCGTTGACTCCGATCTCAAAAGAACAATTGAGGTGAAATACCTTGCCCAACCAAGCATCATGAAGCCAAAGATCACCGAACAAGTCCTTGCCATCCAGAAAGCTCCTAGCTAGATGGACCCAATCATAGCATACCCACAAGAGGATATTTTGCCTGCCGACAAGAAGCAAGCCCATCAGACTAAGGTGAAAGTTGCTCGGTTCTTTCTATCATCAGAGGGGAAGCTCAACATGCGATCTTTGTGGAAGTCGTGCATCTAAGCGATGTCGACCAAGTCTTATATGAGTTGCACCATGGAATATGTGGAAGTCATGCCAGGGGAAGGTCTTAATCACAAATCATCATTATGGCAAAGCTATTATCATTACAAATTTGCTCAAATTTATCCAATGAAGTCCTGATCGCCAGTTTAAATGCCTCAGTGAGATTACACATTATCGCATCTTAACGTTACATGTTTTCGTCGCTAATAAACACGAAAGCATCAAGACTTGCCGAGGCAAGAAAAAGACCTACGGGGTATTTGTAGGCGCTAAGTGTCCCGACTTTGGTCGGTTAAAATCCTGGACGGGTGGATTGCCATGCGATTAGGTGCATTTTCGCCATAGTTTGTCCTAGGCCTAAGGTGGTGTTACGACACTTGTCCGAAACGGTAAGCCAACTAATAAAAACATGCTCGATATAAAAAATGGGAAAATACAAGACGTGAAATTGACCAGATAAGTTCATTCATATTCAGTTAATTACAAGTAGATCTGTTAACGGGTCGTGTCGAGTCGTGTTCGTGTCGATTTTTATCGTGTTCGGGACTTATCGGGTTCGTGTCTAAATGGGCGACTTTTTTCTCGTGTTGAAAAACTATATTCAAACCCAACCCGTTATCTTAACGTATCTTGTCATGTTCACTTGTTATTACCCATTTAGATAATGAATTGTTTTGAATCATATACAAGTTGACATATTAGTTCATTTTAAGCACAATTAGACTCATTAATTTGTTGACATTACTAACTCTCTCATTTAGTAGAATTTGTTATGATTAAATTAACATTAAGCTACATAAGCTCTATATAAGTCCTAACAATATATCTAATTTACTTAAATTAATGGGTCTTAACGGATCTTATTGGGTATTAAGGGGTGAAGGAGGTCAACACTGACTCGACTTGTTAACTATCATGTCTTATCGGGTTAGCACTGATATGACTCAAAACTATTAAGGGTCTACCCATTGGCTTATAACTTCGTGTGGGTTCGTGTCGTGTTATCGTGTCGTGCCTCATTTTATCTAGTTACAAGTAGCTAGATCGGCAAATTCCAAAAACTGAAATGCGAAAATGACTAGAAATTTCATCTTCGGCGATCCCGCTCGACAGTTATTCTAGCACGACAATCTCGGGTGCAAGTGTAATTCAGCAACAGCGAGGCGATCTCGGGTGCTTGACACCAACAGTCAAAGATCTCTTAAGTCTTAAGTTTCCATACCTTGCTCAACTCACTGTTAGGCTCTTTTCTCTTGAAAGTTTTTGCATGGAGCAAAAAAGGAAAACATCAATCATACAAAACTAGGCTGACCAAAATGGAAGACAACTGAGAATAACAATCAACCTATGTCATGTCCCTCGGTGGGGCACCTGTAGCCCATGTAGGTAGGCCTTGAAATTCCGTCAGGTAGGCTCGAAGCCCGCCCGTCCTGTCCACTATTTTCGTGCCGAGCTTTATTTGAATTTGAGCCGTGCCGAGCTTGAGCCAAAATTCAAGCCCGAATGAATTTCGGGCCAAGCTTGAGCCAAGCCTTGCCATGCACGAATTGGGCCCGAAGCTCGAACTTTGAATAAATAAACAAATAAATATATAATTTTATCTAATATAACATATTTATATTACCATTTATTTAATTAGGTTTCACTGTTTTATTTCATTTATGACTTTTAAAAAAAAATGTTCATTTGTCATAATCCATTAGATTACAAGTAGTTTTCAATTTTGTGATTTTATTGTGAATCTCATTTGGTCATTTGATTTATTAATTTCTCAAGTCATAATTGACATTTGTTAGTGATTAAATAATGCTATATGCATGAAATTTAATTAGCCTATGTAGGTTTTCACTTTTATTTCTCGTGTTTTAATGTAATACTTTTCATAATTATATATATTTATTTTATGAAATATCAATTAGATTTTAGTGTGTACATTCTCTCCATGCTGGAAATACAAGAAAAAACACTAATTCAAATTTTTTTAAGAAAAAAAATTGAAATCGGGGCTGCCCTAATTCGGGCCCAAAACCCGTAATATTTATGAGCTGAGTTCGGGCTAATATGAAAAAATTAGTTCGGGCCGATCTCGGGCTTGAGCATGGGTAAGATAATTCGGGCCGAGCTAAGCAACCCCAAGCCTGGCTCACCCAGCCCAATTTACGGCTCTACCTATATGGTCCACCACCTTTAGGAATGGGTGGGTGCTCCCATTGCTTCACAACAAAGCTGTGAAGCAATAATCTTTATTAGAATCAGGCAAGTTCACAACCAACACCCTCTTCGTCTTCCTTGCCTTCAGATAGATTGTGTTATCGTTTGTTCGTTCGTACCCATATGTAGCAGTATTTGATCTCTGAGATCCCTAATTGAGTTTGATATAACTCATTTATCCCATTGACCACACTGACTATCCTCCAAGTGTTTGGCATACATTGGGTAGGAAATATGTTGAAGTATTCACAAAGCTCTAAGAAGAGTTGGTTCGGATGAAAGGTTACGTCGGCTTCAACAATGAATTGGATGAACATCCAATGTCCACCCTCAATATTATAGCAGTCCTTGGGTTTTTCCCCAAATTCAATCTTTACCCATTCATGGGTAGAGAACTGCATCCTAAACTCATCAATGGAGTTCTCACTGGATGGGTAAATCATGTTCATAATTCAAGGAAGAAAAAGGACCAGAAAAATGAAGAGAAAAGTTGCAGAGAAATAAGGGATAAGAGAAGAGAAGACTTGCAACGAATGAAGAAGGAAAAGTGCTCCGAGTTGGTTTTGAAAGTTTGAGGAATGGAATGCGTTTCAAACTGGTGGTAGGGAAAGACATCAACTGGTGAGGCACAACATCCGAGATATATCTCGTCATCATTAGAAGGACACGCCCCCAAATGACAATACACACCCTACGCCTTTTCATTAAAAATCGCAAAATTACCAGCGTACCCCTAAAATACGAGGGCAAAGTACAAGCTTGCCCTTCAATCTTAACCGGGGCAAATTACAAGCATGCCCTTCAATCTTAACGGGGAAAATAAAATTGGTTTTTATCTTAAAAAAACACCTAGTGTTGATATTGTCCGACCATAGCTCCTGTTGGTGATCAAATCTCACTTCCGACTAGCGTCACATTCAATAGACGAGCAAATCTCTGCATCCCTTTCAGGCCTCAAAGCATTAAGGGCAATTGTGGGGGAATTATCCGTCCAAGAAGGAACATCTAACACGTGTCCAACAAGTTAGATAAACGATCACAACTTGGGGATAAGAACAAAGAGAAACTGATTAATGAAAATCTCAGGGTTGGATTCGTTTGACCAAATCATAACAGCAATTCAAGGTTATGGAGTCCCACACAATTCATTCTCCTTCTTCTCTATAAATGTAATCCACACCCCTGGAAAAAGGGGCATGAAATTTTTGTTATCAAAAGTTGATCAATAAAGAGAGAGAGAAACACCCTGTGAACGTAGGCACGTTGCCGAACCACGTATATACTGTGTTGTGTGATTGTGATTTTTACTTTCTGCTCGGCTTAATTGTGTTGAATCAATTACAGTAGGTTTTTATCACCTATAATAATCAATGATAAATGTTTTGTGAGAATCTTCTACATGGGAACTAATTTTTCGTGGACCTATTTTGTTAACTACTCCCTTCGTTTGAAATTAATAGTCTTCGTTTTCAAACGTTTAAAAAAATATACTTTCGAAATTTATCCTGTAAAAAATGACGAGTACCTTTAAATGCAAGACATTCAATTGGATCATTTTTCTCATGTCTCATTGGTATTAATTTGGGACGGAGGGAGTATGTTATTCCAAAATTAGCTCGGAATTTGAAAAAAAAAAACATTGCAGTTTGAGACCTCAATACTCTAAATCAATTCCAAGCAAGCATGGTTCAAAGTCGCAGTACCGATGTATGACTCAGACCCCCAATTTTCAACTTGGCCTCGGTATCAGTCGCGGTATCGGGCGATATGAATCGTTACATAATTTCCAGAGTCCTTTTTTTTTTTAAATAAAAAGATATGATTTTTCATAAAAAGAAGAGTAATATTATTGATTAATTAGATAAGTACAAAACCATCATTTAGTGTGCTTAGCATTGTATAATTTCTTATAGTGACGGATCCAGGATTACAGTCCAACTGGGGTGAAATAGGTTCAAAATTACATATGCGAAAGTTTCGAGTGTTGTCCCCCGAGGCGATTTTTTTTGGATTATTTCTAATTTTAAACAAATTATAGCTTTATAATGCTCAAACAATTACTCTCAATCATTATTAACAATATCTAATTAATTTCTCCAGGACTTCCGATTTAAAAAATACCACATATTTCAGACTACATATACCACCACATATTTAAATACATCAAATACCAAAAAGTCCCTCAAATAATTTTTAATACATATTTAGCGCAAGCCTTTTATTTTGTACCAAAAAGTTCGCGCCAGCGGCATGGTAAAGCATTTTTGGCATGGTGAAGGACTTTTTGGTACAAAATAAAAAGGTTTGGACTAAACGTGTATTAAAAAAAGTTCGAGGGACTATTTGGTATATGTTCTTATTTAAATTGAATATTGAACTTCAAATTAAATTAGACATACATACAAAAAATTAAATTGAACAACTCCACATACAAAAAACTAAACTACACAACTCCACGTACATAAAATTTCTACCACATACAAAAAATATATAAATACATAAAAATAATACCTGAAAAACCCTATATATATATATTTTTTTTTTTTTTGAAAACTTCAACCGGGGCCACCGCCCCTCTTGGGCCCTATGTGGCTCTGCCACTAGTGACGCATGCCACACTTATTACATGCAATATTCCACAATAGTTTAGTAATAAGTAAGCAAAACAATAAAATTAGACGCAAAATTTTATTTAGAAAAAGTAAATAGAAGTCAAAGATATTGTTTTGATTAATGTAATAAAATATTAATTATTAATTAATTAAATTATAATACTTAATTAATATATTCCATAAAATATTTAAAAAATATTTTGATCAAATAGAGGTATATTTTAAGGAGAGAGAATAATTATATGTATATAAATATAAATATATATTAAATTAATAATGATACATTTTTCAAAATATATTTGAAGTAAATAAAGAAGTGTTTAAATATATGATACATATTTAATACATTTTAATAAATAAATATAAATACATTATCCTTCATATGGTAAGGATTTAATTCAACCACAAATAATATCACAAATCTAATAAGAAGTGATACAAATGTAATTCCTTCTAATTAAAATAAATGTAAAATGAGTTGTCCGAGATTGTCCAAGACGATCGAGATGACGTCGATATTGTCCGAGTTGATTGAGATCTCGTCAATATGGATTGATTCGTGTCAAGAACGCCTATTACTCAACTCGTCTCACGTATCGGAGTGTAGGCCACGAAACCGAGTCAACTAGGTATCGGTTGATACTTTGAACCATGCAAGCAAGCCTTCTCTCTCAACCATAGTTGTCAACTCGTGAATCGAATCATAAATCGGAAAACCTATGAATCGTGAATCGAATCTTAAGAATTGGTATAATATATTGAAAATGTAGTAAATAAAACATATTATGACCTAATATGAATTTCCATTATCATTACTAAGATGAAGATTTGTCTTTCAATGTTTCCAATTCCAAAAGATCATACACGAAATATAATATATCCAAAAAAGAAGCCATAAAGTATTTTGTCTATGATCGTGTCACCAGACGACATGTAAATAATTTGTTCTCCACAATATCATTAACACAAATATATCCAAAAAGAAAGGCCATTAATCTTCATTCATTATTATCATCAAGATCTAGATCATCATCATCATCCTCTATGACAATCCTTTCCTCTTCTTCTATTTCCTCTCCATCTTGCTCCTCATTGTCAATAACTTCCAACATCTTCATTGACAATTCTTTTCCCTTTCTTGTTGGCATTCAAATTCCTTGGCCCTATGTAACACAATAATTACACAAATATTAAAGGTAAGATAATAATAATACTAACTACGTTTTAGACTTTCAAATTGTGTCTATCTCGCTTTCTCTTATTGCCCGGTTCTTCATCTTTGAAGCATTTGTGAATGTCCATCCATGAATGGTGATCCATTCACTATCGGATACACATATTGGATCGAAAATGTCCCCACATTATTTTCTCGTCTCATTTTAAGTTGAAGATTGTAATTCACGATCATTTCAAGTTGAAGATTGTACTTCACGAAAAACAAGAGCATTCAACCATTGTTGCTCTAAACGAGTTTTTTTTTTTGGTGTGCACGTGATCGAATGTGCTCCAATTTCTCTCACAATCCGTCGCTCTACATGCGAGGCTAAGGGCTCGTATAGCAACCTTTTGAAGCTCTGAAACATCTTCACCAAAGCTTACCCATCATACAACTATATTAAAAATTGCAAAACAGCATTAAAAAACAGCAAAAACACAATTAAAAAACTGCAAAAACAACCAGCTAAAAGAGTAAAAAAAGCAGTAAAAAATAGCCACTAAAACAGCCTTACCTGGTTATTTTTCTCCCTTGTTAAAGTTGCAAGGCTCCTACCAAACAATCGCGCACAAGATTTAAATTTATCCATTTGTTTTGAGACGGTGATTATTGTATCGGTGTCGGGACACATTCTCTTAATTGTTTCATACAAGCTACGTTTGACTTCTTTGTCTGCCTTAAAGTCATCATTAAAATGAAATATTTAAAGAAACATAGTAAAATATTTTTAGATAATGAAAAATTATAACTTAGAAATTCAAAGAAGTTGAAACTAGAAATATAATAACAACAAAAATAAAACAGATTACCTTGGATTCAAATAATACCCCGACACATGAAGTGGCGTATGAAGTTGTAAATCCAATCTTTGTGTCAATCATAAATGGTGAAGCACCCATTCATGTCCGATAAATATAAATAGTTAGGTCTTTTTTGATAATCTTCTAAACATGTCAAGCACCCATATATGCCGGTATATAAACGGTGACTTCTTTAGCTTTTCTTATTGTATCTTGAAAAATCGACTAATCACCTATGTTACTAAGCAACAAGTCAATTAAATGAGTGGTACACGGGAACAATATTCTTTTTATCTATCTCTTCCACCATTGGATCAAGCAAATCAAACAACCTTATCCGCATCCTTGATGATAGAGGAGGTGTCTACGGGTTTATGAAAAACCGTCCCACTAGGGCTATTAACAAGGAAGTTAGTGAGGGATCTTGATTT
The DNA here is from genome assembly GCA_949130495.1 of Sambucus nigra. Lineage (NCBI taxonomy): Eukaryota > Viridiplantae > Streptophyta > Magnoliopsida > Dipsacales > Adoxaceae > Sambucus > Sambucus nigra. Next base: position 38,319,567 of record OX422211.1, read on the forward strand.
TCCATCGGGCCATCCATCCGACATTAGTGTGCATCCCGTTTTTTTTCCCATTTTTTATAATATTTTTCCAACATGTCATGCATACTTTGAACTTCATTCTTCAAATACGTTACTATAGTTTTATGATAACTAGGATGCTTTGACCCCCTACCATAATCACCAACGGATTTCAATATTTGTTTAAACAACGGGCCCTTTACTAATTTAAATGCTAAAGCATGCCAGTAGATAAACCTACAAATGTCCCTACACACCGGCTCCCTCTTCTCGAGCATTTTATTTAACGTCTTTTGTTTATCCTTGCTTTTTCCTTCGCAATATACATATCCATTGTTCCCACTCATCATCATATTCTTTTTCTTAAAAGCATTCATCTTCAACATTAAACACACCTCCCCATTTTTGACCTCCACAATAATTGCATCTTAAATGCACTCTATTATCATCATTGACCTTATCACAATGAGCTCAAATAGGATCATTATATTTGTTACTTTTTTTCTTAACCATTTTGATGACCAAATATTAACAATAACAACACCTACAATGTCCAAATTCAAACACAATAATATTTTATTTTATTGTTTTGATAAATACAATATATTATTTCAAATGGTTACAAATATAAATTGTAATTTGTAATACATAAAGATCAAACTCAAAAATATAACATTAACAATACAATTAAAATATATCATATAATAATAAAAACTATATAATATCAATAATACTTTACGATATAATGTTACAAACTTTACAATATAAATTATAATAATAATAACAATCATATAATGATATATACTTTACAATATAAATAATAACTTACAATATAATGATAATAACAGGCGTATAATGATAAAAACTTTACAATATAATAATAAAAAGTTTTCAATACGAAGGTTACAAACCTTCAGCCAACAAAGCTCTCTCTCGAACAGGCATTTAAGGAACCGGCATTTTGCGAAGAGCACAGTACCGGAGATAATCAGGAAGAAGAGACGAGATAGGCCAAAACTTTGCGAAACAAAAAATCTTCCGAGCAGTTTCCGATCAGGAAGAAGAGAAGAGATCAGCAGTTCCGGCCAAAAGTTTTAGCGTTTTTCAACTTTGAAACTTTCTATTCTTTCAAAAACCTGTTTCGTAAAGTGACCTTTTGTTTTACCCTTTTTTTTGTCTGTATTAACTAACCAAGCATGTGTGTTTAAAAGAGAAAAAAAAGACCCAAACACGTTTTTACTTGTCGGTTTAAAAAAAACAGAAAAAAATCGTCCCTGAATGGTGAATTGTCAACCCTGAATCGCCGGTTCAGTCCGAGTCTAGTGCCCAAGCCGATTCTCATATCGGTTCGAATTGAAAGGTGTGGGATTCGAATTGAATCGTACGATTTTAACAACTATGCTCTCAACATCATCTTCACTTAATATACACTAAAACCTAATTTTCTTCCTAGTTCCCGGGGAGCTTTCCACTATCATAGGTGGTGGTATTGGAGTGGATGATGAGATGCTCCGTGACAGTATGATTGAGGAATGAGGAGGAGTTTGAGGCTTTGAGGGGGGAGGGAGGGAGGGGTTGGTTGGATACTGAAATATGAGGGAAATATTGTTTGAAAAACATTTAAGGGTGCAAGTCTATTGTAAATATAAGCGTTTTTTAACGGCTGGTGGATGCTGTAAAAAAAATAGGGGCCTATGTCTTAGGATTAGCAAAGTAGGAGGCTATGTCAAATTAAGCATTATGAATGGGGTAAAAAAATGAAAAAATGAAAAAAATTTCAAATAAAGATCCATGAGTTTAATAATTTCAAAATTGAACAAAATTTTATAGAATTTAAAGTATGGTTGCACTTTATGGATAGTTACCCCCCCCACCCCCCACCCCTCACCCCACAATATATATATATATATATATATGAGGCCGTTTCAGATGCGGACCTTTTATGGTGCGAAATCCGTGGGGACCATTTTTTCAAAATAGTAAAAAAATGATTTTTTTTGATGAAATAGAGAGGAGAATTTCTCCAAAATTTTCATCAAAAAATTCAATCAAAAAGTGGGTGAGATGATCATCAAAAATTTCAATGGCCGAAAATGCATATTTACACTATTTTTGCTTACATCACCTCATCTCACCCAGTTTTTTATTGAATTTTTTGATTAAAAAAATTGGGTTTGATCTCCTCACTATGGAAATCATATACATGAAGTTTCATAAAAAAAATCGTTTTTTTATTATTTTAAAAAAATGGTATGTACTGGAGCATGTAGATAAGAAGTCCTTACAGGAAATTCTCTCTCTCTCTCTCTCTCTCTCTCTAATATAGAAAGAAAGAAAATTTAAAGAAAAACGAAAAATGTTGATTGATTGTTCATGTAAAATTCTTTGTTATGCAGGATCAGAAATTTAACAATTTAGCAATTGATCCTGGTGCTGCCAAAGATTTTGAGAGACCATTCAAGTCAAATTTGAAGTCTGATGATCATGTAGAGCAAAAACCCTCTAATGGTCAAGTGGGATCTAAGCCTCCCTTATCAGATAATTCAAATCCCTGAGGATAACCAGAAACCCTGAGAGCTACATCAAATTTTGAAAATGTTGTGAACAAAATAGTCAGGCTTGTAATTCATATTGACACAAGATTTTGAAGACTGCCAATTCTAAGTCCACACATCCTGTTGAAAATGGTGAAAGTTGGACTGTAAATATAAATATAATACCAGTGTTTTATATGTTGAAGTTGAGGTTTATCTATTTTCATTTGCAGATTGAAATGGAAATTTATTGAGACGCTCCTAGTGTATTTTCATTTTTTCGGGACAATTAGTGTTTAATTCTTAAGAGCTTAGTACATTTTGCACTTAATCCACCTTATTTTTTTTGTGTTCCAAAAGTTTATTTTGTATTTTTTTGATAAAATTTTCTTAGGATTTAAGATGTGAGAAGAAAGAGTGTTTGTGAGTGTTTTATATGGTGAGGAATTTTTGAAACAAAATAAAAAAAACTTCGACGAACTGTTAATTAAAGAAATATTGAGGGGCTTTTCGTTGATAGATCCTTTTGAGTATTATTAATTAAACTAAAAAAATAGACAGTCTACAGACCAGCAGCCCAAACAAGCCCCACAAACTACAATACACCTCTACAAATCAAACCAACAGCTAACTGCCCAGTGAATTTTCAAATTTGATCGTCTTAGATTTTATTTATTTATTTTTGATTTCATTTTTTTTTGCATATTATGTAAATGGCTGAGGTAGAATTGACAAGATTAAGGAGGAGGACAAATTGGAGAATGATTTCTAGTCATTGTGGAATATTTTAAGACAGATCGAAATATTAGAGTGGTCAAATAATAATAAGTATATGTTAGAGGCTTTTGTATATAAATAAGTATAGAACATCGCACTGGGTTATTTTTATTTGTTTATTTTATTTATAAAAAGAAAACAAGAAAGCAGGCATTTTTAACATATGGGTACTAAAAAAATGATCTCTGGAATAAGTTAAACTTTGGATTAATTACACTTAAACTCCTTGAATTTTGACCCCCAAACACTTTTTCACCTCAACTTTCAGTTTTTTCATTTAACCTTTCAAACTTTGAAAATTGCTACAAGTAATCTCCTGTTCCCAACTCTGTTAATTTTTGGTAGGAAACGTGAGGCATGTGAGTGGCACATGACTTATAGTAAAGGCATTTTTAATTTTTTGTCAAAACATAATTTTTTTTGAATAAAATCTGAAAATAACAGCAAAACATTTAAAAATTAAGAAAATACTAAAAAATATTTTTAAAATATAAAAAATCCTTGAAAAAAATTTACAAATTTTTAAAAATATTTGGAAAATATGAATATATATTTTAAAATTCGGAAAATTACAAAAAAATATTTAAAATATGCAAAATTCTAAAAAAAAGTAATTCAGAAAATATATTTAAAATAATTTCTGACAATTTCTGACAATAGAGATCTAAAAATTCCCGAAAAAACATTTTAAAATTTGAGAAGGTTGTGGTGGGGGTGTGGAGGGGGAGGGGGAGGGGAAGGTCGGGGTCGCTGTTTTTTTTTGGGGGGGGGGGGGGAGGGGGCAATTATCCATGTGTGTGTGTGTGTGAGAGAGAGAGAGAGAGAGAGAGAGAGGAAAGAGAGAATACAAAATATAAAAATGAGTTGGGTTTTAGTATTCTAAGAAAATAAACTAAACTAACCAAAATAATTTTTTAGAAGTCACATGCTCTGCACATGGTTAACGTTTCTCGCAAAAAATTAATGGAGTTGGACAGCAGGAGGTTACTTGTAACCGTTTTCAAAGTTTGGAAGCTTAATTGAAAAAATCGAAAGTTGGGGTGGCAAAGTGTTGGGAGGAGTTAAAGTTCAGGGGCCTAAGTGTAAATAACCCTTAAACCTTTGATTTCAGGCCTTTAATCTTTGAAGATTAGATGACAGTGCACCATTTGCTCTATTTATTTGAATTAGTTGTGGGATTTGATTTGTTGTTTAATTTTTAAAAGATGGGATCTGTCTTTTTGTTGAAAATGAATTTTTCCATCCATCTTTCAATGGTCATTTTTTAAATAAAGAGTCATTTTGACTTAACTTTTAAATTTTAATGCCGAATTTTACTTGTCTCCTCATTTTCATAATTTTTTTATTTTGCCCCCAACACAAGGGGTAAAGTCTAATATGACATTACAAATAAGGGGCAAAAGTCAAATAAATATTTACCCCCACCCCACCCCACCCTAATTGTTATGCAATATTTTGAGTTGACTCTCGCATGCAAGGATTATGTTAAAAAGATTACCAAAGTGAGGGTTCAGTTAAATATTGCATTAAAAAGTGAGCTCCAAGTAAAAAGTGTCCTTTGTGCAAGGTGATCTGCTTAATTTGGTGCAACTAATTATATTTAGAAATTGAGTCAATCCAGTAAAAAACACAAGTTTTTGAAATTTCAGTACGTTGTTCTTGCATTGATAATTTTTTTTTGCTTCTAGTACTGTTAAGATATCTTCGCGGTATAAAACATCTGCGTACAACGTAATATATCATCAGGGACCCCACATTAAAATGTAAAAAATATGAGATTTTCTCTAAAATATCTTTACACCGAGGACCGGGACCAATAGGGCCCCAATTACACATATACTAATTCTATTGCTTCCAATTTTGTCTTAATCGATACGGAATGCAGGAAATTTTAAAGAGAATTTTCCACCAATTACAATGCACATAACCCTCAAGAGGGCAGATGAATGTCATCTTTAACTGCTAACCCCATAAAAGATAAAAATCATCAAATCTCTCCAATCACTCACTCTTTGCCACCTGTCTTGCTCCCACAGCGAAAAACTCGGAAATGACCTCCAAGGGCATGCCCTTGGTTTCCGGAACCTTCAAGAAGACAAAGACCCATGAAACGACACATACAACTGCGTAAATACCGAAAACGCCGGCTAGGCCGATGGAGGAGAGCATCACGGGGAGAGTGTAGGTAACAATGATGTCGCAAATCCAATAAACCAGGGAACATACGGCGATGCAGAGGCCGCGTACGCGCGTGGGGAAGATTTCCGAGCATAGGATATTTGGGATAGGGCCATACCCCATGACAAAGCAACAAAAGTAAACGACTACACATATGGTTGAGACGACTGCGTGGACCACGGTACCTAGGTCGAAAATGTTGCCGATGACTAGGATGACGAGCGACACTATCAAGACCGGGATTGTAGTGAGCAACAATGTCCTGCAATAAATCGCGCTATGGTTAAAAATATGTATATAAAAAGTGTGATTTAATAATCAAGCTAAAATTCATGCTCGGGCCTATATCAAACTGAGTTGAGAGTCAAGCTCATCCCTATTTAAAATTTCGGCAAAAAAATTTGTCGAAACTCAGCCCGACTCAAACTTGATAAAAACTTGGCCCTAATATTATCGGGTCAAATGAGCAAGATTCGGGATTTTATGAATGAGTCAAAATCATTCATAAAAGTTACATAAACATAGTTATGTGCATCCACTTCTTTCCAGCAATGTGGTTTCAAATGTGGGCAAAAAGTAAACAAATGTATATTCACGTGAGATAATATTTAGGCTCCGTTCGGTTCGGGGTAAAATAATTTTCACCTATAGGAGTTACATTTTGTTCACTCTAATAGCACGTACGCTTATTTACAATTTTATATTAACAAAAAAGTTGATTTCTAAATAGACAAAAATATTTTTCATAAATTTACTTTTCACTTTTAACCAAACGGGACTTTAACAACATGGAAAGGGAAAAGGAAAACCCAAAAAGAGATTTACCTTCGGCCGGATACGTCCATAAGCCTCATGGCAACACCTATGCAAGGAAGCATTAACAAGGTTGTGAACGCACTAATGAGGAAAGACGAAGAAACCGAACCAATGCCAAGGCTCGAAAGAAGAACTCCAACGCCCGCTTGCTCAAGAATTTGAGGCGTGTAGTACATGACCCCATTTATGCCAGAAAACTGCACATAAATTAATAAAACATGTAAGAATATGCAATGAGCTCTAACTCACATGGTACGACTAGTCGACTACCCATTATCTATTAAGGTAGGTAGGGTTCAAATCCCGCTAGAGACTTTAATACCCCTTTAAGGATAATTTAAATGGGGAAGGTACCCCTAGGCTGTAAAACGAACCAAGCTACTCGAGCTCAACTCATGCTCATTAGGAGACAGGCTCGTAAAATAAATGACCCAAGTTTGAACATATTTTAAGCTCGTTATCGTTGAGCTACTCAAGCTCGACTCCAATTCGTTCGCTTAGAAGCTTGTTTAAGTTCGGCTTGTATAATGAACAAGCTAAGCTTGAACATATTTTTAAGCTCATTAAAAACCAAGCTCGAGCAACATTAGGCTTGGCTCCTTATTTACTCCTGTTGTGTAGCTCTTCTTCCTTATATAAATTAGATATGTAGCATGTACTATGTACGTGCACACAAAAATTATATTTATAATAATCAAAATTAGAAGCAAAAACAACTATTGAAATAGAATTATAAAAATCAAATTATTGATTTATGATTTTTTAATGTTATAAATTCTTGGGGGTTATAAGTAGCTATTCGTTTAGTACTCGTAGTTATATTAAATCATATAACTGTATATAAAGGGTAAAGGTGGAAAGGGAAATTTGGTGAGATAACTGATTCATACCGGTTTAAAATTATATTTTCTTGGGTGTTATAGGTATATATTTGTTAAAGTAGTGAAAGTAATTTTGAGTAACTAGATTATATTATTTAACTATATACTAAGTGGAAAGGGATTTGGTGTCATAACTGCTTCACAGCACTTTTCCACATAATAAAAGATAAAATATAGCTGTAGTTGGAATTTTTTCCTGACTAAAGTTAAAAACCAAAGAGCAAAAAAAATAAAAAAAAATAAAAAAACAGTTGAGGCACCCAATATGAATGATTATATCATATATTCCTTTGGGCATCAAACTTCAATAGATTATCACTTAAAGTAACATTTTCCTTTTTTGTGACACATGTTGTAACTTTTTTATTACATTTTTTCACAAAATTATCGCATAAAGTGAAAACGCTACCCAAAAGTGAATACGTTAAATTGTGGCACCCGAACGGCATAACAAATGAGGACCAAAGGCCCAATAACCCTCCAAAGGGGATATAATATCAGAACAAAATAAAAGTGGAGAGCATAATTGTAAAAAATAAACCATACCCTACCTGCTGAAGCATTTGAATTCCAATCCCAACAAATAATGCACGACTGACACCCGGGTCACGAAGAGCAGCCCAAATCGGCCCTTTTGAAGCGGTTTCAGATGGGTGAACCATTGCGGGCCCAACCGGACGCTGACCCATAAGTTCCTTTGAATAAAGAGCGGGCTGGCTTACCAAAGCAGCAGCTTGTATAAACTCCCCCTCCCCATGAACATCCCCACCACCAAGCGAAAAAAGGGACCCACGTCTGGACCCCCCAGCCGTGACCCCTTCCTCGTGCAAATAAATCCTCTTAAAACCACCTTCTCTCTCTCCGTCTTCCCCTTCTCTCTCTGTCCATTTCCATGCCAACTGCCAACCGCCACCGATCCCCATCCCACTAACCGCCTCACTATTATTCGCTTGCATGAGACTACTATGGCGTCTCATGCTTAAAGCGCTACCGTGAGAGAGAGGTGGAACCACGTCCCCTTTTTCCATGCTCGTCGTTTGACGCGAAATCAACGGGCTATGCAAACCTTCGTCAGAGTTGGACCCGCCAGACGACTCGTAACCTTCGCCTTCCCTGTGAAGACTCTCTTCATCCCAATCTTCATGTTTAACGTGAGGTTCAGCCGTGCTAAACATGCTCCCGAAGTTTGGGAATAGCATGCTTCGCATGCTACCCGTGCCTGGGAGCTTCTCGTGGACACTGCCGAAAAGGGTCACAAGAGGATCCATAAGAGGCATGCCTTGGTTTACCAAACTTCCGTGGCGGGAGAGAAGGCCTAAACTACTTTGTCCGGTGACGGGCTTGGCGACCCATGAGAGCCCATTTTCGGGCCCATACAACTTGATTTGGTCTTTCTCGGGATGCGGTTCGTGATCGTCATTATATTCATGGGCCGGGCCTATAATGTACTCTTCTATAGATGCGTCACCACCAACTTCCAAACCTTCGACTAGCAAAGCCATCTCACCTGTCGATAAGAGATATATCAGCATAATCAACATGATATATCGGTAGTTTAAGTTTTTGTCCAAATAAATTTATGGTTAGTAAATACAAAGGGTGTGTTTAATTGGAGTGAGTGGAAAAACTTTTTCATGGATTTTTTTCCATACCTCCTCCCAAGGGAAATTTTTTACATGGACATTTTGGAGTATCGAACACACCAAAGCTGTTTTCCATATTTTTCAGGCAGAATATTGCCAATCAAACACATCCTAAATTTTCAAGGATCTCTCCTTAGGAACGGCAAGCAAGTTATCAAACGTCAAACGTGAACAATTATAGTTATTTATAACTAAAATCCAGACAACAATAAATAGCACGAGGAAAGTATCAAATTGGTACATATATTCAATAGGTCAAGCTGCAGGATGCAAACCAAGTCAACGTTGAGAGTGTGATTCTTTCAAGTGGAAGAGTGCCGACTGCAAAACTAATATCCGACGATGGTGAGCAGATTTGCAGTTGCCATGTGCAAAATATTTTATATATATATATATATGGGTCGTACCTTGGTGCGATGGCAAGTGCCCTCGCCCAAGCTACGATTAGTCTCGGATTTGGGACATGGGAGCAGCCTCTCCATATATGGGATCCACAAGGAACCGAGCTTGATACAAGGGGTCGCCAAAAGCTGCCCGACCGTCGGCCGACCAACACGGCACGTCGGTCGACCATTTCCAGCGCACAATGGAAACGCTGCCCAAGATAAGGCCAGCCGACATCTGACCATTTCCAGCGCACAATGGAAACGCTGACCTTTATATATATATACTAGCGGATACCCGTGCCGAGGGCACGGCGATAAATTTACTCCCGTAATAAAACTCAGGCCATAAAAAAATGCCCCGTGATAAAACCCCGCCCATAAAAAAAGAAAAAAAAAGAAAACAAATAGTAAAAAAAAAAAAAAAAAAAAAAACTACTTTTAGCATGACATTTCATGCATGGGCATGAAATGTCAAAAATATCATACATGTCTTTTTGCCATCTCCATATGGCTCCATATTATATGGATATGATATTTTTGAGTTTTTTTTAAAGGAGTTTGACTTCCAAATAACGATATTGAAATACCCAACATACAAAAATGTACCTGAAACATCTTCTCGGCCACGTAGTCTCTGCAAGACTTGTTTTGCCTCAACCATTCTTCCTTTACTCACAAGCCATCGAGGAGATTCGGGCAAATACAATACTGCTAACGCAAAATAAATAAGAGAGGGTAAGGATAAAACTCCTAGCATCAACCGCCAGCTCGGTGAATCCATTAGTGACATTCCGAAAATCATACAATACGCCAAAAACATTCCACCCGAACCCGTAAATTGCGGAAGAGTATTTAACAATCCCCTTATTTCTGAAGGGGCGGTCTCAGATATATACACCGGGACTAGAGTAACCGCCAAACCAACTCCAAAACCGTCTAATAGTCGTGCTAAAAGCAGTACATAGACATTTGGCGACCACAACATTATCAAACCGCTAACGAAGTAGAACATTGATGATAGTATAAGCATTGGACGCCGACCAACCCAATCTGATATGGGTCCCGAGCAAGTTGTAATAAGCGTGGCACCGATGAGTGACATGGCAACAATTAACCCTTCTATCGTGGTTCCCAAATTTAGCTCTTTCTTTATGTAAACAACAGCTCCTGTAATTAAAAAAGTTAGAAAATATAAAAAAATCAAGTTTATTTATTTTTTACGGTGGAACATGTAATGTGTATTGTTGAACGGGTCTTTCTTGATCAACTTTCTTAAGAATGAGAGAAATAAAGAAATAGATTTAGGTGCGTTTCACTGCAAAAATGGAAAATGTTTGCTTTTTATGAAAGATTGTGAAAAAACACGGAAAAATAGATTAGCGATTAGGTGAGATGTTCTTACTATACCGAAATTCCGTTGAATCCAATTCTTACCCATGTGCAACAAATTAAAGACTACAAAATTGTAATCTCCTACGGTAATTCAAGAATACGAACAAGAGTATCCTATTTCATCTAGCAATTGTTTTAACTATAAATTTCTACATTCACAATTACTTGGCTTAGATTCAAAAAGCAATAATTCAAGATGGAAAAAAGAACAAATACCTGCTATAGTTGCATTATCCCACCCTTGCAAAAGGTTACCAATTGTGGCGGCAATAGCCACTAGCGCCGCCCCGTTCATTTTTTTCAACAATAAATTGAACACCCAATCTTTAAATTAACCTACAATATAATAAATAAACACCAAAATCAAACGGATCCAAATAATCATATATCTTTCGATAATCTGGATCTATTGTAATTTATTCAAATAAAATAGCTCATGCGTTTGCATGTCCTAGTTCTAGCATTTAAAACAAACATATGGTCACTCTATAAGAAACCCTACAATCAATGCCATTACACACGCGCGCGCACTAATTACAACAAAATGACAAAGATTTTAGCAATAACAAAGAAACCCACCAACATACCGAAAAATTACCGAAAGTGTTTTACATGCATTGGTACTGGTTATAGCCTATAGGTACATATAGCATTTTCAATAGAATTTTTTTTGAGATCCAAAATATAAGAAAATTTGAATATCAATGCCACTATAGTATAGTGACTATACAACACACACACACACACACTAGCTAACTAATAAATAATAACCACAAAATGACAAGATTCTAGCAAAAACAAAGAAACCCACCAGCATTATTACACAGAAAATTATCATCTCTCTCTCTCTCTCTCTCTCTCTCACAAAAAAAAAAAAAAAAAATTCCACAAAATGATTAAGATTCTAGCAAAAACAAAGAAGCCCACCAAAATAAGTAGATTGAGAAGATTTTTAGAGATCTAAATTATAAGAAAACTTACAAATCAATGTAAATATACAACACACACACACGCACACTAATTACCACAAGATGATGAAGATTCTAGCCAAAAAAAAACATATAAAATTTTCAGATATTTTAAATATAAGAAAATTTACAAATCAATGCCACTATACAACCCACCCACCCACCCACCCAAACACAAACAGACACTAATTACCACAATTCTAGCTAAAAACAAAGAAACCCACCAGCATCATTACACACACACACACACACATTAACTCCCACAAAAGGATAAAAATTCTAGCAAAAACAAAGAAACCCACCAGCATCAGTACAAATAAAAAAATTTCAGAGATCTAAAAATATAAGAAAACTGTCAGCACACACACACACACACTAATCACCACAAAATGATAAAAATTCTAGCAAAATCAAAGAAACCCACCAGACCAGCATCACTACAGATAAAAAAAAACCCAGACTCCTAAAATATAAGAAAAATACAACTCAATTCCACAACACGCACACTATAGCACAAAAATGACAAAAATTTTAGCAAAAACAAAGAAAACCCACCTGCAAAATTACATAAAAGAAGATTTTCAAAGATCTAAAGAGATGAAGATTGTACCTTTTGCCAAAAATCTTGTACTATCAATGATGAAACGAGTAGAGGTAAGTTGTTGGATGTATGAAACTTTGAATCTCGAGTGTATAAAGACAAACTAAAACTTTGGGAATTCCCAAAAGAAAGGGAGAAAGAAAAAGTGGTTAAAACGGGAAAAGAGAGAGACCCAATCTCCCCACCGCTTCAAAATAACCAATCAACTCAACTTTATATTACTACCCGTAAACCAAGAATATAAAACGTTGCTAAATTTGAAGTTGGAGGGTTCAAAGATATTTTTAAGGAGAATATAAACCAAACTATTATTGACCTCCCAACAAGTCTAGTTTTTGAATCATTGGATCCAACTAGCGTGTCCCTTGATCCTCCTTTATTCTCTCTTTATTTTCTTTTTGGGTTTTTAAAAAACATTTTTCTAAATAAAACTTATTTTTTCTACCTCTTTTTTAATCGAAGCTATTTAAGTGAAAAATAAAATAAATTCTAATGTGGTAGGTCATCTCCAATGGGCAATACAAATGTGTAAATGTGAATTCCCACAGTGGATAGAAAACAATGCACATTACAGTGTTAAAAAATGTAGTAGGATTGTAAATCTAGACATCAGATACATATTGTGTAAATGGGACCCACACCCTGGACGGAAACTGTCATCCACCCAGACACTGTAGGCACAAGAAAGATACTCTTGCCCAGGTTCTTAAAAAAATCAATTGGTTGTGGGTCGTCCCATGGGTTGAGCGCAAGAAAGATAACCGTCCACTGTGGATCTTATAGGCTGGGCGGGTAAAGTCCCACGCCCAGTGTGTTTTCTACAATCTAAATGTCTAAATTTTCATGTTTTTACACCCTTGCATTGTGGATGACCTTAGGAGAAATAAGCAACATAATTTTAGAGAGAGGAAGACTTTCTCATTAACTGGTGTGTCAATAAAGAATGGTCACCCCTTATTTATAGTATAAGTTGGTAGAGGCCAACTATAAATGATAATCCACTTAAATAGGATAAATGCAGATATTTATAACACTTCCCTTTGGATGTACACCATTTCCACCATTCAATGATTATTACCTCATTATGTAAGGACATATTTTTATAAATGTCCTTCACAATTAATTATGTCGTATACCGTTATAACCGTCGAAGAAGTTCAAGAGCAATCTACATCAAGACGGATCCGAATATATCAAGGTTCTTCATCAAAAACCCTCCGTAAAGTTTACTTTGGTAAGGTTATGTTTTAAATACCTTAACTTTGCACTTAGAGAGTTGGGATATTTTTACAAAATATTTTCTAAGTGTTGGAAAGGACTTTTTCCATCAAAATTTGAGAATGAGTATTTTTTCTAAGTGTTGGAGCGGATTGTAATACCCCGTATTTTTATGCTATATTAATTTGGGGATTTATTAAATTTAATGTGACTGTTTATTTAATAAAAATCCGGAAATTAATTATGTTATAATTATTAACGTGACGAGAGTTAGTAATTATGGGAAACTTGTTGAATATTACTAATGAGCATAGTAATATATTATATTGGTTATATTGAACGTCATAAGTGAATTAAATGACTATTTCGGAAATTTAAGTCGGGACGTGCCCGTGTCACGTCGGGACTAATTTTGTTAAATAAAAAGTAAATATTTTATAAGTTGTTCGTATGGTCATTTTGAGTGCGCCAACGTTTCCAGAAGGGTCGAGATAGTCAGAAAAGTATACCCGGGGTTTAGTTTGGGTCTCGGGGTGTTTTTAGGCCTAATTGGTGCCCCGGGAGGGCATTTTAGTCATTTTACATAAGTGGGTAATTAAACCCACGAATTTCAGCCAACCTATATCAGCCATTAGGTCAGCCTCTTAGGGTTAGAACATTCACAAATCAAGTGACGACCATTGGAGAAGAGAGGAGAGAGCTCCAAGGCAAACCAAGGCCAAAAAGCCACCGGATTTCACTACCACCACCATCACCGCGTAGATCACGAGACAAGGAACGCAGCCATACCAAAATCATCCGGGAACCTGCATACCAAAATCCCAGGCAAGTGTTTAAACTTGCTATTTTCGTTGATGCAATCTTCATGTTAGCTTAGGAATAAATTGTGATAAAAAAAAAAACTATGGAAGAAAACCCCATTTTTTGATAGGAGAACCCATATAGTATTGATGTATATGTAAATTCTGGAAACCCTTGCCATGTAGAGGTAATAATCCACGAAATTGGTGATTATAATAAAGAAATATTGGAGAAAGATTCATTAGAAATCTGTTTAAGAAAATTCTAGGGTTCTTGATAATTGAACATGATTTTAGGTTGAAAATCCATGTTTAATGATAGTTACACACATGCTTTACGTTATAAACACCTGGTATAATGTTATAATGATGATAGTAGGATTTTTGGGGCGATTAGAATGGAAACACATCGTTTTAGATGAAGAAGTTGGATGAGACCCGTAACTGCATTCTGCAGAATTTTGCCCAGACCTGCTTGATCGATCGATCGAGCCTAGAGCTTCGATCGATCGAAGGTTCGATCGATCGAGCCCCAAGCTTCGATCGATCGACCCCTCCTGGCAGACTCCTAATTCCCTCTTTAAATGCGTTAAATTCAAATTGTCGTGATATAATTCTTGGGCACTCTTGATAAATTGATTTGGGAGACATTGAGGACCATTAGGGTATATGAATAAATGTTGGAACCTTTAATCTTTAACGAAAATGGTATTTATGGGATATTTACTTTAGGTTAATGGATTTATGAATTTAAAGGGGTGAGGTGCGTAAGAGAGTTACGTTGGAACCTAATAAAGACACTTACTGAAATTCAGATTTGTGAGGATGTAGCCATAAGTGTTAGGTAATAAGTGAGGAAACCCTTCGAGTTAAGGTTAGGAATGAAACCTTATGCGTAATTCTATAAATGTGAAATTAAGGATAAATGGTATAATTACGGGTGACGAGAAGAACCTATATTAATATGAAAGTGGTATATTTATATGACTGTGTGTACATATATTATATGCATGTGAAAATCATACCCACGCTACTTGTTATCCCCGAGCTTACCGCGCTGGGACAAGTCTTATCTCGATGGGACCTTTATGGGGGATATTGACTTGTACCCTAGAAGATAGATGTCCTTGGTACAGGCTATCAACGTGATAGTTCAGACGGTCCTAAGAGACGCCGGTATGTGCCATCCTCTTAGAGACTTGGAATCTAGTCTTCGCCTCAATATTGTTTGTGTATGTATTGTTAATACATTTCGAGAGTGATTCCGAATGTATTCCCCTTAATATGAGTGATATGGGGCTTTGGATAGTAGAGTATACCCGCACCATAATTTAGTTGGGGTGCTGTTATAATATATTATACGAGTAGTTAATATATATATGAAATTCTGAAATTTGGAACTGCCTACCGTGATTCGATAGGTAGGACATGGATGATGACTAAAAATTGTAAATACTTGTTTTGAGAAGGCAGAGAACGCCTACACCATAGTTTATATGTTGGTGCAGTTAGAATATATATATATATATACGAATACCTTATATGTTGGTTCGTGAAGAAAGCTCAACACAATCAGTTGGTCGGCATAAAAGAGCTTCCACTCATAGATCTGGTACTGGCAGTGATGCTTGGAAGGGTTACATTCAGCATTTGGAAGATAGGTTGGGAGAAATGGCCAAGACCAAGAATCCCCTCCAGAGAAGTTTTATTAAAGGATCTTGCTTTGTGCAAACCATTATAGATTTCCCTACACGAACCAAGTTTAATGCTCCAGTGGTCACTCCCAAGTATGATGGGAAGACTGACCCAATTTTCATATAAAATAATACCAAGCAGTACATGGCTGATATCTATGATATTCCTGATGAGATGAGGTACAGGGCATTTTAAGGAACAATCACTGGATCCGTTCAAATCGGGTATAATATACTTCCTTGGGGGCAAATTTCTTGCTTCCAATAACTCGTCGAGCTATTTATTAGGAATTTTTGCTTTGGAGCAAAATCGGTGAAATGAGTAGCTCATTTGCTTAGTGTGAGACAGAAGGTGGGAGAAAGTACTAGGGATTACATCACTCATTTCAACAATGAGAAATTGGAAGTCATTGATTATAAAGAAAATACTACAATCACTGCCCTCGTGAGTGGTTTGCTCCCTGACAAACTATATTATACTTTGGCAAAAGATCCTCGATGATGACATAATTGATGACCAAAGCAACGAAGATTATGAACGCCGAGGAAGCTATGGTTGCTAAAAAGAATTCAGAGGCAAAGGTGGAAGCAAAGATAGAAGGGAAGTCAGATAAGAAGGAGCACAAGAATCACAATGAGCGCAAAAATTTAAAAGTAAAAGAAAGCCTATACCGGCTCAGAAAATTTACCAATTACACTCCCTTAACGGTGGATATACATCATGTTTTGGAAGAAATCAAGTACAACAATAAGGTGAGTTGGCCTGAAAAGTTAAGGTCATCTGTTGATAAGATGGATAAGTCCAAGTATTGCAAATTTCATAAAGATCATGGTCATATGACTAACCGGTGTATTGCTCTCTAGAATGAGATAGAAGCACTCATTCGAAGAGGAAAATTTGATGGATTTGTTGATCGACAGACTGGTGAAAGAATTGGAGGTAGAGGTCGGTAGAGATATAAATCACCTGTTAAGCCCAAAGAAGATAAGAAGAGGAACTATAACGATGATCCAGAAGACGATCCTGATCTCCCCAAGAAGCCTAGAAAACCTGAACGCGAGGTATACACACTCAGTTTTGGATCCTTTGATTGCCATATGATTACAAGTGGAGATGAAGGAGGAGGAGATCATACAGCTGGAAGGAAGGATTACCTAAATGAGGTCCAGGCATGTTCTTACATCCAGCGAATCAACCTCGTTGAGGAGGACCAACCAAGGAAAGTTAACAAGGATAAGCTTGTAATTGGCTTTTTCAAGAACGATCTATCCGGAGTATTGTATCCTCATGATGGTCCTTTAGTAATCAGAGTCAAAATGAAAGATGTACTACTATCAAGGACACTAGTGGATATCGACAGTTCGACAGACATTACGTAATACCCCTATTTTGATAGTTTAGGTTTAAAACTCAGCCAACTGGAGCCTTACCACAAGCCACTTATTGGATTCTATGGTGATAAATTATTTCCATTGGGAATAATCAGGCTAGATATGTTGATCGGGACATGGTCAGCGAGCAGGACAGAGAAAGTGAGATTCTTTGTAATGGAAAAAAATGTTCATTCTGCCTATAACATGATCATGGGAAGAGTGGGTCTGAATAAGTTCGAAGCTATACCTTCTACTGTTCATCAATGCATGAAATTCTTGACCAACTTTGGAGTGGGAGTAGTAAAAGAAGATCAGAAAGTAGCTCGAGAATACTACTATTCATTTGCTGAAGGGGAAGATATGCTATAAGTAAAGAGAAAAACAACCACTTATTAAGTGGATATATCTGAACCGAAAAATGAATCTGAGGTTAAAACCTTAGATCCAAGAGATGAATATGAGTTCGTAAAAGGCCATGTAATGGGGGTAACAGAAAAAATTATTTTGGATAATGATAAACCAGAGCGAATGACTCAAATAGGAACGTCGTTGGATCTAGTTCTTAAGTAAGAGTTGGTGGCCTTCTTGAGACAAAGGAAGCAGGTGTTCGCATGGAGCCATAAATATATGTCTGGTATAGACCCAAACTTCCTATGCCATGATCTTAATGTGAATAAGGATGTTAAACCTGTAAAGTAATGAAGAAGATTTTTCAGCCCGGAGAAGAACCAAGCTATACAAGAAGAAGTCGAGAAGCTTTAAAAGGCTTCCTTTATTGAATATGTGTAGTACCCAGATTGGTTGGCCAATGTAGTTATGGTCAAGAAGAAAAATAATAAGTGGAGGATGTGTGTGGATTTTACTGACTTGAATAAGGCATACTCAAAGGATCATTTTTCTTTACCACGAATTGATCAACTGGTGGATGCTACTTCGGTGCACGAGCTGTTGAGATTTATGGATGCATATTTTGGTTATAACCAGATAAAAATGAAGCCAAAAGATAGAGAAAGTATTTCCTTTATTACTCCTCGAGGAACTTATTTCTATAATGTTATGCCATTTGGTCTAAAAAATGCAGGTGCCACTTATCAGAGACTGGTGAACAAAGTATTTGAGGGACATATAGGCAAGAACATGGAAGTGTATGTTGATGATATGCTGACTAAGAGAAAAAAAGTTGCTGATCATATTACCAACCTTAGCTAGACATTTGATCAGTTAAAAAATCACCAGATGAAGTTGAGTCTGACCAAATGCGTCTTTGGAGTTCAAGAGGGAATGTTCCTCGGGTATATAGTAAATCAAAAGGGCATTGAAGATAATCCAGTTAAGATTAAGGCCTTAATAAAAATTCAATCTCTGACCAGTAAAAAGGATGTTCAAAGGCTAACAAGGCGCGTAGCAGCACTCAACAGATTTATGTCCTGAGCAACGAATAGATGTTTACCATTCTTTAAGGTACTCAAAAAAACCTTTGAATAGAACGATGAATGTGAAAAATACTTCCTAGAATTGAAGAAGTACCTGGGACCACCCCCACTACTCTTCCGACCACTGTAGGGAGAAAAGTTGTATTTGTATCTGGGTGTATCTGAATCAGTTGCTAGTTATGCCTTAATCAAGGAGGATAATGGAGTTCAAAAGCTAGTTTATTACACTAACAAAGCTTTTCGAGGAGTAGAAGTCAGATATCCCAGACCGGAGAAGTTAGCATTGGCCTTAATTGAGGATTGTAGATGAATGAAGACATATTTTCAAGCTCACACCATGGTGGTATATACTGACATGCCACTGAGGCAAGCTTTGCATAAGCCACAGAAATCTGGGAGATTGATGTATTGGGCTGTGAAGTTGGGAGAATATGACCTGGTATATGAACCAAGGTCTTCTTTAAAAGGCCAAGCTATGGCATATTTTATTGCGAAATTCACTTACCCAAAGGTTTTCGAGCAACAAGGGACTCTCACCGAGCAACATTCAGGAGTCAGCAGACCTACTGGAGATATGCCCGACCAACTCCAAGTAAGGAAAACTATAGAAGAAGTTACCACCGATCAAATAGAACCCTCCAGCGGAGTACAAGAGATAAAAAAGAAATATGAGGAGATAAAGGATAAAATCTTCCATTAAGGGATTCTGACAAACCAAGTGTTTGACAATAATATTTCTATATGTTGACGGGTCATCCTGTGAAACTGGATGTGGAGCATGAATGATTCTAAATCTTCTAGACGAACCAGATATAGAGTACGCTCTACGATTATAATTTCAAGCCTCCAATAGTGAGGCAGAGTATAAAGCCGTGATTATTAGTTTAAATCTAGTTAAATCACTGAATGCTGAGAAATTTGTGGTATATAGTGATTCACAGTTGCTGGTAAATCAGGTGTTGAAATTATATGCGGCTAAAGGAGAACTGATATTCAGTTACTTAGCTAAATCTTTAGAGATAATTTCCACTTTGCTAGCTGTCCAATTGATCAGAATTCCAAGATTAGAAAATGTCCGAGCAGACGCACTTGCTCGGTTAGCTTCAGTAACCAGAACTAAGTTGTGAAGAACTATTCATATTGAGCTACTTGCTAATAGGAGCATTGATGAAGATCTTATGGTTAATTTTATTGCAGTTGACATGGGGCCATCTTTGATGGATCCCATAAGAGCATATATTGAAGAAGTAATTCTACCAGTCGACCCACTTGAAGTTCAGAAGCTGAAATACAAAGCTGCGAGATATGTGCTAGAAAATGGTGTGTTGTATAAAAGAGGATTAACTGCTGGTCTACAATGATGTGTGCATCCAAAATAAAGTAAAGGATTTGATTGAGGAAGTCCATGAAGGGTCATGTGGAGCCCATATAGTAGGGAGAAATTTGTTGCGAAGAATCAACACACAGAGGTACTACTGGACAACTATGCGAGTAGATTATACAGGTTTTGCCAAGAAGTGTGATAAGTGCCAGAGATTTTCTAGCATATGCAAGATTCCACAAGCTCTCCTAACACCAATCACTTCACCTTGGCCCTTTACTATGTGCAGAATTGACTTGGTTGGGCCTTTGTCGACCACCCGAGGAAGGTTCAAGTACTTGGTTATAGTTGTTGATTACTTTACTAAATGGGTGGAAGCTGAACCATTAATCGATATGTCATATGTAAAGGTTTATTAGTTTATTTGGAAGAATGTCATATGTAGGTATGGTTTGCCCTACGCCTTTATCACTGATCATGGCACACAATTTGACAACGATGAATTTACTGCTTATTGCGCTCAATCCAATGTCCAAAAAATTCACTCTACTCCTGGCCATCCTCAAAGCCATGGACAAACAAAGGTAACTCATTAAATTTTGTTGAATGGGTTGAAAGAAAGGCTGGAAAATGCTAAAGGGAATTTGATCAATGAACTGCATTCTGCTTGTGGGCTTACCGAATAACCCCTAGAACAACTACTGGATAAACTCCCTATATGTTAGCATTTGGTACCGAAGCCGTAATTCTTGTCGAGCTAGGTTTACCTACGCACAAAATTCTTAACTTCAATACCCCAGTCAGTGATTTGATGAGAAGGTTGGACTTAAACATGCTGAAAGAAGTACGTGAAGGTGCAACTTTAAGAAATGCAGCCTATCAACAACGAACGACACGTTTCTACAACAAGAGGGTAAAGCCGAGCAATTTAAAAAAAGGTGATTATATTTTAAAGAAGGTGATTTAGAAGAACAATAAGCTTGAAGCTAATTGATATGGGCCTTATCGCATTACATCCGTTATCCGACTAGGCACATATCGAATTGAGACTTTAGAAGGTGAAGAATTCAAGAATCCCTAGAATGCAGAAAACCTGAGGAAATATTATCAGTGATGTATTCATGTTGTACTCAGTTTATTTTAATATTAATGAGAATATAATTTTTACAAAATTGTTATTTTTTCGGAGTACTAGTGCTATGCACTACATGGCAAACACAATAAAGGCACCAACAATATTGGTCGTCAACATAAACCACTAACGAAATTTGGGTCGGTATCAATAAAGGCACCAAAAAATTTGGTTGTCAAACACACAAAAATACCAACAATGTTGGTCGGCATCAACAAAGGCACCAACAATGTTGGTCGGTAACATAAACCGCCAACAATGTTGGTCGGTATCAACAAAGGTACCAACAATGTTGGTCATCAAGATAACCACCAACAATGTTGGTCGATATCAACAAAGGTACCAATAATGTTGGTCATCAACATAAACCACCAACAAAATGTTGGTCGGCATCAATAAAGGCACCAATAAAGTTGGTTGTCAAATACATAAAAAAATCATGCAAGGCAAAATTATAAGTCCCAAATGCTTGGTTAACGAAGACATGGATGAATAATTTTCATCTAAACTGGGCTAAAATATGGACAAATGTTCGTCTCACACCTGGGAACTAAGGTAACTAATGAAATTACCTAAAACTTTAGGTACATTAGTAGAACCGTGGTGAAGCATTGATAATTGGTATGATATTTAGGATAATCCTAAGTATATTAATAGAACCAGTGAAAAACTAGAGATTAACTAAAAGTTGATCCATTCATAGTTAAAGACTAAGGAGATAGTCATATATCCAAAGATTAACTAAAAGTTGATCCATTCATAGTTAAAGACTAAGGAGATATTCATATATGCAGAGATTGACTAAAAGTTGATCCATTCATAAAATAAGCTTTTCATTAAATTAAATGATTACATATTTTTGCTTAAACATGCAAAGCCTTATTCTATAGGACGTTTTCCTTCAGCCTTAGAAATAGGATCCATGCCAACTGGAGGATCATCCAAGGTATAAGGAGAGTTGATGAAGTTAAAATTCTGAAGCATCCTGGTATTACTGGTACTAGGACGATCGAGAAGATGAGGAGGTTCGACGATATTTAGTTAATCATATAGCTCATAATCTCCTATGTATTTTGAAATCAAGCATTGAGGAATACGATGGATAGGAATGCAGTTAAGATCTAACTTGAATGGAGGATTGTCAAGCTCCAGCAAGCCTGGGTTATACCAATCCCACAGAGAGTTATTTGGATCCACCTTCATCACGGTTAAAGAGTTCATTCAACCACATTTATAAGACTCATTCCTAGTCCGTTGAAGTCTATCATCAAGACGCCCTAGATATTCATTATACCCATCCATCCAAACCTCTCTTGGATGCTTATAGAATTGAAAGGTAAATTTATCAACCTGAGACTGCAGTTTCTTCAATACTCCGTCCTTAACCTGTAATTGGGAAGTCTAAGTGGATAATGGTTCAGACAAGGTCTGCAGCTCCTGGGACATCTCAGCAATAGATTGGTCTTTATCTTTTAACTGTGCAACTTGATTGGCAAGGGCCTGTTGAGTCCTAACTTCTTCTGCGATTCCTTGGCCAAGCTTATTTATTGCTCGGGAGGAAGATGCATGCTTATTATTTTTCAAGGCTTCCAACTTATCCCGTAATGTTGCATTTTTAGCCTCTAAAAAGGAGTACCCCTCATGAGTAGTAGCAACAACAGCTCCAGAGGCAGACTTCAAAAGATTCACTTCATCCCTCAAATTATTATTCTCCTCTTCCAGAAGTTTGGCAACAGTTCTAGTTTCTTTAACTTTAAGCGTAAGTAAAGTTTCCTTTTTATTATAAACAGAAATAAAATTATCAAAGCCCCGACTTACACTTAGCTTCGATATTTTCTGCTCGTAGCTCTGGTGTAACAACGCAATATATTCTTTATACTGTTCTTGAAGTTCTTCTATCATCTCATAGTAGGCAACATTGTTTCCTACCGCCTAATCAAGTAAGTACTTCAAATACTTGTAGGTTTTTTTAGCCTACTCTGTTGCATCATCACCAAGTGTAAGGAAACAAATTTCCAATTGAGTCCATATATAGTTTTGGCTCAATTCCGGACAAAAACGTTTATTCACAGGATAGTATTTAATTGTAATATTCTCAAGCCTATGAAGTGTTTGTTGAAGACGTAGCGGCAAAGAGTATAAAACTTCATCAATATGCCGGTTTGCGTGCCTCGTTTCTACGTCCTAAACTATGGTTCCATTCTTCCAAGGTATGAATGCAATATTATATATATAGGAGCTTGGAACAAGTTTTTATTGGGTGTTAGGTTTTATAAAAACTATGTTTTATTTTTAGAAATAATTAATTAGAACTTTAAAATAAGTTTATAAAGTTTTCTAGGCTAAAATCGAAATTTTCCAAACTTTCTGGAAGTTCGTTCGATATGTCGTTCGAACCAGATGTCGTTCGAACGAGTTTGCCAACGACCTGACACTAAGGCATACTGGAACTTCGTTCGAAATGTCGTTCGAATGAGATTGTCGTTCTAACGAGATTTCCAACGAGTCCATACTGGAACTTCGTTAAAAGACTCATTCGAACGAGAATGTCGTTCGACCGAGATGTCAGGCGGGAACAATTTTTGGCAGTTTTTGGTAGTTTTTCACCCACTTTCCCCTTGTTTCTTAATCAATTTTTTTAGACTTTATGATGTGCGGGAAACCATTTTTCCAACTTAACTTTTCCATTCTATCTCATCTCTTAGAGAGTGTTTGAGAGCAAAATTGGTTTTAGGAAAATGTTCATGTTTTGAGTATGTTTTTATCAAAGATAAAATCATTCACCACTCTAGTTTACACCCAAATTAGTGTTTATCCAAGTTCACATATATACATATCAATTTCTTGGAGTTTGGCACCAGTTTTTCTCTACCGATTTGAAGAAGAGAAGTTTCAGGTTTTCTTCTACATCCCACAAACAAAGAAGAAGTTGTTTACTTTGTTTTACCCCTTTGGAGAAAGGCTTCATGTTCGGGTGACGGTGACCATATAAAGTCCTATCGGTAGATTTCGAGACCGCGGTAGAGTTCCAAGGTTATCCACTAGGAAGAGGTGTCTACAAGAAGAAACGTCGGGGCTTGAGAGGGATCGAGTCGTGTGTTGTAAGTCTTTCTGTCTTGTACTTGTAAATCTGTATCTAGTGGATTTGTGGCTAGGGCCATCCGAGGTTGTTTCCCGTCTTGGGTTTTTCCTCGTACATCGCGGCGTAGTGTGATTGCTTTATTTTATCTTGCATAAATATTTTGGAATGCATGCTTAGGATAATTCAAGATAAAATTTGGTTTAAATTATCACACTTGATTTAATTTGGTGCTAAATCAAATATTGGGTAAAGTTTACTTAATTCAAGTCTTGTACTAAAAATGGTTTGGCCTAACTTCGAAATATTGATAATTATGACTTAGGCAAATTCTAGGGCTTGGATCAATTAATTGGTTTAAGTGAAATTAATATTTGTGTTTAAGTTAATTTCACTCGGTTTAATTTTAAGAAAATTAAAATTTGGTATTTGTATATTTTAGTTGAACCATCACGTTTTACGCTTCCGCATCTCGTGTTTTATAAAAGGAAATTATAAGTTAATTTTAATTGTAAAAATTAAGAACCCAAGGAACTCACACCTTTTCAAATTGGTATCAGAGCCAAAAACGATAAATTATTTCGTTAAGATCCTTAAATATTTTTTGGCTAAAATGGAATTTTCCCCATTTTCAAAATTTCCTATTTTTGATGGTTCAAACTATGCGTATTGGAAAGCGCGAATGAAATCGGCACTAAAATCTATCGACGAGAGAGTTTGGATGTCTGTTGTTAACGGGTGGTCCCCACCAACTTATTTAGTTGAAAATGAACGTGTTCCCAAACCCGCCGATAGATGGACTGAAAATGAGTTTAAACTTTCTAATTTTAATTCCCGGGGTTTGAATGCCTTGTTTAGCGCAGTCACACCAGATGAATTCCGACGTATTATGACGTGTGAAACCGCTAAAGAAGCTTGGGATATTTTACAATTAACTCATGAAGGAACTAGTGTCGTTAAATCTTCAAAACTCCAAAACCTCACCACTCAATTTGAAACTATCAAAATGAATGAAAAAGAAACTTTTGATGAATTTTATGCTAGACTTTCTGATATTGTTAATTCATCTTTTAACTTGGGAGAGAAAATACCTGACAATCGTGTTGTAATGAAAATTTTAAGGTCCCTACCCGATCGATTTATTCCAAAAGTGACCGTTTTGAATTCTTTATGAACTTTAGCATCTACGAAATTAGAAGAGCTTGTAGGTGATTTACAAACCTATGAACTAGATATGTTTCCCTCTAAAACTGAAAAGAAAATCGAAAAGGGCATTGCTTTAAAAGCCCGAAAAGAGGTCAAATAAGTAGTAGAGAGCGAGAGTGATAGTGACTCGGAAGACATGGCTTTGTTTGCTCGTAAATTTATTAAATTTCTTAAAATTAACAAAGATAAATTTAAAAATGATTTTAAGAAATTTGAAACTTCTAAGCATGAAAAAGGCGAGAATATCCCTAAAGCCGAGAAGATACCTAAACCTAGTAATGAAAATTTAGATAGGGACGAGTCTAATAAGTGTTTTGGTTGTGAAGGTTATGGCCATAGGGCTTATGAGTGGCCCACTAAACTAAGGAAAGAGGGTAAACGACCCATTGCATATAATGCGACCCTTAGTGATAGTGATAAGGAAGAGGGACCCAATTCCCCCACTAAGCCAAATTTTGTGGCTTTTATGGCTAGCCATGTGAGTGATAGTGAGAACTCATCGATTGATGAAACTTTAACACATGACACTTCCAAGGTCATTGTTTATGATTCACTTGTTTTTGATGATAGTGAGAGTGGAGAAGAAAGAGAGAGTGAAAATGAAGAAGAGGTTAATGTGAGTGAACTTCAAAACGCTTTTCAAGAACTTTATAAAGAATCTATTAAATTAAAAAAGGCTAATTTGAAGTTAGCAGCTAGTTTAAGAGAGAGTGTCAAGGTCGTTGATGAAAATACTTTAATAGAAGACCTTAGGACACGTGAGAGGACTCTTCAAGAGAAGCTTGAATATGTAGAAGGCAAAAGAGATAGCCTTAGGGGTTTAATGGAATCCTTAAAAAAGGAGCTTCTTGATTTTGAAGAGCGAAATGTTTTATTAGAGTCTAACATTTTAGAATTGCAAAATAAATTAAAAGACTCTAGTAATGTCAAATTTGATTTGGAGTGTCGTTCGGAAAAACTAGATAAAATATTAGGAACGGTCCAAATTAAAAATGACACTTGTGGTTTAGGCTTTAATACTTGTAATGAATTTTCTCATAATGCCAAAACCAATGTTTTAGGAGAATCGTCTAGGAAAGATTTTAGAGATCACCCCTTAGATAAATCTTTTCGACATGTTTTTACTTGTACACATTGTGGTCGAAAAGGTCATCTTAGGAAATTTTGTTTTGATCTTAAACGAATTCCTAGAAAATTCCATAGTAAAGTAACCACGGTAGGTAAAGTTTCAACACCCCAAGATAATCATTCTTCATTAATTTGGGTTAGGAAATCCGACTTGGTTGCCTTGCAAAATAAGGTTTTTGATTCTCATTTACTTTCACATGCTTCCTCCCTTGCTAAATCTAAAGGATGAATATGTTAGTGTTTTGCATACTTTAGCATTTTTACTTGATGCTATATTCACATGCTAAATGTATGCTTGTTTAATCTTTTTCTAGTCTATGCTCTATGCTTATCATATGCTAGAATAATGATTTTTGTTTATATTTTGTATTATATTTACTTCATTTTGTTTGCATTAAATGAAACATACAAAAAGATTTTTGTTTATCATTTGGGTTTTATCTCTCGATAATTTAAGCTTAATGAAAGATTCAAATGATTTATGTTTGTCTTTTGAGTATATATATATTTTTTTGGTTAAAAATGTCAAAACCTCAAAAAGATTTTTTGTGTGGTCATTAGTTTGATACACTCTATGTGGCATATACTTGTGTTTGAATTCCATCTTTTACGCTCCCACGTGGCTAGAACTTTTGGTTTAGATTATCAATCCTTATTATGTTCTTTACCATATTTTATGGAGTAGTTGGATTTTATATTGATTAAATGGCTTCTATTTTTATATGCCTCTATTCACACATGCACGAGCTCTTTTGAAATTTTAACTTCATATGTATATTTGAGCTATGTGAGGTGTTCTCCTTCCAATCTTGTCATCTACATATTTGTTACTTAGGAGGACTAGTGCATGTCAAAATCCGTTGCATGTGAGATTTGTGTGAAAAAATGAAAATATGATAAATATAAATGTGCACGGGGAAGGGCTCCGAAAGGACTGAGTGATCCTTTTCGATTGTAAGCCACCGTTTTGAATGGACCTAAAATAAATACGTGGTCCAAAGGCCTAAAAATAGAATATATGGTATTAAAACGAGAATAATTTGCCAAGGCCTATGTTTGATTGATATATTCATTCAAATTTAATATAAATGCATATTGAGGGAGATTGGATGGTATATCAACGGTTTGCACAATGTCCATTTATCCTAGTTGCATATCTCATGTCATGACTCTATTGGTTTGTAGAATCAACAATACGCTAGGCTTGTATGCATTGTGTAACGTTCACTGAGTTCAATCTATATTGTCACATGAGGTTATATTTAAATGTGATGAAGTTTGCAATCAAATGAGAACTCCGTGAACGTTTATTAAGTTTTTGGGTCTAAATTTAATCGTTACTAGTTCACACCCCTACACTTCCGTTTCCATAGGACACATTTTTGCCATACGAGTGTGAAAAACTCCTATTATATGTTGTGTGTGTCATTTGTGTGTTTATATCTATATATGTGTACTTGAGTCTCTTTGATATATATTATGTATATGTATACATATATTCGATATTTTTGTTTAGTCGTTGCTTTGCTTTCTAATCCATATATGCTTTAATTCATACTTGGTATCCATCTTATTGCATTCTTTATTGATATCACATCCTTAATAATTTATATATCATACTGCTATCATTTTATTGCATCCTAGTTGGTATCTGATGTTAGTGTTTGGATTAGTTGAACTTTTGTTGCCCATATGCTTTAACGTTCTCATCGCTATATGCACCATTCCATGTGTGAGCTTGTATCCTATTCTTTAGCCTTTGTCTATTCCTGAACAAAAAGGGGGAGAATGATAGGGGGAGAAATGGTATCTAATCCTATTATTATCGTATCTTAGTTTGGGGGAGATTTATCTTAGGGGGAGACGTCTTTCTAAGTATGTCATTTGTTTGATAAAGGGGAGAATTAATTTAGGGGGAGTAATTAATTAATTACATTTAATATTTTGATATTCCCTATGCGTTTGATAGTTTGCTTAAGTATGCAGGAATTCTTCTAAAGAGACATCTTTCAATGGCAAAGCGTTTGATCCTTGGGTTGAGTCAAGTTTGGGTGGGTTATGTTTTGAGTCTAGTAGAGCTTGACGGCCCTTTAGGATTTTTGTTTGGTTTTTGTCCCAGAATAGCCAAAGGGGGAGATTTGTAAGGACACAAATTTCCAATTGAGTCCATATATAGTTTTGGCTCAATTCCGGACAAAAACGATTATTCATAGGATAGTATTTAACTGTAATATTCTCAAGCCTATGCAGTGTTTGTTGAAGACGTAGCGGTAAAGAGTATAAAGCTTCATCAATATGCCGATTTGCGTGCCTCGTTTCTACATCCTAAACTATGGTTCCATGCTCCCAAGGTATGAATGCAATATTATATATATAGGAGCTTGGAACAAGTTTTTATTGGGTGTTAGGTTTTATAAAAACTATGTTTTATTTTCAGAAAGAATTAATTAGAACTTTAAAATATGTTTATAAAGTTTTCTGGGCTAAAATCGAATTTCCAAACTTTCTGGAAGTTCGTTCGATATGTCGTTCAAACGAGATTTTCGTTCGAACCAGATGTCGTTCGAACGAGTTTGCCAACGACCTGACACTAAGGCATACTGGAACTTCGTTCGAAATGTCGTTCGAATGAGATTGTCGTTCTAACGAGATTTCCAACGAGTTTCTAACGAGTCCATACTGGAACTTCGTTAGAAGACTCGTTCGAACGAGAATGTCGTTCGAACGAGATGTCAGGCGGGAACAGTTTTTGGCAGTTTTTTGCAGTCTTTCACCCACTTTCCCACTTTTTTCTTAACCAATTTTTTTAGACTTTATGATGTGCGGGAAACCATTTTTCCAACTTAACTTTTCCATTCTATCTCATCTCTTAGAGAGTGTTTGAGAGCAAAATTTGTTTTAGGAAAATGTTCATGTTTTGAGTATGTTTTTATCAAAGAGAAAATCATTTACCACTCTAGTTTACACCCAAATTAGTGTTTATCCAAGTTCACATGTATACATATCAATTGCTTGGAGTTTGGCACCGATTTTTCTCTACCGATTTGAAGAAGAGAAGTTTCGGGTTTTCTTCTACATCCCATAAACAAAGAAGAAGTTGTTTACTTTGTTTTACCCGCTTGGAGAAAGGCTTCATGTTCGGGTGACGGTGACCATATAAAGTCCTATCGGTGGATTCCGATACCGCGGTAGAGTTCCAAGGTTATCCACTAGGAAGAGGTGTCTACAAGAAGAAGCGTCGGGGCTTGAGAGGGATCGAGTCGTGTGTTGTAAGTCTTTCTACCTTGTACCTGTAAATCTGTATTTAGTGGATTTGTGGCTAGGGCCGTCCGAGGTTGTTTCCCGTCTTGGGTTTTTCCTCGTACATCGCGACGTAGTGTGATTGATTTATTTTATCTTGCATAAATATTTTGGAATGCATGCTTAGGATAATTCAAGATAAAATTTGGTTTAAATTATCACACTTGATTTAATTTGGTGCTAAATTAATTATTGGGTAAAGTTTACTTAATTCAAGTCTTGTACTAAAACTGGTTTGGCCTAACTTCGAAATATTGATAATTATGACTTAGGCAAATTCTAGGGCTTGGATCAATTAATTGGTTTAAGTGAAATTAATATTTGTGTTTAAGTTAATTTCACTCGGTTTAATTTTAAGAAAATTAAAATTTGGTATTTGTATGTTTTAGTTGAACCATCACGTTTTACGCTTCCGCATCTCGTGTTTTATAAAAGGAAATTATAAGTTAATTTTAATTGAGAAAATCAAGAACCCGAGGAACTCACACCTTTTCACCAAGCAACTGAATAATTTCTTCATCGGATAAGTGTGTATGACATGCTTTGAAAAAATCATTGCACTTTCTCAGTAGCTCGGTATCATTGGAAGATAGTTGTTCCATCTTTGCTATAAACTAGTAAGAAGAAATGACCACCAATCAACAACAAGAATGGAGAACAAGTATAATCAAGAGAGACAAAAAGGAACAAAAAGTTCTTTTATTGATAACAATGAGTTCAAGTACAATAAAAGTAAAGAAAAAAAATAAAGAAGTAAAAGGGTAAATGCCGAACAACTTAACACATTCTCCCTATCATTCTCAACCTTCTTATCCTGGTCAGAAGAAGGGGCTATAGAATGGAGTTGCTTGGTTTTCTCGATTGGAGGAAGAGAAGACTTGGTGATTTTAAGTTGATTGACAACAAATTTAGCCACTAGAGAAGACTCCTTAGAACCAACTTCATCTTCAACCTCATCCTCAATAACTAGAGGAGGACCATGAATATATCTCTGAAAAATTTTAGAACCCTCAACAGTGTTTAACTCTTGAAGAGTAGCAACCCAACCATCTCTGTAATATTTTTATTTTGCATACATAATTTGAGCAGAGGCAGCAGAAATGGCTTTGTTCCAGTCCTTGTCCCAACTAGCACTGAAGGATGCCTTTACAACAGACTTTCTCTTAGACCTTTCAGAGGCCATAAGCTCCTCAGCAGTCTTAGCCCCGCGCTCAGCTTCCTCTGCCACACACTCAGCCTCCTTTGCCCTGCGCTTAATATCCTTTTCCCTGTGCTTAACTTCAAGGGAATTTTCATCAGACGTTTGTCGAGCAATTTCAGCTGTCTTCAGTTTATCTGCCCAATCACTCTTCTCAGTTTTCTAAGGCTTAATGAGATTCAAGAAAATACTTATTCAAGCCTACCAAGGCTTCCTTTAGATCATTTGAAGGAGAAGCCTAAATTGCATCATCCTTCTCCAACATATTATTAAAATGTACTAAGAACTGCAAGAGAAGAAGATCGAGTTAGTATATGAGAAATACAAAAGACAACAGAACCAAGAAGATGGAAATAACTTACTGATATAAGGCTCTGAGTAACCAATTTAGAAACCCTTACTCGGGGCATCACGACATCCACTCCCCTGTGGTCTGAGAGAGTACGAGACTTGATCAACTTCATGGCCAAACCAGGAGTAATAACTCCTAGAGGACCAGTCTTAGAAGAAGGTAATTCAACCAAGGTCTGTTGGTCGATCACTTGCTCGACCTGCTTTTAGGCAAGCCCTCTTCTAAGTCTCCTTAAAGGAAGTGCATCATCTTTGGGAGCTGCATCTTTGAGAGTTGGGTCTTTGGGGGCTAGGTCTTTAGGGACTGAGGGCTTCATAATATCCCCTGTCTTCTTATTGCCTCCTTCAACAGGTGCTTGGGATCCATAAGTGCTACCACTAAGAAGATCAGAAAATTTTCTCTTCTTTATGATATCAGAAAGATGAGTGTCTGAATCTTCCTGATCAAGATCAATCACCAGAGAAGGAAAAGCAGCAGGTCGGGCGATTAAGGAAGAAATGATATTTTTATATTGAATCAAATAACAAGTAGATCTAATGTGCTCCTCAGCAATCGTCTTATGAAGTCCCCAAATGAACTTTAATTATTTTAAATCTACTTCACTCTCTTTGAGGGAGTTTCTCTTCCTTTCAACTGCAATCATATTTACAAAACAACAGCCAATATGACATTTTATCAAATATAAATAGGGAAAAAAATATTAAAACATAGAATAACCTATCCCGTTACCAAAGAGAGGACATTTAGGTCCTTAGTATTGGGCACCTCCAGTTAAGGGAGCATATTGCCAATTTTTTACAACTACCCAATGATCAAAATAATCCCTATTAGAATCAGGGAGATTAACTAATTAAGCTTTGCTAACTGCCATAGTTTTCAAATAATAAGTGGTATCACTAGTTACCCATTTATAACAAAACATTATCTCTGGAATCCCTAGATGGGTTCCATAGATTTGATTAAACCTATATACTCCATTCACCACTCTCCATGTGTTGGGAGTTATTCTTGTAGGTACAACGTCAAAATATTGACAAAACTCCAGACACACGAGATTGGGAGGAAATGTGAACCCACACTCAGCAATAAAGATGGAAGGGAACCAATGGCCCTCAGCAAGAGAGAAAAAATCAGAAGGAAAAATGGGATGTTCTAGCACAACCCAAGATGGAATGTTAAAGTTATTCCTGAATTTATCAATCGTCTTAATAGAATAAATCATGATGAAGAAACAAAGAAAAAGAGAGAAAAGTTCTTGCAAAGGTTTAAGGATTAAGCAAGAACTGAAGACAGAAAAAAAAAATGATCGCATGAAAGTTCAAAGAACACAACAGCAGAATAAAAAATGAGAGATAAAAGATGATTGAAATTTATCGCTCTTTTTATAAGTCACCTCAGAAACTGGGAAAAGTAATGGTTAAAGTTAACGACGGTTGAGTTTACGGCGGCTAACAAGGGAAAAGACGAAGATACCCCAGAAATGTTCGCTAAAATTTAAAATATTTACAAAATTTCCATTCGCGCTAAAAAATTGTCAATTAAGTGGATAAAATTCACAAGTCTGGAAGGTCTGCAGTCGACTAAGTATCCCAAACTATTATTAAAGCATAATATTCCACACTTTCGCATCAGCTCCAAGTATGAAACATTGGGGGCTTCTATTGATACCAAAATTTACCACCTCACGTGGACCAATTATAAGCCAACACGTGTCATCCAATATGGCACAAATCCAAGTCAGCATGATGCAAAATCCCGAACAACAAGGAAGCTCGACCAACAGGGCAACCCGACCAACTGGGAAGACTGAACAACTACCGAAAATCCAACCTGTATTGCCAATAAAGTGATAACAGTCATACAACCTGTATAACCAGTAAAGCGACAGTCGTAGTACATTTAATTCTCATTATGTATTGATGTAAATTCCTAACAAATGAAGACATTCCATCATTTCACGTGACAACTATCAGTACCCCTCTTAGGCTATAAATATATTGTATCACCTTCATTGCAAGGGATCAAAAAATAACTCAAGGCAATCAATACATAACAGAGGACGTAGGCTATCCCATTGATCTTAACCACTTTAAATATCTTTTTGTTTATTTTACTTATTTTATTTGTGATCAATTAATTAGGCCTAGTCTAGTTTTTTGCATCAACAATAACTATACCTATAATTGTAGTGGTAAAGTTAGCTTGGGAATAATTAGACCTTTAATGACTTTGGGAAGGTTAGTTTGGGATAACTATACTTAGGCAATTATGTAGAAATAAATGATGCAACAAATATGATTGTTAAGCCTAGGAGGCAGTATATGAGAAGTAATTTTAATGGGAAGTAGTCGTAGGACGACGACTTAATGTGAATTATGTAAAAACTCATTGAAACGCTATAATTAAGCTAAGAAGGCTATAATTATATGGATAGACATTTTTGGGATAAAAGTAGTTATAGAGTAATTGCTCATACATATTGGATGATAATATGTACTATATTATTTTGTGTGGACATACCTGGGTTCATGGACCGTCCTATCGGCTTGGGGGTTCGTGCGTTCGGATTGCGTAGCACACGCCGACACAGGTGGGCTTGGCAATTGTGTAGGTCATATGGGTACTATGTGGAAGTCCCATCTATGAGAGGTGGGTGTTGATGCTGATAGTCTTTATCACCGTTGGGTATGGGTCGTGAACTGGTATCCTGCATTGGGATCGCTCCAACTTATGTGTGTTTTGTGGTGTCCATTTTGGATAAGAGATTCCTCCGAACTTGCCAATAGAGCACGAATGAGACACCAATGGTAGATGTCTTTGTGTGTCACACACATATATATATATATATATATATATATATATATATATATACACACATTGTGGTGTGCCTTATATGGGAAATTGCACTCTTAGTCTAAAGTTGTAGACAATGCTTAATGATAATAAAGTCGGGTTAAAAAAATGATGTGGATAATTAAGGACGAAGATGAGTCCTAATGATTAATGTGGCATACAATTATTAATGACAATATTAATTGGTTAGTCTAAGAAAGTAGACAAGAATTAAAGATAATGAATAATGGGTAGTTAATTATTAATGATAATAATAATTTGGTAATCTAAGAGAATGAAACTTATAGTCTAACGAGGTAGATGACAAGGATTATGAATTAAATCATTAAATGGTGTGAAGAGATAGACAAGGTTTATGGAATATTATGACGTAGGAATATGCACCAAGTTTATGTAAATTGTGTAGTCAACATTATGAAATCCATTTGGGGATTGGGGTTAGACATAAATACCCACTTTTAGTTAACACATAGCTAGTGTCTTATTCTTTACATGAAAGATTAAATAATGGAAGTTACAATTGTCATTTTATTTGAGGATACGATTAGGACTACTTCTAGATGAGAGGTGAGGTACTCGTTACATGTGAGCGTCGATGGAGACACGTGAAGTATGAGTTAGTAACAATTTGCATATTTACTGGTGAAGAATCCTAGCACCTCAAGGGCTCTGACCCAAATTACAAAAGGTTTCCCCCTAGGTATTCTTAATGACAGGGGTGGCAGGACTGACGATGGATCATACTTGCAGTTGGATTGGACGTAGTGGATTTCGCTCCATTGATTCTAGTATAGGTTGTATTTCATCATTTTGTCATTTTGTTTCATAATGGGACTTTTGTGGGTATAAGCCCAAATGTTTATTTATATTAATTGTACTTAGTTCTGCATTATGGACATTATATGATGATTCAATTTTTATTATTCATGTTTTAAATCATTTTTATTCAGATGTTTTTACCATATTGTGGAATTGGACATAGAATAAAAGAAATTTTTATTCCTTCAGTGCTGAGAATGGTATAAATTATTGATAAGCCCCATTTTTTGGGTATTGAGCCTGACCAGACTTTACAGGAGAAAATAGGGGTTGTTAAAGTTGGTATCAGGGCATGATTCTGGTGTCCTTAATGTCTGTGTTTGTGCTTGTTTCGTTCTGTGTCCTGTCCTTTGAAGTAGATCCCTATGATTAGGAATTATTATATTCTTTGTGATTAGTTACTACCCGTTCGGGCAAAGGGTTTATTTTAGAAAGAGAACCATAGAGACCTTTGTGTGTGTCACTTGATAGAATTACGAGAAGTTCGGGCAATTTGGAGCCTAATAATTTAAGGGAAGACATTTAGAGAATTGAGGATGTGGTAATGTACAATAGTGAACCAACAAAGGTTAGATCATTTAGACCACTATCCACAGAGATATGGGCATCATATTTTAAATGAAATTATTTATAGAGAAAGAGACTAGTGATAGTATCGGTGGTAAACAAGGTGCTTTTCGTACTTTGAAGTATGTGGGATATGTTTTATTTGATATTGGGATTTAGTTCTCACTTGGGTTTTGTTAATAAATTAGAGAAGATAGACTTTGTGTTTGGGAGAGTACTTTACGTTGACCCGCCGTGTGTGCGAAGGAATATTGTTTCGTTGCTACATAGATACATAAAAATGTATACTGGGAGGCTTATATTTAGTTTAGGCTTATCTGTTAGCTATGTTAGAGTGTGATATTTTCTTGGGAATGGATTGATAGATACTTGGAATATTTTAATTTTATGTGGACTGCTACGAGTTGCGATCATGTCCAAAAGATAAGATTGGTTGGAAATTGGTGTACACCGTAGTTGTGAGGATTATCGTGAGAAAATGGTAGTTATGCGAAAATGTTTATAGGTGAGACTAGTTGTAAAACAATGAATTTTAATGGGAACTTAGGTCATGCAAGGACCTTTAGGACTTTAAGTATGCTTTGGGAAGCGACATGTGAGTGTGAGTTAAATTTTTGAATAACTCCAGAAAGGAGATGCGTGTGACTAAACTCAAAATTTTGGGATAAATCAGCTTATGCTTAGATTAAAGCAAGGGTCCTTTATGTGGAGGAAAGAGTTGTGAGATACCATAATGATATGATTTGGGAAAGTATTGCCTTATCAAGTATACGCAATGAAGTAGAAGTAAGGCTAGTAACCGCTTCGATTATTGAGATTGTACATGATCATGTTTAAGTGTTTGTATAATGACTTTGTCATTAAAGTGGTGATGGTAGACCTGATTAGCGTGGGTATGCCTTTGAAGACTTAGAAATGACTAAGTGATATATAGAGTAAATACTGACGAAAGATGTCTGTGACACCCCGCCTAATAAAACACCGGGTGATCAGTCCTATATTAAATTAAACATGAATCTCATCTAGTTCATTCTTAACATCATTGTTGCAATATTATTAATTACTAACCACCTAGTCTTTAATTAAGCTGATGCCAAATCTTATCTTATGAATTAAACGGAAACCAAGAAATATAAAAAGAAGCCCAAATAAACAACACAAGAGAAAATCTAATCATGCCACACACTAATAAAAGTATTATCCGAATAACATCGACTATACAAGCTATCCACTAAGTGCAAAATATAAAGGAGAGTACTGATACATGCCAAACTGAATATAAAAGTACAAGTCCAAGCTACAACTGAAATGTCCCTATCTAGAGAGAGAATAAGACAAGCGACTAAGAAAATATCCCGCAACATCCACATATACTGTAGCTACGCACCCTGTAAGAAGATCAGGCCTGACGCCCCTGTGGTAGCACTTGCTAAAAATGTTTTTCAAAACTCGGGCTCTGACTCGTATCTATTTTTCTTTATCTTATCCCTTGTTATACTTTTTAGGTGTCCGGACATAGGGACGCTTGAATGATTATTCTTTCGAGTCAGACGTTGCTACTGCAGCTGTGGATGTTGACATGAAATCGTATAATCGCTTCTGTTCTTGTGATCTAGATAGGAGGTATAATTGTTATATTCGGGTATCTTGCCTAACTTTTGTCTTTTAATTTATTTTCGACATTTTTATTTTACGTTGATTCGATATGGTTGTATGGATTTATTGTGCGTTTAGGTTAAAAAAGATTAAAAGGTTTAAAATTTGACACCAGGCCTAATAGGTTATTAGTAATTAAATGGTTTTCGACAGTGATGCTGAGAATGGAACCATTTGAGATTCCTATTTAATTTGATGTTGGACTGATCACCCAGTATTTTATTAGGCGGGGTGTCTTAATGTCCCACCTAGGTTGTGGTGATTTAAGTGTTGGGCATGGTAGGGTCGGTTAAATCTAAAGGAGTTTAGTATAACTCTTATAAAGGATAAGTCGTTGGTTTGGAAAGTAAAAAATATTGAAATTTACATGATTAACATAAATGGTTGTTTTTATTTTCCCTTTTTGTTTTGGGTCGATGGATCTCAATAACCGACTAAGATGTGCAGTAGTGTATTAGGAGGGTTCTTGTTTGGATTTCGCTTGCGAGACTTCCCACACACAAAATTGGCAAAAGTTGGGAGTTGGGAGAAGTTGGATGCTAATATGGTTATTTTTCTTGTTGTATGTACATATGTGGTAGTATAATGATGTATGGTTATGCTTAGTGTTAATGGTACATATTAGATGTATATGTGTCATTCATATTTATTAATGATACGTGTGTGTGTGTACATGTACTGTGGGGTATATGGACACCCCAATACGTTATGATAGGCATAGATGAGCCTTTTCATTTATCTCATGTGATATGAGTATGGACTAGTTGAGTATAAACATAAGTTAACAGTGCGAAATGAAATGTGACTTCATGCTACTTTGAATTCCGAGACGGACTTTCGTAATTAGGGGGAAGAATGTAATACCCCGTATTTTTTGGAATAAAATAAAATTTAATAGGGATTAATTTAATTCGATGAAATTAATTAATCAAGGTTGTGAGTAATTAGACTCATTATTTTTATAATATTTAGAGTTGGATTTTAATGGCTTGAATAAATCTAAATCGAAAATTTATTTTAAATAAAAATGTATTTACGTGTGTCACGTCACAATTAAAATATATTTTTTGGATAAAAATATTTCGGACACACTTTAAGAGGCATTACGGGCTTGTTCGGGCATTTTAGACCCTTAGAAATGATCCCATGGCATATATATATATATATATATATGAGTTGGGTAGTTATCGGGCTAATTAGATTATGTATTTGGGCTCATTTGAGGGTCCAGAGTTGAGACTTAAAGCCCAACTCGAGAACTGAAGACTAACATTATTTAATTAGAGTTAACCCACTCATTTGGGAGTTAAATTCAAGAACCCTAGACATAACCACCCAAGAGGAGGAGGAAGTACACCCTAAGAGGAGGAAGAGGGGCTCCTCTACCCAATCTCAGGCAAAGATTCTATTGCCATTCTTATTCAATTTGTCATATTCTTCTATTAATGTTAACTCCATACTTAGATTTAAAGTTGAATCATGTTTTGAGACTGCATAATTAAAGATCTTTATATTAGTGAAAAATTTGATAATAATCACATGATCCATGCGTAGATCCATAATTCTTTGTATTAAATCTGTATTCATGTGATTTAAATTGAGGAATTTCTGGAAACCCATATTGTAGAAACATTTCAACAAATCTGGAAAATTAATGGAGTAGTGTAAGATGAAATCTGAAAATTTCATGTTCATAAGTTCTTGATAAATTCTTGATAATTTGATGATAATCTAGGGTTGGATTTGAAGTTTAATCTTGTGTATAATGATCCTTTGACATTTTAGAGCCTATTTCCATATCTTTCTTTAAGTTTTTGGATCATAAAAATGAAAGTTGATAAAGGAGGTTTTCATAATAAAAATCTCGTAATGAAATTTCATAGCAGATCTAGGCTTCTGCCTAGGTCCGAATCGATTTGGCCGTCAGGAAAATCGACCCGTCTTCTTAGCAAATCGATTTGGTTTTGCCCAGAACCCAGTTTAATCCATTTTCGATGATTTAAACATTGGGCCTTGATCCGAATGAGGGGCGATGATTGTTAAGTCATATAAGGGATATTATGATGGACTTATAAACGTAATTAAATCGAGATGGGTTCATGAAAATGTGGTGCATACGTGGTGACTTAAAGTACAAGCAAACTTTATAGATAATACAATTTATGAATTATTTTTGAATGAATCCATATGTGATAAATGCATTACAGGGCAAGGATGTACCTAGACGAATTGGAAATTTTGGTAGAGGCACGTAGAGGGTAAGAACCTAAAAGATATGTTGGTGATATTACGATTAATCCATGAGGTTGTATTTAAGAACCTAAAAGATATGTTGGTGAATTAAAATAAAAGGAAATACGTATTTGAGATATGTCAAATACATGAGGTTGTAGTTAATGATTAATATTCTCAAGTTATTACCGTATAACGAGATTTAAGTGGTAACGTATCCTAAACATAGTGGGCTAAGTCTAAAAGAGTTAACGTCGATTACGATAGTAGGTTGGGTGACACTACTTTTCTATATTAGAGGATTTCTTATATATGTACATATAACCCTTTTCCACGTTAGTTGAATCCTTATATATGTACATATAAACCTTATTAAAAAGGAGATAATAAGCGCATAATTGTTGTTAATCCGGAATGATTTAAGTCTAAGTCAAGTGGACAACATGCTAAAAATCAATAAATAGTAGGGGAAGGGTAGTTGGGAATAACTATATCCATAATTGTACTAGTAGGATTAGTTTGGGGATAACTATACCTATAATTGTAGTGGTAAAGTTAGCTTGGGAATAACTAGACCTTTAACGGCTTTGGGAAGGTTAGTTTGGGATAACTATACTTAGGCAATTATGTAGAAATAAATGATGCAACAAATATGATTGTTAAGCCTAGGAGGCAGTATATGAGAAGTAATTCTAATGGGAAGTAGTCGTAGGATGACGACTTAATGTGAATTATGTAAAAACTCATTGAAACGCTATAATTAGGCTAAGAAGGCT
Source organism: Sambucus nigra (assembly GCA_949130495.1). Lineage (NCBI taxonomy): Eukaryota > Viridiplantae > Streptophyta > Magnoliopsida > Dipsacales > Adoxaceae > Sambucus > Sambucus nigra. The sequence continues at coordinate 38,359,878 of OX422211.1, forward strand.
ATAATTATATGGATAGACATTTTTGGGATAAAATTAGTTAGAGTAATTGCTCATACATATTGGATTATAATATGTACTATATTATTTTGTGTGTACATACCTGGGTTCATGGACCGTCCTATTGGCTTGGGGGTTTGTGCGTTCGGATTACGTAGCACACGTCGACACAGGTGGTCTTGGCGATTGTGTAGGTCATATGGGTACTACGTGTAAGTCCCATCTACGAGAGGTGGGTGTTGATGATGATAGCCTTTGTCGCCGTTGGGTATGGGCGGTGAACTGGTATCCTGAATAGGGATCGCCCCCAACTTATGTGTGTTTTGTGGTGTCCGCTTTGAATAAGAGATTCCCCCGGACTTGTCGATAAAGCATGAACGAGAAACCAATGATAGATTCCTTTATGTGTCGCATATATATATATATATATATATATATATATATACGAACATATATGTACTCATCTATTTACACATTGTGGCGTGCCTTGTATGGGAATGTGCCCTCTTAGACTAAAGATGTAGACAATGCTTAATGATAATAAAGTCGATTTAATAAAATGATGTGGATAATTAAGGACGAAGATGAATCCTAATGATTAATGTGGCAGACAATTATGAGTGATAATATTAATTGGGTAGTCTAAGAAAGTTAACAATAATTAAAGAGAATGAATAATGGGGTAGTCAATTATTAATGAGAATAATAATTTTGTAATCTAAGAGAATGAAACTTATAGTCTAACGGGTTAGATGACAAGGAGTATGGATTAAATCAGTAAATGGTTTGAAGAGATAGACAAGGGTTATGGAATAATATGACGTAAGAATATGCACTGAGTTTATGTAAATTGTGTAGTCAACATTAGGAAATCCATTCGGGGATTGGGGTTAGACATAATTACTCACTTTTAGTTAACGCATAGCTAGATGGCTTATTATTTACATGACATATTAAATAATGGAAGTCAAAATTGACATTTTTTTAGGATACAAGTAGGACTGCTTCTAGATGAGAGGTGAGGTACTTGTTACATGTGAGAGTCGATGGAGACACGTGAAGTATGAGTTAGTAATAATTTGCATATTTACTGGTGAAGAATCCTAGCTTCTCTAGGGCTCTGACCCAATTTACAAAAGGTCCCCCCCAGGTATTGTTAATGACAGGGGTAGCAGGACTGACGATGGATCATACTTGCAGTTGCATTGGACGTAGTGGATTTCGCTCAATTAATTCTAGTATAGGTTGTATTTCAGTATTTTGTCATTTTGTTTCATAATGGGATTTTTATGGGTATAAGACCAAATGTTTATTTATATTAGTTGTACTTATTTATACATTATGGACATTTTATGATGATTCACTTTTTATTATTTATGTATTAAATCAGTTTTATTAAAATGTTTTTACCATATTGTGGAATTGGACATTAAAAGAAATTTTTATTCCTTCAGTTCTGAGAATGGTTTAAATTGTTGATTAACCCCATCTTCGGCGTATTGAGCCCGACCAGACTTTACGTGAGAAAATGGGGGTTATTACAATATCATAAAGTAATTAAAAGGTACACTAAAAGGGTGGATGGATCCACAAATATTCCTTTGAATTATATGTGAAAATGATGGTGACTGAAAAGATATTTTATGAAAAAATGATTTAGTGATTATTATACTTTAAGAACAAGGGGTGCAAAAATGATCATCGGGTAAGGTAAGTAGTTTGTTTGTTAACGAGTTCCCATGGGAGTTATTTATGGTTCGACCCAATTTGTTTAATCATGGGTGACTCAAGCGATCATGCCACAATATTAAATTATTTGGATAATTGAGCTTCCGGCTCATGACAGTATGTGATTCTACAACATTACTTGTTGTATGATATAACCCCATGGATAGTATAAGTAATTTCTCTAGCGTGAGCCTTCTAGCTTTCAACACTAGTATTAATGCAAAGGAACTCTTTATTACCTTCATTACATATTTTCATATAATATCCGTTAATTCTTATGTCCTTAAAACTCAATAAATTTTTCTCAAATTTCTTGAGTATATATCATTATTTATGAATAAGTGGGTACCATTGGGTAACACTACTTGAGTTCTTTCGGAGCCTTTAATGATCTTAGCCGGACCAGCTATAGTGGAAACATTCGATGTATTATATACCAAGTCTGAAAAAAACTTCTGATTTTTTAAAATGGTGTGGGTTGTCCCGTTGTCTACAGACAAGTATCATCATTTGCTCTTACTTTCAGATCCATACCTTTAACACGATTAAATATAAATTGAAATTCAGTCCACCAATCATATAGGCATTGTAAAAAAATATTCAAAACCATTCCATTAACTAATAAATGATTAGATAGAAATATTAAATAAATTTATTTACACTCTAACACTAAACTACTAATGTCTCTATAATGCCTCGTATTTTCAGAATAAAATATAATGATAGAAATAAATTTAATAATTTTGAATTAATTTTGGAAATAAATTAAATCGGATGGATTTAAATTTAAATAGGTAAGATTTAAATTAAAAATAAATGTTTATTCATGATTATATAATTACATGACTCATTTGGCGCAATGAGTTCACCATTGAAAATAAATCATACGTTAATAAACTTATCAGTGCGTATCATTTAAACATAATAAAAATGTTTAAGTGGAATACAAATATTTGGGATGCGTTTCAGGAGTCTTTATGGGATCGTTTTGGTGTTTTAGACTTTTATAATCATCTTGGGATATAATTATATGTGTTGTGAGGTTATTGGACAAGTTTAATTATAAATTCGGGCACATTCGGGAGTCCAAAAATGGGATATAAGTCTTAACTCGGAATTTGTGACTAATATAAGTTTAAGAGTATGGTTAATAAATCCCCACACTTAATCAAAACCTAAACCTAGCAGCCACACCTCAAGGGAGAAGAGAACAAATGCCAAAAAGGAGAGGAGGCAAAGGATTCAAGAGCAAGTCACCAAACCATTATAATTAGGCAAGAATTCTCTTGCTTAAATATAAATGTCCAAATTACTTCTTAAATCATTGAAGTTTTCTTCCTTGTAGATACTAGATTTCATAGGGAATTGATTATAAAAATATATGATTAAATCTCATGCGTGTAAACAATACAAGTCTGAATTAAGTTAGTTGAATCCAAAAATTAGGATGAGGCTATGTTGATTTTAAATGATGAATTCATGCATTAGAATCTTGATGCAGTTAGAGAGATTTATTCATATGTAGAGGATATGTATTCATGTTTAGAAATCTTAAAATATTGATAATTGGGACCCTTGTATAATGATAGAACATGGTGAGATTAAGTGAATAAGATTTGATTTATGTAGGCATGTTAATGGGTTAAATTATGGGATTTGAGGATTAAAATCAATGCCAATTCATGTAAATAATTAACCTAAGATGATAAACTAAGTCCTTAAGACCCACTTTAATATTTATATACATGTACAAACCATTGGGATGGGAGATGGGGAAGAAATAAGAATTTTCGTATTAAATAAAACGTAGTAGATCTAGGCTTCTGCCCAGATCCGAATCGATTTGGCCTCCCCTGTGAATCGATTCAGCCCCCTGCGAATCAATTCGGATCCTAACCCGAATCGATTCGGTCCCTGGGGCAGGTTGAGGTGAGATCGGGATTTGATCCGAAATATTATTAGGAACCCATATGAGTGGGTGGGACGGTGTTTGGGTAAACATGGATTTTATTAAAAATACTTTTGTGGAACAAATATTAAATGGATAACTATATTAAATGGTTAGGTATTCTTATAAAGAGGAAGAAATTAATAAGTAACTAGATGGTTAATTATAAAAGCGTAATTATTTATAGGTGATCATTTGGGATATCTTGGGTGAATTTAGAGTAATTACCTATAAATAGTTTTTGATAATGATATGTACTTAGATTTATTGCGTGAACATACCTATGTTCATGGACAGTCCTGCTGGTTGGGGTTACACACGTTCGGGAGCGTAGCACTCGTCGACACATGTGGGCCAGACGTTGTGTAGGTCGTTATTATAGGTACTACGTAGCAGCGCCACTTACGAGAGGTAGGTGTTGATGCTGGAATCCTTTCACACTACTGAGTATGGGCCGTGAACTGGTGTACTGTATTGGGACCGCCCCACTTGTGTGTGTTTTATGTTGTCTGATTGGATAAGAGATTCTTTCGGACTTACTGATAGATCATGAACAAGACACTACTGGTAGATGTCTTTAAGTGTCCCATATAGTAAAGGACATATATTTGAGTTTATAAATTAAATGAGATTAATCCAGTTGTCCAAGAATACATGCAATAAATTACAGACCCAATACCATGTAGTAAGCACAATAGATATTTTTGTCATTTTTATGATTAATATGACTGGGATACTTTAAGAAATGGTAATATGATGATAGACGATTATGTTGCAGTATGTTGGTTATTATTTAATGCATCTTATACCATATTGGTATGATTAACATTTATTATTTGGGACTAGTTCAGTTACGTGCAATCTCACACTTATATGAGGGGTAAGATACTTGACACAAGTGAGTGACGATGGAGATTGCTTACTTTGAATTAACTGTAATTTTGCGCTTTAAATTAGGTAAGTTAATTCTCGTAACTTTAGGGCGCTGACCTAAAATTATAAATGTTCTCCCCCCCCCCCCCCCCCGTGTATGCTCAGACAGGGATAACGGGATGATAATAGGGGAAACAACAGCGCAAGAGTATAAAGATATACGACGGTCGTTTGTTATCGGCTTCCACCGCTATGCAAAAATCTAAACTGTGAATACACTCTTTTAAGGGAGTATAGAGGCCAGTCCGGGTATTAAAAATCCACGGAGACAAGTTGTTAGAATTTAATCGGTTTAATACTTCTAAAACAAAATTGTAAAAGATATATGTTAACAAAAATAAAAGATAACTAAGAGAAAAGATTATTTTAGGCGAGGGTAAATTAAACTAAGATTAACAAAGAGAATAAAAATATAGGTTGCGCTAGATATCCCCCACCCAGAGTTAATTGGTATAAATGGTTACATGGGTTCATAAGTTATTAAGATTGAACCTCGTTTCGTCAATTAATTAAATCAAGAGTTGTCACACCCCTAAATTCGCATAAAAGACTACTATGATTTTGGCGTTAACAAATACCCTGAAAATTACACTCTCTTTGCTGCAAAAACCAAGACAACAAAGGTTATTAAGCCGAGACCTGGAAATCAAAACCCACAGCAATCCGATACAAAACCCTGGTTCCATGCCAAAACGTAGCTGCATTGTAGAGCTGCAATTGTCGAATGAAAAATACTAAAATCCGAGCATCATCAAATTGGACTACAATTGGATATAATAAAAACCCGAGCACAAACCCGAGATGCCCAAATCTCCATACATGAAAATCTTGCTACAAAAAATGGTTCAGGACGTAGATGGAATTAAGTGAATTGTTTTATTCTTTTATAATTAATAATTCCCTTATAATACTTCCTTCGCTTAAAGTCCCATAGAAACTTAGATAAGACTATGATTCACGCACCATTTACAACCACGCGAAGCTTGGCCCGAAAGCCTCGGCTTCCGTGAAGAAGTTTGAAAATAATCCCAAAGTGTGAAATGACGATAATGCCTCCGAACATGCAATATCGGAAGAAACTTAACCGGAATGCACCCAAACTATACATTAAGCACCGTAACACATATAAAATCTCAATAATACCTCAAATAACATGTTAGCATATAAAACAGAGGTTGTCTGGTTAATGAACATAATAATAGGAATCAATGTACCCGATGAACCTAAAATGCATAAGTTTCGAGGGTATAAAGTGCAATGATTCGGAATGAATGACACCCTCTAACTTACACATTGTTAGTCCCTAGAAATAAAATTAAACACAACAATAACTATAAGAAAACCACAAAGCAGGAGAAATATACATAAAGGATAAAAAAGATAAAAACCACTTTCGCGGGCGAACAATTGCATTTAACGTATGCAATAAGCCGTTAAACCCCTAGGTTACACTAGTGGACGAGTGTCATCTCGTGAGAGTTTTCAGGGATGAAACCCACAAACATCATATGGTTTCCTCAAAATATGCCCAATCAACATGCGACAAGCCCAACAACAACGAAAAAGATTTCAACATCTAATTAGAAAAGCGAATGAATTCACAAAAAAGTCTGTAGTTATTAACATTATAGAACGAACTTCATCGAATTGAAACCTTAAATTGTGGCATGGGAGCGAGCACATGTAAAGTATGATTTGGGAAAAACTTATATAAATCGGATAACAAACATTAAAGCATGCATAAATCAATCCTCAATGGGTATTACGGTCAATAAATGAAATCACTATGAATGGGAGGTAATACACGGGACATATGAGCATAAAGAGTAAATGTAAAAGGAAACTAGGTCGCACACATGTCACAAATGAAGAACGCTATATAAAAATGAAAAATATGTAATCTCAATGAAAGATACCGCTCATTAAAGGAGTGAAATTCATTTTTCACAGATTATCGCAAACATTTAAACTTTTGAATTGAATCACCTTAGGATCACATAGGACTTGTATAGGGTTGTAGTGTAGGTTAGGCTCAGGTTATGAAGCGAAGGAAATATGTATGAATTCAAAAAGTTCGGAGATGAAGACTTGGGATAATAGGAAATTGCGGGCAATTTCAAAATTCGAAAATAACTTCCATAAAAATCATTGAATATTACAATGGAGAGAGTAAACAAAGCTTATTTAACACTATACACAACATGTACAAATTTCTTTATTTTCTTTTCTTCTTTTTCTCACTTTTCTTTTATTTTCTTTTGTTTTCTACTTTCTTTTTTTCTTCTCTTTTCACTCATTTCTTTTCTTTTCTTTTCTCACTCTCACATGCTTAATTGCAACCATATGACGATAACATCATTCAATCCCAAGTATCATTCCAAACAAAGGTATGGAAGGTATATATATGGATTATAACTCCAATGTGTAGTTGGTTATGGGATTTCGGGCAATGAAACGAAAGGCTATATTTAGGCTAAAAGGGGTTGACGAGGGAAAACATTTAAGGTGAGGTCAAGGTCAGTATGGGTGATATAACAAAGATGGCCTATGACCATTTCCTAAAGTTTACTCAATTTTGGAGTCAAAACAACTTTGAAAATCATGCTCAAGTAGCACATTTCAAGATATGAACTCAATTAGTGAACGATCAATGAAATAATAGTGAGATTACCAACGACTGTAACATTTTCAAAGAGGAAAGAATAGTGTATAACACTCACAAACTAAGAAAAACACAAAGCTCACTAAGTGTAGGTATATACAATGAAATAAAAGATTACCGATTTATAAAAATCTTAAACCAAATCAATAAAATAAGAAAAGTGCATGAGCTCATGGGATTATAGTTTAATTCATGAAGTTATTTATAATATCAATAATTGAGGACTAAAGTCTAATAACTTTTAAAATCGAGAACTTTCATCATTGAGTTGTGTATTGGATCGGGAAATTATTAATATTTATCATTGAAAACAAAGGCAAAATGCCTAACAAAGGAGAAAAGAGGAAGAAAATCGTTTTGAAAATTTTCAATTTTACAAGAAAAGCATGCTTGGAAAAAACATCTAATCAAATCAAAGAAACTACCAATGAATGGATAGAATATCCCACACCCCCTAACTTAAAACTTGACATTGTCCTCAATGTGAATTAAAAACCAAATTCAAGAGAGGAAAAGAGCGATATAACCCAAAATGGATCGATCTCATGAAACTACAAGACCAATGATTCTACAAAACATGTTAGTACCAAGCATATCAAGAACAAATAACAAAACTTAACTAGCTACACTAGACAATAAGTAAGAATAAAGGAAAATAAGAAAAAATAAAACAAAACTAACTATTTACAACCAGCAATTTTAACCTCTAACTAACTGTACACTAGAAGTTGAAATTTTTTAGGGTCCACCTAAAATACGATTTGACTTTGGAGGATCAACGGTGGACCCTCCCTTTCATGCATACCTCCCAAAAGATTTTGTTCAAACAACGGAAGGCATGTGTAAAGCGGAAGAAATGAACCATCCCCAATTAAAAATTTTAGAGGGAGGATGGGGGATTTAGATAAAACGGGTGACAAAAACACGTGGGATCCAAAAAAACTGAATTTTCTCCCAAATGTTTTGAAATTGAAATGGGAGGTGGCGCACATGGAGGCAAAATTATCTTCATGGAAAGCAACTCAAGCAAGTACTTCTCATCGGTGAAAGGGTTAAACATTTTAAAGTTTGGCATCGATTCAACGGGTACTTGTATTAGTTCGACATCAAAGAATGAAAAGGGGGAGGAAAGAAATTCAAACTCAAGAGATGAGTCATCATCGCTTGAAGATTAAGTTTCGAAGGAAATAAGATCATTTTCAATGAAATATTTCTTCTTTGGGGGCCAAAGAAGAAATCATTTCATTGCAAATGGATACTACGTTCATTTCATCCTCTATTAAGCCATGGGCCAAGTCAAGAATGGTTTGTTCCAAAGTAGGCACAAAATCCTCATTTGGTTCAAAACATTCCTCGACTCCAAATCGACTTCAAAAGTCTCGAAAGAAAAATCGTCGTCGGATTCAAATTATACATCCAATTCATGCTCCCAATAACGATTTTCAAAATTTTCATTCTTAAGCATGCGCAAGCCCTCGCCGAAAGTCATAGACCGAGGCGCGAATTCTTGATAATGAAAAGTTTGAAAATTATCCTCGAAACAACTATCAAAATCATTATCATAAGACTTTTGAAAGCTATTGCAATTTGTTTCAAATTTCTTATTATAATGATTTTGTGGCCCAACATCAGAGTGATCATTCCTAAAATTTCCGTAAGCCATAATTTGACTTTCGTTATACTCACCCAAAGACATTTTAGAATTTTTAATTTTTGGGCATGCAAGTATTAACCAAAAGTCATAGTGGTAGGGGGATTTTGAGAATTATCACTATGATTACCGAAAGAATTAGAATAAGATATGCTTACCCCAAAAATGGCTCAAGATATCAAATTCCACAAAGAGATGCGCGATCGAAAAATTCAAGTGGTTCTTGGCGCTCAAATGTATAAGTCCAACAAAAATTGTTTGCAAAAAATAAAAATAGAAAAAAAATCCTATGAAATACTAAATCAAATAAATTTTAAAGCAAAATCATCCTCGGCAACGATGCCATTTGATAAGCAAGTTGTCGGGATCAAAGCACTAACTCAATTAAGATTCAAAGCGAATCATCCCCGACAACGACACCATTTTGATGACAGGGGAAACCATGGCGCATGAGTATAAAGATATATGCCTGTCTTTTGTTATCGGCTTCCATCGCTATGCAAAAATCTAAACTATGACTGCACTCTTTTAAGGGAGTATAATGGCCTATCCAGGTATTAAAAATCCACAAAGACAAGTTGTTAGAATTTAATCTTATTAATACTTCTAAAACAAAAGTGTAAAAGATATATGTTAACAAAAATAAAAGATAACTACGAGAAAAGATTATTCTAGGCGAGGGTAAATTAAACTAAGATTAACAAAGCGAATAAAATTATAGGTTGCGCTAGATATCCCTCACCCTGAGTTAATTGGTATAAATGGTTACATGGGTTCACAAGTTATTAAGATTGAATCTCGTTTCGTCAACTAATTAAAATAAGAGTTGTCACACCCCTAAATTCGCATAAAAGACTACTACGATTTTGTCGTCAACAAATACCCCGAAAATTACACACGTAAGGTCGTAGATACGGAGCATACGTGATATACCCCGTTAAATCTCCTAGGCGTAATAACTAGGACAACGCAATCGAAATAAACACATAAACTCCATCACCATAGCAAAGTAACCAATCAACCCTAGGTGATTTCAATCCAACACAACCTAATTTAACTTAGCCACTAAGCATGATAAATAACATTAATTAAACAACTAATTAATTAAAGCCAACACTAATTAAATAAACTACAACAATTAAACTAGGCTTGAAAGTTAAATACAAAGCATGAAATAAATGGAAAACAAAGCTAAAATAAGAGGAAGATAATGAATAGTAAAACATAACTTACATTAATGGTGGAAAACAACAAATAAAATGGAGGAGGGGGGTATCTCCACAAAATCCCCAAATTGCAAACACTAAGTCTAAACTAAGAGCAAAGGAAATAAAATGAGAGATTAATGAGATATTACGTGTCTCTTTTACAAAATAAAACCAAGTGTTCATTTATACTAAGTTGGAATTAAAATAAATGAAAAAGAAAAAGAAAAGAGAAAGAAAGGGGATAGCATCAAGTTCGCACAAAATAGAGGCCCAGTCGACCGGTGTCCAAATCGCGATCGGTCGCGAGCAAAGGGAAAAAGCCTACTAGAAACGCACCGAGGCAAAATCAATTTCACCATTCGATTGGTGGGGCTGGGCCTGTCGACCGCGTCTGTTGCAACAGCCCGGTCGTACTCTCTTTGCTGCAAAACCCAAGGCCATAGTGGTCATCAAGCTGAGACCTGCAAATCAAAATCCATAGCATTCCGATACAAAACCCTGGTTCCATGCCAAAACCTAGCTGCATTGTAAACCTGTAACTGTTGAATGCAAAATACCAAAATCTGAGCATCATCAATTTGGACCATAATTGGATATAATCAAAACCCGAGCACAAGACCGAGATGCCCAAATCGCCATACATGAAGAGCTTGTTGCAAAAAAGGATTCAAAACATGGATGGAATTAAGTGAATTATTTTATTCTTTTATAATTAATAATTCCCTTATAATACTTCCTTCGCTTAAAGGCCTGTTGAAACTTCTATAGGACTATGATTCGCTCACCGTTTACGGCTACGCAATGCTTATCCCGAGATCCTCGACTTCTGTGAAGACTTTGGATAAAAATCCCAAAGTATGAAATGATGATAATGCCCCTGAACGTGCAATATTTGATGGACCTTGACCGGAATGCACCCAAACTCCACACTAAGCACCGTAACACCTATAAAAGCTCAATAATACCTCAAATAACATGTTAGCATATAAAATGGAGGTTGTCTGGTTAATGATCATAATAATAGGAATTAAAGTACTCGAGGGGCCTAAAATGCATAAGTTTCGAGAGTATAAAGTGCAATGTTTCAGAATGAATCATGGGATTGAAGGAATATCAGACTTGCTATCACGAGTTGCTTCTCGAAGATTAATTTATTAATTCTAGCTTAGGTTGCTACTTCTTCCCGTCTTTACTTGTTTTGGACTATTGTAAGGGCATAAGCTCGGAGTCATTTGATTTATTAGTTGAGACATATTTTTTCATGTTACTTTTTATTTAGCTGGATGTGGATGTTGGTTTCATTATTATTTACTATTATTTAATTTTAATTCAGTTTTAGTTCAAATGTGGTTCATTATATGAATGTTTATTACGGTCGATGCTAAAAATTATATAGATTGTATAACAAGCCCATTTTCGACGTACTATGTCTGGTAAACCTTTACGTGATAATATGAGGGTTGTTACAGTCTCAATAGTAAATATGAAGCAGATAAATAAGTAAATAAATCATAATATTTTAGGTCTCCACAACTATCTTAGGTGGTTTTCTAAGCATGTTATCAAATGTCTCATCATTAATAGCATTATCATCCTAATTTCATCAAAACTTCAAGTTTGATCACGACGAGGAAAAAAATGTTGGAACTTAAGTTCCAAATTATAAATTATTTAGGGATAATAAAAAACTTCAAGTTTTGATTGAGGGTATATATTATTTGAAATTTCAAGTCCATAATTTAAATAAAAATCTAACTCCCAAATCTATAGGGTAATTGAGAACTTCAGAACCTAATTATAAACAGTGTTAAGAGCTTCATCCATGCAATAATTAGAGAACTTCAGGTTCTAAAATTATATTAGTAATTGGGAACTTCGAGTCTCAAATTTTAAATTGCAATTGGAAACTTCAGGCCCCAGTTTTTTATTTTGCAAATGTAAAACTTCAAGCCACTAAAATTTTATATTGCAATTGGGAACTTTAAGTCCTAAATTTTAATAATTTTTGGACTTTTGGTTCTAATTAAATTCTCATGTATATGATTGAACTGACATAATTTTTATTTCTTAATTTTATTTTTTGATTCCATATTTAATAAGAACGAGTGAAGAAAAAAAATTTAAGAATAATTTAACAACAGTATTATTGTTAAATTTCTTTATTTTATTTTCAAAATAAGTAATCTATTAATTCCCCGTATGAAGTTTCAATTTATGAATATAAATATGTATGTTAACATAATACTAATATGAGATGTTAATTATTATGGAGGTGGGTATCTCTTGTAAGGAGATTTATGTATAATATACTTAAATTACAAGTGAAGAAATGCATAAAACTCAATATATCAAATGTTTTGCATGTATATAGGGTACTCGTTTGGATAACACAACCAAGGCTAAATATGGGCACTAAAAGATAAAACGCAGTTAAAAAAAACGTGATATGGGGTAAGAACCTTAGGATATTATGACTATTTTTAGATTTGTACATATCAATAAATCTGAATGTGTGAAGTCTTTACTTTCTGATTGCACAGTAAAAAGAATAGAGCGTGTTTGTAAAACATTTCAAATATGACAGATGATTTCATCTTTTCCAAATACAAATCACATTACGTGAATAAGAGGGAGAAACCCGTGCAAGATGAATATATTGGAGACAATTCATGCTGATAACACATTAGGAGAAATAGGACACCTAAAGAATTTTAGAGAGAGGAAGAGTTTTTCATTAATTACTATGTTAATCACACCTTATTTATAGTACAAGTTGCTAAAGTCCTAATATGAGTGAACATCCACTTAAATAGGACAAATTCAAATATTTATAGCATAATGGGAATTATTAGGGAAAAAAGAAGTCGTGGGGCGTACTTGATTATATACTTAGTAAATGGGACTTATTGGTAAAAATCTCTTAATGGTTTTCGTTTTTGTTATCTCAATGATTATTATTCTTAGAGTTAATATGACATGTTTAAATGAGATAAAATCAATCGTGACATTAATCAATATGAAATATTATGAGTTAATATGCGGGTCACTATTTTGTTCACGTTGTTATCGACACAATAACTATCAGGTGGCTATTGTCATATGATTTGATAAGATATGATAAAACCTAATTGGACACAATTTGACATGTTAGCGTATCTAACAACAACCACTAAGTGCGAGGAATGAAACAAGTACAATTATGTATTGCATAAAGTACTCACAAGTATTAGAATTTATATGAAAATAATTCAGATTTAATGTGGTTTTGTGAGGTTAGACTTGCCCGTGTCCATGCAAGAAGGGAGGAAAGGAGTTTTCTTATTATTAAAAGGGAATTCTTGATGCTAGAGAATGCTAGTAGAGAGCAAACAATTTAGGTTACAAAGTGACCATTGACTCCCCATACGGATGGGATGTATATTTATAAATACATTATATGTAAGAAAACTTGAATTAAAATTGTTGCCCAAATTATACTCGGGGGGGGGGGGGGGGGGGGTTGAATTGAGTATTAGCAAACTTTTATTTAAAAAAAAAAATAATTAATTTCAGCCTAAGTTAATATACCAAATTAAAAGAACTTTTCTGAATTTATTTAATATGCTTAACTTAAGAAATTGTCGTAGTAGAGAATTTTCGAATTTATAATTTAAATGAAGTTAAGGACATTATATTTTCGGATTAAAACAAATATTTACAAATTGTGTAGAAGGAATAAATGAAATTTTACACTCTTGAAATGATACAAATTTGAGCTTAAGTGTATCTGAAAATAACCCAAAAACAATCAGCAGGTAATCTTATTCTTGTAGTATATGCAGCTGATTTTGTAAAGTCCCACTCTTGTAGAATTAGATGTATCTTTTCTTTGATATTTTTCAGTTGAGCTTCAAGATGATATCTGACTCTTGTTATGGCTCCAATATATATTGTACCTCAAACATGTAATCGTTGGAAATATTTTAAACGTTGGAGTTTATTTCTGATCCTTCTTGAGGGCTGCATTAAATGCTCACCATTTTTTTTTCTTTTCAGAAGACAAATGGTTTGTGATGAGATCCATCCTTAATAAATGTTAGGGTTCTGAGAGAGAGTGTATACTGAGCTCATAGAGAGATTTTAGAAATAGAAATGAATTACACAATGGACTATCTTGAGTAACAAAAAAAAAGAATCAAGGCATAATTTGGCCATTATGAAAATAAGATAGAGACTGGAAAAAAATCTTTAAATATTTTTCTATAACTTGGTATCGTACTGTTATAAAAAATAATGTTTAGTTATGAGGATAAAACACTTACTTGATATTATAATAATAATATGTAGTATAACTGAACACACAAGGTCGTCAATCGAGATATTTGAAATCTGATTTCAACAGATGGCTATCTCCATTTAATGGGCTGCATGCTAGGGAGCTTGCCGACTAAGTCAACATATATGGAGTCCCATGCTTGATACTCGCATGTAAAAAAAAAGAACCCAACTGATAAGTATTTGACAAGTCAGTGCTTTATGGGTTGTCATCTAGGATAACGTGCACAAGGCTACCTATTGGAGGATACCATCTATTTCATGAACTAAGGAAAAATACCGTAGAGATGTGTGACCCAAAGTGTGAGCTAACTGCTTTGAGCATTCTTGTCACTCTGATCAAATCAAATGTTAAAAGGATACCAGCTACCGACTGGAGGTAATTATGAACATATGCATATAATATAAAATACTATCTAATTGAATGGATAAATCTATTTAAAAAAATGGAATATATTGTTTTGTGTGGCCCAAGGAAAAACGAAGCAATAAATTATCAGTAGAAGCAGGTAAAAGAAAAACTCATATTTTAAAACAGACACGCATACATAAAAGTGACGGTCGAATATAAGATATTATACCACGAGAAGTCTTTAAAATATATAGGCGTTGTTGATGTAAAAAATTAGATTATCCCTAATTAGTCAATCACATATAAATAAGTTTATGAGACAAAGAATTTTTAAAGTGGTTCAGCCTTCTGAAAATGGCCTACGTCCACTGTTTTGTATTGCTTACTGTTTATTTGGAATCTCGATAATAGGTTTTTCAAGAGATCCAAATTCCCCTTCTTATGAGGAGGTAACAATGTATTTATAGCCTTGAGGCTGTACACATGAAAGGATAATGCGTTGTTATCTAGTAGTCATATACATTTGTACGGTAATAATGCGTATTTAATGCGTAGTTGTCTTTTGATTCTCTTGATTTGGATATTTTACACGCTAAGTAGCTCGGACCGCTTAAGTTGCTCGGCACACTAAGTAGCTCGGGGCGCCTGAGTTACTCAATATGCTTAAGTTGCTCGTCTAAAGTATTTTTACTTGCCATGTAGATTGACACGTGTCTTCAAGTGATTGGTCCATGTCAGCGGACTAAATTTGGTATCAACAAAATCCCCTAATGTTTCACAGTTGAGGTTGAAGGAGAGTGTGGAATATTTTACTTGAAATTTCTTGGATTACTGTTATTATTGAATTTTAGGAAGACTTTCCTTGTATATAATTCCTTTTTGAATGTATAATATCAGGCTTCATAAATATTTTGAATTTTCACGATCACTTCGATATTTGTGCCTTTTTCTTCTTTTAGCCGTCGGAAACGCAAACGTCTTCCCTTGTAATCATTGTTTTTCTCTATTCCCAAGGTAAAGTATTTAAGTGCGACAGAAATCCTATCATTTTTCACTTTTCAAATCTGTATCTCTGAACTTTTTATCTTCTCTCTATCTTGTGCCTTCGTTCTTTCCATCGTTTATTGACAACTGATCTCTATTTCCTCTGTAAGATTTTCTTCCTTATTTTTTATTTTCTTTATTCACCCTGGTTTATCTTGTTGAATCGTTAGACAAATTTCAGTCTGAGTTTTCAATCCCTTCGTGGGTTATTTTGGAAGAACTTTCTTATTTGTCATTTACTTTCTTTGGCGAAAGGACACTGGTTCCCCAGTCTTTTTGTAGTAGAGTGTGGTTTTTCTTTCCAGCCAAATCCCCTGTGTTTGGAGTTTTACCAATATTACAATATTGTACCTGCAAGAGTAGCTCCAAATACATGAAGGGTAGTTAATGGAGTACATAGGTTGAATCAACTTCATGGAACTTGTTTGGGAATTCCAGAAATTATGTATTGCTATAGATGGGTCACTAGCGATAATACTTTCTATTTAAAAACTAGGTTTTCGAATAGAGCGTTAGTTGTCAATCTTCCTGATGCCAATAGGGATTATTTTGATCATGGGGTTATGATGAAAAATTGGCAACACCCTCCATTAAGTGGAGATGATGTGTACCAAGGTTCCAGGTGTCCGCTTTATGGCAATGAGATAGGTTGTTTTTATTTTTGAAATCTTATTTTCTTTGTATTCGATGAAATGCACCACTGACATTTGATTTTGTTTGTTACAGTTGACAGTAAAAGAAAACCTCCAAAAGAAACCGAGGCAAAGAAGAGTAAACAAGATGTCCCAGATGAAGGGATAAAGAATATAGATGTACCTCCCTCTATTGCTGCCAAGGAAGTTGGCAAGAATCCCCATGTGCCTCCAAGTAAGACTGTTGTCATCTTACCTTCGAGTGAGACTGTTGTCATTCCACTAGCAGAGACTGTTCCTTTAATAAAAAATGCTCATGCTCCTCTGAGGAGATTAAAAAGAAGTTATTCTGAGAGAACTTTTGAACCTATATCTCAACCTTCATATGTTGAAGGTAGTGTTCTAGCTCTTGTTCCTCCGAGCTCTGTT
This sequence comes from Sambucus nigra, assembly GCA_949130495.1. Taxonomy (NCBI): domain Eukaryota; kingdom Viridiplantae; phylum Streptophyta; class Magnoliopsida; order Dipsacales; family Adoxaceae; genus Sambucus; species Sambucus nigra. The sequence goes on from OX422211.1 coordinate 38,376,776, forward strand.
GTGGGCTTGATAAGATCCTGGACTGTTCCAGAATTCCAAGGTGTTGAAGACACCTTTTATCGCGAGAGACTTACTACATTAGCTGCTCAACACATTACTTGAGTAAGTATATTTAGTCTGAGTCTTCTATTTCTATTACTATGTTCATATATTGACTTAAAATTTTCCCTTTCTTTTCAGCTTATGACTTGCTTCAATAGTATTTTGAAGAAGGATGAAACCATGAGGGCTTCCAGCTCAGCGGGTGGGGTAGAAGAAGCTTTTGCTAGACTAACTCAATCCTTGAGAGAATCTCATCAGAAGTATGAGGAAGACAAAGATTCTTGGGAGAAGCAAATCAAGTCTGTTGAAGCAAATCGAGATGAAGCTGTGACTGCCTCTAAAGATTTGGAGAAGAAATTAAAGGAGGCCGAACAAGATAAAGAGGAGCTTGAGATCAAGCTTAAATCTACTGAGGAAAATGTTGCTAGGCTTCTAGAAGTGGAGTAACATAAGATAAAGGTAGAAGAAAAGTTGAATTCTGCCGAAGAGCTCCTTAGGGAAAGGACTTCCTCGGAGAGAGGAAAATGGAAAACTGCAGTTAAAAAATCCTTTAGTGCTGGTTGGGACAAGGGTTGGAACAAAGTCCTGGCTGTTATGTCATCTCAAATGGAATACGCCAGTGTCAAATATTTTAGGGATGGATGGGTAGCAACCTTGAAGGAGTTGAAGATTGCTGATAATTCTCAATTATTCCAGCAGCATACTCATGGCCCTCCTCCTTCTCCTGGAGAAGAAGAAGAAGATGAAGCTGCTTTAGATGAATCCTCCATGATGACAGGAGAGCAGGTCCCTATTGTTGATGTTGTTAAACCTTCTGAGCAAGTCCAACAAGACAGTACATCAGCCGAGCAGCTGCCATTGCTATCTGAGTAACCATCCCCTTCATCCAAACCATCTGAAGAAGTTGTAGGAAATAAGGAGAAGGTGTAAAGTTGTTCGGGTCTTTTATTTTGTTATTTTCTTGAATGTAACCTTGAACTATGTTTTCCTTTATCATGATGAATAAAACTTGAACTTCTATTATTCGCCTTGAGTTTTTCTCTTACTAGCTTTGTTCGCACCCTTGTTGATTTTGTATTTTATTTTGTCTTTGCTAGTTTGTGGCCAGGGTGAAACTTTTATCAGCTCATGATACGGAATTGATGAAGAAATGCAATGACTATTTTAAAGCTGGTCATGCAGATCTTAATGAGGCCCAGATAACTGACATCCTCGGATCAGGTGCTTCTGACCGAGCAGTTGAAGCTTACCAATACTTGAAGTGCTTATTTGATCGTGCTATAGCCAATAATGTGGCCTACTACGAGATGATTGAAGATATTCAAGGAATGATTGTGGAGCTTCAATAGCAGTACAAAGAATCTACAACACTTTTATAGCAAGGCTATGAGAAGAAGTACCATCAATTGAGTGTTGACAAGGGATATGACAAGTTTGTTTCAACTCATGAGAAAAAGGAAAGTGTGGTGAAGCTTGAAATTAAAGAGCACATACGTATTGCCAAGCTGCTGGAGTAGGAGAACATCACTTTGTAAGAGGATATAAAATAACTCAAATCTGCTGCTTCTTCTTCGGGAGTCTTGGTCCCTATTAATGATGATGTTTTTTCTTTTTTGGAAGTAAAAAATACTAACTTACGGGATGAGTTAGAAACTTTGAAACGAGTAGGATCTTCCACACCTGCTCGTGGTAGAGCAAGATCTTTTTCTCGGGGACGAGCAAGGGCTGGTAGGGTTACCATTGAAGAAATGAGAACTCGGTTGGCCTTAGAGAATCAAGCCGTTCAGTTGATGGCAAAGAACCAAGCCTTGGCAGAAATGTCTAAGAAAATTCAGAGTTTCAACGACCAACTCTCCAATCAGAATTCTGCTCTGGAAAGTAAAGAAATTATTGTGAAAAATCTCCACGAGCAACTTGAGAGATTAACTTATCAATTCCACAAGCAGCCCAGGGAATTTTGGATGGCTGGGTATAATGAAGCGCTGTATCATCTTGATGCTCGCTTGCAGCAGTCGAACAACGAAGGATATAAGCAGGGGTGGTTGAATGCCTTATGTGTCCTGAAATTGGATCAAGGTCATTTCTTATGGGATTATTATGAACCTGGAGGTCTTGATTTGCCAGTGCCTCCCTTCAAACTTGACCTTAATTGGATCCCAGCCCGTGCTATTCCTCGAATTTTGATCTCCAAGTATCTCGGTGACTACAACCTTCATTCAAATTTTAAGATATCTCGTCCAGAACACTTTATCGATCGTCCATCCATGATGAATGCCAGAATGCTGCGAGAACTAAACTTTATAAATTCTCCTTATGCCTTAGATGATCCTCCAGCTGGGATGGAACCTATTTCAAAAGCATAGGGAAAGAAACCCATAGAATAGGATATGTTTATGTAATGAATCAAACTTCATATCATATGTAATTTATTTGATTTTGATGAAGAAATTTTTAGTCTTTGACAATTTCATTTTTCTTTGAAATAATTTGTAGAATGTCCTTGTTTGTTGGTTGGTGAAAATATATATATATATATATATATATACTTATCCCATTTGTTGTTTAATTATAGTGATTTGTCACTCTTTGGGCCAAAGCAATGGAATGATTTTCATCCCATGTTCCTGCTTAGTTGTAGTAATCTCGTATGGATTACCTGGTTTCCTAAACAGTGGATACCCCGGGAGGTCATCCAGCTTCTTACCTAGTTTGGTACCAACCAACCGGAGTTGGTGGTTATTGATTTACCGACCAACCGGGGTTGGTGGTAATGATATGCCCACCAACCGGAGTTGGTGGTAATTGAATTGACGACCAATCAGAGTTGGTGGTTATGAGTTACCGACCAACCGAAGTTGGTGGTGTTTTTTTTGATTTTGGGTTTGTGTAGTGTGTAGCACTAATATTCCGAAAAATTTCAACAAATAAGGAAATATGGGCAAAACATCACTTTATTCATATTGAAGTAACTGTATTACATAGGAATTTCAATTACTGATAGTACTTGCACAGGTGTTCCGCATTCCATGCATTCTTGAATTCTTCTCCCTCCAAAGTTTCAATTTTGTATGTCCCTGGACGAATAACTTCAGTTACTTTGTAAGGTCCATGCCAATTGGCTTCCAGTTTGTTATGATTTTGGATCACTTTCTTCAGTACATAATCCCCTTCTTTCAAATCACATGTCTTCACTCTTTTGTTGTAGAACAAAGCTGTTCGTTGTTGATATGATGCATTCCTGATTGTTGCTTCTTCTCTAACTTCTTCGAGCATATCCAGGTCTAATCGTCTCATCAAGTCACTGATAGGAGAACTGAAATTAAATACCCTATGTGTGGGTAGACCCAATTCAGCAGGTATGACATCTTCACTTCCAAATGTCAACATGTATGGAGACTCCCCAGTTGCTGTTCTTGGTGTAGTGCAATAAGCCCATAACATAGAATGTAGCTCGTTGATCCAATTTCCCTTTGTATCATCCAGCCTTTTTTTCAAACCATTCAGTAGGGTTCTATTAGTCACTTCAGTTTGTCCATTGCTCTAGGGATGGCCTATGCGGAGTGGATTTTTTGTACATTGGATTGATGATAATATGCAGCGAATTCCTCGTTGCCAAACTGGGTTCCGTGGTCAGTAATGAATGCATGTGGGAGACCATATCTTCAAATAATACTCTTCCAAATAAATTGATAGACCTTGTCATACGTCATATCAATTAGGGGTTCAACTTCCACCGATTTAGTAAAATAATCCACGGTAACCACGAGGTATTTAAACCTTCCTTTGGTCGTCGGAAGTGGTCCGACCAAGTCTATCCCCCACATGGCGAATGGTCAAGGGGAGGTGATGGGTGTTAATAATGCCATAGAAGTTCTTCAGATGGAAGAGAAACGTTGGCATTTATCGCATTTTTTAGCATAGGCTGCACAATCAGCTCTCATCGTCGTCCAATAATACCCCTGTGTTGTTATTCTTTGCAAAATCGTCTGACCTGCTACATGAGCTCCCCAGGACCCTTCGTGAACCTCTTCAATCAAGTCCTTAATTTCGGAGTGATGGACACACCTCTGGAGTGCTGCTATAACTCCTCTTCTGTATAAAATGCCACTGGTCAATACATAATGAGCAACTTTAAACTTTAATTTCTTAGCTACGAGTTTATCAGTTGGCAAAGTTCCTTCTTCAATATAGGCCCTTATGGGGTCCATCCAAGATGGTCCCAAGTCGAGGGTAATGAAGTTCATCATCAAATCTTCGTCTATGCTCTGACTAACCAGGATTTCTATTGGGATTGTTCTTCGTAGCTCGGTGCATGTTGCTGATGCTAGTCAAGCTAGGGCATCGACTCTTGCATTCTCCAATCTCAGTATTCTGATCAACTATACCGCGGTGAAAGTTAAGATAACCTCCATAGCCTTTGCATGATACTTGATCATTAGTTCTCCTTTTGCTGCATACAATCCGAGAATTTGATTTACGATTAACTGTGAATCACTGAACACCACGACCTGCTATGCCTTTATAGTTTTGGCCAAACTTAGACCCACGATCATAGCCTCATATTCAACTTCATTATTGGAGGCTTTAAACTGAAATCGTAGAGCATATTCTATATCAATCTCATCAGGACTGTTTAAAATAATTCCTGCTCCACTACCTGTGGCACACGAAAAGCCATCCACATACAGATTCCATACAGGTACTTCATTATCAAATTCCGGATCAGATATAGTTCCTTGGTGGAATATTTGATGCTTCCTTTGGTCTTTTCCCGGCTCTTCTTGCTGCTCGTTGATTATCTTCTCTTGATTGTCCACGAATGGAAATTGGTTGGGGGTTAAATTTGATGATCCCGTAACATCCACGGGTTGGTCTGTATTAAACTCCTATTCTTCGAGGGTATCAGAATGAGTAAACTCTGCGATAAAATCAGCTACTGCCTACCCCTTGAGCGACGATCTAGGCTCATAAACTATGTCATATTCACCAAGTTCTACTGCCCAGTACATCAATCTTCTTGATTTCTCCGGCTTATGCAGAGCTTGTCTTAATGGCATGTCAGTATACACCACTATAGTATGGGCTTGGAAGTATGGCCTCATCCTTCTGCTCACTTCGATTAGTGCCAGTGCTAACTTTTTTAGTCTTGGATATCTAATCTCTGCTCCTCGGAAGGCCTTGCTGGTGTAGTAGACCGATTTTTGTACTCCATCCTCCACTCTTATTAATGCTGAGCTAACTGCATTCTCTGAGACTGTCAGTTACAAGTATAGTCTTTCTCTCATCACTAGTCTAGATAACAATGGAGGTGTTTCGAGATATTTTTTCAACTCTTGAAAGGCCTCCTCGCATTCATCATTTTCGAAGGGTTTCGAAGAATGGGAGGCATCTGTCTGTTGCTCGTGACACAAACCTGTGAGTGCTGCGACTCACCCTATGAGGCTTTGTACTTCCTTCTTCGTAGTTGGAGATCGCAGATCCAATAGGGCCTTGATCTTTTCAGGGTTCGCCTCGATACCTCGTTGGTTAACATTATATTCGAGAAACATGCCTTCTCGCACCCCAAATATGCATTTAGTGGGGTTCAACTTCATTTGATATTTTTCTAGTTGATCAAAGGTCTAACTAGGTCAATTAGATGATCAACAGCTTTCTTTCTCTTCGTCAGCATATCGTCGATATAAACCTCCATGTTATGACTGATTTGCTCTGTGAAAACCTTATTCATCAGCCGCTGATATGTTGCTCCTGCATTTTTAAGTCCGAAAGGCATAATATTATGGCAATAAGTTCCCCTTAGGGTGATAAAAGAGGTACTTTCCCTATCCTCGGGCTTGATTTTGATCTGGTTGTAACCAGAGTAAGCATCCATGAAACTCAACAATTCATGCCCTGAAGTAGCATCCACCAGTTGATCGATTCGAGGTAAAGGAAAGTGATCCTTTGGGCAAGCTTTATTAAGATCAGTGAAGTCCACACACATCCTCCATTTGTTGTTTTTCTTCTTTACCATCACTACATTTTCTAGCCAGTCTGAATATTTAACGTCCTTAATAAAGAAAGATTTTTGTAGTTTCTCTACTTCTTCCTGTATAGCTTGGTTCTTTTTAGGGATGAACACTCTTCTTCGCTGCTTCACTGGCTTGATTTCCTTATTCACGTTGAGCTCGTGACACATGAAACTCGAGTCTATTCCCGGCATGTCTTCATGACTCGATGTAAAAGTCTATTTTATGCGCCTTAGAAATGCTATCAGCTCCCTTTTTATCGATTCATCCAATGACGCACCAATTTGGGTTATTTGTTCTGGGTGTTCATCATCCAGAATGATATTTTCGATAGTCTCCATGACCTGGCCCTTCACGAGTTGAGACTCGTCTTTAGGGTCTAATGTTTCAATCTCTGCATCTTCTATTTCATCCACTTGATAAGTAGTAGTCTTCTTCCTGGATTCTTCGCGTTCCTCCTATTCGCCAGATGAATAGTAACACTCCCGAGCTACTTTCTGGTCGCCTTTCACCACTCCAACTCCAAAGTTGGTTGGGAATTTTAAACATTAATGTACCGTAGATGGTACTGCTTCAAAATTCTTCAGACCTACCCTTCCCATGATGATATTGCAAGATGATTGGACATTTTTATCCATTACGAAAAATTGTACTCTTTCTGTTCGACAAGCAGGCCATGTACCGATAAGCATATCCAACTTGATCGTCCCAAGTGGACAAACCTTATCACTAGTAAAACCGAGGAGGGGCCTATGATAGGGCTCCAACTGGGCTAACTTCAGATTCAAACTGTCAAAGCATGGGTATAACATGATGTCTGTGGAGCTACCATTGTCCACCAGTACCCGTGAAATCACCACTTCCTTCATTCTCATCTTGATTACCAATGGGTCATCGTGAGGATATAGTACACCTGCCAGGTCGTTCTTAGAGAAATCCATAACTAATTTGTTCTTATTCACCTTCCTCGAGCGATCATCTTCATCCAAGTTTATCCGCTGTATGTACGAGCAAGCTTGGGCCTCATTGAGGTATGCTTTTCTCTTCGCAGTCAGATCTACGCCTCCTGTATCTCCACCTGTAATGACATTACATTCAAATGATCCAAAATGGATTGAAAATACCTCGCGTTCTGGTTGCCTTGGTCTTTTGGGGAGATCGGGGTCATCTTTCGGATTATCTTCGTGATCTCTCTTCTTGTCTTCTTTTTCTCGATGAGGAGATTTGGATCTTTACCTTCCTCAGTCGTTGGTCTTTCCACCATTTTGGCGATCAACATATTTTGTCCATTTTCCTCGCCTAATGAGTTCTTCAATTTCATTCTGGAGTGCTATGCAACGTTTGGTCGTATGATCATGGTCTTTGTGGAATTCACAATATTTGGACTTGTCCCTTTTGTCTGGATCTGCCTTCATTTTCCCTGGCCAAGCTAACTCCTCGCTGTTATTGATCTCCTCCAGAATGTGATTTATATATACTTTTAAGGGAGTATAATTTCCATACTTCCCCATCTGCTCCAGCGCTTGCTTTCCTTTCGACTGCCTATTGCCACCGTTGTTCTTCTGATCCTTCTTCTCGATTTTACCATCCTCAACCTGGATCTCCTTAGTATCTGTATTATCCTTCGTAGCCATAGCTTCCTCAGCATTCATGATCTTGGCTTCCTTGGCCATCAGTTCTTCCATGGTTCTAGGCGAATCTTTGGCCAAAGTGTAGTACAACTAATCTGGTAACAGTCCACTCATCAGAGCAGTAATTTCTATTTTCTCCTCATAATCTATTACCTCAAGTTTCTCGTTATTGAAACGAGTAATGTTATCTCTTGTACTTTCTTCTGGCTTCTGTCTAACACTCAGTAAGTGTGCTACTCATTTAACTGGTTTTGCTCCAAAATAGAAATTCCCTATGAAAAGCTCTGCCAGCTGAAGGAAAGTTTTGATCTTCCCCCGAGGAAGATTGTTGTACCATATCTGGGCTGATCCAGTGAGAGTTCTTGAAAACGCCCTACATCTCATCTCGTCAGGAACTGAATAGATATTGGCAGCTACTTGGTATTGTTTAATATGAAGGACAGGGTCAATTTTTCCATCATATTTAGGCGTCACTATAGGAGCTTTGAATTTTGATGGTGTGGGAAAATCCACAATTGCCTGTACGAATGGTGTCCCTTGGACAAAAGTTCTTTGTAGAGGATTCTTGGCTTTATCCATTTCCCCTAATCTGTCCTCCATCCTCTGAATAGAGACTTTCCATGCATCGTTTCATACCTCGGGACTATTTATTCGAGCAACTGATCGCGTTGTGTTTTCCTCTTGGTATTTTTTATTACGGGCTACTGGGCATGATTGGGCAGAGCCTTCCCTTAGGTAGGATGGTCGTTGAGAGTTCCTCGATGTGATCCTAGGAGGACTTCTTTCCTTCTAGGATCCAAACGATCAAAATGAGAGACTCTACTCAACCTTTCCAGAGCACTAGTCCTTTCTGGAGTTAAAGTGAGGTTCTGTTGAGAATATGTAGCTCGTACTGATGAGGTCTGTCCAGGCTGATACGAAGGATCACTAGATCTCTCACTACGATATGAATCAGTACGTCTAGATTGAGAGACTTCCGGGAATAACGTTCGTCTAGTTCTTGAGGATGGAAGGTGGGTATGTCTCTGAACACTCCGCTGCGTTGAACGGACAGGTACTCCATCTCGAACGATTTATATAAGTTGACGTATGCTTTCTTGCATGGCCGTTTGCCCTTGGGCTAAATTAGCTATTATGCCCGCCAGATCTTGAACATTTGGTGGAGTAGAGGGGTTTGGAGGGACCCAAGGGTTTCGATTGCTGGATTCAGGAATCTTAGCCATAGAAGATGAATTGTGTTGGTGAAAAACGCTAAGTATAGGCGTTTTCCAAAGACGGCGCCATTCTGTTGATGTAAAAAATTAGATTATCATTAATTAGTCAATCACAGATAAATAAGTTTATGAGATAAAGGATTTTTAAAGTGGTTCAGCCTTCTGAAAATGGCCTACGTCCACCGTTTTGTATTGCTGACTGTTTATTTGGAATCTCGATAATAGGTTTTTCAAGAGATCCAAAGTCCCCTTTTTATGAGGAGGTTATAATGTATTTATAGCCTTGAGGCTGTACATATGAAAGGATAATGCGCTGTTGTCTAGTAGACATATACATCTGTACGGTAATAATGCGTATTTGTCTTTAGATTCTCTTGATTTGGATATTCTGCACGCTAAGTAGCTCGAACCGCTTAAGTTGCTCTGCACGCTAAGTAGCTCGGGGCGCCTGAGTTGATCGGTACGATTAAGTTGCTCGTCTAAAGTATTTGTACTTGCCATGTAGATTGACACGTGTCTTCAAGTGATTGGTCCATGTCAGCGGACTAAATTTGGTATCAACAGGCGTATATAACAACATTTAAAAAAATCAATATTTGAAAAGTCTATATATATGTATATATATACATTGGGGGTCACCAATATTAGAAATGTACACACATCATAATTAAGATAAATGTTTGTTTGTAATCATCAAAAGGAATACTATTTTAAATGATAAATTGTTATAATTAAAGAAAATTAATTAATGATTAAGGACAATTGATTAATGATTATTTATATTTTCATTTAGCAATATCCCCCTTTTTGATGAGGTCAAACAAATGATTCAAAACAAATTTATCTTAATAATGGTGAATCACACATTTCTCCCCCTGTTTGACATAAGCAAAAAGGTAAAAAAAAATAAAGATGAGAGATAATAATATCTCCCCCTATCAAGGTCAGTAGGTGCAAGGAAAAAATAAAAGGCAAGCATAACAACAAGTTTATATAAACTAACAACAAGTAACATTTTCAGTTATTTAATCATAGGACAAACATCATTGGGATGCCCTTCAAGAGAGATTTCTTTGGCATTTTCTTTCACCATAAGTTTGATAGATTTTCGGTGTATGTTTCGGAAGAGGAAGATTCAGCTTTTTGAAGGTGTTCTCTCGAAATGGAGTAGACATATAAGGCAGCAAGACAAATGGCCAAGGAGGTGGTGACACCCAAGGAGCGAAAGAAGGAGAAAGAGCTATAGGTTTAAGTGCTTCGGGGTAAGATGAATATGTTTTAAATTTAGCATCACTTACATCTTTTGTTTGAAGCTCGCATTCTCTTTAAGAGGTATAAATCCCGGGCTGTTTTCCTACCCAAACTACATAGTAAGACTTCATCTTGTGGTGTGAGGAAGGAGAGAATATAAGGGGGTATATATAGGAGAGGATGTTTGTCTAGTAGTAAAAAGAAAAATTATATTATTGAATTAAATAATAATAATAAATAAATTATATTTCTAAGTCACTTAAGCGAGTCATACTGAGTTGTCTACGGATAAATGAAAAACGATATTCGGATAGAGGTTTAAGGAAAATGTCCGCTAACTGGAGATCCGTGCAAATAAATTCAATTTTAACATCTTCTTTTTGAACATGATCGCATAAAAAATGATGTCTGATTTCTATATGTTACGTTTTAGAATGAAGAATTGGATTTTTAGTTAAACATATAACACACGTGTTGTCACAAAAAATAGAAGTATTTTGAAAATATACTTTAAAATCCTACAATTGTTATTTCATATATAATGTTTGAGCGCAACTACTACCGGCGACAATATACTCGGCTTCTTTTGTGGAGAGAGCTACGAAATTTTAGTTTTTACTAAACCATGAGACTAGTGAGTGTCCTAAGAAATGGCATGTATCACTAGTGCTTTTTCTATCAACTTTACAACCAACAAAATCCGCATCGGAATAACTTATAAGTTCAAAAGATGTAGATTTAGGATACCATAAGCCCAAATATTTTATTCCACTTAAATATCTAAAGATGTGTTTTACGGCACATAAATGAGATTGTTTGGGATTATCTTGAAAGTGAGCACATAAACAAACACTAAACATCATGTCAGGTCCACTAGCGGCTAAATATAATAAACTACATATCATGCCCCGATATAAGGTGGTATTAACTCATTTTTCTTTTTCATAAATATCTAACTTTATTGAAGTGCTCATAGGTGTTTCAAGGGATTTAGCATTTTCTAAATCATATTTTACCAACAAGATCTTTAATGTATTTTGATTGATTTATAAAAATGAAGTTTTTAGTTTGTTTTATTTGCAAACCCAAAAAGAAATATAGTTCACCCATCATAGTCATTTCAAATTCATTTTGCATAAATTTTGAAAAATCTTTACACATGCTTTCATTTGTGGATCTAAAAATAATATCATCAACATATATTTGTACAAGGAGCATATATTTATCAAGAAACTTTATAAATAAAGTAGAATCCATTTTTCCTCGAACAAAATCATTTTTAAGTAAAAGTCCACTTAATCTATCATACCAAGCTCTAGGGACCTACTTTAAACCATATAAAGCTTTATTTAATTTATAAACATGATTCGGAAGATTATTGAACCGGGTGGTTGTTTCACATAGACATCTTCATTTATAAAACTATTTAGGAAAGCACTTGTAACATCCATTGGAAATAATTTAAAGTTCTTATAACATGCAAACGCCAATAACGTGCGAATTGCTTCCATTCTAGCTATGGGAGTATAAGTTTCATCATAATCAATTCCTTCTTGTTGGTTATAACCTTGTGCAACTAGTCTAGTTTTATTTATAATTATTAAACCCCCTCCATCCTTTTTATTTCTAAAGGCCCATTTTGTTCCAGTAATAGTTTTATCTTCGGGTATAGGAACAAGTGACCAAACATTATTTCGTTCAAATTGTAACAATTCCTCTTGCATAACTAATAACCAAAACTCATCTTTTTTGGCTTCAAAAATCACTACACCAAAAACAGGATTCTGGCACGGTTTAAAACTGTGCCAGATCAAATCTGGCACGGTTTTGAACTGTGCCAGAACTAGGTGTTCCAAAATGGGATTTTTTTTCTGGCACGGCTCAAAAGTGTGCTAGATTCAGCCAAACAGGAACACTTATGGCACACTTTTAAACCGTGCCAGAATTTGATATTTCTGGCACACTTTTGGCACAGTTTTTAACTGTGCCAGATTCAGCAAAATAGGAACACTTTTGGCACACTTTTAAACCGTGCCAGAATTTGATATTTCTGGCACACTTTTGGCACAGTTTTTAATTGTGCCAGATTCAAGACAGTTTAAAAAAATTTGGCACAGTTCAAAACCGTGCCAAAATATGATACAATTTTGCCACGGTTTTGAACTGTGCGAAATTTTTTATTTAAAAAAAATATTTGAAAGCACAAATTCATAAATTAATAATATTGCGCGTTATTAATAAACTAATGTACATACAAACTTCAAAATATTACAAGTCTTTAACAGCTCACAGGCCCAAAAAAAATTGGGCAGAGTTTCATCTATTTTCTGAACATTCCAAAACCTGTTAATACAAAACCTGCCTAACATAAAGCCCGCACGGCCACAAAATATAACAATTAATTTACAAAAGACCTCATGGCCATAAAAGTCAATAATAAAACAACAAAAGACCGTACGGTCACGACAAAAAAAAATATAATCATTAATAAACCCCTTGTTGTAAACCATTGAGTTCTTTGTGTGTTCCACGTGAATAAAAGCCAACGATAAACTGTTATCCTGCAAAAAAAAATAGAATATAAAAAAGATACGATATTAGTAACCCAATAATTTACAAAAAAAATACTCAAAACAAAAAAAATACATATACGACTGGAATTTAAGTGTTGATTTTGGCAAATTATCATCCTATTCATAAACTGGGAGACCCAGGACTACGCTGTTAGTTCGTAAAAGTTACATTGGTCCCGTGCGAGGTGTTCGTGCCTCCTAAGGGGTCGATTGGGGGTCGGTTTGGGTTTTCACCCTTTAACGGCCTGTTTTTAACTCTAAGTGCGATTTTTTCAAATTATCGTCATACTCTGAAACCAGGAGACCCGGGACTACGCGATCAGTTCCAACAAGTAACATTGGTCCCGTGCGAGGTGTTTGTGCCTCCTACGGGGTCGGTTGGGGGCTGGTTTGGGTTTTCACCCTTTAACGACTTGTTTTTAAGTTTAAGTGTTGATTTTTGCAAATTATCGTCCTATTCACAAACTGGGAGACCCGAGACTACGCGGTCAGTTCCAACAAGTTACATTGGTCCCGTGCGAGGTGTTTGTGCCTCCTACGGGGTCGATTGGCGGCTAGTTTGGGTTTTCACCCTTTAACGACCGATTTTTAACTCTAAGTGTGATTTTTCCAAATTATCATCAAACTCTCAAACCGGGAGACCCGGGACTACGCAGTCAGTTCTTATAAATTACATTGGTCCCGTGCGAGGTGTTCGTGCCTCCTAGGAGGTCGATTGGGGGCCGGTTTGGGTTTTCCTCCTTTAACGACCTATTTTTAACTCTAAGTGTGATTTTTCCAAATTATCGTCATACTCTCAAATCGAGAGACCCGGGACTACGCGGTCAGTTCCTACAAGTTACATTGGTCTCGTGCGAGGTGTTCGTGCCTCGTACGGGGTCGATTGAGGGACGGTTTGGGTTTTCACCCTTTAATGGAATGTTTTTAACTCTAAGTGTGATTTTTACAAATTATCGTCACACTCAAACCGGGAGACCCGGGACTACGCGATTAGTTCCAACAAGTAACATTGGTCCCGTGCGAGGTGTTCGTGCCTCCTACAGGGTCGGTTGGGGGCTGGATTGGGTTTTCACCCTTTAACGACTTGTTTTTAAGTTTAAGTGTTGATTTTTGCAAATTATTGTCCTATTCACAAATCGGGAGACCCGGGACTACGCGGTCAGTTCCAACAAGTTACATTGGTCCCGTGCGAGGTGTTCGTGCCTCCTACGGGGTCGATTGGCGACCGGTTTGGGTTTTCACCCTTTAACGACCTATTTTTAACTCTAAGTGTGATTTTTGCAAATTATCATCAAACTCTCAAACCGGGAGACCCGGCACTACGCGGTCAGTTCCTACAAGTTACATTGGTCCCTTGCGAGGTGTTCGTGCCTCGTACGGGGTCGATTGGGGGCCGATTTGGGTTTTCACCCTTTAACGGAATGTTTTTAACTCTAAGTGTGATTTTTTCAAATTATCGTCACACTCAAATCGGGAGACCCGGGACTATGCGGTCAGTTCCTACAAGTTACATTGGTCCCGTGCGAGTTGTTCGTGCCTCTTACGGGGTCGTTTGGGGGTCGATTTGGGTTTTCACCCTCTAACGGCATGTTTTTAACCAAGTGTGATTTTTATAAATTATCGTCATACTCTCAAACCAGGAGACTCGGGACAACACGGTCAGTTCCTACAAGTTACATTGGTCCCGTGCGAGGTGTTCGTGCCTCCTACGGGGTCGATTTGGGGCCGGTTTGGGTTTTCACCCTTTAACGGCCTGTTTTTAACTCTAAGTGTGATTTTTCCAAATTATCGTCATACTCTCAAATCGGGAGACTCAGGACTACGAGGTCAGTTCCAAAAAGTTACATTGGTCCCGTGCGAGGTGTTTGTGCCTCCTACGGGGTCGTTTGGGGGCTGGTTTGGGTTTTCACCCTTTAACGGCTTGTTTTTAAGGTTAAGTGTTGATTTTTGCAAATTATCGTCCTATTCACAAACCGGGAGACCCGAGATTACGCGGTCAGTTCCAACAAGTTACATTGGTCCCGTGCAAGGTGTTCGTACCTCCTACAGGGTCGATTGGCAGCCAGTTTAAGTTTTCACCCTTTAACGGCCTATTTTTATCTCTAAGTGTGATTTTTGCAAATTATCATCATACTCTCAAACCGGGAGACTCGGGACTACGCGGTCAGTTCCTACAAGTTACATTGGTGCCGTGCGAGGTGTTCGTGCCTCGTACGGGGTCGATTGGGGGCTGGTTTGGGTTTTCACCCTTTAATGGCATGTTTTTAACTATAAGTGTGATTTTTGTAAATTATCGTCACACTCTCAAACCGGGAGACCCGGGACTACGCGGTTAGTTCATACAAGTTACATTGGTCCCGTGCAAGGTGTTCGTGCCTCGTACGGGGTCGATTGGGGGCCGGTTTGGGTTTTCACCCTTTAATGGCATGTTTTTAGCACTAGGTGTGATATTTGTAAATTATCGTCAAACTCTCAAACCGGGAGACCCGGGACTACGTGGTCAGTTCCTACAAGTTACATTAGTCCCGTGCGAGGTGTGCGTGCCTCCTACGAGGTCGTTTGGGGGCCGATTTGGGTTTTCACCCTTTAACGACATGTTTTTAACTAAGTGTTATTTTTTTAAATTATCGATATACTCTCAAATCGGGAGACTCGGGACTATGCGGTCAGTTCCTACAAGTTACATTCGTCCCGTGCGAGGTGTTCGTGCCTCATACGGGATCGATTGGGGGCCGGTTTGGGTGTTCACCCTTTAACGGCCTATTTTTAACTCTAAGTGTGATTTTTGCAAATTATCATCATACTCTCAAACCGGGAGACCCGGGACTACACGGTCAGTTCCTAAAAGTTACATTGGTCCCGTGCGAGGTGTGCATGCCTCCTACGGGGTCGTTTGGGGGCCGGTTTGGGTTTTCACCCTTTAACGGAATGTTTGTAACTAAGTGTGATTTTTACAAATTATCGTCATACTCTCAAATCGGGAGACTCGGGACTACGCGGTCTGTTCCTACAAGTTACATTGGTCCCATACGAGGTGTTCGTGCCTCCTACAGGGTCGTTTGGGGGCCGGTTTGGGGTTTCACCCTTTAACGGCCTGTTTTTAACTCTAAGTGTGATTTTTCTAAAATATCGTCATACTCTCAAACCGGGAGACCCGGTACTATGCGATCAGTTCCAACAAGTTACATTGGTCTCGTGCGAGGTGTTCGTGCCTCCTACATGGTCGTTTGGGGGCTGGTTTGGGTTTTCACCCTTTAACAGCTTGTTTTTAAGTCTAAGTGTTGACATTTAAAAATTATCATCCTATTCACAAATCGGGAGACCCGGGAGTACGCGGTCAGTTCCAACAAGTTACATTGGTCCCATGCGAGGTGTTCGTGCCTCCTACGGGGTCGATTGGTGGTCGGTTTGGGTTTTCACCCTTTAACGGCCTATTTTTAACTCTAAGTGTGATTTTTACACATTATCATCATACTCTCAAACCGGGAGACCCGGGACTACGCGGTCAGTTCCTACAAGTTACATTGGTGCCGTACGAGGTGTTGGTGCCTCGTACGGGGACGATTGGGGGACGGTTTGAGTTTTCACCCTTTGATGGCATGTTTTTAACTCTAAGTGTGATTTTTGCAAATTATCGTCATACTCTCAAACTGCGAGACCCGGGACTACGCGATTAGTTTTTACAAGTTATATTGATCCCGTGCGAGGTGTGCGTGCCTCCTACGAGGTCGTTTGGGGGGGCAATTTGGGTTTTCACCCTTTAACGACATGTTTTTATTTAAGTGTGATTTTTGAAAATTATCGTCATACTCTCAAATCGGGAGACTCGGGACTACGCGGTCAATTCCTACAAGTTACATCGGTCCCGTGCCAGGTGTTCGTGCCTCCTACGGGGTCGATTGGGGGCCGGTTTGGGTTTTTGGCCTTTAACGGCCTGTTTTTAACTCTAAGTGTGATTTTTCCAAATTATCGTCATACTCTCAAACCGAAAGACCCGGGACCACACGGTCAGTTCTAACAAGTAACATTGGTCCCGTGCGAGGTGTTCGTGCCTCCCACAGGGTCGTTTGGGGGCTGGTTTGGGTTTTCACCCTTTAACAGCTTGTTTTTAAGTCTAAGTGTTGATATTTAAAAATTATCATTCTATTCACAAACCGGGAGACCCGAGAGTACGCGGTCAGTTCCAACAAGTTACATTGGTCCCATGCGAGGTGTTCGTGCCTCCTACGGGGTCGATTGGTGGTCGGTTTTGGTTTTCACCCTTTAACAACCTATTTTTAACTCTAAGTGTGATTTTTGCACATTATCATCATACTCTCAAACCGGGAGACCCGGGACTACGCGGTCAGTTCCTTTAAGTTATATTGGTGCCGTGCGAGGTGTTCGTGCCTCGTACGGGGTCGATTGGTGGCCGGTTTAGGTTTTCACCCTTTGATGGCATGTTTTTAACTCTAAGTGTGATTTTTGCAAATTATCGTCATACTCTCATACTGCGAGACCCGGGACTACGCGATTAGTTTCTACAAGTTACATTGATCCCGTGCGAGGTGTGCGTGCGTCCTACGAGGTCGTTTGGGGGTCGATTTGGGTTTTCACCCTTTAACGGCATTTTTTTATCTAAGTGTGATTTTTGCAAATTATCATCATACTCTCAAACCAGGAGACTCGGGACTACGCGGTTAATTCCTACAAGTTACATCGGTCCCGTGCCAAGTGTTCGTGCCTCCTACGGGGTCGATTGGGGGCCGGTTTGGGTTTTTGGCCTTTAACGGCCTGTTTTTAACTCTAAGCGTGATTTTTCCAAATTATCGTCATACTCTCAAACCGGAAGACCCGGGACTACGCGATCAGTTTCTACAAGTTACATTGGTTCCGTGTCAGGTGTTCGTGCCTCTTACGGGGTCGATTGGGGGCCGATTTGGGTTTTCACCCTTTAACGGCCTGTTTTTAACTCTAAGTGTGATTTTTCCAAATTATCGTCATACTCTCAAACTGGGAGACCCGGGACTACGCGGTCTGGTCTTACAAGTTACATTGGTCCCGTGCGAGGTGTTCGTGCCTCGTACGGGGTCGATTGGGGGCCGGTTTGGCTTTTCACCCTTTAATGGCCTGTTTTTAACTTAGTGTGATTTTTCCAAATTATCGTCATACTCACAAACCAGGAGACCCGATACTACGCGATCTGTTTCTACAAGTTACACTGGTCCCGTGCGAGGTGTTCGTGCCTCCTACGGGTTCGTTTGGGGGCTGGTTTGGGTTTTCACTCTTTAACGGCTTGTTTTTAAGTTTAAGTGTTGATTTTTGCAAATTATCATCCTATTCACAAATCGGGAGACCCGGGACTACGCGGTCAGTTCCAATAAGTTACATTGGTCCTGTGCGAGGTGTTCATGCCTCCTACGAGGTCTATTGGCGGCCAATTTTGGTTTTCACCCTTTAACGACCTATTTTTAAATCTAAGTGTGATTTTTGCAAATTGTCATCATAATCTCAAACCGGGAGACATGAGACTACGCGGTTAGTTCATACAAGTTACATTGGTCCCATGCGAGGTGTACGTGCCTCCTACGAGGTCGTTTGGGGGCCGATTTGGGTTTTCACCCTTTAACGACATGTTTTTAACTAAGTGTGATTTTTGCAAATTATCATCATACTCACAAACTGGGAGACTCGGGACTACGCGATCGGTTGATACAAGTTACATTGGTCCCGTGCCAGGTGTTCGTGCTTCCTACGGGGTCGATTGGGGCTCGGTTTAGGTTTTCACCCTTTAACGGCCTGTTTTTATCTCTAAGTGTGATTTTTCCAAATTATCGTCATACTCTCAAACTGGGAGACCTGGGACTACGCGGTTAGGTTCTACAAGTTACATTGGTCACGTGCGAGGTGTTCGTGCCTCGTACGGGGTCGATTGGGGGCCGGTTTGGGTTTTCACCCTTTAATGGCCTATTTTTAACTCTAAGTGAGATTTTTCAAATTATCGTCATACTCACAAACCGGGAGACCCGGGACTACGCGATATGTTCCTATAAGTTACACTGGTCCAGTGCGAGGTGTTCGTGCCTCCTACGGCTTCATTTGGGGGCTGGTTTGGGTTTTCACCCTTTAACGTCTTGTTTTTAAGTTTAAGTGTTAATTTTTGCAAATTATCATCCTATTCACAAAGAGGGAGACCCGGGACTACGCGGTCAGTTCCAACAAGTTACATTGGTCCCGTGCGAGGTGTTCGTGCCTCCTACGGCGTCGATTGGCGGCCGGTTTGGGTTTTCACCCTTTAACGACCTATTTTTAACTCAAAGTGTGATTTTTGCATATTATCATCATACTCTCAAACCGGGAGACCCGGGACTACGCGGTCAGTTCCTACATGTTACATTGGTGCCGTGCGAGGTGTTCGTACCTCGTACGAGGTCGATTGGGCGCCGGTTTGAGTTTTCACCCTTTAATGGCATGTTTTTAACTCTAAGTGTGATTTTTGCAAATTATCGTCATACTCTCAAACCGGGAGACCCGGGGCTACGCGGTCAGTTCCTACAAGTTACATTGGTCTCGTGCGAGGTGCTCATGCCTCCTACGGGTCGTTTGGGGGCCGGTTTAGGTTTTCTCCCATTAACGGCCTGTTTTTAACTCTAACTGTGAATTTTGCAAATTATCGTCGTAATCTCAAACCAAGAGACCCGGGACTATGCGGTCAGTTCCTACAAGTTACATTGGTCCCGTGGGAGGTGTTCGTGCCTCCTACGGGGTCGTTTGGGGGCCGATTTGGGTTTTCAACCTTTAACGTCATGTTTATAACTAAGTGTGATTTTTCCAAATTATCATCATACTCTCAAACCGGGAGACTCGGGACTACGCGGTGAGTTCCTACAAGTTACATTGGTCTCGGCAACGTGTTCGTGCCTCATACGGGGTCGTTTGGGGGCCGGTTTGGGTTTTCACTTTTTAACGGCCTATTTTTAACTCTAAGTATGATTTTTGCAAATTATCGTCATACTCTCAAACTGCGAGACCCATGACTACGCAGTCAGTTCCTATAAATTACATTGATCCCGTGCGAGGTGTTCGTGCCTCCTAGGGGGTCGATTGGGGGCCGGTTTGGGTTTTCATTCTTTAACGACCTATTTTTAACTCTAAGTGTGATTTTTCCAAATTATCGTCATACTCTCAAACCGGGAGAGCCGGGCCTATGCGGTCAGTTCCTACAAGTTACATTGGTCTCGTGCGAGGTGTTCGTGCCTCGTACGGGGTCGATTGAGGGACGGTTTGGGTTTTCACCCTTTAATGGTCTGTTTTTAACTCTAAGTGTGATTTTTGCAAATTATCGTCATACTCTCAAACCGGGAGACCCAGGACTATGTGGTCAATTCCTACAAGTTACATTGGTCCCGTGCGAGGTGTTCGTTCCTCCTATGGGGTTGTTTGGGGGTTGGTTTGAGTTTTCACCCTTTAACGGAATGTTTTTAAGTTTAAGTGTTGATTTTTGCAAATTATCGTCCTATTCATAAACCGGGAGACCCGGGACTACGCGGTCAATTCCAACAAGTTACATTGGTCCCGTGCGAGGTGTTCGTGCCTCCTACAGGGTAAATTGGCGGCCGGTTTGGGTTTTCACCCTTTAATGACCTATTTTTAACTCTAAGTGTGATTTTTGCAAATTATCATCATACTCTCAAACCGGGAGACCCGGAACTACGCGGTCAGCTCATACAAGTTACATTGGTGCCGTGCGAGTTGTTCGTGCCTCGTACGTGGTCGATTGGGGGCCGGTTTAGGTTTTCACCCTTCAATGACATGTTTTTAACTCTAAGTGTGATTCTTCCAAATTATCGTCATACTCTCAAACCGGGAGACCCGGGACTACGCGGTCAGTTCCTACAAGTTACATTGGTCCCGTGCGAGGTGCTCATGCCTCCTACGGGTCGTTTGGGGGCCGATTTAGGTTTTCACCCATTAACGGCCTGTTTTTAACTCTAAGTGTGATTTTTTCAAATTATCGTAATACTCTCAAACCAAGAGACCCGGGACTATGCGGTCAGTTCCTACAAGTTACATTTGTCCTGTGCGAGGTGTTCGTGCCTCGTACGAGGTCGATTGGGGGCCGGTTTGGGTTTTCACCCTTTAATGGCATGTTTTTAACTCTAAGTGTGATTTTTGCAAATTATCGTCACTCTCAAACCGGAAGACCCAGTACTATGCGATCAGTTCCTACAAGTTACATTGGCCCCGTGCGAGGTGTTCGTGCCTCCTATGGGGTCGTTTGGGGGCCGATTTGGGTTTTCACCTTTTAACGGCATGTCTAGAACTAAGTGTGATTTTTCCAAATTATCGTCATACTCTCAAACCGTGTGACTCGGGACTACGCGGTCAGTTCCTAAAAGTTACATTGGTCCCGTGCAAGGTGTTCGTGCCTCCTACGGGGTCGTTTGGGGGCCGGTTTGGGTTTTCACCCTTTAACGACCTATTTTTAACTCTAAGTGTGATTTTTGCAAATTATCATCATACTCTCAAACCGGGAGACCCGGGACTACGCAGTCAGTTCCTATAAATTACATTGGTCCCGTGCGAGGTGTTCGTGCCTCCTAGGGGGTCGATTGGGGGCCGGTTTAGGTTTTCATCCTTTAACGACCTATTTTTAACTCTAAGTGTGATTTTTCCAAATTATCGTCATACTCTCAAATCGGGAGACCCGGGACTACGCGGTCTGTTCCTACAAGTTACATTGATCTCGTGCGAGGTGTTCGTGCCTCGTACGGGATCGATTGAGGGACGGTTTGGGTTTTCACCCTTTAATGGTCTGTTTTTAACTCTAAGTGTGATTTTTGCAAATTATCGTCATACTCTCAAACCGGGAGACCCAAGACTACCCGGTCAGTTCCTACAAGTTACATTGGTCCCGTACGAGGTGTTCGTGCCTCCTACGGGGTTGTTTGGGGGTTGGTTTTGGTTTTCACCCTTTAACGGAATGTTTTTAAGTTTAAGTGTTGATTTTTGCAAATTATCGTCCTATTCACAAATCGGGAGACCCGGGACTACGCGGTCAATTCCAACAAGTTACATTGGTCCCGTGCGAGGTGTTCGTGCCTCCTACGGGGTTAATTGGCGGCCGGTTTGGGTTTTCACCCATTAACGACCTATTTTTAACTTTAAGTGTGATTTTTGCAAATTATCATCATACTCTCAAACCGGGAGACCCGGGACTACGCGGTCAGTTCCTACAAGTTACATTGGTCCAGTGCGAGTTGTTCGTGCCTCCTACGGGTTCGTTTGGGGGCCGGTTTGGGTTTTCACCCTTTAACGACATGTTTTTAAGTTTAAGTGTTGATTTTTACAAATTATCATCATATTCTCATACCGGGAGACCCGGGACTATGCGATGAGTTCCGACAAGTTACATTGGTCCTGTGCGAGGTGTTCGTGCCTCTTACTCGTGACTACGTTTATTGGTTTTAGAAAATTTTGACATAGTTTCATTTGTTTATTCATTAAATCCAACTTGTTTTAACATATGAAATAAACTCAACATCAGCAGCAAATTTCAAAACCAAACCACCAGCAAATCCCTTCCACCAATTTAACTAAATAAGCTCATAAAGTAATCCATTTTACGTTTGGCTACTTGTCGCTATTTCAGACCATTTTTCTATTTAATGCTACTACAGCTTTTATGAGAATTTGAGACTTTGAGACTAACCTGATTTCATTTGCATTTTGATAGCCACCCGATGAACTCTTCATGCCATGACTTCTTCAAAGTATCCCATTTTGGTCCAACAATGTCTGCAAATTCTCAAATTTTCTATTCTGAGCGGCATTTAGTTGTTCATGAGATGATATATTATCTTTCAAGTTTCTCAGCTCTTCATTATGAGACCGAGACTGTGTTGTGACCGTTGAAGTGTCAGAAGACTTATATTAAACGGTTTGTCTTATAAAATACAAAAGGATAAAAGGGGGAAAGAAGTGAAACCTACATGTGTATCCTTGCACTTATCATTCATCAAAATACCGTTTCTCTTACTCCAATGAGATGTCTTGAAGAATTCCACGATGCTAGGTTTCACATCAGTTTCGTGCTCTTGAATTAAAATCAATGAATGAAATAATATAACCATACTAGTTGATGATGCGGGTAAAACATGTCTAATATGCACAATGTCAAGAATATTATTGTGACATATAAATTGAAATCAAGTTTAGCAAGGGTAAAATCAACCTGAACAAGGGAAGTAACATGTGAGGACAGAAATATAAGTGATTGAACAATATAATAGATACATTTAAGCAACAGTGAAAGAATCGGAACAGTTTTTTCAAGATAATCCCCCTTTCTCTCTTTATCAATGACAGACTAACAGAGAAGAAAAGTAGTCAATACAATAAGTCAAAAAAAACATCAAGATTGCACTAAACACTTCACCTTGAATTGCAGTTATACAAGCGTCAACCCCAATTTTTTTTCCACTAAACACTTCACCTTTAATTATAGCTTATGTTAGTATTAATTAAAAGCATAATCAACAAATTTTGTAAAAGACAAACACGCAAATTAAAAATAAGCATACCTAAGCAAATAACCTTCGCCATTCCCTAAAAATAAACATACCTAAGTAAATACGATATCCATATGAACAAACCAAAAGCCATTCCCTAAAATGGCATTTAATTCAAAAAAAATATGAAGACAAAAGAAAACATCTTATAATGAATACAATCAAGACTTTATAATATTGCAAGCACTCAAGGCACACATTCCGACATCATAAGTACATACATTTGTTATCCAGTATTATCCCAGTAGATCACAATAAAACTTTTAATGTATTGTAATACTTTTTAAATAAAAAAAGTGCCGTAAGGACAACATATCAAGCAATCCAAATGTATGTATCAAAAAGAATACCACCAAAACAACCACATATCTGCCAAACTAAGAATCAATAATTTCACAGACACTAATTTAAGCTGAAACTAACTTTGATTACCAATTAATATAAACGATCCACATAAAAAAACTTATACAAATACATGTATGCATCTACATTTTACATTCGTATACGTATGTGTATAATATGTATGTGGTTGGGAGATTTCAAGAGAGGCAAGATTAAATAGAGTAAAAGATCGATTAAGAAACACTTAAAAAAATATACACTGATTATGCTATCAAATACAAAGCGTAGACTGTAAATGGATACAAATTAAACCAAACCAATGTAGATGTTTTGTTTTCGTTCTCATTAAAGGCATTCAAATGGCTGGGGTTTGTGATCTTTTCGTTCTTTTCTCGTTGAAGATCAGTTCTATATGCAAGAAGTAAAGAGAGAGAGTGAGGTTACCTGAGCCGAAGAGAGAGAATGAGGTTACCTGAGCCGGAGAGAGCGAGAGAGCTGAACGGAGCTGCGCTGATGGAGAGATACGCTAATGGAGAGATCATCGGCCAGAGAGAGAAAGTTGATCAGCCAGAGAGAGAGAGATGAACTTAGAGGTTAAAGCAGAGAGAGGGGCGAACGAGAAGTTAGAGGGGGGGATTTTTTTTTGGGATTTTATATTTTAGTGAAGTGTACTTAATTTTGGCACACTTTAAAACAGTGCCAAATTTTGGCACACTTTAAAACAGTGCCAAAATTTGGCACTGTTTTAAGGTGTGCCAAATTAGCTTTAAACCATGCCAAAATCTGGCACAGTTTTAAACAGTGCCAGATTTTTAATATCGGGGTGTGCCAAAATGTTGTTTTTGGTGTAGTGAATATCTTTAGGTTCAATTTGTGCTACAAAGGCTAACTTATTACAAATGTTTTTCAGGGAAGATCTAGTAAGAATACCACTAGAGGGTTCACCTAAAATATTTTCACGAGGATGATTATTTACAAATTTCTAGCTTTTAACTAAACTCGAAACATTTTCATTTTCATTTTTATTGGGAGTCTTTTCAACATTTATGGAATTATCAAAGTTAGCAACTACATTTTCATTTAACTTCAACTTATCAAAAGAGTCACTTAAAGCTTCATCATCATCATCATCATCATCATCATCATCATCATCATCATCATCATCATCATCATTCTTGGAAAAAGTATTGGTTTCATCAAAATATACTTGAATAGATTCTTGAACAACTAAAGTCCTTTTATTTAATACTTTATATGCTTTACTATTAAGTGCATAACCAAGAAAAATTCCTTCGTCCGATTTTGCATCAAAATTTCCCCAAATTATCCCTATCATTTTAGATAAAACATTTACATCCCGAAACATTAAAGTATCTAACATTAGGTCTTTTATTTTTCAAAATCTCATATAGAGTCTTATCTAGACCTTTTCTAATTATTGTTCTATTTATTACATAATATGAATTGTTAACGGCTTTCGCCCAAAAATATTCCGATAATTTTTGTTCATTTAACATAGTTCTAGCCATCTCTTGCAAAGATCTATTCTTTCTTTCTACAACTCCATTTTGTTGAGGTGCTCTAAGTACTGGAAAGTTATGTTCAAAATCATTTTCATCACAAAATGATTCAACATCTTTGTTATCAAATTCTCTTCCTCTATCACTTCTTATAAAAATAATGTTACAACCTTTTTCATTTTGAATATTTCGACAGAATTTAGCAAAAATGGGGTGTGTGTCATTTTTATGAGTAAGAAAGAAAACCCATGTAAATCGAGAATAATCATCTACAATAACAAGAGCATAATATTTTTCTACTAAACTAACAACTTTGCTAGGTCCAAATAAGTCTAAATGCAATAGCTCTAAGGGCCTATTAGTTGAGATATCTCTTTTCTTTTTGAAAGAGGTTTTAGTTTGTTTTCCAAATTGACATGCATAGTATATTTTATCTTTAATAAATTTAGTTTTGGGCGACCTTCTAACTAACTCATTTTTAGACAAAATATTAAATTGTTCCAAATTAGAATGACCCAATCTTCTATGCCAAAGCCAACTAGTTTCATTTAGGGCAACCAAACACTTTACATTTTGATGAGGCAAATTATCAAAATCAAGAGTATAAACATTTTCATCTCTAGAGGCCACAAACACAACACTATTATCCTTAGAATTTTTGATTAAGCACAAGTCCCTTTTAAAAGTAACTTCATAA
Organism: Sambucus nigra; assembly: GCA_949130495.1. Taxonomy (NCBI): domain Eukaryota; kingdom Viridiplantae; phylum Streptophyta; class Magnoliopsida; order Dipsacales; family Adoxaceae; genus Sambucus; species Sambucus nigra. The sequence goes on from OX422211.1 coordinate 38,402,604, forward strand.
CCTTTATCACATAGTTGACTAATGCTAATCATATTATGTTTAAGACCATCAACTAGAAGAACATTCTCGATGCAAGGGGAGAGTTCCTTACCAACTTTACCTACCCCAATGATTTTGCCTTTGGAGTTATCTACGAAGGTTACTAGACCTCCATCCTTTGCTATTAGGCTAGAAAACTTGCTTTTGTCACCCGTCATGTGTCTTGAATAACTGTTATCCAAGAACCATCTACTCTTGTAGGGGATATATCTTAAGCATACCTACAATGGACATTTGAATAATTTTTGTTTTGATACCCAGAATATGTTGGGTCCGTAGGGGTTAGAAAAAAGAGTAGTTCCTTTAGGAATCCATGCAACCTTAGTAGAAAATCTATATTTACAAAAGTTAAAAAAATGGGTGTCTTCCATAATATGTACATAAGGAATTTCCCATATTTTTAGAATGATTTTCAAATTTTTTCTCATTTTCTATTCATTAAATCCAATTCCAGCCCCATCATACATCCACCTTTGGCTTCCAAGAAGCATATCTAAGTTGTTCTTTCCATTTACAGATTTTTCAAGACAACACTTTAGGTCTTCAACTTGAAGTTTTAACCTATCATTTTCAGAAATAAGATAATGAGTTGGGGATGCTTTATTTTTTAATTTTTTAATTTATGATTTTAGAGATTGGTTTTCTTACTTTATTTCTTCTACATTTTTAGAAAGATAATTATATTTTATTGACATAGATGAATGATTCTTTTTAAGATTAATATATTTAGTCCTTAGTTCATCAAAGTTATAATAAAGTTCATCAAAAGCATTGTTAAGTTCATCATGATCTCATATTCACTTTCGGAGTTAAGATCAGAAGATACCTCATCATCATTTGCCATAAGGCATAGATTTGCAACTTCTTCATCACTTGAGTCTTCACTACTAGAAGAGTTATCAGAATCACTCCATGTGGTGGATTTCATGGATTTCTTGTATTTTTCATTTCTTTTCTCCTTTCTGTCATTCTTTCCTTCTTTGGCCTTTGGACAATTAGGTCTAATATGACCTAACTCTTTGCAATTGTAACATCTCGGCTCAAACTTGGATGAAGACTTTCTTTCATTTTTCTTCTTTGAAAATAATTTCTTTATTTTTTCAGATTGTCCCTTTTCCTTGGCAAGAATTTTTTTGAATTTTCTGGTGAGAAGTGCTATGTTTCCATCCTCGTCATCATCAACTTCTTCACTTTATTCATCTTTCTCAATGGATCTGAAAGCAATGGTTTTGCTTAATTTAGGCTTTTATTCTTCAGTAAATTCTTTGAGTTCCATCTCATGAGTAATTAGTGAGCCTGGTAGCTCATAAAGAGAAATAGGTCTTTCTCTGATTGCTTCCTTGATAGCTAGCTTCTTTGTCACATATGTGGCTGGTAACGACCCGAGAACCTTACTCACTCATTCACTGTCAGTATAGGTTTTACCAAGAGATTTCAAACCATTTATAATATTTGTGAATCTAGTTAACATACGAGATATGGATTCATCATATTTCATCTTAAATAGCTCATAGTTACGAACAAGCATGCTTATTTTATCTTCTTTAACTTGACTAGTTCCTTCATAAGTAATTTACAATCTATCCCAAATTTCTTTTGGAGTTTCACAGCAACATATTCTGTTTTATTCATTTACATCATGAGCACAATGTAAAATGTTCATGGCTTTAGCAGTTACTTGAATTTTTTGAATATAAAAATCATTCCATTCATTTTCATCTTTAGGAACATTTACATTATTTACAACCTTCATGGCAATATTAAGTCCATTTACAATAACTTTCCAAAGGGAATAGTCATTTGATTGAATAAAATTTTTCATTTTATTTTTCCAATAACTATAGTTATTTCTAGATAATAAAGGGCTTCTATTAACGATTGGCCTTCGCCAAAAGATGAGACAACATAGTTTGCCATATATCGTATTGACTCTAAAGATGATTAAATCAAAGTAAATAGATTACAACCAGGCTCTGATACCAATTGTTGCCCAAATTATACTTAAGAGGGTGTGTGTGTGTGTGTGAATTGAGTATTAACAAACTTTTATTTAAAAAAAATTAATTAATTTCAGCCTAAGTTAATACACCAAATTAAAAGAACTTTTCTAAATTTATTTAATATGCTTAACTTAAGAAATTGTCGTAGTAGAGAATTTCAGAATTTATAATTTAAATGGAGTTAAGGACATTATATTTTCGGATTAAAACAAGTATGTTTGAATAAAGGTTTTAACTATATTTTAAATCATCAAAATCAACTGAAATAATTTTCTAAACAATTAAATGGAAAATCGTTTGATATAAATATATTAAAAATATTTTGATCTTGAGGTTTTAAGGATGTCAAGAGATATGATTTAAACAAGAAAATTAAATCAATCAAACAAATATTAATAAATGACAGAAATTAAATAACACCGATTTTTAACGTGGTTCGGCCAAACACGACCTACGTCCACACGCCAAGATCCGCTCCCGTCTCCTGCGCTTCACTAATGTGATTCACTTGTCGGTAGGATCAAACCACCAATTTACAGCAGCACCACGAGCTATAAATTTTTCCCGAAGCTTAAATGACCAGCTTCAATTTTTACAAATTGTGTAGAAGGAATAGATGAAATTTTACACTCTTGAAATGATACAAATTTGAGCTTTAGTGTATTCGAAAATAGCCCCCAAAAAATCAGCAGGTAATCTTGTTCTTGTAGTATATGCAGCTGATTTTGTAGAGTCCCACTCTCGTAGAATTAGATGTATCTTTTCTTTGATATTTTTCAGTTGAGCTTCAAGATGATATCTGACTGTTGTTATGGATCTAATATATATTGTATCTCACAGATGTAATCGTTGAAAATATTTTAAACGTTGGAGTTTCTTTCTGATCCTTCTTGAGGGCTGCAAATGCTCACCATTTTTTTCTTTTCAGAAGACAGATGATATCTGATGAGAGCCATCCTTCATAAATGTTAGGGGCCTGAGAGAGTGTATACTGAGCCCATAGAGAGATGTTAGAAATAGAAATGAGTTATACAATGGACTATCTTGAGTAACCAAAAAAAAGAATCAAGGCACGATTTGGTCATTATGAATATACAATAGCGACTGAGAAAAAAATCTTTAAATATTTTTCTATAACTTGGTATCGTACTGTTATAAAAATTAGTGTTCAATTATGAGGATAAAACGCTTACTAGATATAATAATAATAATAATAATAATAATAATAATAATAATAATAATAATAATAATAATAATAATAATAATAATAATAATTTGTTGTATAACTGAACACACAAGGTCGTCAATCGAGATCTGTGAAATCTGATTTCAACAGATGGCTATGTCTATTTAATGGGCTGCATGCTAGGGAGCTAGATGAAGTTAGCATATATGGAGTCCCATGCTTGGTACTCGCGTGTCAAAATAAAGAACCCAACTGATAAGGATTTGAAAAGTCAGGGCTTTATGGGCTGTCATCGATACCTATTGGAGGATACCAGCTATTTCATGAACCAAGGCAAAATACCATAGAGATGTGCGATCCAAAGTGTGAGTTAACAACTTTGAGCTTTCTTGTCACTTTGATAAAATTAAATGTTTAAAGGATACCGGCTACCTACTGGAGGTTATTATGAAGATATACATATAATATAAAATATATGTTTGACAAATCAAAACATTAGTCAGTACAAATACTATCTAATTGAATTGATAAATCTATTTAAAAAATGAAATATATTGTTTTGTGTGGCCTGAGGAAAAACGAAGCAATAAATTATCAGTAGAAGCAGGTAAAAGAAAACGTTTATCAATATTCGAAAAGTATATATATATATATATATATACAGAAAGGATCTCATGCATACCCTCCGTGCAGACCATTTTTTTAAAATAGTAAAAAAAATAATTTTGGGCTGATTTTTTTTATAGTTTCTAAACATTTCAATAGGACCATAAAAAAAAATTCAACTCAAAATGAATTTTTTTGCTATTTTATAAAAATCGGTCAAACTTTGTCAGTTTTTAAGTTGTTAAAAACTGACAAAGTTTGACCGATTTTTTGAAAATAGCAAAAAAAATCATTTTGAGTTGAATTTTTTTTATGGTCCTATTGAAATGTTTAGAAACTATAAAAAAAAAATTACATCAAAAATATTTTTTTTACTATTTTATCAAAATTGGTCCGCGCCAGCGGTATGCAAACTGGGGTATGCATGAGAACCGCTCTCTCTCTCTCTCTCTCTATATATATATATATGTATTGGGAGTTATCAATATTAGAAATGTTCACATATCATAGTTAAGATAAATGTTTGTTTGTAATCATCAAAAGGAATATTATTTTAAATGAGCATTCGTTATAATTAAAGAAAATTAATTTATGATTAAGGACAATTGATTAATGATTATTTATATTTTCATTTAACAAAAATGCCACTATACAACACACATGCACACACAAACTAATAAGTAATAATCACAAAATGACTAACATTCTAGCAAAAACAAAGAAATCCACCAGCATCATTACATATAGAAAATGGTTATTTACTCTTTGGGGTCCAATAATTGTCACTATTTTAAGTTTGGGTCCATTAGTTTTCGTAGTAATTGGTTAAGGTCCAAAACTAACAAAAAGCGTCAGTTGAACAGTTTGACCATCAGTTGATTCATTTTTTAAACTAAAAAGATTGTATTACCCTTGAATACATTGATATACATCTAATAGTAAAAATACATTGTAATCTAAATTTATTTTAATATACCTACACACACACACACACACACACACACACACACACACACACACACACATATATATATATATATATATATATATATATATATATATATATATATATATATATATATATATATATATATATATATATATATATATATATATATATATACACAAAAGAAAATACATTAATATTTAAACAACAGTTTTTAAAGTAGCTTCCATTGCGTTGACCAGTAAATTCCCCTATAACAAGAGGAAGACTATTAGAAATAGAGGGTAAAAGAAAAAGAGGTCGCCCTAAGCTATCGTGGGAAGAAATCATTAGGAGAGATCTTAAGGAATTAAACTTGAATGATAATAATGCATATAATAGATTGGAATGAAAAAGGAGAATCCTTGTGGCCGATCCCATATGATGGAATTAAGGCAAAGAGGATGATGGTGATTTTATTATAAAATAGTTTTTTTTATTTTATTATTTAAACAGTTTTTTATTAAAAATTATTTTTACATCAAACCCACTTTTAAAAAATAGTTTTTAACATTTTTATTAATACGAAAAAGATTTTCAATTCAAAGATAAAAACTAAAAAATGGTTTTGTAATAATTTTTTTTTATTTATATAATAAAATGTGTTTACAAAACTATTTTTATAATAACAGTTTTTTCTTATAAAAAATCGCTTTTGTAAATATAAAAACAGTTCTAAAAAATAGTTTCTTAATGTTTTTATATACATGAAATGTTAAAAAAAAGTTTATATCTAAAAAAAAGTTTTTGTATATTTTTAAAAACAATTTATATTTAAAAAAAGTTTTATTTATAAAAAATAGTTTTAATGTTTTCTAAAAATAGTTTCTATATAAATAAAGTTTTATTTATAAGAAAAATATTTACCATAATGTTTTTTTAATATAAAAAGTTTTATTTTGTTTTCACATTCACTAATATACCTCTCATTTGTGTTCCATTTCTTGTAGTTTGTCGATCTTGATGATTACATTCCTGCCACCTCTCGCCTAGGCCAAATTAGTTTGAATGTAAGTGACCAGGTTCGTCGAGCATTTGTCAAGATTTACAAATCCCTTAGGTTAAGGAACCAGGACTATAAAGATCAGTCCGAAGTAGTCGTCAGGTTGAAGGATAAGCTTGCAAAGATGGAGGAGGTTAGTGCCTCTGCTCAAGAAGATATAGATGCTCTAAGGGCTAAGCTGTTGGACGCATCCGAGATCAATCAGGTTGGGGAGGTTCTGTAGCAGGAAAATGATGCCTTAAGGAGGGAAATTGTGCGTCTTAAGGAAAATGCTCCAAGAAGTGCTCCGCAAGTTCTTCAAGGTTCCTCGTCGTCATCCACGCGGTGAGCTAGGAGAGATGCCAACAGTTCCCAGAGGGAGATTCCCGAGCTTAAAGGGGACGTTCGATGAGCATACGTAATTGCTATCAGACTACAAAGAGACGACACAAGTCTGCGTCATTTATTCCGAAAGGGTCCTCGGTAAGTGTGGGCTGACAACTATGATCAAGGCTGGATAGATGCACCCACTAAACTGAAAGAAAAGGAGGAGTTGACCTTTATTAGAGGGTGGCTAAGTGACCTCAGGGAGATGATGGTCCCCAAGAACTCTCCTCTATGGTTTAAGCAGGAGATCACTCCCCCAATATTAGAGCCAAATCCCTTTCGAAGGGATGATCAATGGATCTCTATAGTTGCTATCCCAAGGTAGGTGCTGGAGCCGAGCTTAGAGGAGGATGTGGGGAGCTTTTCCCCTCACCCCGATGATGATCGGAGAGATCGAGTAGCGGACTACCTTGATCAGTGACCTGGATCCTCTTAGGGTTGATTTATTTCATTACTGTTGTACATGTAATTATGTAATTCTTAGTAAGAAATAAAATATTTATGTTTTGGGCATAGGCCGACTAAACATATGTTGCTTGCTTTTAACTTACGAATAGACTCTAGATATTTTGGGCACTTCAGTCGAATAAACGTTATTTAGAGTTTAATTTTAATTGAGTATTTTTCCAGTCTAGTATGACTTACCCATACCCTTCTGCCTACTTTACCTTTGAGGTTGAGTCGTCACACTACCTTAGGCCTAAGTAGGGCAATTGCGAGAATACACCTGATTGATGGGTGATCCACCCAAGCAAGATTTTAGATCCAAACTACGTTGGCGACCAATCTGAGTTGGTCATATTACCTAAGGATCCCCTGTAGGTCTTTAGTTGTTGCCGGAGCAGCCTAAGAAGCCAATTGTGTTTTGGAACAGAGGCCTGAGAAGGGTCATTAACGGTTGGCCCTACTAGTTATGCTTTGAACAAGTTAAGCTAGGATAGTCCTAATCATTGTGTTGCAATCATGAGGGGTTGGTTCAAAAGATCCTTCGATTGAGTTAAGCTAGCCTAATCCGTGAATTTTATTATACTAATAAAAAGAGTGGAGTCTGTAACTTAGAGAGGTTACATATAACAAAATACATTTGAGATAACCAGTACATATAGAATGGCAGGTCCAATTGAGTTTTATTAATAAAAGTCATAATCAAAGAGAAACATTAGTTTGTAAAGTAAAAATTTTCCTAAACTAATGGTGCATAGATAAAGAAATCTAGAAGTAGAATTTCTTCAGGTTGGCCGCATTCCAAGCCCTTGGTATCATCATGCCCTCCAACGTTTCCAAGTGCTAAGCTCCTTATAAGTCATTCCTTACGACCTTGAAAGGTCCTTCCCAATTCAGTCCCAGTTTGTCATCTAATAGTTTTACAGCACTGCCAAGGACTTTCCTCAGGACATAGTCCCCAATATAAAATTTCCTTGGGTTGACTTTATGATTGTACTACTTGGCTAGTTATTCTTGGTAGAAATCCAGTTAAACTACAACCAATTCTTATCGCTCGTCGGCTAACTCAAGTTCAGTGAGCAATGCTTCATCATTGTGGCCTTGGTCGACCAACATAGACCTCATGGTAGGGAGACCAACTTCTAGCGTGATAATTACTTCCATTCCATATGTGAGCGTAAATATTATTTCCCCAGTTGTTCACCTTGGGATGGTGCGATAGGCCCAGAGGATGTGGGGAAATTCATTTACCCAAGCTCCCTTAGCCCGTTCCAGGCATTTCTTTAGTCCATCGATCACTGTTTTATTGGAAGCCTTAGCTTGACCATTGCTCTGTGGATATGCTACATAACTAAAGTAATGACTGATTCTATGATCGTTACAAAAATTTTGGAAGGGGACCATCTCGATCTGGGTCCCATTATTAGTAATGATGGTTCTGGGTATGCCAAAGCAAGTAATGATGTTTCTCCATATGAACCTCATCATGTTTGTGTCCCTGATGTTCGCCTGTGGTTCTGCCTCTATCCACTTAGTAAAGTAGTCTGTGGCGACCAATAGATACTTTAGGTTGCCTACCACAGTAGGTAGAGGACCTATGATGTCCAAACTCCATTGGGCGAAGGGCTACGGGCTAGTTAGTGACTTTAGGTTGCTAGCGAGCTGGTGGACCATGGGCGAGTGTTTTTGGCATTTCTCCCACTTTCGAACGTAAACTCTAGCGTCTTTCTGCATGTATAGACACCAATACCTTTCCTTCATTACTCGAAAGGCTAGCTACCTTCCTCCTGTTGACTTCCACGAATTTCCTTATGAAGTTCGTGCAGAACTTGCTTAACGTCTTGTGGATGGGCGCACTGGAGGTAGCGCCCGGTGAAGGATCGCTTATATAACTTCCCATCAAGAGATAAGTGAAAGCGAGAAACTTTGACTGTTATTTGATGAGCCGATCTCTTGTCACTTGACAGCATATCACTTTGTAAGTAGTCTGCGATAGTGTCCATCCGGCTCGGAGCCTTTTCAATGTGGAGATACTGCTCAGGATTTCGCGGCTCAATAGTCTGATCAATGCTGGGCTGCGCGAGGAAATCTATTTGTATTATTCTTCTCAAGCCAGAGTCTATTCTAAACTTAGAGCTACTAGAGCATCTGCATGGCTTCTATGTCCTCAGGGGATCTGCTAAACATCCACTTGATCGATGTTGGCTATTAGTCCCTTCACAACGGCGAGATAAGCTGCCATCCTTTCATCCTTTGTATTAAAATCACCATTTATTTGGTTGGATACCAGTTGAGAGTCACCAAAGACTTAAAGGTGTCTTGCCCCTAGCAGTTGTGCTTTATGTAGTTCGACGATCAGTGCCCCGTATTCTGCCTTGTTATTGGAGGCTTCAAATCCAAGTCTTATTCCCTGCTCAAGAATTATATTTTCAGGAGTCACTAGTACGATACCTACTCCCGCGCCCCTTGAGTTGGAGGCTTCATCAACGTATAAGGTCCAAATACTTAGTTCTTATAAGATTTACTTTGATCGACTTATTTCTGGCTGGTCATAGGGCTATTCTCCTGTAGTGATGAAATCGGCTAGGATTTGCCTCTTGACGACTGTTCTTAGTTGAAAGTGGATATCAAACCTTCTGAGCTCGATCGACCACTTCGACAGTCATCCAGAGAGGTCTGCTTTCCTCAGAACAACCTTGAGGGTGTACGAAGCAACCACGAAGATGGAGTGGGCCTCAAAATAATGATTCAGTTTCCTTGAGGCTATCACCAGTGCGTAATTAAGCTTCTTTAATGGAAGGTACCTTTCAACTTCCAAAAGGGTATTGCTTGCATAGTATACTAGATGCTGGCTCCTCTCTCTCTCATATACCAAGGTAGAGCTCACAACATGGTCTGATACTACGAGATAAAGATATAAAAGATCATTCTCTCTAGGAATTATGGGCAAAGGGAGCTTACTGAGATAGGCCTTAATTTCTTCTAAGGCCTTCGAGCAGTCCTCATTCCTTGTCACGCCCTTATTTCTTTTTAATAACTGAAAGAACGTGTGACACCATTCTGAAGACTTATAAATGAATAGGTTGAGCGCTGTGAGCATTCTCGTGAGCTTCTGTAGATCTCTTACTGTTTGAGGGGGCTGAACTTTGTTGATAGCATCAATCTGGTTGGGATTTGCCTCTATTTCTCTCTTGTTAACCAAGTATCTAAGGAATGTTCCTGACTAGACACCGAAAGAACACTTACTTGTATTGAGTTTCATTCGGTATTTTCTAAGGATATCGAAATTTATCGCCAGGTCAGAGAGGTGATTGTCTATAGGCTTGCTTTCGACGAGCATCTCGTCAATGTAAATTTCCATAGCATCCCCCATTTTCTCTTCAAACATCTTCATAACTAGCCGTAGATAGGTTGCTCCTGTATTCTTAAGGTCTAAAGGCATACCTTTATAAAAATATAAACCAATAGTGGTTATGAAGGAGGTCTTATCTTGGTTCGACACATGAAGGGGGATTTGGTGGTATCCAGAGTACACATCCAAAAATCTCATCCTCTCATGTGCTGTTGTAGCATCAACCAGTTGATCAATCTTTGAAAGGGGAAAATTATCTTTGGGGTAGGAACTATTGAGGTCCGTGAAGTCGATACAAACTCTCCACTTTCCATTGCTCTTTAGAACTACTACTGGGTTGGATAACCATTTAGGGAACTAAACCTCCCTTATGAAACCTGCATCCAGTATCTTCCCGACCTCTTGCTTTACTGCTTTAGCTTTCTCAGGGGCTGTTTGATGAGCCTTTTGTGTGACTAGCTTGAAGGCTGGGTTCACATGAAATTGATGATAAGAAATTCTGGGATTAATCTCAGGCAGCTCGTAGTGATCCCATATAAAACCATCTAAGTTGCTCCATAGAAGGGTGACTAGTTATTTCTTCTCACGATCGGTCAAGGAAGTACCAATTAAAAACTTCTTCACAGTAGAGCTACTCCCAACTGCGACTTCTTTCAAGTCTTTAATGACCTTCTCAAAGGGAAGGATCCTGGTCTGCTCCACTCCCGGTCGACCGTACCTTAGCTACTATTTGGAGGGCACCAACCCCTCCTGGGCTTCTTCCTTGCTTTTTAATTCTTCCACTTTCTTCTCCTATTTTGGGCATATGGCTGAGATAAAAAAACTTCCTTGCCGTTGCCTGGTGTCTATGGATCTCAACTACTCCTAGATCAGTTACACACTTCAAATTTTAATGATAGGTCGATGGAACGACATTTATTGCATAGAGCCATTCCCTGTTAAGGATGGCTTGGTATGGGGATTCGATATCAATAATAATAAACTCAATCATTTTTGAGATGTTTCCTGCCTTGAATGGCAGGATGATATTTTCCAAAAGAAATATGATTTTTCTTGCGAAGCCGACCAATGGCATAGTGTCTTCCTTGAGGTCGACTACGCTCAACTTCAGCTTTTTGTTCAATTCTAGGTACATTACTTCTAACGAGCTGCCTTGGTCGACGAGTAACCTGTCGACATCCCAATTGGCGATCCTGAATGTAATAACCAATGCGTCATGATGAGGGGTTCTTACCCCCACCAAATTTTCATTCGTGAACATAATATGCTTATTATAATCGACATCCTTCGGTCCTAAATGCTTCTCTGCCTGAGTCTTGATCGGGTCAATCTAAAAGGCCTACATGACTGCAGTAAGCTTCTTAACTTCCATCCAAGTTGTATTTTCTTGAATTTGTTTGAGGTCTGAAGCCCCATGTATCACTGCGAATTCGTGGTCGATATCCTCCTCGAGGATATTATCGGGTGCTGCTCGCCATTCGTTGCTGCCTTATCTGTCCTCTTCTCCACAAAATCATTAAGGTGCCAAACTTGGGCCAAATCCTCGAGGTGAAACTCGAGGGATTTACAATGCTCAGTCTTGTGATCGCCCTCTTTGTGGAACGCCCACCTTAGTGCATTATTCCATTTGGAAGGTTCTTCTCCCATATTATTCGACCACTTAATTAATGGCTCATCTTTGATTTTTGCAAGAATTTTGTATATCGGCTTCTTGAAGACTGTGTTTACAGCCTGGAAGGCCATAGAGGCATCATTTTTGTTCCCATTCTTGGAGCCATTTTTGCCCCTATTCCTCTTCCCTTTCTTCTGTGGTTCATTTTTCTCGGCGCCTTTACCAGCCTTCGCGCGACCATTATCCCGTGCATTAAGATGGGTCACATCCTCGACTATGGAGTATATTTCAATACGAGTCATCAAGTCATCGATGGATGCAACGTCCTTCTTAGTTAATGACTGGTGCAGGAGGCAGGAGCTCGACAAATCGATTTTGAAGGATGCTACAACGACCTGCTCCGAGCTATCCTCAATTTCATTAAATACTTCCCAATACCTCTTCTCATACTCTCAGAGTAAGCAGTGCATCCATCCTCTTCGGGTGGGAGCTGCTTGTTATGAAGCGAGCTGTAAACTGTTCAACCAAGGATTTGAAATTTCAAATGGACCTATGAGGTAGCTTCTCAAACCACTTTTGGGACACATCGAGCATGCTTAAAGGGAATATTCGACACATGAGCGCATTATTGTGACTCCATAAAGTCATAACTTATCGGTATTGCCTGACATGGCCAATGAGATCAGTCTTCCCATCGTAAATCTTGAACTTGGGAATCGCGAACTTCTTCAAATTCTTTTATTTTTCTATTGCCCTTAAAAAGGGGACTTTATCTGGGTTTTGAGAGCTCACCTGGCTAGCTCTCTCGTAGATCTGTCACCGCGATGAGCTGGGTGCTGGTCCATCTCCCTCCGAACGAAACTTCGTATGTCACCGTTCTGCTAACCAGGAATCCTGTAACGGCGAGCTGGTTGCACTTATTCAGAATGGTCATTGTCTGATCAGTGTCTTTCTGTTCTTTCTAACCCACGCCTCGGGCTCCTTCCTTAGCTACGAGACTTGCTCGCTTGAGGTCTAGGAGTCCAGTTGTGGCGTAGCCTCGTACTTTGATGGAGTTTTATCTCCATTCTTTCTAGGGGCCTCTTGACGCGAGCATTACCATCTTGTTGTTGGCGAGTAGCCTCCTCCTGCTTATGGAGTCTAGCCTCATAGGTGTCTATTAGCCTAGAGATCTGCGTGGACCTGAGTGTCCCCTGGCTTTCCTCGGAGACTTGTCTCTCCTGGAAAAGTCTTGGGTTTGAATGGCAAATTTCAGACCTTACCCTTGGAGGGTTAAGCTGTTGCAGAATGTCTCGTGCTTGAGGGATGTTACTGCTGTGATGGGACATTGCTGGTTCTTGTTGATGAAAGTTTTCGTAGGAATAATAATCGTTTTCCATAGACGAAGCCAATTATAGTGACAAAAATCACAACACAAATAATAATAGAAGAAAACAATCACCAAGAAAAATAAGAACAAACAGTCACAATCAACACAAGAATTTACGTGGTTTGACAACTTGCCTACATCCACGGAGAGGTCTACTGTTTTCTTATTTAATAACTCTCAAGATAGTCTTTTTCTATATGCCCCTATGCCCCGGGCGAGGGGTACAATATATATTCAATTGAGAGAGAAATAGAGTGTTGGTAACCAATATGTTAACCCAATATCCCTTGAATATCTCATTCGAGATTTTTGGGGATGGACTTGGTCATATGTTTTTACTCTAACTGTCATGCATGACTCATAATTTGGGTCGGGAGCCTTTTGTTATTCATTTGGGCTTGGTCGTCTACTTTTATGGGCCTGGTCGACAAAAAGGTACCCACACTTATGGATTAATATAAAGAGTTATTTGCTTAAACATTAATATACTGGAAATAAAAAAGGGTTATTTGCATCTAGCTATTACATTTATTTTTAAATTATTTGCATCTAGCTATTAATTTATATCATTTTGAAAAATTTAAAAGTTATAAAATTCTAGAAAACAAGAAATAATATTCTTAAAATGATAAAGGGTTATTTTGAATATTAATTTTTTTTCAATTTATAAGAAACCATTTCGTAAAAATAGTTATAAAAGTGACAAAAAACTATTTTGTTAAAAAGTTATAATTTTTTTTTTCGTTATATATAAGAAAAACCGAAAAAAATTGTATAAAAAGTCCATAACATTTGAATGTTATTTATAACATTTAAAAAAAATTCAAAAATTTGTTTTGGAAATAGAAAACAATTTAGTTATTAAAAAAATAGGACGTTTATTTATTTAAAAAAATAAAAACTGAATGTTATTTTTTGATAAAGGTTGATATCAAAATAACCATTTTTATGACTATTTTTACATGTATACATATATTAATGTGTATACTATATTAATATTTATATTAATTTAGTTAATTCAAAGATGGGTGAACATGAGGGATAAATTAGAACACGTATATCCAAATTAGGTTTGATTTGGATGAAAGCTTAAGATAAAGATTAAATTAAAACAAATTGAAAGGTGGTGACGAAATTGAGACAACTAAAAAAATAATGGATTAAATTGAGACATGACCAAAGGTGAGTCACTAAAATGGTATTTTATTTTAAATATTGAAAAACTTACAAATCAATGCCACTATACAACCCACCCACACAAACACAAACAGAAACACACATTAGTCAATTGCCCACTAATCAATCATGAATTAAAGATATCAAAGTAAACATTTTTATCTAAAATTGAAAAAAGAGTTTTTTATAAATAAAAAAGCTATGTTGACTATTAAAATTATTATTTCATGTTTTTAAAAAAAAATTAAAAACAACTGGGATAAAATAAAAATTATTTTTTAATTATTATTCTCGGATAAAAACTAGTTTTTATCCCAAAATAATGATAAAGTAGTTTATTTTTCAAATTTTATAACATCTATTTTATTAATTTTCAACAAAGAGGGGTAAAATAGTCAATTGTATCCAAAATAGTTAACAGAGGGACTAAATTGAGACAAAATAAAAGGTTGAGGATGAAATTGAAACAAAAAAAAGGACAAGGACTAAATTGAAACAAAATGAAAGGTTGATGATGAAATTGAAACAAAAAAAAGAACAGAGTCTGAATTGAGACAAAATGAAAGGTAAGGGATCTATGGAGTAGTTTACTCAACAAATTATGATTATTGGTCCTATTATAATTTACTCTCATTTTTAAAGATTCATATGTAGCCACTCTCATATTTTAATTATTGATCCTATTATAACAAATATGAGAAAAGTGTAAAAATGAGTGGTTACATAGCAATTATGAAACTTATGAGAGTGGACCCTCATAAATACGTGGAGATGGGACTAAAATCAATTTTTAATTTTTTTTTTTCTAAATAAGACTTGTTTCCACGTGGTGTGATATTGTTTTGTCTATTTCTCTTCCCTTTTATGTATAAAAGGTGCACAAGTAGTCTCTCTCCACCCTCACCCCTCTCCCTTCCTCATACGTTGGCTTTATATTAAATGACAAATGTTAATTGACAACCTTTCAAATTATACATTCACTTTGTCATTAAAGTTTGAAAGAGACAATCCTTTGATCACACACAAGAGTTTTCATATTCTTCATTTGTTTAAAATCAATTGAATACGGCACCCATTTTGTGTTTGTGTTTATGTTTATGTTTGCATGTCCTAATTGATTGCTATATACTACCAAAAGTGGAATGATATGGAGAATAACGCTAGTTCAGGAGGAATCAACCAAATAATTTTTTCTTTGAAAATAAAACCAAATAAAATTCAATCAAAAAAATTGACAGCAAAAAGTCATAAAAAATAGTGCGAATTTTTCATATGCAATGTTTCGTTCATAACAAAAGAGTGAAAAAAGTGATTGTTTACAATATTCTCCTACGCAACTTCATTTTTTGAAGCAACTTCAATGTACGTTACCAAATAATCATTCATAAAATCATCCTCCACGTCGGAATAAATCTACGTTTATCCTTTCCAATTTATTTTCATGGAAAATGTGATTTTTAGGTTGACAAGAGTACTTTGGTAGATATTATGCTTGAACTTTCTCAGTTTGTTATAGAATCACCATAATCATAAATACTTTTTCTCAAAGCAAGATCGAATGGGAGCTCATCTAAATTGATCGCAAGAAACGGAGATGGAGGAATATTTGGTGATTGTTCAACAAATTGATCTTGCATTTCCACATTATTAGAACTCAAATTTCAAGAAGATTGAACTTTGGGATCAGAATGTGTCTTCACTTCTTTTTCGCTTAAAATATTTTTCCATTACTTAAAAATAATTTATAAATAGCTTCTTTAGCAAATTTAAGCGGTTAGTTTTACTAACTTAATTTCTTAGTAATTAATTTCATCTTAACATTATAAACATTATAGTTAGTTTAACTAATCTAAACGTTATAAATTGAAAAAAAATATAAACATTATAAGCATAAGAAGTTAGATATATAATTTAAACATTACAAACTGAAATAATTATAAATATTAATTAAACTGAAAACATTACATTAAACTAAACATTAATTTAAACTTAAAAAAACTTCATTTGAAAAAAAACTTATCTGAAAATATTAATTTGATCTAAACATTAATTAATTTAAACTGAAAAAAAGAATCATACCAGCAATAGGCTGAAGCCAGTGCCGAAGAAGGATACACACGGTTGGCAACAACGACAAGCTCCGACGATTCGCCCAAGCCATAAGAAAGAGGGACAAGAAAGGGTGAGGAAATTAAAAAAATGAGGAAGAGAGAGGAGAGGACGAAGAAGAAGGATGGATGAAATTTGAACAAAAAGAAAAAAGATGCGCTCATTGAAATTGGCCTTCCAATTCCAATTCTAAGCCTTGGAATTGAGTTGCCAAACGGGCCCAGTCTTTAAGTAAAGAAGAAAATTAGAGTTTATTAAGTTTTTACCCTTTAAGTTTCAAAAACATTTAAATATTTATCTTTTACTTACTATTTTCACACAAAATACCTTCGAATTATTTTCTCGCAATTTTTTTTCCCAAAAATCTCAGGAGGGCCCTCCTCCGTCCTCCGAATCATACAAATTCGTCATTGTTCTGCTGTACATTTAATCTTTGGGAATTACTATCAAGAAAAAGTAAAAAGATATTATAAGAGTGTTTGCAAGGTTACTACTAATTTTTAATTTGGACACAATAGTTTACCCTATATGGTGTTTTTGGAGGGGCTTTTACATATGAGTCCCATTTGATGATATTTTTCATAAATATTTTTCATTAACTTATCAACCATCAAATAGGTCCTATTCCTATTTTTTTGAGAATTTTATTTGATAAATTTATCCTTTTTATATATATCATCCGTAACTATTAGGGAAAGTTATTCAAGAGGTTGAACTTTGATTTTTTCAATTTTTTAATCTTCAAATGACCATAACTTTTAATTTGTAAATCCATTTTTCTCAAAATTACTATTTTTGTAATATACTCATCGAGATCTGGCAAACAAGCTCTTTAAACACTATAAAGTTTTGGAAAAAAAATTATGCATACAGTATGGGGTCTTTCACTGTTTGGGGTATATTATTTTCACTATTTAGAGTTGGGGTTCATCTGTTTACATTATAGTTGCTTGTGCTTCAAAACTGATATAACCATTAATTCAATTGTTTAACTGTCACTTGACCCATTTTTTGAACCAAAAGACTATTTTATTCCTTAATACATTAACACACATTAGTACAAGTATATATTAGCGTATTAAAAATAAATTGTTCATTGTTTTTAACAATTTTTAAAACATAAAATATTATTTATAAAATCAATTTTTTTTATAAACTGTTTTTGTAGCTCTTTTTTATAAAATTAAAAAAGTTTTATAAAATGTTAAAAAAATCTGTAATTTAACTAATTTTAATAAAATCAAAAGCTCTATTTTATAAAAATTTATTCATAAATTATTTATAATTTTTTTTATATAAGAACTATTTATTTTATTAATAAAAATATACCCCCCATATATATATAAGATCAAGTGAGGTCCCTCAGTTTGAAGATCCTGAATGAGGTTCATTTTTTTTAAAATAGTAAAAAAAATATTTTGGGACTGAATTTTTTCTATGATTTTTAAACATTTCAGTAGGACCATAAAAAAATAATCAGCTCAAAATGAATTTTTTTACTATTTTAAAAAAATTGGTCAAACTTTGTGAGTTTTTAATAGCTTAAAAACAACTTAAAAACCGACACAGTTTGGCTGATTTTTTAAAATAGCAAAAAAAATTCATTTTGGGCTTATTATTTTTTTATGGTCTTATTGAAATGTTTAAAAACGATATAAAAAAAATCAGTCCAAAAATATTTTTTTTACTATTTTAAAAAAATGGTCTTCATTCAGGGTCTTCAAACTAAGACCTCACTTGATCCTTTCCCTATATATATATATATATATAAGAACCTTGTAATTTATGCAATAAAAATTTATAACAAGAGTTCATTTTGTTTATATAAAAAATAGTTTATGAAAAAATATTTTTTTTAAAAGCTATATCGTATAAAAAAACAAAGACCTATTTTTATATAAAAAACATCTAAAAACCTATAATTCATAAAATAAAAATAAGAGTTTACGTTGTTTGTAAAAAAAAACGTTAGAAGCCTGTAATTTATATAAAAACAATTTAGAATGTTTACATAAAAACATTCCAAAACCCTGTAATTTCTAAAGAAAAGTTTAGAATGTTTATATAAAAATGTTAAAAAAAATCCTGTAGTTTATATGAAAAAAATTAAAAACGTGTTCTATATAAAACAGTTAAAAACATGTAATTTATAAAATAAAAATAAAATAAAAATATTGTCTTGCTTATAAAAAATGTTAAAAACCTGTAATTTATATAAAAGGAGTTTAGTTTATTTATATAAAAACATTAAAAACCATGTAATTTCTGTAAAAAAAAGTTTAGCTTGTTTATAAACAAATGTTAAAAAAACCCTACAAGTTATATAAAGCAAGAACATTAAAATCCTGTTTTTGTATAAAAACGGTTAAAAACCTGTAATTTATTAATAAAAAAATAATTTACTTTGTTTATAAAAATGTTAAAGATCTGTAAGTTATATAAAAACAATTTAGTTTGTTTACATAAAAACGTTAAAGATAGTATAATTTCTTTAAAAAAACGTTTAATTTGTTTATATAAGAACAAAAGCATGAAATTTATAAAATAAGAAATTAAAAGAACAAACAGTTTATAAAAAATGTATTGTATAAAAACATTAAGATCTTGTTTTATGTAAAAAAAATGTTAAAAACGTGTAATTGATATAGAAACAGTTTAATTTGTTTAAAAATATTAAAAAAAGTTATAAGAACTTATAAAAATGTTTTTGATTTTATAAAAAAAGTTAAACTACAGTTTTTTTTGAACATTTTATAAAAATATATTTATAACAAAAAAGTAAAAAATAGTTTATAAAAATCCTTTTGATTTCATAAAACTTTTCGATTTTATAACAATTTATAAAACCTTTTTCATTTTATGAAACTTTTTGATTTTATGAAACCTTTTGATTTTATTAAAATATTTAATAAAAAAGTTTATTTTAATTAAAAATATTTGAAAATAATGTAGAATTTGTTTTTATACATTAATATGTATTTATACATATGTGTAATAGTGTATTAATGGGCAAAAGAGTCTTTTTGGTAGAAAAAGTGAATCAACTGACGGTCAAATCAGTGAGCTAACTGTTTCCTTCGATTTTGGTTCCCAACCATCTATAATGTAAATAAATGGACCCAAACTTTAAATAGTAAAAGACTGTAATACCCCGTATTTTTTATTCTAAAATAAATAATAACATAATATTTTGGAATAAATAGATAATTGTGGAAATTAAATTGAATTAAATATTTTAATTTAAAAATTTCATAGTCAAAATTTGCTATTGAGTTATATTTTGTGTATTATTGATTTTATGTGCATGAATATAGCAATTGCATGTATCGTACGAAAAATACATAATTAATGTGCGACACAATTTAAAAGTACCTATTATTGACATAAATAATTCAGGACATATTTCGGGACACATATGAACTCGTTTAGATGATTTAGGCCTTTAAAAATAGTCTCGGGTCAATAGTATATGGGCTGGGGAACTTTTGCTTTAGTTGGATTATGGATTCGGGTCCGTTTGGGGTCCAAAAGTTGGATTTTAGGCCCAACTTGGGATTAATCATTAATTAGTGGTTAAGTGGGGGTAAACCACTCCCCCACTATCATTCCAAAAAATCTAATACAACAGTTAAGGGGAGAAGAAAGGAGAAGGGCCAAAAGAGAGGAACAAGGGCAAGGAATCAAGGAAAAAAATCAAGGGGATTTCAAGGGACTTTCTTCTACGAATCATTAAGCCAAGAATTCTCTTGCGTAATTTGTGTTTTCAATATATTTCTTGATGCACTATAATTATCCCTTAAATTTCTGGGATTTAGGTTTGAATATGGTTGATTTGATGATGAATAATGCATGTAGAGGACTGAATTTAATGTAGAAATTGTCCTACAAACTAGGTATCGTAAATTTGAAATTGATGGTAGAATCGTAGGGTTTTGACAGTTAAATTTGGGATATTTGACTAATTGATATAGAGGATGTCTTGGTAAATTTGTGGACTGAAATTTGATGTAGACTCCATGATAAATAACCCTTTATTATGAATTAAATAATGGTTAGAAATTGGAAAATATTCCAATCGTATAAGCCTTGAGCAGATATAAAATTGTGGGTTTAAATCCATGGATTTTTGGTTGATTTTGGATGTAGAAGTTGGTTTCCATATAAACAATTTTCTGGGTTTTGTATACTATTTCTAGATTTAAAAACTTGATCTGGGAAGAATAGAAGTTGAGAAAAAGTGTGGACAAGACAACAAAAAGTCATTCAAATGAGGTGGGCCTCATTTGAGTGACGTGGGTTGTCGCGTGAGCAACCCCACAACTCGTTCGAGCGACGTGAGGGTTTTGGTTGACACTTCGTTCCCTTAAGGATTTGGCTGGGTTTGGTCTACTGCATTTTGACTGGGTTTTGGGGGTTAGTGTAAATGGGGACTTAACATGAGAAATTGTTAAAAACACTTTATGCCCACATTTAATTGATAATAATTACAAATAACTAATTGGTTAAATATTTATTTTATGGAATGGAATTAGTAATTTATTAGATGGTAAATTATTAATAATTACAATATATTTCTTGATGCAATATAATTGTCCCTTAAATTTCAGGAATTTAGGTTTGAATATGGTTGATTTGATGATGAAGAATGCATGTACAGGACTGAATTTAATGTAGAAATTTTCCCAGAAATTAGGTGTCGTAAATTTAAAATTGATAGTAGAATCCATAGGGTTTTGACAGTTAAATTTGGGATATTTGATTAATTAATGTAGAGAATGTCTCTGTAAATTTGTGGTCTAAAATTCGATGTAGATTCCATGATAAATAACCCTTTATTGTGAATTAAATAATGGTTGGAAATTGGAACATATTTCAATCGTATAAGCCTGGAGAAGATATAAAATTGTTAGTTTAAATCCATTGTAACACCCCGTAAATTCGAGGACTTTTAATTTAATTATTTTGGGATAAATAGAATTTATTTTATTAAGAGAAATTAAATTTATGATTTGGAGAATTTATTTAAATTAGAGGATCTACTTAAATTAGCGATTGAGATTTAAGGATTCAGATTATTTGTGTCACACTTTTGGGTCAAAATATTGGAGAATGTTACAAATTAATTCGGATGGCAATTCTGAGTACGCGGTCGAGTCTGGATGGGTCGAAATAGTTGGAAAATAGTACCCTTGGGTAATAAATGGATCTTGAGGTATTTTTAGGCATATTTAAGCAAACATAAGAGTGTGTGGGTCCTTTTTATAAAGCCCACGAGCCTAGAAACGGGATTAAGTTATTAAACCCTAAAAGTGAGAGGGTGTGGCAGCTATAACACATTTTAGAAAACCCAATTGAGAGAGAAAAGTGGGTGCAATTAGAGAAACCATGGGAACCAAAATCAAGAACAAATGTGTGTGTTCTTCACCAAATAATCATCATCTACACCAACGAATTCATACCCTACGAATCCTAAGGCAAGTGATTAAACTTGATTTTAAATTAATTGCAGATTTATATTCATATCATAGTGGGTGCGATAAGATGATATGGTTTTTGGATTAGTTGATATCTAAATTGGGCTTTGATGGGTAGGATTGAATTGTAGAAGAACTTCTTGAATTTGAAGAAGTCTATGAAATTGGGTGAACTAAACCGTTATTTTAGAAATTATTTTGAGACGTTTTGGTTCAGAAATTGGCTAATCTATCCGCATGCCTCGTAGAAAATCCCATTTTCTGCATTTTGTTCTCTAATACATTTTCTCCAAAAACGGATCCAAAATGCCTCAAAATGACATGTTAAAAATTCGGGCAGATTCGTGAGGCAAATTTTAAGAAATGTTATTTTTAGTTGTTATTTCGTTGGGGGTTGCCTAAATTGATTGATTGTGATTGTTGTTCTATAATAAGGACATTAACACTAAAATGGAGATTATGTTTACATAAAGTGAGACAAGTAAGTATTGGGATAATTGAGAAAATAATCCATAAGCGAATTAAGGTTGAAATTGAGTAAATTGAAAACCTTAGATTAATAAGTGTGCAAAACTTATTAAGGAGAATTTTGGGTTGTAAATTCTGAATATTATATTGCGGGCTAAGTGAGTGAGTCCGGATTTATTGGTTGAGTGACGCTAAGATAATAAAGTAATTAATGCGTGATTGATTTAATTGAGTCGGGATATTGACTCGTGTGAAATTTGGGCTAGTGCTACGAGTGCGTAGGCATGGATTTGGTCAAGTTAATTTACTATAGGGTTATATAATAAATTATGAAATATTCAAAATAAAAAGGGTGTTAACCTTAATATGTGAAATTTGAGGAATAAATTCCACAAGATGAAATTCTCACCGAAGGAGCAAGTTCGGGAAGTTTAGTTGGGTGACACAACTTGAGTGATGAATGAATAAATGTGGGAATTATTTCAATATCAAGTCGGTATATAGACTTGGGAATGTTAGGCTAGTGTTACGGTAATTTTGCACGGAGTAGCCTGAATTAATTAAATATATATATATGCGGTGATATATATATATATATATATATATATATATATATATATATATATGTGTGTGTGTGTGTGTGCTTTATAAATATTTGTGTGAATAATATTTATAGGAATACATACCCCTATAGTACTATCATGGGAGGTTGCGCGATGTGGGTGAATCCCCTGACTCGAGGAGCAGGGTGAGTATAGTCCCCAGGTCATAGTGTCTGTAGCTAGGGATGTTGGATAAATTTCAATATAATATAATATTTTTATTATATTAATTGATGCTTTATTTTAATCTTTAGTTGTTAATATTTTATTATATTATTTGGTGTTTTATTTTAAACATAGTTTGGATTTTATTTTAAAAGGTAGAAACATGAGCAAAATGGGTGTGAAAGATATGGGAGTGCTCAAAATCCCTTATTGTCCCACATTGGAAGAGTAACCCAAAAAGTAGTGGTATATCAACTAAAGGACAACTAAGATTCTTAGTTGACAAGTCAAACAAGAGGCTATGATCCTACGCATTGCGGTGGTGCTTAAGCATCACCAATCGCGACACACGATGTGCGAAAGGGCGATTGGGCGACTTAGGGTGCATTACGCGCTTTGACGCGCACTTGGCACTTCGCATGTGTGCATCGTTGCTTGGAGCGTGGAAGCCTAAATTTTTGACGAGGTAAAATAGATCAACGGTTGTGATTAAACGATCCGATAAATAGCGTTCCGTGTAGGGGATGCCCATTCGCTTACGATGGGACGCTTAATCTGAACCGTTAGATCGAAGCTGTTCCAAACAGGCACGATCTAACGGTTGCTGAGTCGCTTCATGAAGAGCTGTGACTGTTAAAGACCAGTCATATAAATGGCTATAAAAAGAGTTTCAGGGCTCTGTTTTGCTAATTTCTCCTCTCTTCGTTCTCTACCTTTTGGCATTATCATATTACAAATTCAGAGTGTTCTCAGTTTGATCAAACAGTACATAGTTTGAATTAAACAAACTGTTCATACACTGTATTATATCTTGAAGGCAGATTCTATAAAACTCATTTTGTACTCGCGGTTCTATCTCAACCGGATTGGGAGAAATTTTACCTAAAAGACAACGTTCCCAGAACGTGCCTTGCAAAAATTAATCGTTCTTTCCATTTCAAATATCCAACAAGGGATGGGACGTCTTGGGTATGATTCAGTCTCATTTTCGGGGGGAACTATGACCTCCTCTATTGCGTTAATTTTGTTTTACTGATTCGGGTAGCTAACCGTGTCAGGGGTCCGGGTGGATGAGTATACCTGGAAATAATAGAATTTTAGAGAACATCCGGTGAGTGCCTTCTTGGGAGGATGATTATATATTTACGACGTGCGTGTGAATGTTGTAATATGATGATATGTGTATATATGGTGTAGATATTTATATACGGGTAACATATATGATGTGAATTGTATTAATATTTCATATAACTCATGAGAATGTTATATGGTCCCAAAAGAGAAATGATTAATTAAGCTAATGTGATAAATAACTTATAAGTCGTATATTAAACATACTCGTGCTAGAGTAGTATGACAGGAAGGATACCATCGAGAACTAGTTATGGGGTAGGTGACTAGGTGGGTTATATATAAAAGATTTAGGGGTGTACAATAGTTGAGGGGTGAGTCGGTCCTCAAGTGGGTGCGACACTAGCTTAAATATGAAGATCATTCATGCATTTTAATTTACTGCAATTTAATTCACTATTTAAATATTTTGAAATTTTTTTGGGTTCAAACCCTTGCTATAAAATATTTTCAAAACCTTTTAGGTGTTCAGCCACAGGGACGCCAAAATTATTTTTATTCTAAGGTTATGCAGCTGCGACACATGTGGATGTTGCAGGACTTTTACTTAGTCACTTAAGTCATTTCATTCATAGAGTAGGATGCAATCAGCATTTCATTTGGGCATATCACCCTAGTTATTTTTTTTTGTTTCAGTCAGATGATGTACTTAGTTTATTCTTGTGGTTTATATTTTTGGAATTTGGTTTGTATCCGGTGGTATCGGCAAAGATTGTATTTATTCCTTTTCATTTTTTTAGTGTTTGTGTGAATGTGAGACAAATATATGAAAGGATATATATGAATAATTACCCGAACTTGAATAAAATAAATTTAACTGTCTAAGAATGGGGTCAACAATTATATTTTGACCCTATAATGCATAATAGATGTATGCCTTATATGTGAGACTTATGAGACTGGGATAGAATGGTGTTGGCAATTAAATGTAGTGGTTACATTTAAATATTTAATTGTCAATATATTTTTCTTTTATAGATTCGAGATGATGTCATAATCATTACTTGGGACGTATTGGGCTGCGAATAATATCACACTTAGATGAGGGGTGAGGTGTTATACGCATGTGAGTAATGAAGGGGGAATATTTATTTTGCATCGACTGTACTATTGCATCATAAATTAATTAAGTTAATTCTTGCACATCTTGGGCTCTGACCCAAATTTAAACATTCCCCCCCAGGTGCTCCTAGACAAGAATAACTGGATTGTACTATAACAGTCTTGCAGTCTCACTTGCTCTTCAGTTTTCGATCAGCTGATTCTAGCATAGGTGCTTTTCCTGATGTAGTTATTTATTTATTTGGAACATATATAAGGGCTTAAGCCCGAAACTTCTTTACTTAATGTTGATTGAGATTTCTACTACATTGGTTGGATTTATTATTTCATTTGTGGTGGTATGAGCCTATTTAATTATTATGGATTTATTCTTAACATTTAGAAATGCAGGATTTTTAGAAAAAAATAATAATTAGATTTGCATTTGTGCTGATGATAGTATTAATTGACAAGCAAGCCCTATATTTGGCGTATCGTGCCTGACCAGCATTTACGTGAGAAAATAGGGGTTGTTACAAAGACCCCACAATATATAATTATTGTGTGTACGGGAAAATGAAATTGATTTATATTTGAAATATTTTCAGAGTGAGTGAACATTTATTACACTAATATTACATAGATAGTAAATATTTACTACCTCCAAAAAACCAAGGAAATATATTCTTTTTACTATTTTTAATATGTATTCATCGAGATTTATCAAACAAGATCCATGAGAACTATAAAATTCTAAATAAAGAAATTGCACAAATAGTATATATTTACTGGGTGCACCAAAAAGTGAAACTATTTTATATCTGAGATATTTTCACACATAATAAATATTTGTTGTGTTAATATTACACAAACTATAAAATATTATTGTATGCATAAAAAACGAAGTAAATGCATATTTTTTTACTATTTTATATTGAATATTGATCTTATTTTATAGGGCTCGATTAACACATTTCAAAAATATCAATTTTGTAAATTTTGGATTTTTATATTTAAACTCATAGTTCTTTAAAGTTTAAAAGGAAAAAAATAACTACTAATTTATATTTGGAGGAAGTATAGGGGGAGTGGTATATTAGTAAGAAAAAAGTTCGTAAATTAAAATATAGGATTTAATTAATATTTGACTAGTGAGTATGACTTAATTAAAAAAATACTCTTCAATTAGGATTCACATATAATAATCCCCCCCCCCCCCTTTTTACTAATGATAATAATTTTTTTTCTTTCAGTTTATAGAATGTGATGTTATAAATTTAGTCACATTGTGTTTCAATTTTAGACTAATAAAATATGTTAGTGCACAATTCATATAGGTTGTTTATTTTGTACAATTAATCCTATATCACTTGATAAATTATGCTACTAAGATTCATTTCTGACTTACTAATATTGATAATACGCATCAAGCTTCATTTTTATAGTTGAATCCTTGAGTAACTATTGGTTGATATAATTCATAAAAGGTAAAAAAAAAAATAAAAATAAAAAAAAAATAAAAAAAAAATAAAAAAAAAAATAAAAAAAAAATAAAATAATAATAATAATAATAATAATAATAATAATAATAATAATAATAATAATGAAGGGAATAAGTAGAATTTTGGAACCATTTAAATCTAAAACATATAATAGTTTAAAATATAATATTGTAATAAAATTTCCCACCACATAAAATGCATCTATATGTAGTATTTTCCATTGAACTTTCAATACAAATAATTCATTTATATATATTTTTTAAATTTATTCATGCAATGATATTTTTTAACCATGTTGTTTATAATTTAAGTATGTAAAACTTTTGAACAATAATTTTTTTCCCATTTATTGTTTATATCAGATATCAATGTATTAATATTTAACTTGTAAAACTACATAACACATATACATTGTCATAACATTATACATGATAAGATTTGTAAGATGCCCGACAATGCACGGGTTAACAACTAGTTACAGTTAATATAACATGTCAAAATGCGATAATATTAACAATGACATTAATCAATATGAAATATTATGCGCATCATTCTTGTGTTCAGGTTCTTATCGAATCCACACGAAAATTATCAAGTGGCTATTGTCATATGATTTGATAAGATATGATAAAACCTAGCTGGATACAATAAGACATGTTAGCATGTTTAACCGCAATAACTACGTGCGAGTGATAAAACGAGGACAAATATGTATTTTCAAAAATACTAACAAGCGTTAACGATCATATGAAAATACATACAAATTTAATGTGGTTTTGCGAGGTTAGACTCACCCACATCCATGAAAGAAGGCATGATGAGAGTTTCTTATTATTAAAAGGGAATTCTTGATGCTAAAGAATGCTAATAGAAAGCTAAGAATTTAGGTTATAAAGTGACCATTGGCCTCCCATAATGATGGGATATATGTTTATATATACATTGCATTGAGTTGTAATATAATTTGTAATTAGAGTTATTTCTCGCCGCTAAAAAGGTTCTTAGATCATAATAAGACTTAATCTCCTTAGGAGAATGTTTCATGTGTTGGCTTGTGATTTTGAAGTAGGCCATTGTAACAACCCTCATTTTTCATATAAAAGTTGTCCAGGCACGATACGTTGAAGATGACACTTGTATAGAAATTCATACCATTCTTAGCATCAAACCATAAAAAATGACATTTTAATTTAAGATATTCACACATAATAAAACAATATGAAATAATAACTGATAATGAATAAGTCCCAACTCTCATAAATCATAAAACGTATGTCCTAACATTACTGGAAATAACTGACTGAAATAAATAAGTCTCAAGCTTATGACCATACAATTTCTGGAATATAAAAATTGAAATAAAATAAAGAGTAGCAACCTATTCTAGAATCAATAAGATGAATCCTCAACTAAGCAAGTAAAACTGCAAGTCGGATCCTTTGTCAGCCCTTATATTCCTATATAGGATAACCTAGAATATAATTTTGATGACTTGGGTCAGCGCTTTAAAGTTACAAGAATTAACTTACAAAACCAATAGATAATAATGCAATCAATTCACATTATATCCTGCCCATCGACTCTCACATGTTGTGAGTATCTCACCCATCATTTAAGTGTAATACTATATGTAATTTTAACTCAAGTCCAAAAATGTAATCTGATCTCTACGCTAACATAATAATATTAAGGGAAACTAGCCCACATATAATCGGGAGGTAAATATCTACGCATATAATCATAGTTCCAAAGACTAACCCCACAATACTACCCCCACAGAAATACAATCACATCACATTATATATTTCAAGTAGCATTGTATCAATAACAATTATCTACATAATTAGACTACACTGATTCATTCTTAGTCAATTTATA
This sequence comes from Sambucus nigra, assembly GCA_949130495.1. Classification (NCBI taxonomy): domain Eukaryota; kingdom Viridiplantae; phylum Streptophyta; class Magnoliopsida; order Dipsacales; family Adoxaceae; genus Sambucus; species Sambucus nigra. The sequence goes on from OX422211.1 coordinate 38,431,112, forward strand.
TAAACATACATATACGTTTATGTGAGTGCATAAATTATCACAACAAAAGATTCTACGAAAACATTCACAAATGGTAGAAAGTAAATGGAATCACACGCCCAACAATAATTTACGTGGTTCAATAACTTGCCTACGTTCATGAAGAGGCTACTTGTTCTTATTAAGTGTCTCTAAAAATCTCAAGTTTTCAATTCCTTTGCCCCGGGCTAGGGTTTACAATTTATAGAACTTATTTCGTAGAGGTTTAGTTGTACAAGAAACTCAATTAATCATGTAAGATATATCATGAATCACCTGAATATCTCTTCCGAGATTCTTGGAGGTTGATTTAAGTATATCCCTAAGTATTTTATTCTGTGCGTACTTAATCGACCATTAGATTTGGGTCGGGCAGCCCTTGAGCAGTTTGGGCCTCTTAGGCTACTTTCATTGATCATAAAAATAGGTCCCCACAATTGCCCCTAAAAATTTTAGGCTTTTATAAGTTGTGGGCCAATAATTTTTTAATTACACTAGTGGCCTATTGTCTATAATGGCATCTTGGTAGATTTGGTGAAGTTGGTGAGGGTATGCTCATCATGAGCCAAACACCATAGCATACTTGTAATTTGTTAAAATGAATGAGGGTGATGTTGTCCGACCAGGCATTTGAACTTCCAAAAATTATTTGGGAGATCGTGTGTGATCGTTATCATCAGACTTCAAATCGAAGATACAGTTCCTTCTCGTTAGTCAAGTTCAGTGCACCTTCTTCCTTGTTTCCTAATATTTGCAACGTTTATCTTTTTCATTACCTTTTTTTTCTTTAGAGCTTCACCAATTTTTTTAAGTTTAACTCACTTCCTCTGTTTTCCTCTTCTTTGCATTTTTCTATAACTGTAGCTAGGGTTCTCATGTGCTTATGGCAAAGCTTGATAATAAATCAATAAGGAATTTAGGAAGAAGTACAATATTCTGGATTGGGTAGAATTCGACTGTGCCCCCTTCCCTAGAAACGTGAATGACATTAAGGGGGGGGGGGGGGGGCTCTAGATTCATACCCTCATGCAAACCAGGGGGTTTGACTTTTTCTCCAAATCCTCTATTCCTTACCTTTTTTTAGATATTTTTTGGTGGTGCCTGCTCAATGCACCCTCATTGTGTGGAAACTAGTAAATGAGGTCCATAGAATTAACACCCCGTATGACATAAGGTTGTGTCTTGCTGAAATCTTCTAGTCTTATATATAGTCAAGAACAAGTGAATGTCTCATTTACTTGAAGACCAGGGAGGCTGATCGAGTCTTGGTAGTAAATCTTCCAGACTCACACAAGGATTACTAGGTCCAAGGCTTTATTTCTAGAAATTGACAACGTCCACCTGCTCGTGCAGGCGAGAGACAAAGAGGCCCAATAATTTTTAACTATGGGGAGGAGTGCACAGGTCATTGCTTTTTATATTACTTATTGTTTCATTTGGTTTTGATCTCTTAATAACTGTTCTTCCTTCCTCTGTTTTGTAGCTCGTGCAAATAATATTGAGCCCGATATCACTGAAATTAATGTTAATGAGCTTTTAAAGGCTTGGAACATAAAAGACAGACTACCTGACGACGAGCATCCCTGGTCAGCAGCTTATCTGTTGGAGTATAAAAATACTACAACCAGCTTTATTTCTTACCCTATCAATAAGGTTCCTAATTTGAGAGATCCTGAGGTTGAACCTTCTGAACCAGTTATTATTGAGGAGGAAAGCCCGAAAGAAGAGGAAGAAAGTGAGGAGGAAGAAAGGAAAGAGGGGGGAAGTGGAGAGGTAGGAGTAAAAGAGGAGGAAGAATAAGAATAAGAAGAAGGAGAAGACATGCCCCCCTCTGATCAAGAGGAAAAAGTTGAGGCTCCCTAAAGATGATGACCATATGGTCTTATTTGATAGGATCCCATCCCTCAGGCAGTGTTTTTAACCCATCTGATAAGGGGAAAAAGAAAGAGAGGAAAAGAGAGAAAGAGAGAGAGAGAGGAGAGAGAGAGAGAGAGAAAGAAAGAAGAGGAAAAGAGGAAAGAAGAAGAGAGAGTGAAAGCTAAGAGGAGATTGGTTCTGCAGTCCTAGGGGGTGCCTCGTTTCCCTGGTCTTGAGGGGGATAATGTGGGTGACTCACCCTATTTGGCCCCTGACCTTTTGAAAAGTTCAGTGCTTGTTGCTGATTGCGAGCATTCTTCTAGGCTGGGACCATCCCAACTCGCCCTTAAGATTGTACAAGGGATGGCTCTGGTAAGTCTTTCCCGCTGCTTGTTTTCCTTTACTTTCCTTGTTTCGATTATGATTTTTTGTTCTTTTCTCATGTGTGTATATGCTATCTGATTTTACCTCTCTTTTGGACAATCAAGATGATAGCTCTAGGATGGAGCAAGAACTAAAAGATGCTTTGGAAGATGAGAAGAAAGCCTTTGTCTAAGCTCTCCAAAAGTGGGAGCGTGAGAAGAATCCAAGGCCTATGACGCTTTTGGGTATACTTAAAAGGTGGTGGTTGATGAGAAGAATAAGCTGGAGGAGGACAATAAGGCCTTATCTGATAAGGTTTCTAAGCTAGAGGGTGATCTCCCTCAAGAGAAGGACGCGAGCTATCGCGAGGGCTTTTAGGAAGCATATGATGATACAGAGCACAAATTCTCTTATGGGTACAAGGATTCCTTCAAAAAGGGATGGGACCAGGATTTGAAGGCTATTGGTACCCCTCCAGACTCTGAACTCTTTAACCTTCACTCTCCTGGTCCTGACCCTTATGTGGATGATGAACTAGATGGAGAACAAGCTGCTGGTAATGTGGAGATTGTTACTTCCGAGATCGGCGAAGATGCTGGTGCTGGTAGGGAACAATAGGTGGTTGACAAAGAGAAGGCCATAGTAAACGGAGATTAGGTAAAGGAATAGGGCTTTGTAGACTAGGATTTTACATTTTCCTTGTACAATCTTTGCCTTGTCTGTTTATACCTATTTTTTGAGAACTTAATGTATTGGCCTATGGCCACCTTTTTATGTTATATGGGAGTGAAATTTTCTCCTTTTTGCATGTGTCTTCTTAAATTTCCATGTGCTAATATTCTTGCATCTAGTCTGGTGTGTATCTTTTGTAGTCTGCTGATTTAGATCGCTATATTTCTCCTAACTCTCGATTGGGGAGAATTCTTGGACCCAATATCAGCTTAGAGGCTCGAAAGCTTTGTAACAATCTGCAAGACTTTAAGAGCAAGGAATGAGTAGTACAAGAATTATACTGAGGTAATTTCCAAACTGAAAGATGATCTCCAGGAAATGGAGGAGATAGGCGCCTCCGTACAAGAGGAAGTAAATTCTTTGAGGGCCTAATTTTTAGAGAGGATCGAGGTTGACCAAGTGGGTGAAGTCCTCCAGTTCGAGAATGGTACTTTGTGGAAGGAGGTCTCTAGCTTGAAATATTTTGTAGCTATGCTTAAATACAATGTTAAGAAGCTGAGATATGCATTCAAGATGGTACCCCGAGAAATCTGAGGAGAGGGTTATAACGCTGGTTGTGCAGATGCCCCATTAAAGCTCAAGGAGGCAGAAGACATTGCCTTTGCTCGAGGATGGCTAAGTGCCCTCAAGGATGTGAAGACTCCAAAGGAATCCAATCTGTGGTATAAATACTAGATTGAGTGCCTTGCCTATTGCCATAACCCCTTCTCAAAAGATGATGAGTGGATCCCGAATGATGCCATTCCCTCCCAACTTTTGGATCACGATATCGATGAACAAGTAGAAGAGTTTTCCCCAAGGCCAGATAATGGTCAAAGATCGATTGTAGCAGAGTATCTTTCCCTCCGTCCTTTTCAACCTTAGGTGTTTGTGTATTTCTTTTAGTCTGCGATGTAATTGTAACCTTATATCTTAATAAATAATTTTCTTATATTTTGAGCATATGTTGATTAAACATATGTCGATCTTGTATGCTCGATCGTTACTTAGTATCTTTATTGACCAAAATAATACTGATTGACCAATCTTAGGCCTTAGGTAAGCTTATATTTACTTTGAATCATTTTGGTCCTTTTCAGCCGAATAATGATATTTAAGTATTAGTCCTCTGCCTTTCATGTGTTTGAACATTCTCCCAGTCCAATATTCCTTAGCAATATCATTCAATCTACTTTACCTTTTAGGTTGTGTTGTCACACTCCCTTAGGCCTAAGAGAGATGATGGAAAGAATGCATCTGGCTAATGGGTAATCCGCCCGAGCAGGCTTTTTTTAACCAACAGAAGTTGGCGACTAACCTGAGTTGGCTTTGTTGCCTAAGGATCCCCTGTAGGGCTTTTGTTGTTGTCAGAGCAACTCATGAGGTCTATTGTGTTTGAAACAAGGACCTGAGGGTGATTTGAAGTGCTTATAGTTGACTTGCTAAGACTGTTTGTTTGGCATTTAGATATATGCAAAGGAGTTATCATTGGAAAATGTGCAAATTGACGAGATATAATTAAGATAACTTAAGTAGCCAATGCAAAATATGAGAAGGGGGGGGGGGACCGACCTTTATTCATTAAGCATTGTCTAACAATTAACATAAGTTTGAAAATAAAAATTTTCTAACTAAAAGATAAAGAAGAAGATCTAAAAGTAGAACTTCTTGAGATTGGTTGTGTTCTATGCTCTTGGTATCTCCCTGCCCTTCAGTGTTTCCAAGTGATATGCTCCTTGAAGATCGTCTCTGATTATTCTGAAGGGTCTTTCCCAATTTGGTCCCAGTTTTTCTTATGATGGTTTTACAACATTGCTGATGACTTTCCTCAGGACATAATCCCCTATAAGAAACTTCCTAGGATTGACCCTCTTGTTGTGCTTCTTAGTTAGTTGTTGTTGTTAAGAAGCCAAATTGATTAAGATTATCTCTCATCGCTCATTTGCTAGGTCAAGCTCAGTGCGTAGTGCTCCATCGTCGAGGCCTTGGTGGACTAGAGTGGTTCTCATAGTAAGGAGACCTTCTTTCAGAGGGATAAAAACCTCCATTCCATAAGTAAGTGCAAAGGGTGTTTCCCCAGTTGGTCTCCTTGGTGTTTTGTGATAAGCCCATAGAACATGAGGGAGTTCATCCACCCAAGCACCCTTATCTCTTTTTAACCGCTTTTTTAGTCCATCGATCATGGTTTTGTTGGAAGCTTCTGCTTGCTCGTTGCTTTGGGGATACGCCATATAGCTGAAGTGGTGCTTGATGTTGTGCTCATTGTAAAAAGTTTGAAAGAAACCACATTTAATTTTTGTACCGTTATCAGTGATGATAGTCCTTGGTATCCCGAAGCGAGTTATGATGTTCCTCCATCTGAACCTTGTCATGTCAAATCTCAAATGTTTGCCCGTGGTTCTGCCTCAACCCATTTGATGAAGTAATCTGTGGTGACCAGTATATACTTGCAATTTCTAGGTGCAATAGGAATTGGCCCCACGATGTCTAGTCCCCATTGAGAGAAAGGTTAAGGCTAACGAGTTATTTTAGGTCGCTAGCAAGCTGGTGAACCATAGGTGAGTAATTCTGACACTTTTCGCATTTGCGAACATAATCCCCAACATCCTTTTGCATGCGAGGCCACCAATATCCTTCTTAAATTACACTAAAGGCTAACAATCTTCCACCAGTGAGACTCCCACAGATGCCCTCATTGAGATTACTAAGTACTTGTTCGACATCATGTGGGTGAACGCACTGGAGGTAAGGTCCTGTAAATGATTAAAATCCTTAATCCCGTATCTCCTCTTAATACCCAATTTTGAGTCCCCAAATTAGCCCAGAATGATATTCAGTTTGGTCCAAAATCTCCCCTAAGGGTATACCTATCCCTCGGTCCCAAATTAAGATGTTTAAAACGCCTAAACGAGTTCTCAAATCACTCGGGAACGTTCTCAAACCAAGTCTAAAATAAATTACACATTGTAATTATACTAATCATGCGATAATAATAATTCACGTAATATGCAAATTAATTATTCTATTAATACACACATTTGGTATAATCACATCATTAAATCACGCACAAACACATCCAAGAAATTTATTTATTTAAATTCTATCAATTTAAATAATATAAAAATACGAGGTGTTACAGCCATTTATATCCATCTCGAGAAAATTGGATTCACTATTATCTAGGGTGTGGTCGGTCATTAGTGATTAAAATTCAACACTAAATGAGGTTGGCTACCAAACTCATCTTCTAGGGCCACATAGGCCTTGTGTATAAATTATGCTCTAATTGGTTCTTCAAAATTATTCTATTTCCCTTTGGACTTTGTGAAATCAATTCCATCAAAATTATTTAGCCCAAGACCTTTAGCTTACCATATGAGATTACACAAGTTCATTACATGGAATTAAAAAGGGTTTTCGTGTTGTGTGGGTAAATAAAAGGGGTAGTAATTATATGTTCATTCCTAGTTCTTAAAATTATACGCATCATCACAGGCCTAATTTTAAGGCTACAAGTGCATGTAACTCCACACGACCTCACCCATTAAAGAATTATTTGCTTAAACTAGCAGTCATCTATTTGAGTCTCTTTTAATTATTTAAAATGACCTAGACTTTTGGTTATCCTTCCCATTTTAAATTATATATCCATATATCCTCCAATTTGTATTTTACATTTTCATTTTCTTTGTTTCTTATCTCTCGCAGGTCTCTTCATTTTCATAGTTATTCTACTTTTTACTTTAATTTCTCTAAAGAATATGGTGAGAAAAATATGAGGTTTTCTCCATTAAAGTCCCGTGAAAGGTTTAACTAATGACTTGGGAGATTTACACAATATCCCAAGGAGGGATATTAACTTTTTCCACCATGGAAATTTTTGACGGTGGAGTGAGATTTTTGTTCCAACCCTTGTTAATGGAAAACTAGACCATTACCGAGTGATGTCGATGTCATGTTCAGATAACGTTTTTGAGTGGTAGTGGGTGTGGTGTACAATAACCTAATAGTCACCACCTAAAGGAGTTTACATAAAAAATGATATTATTATTTAGTGGTGACATCACCTTCGTAGTGGGTGTGGTTAACAATAACAGAATGGTAAAAACCTAAAAGGGTTTATTTAAAAAATGATATTGTTATTTAATGGTAACTACCAGAGTAAAGGAGGAGGGTTGTGTTAGGTAGTTGATAATATGCATAAAACTTTGTCTGATCCTTATGAACATGAATACTATGAATATACGTGCTAATACTAGGACATTCCCCTTAAGTGATGCGTTGCGCCTGCCACCGAGTATCTCAAAAAATGGCCAAGGGGCATTGTACCTGCCGCCGGGTGTCCCAAAAAATAGGCAAGGGGCATCACATTGGAGCTCAGGTGTGATGATAAATTAGTAAGGGTTCCTACAGAAATAATATGGATGTGTGTAGGTAAAAAAACTAGTCCAGGATAGTAGAGTTAGGTTAGCGACTTTGAACATAAAGACTATAATAAAAAAACGGATGGATTTAGTGGATACCATGATAAGAAGAAATTTAATATAACTTGTTTACAAGAAGCTAAATGGGTTGTTGAGAAAGTTAGAGAAATAGACAATAGAGGTTAAATTATATTATAAAAGAAAACATAGAAATCTGAACGAAGTTGGAATAATAGTAAATAAGAACCTTAAGGATAATATCGTAACGGTTATTAGAAAAAGGTGATAGACTTATACTTGTAAAACTGATATTAGATGAAAATATAATTAATATTGTTAGTGCTTAAACACCCCAAGTAGGATTAGATGAGCACATTAAAGTACAATTTTAGGAATAAATGGATGAACTAATTCAAGGAATACCCATAGATGAGAAATCTATATAGGGAGAGATTTTAATGCCCATGTAGGATAATATCATATAAGATATGAGATAGTGAAGGGAGGATATGGTTTTGGAGATAAGAAGGACAATGGAGAGTGTATCTTAGATTTTACGATGGCTTATGATTTTGTACTAGTAAATACATATTTTAAAAAGTGGCTTAGACACTTAGTACTTAAAAAGTGGAACACATAAGAGCTAAATATAATTTTTCATTACTAAGAAAGGGGACCGATTAACATGTAAAGACTATAATGTTATTTTGGGAGAGAGCTTAGCCTCACAACATATATAATGGTGTTGGATATAATATCAAAAATCAATCATGAGTGAGAAAAGAGAATATTAGCCCATAAACAAGGTAGTGGAACTTAAAAGGAGAGAAATTAAAACTATTTAAAGATAATATATTAAAGGAAAGGTCATGGAAAATCTAAGAGGAGACTAGCATAATGTGGGATAATATGGCCACATGCATTAGGAGGATATTAAGAGAAATTATTGGAGAATTAAAAGGTAGGGAGTCACAATATAAAGAATATTAGTGGTAGAGTAAAGAAGTAAAAAATATAGTAAAAATCAACAGGGAGTGCTTTAAAACATGACAAATAACTGGAAAAGAATAAAATTTTGAGAAATATGAATGGGTTGAAAAGGAATATAAGAAAATGGTAAGAGATTCTAAGTCAATGGCGTATAATGATAATTATACAAAATTAGAAACAGAAGAAGGGGAAAAGTATTAATAAGCTTGCCAAAATTAGGGACAGAAAAATAATAGATTTTAATAACGTTAAGTTTATTAAAAGTGATGATTAGAGAGTCCTAGTCAAGGATAATGCGATTATAGAAAGATGGATAAACTACTTCGAGAGATTGCTGAATGGAGAAAATAAGATATAGAGGAACCTAAGGAGACTCGAGAAAATATATTTTTTCATAGAATTAGGACAATAGAGATTATGATTGCTCTAAAAAAGATGAAAAGAAGGAGGGATTTAGGATCAGATAGTATCCCTATTGAGGTTTGGAAATGCTTAGGGGGAGGGAAGGAGTATATTGGATTCTAAAATTAATTAGTAAAATTATAATGACTAATAGGATGCTCGATGAATGAAGATAGAGTGTTTTAGTACCTATTTATAAAAATAAAGGGGACATACGAAGGTATTCAAATTATTATGGTATTGAGTTAATGAGTCATACAATGAAATTTTGGGAGAGAGTGATTGAATATAAATTGAGATTGAAAATAATAGTATCTAAGAATTAATTTTAGTTTCTTCTTGGGAGGTCAACAATGGAAGTAATTTATTTATTGAGGAGATTAATGGAGAGGTATAGGGTGAAAAATAAGGACCTTTATATGATAGATTTGGAGAAGTCGTAGATATGATACCAAGAAATATTATATGGTGGCTTCTACATAAAAATGAGTGACTCGTAGATATATTGATGTTATCAATAATATGTTTGATGGGTCCATGACTATAGTAAGATCATCAACAAGATAAAGTAGTGAATTCCTAATTACTGTAGGAATGCACCAAGGTTCAACACTAAGTCCTTATCTCTTTGCTCTTATTATGGATGAGTTGACTGGAAAAATATAAAATAAGGTACCGTGGTGTATGCTATCTGCATATGATATTATTTTAGTGGATGAGGATAAGACGAAGATAAATACTAGATTGGGATTATGGAGAGAAACTCTAGAAATAAGAGGATTTAATATAAGTAGGACCAAAACTGAATATGTGGAGTGCAATTTTCGTAGTAATAGGAGGACAAATGGGGATGTGTGAAATTGGAGGGTCAAGAGATACCTAAAAATGATCATTTTTGTTATTTAGGCTTGATTCTCCAAAAATATAAAGATATTAATGATCATGTTACTCATAGGATTAAAGTAGGCTGGGTTTAGTGGAGAAGTGCTACCGGTATATTGTGTGATAGGAGTATAACTTTGAAGTTAAAAAAAAATTTATAGGACAAAAATTAAACCCACCATGTTATAAGTGATAGAGTGTTGGGCAATCAAAAAATAATATGTGCAGAAAATGAGTGTAGCAGATATGCGAATGCTAAGATGGATTTATGCTAAAACTCGGAAGGATAAAATTAGAAATGAACAAATTCTTGAAATAAGAAAAGTATCTCCCATAGAAGATAAATTGAGAGAAAACAGATTTAGATGGTTTGGACACGTCAAACATAGACCAATAGATAATTAGTATTGATGGTAACTGATTCGGCACGGATATTGTATTTATTCATCCTCATACTTATGCATTTTAGCCCCCTCGGGTACCTTAATTCATATATTTATGATCTTTAATGAGACAATCTCCGTTTTATATATTTACATGCTATATGAGGTATAATTGAGATTTTATAGGTAGTAAAGTGCTTAGCATGATGTTTGGTCGCTTTTCAAAAAAGTTTCGTTGAATATTATAGTTTTAGGGACATATTAGTAATTTTAGCATTCGGTTTTTAATCTCAAACTCTTCGCAGAATTTGAATCCCTTTGATTTCTCTTTGCATGGCCGCCGACGGTGCATGATTCCGATGTATAATGAAGAAGTTATGGCATTTTTAGGATGATTTTATCTTCAAAAGAACATTCAAGGGAATTTTAATCATTCCATCATTTTGGTTTTTGGCCTAATGTCTTCTTAGATGTTTTTCCCTCTGACTTATCTTAGCGTAGCCTCCGACCGTGCCTAATTCTGAGTTATAACAAAAAAGTTACGGCATTTTTCGTATTGTTGGACAAAGCTGCGGAATTACAGACCTGCTAAACCGAGTCGATTCAGCCAAGGCCAAATCGATTTGATTTGGCACCAGAAACTACTTTTTTTCCCTCTTTTCAAATCGATTCGGATGGCACCGAATCGATTCGGTCCTGCAGATTTTTGTGGTTTCTTATTTACAAATTTGCCATTTGGGGTTTATGTATAAATACATTTCCCTCTCATTTTCAGAGAAATATAATTCATTTTAGCTTAGATTAGATTAGGGGTTTTGGGGTTTTGAGAGCTCATCTTCATCTCTCTTTGGGTGTTATAAGTTATACTATTCATCATCCCTACCAGTAATATAGTATGTATTTCCTTTATTTCTTGCTTGGCATCTACTTTTTGTTTGTTAATTAGTAATTTGCTTTTGTTAATTAGGTTTATTTCATGCTTTAATTACGTCTAATCCGTATTTTATGGGTGGGATGCGTTTTCGACATTAATGGGCATCGAGCTCCGAAAGTTAGATTTTGTGTAAAATTGCGTTTAATTGAAGCCTCGCGTATTGAAGTCGGATTATTATGCGTTTAACTTTCTTTATCATGCAACGTTAGTGTTTATAGCGATAATCCGAATTTAATCCGCGTGTGATCATTTTCTGTCAAATGTTCAATCTCGCAACTTTGGATTGGAATCCTTATTGTGTGATGTTTTTGCTTAATTGAAATGCTCGGTTAAATAGCTTTAGAACCAAAATTCTAACTATGCGTTGTTTATCTCGGGGCGGGAATGCGATCCCGACTCTCATTTTAATTAGTTGTAGTATAGTGTTAACTTTTCTTTTTTCCTTTTTCACCTCATCACTTTTTTTGCTTTTATTCTCAAGGTGGTAAATCATTTAAAATCTATACGGCATTACCTGTGGATTTATTACGATACCCGACTTACCGCCATACTTGTATTGCAAGTATAGTTGCAGTTTAGATTTTTGCATTGAGGCGGCAAACCAAAAATAACCACATTGCTCCTACATGAGCACACGGTTCGCGCTCGATCAAAATGGCATCGTTGTCGGGGAGTGTTTAACTATAGATTGTAATTATTTTATTATTTCGTAGGATTTTTTTTCTTTTGTATTTGTATTCTTTGTTTTAACCTTTTTTCATGATAGTACATTTGAGTGATAAGAAACTTTGATTCTTGGCAGCGCACCTTTGTACGTGGATTTTCCATCTACAAACCATTCGGTAATTATTTCCTATTTCTATAGTAATGTCGGTAATTATAATGGTTCATTTGGGGATTGTTCTCAAACCTTCCATCCTCATGAATCCGCGCCCTGACCTATTACTGTGGGTGAGGGCCTTCGAATTCTTGAGAATGAAAGGATTTAAAACATATATCGAAAAGAAAATCATTTTGGGGAGCTTGAGTTGGATCATTATTCGAATCCAACGATGATTTTTCTTCCTATATTTTTGAATTCGAAGAAGAGTTTCAACCAAATGAGGAATCCGAGGTTCTAGATCTGAGGAAGCCTACTTTGGAAGAAACCTTTCTTCTTTTCACCCAAGGTGTGGATAACATCATTGGTACTGGATTGAGACTTGAAGCACTTTGCAATGATATTTTCTTTTGTCGAAATCTATGAGGAGGTGGAAATTACACATGCCTTCCGTTGTTCAAATAAAATTCCTATTTTTAATTGGTGATGGTTCATTTCTCATGCCTTACACATGCCTTCCGTTGTTCAAATAAAATTCCTATTTTTCGGGAGGCATTCTTTCAAAGGAGGGTCCATCGTTGATCTTCCAAAGTCAAATTGTTATTTGGGTGGATCCTAAAAAATTTAGACTTCTAGTGTATAGTTAGTTAGAAGTCCAAATTATAGGTTGTATATAGTTAGCTTTTTATTCTTTCTTTCTTTTTAATTTTATTTCCTTTTAGTTTAGTCTAGGGTAATTAGTTAAACTTTTTGTTATTGCGTTTCATTATGCTCGGTACTAAGTTATTTTGTAGATTCTTTGGACTCGTACTTATCTGGGGATCACTCTAATTTTGAATAATATCATTTTTTCCCTATCTTTGTGTTGTGTTCTTAATGCGCGTTGAGTTCTTAATGAGCGTTGAGGACAATGCAACAATCAAGTAAGGGGGTGTAGGATATTCTGTACATTTCATGTTTAGTCCATGGAGTTGATCACGTGTTTGTTACAAAACATGCTTTTTGTTAAAAATTAAAGATTTTAAAAAATATTTTATTTCTTTTTTCTCCTTTGTTGGGCATTTTGCCTTGTTTCCAATGAGAAATTTCAATAATTGCTTGATCCAATTGACAACTCAATGATACATGTTCTCGATTTTAGAAGTTATTAGACTTTAGTCCTCAAATCATTGATATTATGAATAACTTCATGAATTAAACTTTAATCCTATGAGCACATGCGCCTTTCTTATTTTATTGATTTGGTTTAAGATTTTTATAACTTGATAAACTTTTGTTGCATTGTATATACTTACACCGAGTGAGATTTGGGATTTTATTCATTTGTGAGTGTTTATACATTATTATTTCCTCTTTGGAAACGTCACATTCGTCGATAATCTCACTATTCTTTCATTTAATCGTTCATTAATTGAATTCATTTTTGAAATGTGTTACTTGAGCATGATTTTCAAAATTATTTTGACTTGAGAATTGCGTAAACTTTATGAAATGATAATAGGCAATCTTTGTTATATCACCCATATTAGTCTTGACCTCACCTTATCTTTCCCTAGTCAACCCCTTTGAACCTAAATATAGCCTTTCATTTCATTACCCAAAATCCCATAACCAACTCCTCATTGGAGTATATCACCTGCCTTACCTATGTTTGGAATGTTACTTGGGATTGAATGATGTTCTTGCTTTTTGGTTGAAATTAAGCATGAAAAGAGTGAGAAAAGAAAGTAGGGAAAAAGAAAAGAAAAAGTGAAAAAGCAAAAGAAAACATGAGAAAAAGAAGAAAAGAAAAGAAAAGAAAAGAGAAAGTTGATGCATATAGTGTTCAATAAGCTTTGATTACTCTCCTATTATCATATTTAATGCTTGTTAAGGAACTTGTTTTAAAACTTTAGAATTGCCCGCAATCTCCCATTATCTCGAGTTTTCATCCCCGAATACTTTGAATCTGTACGTATACCTTTCATTTCGTACCTTAACTCCAAACCTACATTACAACCCTATCAAGTCCTATGTGATCCTTAGGTAAATTCAATTCAAAAGTTTAAATAGTTGAGATAATCTGTGAAAATGCATTTCGTTTCTCTTAATGAACGGTATCTTTCATTGAGATTACACACTTTTCATTTTATATATAGTGTTCTTCATTAGTGACATGTGCGCGACCTAGTTTCCATTTACATTTACTCTTTATGCCCCCATGTCCCGTGTATTACCTCCCCTTTCCATAGCGATTTCATTTGTTAAGGGCAACGCCCGGTGAGGATTGATATATGTATGCTTTTATATTTATCTGGTTTATTTAAATTTTTATCAAATCATACTATGCATGTGCTCGCCTCCCTCATACTTTTAAGGTTTCAATTATGTGAAGTTCGTTCTATAATGTTAATAACTACAGAATTTTGTGTGAATTCATTAACAATGCTAATAACATGTTGAAATCTTGTTCGTTATTTTAGAGCATGTCTGTTTTATTTGTTTGGGCATATTTTGGAGGAAACTTTGATGTTTGTGGGTTTCATCCCTGAAAACCCTCACGAGACGACACTCGTCCACTAAGGTAACCTAGGGGTTTAACGAATTATTGCATATACTAAATGCAGTCATTCGCCCGCAAAAGTGTCATTTATCCCCTTTGTACATATCTCCTTTTTGTGGTTTACTTGTAGTTCTTCTTGCTTTGTACTTCATTGCTAGGGACTAGCAATGTGTAAGTTAGGGGTGTGATTCGACACAAATATTGTATTTATTCACACTTATACTTATGCATTTTAGTCCCCTCGGGTACCTTAATTCCTATATTTATGCTCTTTAACGAGACGACTTCCATTTTATATGTTTACATTCTATATGAGGTATAATTGAACTTTTGTAGGTATTAAAGTGCTTAGCGTGAAGTTTGGTCGCTTTTCAGATATATCGTTGAATATTACAACTTAGGGGGAATTTTAGTAATTTTAGCATTTCGGTTTTAATCCCAAACTCTTCATAGAAGTTGAATCCCTTTGAATTCTCTTCACGTGGACATCGACATTGCATGATTTCGATGTATAATGAAGATGTTATGGCATTTTTGGGATGGTTTTGTCTTCAAAATCACATTGAAGGGAACATTTGAGGGAATTTTAGTCATTTCATCATTTGGGTTTTGGGCCTAATGTCTTCTTAGATGTTATTTCCCTCTGAGTTATCTTCACGTAGCCTCCGACCGTGCCTAATTCTGAGTTATAACGAAGAAGTTACGATATTTTTCGTACAATTGGACAAAGCTACCGAATTGCAGACCTGCTAAATCGAATCGATTCGATAAAGGCCAAATCGATTCGGCCAAGGCCAAACCGATTTAATTTGGCACTAGAAACCTATTTTCAAATTGATTCGGATGGCACCGAATCGATTCGATCCTGCAGATTTTTGTGCTTTCTTATTTACAAGTTTGCCATTTGGGGTTTATATATAAATACATTTTACTCTCATTTTGAGATAAATATAATTCATTTTAGCTTAGATTAGATTAGGGTTTGGGGTTTTTTGAGAGATCATACTCATTTATCTTTGGGTGTGGCTCACTTGGGTGTTGTAAGTTGTACTATTCATCATCCCTACCATTAATATAGTTTGTAATTTCTTTATTTCTTACTTTGTATCTACTTTTTTGTTAGTTAATTAGTTACTTGCTTTTGGTAATTAGGTTTATTTCATGCTTTAATTATGTCTAGTCTGTAGTTTATGGGTTGGGATTGCGTTTTCGCCATTAAAGGGCGTAGATCTCCCAAAGTTAGATTTTGTGTGAAATTGTGTTTAATTGAAACCTCGCGTATTAAATTCAGATTATTATGCGTTTAACTTTCTTTGTCATGCAATGTTAGTGTTTATAGCAATAATCTGAATTTAATCTGCATGTGATCTGATAGACAGGGTTTTGCCCCCGTGTTGCGTCACCGACGCCGGTCGTATGTTATATTTGGCTCACCAACTCTATACAAAAACCTAAACTACGACTTCACTAAAAAAGGGACTATAGCGGCCAAGTCCGGGTATCGAAAATCCACAGAGACGAGTTGCTAGAATTTAATTGGTTTAATACTTCTAAAATAAAAGTGTAAAAGATAATTTCTAAGAAAAGATAACAAAAGGAAAAGATTAAACCAGGCGAGTGTAAATTAAACTAAATTAACAAAGAGAATAAAAGCTATAGGTTGCGTCGGATATCCCTCACCTAGAGTTAACTAGTATAAAATGGTTACATGGTCCTACAGATTCATTACGATTGCATCTCTTTTCAATAGTTAATTAAATTAAGAGTTGTCACACCCTTAAATTCACATCAAAGTCTAATAAGATTTTGGCGTCAATAAATACCTCAAAAATTACGCACGCAAGGTCGTAAATATGGAGCATACATGATATACCCCGTTAAATATCCAAGGCATAATAACTAGGACAACCCAATCGAAATAAACATTTATCTTCCATTACTAAAGCAAAACAACCCGTTAACCCATAAGTGAGTTCAATCCAACACAACCTAGACTAAATTAGCTAAAAACATGGTAAATGACATGAATTGAAAGCAAGAACGTAAACCTAATTAGAAAAGCAATAAATAAATGAAATACAAGTTAATCTAGGCAAGGGAATTTAGTGACAATAATGGAAATAAAGCTTAAACAAGTAAATACAACAAAGAAGATGAATGAATAGTATATTAACTTACAAATAATGGGCAAAACACCCAAAATGGAGAGTAGGTCTTAGGTCTCCCTACAAACCCTAAAACTAGACAAAATGTAAGATATTTAAAAAAGAGAATAAAGGTTCTCTTATATAGTAAGTTGGGAATAAAAATAGAAAGGAAAAGGAAAAAGAAAAAAAAGGAACAAATGCCAAATATTTGAGACTACCGGTCGACCGATAATAGGTTCACGGTTGATCGATCCCTTAAGTTAATGCCCACTGGTTCCCTCACAAGGCAAAAACCCAAGACGTAGTCGACCGCCCCCTGGGCACGGTCGATCGGTACTCTGTTTTCTGCTGTCATTTGGTCTTCACATGGGAGGAAAGCTTCAAAACGGAATCGACCATAATTTCATCATCCAAACTCTAAACGACTCGCCGTTTGCGGCCACACGATGCTAACTTAAAGAACTACATTTCCATGGAAATTCCATGAGATGGAGATGAAGTTTTAATTGACTAAAATTCCCTTGAAGTAGAATCCGTTAACGGGACTTCTCCAAAATGCAACCGATCCTCACTTTTAGCATTACAATACCTACAAAAGCACAATTAACCCCTACAAAACATATATATGTCCAAATACGAGGTTGTGTGGTTAAAGAGCATAAATATATTAATTAAGAACGTAAAAGTGTTAGATTGCACAAAGATAAATGGCGCAAATATGAAATATTTATGACGTATCATGATCATTTCCTGTTAAATATTTAATCTCGCAACTTTGGATTAGATTCCTTATTGTGTGATGTTTATGCTTAATTGAAATGCTCGGTTAAATAGCTTTCGAATCAAAATTCAATCAATGCATTGTTTATCCCGAGGCGGGAATGCGATCCTGATTCTCATTTTAATTAGTTGTAGTATAGTGTTAGCTTTTATTTTTCCTTTTTCACCATTTCCACCTCATCACCTTTTGCACTTTTATTCTCGAAGTGAAAAATAAATGAAAATCTATACGAAACTCCTTGTGGATTTCTTATGATGCTCGACTTACCGCTATACTTGTATCACAATTGTAGTTGTAGTTTAGGGTTTTGCATTGAGGCGGCGAACCGAAAACAACGACAGTGCTTATACACGAGCACACGGTTCACGCACGATCAGAAACGTAAAGTCTAGAGGTGAAAATTGAATTAATTTGGTTAATCTTAAATTACACATGTGACGTAATTTAATGGAATTAAATATTATGTGTTGATTAAAATATTAATTGGAAATAAAATGATTAACTTTTATTGAATATAAGTATTAAATGAATAGTAAAGAAATATTTTTATGTCATAGCGAGTGACAATAACGTAATAGTATTATATGTCAGTCGGGTGTCGGGTGTAGATGATATGAGGCCGAGATAGGAAATTATTCTATAGTGACTTGAATGGTGAGAGAACTTAAAAAATTGAAGTATTATATCAGCCCATGGGAGTGTGGGGATACAGATATAACAATCTTAAGAGAGGATAGGCCATAGGAGAGAAAGAAGAGATGAACCTAGGCTTTGTCACACCTCTCTTTTCACCACATTTGCCGAAAATTGTGATCGAAAGGAAAAAAAGGCATCCTCATCACACATAACATCAAATCAGACCTTCTACTGTAAAGGCAAGTGTTTATCTTGCAATTTTAAATCACGTTATAATACCCATGTGGTGTAGGGCTAAATTACATAATTTAATTGATGAATTCTTGGGATTTAGAGGATGTAATGCATGATTTAGGGTAAGAAATTCATGTAGGATAAATCCCTTAAGATTTGTATGACAAAACTTGAGATTATTGATGAATAATGCGAGAGAAATTTGGGTATCTTGTTGACTACACATGAAGAACACCATAACTAAGGGGCTATAGGGTTTAAATCTGTTCTTAGATAGATTTCGTATATATTTAATGTATGATTTATGTTAGAAATCATCCTCACACATATATTTGATGACTAATAATGTTTTATGGGAGTTTAGGATTGTTTGATAGGGGTTTTGTTGAATAAAAATGGTGGATAACCGTAACAGTGAAGAAGATAGACTATCAGGTGCTTCCAAATGGTTCGGCCCACCTCTTAAACTATTTTGGCAGTGAACCGGTTCGCCTGCATAGCAGAACCGATTTGGTTGACCTGCTATTTCTAGAATTTTATTGGCTTAATTTTTAAGAGAATAATTATGGGAAAACTTTGGGGTAAATTTAATATTTGTACAATGACTTAGGGGAGGTCAATTGGTACATAATTAAGGTTCGGTCATTCTTAATGAGGGTAAATTGGGAATTGGGCCAACGAGGCTTAACGGATTGAGAGACGTATCGAAAAAATACGATTTGGGTTATGGGACGAATAAACGATAACCTAAGACTTAAACTAGTAGTATAGTGGTGTATAAGCTACTGAATTAATATAAGGGATAGGTGAGACCCTTCGGGTAGTGAGTGATACTCAAGAGTATATTAAAAGAGGTTATAATGAGTACGTTGAGTATGTGAGAGAGATATACTACGTACAAATTTATATGTTGGGTTGTGTGCATACCTACTGAATAATATGTATATATAGGTTGTGTGAATACCTATTAGTGTGAATTAATTATGTGTGTGAACATAATTACGTTGCATGCTATCATGGAAGGTTTTCATTTGATCGACATTGCATTGTCGTTTGAATGACATAAGCAGGAAATAATATTTTATTAAGATCGCCCACAAGTCTTCCAGAAAGTATTTTTAGTTAGAAAAATGCCTCAATTTGATTAAAAGAAGTTTCAAAAAATATCCCAATACAATCGTAAAATGTTTTCGAAACATAAACACAATCCTTACCAAAATTAATCTTGTAGATGCCTGTAAGTTGAAGAAACTTGATATTCAGATTCGTCATCTTGAAAAAATGATCGCGAGCCTCCTTCGACGGTTGTAGCAGTATACGACATACTCAATGTAAAATCAGGACCATGGAAAATATTTCCTTACAAATATCTCCCTAAGTCTATGCCTGTATAAAATAAAAACAATCCGAATTATCAATCAAAATGTCCTATACGAGTCTAATACCCTCATATGAATCCAAAAGTGAAAAGGTACTAAAAATGCAATGTGACATCCTGCCTATTCTAATCCTGGGTGACCAGTCCATTATTTAATTAAACAAGAATCATTACTTGTTTCATCCTTTGCATCACTTTCGAAACATAATTATATTACTAATACCCCAATGGCCAAGTGTCAAAATTTTAATTTGTACTATTAACATGCAATAATTGAAACTATTAAATCACATTCGCCATTCCAGTAAACAACACAATAATTGATAAAATAACTGAATAAATAATTGTGACAGGAATAAATACTCTAGACTGAAGTCTACATGAAATAGTCCATTAGTAAAGTCAAATTCAACAATTAGAAATAAAATAGAAATACAGTGTCTTTGAAATACCCGCTAACTAAAGATAGGCGACATGCTTGACTGAGATAATTGAATGATAACGCGAAACTGATAAGGGTGGAAGCGTCTACTACTGAGGTCCTCTAATGTCCACAACATCTGCAGCGCATCCAAAAAGAATGGACTCCTAAGATGGGCGTCCCTGTCGCTGGATACCTAAAAGGTTTTTACAATAATATTTTTGAAATGGGTCAGAGCCCAAGCAAACAATTCGAAAATATTTTGCAAGTATTTAAAATTCATTAAGAGCAAATATTGTATACATGTTAACTTCACGTGCCCTCACTTGAGATCCTCACCTCTCAAGTAATGTGCATGCCTAACGTATTCTTCTAAACCAACCTAGTTACGCGACCCCGCCTAATTTGTTTGTACTAATTCTCTCCCTGAATACTAACTCATAGTGTCCACCCGTATTTCCCATATGATACGTTACCGACTTTTCTGACCCCTTTAGCCATTAAAACTACCAATTAAGCATTAAGTTTCCACATACTTATATTATTTTAAGTTTCCACATACTTATATCGAGTCCACACAATTAAGTATTAAACCATACATTTACAATCCACACAATGTTGGCCTTTGGGACACGCACACACCTAATGTACCCAAATGACTGGTAACACTATCATAGACAGAAGTAGTGCCCAACCCTAAGTTTTATGTTCTGAGGCAAAAGTCTAAAATCCCCCCAATGGGCTCATCAAGATAAGACTGTACACGACGCTGAACCTCCCTTTATAACAGGTAGCCTAGGTGTGTTCACACACATAAGAGTTAACATAATAGGTATTCACACAACCTATATATATATATATATATATATATATATATTATTTGTATAGGTATACACGGAACCTATAATATATCCCATTCGTAGTATATAACTCTCAAATATCCTACGTATTATTAATTTACCATTATACTTCTCATCGTATATTCCCAAGTGTTTCCCACTACTCGAAGGGTCCCAATAATCCTTTAAATTATTTCAGTAGTTATAATATCTCTCTACTACTGGTCTGGTCTTGGGTTCACTCATGTTCTCCGTGACCTATTCTAATTCGCGAGAATTTATTATATCAAAATACGCCCAATAATCCCTAGCCTTAATTCCTTCAACTGGGGTAATCTCAACCCTACTGTATGTTTACTGAAATTACAATATCCTTCATTATCATTTAAAAATGTCCCAAAAGTCTTCCCAAAATTTATTCACACGTTCTAGGCTTAAATAGGGAAAATTACTAAATTTTGGGCAAACTGAATCGATTTGCCCAATGGCCGAATCAATTCGAAATTGTACAGGTCTCTACTTCCTTATGTAGTTTCAATTTTTCACCATGAAAACTTCTTCAAAACTCCATTAAACTTATTCAAACTCCCAACCAACTTGACCAATCATTTATTATAGGTTTAGGGACAACTTTGAATGTAAATAACACATTTAATCTTCAAGAATTCAATCTAAGAACAGATCAAAACTTAATATGCAAACAAAACCCTATTTTCTCATGTTCTTCATATCTTTCAATCAAAATTCCAGATTTCTTCTCTTATTATCATCTCATATATTCTGATTTCACTTTCTATTCACATAAGAATTCAATCTACATGAAAATTCTATCCAAGATCATGAATTAAATTTTCAATTTAAGGCCATAATAATTTATTCATGCAATTTATATAATTCTTCACTAACATGGATAGTATATGCACTTAATTTTTGCAATATAAACACTTGCCTGGAGTTTTTAGGTCTGAATAGTGCAAAAAAGTGACAGAGTTGTCTTCCCCTCCTTCTGATCAAAACTCCGGTGGTGGTGGTTCAAAAATAGTGTGGGGAGCCTTAGAAACTTTCACCTTCCTCCTCTAATGACCTCTTCGTATTTTTGTAACTGCTAACCCTAACATTCTCAACCCACACGCTAATATAAACATATTAAATTTGTAGGTCCCTTTACTCTAAAAGGTCAAAAGACCAAAATACCCCCCGGAACCCAATTCAAACCCCCAAGTACACTTTTTTGACTACTTCGACCCTTCCGGACACACCGGCACAATCAAAATGACTATTTGGATGACCCATAAATAAATCACATTTTATCTCATAAATTTAAGTCCCGATACGACTGACACGCGCGTCCCCACTAAATTATCATAACTGTCGTATTTCTCACATACGATAATCATAATACATTCTTACTAATTTATTACTTGTTCACTAAGTAAAACTTAATATAATTCATACAAATAAATATTAACCCTCGTCTCTCTAATTAATATTTATTTTTATCCGGATTAATTTCCCATTTTAATTTAATTAATCACAATATAAAAATCATTAAAAATACGGGTTGTTACCTGCAAGTCTTCAAAAAATCTTCAACTTTAAATATCTTAAAATCCAATCTCTTTACTTTCCATGCGCTTCTTTTTGTGTGCTTTTCAAATAATCATCAAAGTCCTACACATAATAAACAAAGCAAATACCTTTTTGACATATCGACTTTGAAATGAGAATAAAATCAAGTAAATCAATTCTCCCCCATAATTCATAATTCGTTATCTCCCTTTTTATTTGTCCGAAATAAATAAGGAAAAGAATAAACAAAATAAATACAGAGTGTCACGAAAAGCATATCAAATCATCACGAATATATCAAATACGCTCATGCAAGGATATACTCAAAAGCAAACACAACCAACTATTTTTGAATTTTTTTAATTTTTTCAAAAAATGAAAATTTCACAAATACAACATGCAATACCATGTATAATATATGAAAAATATATCAAAGAAAATTCGGCACATATATATAGGTATACACAACCACAAAACACGACACAAAACACATAAGCTTTACATATTAGCATGGTATTGATGTGTCCAAACGTGTGGAATGGAATGCATGGGTGTGAGCTAGAAATAAAAGATATATAATCCAAACAGTCAAATATATTCAAGAAGTTCTAATTGACCACAAACTTTATCAAACTAAGCGTTAGCCTCAAGTGACAAATAAAGTTAAACTTAATAAACAAAACAAGCACAATGCACACAAGCCTAGTATATTGATGATTCTACAAATCAATAGCGTCATGACAATAAGCATAACTAGGATACATTGTCATTGTGTAAACCCGTTGATATTTCCATGCAAAATTCCTCAAAATATTTCTTTTCTTTTCTTTTGAATGAATATATCAAACTAAACAAATTTGGACCCTACTTGGCGTATTATTCTTTTATTGCCTTAATTTTTTCTCGAGCTCTTTTCAAACGGTGGCTTTCCTAACGAGATTATTATTCTCCAGCAGCCCTTTCCCATACACTCATCATTTTTCAATTATATATAAATTCCTCACGAGCAACGGTTCTTACATGCACAAATCCTCCATAGTCAAATAAACACGCAGATGCCAAGATTGATAGGAGAACACCTCACCAAGCTCAGATGTACATGTGAAGTTAAAATCCAATAAGCTCGTGCATGTGTGTGTGGAGGCATGAATAAAGTCGAATCCATAAAGCAAGTCAATTTCGAAACAATTCCATAAACATAGTTAAGATCGATTCAAGCATCTAAAGTCATAACCAAATGTCCTAGCCAGATGAAAATTGCGTAGTGAATTGGATTCAAACACACCAATCTGTCACACCAAATGTGTAAAACTAAATTACACAAAGAACCGAAAATCTTTTTGAATTTTTCAAAAAATAAAATATTTTTGTGTTTTTCAAACATGACTCAATAAAAGAAAAAAATATAATACAAAAAGTAGACATGTCATAACACTAGCAAAAATATATTATGAAGCATAACTAGCATATGACAAACAACATTATGCAAGCAATCAACAATATGATATAACATGTGACGCATCATGTGCAAGTATGTCAGACTTAACCAATCTAGCATTTAGCGTCTCCAAAAGTGATTTCCTAACCTAAATAGATGTGAAACTTCGAATAGGGGTTTTGAAAACCAACATGACACTAGACTTAAACTTCCTAGGACCCCTTCTAAGATCAAAACAAAATGCCTAAGATGACCTTTCCTACCACAATGTGAACATGTGTAAACGGAAGGAATAATGCCTATGGGTTGACCTTTTTTAAGTTTCTTGGTTTTGGTTGACCCTCTAAAATAAACACTGGTCTTGGTTTTGACAACGGAAGCATTGGAACAAGACGAGCCATTACCATCACTACTCAAACTAGTCAAGTCTTTTAAATCATTTTCAACTTCAAAATCTTTGACTCAAGCAAAGAATTAGACTCTTTCAATTTTAGGGACTCATTATTCATATGTTCAATCATCCCTAGAAGGTCTCGCCCTCCCTTGATAAAATTAAATTTATCCTTAAGAGTCTTCTCATATGCTTTAAAATCATTAATCAAAACATTTTTATCCTCTTTGGCACAAACACAAACCCTAGAATTTTTCAAGTCCTCTAATTATTTTTTTAAAACAAGGACTTTATAATCACTCTCCTTTTTGTCCACTTTTAAAAATTTAAAGTCATAATATAAAGTACCAAACTTCTCACAAAACGATATCTCTTTGATTTTAAACTGTTTGCAAAAGTTCCAAAACATTTTAAAAATAATTTTCAAGAAATTTAATTCTTTCAGCAAACATTAAATTCAAATGAGAATCCATCGAACGACAAAAAACAAAGCACAAGAGAGATGAATAAACCACCCAAACAACATGTAAATAAGATCAAACACAATAACTTAGTATAGCCCGCTCTGATACTAATTTGAAGGATAAAAAATACTGAGCTAAAAGCTCTTACCAATTTGAGAATGCTAAATAATCACAACGGTAAAAACCAATAAAATTTGCAATACCAATTTTTAATGCGAATTTTAAATTGATTTTATCAATTTATACTATGCATGCATCTATGGTGATAAAAGAGATATATCAAACAAGCAAAAACGACAAGTCAAGGGACAAACCAATTTCAGGAAAAAACCTTTTAGAGTAAAAACCTTTATTTTACTATATAATTTAAATCGCAACTTACAAATTACATAGAGAAATTTGCAATGAATTTCCCGTAGAAAATCCACATAGGCCGAAGCCTAGCACCAGTAAAGATCCTCGCAAGAACCGTAACTCCTTCTTCAGCAGTGAATACCCTCAAGTATCTCCAATGACATCGGTCGTCAGCAAATAGCTCCCGCAAGAACTACCATTTCAGCAGTAGAGATCTCATTCTCTACAAGCAAAATTCTGACAAAGAAGTGTATGAGTTCCGAAATAATTCACAAACGTATATGGGATGTTTTGTGTGAATTAAACACATAAAAAAGTTCTAAAATGTGAAGACTAAAAGTCTACATATTTGCAGTTTTCGTATGGCGAAAGTCTTAATAAAAAACTCTCACAAAATAAGTACTTATAGCAAAACAAAATACTTGGGTGTAGGAAGATGTTCGAACGACATTGGCCTGTCGTTTGAACGACATTGGATATCGTTTGAACGATTCAAGAAATGACCTTGTAAAAACTAAAATAGTGTAGGGTCGTTTGATGCAACAAAGGAACGACTTATCGAATGATAAGTGATGTTGTTAGATCATATTTTTTTAACGACATTGTCATGTCGTTTGAATGACATTGCATTGTCATTTGAATGATAGAAACAAAAAATAATATTTTATTTGTCCTACAGATCTTCCAAAAAAAATTTTTTCTTAGAAAAAGGCCTCAATTTGATAAAAAGAAGTTTCAAAAAATTTCCCAATACAATCGTAAAACGTTTTCGAAACATAAACACAATCTTTATAAACATTAATCTTGTAGATGTCCATTTGTTGAAGAAACATGATATTCGGATCCGTCGTCTTTAACAAATGATCGTGAGCTTCCTTCGACAGTTATAGTGGTATATGACATACTCAATGCAAAATCAGGACTAGGGAAAATATGTCCTTACAATTTGGTATGATAGGTATATGGACATGATAGCAGAGTATGCCAGTATCACGAGGGTCATTCCAGGGGATGCTATAGTTGTATATATTATATATGTGATAAATATATACAAGTGTAATTTATCTACTTTTGTACGATGGTAGAACCGATAAATTTCACATATCTAAAAGTAATTTAAGTAGAAAGACTTAAATGAATTACTCAATACTAATATGTGGGTAAGGTATATTATTGATATTATGGTAGTGTGTCGAATGTGTAATACAAGGGAGCTGGACCAATTATTGTTAGTTAGATACGCTATCTAGTTAGGCTGGGTACCATATCTTAGTAGGATGCATTCGACGTGCACTTTAGATGAGAGGTGAGGAACTCAAGGGAGTGTACGTGGAGCTAACATATGTATCTAGTAACTGTTTTTAAACTGTGATTTAAATACATGCGAAATATTTTGAAACGATTTTCTTGGGCTCTGACCCGTGCCAAATTCTTTTTCCAAAACATTTTAGGTGTCTAGCCATAGGAACGCACAACTTGATGATTCTTTCCAGGAATGCGTAGCTGCATCACTTGTGGAGGCTTGCACGAGTTTTCTTAGAAGCGTTAGTTATTCATTCCTAGATTAGGAGTTTTATTCAATATTTCATTTGGGTGTGTTTACCATTCAGACTATTTATTTCTTCAATTATTTATCAGACTTTATTCAAATTTAGTTTATTGGGCCTTAGACTTGTAGTTGGATTTTATTTGGGAACCGATGGTTTATTCTGTATTATCTATACAGTTATTTCTTATGTCATTGGTACAGACTATTATATTGTGTTGTTGGTTGGTGAATGTCTTTAATTTCAGCATGTTGTTATATTAATGCAAGATAAAAAAATTCACAGACTTAATTTAAGGGAGGTGGTTAGTAATTAAAAAGTCTTTCGACAATGATGTTAAGAATGAACCAAATGACATTCCTGATTATTTTGATAAAGTTCTGATCACCCGTGTTAAAATAAGTGAGGTGTCATGGATAGTATCAGACCATAAGGTCCTAGTGTCAATAGGATCTGTACGGCTTACTACGAGTTCAGAGTAGCGTTCTTTAATATAGAGCCCAATATTCGGATTGTTGTATTCATGATTACGCATTTGAGATTAAGTTCTTCTGCTATTATATTTATATTGACTGTGAACTCATACAATTTGATCTATTTTCAGATACCACCCAAGAGAGGACGAGCGACGAGAGCAGCGGCTAGAGATATTGTGAGGGAGGCTCAACAGGAGCCACAAGCACTGCAACCATAGCCACCATAGGGGTCAGTTTCAGTAGCAGAGGTGGCATCGATTGTGGCACGGGCAGTTAATACAGCGATCAATGCCATGGATCTCTATTTTCCTCAAGCCTAACAGACACTGCAGCCAGTTGCACCGATTACCAGGCCCACCCAGGGCCTTCAGGTTAGTAGAGAGTTAGGGACATTTTTCAGAAGGGTCACCCACCCGAGTTCCAGGGTAGCTCAGACGTGATTGTGACGTACCAGTGGAAGAAGGATATTCAACGCTACCTGCACATAGTTGAGTGTAAAGATGTGTAAAAGCATATATTGTACACTTTTAGGCTTGTTGGAGTAGCATTACAGTGGTGGGATTCGGTTACCACATTTGAGGAGAGGGACACGATGTCCATTAATGAGTTCTAGGTGTGGTTTGACCGCAAGTACTTTTTACCAGCCGTTGAGATAGAGATGAAAAAGAGGTTCAATGAGGTGGTTTAGGGAGATCGATTAGTAGCTGAGTACGAGGAGGAGTTAACTTACTTGGCTAATTTTGTACCGAATGAAGTGAACAGTGACGAAAGGAAGAAGCTAAAGTTTATGGAGGGACTATCTTAGAGGATCAGGCAACATTTGATTGGCAACCCTGCATTGGTGACTTATGCGGATGCCATCAATACCACACTTTTACACTACTAGGACCATCTCTTACATATGAAGGGATGAAAAAGAGGAGGTGAGCCTAGCAAGGCAGGGGGAGCGGTGCTAGTGGAGCACCACAGCAGCAGCAGCAGCAGCAGTTTGGCAGACACAAAGGGAAGGATTACCGACAGGGGGATCAGGCCTAGAGATTTAGATCCGGGGGCTATCAACCCGATGGAGGTTTTAGATAGGTCCAACAAAGTCCTCAGCCGCAGTAGGTTCCTCAGGGTTTTCAGGGCCAATGGAACAATAGGGGAGGCCAGTAGGGCCGAGGCCATCAGGGCCAACAGGAGGGTTAGCATTATCAGGGATAGAGACAAAGTGATTTTCCAGGCCAGTGATTTATTTGTGGACAGACAAAACATAAGAGGAGAGACTTACCCCAATAGGGTAGAGCACCGTAGCAGCAGGGTGCCCATCAGGAGAAACAGGCATAGATTCCACCTACAGAACCAGCCCCACTCACCCCACCCCAACAGAGACAGTTGCAATACAGACGTGTCTATAATGTCTGAGATACCGTCATACAACAGGCCCTACAGGCACCACCGGTAGTAGAGGGTACGTTTCTTATTCACGAGCTTGAGGGTAGGATTTTATTTAATATGAGGGCATCACACTCTTTCATAGCGGCTAGATTTTCACGAGCTACCGGTCTATTAGAGACAGCCGGTAGTCTTCTTATGTGTGTGGAGTCACCGTTGGGTAGTGGGTTTCTTATACACTCGATCTGTAGGGGTGTGAACATCGATGTGTGTATATTATGCTTAGACATCGACCTTCTTATGTTATATATGGAGGGGTACGATGTCATTTTAGGTATGAATTAGTTAGCTGGATACCTGGCGATGGTGGATTATTTCGGGAGGACTATTGTGTTCTCAATTTTAGAGAAGGAGATGTTCTTAGTGGCGATGCCTCTTCCTTAGAGAGGGTCAAGCACACATTTGTATTACATTAATGAGGAGACCTCACAGTAGGTGGTTATTTTATTAGACTTAATTCAATTAGGGAGGGAGTTTAAGGATTTATTCCATGAGATACTCGGGTTACCGTCTAGCCAGGAAATTGAGTTTGTTATCGACCTAGCGTTGAGTACGAGGCCTATCGCCCGGGCGCCTTATCACATGGCCCCATCTTAGATGAGGGAGTTAAGGGAGCAGATTCAGCAGCTCCTGGGCTATGGTTTCATCAGACGGAGTACATCACCATGGGGTACATCGGTGTTGTTCCTCAAGAAGAGGGATGGATCGCTTCAGTTGTGTATTTACTATATGGAGTTGAATAAGGTCATAATTCGGAATAACTACCCACTACCTCGGATCGATGATTTATTTGACCAGCTGAGGGGAACATCTTACTTCTCTAAGATAAATCTGAGGTCTGATTATCATCAGTTGTGCGTCAGAGAGGGGGATGTTCCTAAGACTTTTTTTTTGACAGGGTATGGGTCATACGAGTTTAGGGTAATGACATTTAGGCTCACCAATGTGCCAACAGTGTTCATGGATTTGATAAATTGGGTTTTTAGAGAGTTCCTTTACCAATTGGTGATTATATTCATTGATGATATTCTGGATTGCTCACGTTCAGAGGAGGAGCATGCCAAGCATCTATATATGATTTTACAGAAACTACGAGAGCACTAATTGCATGTAAAATTTGAGAAGTGTGGGTTTTGTCTTCGAGAGGCGAATTTTCTGGGCCACATTATGTCTAACAGGGGTATTGCGGTTGATACGAGTAAGGTGTCTACAGTGAGGGAGTGGGGACAACCCATGACACCGACCGAGCTTCATAATTTTTTGGGAATAGACGGATACTATAGGTGATTCCTTTGGGGGTTTTCAAAGATTGCAGATCCATTAACGAATCTGACTCACAAGGTGGTGTCGTTTATTTGGGACGACTATTGTCAGTTAGCTTTTGACGAGCTAAAGGATAAATTAACTTCAGTACATGTACTTGCACTGCCTAGGGGAGGAGTGGAGCACCGTGTCTACACAGATGCATCCTTATAGGGACTTGGGGGTGTATTATAGCAGGAGGAGATGGCTATAACTTATTCATCTCGCAAGCTTAAACCCCATGAGAGCAATCACCCCACGCTTGACTTGGAATTAGCGGCGGTGGTATTTGCCTTGAGGATTTGGAGGCACTATCTGTTGGGAGAGCAGTTTATTTTGTTCACAGATTATAAATCACTTCAGTATCTGTGCACGTAGAAGGATTTGAACATGAGGCAGAGGAGGTAGTTAGAGTTTATGAAGGATTACTAGTTTCATATTTAGTATCATCTTGGGAAGGCTAACGTGGTGACAGACACGTTGAGCCGATGACTTGCTAAGGAGATAACGGAGGTTTGAAAGGCGAAGTGCAGAGAGCTTCGACATGATGATGAGATTGACAAAGCTTGTATGTCGGTATTACCTATCACACCCTAGATTGTTATGAGGGTAATAAAAGAACAGGCAGGTGATCAATATTACTAGGATGTGGTTCACAAGTTGTTAGATGATAGGGAAGAGTTATACTCAATCATCTCAGAGGGTGGT
Organism: Sambucus nigra; assembly: GCA_949130495.1. NCBI lineage: Eukaryota > Viridiplantae > Streptophyta > Magnoliopsida > Dipsacales > Adoxaceae > Sambucus > Sambucus nigra. The sequence goes on from OX422211.1 coordinate 38,461,557, forward strand.
TTGCATTTTAATGGGAGACTCGTGGTTCTAGAGGATGAAGATTTGAGACATTCAGTGATGTCAGAGTCTCATAAGTCCAGGTTTGCAATACATCTCGACGGGTAAAAGATGTACAATGATATGTCTAAAACGTATGACAATGTGATAATTGATTAAGTTCGCAAATTTTTACTTTGGCACACTTATTTAATTAGAGTATATTTTTAAAACAAATTAATTCATCCCCTAAACATGCATCTATGTGTGTGTGTGTGTCAGCCTATAAATAAATAACGCATGCGATACAAATTTTAGGAAAAATCCATGATGGGAAAACCCTTTTATTTTTAGAACTTTGAAAAGTTTACAAGACCATTGACTTACATACCATCTTTCTTTCGCCCACAAGAGTAATGCATAGTGCCTTCGTCAAACCTCCAAAGCAACGACTAGAAATAAATCAGCAATGGTTTGCGCGCAACTATACCACCGAGATACGTAGTCCAGACATGCAGTCTAAGATCTTCACAAGGACTCCCTATACAATAGCACGTAACTCTCCGATTATAGAGTTCTCCCAACAAAGAATGATCAAAAGAAAAGTGTGTTCTTGAACACCAAAACAATTCACCCAACCATATGGGATTTTTGTGAATTGAAAACAAAAAGGGATCAAACCCTGAAAGAAGAAGTCCAAAGGATTCTGTAGTTTCGTAGTTTTCTGTCTTTCAAAACGCTGGGACTTCTTAATGAAAACGAAATCATTTAATGAGTATTTATAGAAAAATGCGCCGCCTCAGTCTCTCGAACGAAATAAGGATCTCACTCGAATGACGTACACGTGTCGTTTGAACGACATCACGAGACATCAACATGTCGCTCGAACGAGATTACATCTCGCTCGAACGACCTGGCGTAAAAAACGAGGTACGCTACAGGACTTAGAAAAATTACTCATCCTCAAAATTTGACGAAAAGTTCTCTCCAATACTTAGAAAATATTTTGAAAAAATATCCCAAAATCTATAAGTGCAAAGTTAAGGTATTTAAAACATAACCTTACCAAAGTAAAATTTGCAGAGTCTTTTTGATGAAGAACTTTGATATATTCGGATCCGTCTTGATGTAGATTGCTCTTGAACTTCTTCGATGGTTGAGATGGTATATGACATAATTAATTGATAACGGACTTATAAAAATATGTCCTTACAAATCTCCCCTTATGTCTATGCCGGTACATGCATAAAGACATCTGAGTTATCAAATAACAAAATGCCTATACAAATCTACCCTCCCATGAATAAATTTGCAAGATCTCAAACTGTTCTTAAAAAATCTTCATCAAATCTCAAAGCTTTTCTTATTAGGGTGTGCAACATAATGATCTTCAATCTTTGTACCTGCACACATGAGATAATAAATCATTAATAAATCAAATCTCCCCATACTCCAAAAACTCCCCCATAACATGATAATTCTTTCTCCCCCTTTTTATGATGACCCCAAATAGACAGATAAAAAGAAACAATCAAAACTCGAGTGTCACGATAAAAATGCATAGCAAATATGAATCAAACTACGCGCATGCAAAGGAGTATCTGAAAAACTTTCACAAACTATTTTTGATATTTCAAATTTTTCGTACAAAAATAATATACCAAAAATCACATCATGGATTTATACTAAAACAACTAAGTCATGGAAATGGAATGTTTGGGTGTGAACACATTCGATAGGTAAATCAACTCAATCAATCATATGTGCACGATGAATATGTGTACCCCTAACGAATGAACATAAAAAATATCCTTAGGTGTAAAATTGTTGAATTTAGATGACATTGTCTTAATCAAATCAACAAATCAAAGTCAAAGTGATTTCCACACCAACAACGTCCAAAACTATTTAACGTTTTTTCAAGACTTTCAAGGATGTGCAAACTCGTTTTAAATTCCATCCAAACTCCTTCATGCATATTTTCTTTTTGAGGTACTCTAAATTCTCAAACATTGGAGAATTGGTGCAAAAACCTAATGGCCCCTTTTTGGCATGAATTATTTTTTATTGCCTTTAAATTTTTCGAGATCTTTTAAACCTCTTTGGACCCCGAATAATTAAAATTTCTCAATTTTTTAGGTCCGATTTAACGGTGTCTTAGTATTCGCAAAGGTCAAATATGAACCATTCGCACCCATTCCCCGTTTTCAAACAAATCACACAAACTCACAAATGGTTCTTACATGCACAACTTTCTTGTCAAGTTTTATTGCACTTGGTTCATTTTTAAAGACAGGATTAAGGTGAAAACACGCAACCAACATGTGATAAGACAAGCACAATAATCAAACAAATCCGTGCACGTGTGCAATAAAGGAAATCATGAGTCAAACATGTAGGAAGTAACACTTAATTACATCTCAATGAATCCAAACATTATAAAGCACAAAGATGACATGATATATTGTCTCAAAACACTATCAAATAGTCACATGAATGATGTTGTGACTCGATCATCCTAAGTGTCTATCCATAAAAGGTGTAAAACAAAATACAAAACTCATTTTGGATTTTCTCAAAATTTTATCAAAATAAAATCTTTTTGTATTTTTCAAAATTTTCAAAATTTTTTTTATACAAAAAGTACACATGTCATAACACTAGCAAACATATATATATAATGAAACCACAACTAGTGTATGACAAACATGCAAACACAATAATCTATATGATATGGCAAGAGAAGAGTCATGTGAAAGCAAATGAGAATCAACTATTCTAAAATCTAGCGTATCCAAACGTGATTTCCTAACCCAAACAGATGAAACACGTCGACACGGGGTTTTAGAAACCAACAAAACACTAGACTTCAACTTCCTAGGACTTCTTCCAAGATCAAAACAAAATCTCGTAAGGTGACCTTTCCTACCACAATGTGAACATGTGTAAACGGGAGGAATGTCACCTAAAGTGTGATCTTTTCAAACGTCCATGGCCCTCTAAAACAAATAAGGGTTTTGGCTTTAGCACTAGAAGCATGAGAACAAGATGAGCCATTACCATCACTATGAAACCTACTTGAATCGTTTAAATCATTTTTCAACTTCAAAATATTTGATTCAAGCAACAACTTAGACTTTTCCAAAGACAAGGATTTATTTTTCAAATTTTCAACAATTCTTAAAATGGTATCTCTCTCCCCCTCAATTAAAGCAAACTTTTCCCTAAGAGTCTCTTCACGTGCCACAAACTCATTGATTAAAATATTTTTGTCCTCTTTAGCACAGACACAACCACTATAATTTATAATGTCTTCCAATTCTTTTTCTAAAAATAGGACTCTATCGTCACTCTCCTTCTTGGACAATTTTAAAGCATTAAATTCATGGTCCAAAGAAACAAATTTTTCACGATAAAACTCTCTTTGATTTTGAACCGTTTACAAAAGATCCATCGCGGATTTAAAAAGAGATTTTTTTTTTCCAAAAAATTAATTCTTTTAGTAAACGTCAAATTCAAATGATTTATATGATCAAAACTCTGACTCGTGTCATCAAAGGGGGGCATCCGATTACATAAGTGCTCCATCGAAAAAATTACGATTTTTCACAAAACTGATTTTTCAAAAAAATCAATATCACACGATTTTGTGGAAAATAGGAATAAACAATAAAATAGCGTAAGCTTCTCTGATACCAATTTGTAAAAGTGGTGATCGCTTAAATAAGCTTTGATACCAATTTGTAAAACGTATGACGGTGTGATAATTGATTAAGTTCACAAATTTCTACTTTGGCACACTTATTTAATTAGAGTCTATTTTTAAACCAAATTAATTCAGCCCTTAAACATGCATCTACGTGTGTGCGTATGTCAACCCATAAATAAATAATGCATGGGATACAAATTTCAGGAAAAATCCTCGAAGGACAAAACCTTTTATTTCTAGAAATTTTGAAAAGTTTTCAAGATCATTGACTTAAATACCATCTTGCTTTCGTCCATAAGAGTAACGCACGGTGCCTTCGTTAAACCTCCAAAGCAACGGCTAGAAATAAATCAATAATGGTTCGCACGTAGTTATACCACTAGGACGCGCAGTCCAGACACGCAGTCTAAGATCTTCACAAGGACTCCCTCCATAATAGCACGCAACTCTTCGGTTGTAGAGTTCTCCCCACAAAGAATGATGAAAAGCGAAGTGTGTTCTTGAATACCAAAATAATTCATCAAAGCATATGGGATTTTTGTGAATTAAAAACAAAAAGGGATTAAACCCTAAATGAAGAAGTCAAAGGGATTCTGCAGTTTCGCAGTTTTCTATCTTTCAAAATGCTGGAACTTCTTAATGAAAACGAAACCATTTAATGAGTATTTATAGAAAAATGCGCTGCCTCAATCACTCGGACGAAATAGGGATCTCTCTCGAACAACATACACATGTCGTTCGAAAGAGATGACATCTCTCTTGAACGACCTGACATAAAAAACGAGGTACGCTATAGGACCTAGAAAAATTACTCATTCTCAAAATTTGATGAAAATGTCCGCTCCAACACTTAAAAAATATTTTGAAAAAATATCCCAAAAGCTCTAAGTGCAAAGTTAAGGTATTTAAAGGATAACCTTACCAAAGTAAACTTTGCGGAGTCTTTTTGATGAAGAACCTTAATATATTCGGATCCGTCTTGATGTAGATTGCTCTTAAACTTCTTCGAAGGTTTGACGGTATATAACATAATTAATTGATAACGGACTTATAAAAATATGTCCTTACAATATGCGTAGGCAGTATTGGTGGTCGGGGATGAAGGGGACATAGAGGAGTTTGTCTCGAAGTGTGATACCTGCCAGCTAGTGAAGGTAGACCACCAAAGACTGACAGGGATGTTGCATCCACTCGAAATTCCCATGTGGAAGTGGGAGAGCATCACCATGAATTGCATCATCGGGCTACTGACATCGCAATAAGGTCACGACTCCATATGGGTGATACTGAATCGGTTGACTAAGGTGGCCCTTTTTTTTTCCAGTTCATATAAATTTTGAGACGAGGCAGTATGCACAGTTGTTCATCGCTGAGACCGTGCGACTAAACGAGGTTTCGATTAATATTGTGTTCGATCGGGACAAGATCTTTCTGTCCCATTTCTGGTAGAGATTTTAGGTGACGATGGGCATGGATTTATGTTTGGGTATAGCGTATCATCCACAAACTGATGGAAGATAAAGAGAGTTAATCTGAAGCTAGCGGATATGTTAAGGGTGAGCATACTTGACTTTGGGGGAGGATGGGAGCAGTATCTTCCTTCGGTGGAGTTTGTTTATAATAACTACTACCAGTTCAGCATTGGCATGGCACCATTTGAGGCACTGTTCAATCGTCCTTGTCATTCTCCCTCTTACTGGTTAAAGGTAGGGGAAAACAAGCTATTGGGGATAGAGATGATTCAAGATACCACTGCCAAGATTGAGCTGATTCGAGGGCGCATCTATATAGCTCAAGACAGGCAAAAGAGTTATGCCGATGTAAATAGGAGGCACATAAAGCTTAAGGATGGTGACCATGTGTCGGTGCGAGTGTCGCTTATGAAGGAGGTGATGATATTCGGTAAGAAGGGGGAAGCTAGTGCTAAGATATGTGGGACCATTTTTGATTATCGAGAGGGTGGGACCAGTGGCATATAAGCTGGGACTACTGAAGCACTTACAGCGGATTCACGATGTCTTCTATGTGTCATTATTAAAGAGGTATCAATGGAGTGAGAGATATTTTTAGCAGGCCCCATTAGATGAGATCGACTTACAACCAGATATCTCGTACGAGGAGAGACCGGTGGCGATACTTGATCGTAGTAAGCGTAAACTGCGGTCTAAGGTGGTACCCTTGGTTAAAGTTCAGTGGGGGCAACATAATGTTAATGATTCTACGTGGGAGCAGGAGGATAACATGCGTGAGCAGCATCTAGAGTTATTCACAGCGAATATGTCCCAATTTTGAGAGCGCAATTCCTTTGTGAGAGGGGAAATATGTAACACTCCGCTTTTTTGAGTATTTAAAATTAAATTAATTCAGTTAATCATAAATTACACATGTGATGTAATTTAATGAAATTAAATATTATGTGTTGATTAAATTATTAATCGAAAAGAAAATGATCAATGTTTATTGAATATAAGTACTAAGTGAATAGTAAAGAATTATTTTTACGTCATAGTGAGTGACATCGATGTAATAGTGTTATATCTCAACCGGATGCCGAGTGTAGACTATATGAGGTTGAGATAAGAAATTATTCTAGAGTGAATCGTATGGTGATTTTGAGGCCACGATTGATTTTTAAACGGTTAAAATAGTGTACCCGGGGGTAGTATTTCGGTCCCTGGATGATTTTAGACCAAGCTGGCACCACGAGAAGGTGTTTTGATCATTCGAGAGTTTGTGGTAGAGAAAATTCCAAAAATTGAAGGATTATATCAGCCCATGGGAGTGTGGGGCTAGGGGTATAACAATCCTGAGAGAGGAGAGGCCATATGAGAGAAGAAGAGAAGAACCTATGCTTTGTCTCACCTCTCTCTTCACCATAGTTGCCGAACATTATGATCGAAAGAAAAAGAAGGCATCCTCATCACACACAACATGAAATCAGACCTTTCAGTTTAAAGGAAAGTGTTTATCTTGCAATTTTTAAAGCACGTTATAATACCCATTTGGTGGAGGGTTGTATTGCATAATTTAATTCCTGAATTCTTGGGATCTAAAGGGTATAATGCATGATTTGGGGTAGGAAATTCATGTAGGATAAATCCTTTAAGATTTATATGATGAAACCTGAGATTGTTGATGAATAATGTGGGAGAAATCTGGGTATCTTGTTGACTACAGATGAAGAAAACCATAATATAGGTTTTTGAGGGTTATGGGGTATAAATTTGTTCTTGGATAGAATTCATATATATTTAATATATGATTTACATTAGAAATCATCTCCTACACATATATTTGATCATTAATAATGTTGGATAGGAGTCTGGGATTATTTAATAGGGGTTTTGTTGAATATGAAAGACCGTGTGCGATATTGATTCAAATAGATTCGTAATTTCCAATTCATACTAATTTATTGGATGTCTAAATTTGCTAAAGCCAGATATCAATTAAATCAGCCCCTAAACATGCAACTACGTGTAAAAATAAATCAAATAAGCATGTGACGCAATAATTTCAGGGAAAAACTCTTTTGGGTAAAAAACCTTTATTTCTAGAACTTTGACAAGTTTACAAGACCATTGACTTACAAATCACTTGATAATCGCCCACAAGTGTAACGCATGGTGCCTTCATCAAACCTTCAAAGTAACGGTATAGAAATCTACAGTGGTTCACGTACAGCTATACCAAAATGACACGCAGTCCTGGACATGCAGTCCTGAAACTTTGTAGAGTCTCCCTCCATAATAGCACATAGCTCTCGGTTGTAGAGATCACCCGACAAAGGTTGAATCATCAAAACACCCAGAAAAACTATGTATTAGGTTCCATAAAATAACTCACACAAAAACACTGGGATTTGTGAATTGTAAAACAAGTTTTGAACCCTCAAAGTGATGGAGAATAAACCAAAAAAACACTAAAAACGTATTCTGTAAAAACCAGTGTTTTCTCCACAAGAAATTCAGAAGCCTGACACCCTTTATATAATAAAATTTAAGGCGGTGATGTGTCAGAATTAAATAGCTCGTTCGAACGAGAAACGGTGTCGTTTGAGTGAGATCTTATCTCGTTTGAACGAGATACGCTGTCGTGCAAACGACATAATACACGTGTCCAAAACAACTTTAATCTTTTATAAATCTTGGACACTTCAAAAGTTAAGACTGTTTACGAGATCAGAAAAGTTTATCCAAAACCTTTTATGATTAAAATCATTTCAAAAATCATTTAAACTTTTATAAAAATATCCCAACACTTTTAATGTAAATTGTAAATGGAACGAAAACATATTTTGCCAATTTTGTCCTTGTTGGGCATGATTGTTGAAGACGGCTTGAAATTCGGATCGTCGATTGAAGATGATAGCTTCCCAATTCTTTGACACACTTGTAGCGGTATATGACATACTAATTATGATGGACAATGTCCTTGAAGAATAAAAAAGATGGACAACCGTCACAATGAAGAAGATGGGCTGTCAGGTGCTTCGAACCGGTTCGACCCCCCCCCCCCCCAAACCAGTTCACCAGTGGACCAATTCACCTGTATAGTAGAACCAGTTCGACTGACATGGTTTCTCCAAAATTTTATTGGCTTAATTTTTAAGAGGATAATTATGGGAAAACTTCTGGGTAAGTTTAATATTTGTACAATGACTTAGGGGAGGTCAGTAGGTACATAATTAAGGTTCAACCATTCTTAATGAGGGTAAATTGGGACTTGGACTGACGAGGATTAACCTATTGAGTGATAGGATGAATAAACGATAACCTAAGACTTAAACTAGTTGTATAGTGGTGTATAAGCTACTGAATTAATATAAGGGATAGGTGAGACCCTTCGGGTAGCGAGTGATACTCAGGAGTATATGAAAAGAGGCTATAATGAGTACGTTGAGTATGCGAGAGAGATATGCACCACGTACGAATTTACATAATGGGGGAGTTAGTAGACCCAAGCGCCCTTTGTTTTTTCAAGTCTTTTTTTATTCTGTCAGGGATTGTATTGTTGGAAGCTTCTGTCTGTCCATTGCTTTGGGGGTAGGCCATTAAATTGCAGTGATGCCTAATTATGTGCTCATTATAGAAGCCTTAAAATAGGGTGCCTTTGAACTGAGATTTATTATCTATGATGATAATCCAAAGGATGCGAAACTGTGTTATAATGTTCTTTCATATGAAGTTAATTATATTAGCATCTAGTATGTTCATCAAGGCTTCCATTCGACCCATTTAGAGAAGTAGTCGATGCCGACCAACATATACTTCCTACTACCATTTGAGAGGGGAAATGGGATGGGAATGTCAAGTCCGTATTAGGTAAATGGCTAAGGACTTGTGAGGTACTTGAGGTTTCTAACAAGTTGGTATACCAATGACGAGATGAGTTGAAAGTTCTTGCATCTTTGAATGTAAAAAACTGCATCCTTTTGAATGTGTGGCCACGAGTATCCATATTTTATTTCCCTAAATGCCAACGACCTTCCCCTTGCATGGCTCCCACATATCCCCTCATGAAGCTAATAAAAGGTCTATTCGACGTTGTCTAAGTGCACACATTGGAGGTAAGGCCCTAAAAAAGAGACCCGATAAAGTTTTTAATCCCCCACCAAGTGGAAATGACTATATCTTACTCGTACCTTATGGGATTCTTTCCTATCAACTGGCAAGGCATCTTCCATTAGGCAGAGCATGATTAGATTCATCCATCTCGGGGTCCTATTGATGACCATAACTTATTCGGTATATTTCCATTTGTTGATACTTGGATGGTCGAGGTATTACACTTCAATCATCCGTTTTATATACTTCTTAACGATTGAAGTGATTATGTTCAGTGCGTGAGCGTGACTATTGTTCCCTCTTAGGAGTTGTTCCATTTATATATGCATAAATTTGGCGACCAAATATTGGGCTTCTTGAAGGTATGCTTCCATGATCACATTCCTAGAACTCTTGTCTCTCTATATCTAATTTAATACCAGTATTGAGTCACATAAGGCATCCAAGTAACGGGGGCTCCCAGGGAGAGTGCATTTTGCAATGTTCCAAGCAAGGCTTCATAATCAGATTCATTGTTAGAGGCTTTAAATCCCAAATGAATTGCCTATTCGAGAAATATTTTTTTAGGGACACTAGTACTATACTTACTCCCATCTCTTTAGAAATTGAGGATCCATCAACATACAATTTCCATTCATTACCTTATTCAATTGGTTGTGGGATAGAGTCTGTAGTTCTATTTCCAGTCTCTATCGATTCTTGATCATTGAAAAATTCGGTGATAAAGTCCTCCATTACTTGCCTATTGATCAAGGTTCTAGGAAAAAATTGGTTATCAAACGTATCGATTTATACTGACTAGTTGGACATCTATTCGAATGGTTCAACCTTTTTGATCATTTTAGAGGGAACGAGGTTAGAACAATGATAGTGCGTGCCTTGAAGTAGTGATTCAACTTCCTGGAGGTTATCACCAATGCATGTGCAAGATTTACCGATGACAGGTATATCTTTTCAATGTCGAGCAATGTTTTTCTTGCATAGTAAACTAGAGCCCGGCCCCCATTCTTCTCATAAACCAAGCCAGAGCTTACAACGCCATTGGACACTGCTAAATACAAGTAAAAAGGGCCTCCATCGTCTAGTATACTCATCATTGGTGGTTTGCTTAAATAGTTATTTATTTCTTCAAGTGCCCTGGTTAATTCATCGTTCCATACTTCCTTCCTTTATTTCTTAAGTTCTTGAAATAAAGGTCGGCACTTCTTTGGGGATCTGGATCAGAAGCAATTGGGGGCGGCTAGCATGCTAGTCAATTTTTGTACCTTGCACACAATTTTAGGGGGTTTCACGTTCTTGATGTTTATAATCTGATTGGGGTTCGCTTCGATATCTCTTTGACTGACTAGTTATCCAAGGACTTTCTCGACTATATCCCAAAATTTCACTTTGTCACGTTTAGGTGCATCTTGTAAAAATGAATCACTTTAAAAGTTATTTCCAGGTTTACTAGGTAAAACTCTTTTCTCCTGCTCTTTACAAGTATGTTATAGATGTATACTTCCATTGTGTCTCCCATTTTCTCCTTAAACATCTTTGTAACAAGTCTCCGCTACGATTTCCCCATCATTCATTAATCCGAACGACATCACCTTATAACTATACAATCCTATAGTGATAATAAAGTAAGTCTTTTTCTAGTCGGGGATAAACAATAGGATTTGATGATACTTAAACTTTGGCAGAGGAAAGATATACTTCGGGCATGCACGGTTTAGATTAGTGAAGTATATGCAAACTTTCCATTTCTAGTTACTCTTCCTTAAGACTATTGGATTTGACAACCACTTGGGGAATTGAACTTATTTTATAGACTGTGCAGCCAAAAGTTTCCCCACTTCCTCTTCGATAACTTTAAACTTCTCGGGGGTAGTTCAACATGCTTTTTAGGTCACCGTTGGATATACATGGAGCTTGTAACACATCACTATTGGGTCTATTACTGGCATCACTACATTATAAATTAAGAATGGTCACGACATATGGGGCTCGAACCAAGACTGCGGCTAGGTGGTCATGGATCAAGATAGTGATCATAATCAATCCTTGCGTGACACAACCCTAACAAAGACAAAGGGTGACATTTAGTGGATATGGTCATGGCTTTACACTGTGACCATGGAGGTCACGACCATGGTCTGTGAACAACTCGTGACCAAATGGGAACCAAAACTCCCGCAAAAATTGGTCATGACCCCGAACCATGACCAATTGCTTGACAATATAAGGGTTTCAATTAAGTTTGGTCACAGCCTTGGGCCATGACCATTTTAAAATAGCCATAGTGGTGGTCACGAACAAAGGCCATGACCATTTATTTTTTACACACCACACAACATGGTTACAATCCAGTACCATGATCATGTTACTGATGTGTAAAAAATAAATAGTCACAGTAAATGGGTCACGAACTTGGGCTCTGACCATATCCTGTTGATATAAACAACCATAATCAGTAAATCATTTCACACCTCTCTACACACACTGATGCACCTCTCTACATGGCAACACTATCTTTTTGATGAATCTCTATCTCCTGCGACTAACCTAGTTCAAGTATCCTCTTTCCTCTGACTTATTTTCTAATGAAATTATATGTTTACTCTGTGTGTATGCATGTTTATATGTGTATATGCGTGTATACGTATGTGTATGTTTGTGTCCGTATGAATATGAGTATGAGTATGTATGTGTGGGGTTAAAATACCCAAATGAAACAGGTTAGTTTTTAAAGGAATGTGTTGTTTGGGAGGTCCATTAATTGAGGCTTAAGAAATAAATAAGTTCCCACTATATGATGACTTCCACCACCATTAATGGTTTAAATACCCAATGAACTAGCGTAGTTTTTAGAGGAATGTGTTGTTTGGGAGATCTATTAATTGGGACTCAAGAAAAATAAATGATTCCCCATTATATGATGAATTTCACCACCATCAATAGTTGATTGAATGTCAGTATGACTCGAAAAAAAGATGTCATCTTTTCGATATAGTGATAGAATTGAACACATATGATATATTAACCGACTCTAAATGGTACTGAGATCGATATATTTGTTGACATCATCATGGAGAACAATCATGTATTTAATTTAGTTATACATAGAGTTGTATAATTACTACATTAAGACATTTAAGTATTGCATAGTCAACCACGTAGCTTGATATTCAAGTGGATATGATTGGTAGATGAGTGACTTGATCCCCATATATATTTCCATGCACATCTTTCCACATCAATGAATTCAACACGTAATTTATGGCTATGCAAATATGCAAGGTTTTATTTACTTGAAAAACTATTTTTATGGACATAACTGAAAATGCATTTATAAGTTGTGTGAAACCTCTAATTAAGAACAATTCTATTTCATTTCAAAACCTAAATTGTTCTTGATTTTGGTTCAATGCACATTCATATGCACGGTTCCAATTAACATCCGTTCGCATAAACGTGTCATATTTTTTGCCTGTATTGGTTCTTGTCAAAACCATGGAACAGAGAGACTTTGCAACTGTGCACCTAACGTAGTAAGAATTTTCAAAAATTATATATAATTAGATTAAAATGTGAAAATACCTAAATTAAACAAACCTAAATGTGAAAAACCCAAATTAAACATACCCAAATGTGAAAATAATGAATTTTTTTTGTTGGATTTTAAACCCTAAGGTTAAAAAACTCAAATTCGATTTTAAACCTAAAAGGTTAAAATAAGATAATGTAAGGACATATTTTTCTTCATTGTCCCTATCTTCTAGTTCACATTGAGTATGGCGTATCCCGTTCCAACCATATGGGCAATTCACGTTCACAGGTTCTAGAAGACGAATCCGATTATCAAGATTCTTCAACATCTACATGACTTAACGTAATATTGGTATGGATTTTGTTTTGTGTTACTTAGATTTCTTACTAAGTATTCGAATATTCTTCTAAACTGATTTTTATCAAAACGAGGAATTTTCAAACAATTGTTTTCAAATAATTTTCAAACAACATTTTTATCTTAAAAAATAAAATTCGCCTACAGTCGTCCCAATAACTTGGCCTTGTCACTCGAATGACTTGCCAATATCATTTCATATGTCGTTTGATGGCCAACTTCTCACGTGGCTCAAACAAAGGCGTATTGTTTTGGTTTTAGATATCATTTGAAGGGTCATTAGAAGGTATCGAGATAGCGATCTCGTTCGAACAACTTCCTGATCTCGTTCTAAAGACATTTTATCGCCTCAAAATTTGTGTTCACCTATAAATACCTTCTTTTATTAAAACATTTGTTAAGAATTTTGATTTATGAAAATTACAGACCTGCTACAAATAGTCTTCATTTTTTAATATTGCAAAACACTTTTTAATTCACACAATTAATTCTAAATACTTTTCTGAATCATCTTTAGAACCCAAACACTTCTATATTCTTATGTAGATATTTCTTCACTGTTGATCTTGTGATACTCGAGGGTATTCACTGCTGAAGGAGGAGGACGGAGGTTCTAGTGATTCTCAATGGAATCATTACAAATTAAACGTTGCGTTCTTTGTGAGTTCTTGTGGGAATTCATTGTTTTATTTATCTACTGTGTTTTAAATTTTGATTTGCAAACTTTAGTGAAATAAAAGGTTTTCCCTGTGGGGATTTTTTTCTTGAAATTATATTTTCTATTTCTCTACTGTGTTTTAAGTTTTTATTTGCAAACTTTAGTGAAATAAAAGGTTTTGCCCTACGGGATTTTTTTTGAAATTGTGGTTTCTTTACATGCTTGATTTGAATCACATAGTTGCATGGTCTAGGGTTAATTAAAATTTATTTGTGAGATTGACATCTAATTAAATAAGTTTAAATATTGTGAAATATCAAATTAATATCACATCACGCCCTGCATACTTTAAATATTGGGATCAAAGTAGGTTTTCTCCAAAATATCGTGAGATCCTTTATCCGCAATTTTTTTCGTGATATCAATCATTTTGAAAAATTGCAATATTTTTAACGGAGAACTTATATAATAGGATGCCAATTTTCGATGGATCAAATTATGCCTATTGGAAAGCCAGTATAAGACCCACTTTAAAGGAAATTGATGAAAGAGTGTGGCTTGTGTGTGAAAGAGGGTGGACCCCTCCCACTGTCACCATTAATAATGTCATTAACCCCAAACATATTTTTGATTGGACTGATGATGAGTTTAAGTAGAGTATTTATAACCGTCGAGGACTTAATGCTATTTCTGAAGCCATCACCCCCGACGAGTTCCGACATATTATGACGTGAACCACATCAAAAGAGACATGGGATATCCTCTAGTTGACACATGAGGGTACCAATGCTGTTAATGCGTGTAAATTATAAAATTTGACCACCGAGTTTTTGACTAGCACTATGTTAGATTTCGAGTCATTCGATGAGTTTTATGCTAGGTTACCAGACATTATCAACACGAGTTTTAATTTGGGTGAGAAGATTGATGATTCGAGGGTCATGAAAAGAATTTTGAGGTGACTCCATTCCTGATTTATTCCTAAGGTCATTTTTTTGAACTCATTGGGGATGTTAGATTCACTTAGGTTAGAAGAACTCGTAGGAGACCTTCAAACTTATGATATTGATATGTCTCCCAAAACCATTAAGCCTAAGGATATAGGGATAGCTTTAATGACTCAAGTTAAGAAAAAGAAAAAAGAGAGAGTTTGTGAGTCTGATTCTGCGCGAGAGTATGATTTTGACGACTTGGCCTTATTTATAAAAAATATTTAAAAAATTTCTCAAATTTTCCAAAGAAAATTCTTTCAATAAAAATATTTTTGAGAAAAATAAAAATAAAGATGTGGTCAAGGAGAGCGGTGAGAAAGAGGAAGATATAAGGTGTTTTGAGTGCGAGGGCAAAGGGCACAAGGCATTTAAGTGTCCCACTAGGATAACGAGAAAGGGCAAGAAAGGGCAAAGGGCACAAGGGATTTAAGATTCCGGGAATGAATCACCAATGAAAAGTGGGTTGCTTTCATGGATAGTCACATGAGCACATTTATATTGTCCCACAACGATGAGGGCACTCATATATATGAGAGCCTCGATGATGTTTCAAGCCATTCGAGTGAGTGTGAGGATGAGATTGGAAGTGAGGGAGAAGGGGATCTCCCAAAAGCGTTTAGCGATTTGCACACCGAGACTTTGAAGATGAAAAAGATGAATAAGGAGTTGTCTCTTAAGGTTCTAGATTTGGAGGGCGAGATAAAAGTTTTGAGGGTGTGTGAGTAGTTGATCGTTTTAGGCTGGGAAAAGAGTGAATTGACTAACACCATGGCTAGTCTTATGAGAGATCTTCAATCTTTATTGGAGACTTATGAGAAACTTAAAGCCCGTGTAGTCCAACTTGAGAGAGATATTGAACTTGCTCGGGAGGTCAAGATCACTATAGAGGACACATCTAAGAAGCTTATAAATATGCTCCTCAGTCCCGCTTTGGGTAATGTTGAAAGATTAGGAATAGGTTATGACGGTGCGTCCACTTCCCATGTTGCACCCAAGCCGATTCCCGAGTTTGTGATAGATATATAAAACTCTCAACCTAACGCACCTAGGATTTAGTTTCCCCATAGGAGAGCACGTCCTACACATTTTGAGAGAGGTGTTACTAGGCCCGTTTATGTTTGTTCGCATTGCAAGCAAAGAGGACACCTTAGAGAATTTTTCTTTAAGTTCAGTAGTGTGTCTCTTAGGTATTCACCACGTTATACCACTAGATGTGTACCCACATGCACTCCTACACATGCTACTCCACATGCTCCCGCACATCACATGAGAAATTTTGAGCGTTTTTGAGAGAAAGTTAAGTATTTGGTCAAAACTTCACACGATTTGATGGATTTTTTCATAGGATGTCACCACCTTTGGAAAACTCCTCCGGACCTACTGATTGAGGTTTATACTTGTTTGCTAGCATATTATGCTTTTCATGATCATATTTTATGCTTATTGCTAGTGTGTACTACCAATGTATTTATCTTTTTCCATTTTGATATATTTTTCAAAAAATTCAAAAAGATTTTTGTCTTTAATAGAATTTTTTTGAAAAATACAAAAAGATTTTCTATTTTTTAGAAAAAGTGAAAAAGCCAAAAAGTTTTTATTTTTGTTAAAATTTTTGAAAAGCACAAAAGATTTTTGTATTACTTTTTACACCATATACGGATGGACATTTAGGATGATCAAGTTAGAATATCATTCCATTATCCACTTGACTTTTTTTTATAGTGTTTTCACGCACAACATCATTTCATCCATGTGCTTTATAATGTTTTGGAGTCATTGAGATGTGATTAGTGATTACTTTCTACATGTTTGACTCATTGTCTCCTTTAATGCACACATGAATAAATTTATCTGAGTATTGTACTTATCTATCACATGTTGGTCAACGTGTTTCCACCTCAATCCAATCTTTAAAATGAACCAGATGCGATACAACGAGATAATGAAAGTAATGTTTGTAAGAACCATTGCCCTAATTAAAAAAATTAAAATTTATATCTCTAGTAAATTTGTTAATTTGTAATGCAATGGCTCGGGTTGCGAAAGTAAAAAGATATTTGCATGAATAGCCACCATTTGAAAAAGAAAAGAGCCTAAACGATTAAAAGTACTCAAAAGAAAAAATATAAAGTGCTAGATCAAATTCAAAGAACATTGATGTTTCCCTACATATGTGCATTGATTTCTTCACAACAAAAAAGTTGAGAGAAATATTCTATATGTGAGTTTTGAGGGAGTTTAGTTGAAGATCAATGGGTTTGCATGTCCTTAAAAAGTCTTGAAAAAATATTACAAAGTTTTGGGCGTTATTGGTGTGAAAATCATTTTAGACTCTGATTTGTTGATTAGATTAAGTCGATATTATGTGAATTTAACATTTTTACACCTAAGGATGATTTTGAGTTCATTCGTTAGGAGTATCCAAAATTCATCGTGCACATATGTTATGACTATTTGAGTTTATTTTCCTATCGAATTTGTTCACACCCATTCATCCTATTTTCAAGATTTGGTTATCTTAGTTTTAGTTTACGGCATGTTGTTTTTGTAAAATAGTTTTTCTTAAAAATATTCGAAAAATAAAAATAGTTTTTTGAGCCTTTTGAGTTTATCCTTGCATGAGCTTATTTGATATATATTGGTGATGATTTTCTATGCTTGTCGTGACACTCCGGTTTATTATTTTTGTTTATTTTCATTGTCTATTTCGGACAAATAAAAAGGGGGAGAACGAATTATGGAATATGAGGGATATTTGATTTGATTTGATTTATGAGTTTATCTTATCTCGAATTCGATACGTCACGAACGTATTTTCTTTGTCTATTGTAACACTTTGATGAGCAATTAGAAAGCACACATTTGACAAAGCTCCAAAACGAAGATCAAAAGAAAGCATAAGAATTGAAAATTTGAAAATTTGAAAGTTGAAGATTTTTTTGAAGACCTGTACATGTTTAGTATCTTTCCAATTTTAGGTTCTTAGGAGGGTATTAGATTTGTATAGGATTTTTGTTGGATAATTCGAATTTTTGATTTTGTACTGGAATAGCCACAGGGGGAGATTTTTAAGGACATATTTTCCATCATTGTCCCTAAATTCTAGTTTACTTTGAGTGTGACGTATCATGTTCCAACAGTCAAGGCAATTCATGTTCACACATTCAAGAAGACGAGTTCGATTATCAATCTTCTTGAACATATACACGACTTGGTGTAATATTTGTATGGATTTTGTTGTGTTACTTAGATTTTTTTACTAAGTATTGGAATATTTTTCTAAACTGATTTTTATCAAAATGAGGTGTCTTCAAACAATAATTTTCAAACAGTTTTTCGAACACAGGTTTTTATCTTAAAAAATAAAATTCGTTGATGGTCCCTTTTTATTTCTTAAGCGAAAGGTGTTTTAAGGATGAAAAAACAATTTCTCTTTTTATGAAAAATCTTTCTCCAATTTTTTAATTCGCACCAAGTTGTGAACAATTTTAACTTATCCAAATTTTATCTTGATTAATCCTAAACATCCATCTAGTGATTAAAGAAAGTAAAATAAAATAAAGACCGCTCACAACGCTAGATGTATGAGAAAACCACAATGGGAAAAAACCTCGGATGACCTAAGCCAGACAATCTTTATGAATATGGAATTACAACGAACAAACACAAGTCTTACTCAACGACTCGATACCCCATGAGACTTGACGCTCTTCTAATCTTCAACCACTCCTCTCACATTGCCCATGCAGAAAGTACTTCTTTCACAATACTTGTCCACAACACACGCGTCCACGTATGTCTCAGTGTCCACTGATATGGCTTGTAACATCTACGATGTTGAACACGTCTCTTCCGCGTCTTCACCGCAAAACCCAACAATGTTGAAGTGTAGAAAAACTTCCTTTGGTTCCACAAAGATCAATATAGCATATATTAATGATAACCCGGATCTTTGAAACTCTAAGGATGCATTTATTTTGGAAAATGTTGTAAAACTTGTGTGTAGAAACGTTCTTATTCGTAAATAGTTTTTGCAGAATGATAACTTATGAAAACTGAAGGAAACACGCCATTAAATACTTTTCTTGAGACAAAAGCTCTTTCAAACGAGATAGGCCTATCGTTCGAACGACATCCCTATCTCGCTCGAATAACTGTTATAGTCGTTTGAACGACACCCGCGTTAGAGTCCCACGTAAACTCAACTTTAATCCATCCTTATCAGATTAAAACGAAGTGTAAACGATTTCAAACACCTTTAAAAATATTTTCTTAATAAAATAACATCCTTCTCTTTATAAAAATTAATTCCGAGTCCCATTAAAATTACACATTCATACCTAAGTGATCTCGGAATGCAATTGATCTTGAAGACGAATAAACTTGCACCAATTAAACATTCGGCTTAAATAATTCTTTGAAGCTTTTCCGCAACGTCTTCAATAAACTTAACACGTCATATTCTATGTGGGATCGTGACAATAAAAGTACGACCTATGACTCAAACCTTTTTTGTTCTGGGAATAAGTCAAAACTATATAACGGGCTCGATTGGAAATTTTATTCTTACAAATCTCCTCTTTGACTATACCGGGACAAAACCAACAGTGAAATGCCTAAGTCAGGCCGTCAAGCAGTATGATGCCTAAATCCCATCCCATAATCCCAAAATCAAAAATACAGGACAAGACTAGTAAACAATTATCCAAAAAGCATGAACTGTCTTCGAATGTGATGTAGTTTTGAAATTTCGAATTTCTTTAAGCAAACCTACACACATGAAACAAACAAACAAATACCCAGTGAAGTATGGAGGAACAAATGATATAAACCAATAGTGAAAATTACAAATCCAAATAATTTGTTATATGAGAAAAACATGATATCAATATGCAACAAACAAATAAATCAGGATACCAAGCTCATCACAAAAAATCTCCCCCTACATCACATACATCGCCCCCCCTTTTTTGTCTCGAATAGACAACCCGGTGAAAAAATAAACATATCTAGAATTAGATAAACCATAAAGTATATCTAGATAATCATGCAAACAACCACCTAATAATGATCAACAATATCAAATATGTAGATATCAAACAATAATCATACAATATGAATAATCAATCTATGCAGGTGTGACTAAACAAATCAATGCTGCAAAATATCAAATCTATCAAAGTAAATTGCATATAACAAATTATCCAGAAGCAACTCAACAGTAGAAAAAATATTACACATATGCACTATGGTAATGAAATAGAGGAATTGCAAAAATCCAGATGTCACTCGAACGAAGATGATGTGTCGCTCGAACGATAAAGACATGTCGCTCCAACGATAGACTTTGCGTGACAAACAGACCTCGCTCGAACGAGAAAATGCAATAATCAGAGTTTGCACAAAAAATATACACTTTTGCCCATTGAAAAAAATTCCAGAAAAAAATAACTGAAAGGGCTCAAAATTGCAAAACAGTAGCTACAACTAGAAAAATAATAGGAGTTACATACTAACATGGTACCGATGTTCTCAAACATGAACATGGAATGTATGGGCGTGAACTACAACAAATGAATCACAATTCCAACACATCGAAACGATCAAGAAGCTCTAATTGATGTTATAACCCATCAAACTTTATTTTAGCCATATATAACAATTAAAGTGTGAGCTTAATGAACTAAACAATCAAAGATGCACACAAATCTAGAATTTTGACGATTCTACAGACATTAGCGTCATGCCACGATTTTTTAACTTCAGGATTCATGGTGCAAACTCGTTTAATTTATCCATCCAAACTCCCTCAAATATATCGTATTTTCTTTTGAATGAACATAAACTAAATATCCCATATTGGAATATGATTCTTTCTATTGCCTTTAATTTTTTTTCGGGCTCTTTTAAACGGTGGCTTTCATGATGAGTCAATTTTACACTCTCGCAGCCCTATCCCTTGAACACTCATTATTTTTTAAATTACTATCCTCACGATAAATGGTTCTTACATGCACACCTCCTCCTTATGTATACTTTTGAATAGATGACAAAATTAAGATAATAACGTCTCACCAAACTCAAATATGCTAGAGATGTCAAACATATATATAAACTTCTGCATGTGTGCAAAGATGACATATATACAAAGTCGAATCAAAATGCATTTCAACTTTGAAACAACATCATAATACAATGGCTAAGATCATTCTTAGTATAAATAATTATGACCAAATGTCCTAGCCATATGGATAATGAAAGGAATGGGTTCCAAGCACACCAATATGCCACATCAAACATGTAAAATCAAAAACAAAAACAAAACCAAAAAAAATAGAAAATATTTTTGTATTTTTAAGTAAGACTCAATAAATGAAAAATATGACACAAAATGATACACATGTCATAACACTAGCAAGATATAAATCATGATGCAAAGACTAACATATGACAAACATGCAAGCAACTATCCATAAGAAATAGCAAATGAAGAATCATGTGCATGCATGTGAGAATCAACCAACGAAGCATTTAGCATCTCCAAAACGAATTTTCTAACCCAAATCGGTGTAAACCTAACAAAAAGGTTTTGGGTAACCGACAGAACACTACGTTTAAACACCTTAGGGTCTTGTCTAAGATCAAAGAAAAACTCCTAAAGTGACATTTCCTATCGCAATGCGAACATGTGAAAACTCGACGTGGAACGGGACCTTTAGGTTGACCTTTTCTAACATCCTTGGATGTGGTTTATGCTCTAAAACAAGCTATGGTTTTGTCTTTGATATTCGAGCCACTAGAATAAGATAAGTTGTGTCACACCTCGCAATATCCGACAGACGGGGTGGCTAACCACCACCGCCGAACCGTGTCAGGCATGAGTAAATAAATACCATTCTTAGAGTGAGACAGATATGAGACATAAATAAATCAATCCAAAAGATAAATAATTGAATCAATCCCAAATTAATATAACAACTGAGCGATAAAAGATCCATCACATGCTAAAACTCTAAATAAACCCAATCTCCAATAAGGATTTAATTAAAAACTAAATATAATCAACTGTGAATAATCCAACTGAAATACTTTAACAACTTTGGAACCGAATGGCCTAATAAAACCCAAATGAATTCTCATAATGAAATACAACTGAAAAGAAAGACTAACTAAATAAAGAAATAAAATGAATAAACTCTAGCTACACCTCCAAACGATAAACTCCGATAATCCTATGCAAATTTCCCAAAACTTATCGTGAAAAGTTAGTCAACGCACGAGGTCAGAGACCCAAGCATGAATACACACTACTCCTTCCAAATAGGATTCGTGAATCCAGACAGTAGCATTATACGCAATAAATATCACAATAGAGTATTTTAATTAATACGAGATAGTTAACCATGAGAAAGATAAATGACTGACCACCCCCAAAGATTCTGATAAAAACACACCAATATCATCTTAATTATCCCATAGCCCCAAAGCTTTAATTTAATCAAATTAACCCAAATTTATTATTCTCACTTTTTATTATGGCGGTCCTCCCACCCTGGGTGGTAATTTCCACAAAAGTTTAACACTTCCCCTTGTCAAACCAACTGCTGATCCGTTTAAACTGTCGATCCCGTAATTTGATAAGGTTTCACACACGACACGACATAAAATGCCGGCTGTTCTATTTAAACTAAATTATATTAATTAAACTAGGAAAGCAAGAATTAAAGAAATTAAACTAACTACAAAGCATGGAAACTAAATTACAAAGCAAGGAAAAATGAAGAACAAAACTATATTAAGGGAGATGATTATGAATAGTCCAATCTTACAAACCACATGGATGTCACCCCAAGAAGAGAAGAGGATGAGCTCTCCAAACCAAACCCTAACCTAAGATGTATTCTAAAACTAAGTGTCTCTAATATTAAAACAAAATGGGGTTATATAGTAAGTTGGAATAAAAGAAAAGAAGAAAGAAAAGAAAAGGAAAATATCAGCAGAAAATAGGGCATCGATCGATCGACCCCTTTGGTCGATCGATCGATCAAGAAAAAAATATCCCAAATCGACAAGAATCGATTGATCAATCCTTTTGATCGATCGATCGATCAAGTAGGGCAGATTCAAGGCAACTCACTGCATGGTCTTTCTTCCTCTCTTCTCCTCAATTGGTTTCCTTATTTTTCTCTTCCGCCAAAAGTGCCATAACTTCTTCGTTAGGGATCCGAATCGCGCACCGTTCGCATCCACGCAAAGCTAGCGTGGAGGGCTATAACCTTTGTGAGATATCGGGCCAAGTGCCCAAACTATGAAAAGATCGAAATGCCCTTGAACGTGCGATTGCATACGGAACTTGAGAGGTATGCGTCCGAACTCCATTCTTAGTACCTAAATACCTAAAAAAGCACTATTGTACCTCATATAGCATGTTAACAATATAAACCGTGGTTGACTGGTTAACGGGCTTAAATATAGAGATTAAGGCACCCGAGGGGGATACAATACGTAGGTTCGAGAGATGAAATACACAATATTTGCGTATTATCACACCCCCTAACTTACACATTGCTAGTCCCTATCAATGAAATAGGATACAACAATAACAACAAGTAAACCAAAATAGGAGATAGTATAAAAATATGGTATAAACGCATAAGGCCACTTTCGCGGGCGATTCGATTGCATTTAGCGTATGCAATAAGCCGTTAAACCCCTAGGTCACCCTAGTGGACGAGTATCATCTCGTGTGGGTTTTAAGGGATGGTACTCACAAACATCAAATGGTTTCCTCAAAATATGACCAAACCAACATGCGACAAGCCCAATAATGACGAACAAGATTTCATTCGCATTATTAGCAAAGTGAATGAATTCAAACAAAAGCCCAAATAATTGACATTATAGAATGCACCTCATAGAATTGAAACCTTAAAATGTGGGAGGGGAGAGAGCACATGTAAAGAATGATTTTGAAAAACTTCTATAAACCGAATACTAAATATTAAAGCATGCATAAAAGTCAATCCTCACGGGCATTACACTCATCAAATGAATTCACTTGAAACAAGGAGGTAACATATGGAACATGCGGGCTAAAGAGTAAATGTAAATGGAAACTAGGCCGCACACATGTCACAAATGAAGAACGCTATATATAAACTGAAAAATTGTAATCTCAATGAAAGATACCGCTCATTAAAAGAGGCGAAATATATTTTCACAGATTATCAAAATTATTATGACTTTTAAATTACATCAACCTAAGATCACATAGGACTTTTATAGGGTTATGATGTAGGCTAGGCTAGGGTACGAAATGAAGGAATGTATGTACAGATTCAAAGTGTTCGGAATGAAAACTCAGGATAATGGAAAAATACGAGAAATATCAAAATTGGAAAGTGAGTTCCAAAACGGCATTAGATATATCATTGGGGAGAGTAATCAAAGCTTATTGAACACTATACACAACATTTAAAACTTTCTCTTTCTTTTCTTTTCTTCTTTTTCTCATGTTTTCTTTTGTTTTCTTTTGTTTTCTTTTGCTTTTTGCTTTCTCTTTTTCTTCACTTTTTCACTACTTTCTTTTCTTTACTTTTCAAACTCTCAAATGCCTAAATTGCAACCGACATCATAATAAACATCATTCAATCCCAAATAACATTCCAAACAAAGGTATGGAGGGTGTATGTATGGGCTAAAACTCCAGTGTAGAGTTGGTTATGGGATTTGGGTTCTGAAACGAAAGGCTATATTTAGTCTCAAAGGGGTTAACGAGGGTAAACATATAAGGGTGAGGTCAAGGCTAATATGGATGAATTAACAAAGAATGCCTATGATCATTTCCAAAGTATACGCAATTCTCGAATAAAAACAATATATGAAAATCATGATCAAGTAACACATTTCAAGTACGAACTCAATTAAATGAACGGTCAAATGAAAGAATAGTGAGATTACCAACGAATTCAATATTTTCAATGAGAAAAGAATATTGTATACACTCACAAACGACGAAAGGTATAAAGCTTACTCAGTGTAAGTATATACAATTCCACAAAAGATTACCGAGTTATAAAAATCTTATACCAAATCAATAATGCAAGAAAAGTGCATGTGCTCATGGGATTAAAGTTTAATTCATGAAGTTATTCACAATATCAATAAGTGAGACTAAAGTCTGATAACTTCTAAAATCGAGAACAAGCATCATTGGGTTTTCTATTGGATCGGGCAATTATTAAAATTTATCATCAGAAACAAAGGCAAAATGCCCAAAAAAGGAGAAAAAAGAAAGAAAATCTTTTTGAAATTTTTGAATTTTTTAAGAAAAGCACACTTATTAACTAACATGTGAGCAAAAACATCGGCACTACCAATGAATGGGTAGAATATCCCACACCCCCTAACTTAAAACCTGACATTGTCCTCAATGTTAATTAAGAACCAAGTTAAAGAAGGAAAATAACGATATTACACAAAATGGAGCGATCTCCGAAAAGTGCGAGTCCGGTGATTCTACAAAACAAGTTAGTAACTAGCATAGCGAAAACAAATAACAAAAAGTTAACTAATTACATTAGACTAAAATAAAAAGAAAGAAAGAATAAAAATCTAACTATATACAACCTACTATTTAGGCCTCTAACTAACTATACACTAGAAGTCTAAATTTTTGAGGGTCCACCCAAACAACATTTTGACTTTAGAGGATCAACGGTGGGCCCTCCCTTTCATAGATGCCTCCCGAAAAATAGAAATTCCATTCAAATGACGGAAGGCATGTGGGTGGTGGAAAAGGTGAACCATCCCCAACTAAAAAGTTGGGAGGGAGGATGGGGGATTTGGATAGGACGGGTGACGAATACACTAGGGGACCAAAAAAATTGAATTTCCTCCCAAAGATTTAGCAAACAGAATGGGAGGTGGCGCACATGAGGGCAAAGATGCCTTCATGGAAAGAAAATCGAGAAAGTACGCCTCGTCGGTGAAAGGGTTCAACATTTTAATGTTCGGTACTGATTCATCGGGTACTTATGACGGTGTGATAACGGAGAATGAAAATTGGGTGGAAAGAAATTCAAACTCAAGAGATGAGTTATCATCACTCAAAGTTGGAATTTCAAAGGAGATAGGATCATTTTCAATGAAACTTTCTTCTTTGGGATCCAAAGAAGAAATCATCTCATTGCACATCCATTTCATCCTCGCTTTCATTCTCAATTACAAGATGGGCCAAGTGACGAATGTTTTGATCAAAAGTAGGCACAAAGTCATCATTTTGTTCAAAACATTTCTCGACTTCAAAAGTCTCGGAAGAGAAATCATCATCGGATTCGAATAATAAATCCAAGTCTTGCTCCCAACGACGATGTTCTTCCTGATAATGTTCTTCATACCTCTCGTTCTCATGCATAAGCAAACCCTCGTCGAAAGTCATAGGCCGAGGTGCGGATGCTTGAAAATGAGGAGTTTGAAAATCATTATCGGCACAAAAGTTAAACTCATTATTATAGGAGTTTTGAAAACTATTGCAATTCATTTCAAAATTCCTATTATAAGGAGGTAAAGGCCCAAAATCATTATCATCATCCTCAAAATTTACGCACTCCAAAGGTTGACTTTTGTAATACTCGCCCAAAGTCATTTTTGAATTTGTAATTTTTTGGGACTCTAAGTATTAACCAAAAATCATAGGTTTGAGGGGATTTTAAGAATTATTATAATGATTACCGAAAGGATTGGAATAAGACATGCTTAACCCAACAAAAGTTTGAGATGGCTAATTCCACAAAGCAATGTGCGACGGGAAAATTCAAGCGTTTCTAGGCGCTCAAGTGTAAAAGTCCTACAAAAAAGGTTAAAAGAAAGAATACAAATACGAAAGAAAGAATACTACGAACTAATAAGACAATTACAATCTATAACAAAACACTCCCCGACAACGGTGCCATTTTGATCGAGTGCGAAAGGTAGTGCGTGTAAAGACGCTAATCGTTGTTTTAGTTTCACCGCCTCAATACAAAAGAAACCTAAGTTACGACTACACTTGCGATACAAGTATAGTGGTAAGTCGGGTATCGAATCCACAGAGAGTGTTTGATAGATCCTAATTGAATTATTAATCCAGGAATAAAAGTGCAAAAGGGTGATGTATGAATGTAAATAAAAGAAAAGATAAGTTAAGTCTAAGTCTAAGTAAAGTAAAAGTGAAGATCGGGATAACATCCAACCATACAGATCGAAACACTTATTAATTAGAATTCCGTCTCGAGAGCAATCTAATCGAGCATTATCAATTAATCATAAACTTCATACAATAAGGAATTTAAGCCAAAGTTCCGAGAATAAACAATTGATCGAAAATTGGTCGCACACGGATTAAATTCGGATTATTGCTTTAAACACTAACGTTGCATGACAAAGAAAGTTAAACGCATAATAATCCAACTTTAATTCGTGCGGGTTCAACTAAACGCAATTTTGCACGAAACCTAACTTTCGGAGCTCGGGGCCCGAAAATGGCGGAACGAAATCCCAACCCTATTTATCTAAGGGCAATACATGAATTAAACTAAATTATAACTAATTAAACTAGGAAAGCAAGAATTAAAGCAATTAAACTAAGGGGGATGATTATGAATAATCCAATCTTACAAAACCAAATGGATGTCACCCCAAGAAGAGAAGAAGATGAGCACTCCAAACCAAACCCTAACCTAAAATTTATTCTAAAACTAAGTGTCTCTGATATTACAACAAAATGGGGTTATATAGTAAGTTGGAATAAAAGAAAAGAAGAAAGAAAAGAAAAGGAAAATATCTGTAGAAAACAGGGCATCGATCGATCGACCCCTTTGGTCGATCGATCGATCAAGAAAAAAATAGCCCAAATCGACAAGGATCGATCGATCGGTCCTTTTGATTGATCGATCGATCAAGCAAGGCAGATTCAAGGCAGCTCACTGCATGGTATTTCTTCCCATGTTCCCCTCAATTGGTTTCCTTGTTTTTCTCTTTCGCCAAAAGCGTCGTAACTTCTTCGTTAGGGATCCAAATCGCGCACCGTTTGTGGCCACGCGAAGCTAGCGAGGAGGTATACAACTTCTCTGAGATGTCAGGCCAAGTGCTCAAACTGTAAAAAGACCAAAATTCCCTTGAATGTGCGATTACATACGTAACTTGAGCGGAATGCATCCGAACTCCATTCTTAGTACCTAAATACCTACAAACGCCCAATTATACCTCATATAGCATGTTAACAATATAAACTAAGGTTAACTGGTTAACGGGCTTAAATATAGAGATTAAGGCACTCGAGGGGGCTAAAATGTGTAGGTTCGAGAGATGAAATACGCAATATTTTCGTATTATCAACAATGCCTTAATGAAGCACTCCATATTCCTTGCTTCAGTATCGACCTCCTCCAGTAAAAACATAAATAAATTAGTGAACTCCTGTTCATACTCGACAATCGACTTTGAACCTTGCTCCAAGTCTATAAATTTCCTCTTTTTCGTACACCTTACCCATATGGAAAATACTTGTTATTGAACCTTATCTAAAAATCTGCATAACTTAACTGATCTCTCTCCTCCGACGTGGTGGCACTTTACCACCATTGTAACATATCCCCTGTCAGCTTAAACGTCGCTAACATCTGCTTCTGCACATTCGTGCAATCCACCATCCTCAAGTTCCTCTCCATATCTCTCCTCCACTGGTGAGAAACTATTGGGTCAGATCCCCCTGCGAAGGTGGGAAGATTTCCCTATAGAAAACTAGTTCTCACCCTATCCCAAGCCGAAATGGGTGTATCATGCTGTTGTGCCTCTAAAGTCACCCATCTCTATCTCCCCATCTCCATACCAGTCTCCGTGGCCACATGAATGATAGCCGCTAACTCCTCGGCCTCCAAGACAAATCTGATGCTGCCTTTCCTGGGCCGCGGAACCAAAAACGAACTCCTCTCTCTTACTCCCATCTCTCCTTATGTTCGCCATCTGAAAAGATGGGAACAAAACAACATCAGACTCAGAATAACTAAGAGTACAAATCATCAAAAGGAATCAAATATAAGCAACAAGGAAGCTAAAACATACTCATAACCTACGAGACCTAAGACCATGCTCTGATGCCATCTGTCACACCTCGAAAAATACGACAGACGGGGTGGTCAACCACCACCGCCGAACCGTGCCATGCGTGAGTAAATGAATACCATTCTTAGCGTGAGACAAATATGAGACATAAATAAATCAATCCACAATATAAATAATTGAATCAATCCCAAATGATAATAACGAATGAATGATAAAAGATCCATCACATGTTAAAACTCCGAATAAACCCAATCTCCAATAATGATTTAATTAAACACTAAAAAATAATCAACTGTGAATAATCCAACTAAAATACTCTAACAACTTTGGAACTGAATGGCCCATTAAAACCCAAATGAATTCTCATAATGAAATACGACTGAAAAGAAAGTCTAACTAAATAAAGAAATAAAATGAATAAACTCCAGCTGCACCTCCAAACGATAAACTCCGATAATTCTATTCAGCTTCTCCAAAACTTATCCTGAAAAGTTAGTGAACGCACGAGGTCAGAGCCTCGAGCATGAATACACACTACTCCCTCTAAATAGGATCCGTGAATCAAGACAGAAACATTATACTTAATAAATATCAGAATA
The DNA here is from genome assembly GCA_949130495.1 of Sambucus nigra. NCBI lineage: Eukaryota > Viridiplantae > Streptophyta > Magnoliopsida > Dipsacales > Adoxaceae > Sambucus > Sambucus nigra. The sequence continues at coordinate 38,491,050 of OX422211.1, forward strand.
GAGTATTTTAATTAATACGAGATAATTAAACGCGGGAAAGATAAATTACTAACCACCCCAAATATTCTGATAAAAACACGCCAATATCATTTTCACCACCCCATAGCATTAATTTAGTTAAATTAACCCAAATTTATTATTCTCACTTGTTATTATGGCGGTCCTCCCGCCCCGAGTGGTAATTTCCACCATAGTTTAACACTTCCCCTTGTCAAAATGACCGCCGATCCATTTAAACTGTCGATCCCGCAATTTGACAAGGTTCCACACACGACACGACATAAAACACCAGATGGCCCATTTAAACTGTCCTCCCTCGCTATTTATGTCTCCCATATTTTAATGCCCGTTTTTATCTTAGGCACTAATTCTCAATTTCACAATATCAAATCACCCCACCCATTTATTCAATGTGAGATCCTCAAATACACTCCTTAGTCTCATACCTAAGGGTCCATAAGAATACATACGCCCTATCCTATATATATGATGAATCACCAAGAGAAAACACATCTTAGTCTCATGGCTAGGATAGCGAAATGCCGATATAATGTAAAAATATGCCCCACCCCGAATATAAAATCCCCATGAATTTAACTTAAGTAGTCCCATACCTAGCAAGTATAAATTTTTAACCAAGGCCTACCCATTAGTCCCATACCTAGTAAGCATCCTAAACGATGGTTGTGCAAAATACTAACCAAAAGCCCCTCGCCCCTACGATGGCAAAAGTGAATAAAATAAACCCCACAATACACAATTCATAAGAATAACATAACACTTAATCATAAAAGTCCCAATTCAATTTAATTCAAAGAATGACTCCGTTGTCGTTTCGACATAATTATTTACGTTCAAAAAGGTTAAATTAATTAACATGCAAAATATTCAATATGCCATAATCGTTCTCTTTTATAAGTCATCAAATTTTAGTAAATGAACACGCCCCAATTAATCACATAAATAGCCTCCACGAATTCTACATCAGAACCTACACCCAAAACCATAAAAATCCAAAAATCTAACCTACGTGCCCAAGGGTTTCAAAGATTAATTCATATTGAATTTTTTTCACAAAAACAGTCCCAAAAATTACTGTCCACTTTATCTAATTAAGTTACTAATTGATTTTAATAAAAAATATATGTTTAAGGGGTTTAGGCGACACTTAAAACACATAATACTAAAATAAAGGAATAGAGTTTTAATGCTTGTGACTTAGATGAAGAAGATATGAGTTGATAGTTGGATTCCTCTCGAAAAATTAGCAAAGAGACGTTCTTGAACAATCTTGAGAAAACCCGATTTAAATCTTCAAAACTTGGATTTAAAATAGCTCTCCAATGCAGTTAAGGTTTTGAGGGAGAAAGAAGATGTAAAAGAGGAGATTGATTCTCTTGGGGTTTAGAAGAAATTATTTTTAAAAGTCCTAAACCCGTCACTTTGTTTATATACGGAAAAGAATTTGATCCCTAATCATATACAAACAATTGAAAAATTATTACCGATGATCGGACTGTCAAAATGGCTTAAAATTTTAGTATGTTGTAGCGAACGGTGAGACGGAGCTTCTGCGAAAAATGCAACTCGATCGGATGGTCGGATTTCTTAAAATATTATTTTTACCCTCCTTATCTCGGATCCTTACATGATTTTTATACAAAAAGTTATAATTTTCAAATTTTAACCCTGATTTAAATTCTACTTAAAACTAATTTTTATATATAAAACCCAACATATTTAATTACTAGGAATAATTAAATCCAAAATTTTATTTTTTTTCTCGAATTTTCCAATTAATTAACTTAATTAACTATTAAAAACACGGGGTGTCACACGTTGCGACCATCATTATTCACAGTACTCGAGTCGGTTAAATTATTTTGCTACTTTAAAATTTTGGGCTCAAGGAAATAATTAGACTCCTCAAATTTTTGGGACTTCTTCTTTAGATTTTCAATTACCCCTAGAAGGTTATTACACTCCCCCTCAATGCGAGCAAACTTATCCCTAAGAGTCTTTTGATGTTGAAGAGTGCGCGTGCTTTCAAATAAGGAAATTATTTAATTAAATTCAGTCTTTCAATTAAATCCTAAAATCATGCATCTAGGTGTGATTGAAATCAATATGATCATGGAAGAACATTCAAACACTCAAATGAGGAAAAATCCCCCCAAAGGGGAAAAACCATTTATTTTCACTATAATTTGTAAGAAACGGTTACACGGATTACAATGAAAATAAGAGTGACATACAAAATACCCTCAGGTGTCGGTTCCGATGTCGTGGGCTAGAATCTCCCGCAAGAACTCTAGGTGGGCATCAATGAAGAAGAAAACGTCTTCTCCACAAATTACTCCAGATGAGTAAAAATGATCCTCTTGAAGGTTTAACGATTCACATACATAGATGGGAGTGTTTATGTGAATAAAGAAGGCATGAAACCTTAAAAAGTGAAGTCTATTTTCTGGGCTATTAATCGCAGAAATCGTGTGTGAAAAAGACTTGGAAAACGTGTAGAAAGTGACCAAATATTTATGCAAAAAGCGAGGCGGCGACGTCACTCGAATGAGATAGGAATCTCGCTCGAACGAAGGACAGGTGTTGTTCGAACGACATTGCACTAGATGCTTATCTCGCTCGAACGACAGTGTGAACTCATTTGAATGAGATCGTCGACCGAGGCACTCCACTTCTACACTTAGAAAAATTTTTACTTTTGATAAAAAATATTTCAGACTTCAAAAAATATTTTTTTGAAAAATTCCCAAATATTTATGCAAATATAAACAAATCCAATAAATCATTTTACAAATATTGCGTAGTGGACTAGTGGGAATGAGTTGAGCAGCACCTCGCATGTAGCATACTGCACGTGTGAAGATGATGGATTCGGATCAAGATCGTCGTGGATGATCGTGTTGATGTGCTGAATGTAGCGGCATCAGACATACAAACTGTGATCTAGGGAAAACAAAAAATTCCTAGATTCTACCCCGGACATTTATAAAATCACGTCCTTACAAATCTCCCCCTATGTCTATGCTGATACATACATAAAAAATTCGAATTATGCAGTCTCCATAAAACTAATGACATACAAGATAATATCCCCATTAAACCCTCAAACTAAGAATACTAAATGGCATGCCGCCAATCAAACTTCAACATATTCAAATCTTCAGCTCTTCAGAAACTCCCAAAGCTTTTCTCATCAGGGTGTGCAATCCAAAGATTGTCAAATTTGTACCTACACACATGACATAAAGCTAATACCCGTGATAAGCAACAGTTTAAAATATAATGATATGCAAAAATCAAATATCAATTAATCATAAGCAAATCATTGCTAAATCATCCAAACACCCAAACAATTCTTCCCCATAATTCATTCTCCCCCTTTTTATGTTGTCCCCAAATAGACATATATGAGAAGCATAAATATGGAAAATGTCATAAGGAGATAAACTTTCTATTTTTGGATTTTTCAAAATTTTTCACACAAAATATACAATAAAGAATCACACCATGAACGAACACAAAAACAACCAAGTCAATGAAAGCGTAAATGTTGGGGTGTGATCAAATTCGATAGGAAAATCAATGCATACAAACATGACATATGTGCATGATGAATATCGGATACTCCTAACGAATAAACTCAACATCTTCCTTAGGTGTAAAAAGATGGAAATATGAGACATTAACTCAATCAAATTAGCAAATCAAAACTCAGAGTGATTTCCACACCAATAATGTCCAAAACGATTTAATGCTTTTTCAGGACTTTTAAGGAAGTGCAAACTTGTTTAAATTCTCCAACCAAACTCCCTCAGATATATATTTTGAATAGAGGTGATCTAAATTCTCAAACTTTGTAGAATTAATGGTGAAATCTAATGGCCCATGTTCGGCATGTATTGCTTTTTATTGCCTTTAAATTTTTTCGGGCTCTTTTAACCTCTTTTGACCCCGGATAATTAAAATACCTTAATTTTTTAGGTCCAATTTAAAATGGCGGCTTAATCGAAAAGAAAAGATATGAACCTTTTGTAGACCTTCACCGTTAAAAAATGTCACACAATCTTACCAACTGGGATTTACATGCATTCCAATCTTGTCAGGTTTTATCGCTTAAGGTTCGTTGTATAGAAAAATTGAGATGGAAACACTCAAGCCAATATGGGATCGACAAGTACAATAATAAAAAAAACTCGTGTATGTGTGAAATAATGGAGATAAAGATCCAAACATGTATAAAGATATCACTAATCACATCTCAAAGACTCCAAACAATGTAAAGCACAAGGATGCAATGATGTAGCGTCTCAAATCACTATCAAACAGTCACGAGGATAAATGGAATGAAATTTGTGACTCGGCTATCTTAAATGCTCGTCAATAAAAGGTGTAAACAAAATACAAAAATCTTTTTGTTCTTTTCTAAAATTTTTATAAAAAGAATTTTTTTTGGATTTTTCAAAAAATAAAAAAAGCAAAAAAAAGTAATACAAATGATACACACTAGCAATAGGAATCATATGATATGAACATGACAATGCATCCTATCCTAGACACGGACCAACCCCTCAGTCAACTGTACAAATCCCTAAGGACTTCCTAAGAATCTTAAATCTAAGGGAATCTAAAAGTTTCGTGAAAATATTGGCTAACTAAAAGTCAGTGGGTACGAAACTCAGGGATACAACTTTCTCTTCAACTGACCGTCGTATAAAGTGCTGGCGTATCCTGATGTACTTTATGCGCGAATGTTGGACTGGATTGCCGGATTTGTGTATCGCGCTCGTGTTATCACAGGAGATAGTCATGGTGTCATGAGAAATCCCATAATCCTCCAACATTTGCTTCATCCATAAAAGTTGCGTGCAACAACTCCCGGCGGTGATGTACTCAGCCTCCGTAATGGACAAAGAGATGGAGTTTTGCTTCTTGCTCAGCCAGGAGACAAGAGAAGAACCAAAGTAAAAACACCCACCCAAAGTTCTCCTACAACCATATACATCCCCGACCCAATCGACATCCGAATAGGCTAACAAACGGGAATCGATATCAAAGGAATACCAAATACCGTAGGCGAGTCCCACTCACGTATTTGATAATACTTTGTAGAGCAAGTAAGTGTGACTCTTTTGGGGACACCTGATATCACGCACTGAATCCAACACTAAAGGCTATATCGGGATGACTGGAAGTCAAGTAGAGAAGACTACCTATCATACTCCGATACAAGGTTTGCTCTATGTCCTTGCCAGAAGTGTCCTTACTAAGCTTGATAGAAGTACTCATTGGTATACGTGCATGCTTAGCGGTGTCTAAACCAAATTTCTTCACTAGGTCTCTAGCATACTTGGATTGGGAGATGAACATCCCATCCTCTAGATGTCGAACCTGGAGACCAAGGAAGAAAGTAAGCTCACCTACTATGCTCATCTCAAACTCACTTTTCATATCCTCCTCAAAGTGGTGAGCATGCTGGGAGCACGTGGATCCAAAGACTATGTCATCCACATAGACCTGGGCAACCAAAATAGAACCTTCATCTCTCCTGATGAACAATGTCATATCAACTCCCCCTCTATTGAATCCACGGGCTAAGAGATAGGAAGTAAGCCTCTCGTACCAATCACGGAGTACTTACTTCAAACCATACAAGGCTTTCCTCAAATAGTAGACGTTCTTCGGGTGCTTAGGGTCTTCGAACCCTTTTAGTTGTTTCACGTAAATCTCCTCTTGTAGAATGCCATTTAGAAAGGAACTCTTGACATCCATCTGATATAACTTGAAGCGCAGATGGCATGCGATGGCGAGTATTAAGCGGGCGGACTCAAGCCTCGCAACAGGAGCAAATGTCTCTCCAAAGTCTACACCCTCTATCTGTGTGTAGCCTTGAGCAACCAACCTAGCCTTTTTTATGATTATGGTACCATTTTCATCCATTTTATTCTTGAAAATCCACCTGGTACCTATCACATTTGTCTCACTAGGTCGGGGGACAAGATCCCAGACATTGGTCTTTCTAAACTGAAGCAACTCATCCTGCATAGCAGATATCCAGTGTTCATCCTTGAGTACTTCTTTGTGATTCTTGGGCTCGACTTTGGACCTGTAGAAACAATGACTAACAACGTTCTCTAATTGAGCACGAGTATTGACCCCTAAGGTGGGATCACCTACAATGGAGGCAGGGTCATGAATCATGTGAACCCAAGTAGGTGTGTCCCCTAACACAGGAGTAGGGACCACAGGGTGTGGGTGAGGGACAAGTAAATCGCTGCCAGAAAAGTCCTCATCCTCACACTAAAGGCTAGGATCAATAAACGTCAGAGGTTCGTCATCTTGCACGGTGATGTTTATTGACTCCATAAGCTTAGAGATCTTTAAGTTAAAAACCCGGTACGCTTTACTATTCTATGAATATCCTAGCAATATTCCCTCGTCGCTCCGGGAGTCAAACTTTCCTAATTGCTCTCTATCCCGTATGATGTAGCATTTACTCCCAAAGACACGAAAATATGAAAGGTTGGGTTTCTTGTCATTCCACAATTCATAAGGCGTCTTAAGTGTGTGTGGACACAGGTAAACCCTATTCACCGTTTGACACGCGGTAGACCCCACCTCTGTCCAAAATCTCCTAGCAATGTTACGACCCAAAAGCATAGATCTAGCCATTTCCTGAATCATCCGATTCTTCCTCTTAACAATCCCATTTTGCTGAGGAGTCCTTACGGTCGAAAACTTATGTTTAATCCCAAGGCTATCAAAGTAAAGATCTACCTTTGCTTCCTTAAATTCAGTGCCGTTGTCACTACGTAGCCTGTTAATAGTGACTCCGTATTGATTTTGCAGGACACGACACTTGGTCGTTAAAAACACTACAGCATTGGATTTCTCTCTCAGAAAACCTATAATAGAATATCTAGAGAAATCATCTACCATCACTAGAATGTACCTCTTACCACTCACACTCTCAGTACGAGTAGGACCCAAAAGATCCATGTGTATAAACTCAAGTACTCGTGAAGTGGTAATGGAATTCAACTTCCTGTGGGGGCTACAGATTTTCTTTCCCAACTGATAGGGTCCACAAACCGTGGGAGTTGGATTTCCAAGTGTTGGTAAGCCACGTACTTGGTCCTTTGTATCTAAGCGTGTCAAATATCTAACGTTCACGTGACCTAGACGTTGGTGCCATAGATCCATAGGAGTGATCGTGGCGCTGTTGCAGACAAGTGAGGATTTTGGCATATTACCATAGCAATTATCCTCTGTCCTCACCCCTTACACTAAAAGTTTACCGGCTTGACTATAGACATTACACGCATCTCGATCAAACTTTACGGCAAAGTCAGCGTCGCACAGTTGGCTAATGCTGAGAAGGTTTGCTTTCAAACCTTTGATGTACAAAACATTCTCTAGCTTAGGAAATCCTGGTAACTCTACTGTACCTTGTCCTACGATGCTAGACTGGCTCCCGTCGCCAAAGGTGACTCTACCTTCCTTATAATCCTCTCGGTAGGTATAAAATAAGACATCACGTGTCATATGTCTGGAGCACCCACTATCAAAATACCACTGTGAGGTATTATGTGCTTTGAGAGCGACATGAACAATAAGGGCCTTTTCATCTTTCTTAGGTACCCAAGAAGTGGTAGCCTTTTGTTTACCCTTGTTGTTGTTAGTTTTAGCCGGGATGCGGTAAGCATTCATTGACGGCAAACACATCCGTCGGAATTCCTCCATCAAACTTTGTGATATTACAGCTAAAAACCCAACACGCTCTCTTAGACTAGTAAAATCATCAGTACGATGTGGTGGAGCAGTAGTACATCGTATCCGACCCAAACTATAGAAAAACTCCCTGAGGTGGCCTTTTCTTTTACAGTACGTACAAAAGAACACAGTCTTAGGCGGACCTTAGTTTGCTTTTCTTGGTCGAACTCTCCTTCCTGGTTTCTGACGATGGCCATATGGAGTCATAGTAAACTCAGGAACTGGTCCAGGTGCAATTTTGGATGTGGAGGCATCATCAAAATTAATCCTTGCCTATCACCAAAACCTAAAGCGGGATCGAGGAGCATCTTTCCCATCTTTCCTGATATATCCTCGATTTTAACCTTGACTTCCCGTGCTCTCTCAAGATCATGAGTTAGCTGGGCTATAAGGGCTTCAAGTTTCTTCCGAGTCACCAGGGAGGAATGAAGCTCACTCGTAATACTAGCCACTTGTTTAGTCAAGTCCCCTTTCTCTTTCTTATAACAACTATCTCTCTCTCCAAACAGTCTCTCTCTTTCTCTAAACAGACTTTCTTTCTTAACACATGCAAACTCTCTCTTTCTCAAGGTAGTGCAGGTGGAGGACTCTCTCTCTCTCTCTCTCTCTCTCTCTCTCTCTCTCTCTCGCTTCTTCTAAATCTTCCTCTAAAGCGGTGATCCTAAGAACTAACGATTTGTTACGCTTTTTGGTTTTAAATGACTCATTATATAACTCTGCGTAGGCACGTTGAAGATTACTCTCGCTCTTACTTGCAGCATCCTCCCCCTTACTCTCTTCGTTCTCACTGTCGAGGTGTCCCTGTGAAGTGGCATCCTCATCGTAATGAGGATCACTAAAGGTACTCACATGACTATCCATGAATTCGGTGAAGTTACACTCATGTAGTGACTCGTCTCCAGAGTCCACCGACTCGACCTCACTATCGTCACTAAGGGTAGCATTAAGGACAACTTTGCCCTTTTCTTTGGCGAGTCTGTTTAGCCTAGTAGAACACTCAAAATCTCTATAACCCTTACCGTCGCACTCATAGCATCTCTCACTGTCTTTCTTATAAGGGACTTTAAAATCTTTTTCATTTTTATTTTCAAACTTATTTTTCTCAAAACTCTTTTTATCTTTGAAATTTCAATTTTTCTTGAATTTCAAAATTTTCTTAATTTTTTTTGCAAATAAGGCCAAATCATTTAAATTAAAGTCACACTCGGAATCTGACGTTTCAATCTCCCTTTTTCTAGATGACTCTACCATCTTTCTTGTCGATCCCTCACTCTTCCTATCCTGGGAATTAAGTGCGATTCCCCTATCTTTAGGCTTGACAGATTTAGGAAACATATCAATTTCATACGTTTGTAAGTCTACTACAAGTTCGTTCAATTTAAGTGTGTTTAAATTACCCATAGAATTTAGCTCAATGACTTTAGGGATAAAACGCTTAGGCAGTGATTTTAGAATATTTTTAACAACTTTAGCATTAGGAATGTGTTCACCAAGATTAAAGCTAGTGTTTACAATATCAGAAAACCTAGTACAAAACTCATCAAAATATTCAGTCTGAAGCATGGTGATAGTTTCAAATTGAGTTGTTAAATTTTGCAGTTTAGACTCTTTCACAACATTAGTTCCTTCATAGGTAAGTTGTAAAACATCCCATGCCTCTTTTGACCTGGTGCCCGTCATTATCCGTTGAAACTCGTCAGGTGTGACGGATTCGAGAATAGCACTTAAACCCTTAGAAATAAAAGATGACCATTTAAATTCTTCTTCAGTCCATGCAGTCACATATTTTAAATTAGTCACGTTATCAATAGTGACGGAGGGAGGTGTCCACCCTCTTTCAACCAAAATCCAAACTCTTTCATCATTGGCCTTTAAAGCAGATTTCATGGAGGCTTTCCTGAAAGCATAATTTGTCCCGTAAAAAACTAGCATTTTATTATATAATTTCTCCATATTGAACACGCCTTTTTTCAAAAATCAATTTTTCAGAAAATTGATATCTTAGAAAATTTTTATGAAAAATTACACTGTATAATTGTGTAATTAGCTCTGATACTAATTTGAAGAGTGCGCATTCGTTCAAATAAGAAAATTATTTAATTAAATTCAGTTTTTCAATTAAATCCTGGAATCATGCAACTAGGTGTGATTGAAATCAATACTATCATGGAAGAACATTCAAACATACAAATGAGGAAAAATCCCTCAAAGGGGTAAAACCATTTTATTTCACTATAATTTATAAGAAACGATTACACGGATTACAATAAAAATAAGACTGACATACGAAATACCCTCAGGTGTCGGTTCTGATGTCATGGGCTGGAATCTCCCGCAAGAACTCCAGGTGGGCAGCAATGAAGAAGAAAACATCTTCTCCACAAATTACTCCAGATGAGTGAAAATGATCCTCTTGAAGGTTTAACGATTCACATACATAGATGGGAGTGTTTATGTGAATAAAGAAGGCATGAAACCTTAAAAAGTGAAGTCTATTTTCTGGGCTGTTAATCACAAAAATCGTATGTGAAAAAGACTTGAAAAACGTGTAGAAAGTGACTAAATATTTATACGAAAATCGAGGCATCGTCGTCGCTCGAATGAGATAGGCATATCGCTTGAACGAAGGACACGTATCATTCGAACGACATCGTGCGAGATTCTTATCTCGCTCGAACGACAGTGTGAACTCGTTTGAACGAGCTCGTCGACCGAGGCACTCCGCTTCTACACTTAGAAAAATTTTTGCTTTTGATAAAAAAAAATTCAGACTTCAAAAAATATTTTTCTGAAAAATTCCCAAATATTTGTGCAAATATAAACAACTCCAATAAATCATTTTACCAATATTGCGTAGTGGAGTAGTGGGAATGAGTTGAGCAACATGTCGCATGTAGCATAATGCACGTGTGAAGATGATGGATGCATGGCCGTCGTGGATGATCGTGTTGACGTGCCGAATGTAACGATATCCGATATACAAACTGTGATCTAGGGAAAACAGAAAATTCTTAGATTCTACCCCGAACATTTATAAAATCAAGTCCTTACAAATGTGCCACATAATCATTAATAAAAATATTTTCCTTAACGGCATAAACCCTAGAATTTTTCGAGTCCTCTAACTCTTTTTCTAAAATAGGAAGTCTATTATCACTCTCCTTTTTGAAAACTGTTACAAATTCGTAGATGCCATGTAAAGCTCCAAACTTCTCACGAATGATATCTCTATGAGTTTGAAACGTCTGCAAATATTCATTCATATTTTTAAAACGAGAATTTTCTTCTTACAAAATTTAAATTCGTTTTGCAAACTACAAATTAAAAAGACGTGTTTCGTCAAAACTAAGAGACTCCTGAATCGGCTCGAATATTGTATTTTTCACCCCTTATACTTATGCATTTTATCCCCCTCGAGTACCTTAATTCCTATATTTATGCTCGTTAACTAGACAACCTTTGTTTTATATTTTTACATGCTATATGGGGTCTAATTGATCTTTTCTAGGTATTAAAGTGCTTAGCGTGAAGTTTGGTCGCTTTTTGAAAAAGTTTCGTTAAAGATTGCAGCTTCAGGGGCATTTTAGTAATTTCAGCATTCAGATTTTGATACCGAACTGTTCACGGAAGTTGAATCCTTTCGGTTTCTCTTCGTATCGCCGCATACGCTTCATGATTTCGATGTATAATGAGGAAGTTATGGTATTTTTAGGATGGTTTTATCTTCAAAATCACACTCACGGTCACGTTCAAGGGCATTTTAGTCATTTCATAATTTGGTTTTTTAACCTAATGTCTTCTTGGATGTTTTAGCCCTCTGAGTTATCTTAGCGTATCCTTCGACCGTGCCTAATTCCGAGTTATAACGAATAAGTTATGGCATTTTTCGTAAAGTTGGACAAAGCTGAGAATTCAGCACTGGTGCGAATCGATTCGGACAGTGTGAATCGATTCGGCTGAAAGTCCGCAAATCTCTATTTTTAAGTGGGTTTTGGTGGGGTATTTTGGGGTAAAAGAATTGTATTAAGTGGTAGATCTGTTTTTAGACTTCATATAATTCATTTTAGGTTAGAAGAGGGGATTTGTTGGGTGGAGGTTCTCTCTCCTAGGGTTTGTACCATTTAGATTGTTGTAATCACTAATCATCTTCTTCCTCATTTATTCAACTTGTTTTAGCTTATTTCTTTTTTGCTCCTTACTTTCCATGCCTAGATAAATTAGTTTAATTAATTTATTTCTTGCTTTAATTACTTACTTAGTTGTTTAATTAGTTTAATCATGTGTAGTGAGTAGTAAAAAAGGGTCTGGGTTGTGTGTCCGCCATTGATGGGCGTCGAGCTCCGAAAATTAGGTTTTTCTGTAAAATTGCATTTAATTGAAGCCTCCCGTATTAAAGTCGGATTATTATGTGTTTAACTTTCTTTGTCACGCAACGTTAGTGTTTATAGCTATAATCTGAATTTAATCTGCGTGTGACCATTTTTGATTAAATGTTTAATCTCGCAACTTTTGGTTAAATTCCATATTGTGTGATGTTTATGATTAATAAAAAATGCTCGGTTAAATTTTTTTGAACCGAAATTTTAATTATTAGTTGTTTATCCCATGGCGGGTACGTGATCCCGACTCTCATTTTAATTAGTTGTAATTTAGCGTTAACTTCTTATTTTTTTCCTTTTTCACAATTTCAACCCATCACCTTTTACACTTTTATTCTTGAAGTTTTAAAGCAATTAAAATCTAAAATTTAATCACTCCCTGTGGATTTCTTACGATACCCGACTTACCGTTGTGCTTGCTTGTCAAGTGTAGTTGTAGTTTAGATTTTTGCATATAGAGTGGGAGACGAAATCAACGACAGTGTCCCTACACGAACACTCGGTTTCCCTCGCATCAAAATGGCACCATTATCGGGGAGTGTCTTTTAGATCGTAATTGTTTTATTATTTCGTAGTATTTTTTTTTATTTGTATTCTTTGTTTTAACTTTTTTTGCGGGATTGACTATTTGAGTGGAAAGAAACTTTTATTCGTGGTTGCTCACTTTCTTGCTCGGATTCTCCATCTACAAAGAAATCGGTAATCATGTCCTACTATTATAGTTATTACGGTCACTCTAATGATTCTTACTTTGGGGATAGTTTTCAAGTTTTCCATTTAGAATATTTTCTTGAGATTGAAAGACTTGAAAACAATTATCGGAATGAAAATCGTTATTGGGATCTTGAGTTGGATTCATTATTCAAATTCAATGATGATTCTTATTCCGATACATTCGAAGACGAGTTTCAACCAAATGAGGAATTCGAGTCTCTTGAGCCGAGGAAGCCTACTTTGGAAGAAACTTTTCTTCTTTACTCCTAAGTTTTGGAAAGCCTAAATGGTGCTAGAATGAGACTTGGATCACTTTGCGATGAGATGAGTTCTTATGCACAAAACAACAAGGAGGTGGAAACTTGTGTTTCACCTCAATTTTTCAAAGAATTTCTCATCGAATGTGAATCTTTCTCCCCCGAAATTCAATCTCCTTCCGATAATATATTGACTGAGATTGAATTTATTTCATTACCATACACTTTTTCCGTGATCGAGCCATTAGAATTTCTGGTTTATTCCTATGAGTCACTATAAACTTTTAAAACTTCTACACTTTTTACCGATGAGGACTCTTTAACGGACTTGTTTCCGATGGATGTTATCCCCACATGTGCACCATATCCTATTCCTAATGAAAAAACTTTGGGAGATGAGTCGATTTTTCTCGGACCTCAAGTGTATCTTTCCCCCTTGTTATCTAAATCCCCCATCGTTCCCCAAAAAATTATAATTGGCGATGGTTCATTTCTTCCGCCTTACACATGCCTTCTGTTGTTCAAATGGAATTCCTATTTTTCGTAAGGAATGTTCACTTTGGAGGGTCCACTGTTGATCTTTCAAAGTCAAATCCCTTTTTGGGTGGACCCTCAACTATTTAGACTTCTAGTGTATAGTTCGTGTGAAGCCTAAATAGTAGGTTGTAAATAGTTAGCTTTTAATTTTCTTTCTTTCCTAGTTTTCTTTCCTTTTTATTTAGTCTAGTGTAATTAGTTAATTTTTTGTTATTTGTTTTTGAGATAATTATATTCAAGTCCCATTTGTTGGGTCAACATTCATATAAGTCCTATTGACTTTTCAACAATCATATAGGTCCTATTCCAACTTTTTAGGGAATTTTTTTCACAATTTTACCCTTTTTAAAACCAATCATCCGTAACTTCCTTTAGGAAGTTACATAAGTGCTTGAATTTTTTTTAATCTTAAAATGATCATAACTTTTGATTCACAAATTCATTTTTTGCAAAATTACTATTTTTGAAATCTGCTCGACGAGATTTATCAAACAAGATCCATGAAGCCTATAAAATTTCAAAGAAAAAAATTACACGAACAGTAAACTTTACTGTATGTACTAGAATATCAAATAGTTTTATATATGTGACATTTAAAAAAATTACCTTAGATTTAAAGGTCCGCGCTAGCGGCATCAAATCCTTATCCCCACTGTTAGAGATTCAACCACCTTCATCAGAGCTCCGATTCAGGGTGGGTGGGGGTGGCATGTGGTGCCGCTGCCGCAAACCTTTGAAAATAAGAGATTTTTGAATAAATAGCTTTTGGATCCACCGGAGTGGCATGGGGTGCCGCTGGCGCGGACCTTTGAAAATAAGAGACTATTGGATAAATGGGATTTCGATCCTCCGGATCGCAGGTTTGGGGTGAGTAAGGGTGGCATTAGGTACCGTTGGCGTAGACCTTTAAAAATAGGAGCATATTGTATATATATATATATATAAACCTCTTTTTTCGAAATTAGCATATTTTTAAACGTTTGCGCTAGCGACATTCAATCCCCACCACTACTCACCCCCATTGTCGGAGCTTCAATGACCTTCATCAGTGCTACGATTTGGGGTGGGTAGTAGTGGCATTGGGTGCCGCTAGCACGGACCTATATATAAGAGAATATTAGATAAATGGGGTTTTGATCCATCGGAACTCTGGTTTGGGGTGAGTAGGGGTGGCATTGGGTTAGGTTTATATCTGTAACATTTTCACAAACATTAACATTTACTGTGTTCATATAACACAATATATATATATATATATATATATATATATATATATATATATATATATATATGGTGGATCCAAACCTCTTTTTTGTGATATTATCTTATTTTTAACGGTCTGCGCTAGTGGCATCCAATCACCCCCACCACCCACCCTCATTGTCGGAGCTCCAACAACCTTCATCAGAGCTCTGATTTGAGCTGGCATGGGATGCTGATGTAACATTTTCACAAACAGTAACATTTATTATTTGTGAAAATATTACAGATATAAACCTAACCCAATGCTACCCCTACTCACCCCAAACCGGAGCTCTGGTGGATCCAAACCCCATTTATCCAATATTCTCTTATTTCCTAAGGTCCGCGCCAATGACACCCCATGTCACCCCAAATCAGAGCTCTGATGAAGGTTGTTGGAGCTCCGACGATGGGGGTGGATGGTGATGGGGATTAGATGCCGCTAGCGCGAACCGTTAAAAATAAAAAAATATTAGAAAAAAGAGGTTTGGATCAATCGTGTATATATATCGTGTTATAACAAAGTAAATGTTATGTTTTGAGAAAATATTACAGATATAAACTTAACCCAATGCCAACCTTACTCACCACAAACTGGATCTCTGATGGATCCAAACCCCATTTATCCAATAATCTCTTATTTCCTAAGGTCCGCACCAGCGGCACCCCATGTCAGAGCTCTGATGAAGGTTGTTGTAGCTCCAACAATGGGGGTGGGTGATGTTGAGGATTGGATGCCGATAGCGTGAACCGTTAAAAATAAGACAATATTAGAAAAAAGAGGTTTGGATCAACTGTATATATATATATATATATATATATATATATATATATATATATATATATATATATATATATAACAGAGTAAATGTTACTGTTTGTGAAAATATTATAAATATAAACCTAACCCAATGCCAACCCTACTTACCCCAAACCGGAGCTCCGATGGATCCAAACCCCATTTATCCAAAATTCTCTTATTTCCTATGGTCCGCGCCAGCGGCACCCCATGTCACCCAAAATTAGAGAGCTCTGATGAACGTTATTGTAGCTCCGACAATGGGGGTGAGTGGTGGTGGGGATTGTATGCCGCTAGCATGGACCGTTGAGAATAAGATAATATCGAAAAAAGAGGTTTGGATCCATCATATATATATATATGCTACGTTAACACAGTAAATGTTAGTGTTTAGAAAATGTTACAGATATAAACCTAACCAAATGCCAACCCTACCCACCCCAAATCGAAGCTCTGATGAAGGTTGTTGGATAGCGTGGACCTTTAAAAATAAGATAATTTCGAAAAAAAGGGTTTGGATTCACTGTGTGTGTGTGTGTGTATACTGTGTAATATTAACACAGTAAATGTTACTGTTTTTGAAAATGTTACAGATATGAACCTATTTCTCTTTCTGGTGCATACAGTAAAGTTTACTGTCTGTGTTATTTTTTTCTTTGAAATTATATAGGCTTCATGGATCTTATTTGATAGATCTCGTCGAGCAGATTTCAAAAATAGTAATTTTGTGAAAAACGGATATGTCAATTGAAAGTTAAGATCATTTGAAGATTAAAAAAAAAGTTCAACCACTTATGTAACTTCCTCAAGGAAGTTACAGATGGTTGGTTTTAAAAAGGGTAAAATTGTGAAAAAAAAGTTCCAAAAAATTAGGAATAGGACTTATATGTAAGAGAAAAATATGGTGGGACTATAATGTCTAAAAAAGGTCTAATAGGATCTAAATTAGTATGCCCCTTTGTTTTTTTGATGCTTGGTACTAACTTGTTTTGTAGATTGCATTAGACTCGTGCTTATGGAGATCGCTCCAATTTTGGGTAATATCATACTTTTCCTCCCTTTGTGTTGTGTTCTTAATGCACATTGAGGACAACACAACATTTAAGTTAGTGGGTGTAGGATATTCTATCCATTTCATGTGTAGTCCATTGATTTGCTTACTTGTTAGTTACTTAGTATGCTTTTTGTTAAAAATTAAAAAATTTCAAAAATATTTTGTTTCTTTTTTCTCCTTTGTTGGGCATTTTGCCTTGTTTTCGATGATAATTTTCAATAATTTCCCGATCCAATTGACAACTCAACGATGCATGTTCTCGATTTTAAAAGTTATTAGACTTTAGTCCACAAATCATTGATATTGTGAATAGCTTCATGAATTAAACTTTAATCCCTTAAGCACATATGCTTTTCTTCTTATATTGATTTGGTTTAAGATTTTTATAACTTGGTAATCTTTTGTTGCATTGTATATACTTACACCGAGTAAGCTTTGTACTTTTCTTTATTTGTGAGTGTTATACACTATTCTTTCTTATTTGAAAATGTTGCTTTCGTTGGTAATCTCACTATTCTTTCATTGGTCGTTCATTAATTGAGTTCATTCATGAAATGTGTTACTTGAGCATGATTTTTATATATTGTTTTTCCTCGAGAATTGCATAAACCTTATGAAATGATCATAAGTAATCTTTGTTATATTACCCATATTAGCCTTGACCTCACCTTATTTTTCCCTAGTCAACCCCTTTGAACCTAAATATAGCCTTTCATTTCATCACCCAAAATCCCATAACCAACTCCAAATTGGAGTTATAAACCATACATATTACCTTCCATACCTTTGTTTGGAATGATACTTGGGATTGAATGATGTTATTGTAGTGTGATTGCAATTTGAGCATGAAAAGAGTGAGAAAAGAAGAAAGTGTAGTGAAAAAGAAAAGAAAAAGCAAAAAGCAAAAGAAAAGAAAAGAAAACATGAGAAAAAGAAGAAAATAAAGGAAAAAGAAAAGAGAAAGTTGTATATGATGTATATAGTGACAATAATCCTTGTTACTCTCCCATTGCAAATTTAATGCTTGTTTTGAAACTTGTTTTCCAATTTTGGAATTGCTCGTATTCTTCCCATTATCCCGAGTTTTGATCTCCGAACACTTTGAATCCGTATATATTTACCTTTTATTTCGTACCCTAGCCTAGCCTACATTACAACCCTACAAAGTACCATGTGATCTTAGGACGAATTTAATTTAAAAGTCATAATAGTTTTAATAATCTGTGAAAATGCATTTCGCCCGTTTTGATGAGCAGTGTCTTTCATTGAGATTACAAGTTTCTCATTTCCTATATAGCGTTCTTCATTAGTGACATGCATGAGGCCTAGTTTCCATTTACATTTACTCTTTATGCCCGCATGTTCCGTGTGTTACCTACCTGTTTTAAGTGATTTCATTTGTTGAGTGTAATGCCCGTGAGGATTGAATATATGCATGATTTAATTTTAATTATCCGGCTTATTTAAGTTTTTGCTAAATCATACTATGCATGTGCTCTCCCCGCTCCCACTTTTAAAGTTTCAATTCTATGAGGTGAATTCAACCTGTTAATAACAACAGACTTTAGCTTGAATTCGTTCAGTATGCTAATAACATGTTTGAAATATTTTTCGTTGTTGTTGAGTTTATCGCATGTTGGGTTGGACATATTTTGAGGAAACCATATGATGTTTGTGGGTTTCATCCCTGAAAACCCACACGAGACAACACTCGTCCACTAGGGTAATGGCTTATTGCATATGCTAAATGCAATCGTTCATCCGCGAAAGTGCCATTTATCCCATTTGTACATATTTTTTTTTGGTTTGCTAGTAATTCTTTTAGCTTTGTATTTCATTGCTAGGGACTAGCAATGTGTAAGTTACTGGGTGTGATTCGGCTCGAATATTTTATTTTTCTCCCCTTATACTTATGCATTTGAGCCCCCTCGGGTACCTTATTTCCTATATTTATGCTCGTTAACCAGAAAACCTCCGTTTTATATTTTTACATGCTATATGAGGTATAATTGAGCTTTTGTATGTATTAAAGTGCTTAGCGTGAAGTTTGGTCGCTTTCCGGAAAATTTTTGTTAAAGATTGCAACTTCGGGGGCATTTTAGTAATTTCAGTATTCGTATTTTGATCCCGAACTCCTGACGGAAGTTGAAGCCCTTTGATTTCTCTTCGCGTGGCTGCCGACGTTGCATGATTTCGATGTATAATAAGGGAGTTATGGCATTTTTAGGATGGTTTTATCTTCAAAATCACACTCAAGGTCACGTTCAATGATATTTTAGTCATTTCATAATTTGTTTTTTTGGCCTAATGTCTTCTTGGATGTTCCCTCTGAGTTATCTTCGCATAGCCTCCGACTGTGCCTAATTTCGAGTTATAATGAAGAAGTTACAGCATTTTCTGTAAAATTGGACAAAGCTGAGAATTCAGCACTGTCAGGTGCGAATCGATTCGGAAAGTGCGAATCGATAAGTCCGCAAATCTCTATTTTGAAGTGGGTTTTGGGGGGGTATTTTGAGGTAAAAGAATTGTATTAAGTGGGTGATCTTTTTTTTAGACTTCATTGAATTCATTTTAGGTTAGGAGAGGGGATTTGTTGGGTGGAGCTTCTCTATCTTAGGTTTTGTACCTTTTGGATTGTTATAAGCACTATTCATCTTCTTCCTCATTTATTCAACTTGTTTTAGCTTATTTCTTGCTTATTCCTTACTTTCCATGCCTAAATAAATTAGTTTAATTAATTAATTCTTGCTTTAATTAGTTTAATCATGTGTAGTGAGTAGTTAAAAAGGTTTTGGGTTGTGTGTCCGCCATTGATGGACGTCGAGCTCTGAAAATTAGGTTTTTGTGTAAAATTTCATTTAATTAAAACCTCTCGTATTAAATTCGGATTATTATACGTTGAACTTTATTTGTCACGCAACGTTAGTGTTTATAGCGATAATTCGAATTTAATCCGCGTGTGACCATTTTTGATTAAATGTTTAATCTCGCAACTTTGTATTAAATTCCTTATCGTGTGATGTTTATGATTAATTAAAAATGCTCGGTTAAATATTTTTGAATCGAAATTCTAGTTATTAGTTGTTTATCCCATGGCGGGTAAGCGATCCTGACTCTCGTTTTAATTAGTTGTAATTTAGCGTTAACTTCTTATTTTTTTCACTTTTTACCATTTCAACCCATTACCTTTTACACTTTTATTCTTGAAGTTTTAAAGCAATTAAAATCTAAAATTCAATCACTCCCTGTGGATTTCTTATGATACCCGACTTACCGCTGTGCTTTCTTGTCAAGTGTAGTTGTAGTTTAGGTTTTTGCATGTAGAGCGGGAGCCGAAATCAACTACAGTGTCCCTACACGAACACTCGGTTTCCCTCGCATCAACTCCATCGAGAAAAATAAACACACCAAGAGAGATAAATAGGCAATCACCCAAAAATCACAAAACAAGGATCTACACGAATGCAACTTGCGCTGATATCAATTTGATGGTCCCTTTTTATTTCTTAAGTGCAAAGTGTTTTAAGGATGACAAACAAAATTTCCCTTTTTATGAAAACCCTTTTCCTAATTTTTAATTCTCACCAAGTTGTGAACAATTATAACTTTTACGAAATTTATCTTGATGAATCCTAAACATCCATCTAGTGATTAAAGCAAGTTAAATAAATTAAAGAATACTCCCAACAACGGATGTATGAGGAAACCACAACGGGAAAAAAACTCGGACGATCCAAGCCAGACAATCACTATAAATGTGGAATTACAATGAACAGACATAAGTCTTACTCAATGACTCGATACCCCATGATACTTGATGCTCGTTTGATCTTCAACCACTCCTCTCACAGTGCCCACGCAGAAAGTCCTTCTTCCACAATACCTATCCACAACACACACGTCCACGTATGTCTCGGTGTCCACTGATATGGCTTGTAATAGCTACGATGTTGAACACGACTCTTCCGCTTCTTCACCGCAAAACCTAGCAATGTTGAAGAGTAAAACAATTCCTCTTTGGTGACACAAAGAACTATAGCATATATTAATGATAACTCGAATCTTTGAAACTCTATGGATGCATTTACTTTGGAAAACCTTTGAAAACTTATGTGCAGAAACATTCTGATTCGTAAACAGTTTTTGCAGAATGCACACTTACGAAATCTGTAGGAAACACGCCATTAAATTCTTTTCTTGAGGTTGCAGCTCATTCAAACGAGATAGGCATGTCGTTCGAACGACATCCCTATCTCGCCCGAACGACTACTACAGTCATTTGAATAACACGTGCGTTAGAGTCCCACTTGAATTCAACTTTAATCCGTCCTTATCAGATTAAAATGAATTGCAAACGATTTTAAACACGTTTAAAAACATTTAAAAAATATATCTTAATAAAATAACACCCTTATCTTTATAAGAATTAATTCCGAGTCCCATTAAAATTCCACATTCATACCTGAGTGATCTCGGAATACAATTGATCTTGAAGACAAATAAACTTGCACCAATTAAACATTCGGCATAAATAATTCCTTGAAGCTTTTTCCGCAACGTCTTCAATAAACTTAAACACATCATAGTCTGTGTGGTATCGTGATAATAAAAATACGACCTATGATTCAAACGTGTTTTTTCCCGGGAATAAGTCAAAACTATGCAACGGACTCAACTGGAAATTTTGTCCTTACATTCTCCTACAGTTGTTTTAATGACTTGGCCTTGTCATCGAATGACTCGTCAATGTCGTTTGATGGACAACTTCTCATATGGCTCAAATGAAGGCGCATTATTATAGTTTTTAGATGTCATTTGAAGGGTCGTTAGAAGGTCGCTTCTAGATAGACAACCATATCATTCGAACAACCTCCTGTCTCTCTCTAACAACATTCCATCGCCTTAAAATTTGTACCCGCCTATAAATACCTTCTTTCCTGAAGAAATTTGTTAAGACTTTTTATTTATAAAAATCGTAGACCTGCTGCAAATATTCTTCACTTTTTAATATGGAAGAACACTTTTTGATTCACACAATCAATCCTAAATACTTTTGTGAATTATCTTTGGAACCCAACCACTTTTATATCGAAGTTATTCTTGTGGAGAGTTTTCTTCACTGCGGATGTTATGATACTCAAGGGTATTAAGTGCTGAAGGAGGAGGACTAAGGTTCTTGTGATTCTTGAGGGAATCATTGATGATTGAATGTTGCGGTGTTTCTGAGTTCTTGTGGGAGTTCATGGCTTTATTTCTCTACTGTGTTTTAAGTTTTAATTTGCAAACTTTAGTGAAATAAAAGGTTTTCCCCTGCAAGGATTTTTTTCCTGAAATTGTGATTTCTTAACATACGTGATTTGAATCACATAGTTGCATATTCTAGGGTTAATTAAAATTTGTTTATCAGATTGACATCTAATTAAATAAGTTTAATCCATTAAAATATTGCGAACTCTCAAATTGATATCACACCACGCCTTGCGCACTTTACTGATAAACTTAAATTGGTTGGTTGAAAAACAATAAGTAGTTAATGATGAATTAGATCCATTACTTGCAGGACACATATTCACACCCTCATATATTTTTATCAAGAAAAATGAGGCACGGTGATAATCATCGACCGCAAGAGTACGAATGGTTACAATTGGACCCCATTTATACCTCTTTTATTAGTGAGCGTCATTTAGAGGGTACTTTTATTGACAAGTAAGGGAATAAGAAGATATAATATCTTAACTACCTTTCAAATCATGGAGTTTATATATAGCAAGAATATCTGTTCAATCGTGAGAAAACAAGGGGTATACATATTTACTTGTACATTAGGTTTCTCACACAAAGAATCACTTTTTACCAAATTTTATCTTAACTTAATTTAAAGTGAACATGTAAGATTGTGTGAGCCAAAATGAAAACTAAAGCTCCAAACTAAACAGGAACAAGAAGAGATAGAGGAAAAATCCCTTTCGAGCGATGCTTTAATTCAGTACTGTTAAAAATAAGGCAAACATGTAATGACTTATAAATTACTTAGAGATCCACTAAGTATAACACATAAGAGTTTTCGAATGTTTAACAGAAAATGATGCAGTCCAGTACTGCCCACAAGAATCAGATCTTCCTTTGATATCCACCAATCAACCATTGGAATACGCAATTCCGATCTTCTTCAGTCATAGTACCTTGACTCCACAAATCAGTAGTAGAATTTCTCTATGGGGGTTTAGAACTTTGGATTGTGTTCTTCTTGGTTTGGAAAAGTGATCTTAAAAGATCTAAGGGGTTTGGATGAAAAGTTATGGAGTTTGATAACAAAAAGAACTCTAAAAAGGCATAACAATAAATGCAAACCCGTATCTCTTTTTATAGGAAAAGTTATTACAAGATATAGGGATAAAATATTGCATCAGGTTTGTTTTATAAAAAAACACGTGCACTCATTCCAACGAACTGCCACCTCGTTCGAACAATGCACCGGATCTCATTTGAATGGATTTCAACAATGCGTTGAACGACATCCCAGAGCTGACAAAAAATGCGATGATTTAGATCTCGTTTAAATGTGGGTACCTTGTTGTAATGACCCTTCGCAACTCATTTGTAAGGCATGCCATTTTTCATCTAACAAGTTAGCGAGTTTTGCAAAAAATCTTTAAAAATCATTTTAAAAATATTTTGAAAAATAAACCCCATTAAAAAAATGACCCTTAAATATTTTAAGCTTTAACAAACCACTTCATAACTCTTCAAAGTTGTGACGAACAATTTTCAATCTTGCAAATGTCACCAACGATTCTTCTCTTCGAATAGTTGAGAACGTTTATGAAGGTGCAGCGGGATGTAACGGAATAAGACAAATAAAAATAAAATGAGAAATTAAAAAAATTTCTCGTACAAATCTCACCCTTTGTCTATTCCGGTACAAAAAACAAATCGAAGCTAAATTGAGTCCTAAGACTATGACAACTATTTCCCTCCTAAACCAAGAAACATAAATGCAAAAGTCTTCAACTGAAAGATTTCCACTTGTGTGGTCCATGAAATCATCAAGGCAGAATAACCAACACACATGAGATAAAAGAAATGCCATGATTCATACAAGTTTTAAGACAAATAAATCCCCTTAATTTGTTCTGCCCTCTTTCTGTTCGTAATAGACAAATGGTAAGAAAGTAAGCATGAAACAGAAGCATCACCTGAATAACATAACAAATAAAATCAATAAAGCACATGCGATGAATTTTTAAAAGGAAACAAACTATTTTTGACATATTTAAATATTATCAAGTATGAAAAGTATAAGTAAAAAAAGGACATATAGTGTCACGCCCTAAATGATAGAAAATGGTAATAATTTAAAGTCAATACTATAATTTGGATCTGTTACGATGCACTCAGGAAGTTGTAAGATATAAATTAGTAACATCATAAATACAACAACATATTAATCTTACATACGGGGTCTTTATACATAAGAGTTTTTATATTACATATTTCAATTTAGCTAGTAAGGAATATAATATGTCTAAAGAAGTACTTCAAATTTACATAAGGAAATAAGAAATATAATTAAGCAAGAAGGTTTCCCCAAAATACGCCGAACTATGGCAAAATGAACTTTAAAGAGACTCACTACTGCATAAAGCCTAAAAGGACAAATGCCAAGCATCATGAGTAACGCAACCCAATGATAATACACTTATACTAAAAATTTATCCCCCTAGTATACTAATAGCAATGATTTTTTAATATATATATATATATATATATATATATATATATATATATATATATATATATATATATATATATATATATATATATATATATATATATATATATCAATTATTAAAATTTGCGTCAATAAACTTAAGAAGGGATAAAATATAATCACATGATTAGAGATATAATTCATCATTTCCAATTTATTGAATCTAAAATTTATTCGTAAGAACTAATAACGAAATACCACGAGATTTACACTAGTAACTTCTAGTGTACGTTGCCCTTAGGCCACAACACACACGCCAACTTGCATATGTGTATACCTATGCCCACTAGACAACTTTCGTTGGTATAGACTATATTAGTGCACTAACTGTAGGATTATCTCAATCCCGACCAACTTAGGAGGAACCTCAAGTTCAATAACAATAATAATAGGTGATAAAATGTTAAAACTTAATTAATGGCCTTGGCCCTCGGTATATCCAACTTGCATATACCTATACAACAACTCGAATAGGATTAAAGACATATGATTTATCAAGAGAATAAATATAATTTTGAATAAAAATCGTAATATAACATTAATTTAATCGACACAATAAATCAACTAATATTCTCCACAATTATTTTGACGTGTTATAACTCATGGGCTTACTCCGATATTACTTTTATATTAAATTTTGATGTTAACATGAAAAACATATTTTCACATGAAAAACATTTGCATTCATTTGCGCTTCTCATATCTGTCTATTTGGGGACATCATAAAAAAGGGGAGAATTGTTTGGTGTTTGGTTGATTATATTTCAAACTCTTGCTTGTCACGGGTATCTGATTTATCTCATGTGTGTAGGTACAACATTGATTATTATTGGATTGCACACCCTGATGAGAAAAGCTCTGAGAGTTTTTGAAAAGTTGAAGCTTTGAAGATGTTGAAGTTTGATTGTTGACATGTCAGCTAATATTCTCAGTTTGAGGGTTTAATGGGGATATTATCTTATATGTCAGTTGCTTTATTGAGATAGCATAATTCGGATTTTTATGTATGTATCGGCACAGACATAGGGGGATATTTTTAAGGACTTAATGTTATAAATGTCCAGGGTAGAATCTAGGAATTTTCTATTTGTCCTAGATCACAGCATGTATGTATGATACCGCTAAATTCGGCATGTCAACACGATCATCCACGACGGCCTTGATCCGAATCCATGCATCCATCATCTTCACACATGAATCATGCTACATGCGATGTGATGCTCAACTCATTACCACTACTCCACTACGCAATATTGGTAAAATGATTTATTGGAGTTGTTTATATTTGCATAAATATTTGGGAATTTTTTAGAAAATATTTTTTTGAAGTCTGAATTGTTTTTTTTTATCAAAAGCAGAAAATTTTATAAGGGTAAAAGCGGATTGCCTCGGTCAATGAGCTCATTCAAACGAGAATACACTGTCGTTCGAGCAACATAAGCATGCCGCGCGAACTCGTTCGAACGACACGCGCGAACGTTCGAGCGACATAAGCATGTCGCGCGAACGTTCGAACGGCATGTGTCCTTTGTTCGAGCGACATATTTTCACATTAAAATTTTATTTAAGAATTCACTCATTTGTTAATAGTTTGAAACTTTCGAAAACACATTACGGGTAAATTTTAAACATACTTACTCATAGCAACATCTATTTTCATAATTCCTATAATATTACATCATAAGTGATTGATTGTGCAATTTCCATAATACCGAAATTTATGCAATGGTATAAACCCATAATTTATGAGATAATTTATCTTTATTAGTCTACTTAAATATTCCATTTGAAAATTAGTAATATGTCTAAACTAAAATTTTAATAATAACATTACACGAAATTATTTTATTTATTTCGAAATGGTTATTACATGCACAACACATTACCATTAATAAAATTGGGACAACAATTTAACACTAACTTTATCCTTTTATTAAAATTATTATATCTACTTAAATTGCTATAAATAAATTATATAAGTTTCTCATATGAGTTAATATATCACAAAAATAATTTCAGACATAAATAACAAGCCTAAATTTTTTAAAAATTCGGATATAATAAACTGTCAGAATTTTTTTAATACAAATTTTCAGATTTATATACTGAACTTCAAAAATTCATATCTCACTCATTTCTTATATAAACATTACTATTTCGGTGTCCAAAGAAAGATAATTTTATGCTCTATCCAATAAAAATATTTAAAAAAATTAAAAAAATTGGTTTGCTTTGGTTGAAATTTAAAATAAAACTCGTCATATTCCTAATTTAAAAGAAAATTACACAACTCAGATGGGGCTGAAATTTTAGTATGTTGATTCTCATTATTTTAGGGTGCTAAATTAATTATTCAGACATTTTTGAATTTTTTTCATAAGTGGGACATACCTCATCTGCGTCGAAACGAAAAACATGGTCTTCGGGGTACCAGAACTGTACCGTCACCGCTAGCAGATTCCAGTTAATGGCTTAATTATGCCTCAGGGAGACTCGATGCAAGTTGAAAGCTTTGTAATTCACATTATACAAACCCATGGCCTCTAGACCCTCAAGATAAGAGGAAAATTCGACGTGCACCAAAAGGGCCATTTGGGAATAATAAAGCAAGAAGCAAAAGATAAGAAGCAAGAAGAAGAAAGTGGGTATGGGTGGAAGAATCATATTATTTACCTCCCCTTTCATACACAAAAGACTTGGCAAAAGACAAAGGATCTAAAAAATACGAGTAAATTCCATCCCCACAAGAGTGCCGAAAAGTGCAATCAAAGCCTTAAAGTGATTTTACTTGACTCATACACCGATAGGCAAGACAAGGGGTATGCCGATCGGCAACCCCCTTATTTTGGAAAATTCCATCTTTCCTCTTTTGACAAAATGAAATTCTCAAAAAGAAATACTTATTTTAAAAGACTACCGGGTCATTTCTTATTACTTATACATTTTTACTTATCATTTCCATAAAATAAATATTTTCCATGAGTCAAATTACTCTATTTTTTCTAAATAAAGAAACATCCTGACATTATTATAGTCTCAGCAGAAAAGTAAAAGTGCATGCAGAATAAGTCATTAAAGCAAGAAAAAATAAAAAAGAATCTCCCTTATATATATATATATATATATATATATATATATATATTGTTGTAGCATGATTACATCGTTTCAGGAAAAATAAAAAACAAAAAAACAAGATTGAGCCCGAACCCACAATCTCTCTCTCAAACCCTCACTCTCTACGACGAATATGCTTTTTCTCAGCGACGGGTGGTAAAATGTCCACTCCTAGAACTCGATCCCTCATCCAAGGAGGTAGTCGAAACCAAGCACGAAGGAATAAAATGCTTAATGTAGGCAGTCACGGAGGCCATCCAGTCCTTAATATCCTTCAGTCGGGTGGTCAGTACCCAAACATACTACAAGTAAAGAAACAAAAACAAAAGACCAATCAGTCAGTAAAAAGGAAAGAAAGAATAAAAAAAGAATAGACAAGAAAAAAGAATATACCTCAGGTTGAAGGACATCATTCGTAAGCCCCACTAAACCCAGCACCGACGTATTAGGACGATGAGACATGCTGAATGACCCCCTTTAGTCAGAAAAAAATTATAAGGAGGAAATGACCTGAATAAGTGGAGCCTCCTCTTTTGCTACCGCTGCCGATGACGTACCACCCGTGTTGTGGGAAGATCCCACCTGCCTACTAGTTCCCCCAACCGAATACGTAGGAGACGGAGGCATATTCACCACATCATAAATGCAAGAGGGAATCAACCAGGTCATTAAAAAATTTAGGTAATCATAACTCCCTATCCTGTACGTATAGAGCGTGTAGGGATCGCCGACCAACGCTGCTACCCGATCCTCAAAAGACATCTCAATCACTCGCCTCATGTACATTGGGGGCACCGACGGTGGGACAACCACCTCATGCTCCATAATCTGTCGCACCACCCTCTCTCTTAAGTACAAGGCGTACCCAAACTCGTGCTCCATTAATCGCCACATCTGCGTGTGCATACTCGTCACCCCGTATCCCAAGGAGCCGAACCCTAATGGTAAAAGGTCACCTATAATTCTCAACAAATAATCCATATTCATTCAAGAAAGAAAATGATAAAAAAATAACTCAAGAGAAACATGGAATAACCAAATCACTCGTCATGGTGTTCAAATCCTGTTACACCGTCTCCAAGGATAAAGATTGGTTCGATCTTCGTTGGACTTCCACCACCGAAACATTTGGCAGAAGTTGATAAATCCTCATCCTTCAGGTCTATTGACCTCACACTGGGCCCAATCACCTCATAAAACCATGTTTGCAAGAGACTGGAATCAAGCAAAGAAGAAGCTTACTAAGAATGCAAGGAAATA
The DNA here is from genome assembly GCA_949130495.1 of Sambucus nigra. Taxonomy (NCBI): domain Eukaryota; kingdom Viridiplantae; phylum Streptophyta; class Magnoliopsida; order Dipsacales; family Adoxaceae; genus Sambucus; species Sambucus nigra. The sequence continues at coordinate 38,519,971 of OX422211.1, forward strand.
CATGAGAAGAAAAATAAGTCCAATGTTACCTCCAAAAGGTACGTGGCCCCTGTAAAAGTCTACTGGAAGCACCGCATGAATGCATACAAAGAAGAATAAAGGGTTGACACTGTTAGGCTCCCCCGATCATAAAACTAGACGTCGAAAAATGTCCTCAGAAATGGCAAAAACTAGTGATGAACTACGTCGCCACCATCGAAAATTGTACAAGCAAAAGCAAAATGAACAATGAAGAAATCTATCTCATCTGCCTGTCGTCAGTCTCATCTACCCTCCTACTCTGAAGCACTTCCCAAGGAGAAGAGACGCAGTTAGAATCCCTAGAAATGATTCTACCCCCCGTAGTTGCTTCTGAGTAGTAACTTCTAGTGTGCGTTGCCCTTAGGCCACAACACACACGCCAACTTGCATATGTGTATACCTATACCCACTAGACAACTTTCGATGGTATAGACTATATTAGTGCACTAACTGTAGGATTATCTCAATCTTGACCAACTTAGGAGGAACCTCAAGTTAAACAATAATAATAATAGGTGATAATATGTTTGGCCCTCGGTATAGCCAACTTGCATATACTTATACAACAACTCAAATAAGATTAAACACATATGATTTATCAGGAGAATAAATATAATTTGGAATAAAAATCGTAATATAACATTAATTTACTCGACACAATAAATCAACTAAAATTCTCCACAATTATTTTGACGTGTTATAACTAATGGGCTTACTCCGATATTAATTTTATATTAAACTTTGATGTTAACATGATAAATATATTTTCACATTAAAGTTTTAATTAAGAACTCACTCATTTGTTAATAGTTTGAAACTTTTGACAACACATTGGGGTAAAATTTTAAACATAATTACTCATAACAACATATATTTTCATAATTCCTAAAATATTACATCATAAGTGATTGATTGTGCAGTTTCCATAATACCGAAATTTATGCAATGGTATAAACCCATAATTTATGAGATAATTTATCTTTATTAGTCTACTTAAATACTCCATTTGAAAATTAGTAATATGTCTAAACTAAAATTTTAATAATAACATTACATGAAATTATTTTACTTATTTCGAAATGGTTATTACATGCAACACACATTACCATTAATAAAATTGGGACAACAATTTAACACTAATTTTATACATTTATTAAAATTATTATATCTACTTAAATTGTTCTAAATAAATTATATAAGGTTCTCATATGAGTTAATATATCACAAAAAAATTTCAGATATAAATAACAAGCCTAAATTTTTTTTAAAATTCGGATATAATTGTAATACCCCGTACTTTTATGGATATTTATTTATGGGAATAATTAAAATAAATGTGTATTAATTGGGAATTAATCCGGATAAAATACTAGTGAGATGCGAGTTGGTATTTGATTATAATGCTTATATATGGCAATAGATGAATATTGAGAATATTGAATTTGTCGTAAGAGTGAAATACGGCAATTTGAAAATTTTGTTAGGACGCGTGTGATAGTCGCGTCAGGAATATAATTATTTTAATTAAAAAGTGGATTTTATTTTTATCAACTGTATGGTCATTTTGAGTGCGCCAACGTGTCCGAAAGGGTCGAAATAGTCAGAAAATACTAGCCGGGGGTTTAGTTTGGGTCTCGGGGCATTTTTAGGCCATACCGGCAACTTAAAAGGGTATTTTGGTAATTTTGGAATTTTAGGAATTATGACCAACGAATTTTGGGAGTTTAAAATAGGGAATTTCATAACCCACTAACCCATTACCAGCAATTAACTGAGTTGAGGGCAACGGGAGTTTTAGGAGAGGTTAGGAGAAGTTCCCAAAAGAGAAACACAACCTCCATCTTCAACCTTCAACCTTGGGAGAAAAAGGAGAGAGCAACCTTCACCAATTCAATGCCAAATTCAGAGAAAAATCCAAGGAAAGTGGTTTAATTACGTTATTTGCAACGAATGCTTCTTCCATGCGTAGAAATTTAAATAATTGCATTATTTTGGGAGAATGACAAAAACCCATGAAATTGGAATTAGAAACTCATGTTTTGATAAAGAGATTGTACATAGAATTGTGTTTGGGTGATTATACTGTTAGAAATACATCTTTCATGTTACAAAAACGGATTTAATTATGGTTATTGATAACTCTAAATTTCTAGGGTTCATGTTCATGAGATTTGGGGAAAATTGGGGAGATTTGATGATTAGATGTGGTTTAGGATGATTTGATCCCATTTATATGTTAAAATACGACCTAAGTATGTTTAGGAATGATTAGAAACCTTGAACTACTGTTGGAATGATATTTAGATGAGATTAGAGGTGAGGAGAATTGGGAAAAACGAAATAGGAGAATTCTGGGCTCGAAACTGTCACTTCGTTAGAAGGCCTGCCCAGGTCGTTCGAACGAGCTCGTTCGAACGAGCTTTTAACGAGATGACAGTTTGACTTCTAATGAGTTGGATGTTCGTTTGATGCCTTTCGTTCAAACGAGACCTCGTTAGATGCCCACTTCGTTCGAACGAACTCTCGTTCGAACGAGACTTCTAACGAGTTGACAGAATGGCCTTTTTGGCCTGATTTGATTTCTAGTGTCCCGTAACCTTATTTAATTGTAGAGATAACCTTCCCTTGTTAACTATTTGGTATAATTGGGAGATTTGGGATATTTTGAGGAGTGAAATATAGAAGTGTGATTTGAACCAAATGATATTTGTGGATTAGGACTCTAGTGACTATATACGATGTGAGGATTATTGACAACTTCTATATTTGTATTAACCGGGGATATGTGAATGGTGTAACATTATAAGTTGGTATGAGAATGAGAAGTATACCACTAATAATTATGGTAATTACTAAGATGTGTGTAAGCTTAGTATATGTATATGATTTTATGTGTATGACATACCTACCATACTTGCTATCACGGGAGGTTTGCGTTCGCTTAGGGCCATCTATTCTTTGTGTGCCTACGGGGGGTAAATACATTGGTACCTCGAGGACATAGGTTAGAGAAGAACTTATTGGGAAGTTAATAAGTCTGCTGATCATGGGAGTGTAGGTATGTGCGTGACCCATGTGATGTGACTGTGTTCGCCTCCATTGTTTGTGATTTGCTATTATATGAGAACGATTCCTGAGAGATTCGGAATGCGTGATCCTTATGTACGTGATGTACCGAGATGGATATCAGAGTATGTGTGCACCGCAGCTTAGTCTCGGGGTGCTTGTATTGTATATTAATGATGTGAATAATATACGGTTAAATGAAAAGGAATTGTTATGTTTAATTGTGAGAATAATTTATAGTAACTCCTTGAGAAGATAAATAAGGGGATAACCTCCAGTAAACGGTAATGCTAATAATTGAGAATCCGAGTTTAAGCAAAGCTATCTTTTCAAGTGATAACACTGGGAATTCATATTGTGAATCGAGTAAATGGGTTAGAACTTATGTCGGTTTAGTTAGATATTAATACCACTTAGATGGGTACTGTACGTTAGGAGTGCAGAAGTAGTCGAGAGGTGAGTATTTCATGTGAGAGCACGTCCTAACATGTATTTTGCATTCTTTGTTTTAATGTTATTAAAGCACTTGCTGTTTTTAAAATACTCTCCACTTTCGGGCTCTGACCCGTTTGCTTTCAAATTTATTTTTGTAAAAACCTTTTAGGTGCCCAGCCACAAGGACACCATGCATAGGATTTCCATTCAGGTGACGAGCTGTAGTTCTTTGTGGAAGTTACAGGGCCTTGCTAGTAGACGCTTATTTTGTCTTGACTCTATTCAGTTTTCATCATTTGTAGGGCATGTCGCCCATTTCTATTAGAGACATTTCATATTTCAGTTATTCAGATTGTTGGCATGTAATTAATTCAGGATATACTGTTTTATTTATTTCAGTGGTGGGATTGTTGTGAGGAGTTTTCCTCTGGGCTTATCATTTTTTGTTGGTTACTTTATTGAGACTTTATGGTGTATGGTTATGATATTCTTTCATAATTCTTTTACTTCATGTTAATCAGATTTAATTTAAAATTTGACAACTTACTTTTAAATACTAGGTGGTTAGTAACTAGTAAAATGTTTTCGACAGTGATGCTATTAACTGAACCAACTTGACATTTTGATTTAATTTAATAAAGGAGTAGCTACCCGGTATTTAATTAGTCGGGGTGTCACAGGTGGTATCAGAGCATGAGGTTCTAGTGTCCTTTAGGATCTGTACGGCTTATTGTGTTTCCGCTGAACTTTCTTTGATGTAGAGCCCTATATTTTAGGACTGTTGTATTCTTTTATGTATGCTACGTTCTTCAGCTATTTTAAGTTTATAACTGCGAACTTATAGACTTTACTCTTATTTCAGATGCCTCCACGACATGCACCACGGGTTCCTACGAATGCACAGCCAGAGCCACAGCCAACTCCAGTACAGGGCACCATGAATGACACTGAGGTTGCAGCCATTGTAGCCCAAGCGGTAAACGTCGCTCTTGCCGTTGTACAACAGGCACCACCTCAGGCGCCAGTAGCCGCGCCAGTTCAGGGACATGCATTCCCGTCTGCTTGGGAACGCGTTCGAGATGCTTTTCAGAAAGCACACCCACCGGAGTTCGCAGGTAGCTCCGATGTTGTGGTTTCAAGTCAGTGGAGGAAAGACATTCAGAGGCACTTGAGGATGTATGAGTGCACCGATGTTCAGAAGTAGGTACTAGCTACTTTCAAGCTAGTGGGATCTGCACTGCAGTGGTGGGAGTCTATTACCACCGTGGAGGAGAGAGATACTCTCACGATACAGGAGTTTTGGGTGCATTTCGACCGCAAGTATTTTCCGTCAGCCGTTCACACGGAAATGAGGAGGAAGCTAATGAATCTCAGACAGGAGGGAAAGACTGTGGCCGAGTATGAGGCTGAAATTTTAGTATGTTGAAATTTTAAAACAAAATTACACAACTCCGATGGGGCTGAAATTACACAACTCAGATGGGGCAGAAATTTTAGTATGTTGATTCAGATTGTTTTAGGTTGCTAAAATAATTATTTTGGTATTTTTGAATGTAAGGACATAATTTTATAAATGTCTGGGGTAGAATGTTGGAATTTACTAATTGTCCTAGATCACAGTATGTATGTCTGATACCGCTACATTCGACACGTCAACATGATCATCCACGACGGCCTTGATCTGAATCCATGCATCCATCATCTTCACACATGAATCATACAGCATGCGACGTGATGCTCAACTCATTCCCACTACTCCACTACGTAATACTGCTAAAATGATTTATTGGATTTATTTATATTTGCATAAATATTTGGGATTTTTTTGAAGTCTGAATTGTTTTTTAGCAAAAGCAAAAAAAATTCTAAGTGTAGAAGCGGACTGCCTCGATCGACGAGCTCGTTCAAACGAGATTACACTGTCGTTCGAGAGACATGAGCATTTCGCGCGAACTTGTTCGAACAACAATTGTACTTCATTCGAGCGACATGCCTATGTCATTCGAGCGACGTCGTCGGCTTGATTTTCGTCTAAATATCTGGGTGCATTCTACGCATTTTCCAAGTCTTTTTCGCACAAGTTTATGCGTTTTCACAGCCCAGAAAACATACTTCATGTTTTAAAGTTTTATGCCTTCTTTATTCACATAATCACTCCCATATATATATGAGAATCTTTAAACCTTCAAGAGGATCGTTCTTACTCATCTGGAGTAACTTGTGGAGAAGTTGTCTCTTTTCCATTGCTTCCCACCTGGAGTTCTTGCGGGAGATTCCTGCCGACGATATCGGAACCGAAACCTGAGGGTATTTCGTATGTCACTCTTGTTTTTATTGTAATCCGTTTATTATAAATTATGGTGAAAATAAAAAGGCTTTGCCCCTTTGGGGGATTTTTCCTCATTTGTGTGTTTGAATGTTCTTCCATGATTATATCATCTTCAATGACACCTAGATGCATGTTTTAGGTTTTAATTGAAAAATTGAGTTTAGTTAAATAAATTCTCTGTTTGAACAAAAGCTCACTCTTCAAATTGGTATCAGTGACAATTACACAATTATACCATGTAATTTTCCCCAAAATTTTTCTAAGATATCAATTTTCTGAAAAATTAATTTTTGAAAAACGGCGCGTTCAATATGGAGAAATTATATACTAAAATGCCAGTTTTTGACGGGACAAATTATGCTTACTGGAAAGCTCGCATGAAATCTTCTTTAAAAGCCATTGATAAAAGAGTTTGGATTTTGGTTGAAAGAGGGTGGACACCTCCCTCCATTACTGTTGACAACGTGACTAATTTAAAATCTGTGACTGCATGGACTGAAGAAGAATTTAAATGGCATCTTTTAACTCTAAGGGTTTAAGTGCTATTTCTGGATCCATCACACCTGACGAGTTCCCACGGATAAAGACGTGTACCACGTCAAAAGAGGCATGAGATGTTTTGCAACTTACCCATAAAGGAACTAATGCTGTGAAAGAATCAAAACTGCAAAACTTAACAATTCAATTTGAAACTATCACCATGCTTAAGACTGAATGTTTTGATGAATTTTATGCTAGGTTATCTGATATTATAAACACTAGCTTTAATCTTGGTGAACACATTCCTAATGCTAGAGTTGTTAAAAATATTCTTAGATCACTACCTAAGCGTTTTATCCCTAAAGTCACTGTGCTAAATTCTATGGGTAATTTAAACACGCTTAAATTAGAGGAACTTATAGGAGACTTACAAACGTATGAAGTTGATATGTTTCCTAGATCTGTCAAGCCTAAAGATAAGGGAATTACACTTAATGCCCCTGATAGAAAGAGTGAGGGGTTGGAAAGAAATAGAGTTGAGTCATCTAGAAAAAAGGAGATAAAAACGTCTGATTCCAAGTGTGACCTTGATTTAGAGGATTTGGCACTGTTTGCTAAAAAATTCAAGAAAATTCTCAATTTTAAGAAAAATGGAAAGCTCAAAGATAAAAAGAATTTTGAGAAAAATAAGTTTGAAAAGAAAAATGAAAAAGATTTTAAAGATCCCTCCTAAGAAAGACAGTGAGAGATGCTATTAGGGCAACGGTAAGGGTCATAGAGCTTTAGAGTGTGCTACTAGGTTGAACAGACTTGCAAAAGAAAAGGGTAAAGCTACCCTCAATGATACCCTTAGTGACGACAGTGAGGTCGAGTCGGCGGACTCTGGAGACGAGTCATCGCATGAGTGTAACGTCACCGCATTCATGGCTAGTCATGTGAGTACCTCTAGTGATCCTTACGATGATGAGGATACTACTTCACAGGGACACCTCGACAGTGAGAACGAAGAGAGTGAGGGGGAGGATATTGCAAGTAAAAGCGAGAGTAATCTTTAACACGCCTATGCTGAGTTATATAACGAGTAATTTAAGACCAAAAAGCTTAACAAAGTGTTAGTTCTTAGGATCACCGCTTTAAAGGAAGATTTAGAAGAAGTGTGAGAGAGAGAGAGAGAGAGAGAGAGTCCTCCACCTGCACTACCTTGAGGGAGAGAGAGAGTCTGCCTGTGTTGAGAAAGAAAGTTTGTTTAGAGAAAGAGCGAGACTGTTTGGAGAGAGAGATAGTTGTTTTGAGAAAGATAAAGGGGAATTGACTAAACAAGTGTCTAGCCTTACGAGTGAGATCCATTCCTCCCTGGTGACTCGGAAGAAAGTCCTTGAATCCTAGCTTAGTCATTATCTTGAGAGAGCATGGGAAGTAAAGGTTTAAATCGAGGACAGATCTGGAAAGATGGGAAAGTTGCTCCTCGGTCCTGCTTTAGGTTTTGGTGATAGGAAGGGAATAGGTTTTGATGGTGCCTCCACGTCCCAAATTGCACCTGGACCAGATCTAAAGTTTACTACTACTCCATATGGCCATCGTCAAAAACCACGAAGGAGAGTTCGATAAAAAAAAGCAAACCAAGGTCCACCTAAGACTTTGTTCTTTCGTACGTACTGCAAAAGAAAAGGCCACCTCAGGGACTTTTTCTATAGCTTAGGTTGGACACGATGTACTACTGCTCCACCACATCGTACTGATGATTTTACCAGTCTGAGAGAGTGTGTGGAGTTTTTAGCTGCCACATTACAGAGTTTGATGGAGGAATTCTGATGGAAGTCTTTGCCGTCAGTGAATGTTTCCCGCATCCCGGCTAAAACTAACAACAACAAGGGTAAAAAAAAGCTTACCACTTCTTGGGTACCTAAGAAAGATAAAAAGGCCCTTATTGTTCATGTCTCTCTCAAAGCACATAATAACTCACAGTGGTATTTTGATTGTGGGTGATCTAGACATATGACACATGTTGTCTCATTTTTTACCTACCTAGAGGATTATAAGGAAGGTAGAGTCACCTTTGGAGATGGGATCAGGTCTAGAATTGTAGGATGAGGTACAGTAGAGTTACCAGGATTTCCTAAGATAGAAAATATTTTGTACTTCAAATGTTTGAAAGCAAACTTTCTCAGCATTAGCCAGTTGTGCGATGTTGACTTTACTGTAAAGTTTAACCAGGACACGTGTAATGTCAATAATAAAGCCGATAAACTTTTAGTGCAAGGGATGAGGACAGAGGATAATTGCTATGGGACTGTGCCCAAATCCTCACTTGTCTGCAACAGTGCCACGATCACTCCTATGGATCTATGGCACCAATGTCTAGGTCACATGAACATTAGAGATTTGACGTCTTTAGCAAAAAAGGACCTAGTATGTGGCTTACCAACACTTGGAAAGCCAACTTCCACGATTTGCAGACCCTGTCAGTTGGGAAAGAAAATCCATAGCCCTCATAGTCAGTTGCATTCCATTACCACCTCCCGTGTGCTTAAGTTGATTCACATGGATCTTATGGGTCCTACTCTTACTGAGAGTCTGGGTGGTAAGAGATATATCCTCGTGATGGTGGATGATTTCTTCAAATATTCGATTGTAGGTTTTCTAAGAGAGAAATCCGATGCTGTAGAGTTTTTAACGACCAAGTGCCATGTCCTGAAAAATCAATATAGAGTCACTATTAATACGATACGTAGTGACAATGACACGAAATTTAAGGAAGCAAAGGTAGATATTTACTGTGATAGCCTTGGGATTAAACATGAGTTTTCGACCGTAAAGATTCCTCAGCAAAATGGGATTATTAAGAGGAAGAATCAAACGTTTCAAGAAATGGCTAGATCAGCGCTTTTGGGTCATAAGGTTTCTAGGAGATTTTGGGCACAGGCGGTGCCTACCGCGTGCCACACGGTGAATAGGGTTTACCTGCGTCCACAGACGCTTAAAACGCTTTATGAATTGTGGATTGGCAAGAAACCCAACCTTGCATATTTTCGTGTCTTTGGGAGTAAATTCTACATCCTATGGGATAGAGATAAATTAGGAAAGTTTGACTCCCGGAGCGACAAGGGAATATTGCTAGGATATTCATTAAATAGCAGAGCGAACCCAGTTTTTAACGTGAAGCGCTCTAAAGTTAGGGAATCAATAAACGTCACCGTGCAAGATGACAGAGCTTCGACATTTGTTGATCCTAGCCTTTAGTGTGAGGATAAGGACTTTTCTAGCAGCGATTTACTTATTCCTCACCCACACCCTATGGAGCCTACTCCTTTGTTAGGGGACACACATGCTTGGGTTCGCAAGAGTCATGACCCTGCCTCTATTGTAGGCGATCTCACTTTAGGGGTCAAGAATCGTGCTCAGCTAGTTGTTAGCCATGTATTCTACACATCTAAAGTCGACCCCAAGAATCACAAAGAATAACTCAAGGATGAACACTGGATATCTGCCATACAGGATGAGTTGCTTCAGTTTAAAAAGAACAATGTCTGGGAACTTTTCCCCCCGACTTAGTGAGACTAATGTAATAGGTACCAGGTGGATTTTCAAGAATAAAATGGATGAAAATGGTACCATAATAAAAAACAAGTCTAGGTTGGTCGCTCAAGGCTACACACAAATAGAGGGTGTAGACTTTGGGGAGACATTTTCTCCTGTTGCGAGGCTTGAGTCCATCCATTTACTACTCGCCATCACATATCTTCTGCGCTTCAAGTTATATCAGATGGATGTCGAGTTCCTTTATAAATGGAATTCTACAGGAGGTGGTTTACGTGGAACAACTAAATGGGTTTGAAGACCCTAAGCACCCGGAGCACGTCTACTATCTGAGGAAAGCTATGTATGGTTTGAAGCAAGCACCCCGTGCTTGGTACGAGAGGCTTACTTCATATTTCTTAGACAGTGGCTTCAAGAGAGGGGGAGTTGATATGATGTTGTTCGTCAGGACAGATGACGGTGCCATTTTGGTTGCCCAGGTCTATGTGGACGCCATAGTCTTTGGATCCACGTGCTCCCAGCATGCTCACCACTTTGAGGAGGAGATGAAAAGTGAGTTTGAGATGAGCATGGTAGGTGAGATTACTTTCTTCCTTGATCTTCAGGTTCGTCAGGTAGAGGATGGGATATTCATCTCCCAATCCAAGTATGCTAGAGACCTAGTGAAGAAATTTGGTTTAGACTCCGCTAAGCATGCACGTACACCTATGAGTACTTCTATCAATATTAGTAAGGACACTTTAGGCAAGGACATAAAGCAAACCTTGTATCGGAGTATGATAGGTAGTCTTCTCTATTTGACTTCCAGCCGCCCCAACATAGCCTTTAGTGTTGGAGTCTGTCTGCAATATCAGGCATCCCCAAAAAAGTTACACTTACTCACTCTAAAACGTATTATCAGTTTGACATGTTATAACTCATGGGCTTACTCCGATATTACTTTTATATTAAATTTTGATGTTAACATGAAAAACATATTTTCACATGAAAAACATTTGCACTGATTTGCGCTTCTCATTACTGTCTATTTGGGGACATCATAAAAAGGGGGAGAAGAATTATGAGGGAGAATTGTTTGGTGTTTGGTTGATTATATTTCAAACTGTTGCTTGTAAGGGGTATCTGCTTTATCTCATGTGTGTAGGTACAACATTGATTATTATTGGATTGCACACCCTGATGAGAAAAGCTCTGAGAGTTTTTGAAAAGATGAAGCTTTGAAGATGTTGAAGTTTAATTGTCAACAAGTCAGCTGGTATTCTCAGTTTGAGGGTTTAATGGGGATATTATCTTGTATGTCAGTTGATTTATTGAGATAGCATAATTCGAATTTTTATGTATGTACCGGTATAGATATAGGGAGAGATTTGTAAGGACATAATTTTATAAATGTCCAGGGTAGATTCTAGTAATTTTCTATTTGTCTTAGATCACAGTATGTATGTCTGATACCACTACATTCGACACGTCAACACGATCATCCACGATGGCCTTGATCCGAATCCATGCATCCATCATCTTCACACATGCATCATGCCACATGCGACGTGCTGCTCAACTCATTGCCACTACTCCATTACGCAATATCGGTAAAATGATTTATTGGAGTTGTTTACATTTGCATAAATATTTGGAATTTTTTTAGAAAATATATTTTTGAAGTCTGAATTATTTTTTATCAAAAGCAGAAATTTTTCTAAGTGTAGAAGAGGGCTGCCTCGATTGATGAGCTCGTTCAAACGAGATTACATTATCGTTCGAACGACACGTGTCCTTCGTTCGAGCGACATGCCTATGTCGTTCGAGTGACGTCGCCGCCTTGATTTTCGTCTAACTATCTGGCTGCATTCTACACTTTTTCCAAGTCTTTTTCGCCCAAGTTTCTACATTTTCACAGCCCAGAAAACATACTTCATGTTTTAAGGTTTAAGGCCTTATTTATTCACATAATCACTCCCATATATGCATGTGAATCTTTAAACCTTAAAGAGGATCGTTCTCACTCATCTGGAGTAACTTGTGGAGAAGCTGTCTCTTTTCCATTGCTGCCCACCTGGAGTTCTTGCGGGCGATTCCAGCCGATGACATCGGAACGGACACCTGTGGGTATTTCGTATGTCAATCTTGTTTTCATTTTAATCCGTTTATTATAAATTCTAATGAAAATAAAAAGGTTCTGCCCCTTTGGGGGATTTTTCCTCATTTGTGTGTTTGAATGTTCTTCCATGATTATATCATCTTCAATCACACCTAGATGCATGTTTTAGGTTTTAAATGAAAATCTGAGTTTAGTAAAATAAATTCTATGTTTGAACAAAAGCGCACTCTTCAAATTGGTATGAGAGCCAATTACACAATTATACCATGTAATTTTCCCCAAAATTTTTATAAGATATCAATTTTGTGAGAAATTGATTTTTGAAAAAGGGCACGTTCAATATGGAGAAATTATATAATAAAATGCGAATTTTTGACGGGACAAATTATGCTTACTAGAAAGCCCGCATGAAATCTGCTTAAAAAGCCATTAATGAAAGGGTTTGGATTTTGGATGAAAGAGGGTGGACACCTCCCTCCATCACTGTTGACAACGTGACTAATTTAAAATCTGTGACGGCATATACTAAAGAAGAATTTAAATGGTCATCTTTTAACTCTAAGGTTCTAAGTGCTATTTCTAGATCCGTCACACCTGATGAGTTCCCACGGATAAGGGCGTGTACCACGTCAAAAGAAGCATGGGATGTTTTACAACTTACCCATGAAGGAACTGATGCTGTGAAAGAATTAAAACTGCAAAACTTAACAACTCAATTTGAAACTATCACCATGCTTGAGACTGAATATTTTGATGAATTTTATGCGAGGTTATTTGATATTGTGAACACTAGCTTTAATATTGGTGAACACATTCCTAATGCTAGAGTTGTTAAAAAGATTATTAGCTCACTGCCTAAGAGTTTTATCCCTAAAGTCAATGTGTTAAATTCTATGGGTAATTTAAACACGCTTAAATTAGAGGAACTTATCGTAGACTTACAAACCTATGAAATGGATATGTTTTCTAGATCTGTCAAGCCTAAAGATAAGGGAATTGCACTTAATGCCCATGATAGAAAGAGTGAGGGGTTGGAAAGAAATAGAGTTGAGTCATCTAGAAACAAGGAGATAAAAACGTCTGATTCCAAGTGTGACCTTGATTTAGATGATTTGGCACTGTTTGCTAAAAATTTCAAGAAAATCCTCAATTTTAAGAAAAATGGAAAGTTCAAAGATAAAAAGAATTTTGAGAAAAATAAGTTTGAAAAGAAAAATGACAAGTATTTTAAAGACCCTCCTAAGAAAGACAGTGAAAGATGCTATGAGTGCGACAATAAGGGCCATAGAGCTTTTGAGTGTGCTAATAGGCTGAACAGACTTGCAAAAGAAAAGGGCAAAGCTATCCTTAATGCTACCCTTAGTGACGACAGTGAGGTCGAGTTGGTGGACTCTGGAGACGAGTCACCGCATGAGTGTAACTTCACCGCATTCATGGCTAGTCATGTGAGTACCTCTAGTGATCCTCACGACGATGATGATGCTACTTCATCGGGACACCTCGACACTGAGGACGAAGAGAGTGAGGGGGAGGATACTGCAAGTAAGAGCAAGAGTAATCATCAACACGCCTACGCTGAGTTATATAACGAGTCATTTAAAACCAAAAAGCTTAATAAAGCGTTAGTTCTTAGGATCACCACTTTAGAGGAAGATTTAGAAGAGGCGGGAGAGAGAGAGTCTGCCTGTGTTGAGAAAGAAAGTTTGTTTAGAGAAAGAGCGAGACTGTTTGGAGAGAGAGATAGTTGTTTTGAGAAAGAGAAAGGGGACTTGACTAAACAAGTGGCTAGCCTTACGAGTGATATCCATTCCTCCCTGGTGACTCGGAAGAAATCCCTTGAATCCCAGCTTAGTCACGATCTTGAGAGAGCATGGGAAGTAAAGGTTTAAATCGAGGACATATCTGGAAAGATGGGAAAGATGCTCCTCGGTCCTACTATTGATTTTGGTGATAGGCAGGGAAAAGGTTTTGATGGCGACTCCTCGTCCCAAATTGCACCTGGATCAGTTCCTAAGTTTATTACTACTCCATATGGCCATCGTCAAAAACCATGAAGGAGAGTTCGACAAAGAAAAGAAATCCAATGTCCTCCTAAGACTGTGTTCTTTTGTATGTAGTGCAAAGAAAAGGCCACCTCGGGGAGTTTTTCTATAGCCTGGGTAGGACACAACGTACTACTACTCCACCACATCGTACTGATGATTTTACTAGTCTAAGAGAGCATATTGAGTTTTTAGATGCCACATCACAGAGTTTGATGGAGGAATTCTGACGGATGTCTTTGCCGTAAGTTAATGCTTCCCGCATCCCAGCTAAAACTAACAACAACAACAAGGGTAAATAAAAGGTTACCACTTCTTGGGTACCTAAGAAAGATGAAAAGGCCCTTGTTGTTCATGTCACTCTCAAGGCACATAATACCTCATAGTGGAATTTTGATAGTCGGTGCTCCATACATATGACACGTGATGTCTCATTTTTTACCTACCTAGAGGATTATAAGGAAGGTAGAGTCACCTTTGGAGACGGGAGCCAGTTTAGCATCATAGGACGAGGTACGCTAGAGTTACCAAGATTTCCTAAGCTAGAGAATGTTTTGTACGTCAAAGGTTTGAAAGCAACCCTTCTCAGCATTAGCCAACTGTGTGACGCTGACTTTGCCGTAAAGTTTGACTGGGATGTGTGTAATGTCTATAATCAAGCCAGTAAACTTTTAGTGCAAGGGGTGAGGACAGAGGATAATTCCTATGGGACTGTGCCCAAATCCTCACCTGTCTGCAACAGTGCCATGATCACTCCTATGGATCTGTGGCACCAATGTCTAGGTCATATGAACGTTAGAGATTTGATGTGTTTAGATAAAAAGGACCTAGTACGTGGCTTACCAACACTTGGAAAGACAACTTCCATTGTTTTTGGACCCTGTTAGTTAGGAAAGCAAATTTGTAGCCCCCATAGGAAGTTGCATTCCATTACCACCTCCCATGTGCTTGAGTTGATACACATGGAACTTATGGGTCCTACTCGTACTTAGAGTCTGGGTGGTAAGAGTTATATCCTCGTGATGGTAGATGATTTCTCCAGATATTCGATTGTAGGTCTTCTGAGAGAGAAATCCGATGCTGTAGCGTTTTTAACGACCAAGTGCCGTGTCCTACAAAATCAATACGGAGTCACTATTAACAGGATACATAGTGTTAATGACACGAAATTTAAGGAAGAAATGGTAGATATTTACTGTGATAGCCTTGGGATTAAACATGAGTTTTCGGCCGTAAAGACTCCTCAGCAAAATGGGATTATTTTGAGGAAGAATCAGACAATTCAGGAAATGGCTAGATCTATGCTATTGGGTCGTAAGATTTCTAGGAGATTTTGGGCACAGGCGGTGTCTACCGCGTGCCACATGGTGAATAGGGTTTACCTGCGTCCACACACACTTAAGACGCCTTATGAATTGTGGACTGGCAAGAAACCCAACCTTGCATATTTCCGTGTCTTAGGGAGTTCTACATCCTACGAGATAGAGAGAAATTAGGAAAGTTTGACTCCCGGAGCGACGAGGGAATATTGCTAGGATATTCATCAAATAGTAGAGCGTACCGGGTTTTTAACGTGAAGAGCTCTAAAGTTATGGAATCAATAAACGTCACCGTAAAAGAGGACGAACCTTCGCCATTTGTTGATTCTAGCCTTCAGTGTGAGGATGAGGACTTTTCTGGCAGCGATTTACTTGTTCCTCACCCACACCATGTGGAAACTAATCCTGTTTTAGGAGACACACCTGCTTGGGTTCGCAAGATTCATGACCCTACCTCCATTGTAGGCGATCCCACTTTAGCGGTCAAGAATCGTGCTCAACTAGAGAATGTTGTTAGCCATGTCTGCTACACATCTAAAGTCGATCCCAAGAATCACAAAGAAGCACTCAAGGATGAACACTGGAAATATACCGTGCAGGATGAGTTGCTTCAGTTTAAAAAGAACAATGTCTGGGAACTTGTCCCCTCGACCTAATGAGACTAATGTAATAGGTACCAGGTGGATTTTCAAGAATAAAATGGTACCATAATAAGAAACAAGTCTAGATTGGTCGCTAAAGGCTACACACATATAGAGGGTGTAGACTTTGGGGAGACATTTTTTCCTGTTGCGAGGCTTGAGTCCGTCCGCTTACTACTCGCCATCACATGTCATCTGTGCTTCAAGTTATATCATATGAATGTTAAGAGTGCCTTTCTAAATGGCATTCTACATGAGGAGGTTTACGTGGAACAACCAAAAGGGTTTGAAGACCCTAAGCACCAGGAGCACGTCTACTATCTGAGGAAAGCTTTGTATGGTTTGAAGCAAGCACCCCGTGCTTGGTACGATAGGCTTACTTCTTATCTCTTAGCTCGTGGCTTCAAGATAGGGGGAGTTGGTATGACATTTTTCGTCAGGAGAGATGACCGTGCCATTTTGGTTGCCCAAGTCTATGTGGATGACATAGTCTTTGGATCCACATGCTCCTAGCATGCTCACCACTTTGAGGAGGATATGAAAAGTGAGTTTGAGATGAGCATGGCAGGTGGTCTTACATTCTTCCTTGGTCTCTTGGTTCGTCATCTAGAGGATGGGATGTTCATCTCCCAATCCAAGTATGCTAGAAACCTAGTGAAGAAATTTGGTTTAGACACCGCTAAGCACACACATACACCTATGAGTACTTATATCAATCTTATTAAGGACACTTCAGTCAAGAACAAAGAGAAAACCTTGTATCGGAGTATAATAGGTAGTCTTCTCTACTTGACTTCCAGTCGCCCCAACATAGCTTTTAGTGTTGGAGTTTGTGTGCAATATCACGCGTCCCCGAAAAAGTCACACTTACTCGCTCTAAAACGTATTATCAGTTTGGCCTGTTATAACTCATGGGCTTACTCCGATATTACTTTTATATTAAATTTTGATGTTAACATGAAAAACATATTTTCACATGAAAAATATTTGCATTGATTTGCCCTTCTCATATCTGTCTATTTGGGGGCATCATAAAAAGGGGGATAATTGTTTGGTGTTTGGTTGATTATATTTGAAACAGTTTCTTGTCATGGGTATCTGCTTTATCTCATATGTGTAGGTACAACATTGATTATTATTAGATTGCACACCCTGATGAGAAAAGCTCTGAGAGTTTTTGAAAAGTTGAATCTTTGAAGATGTTGAAGTTTGATTGTCGACATGTTAGCTAGTATTCTCAGTTTGAGGGTTTAATGGGGATATTATCTTGTATGTCAGTTGCTTTATTGAGATAGCATAATTCGAATTTTTATGTATGTACCGGCATAGACATAGGGGGAGATTTGTAAGGACATAATTTTATAAATGTCCGGGGTAGAATCTAGGAATTTTCTATTTATCCTAGATCACAGTATGTATGTATGATACCGCAACATTCGACACGTCAACACGATCATCCATGACGATCTTGATCCGAATCCATGCATCCATCATCTTCACACATGCATCATGCTACATGCGACGTGCTGCTCAACTCATTGCCACTACTCCACTACGCAATATCGGTAGAATAATTTATTGGAGTTGTTTATATTTGCATAAATATTTGGGAATTTTTTAGAAAATATTTTTTTAAAGTCTGAATTTTTTTTATCACAAGTAGAAATTTTTCTAAGTGTAGAAGCGCATTGCCTCGGTCGACGAGATCGTTCAGACGAGATTACACTGTCGTTGGAGCGACATAAGCATGTCATGCTAACTCGTTCTAATGACACGTGTCCTTCGTTCAAGCGACATAAGCATATAGGGCTCCCTATCGTGTTCGTATAGAGCGTGTAGGGCTCGCCGACCAACGCTATTGCCCGATCCTCAAAAGACATCTCCATCACTCTCCTTATGTACATATGGGGAACCAACGGTGGGAAAACCACCTCATGCTCCACAATCTGTCACACCACCCTCTCTCTTAAGTACCAGGCGTACCCAAACTCGTGCGCCATCAATAGCCACATCTGCGCGTGCATACTCGTCGCCCCCGTATCCCAAGGAGCCGACCCCTAATGGTAAAAGTTCACCTACAATTCTCAACAAATAATCCATATTCATTCAAGAAAGAAAATGCCAAAAAATGACTTAAGAGAAACATGGAATAACCAAATCTCTCGTCAAGGTGTTACACCGCCACCAAATATAAAGATTGGTTCGATCTCCGGTTGGACCTCCACCACCGTAAACTTTGGCAGAAGTACCCTAAATCCTCGTCCTTCAGGGCTATTGACCTCACACTGAGCCCAATCACCTCATAAAATCATGTCTGCAAGAGATAAGAATCAAGCAAAGAAGAAGCTTACTAAGAATGCAAGGAAATACATGAGAAGAAAAATAAGTCCAATGTTACCTCCAAAAGATACGTGGCCCCTGTAAAAGTCTGCTGGAAGCACCAGATGAATGCATACAAAGAAGAATAAAGGTTTGACAATGTTAGTCTCCCCCGAACATAAAACTAGACGTCCAAAAATGTCCTCAGAAATGGCAAAAACCAGCGATGAACGACGTCGGGACCACCTAAAATTGTACAAGCTAAAGCAAAATGAACAATCAGGAAATCTATCTCATTTTGCCTCTCGTCAGTCTCATCTACCCTCCTATTCATAAGCACTTCCCGTGGAGAAGAGATGAAGTTTCTGGGTAAGAGTCCGTGCCATTTCCAAACTAAAACCCATATAGTATATGAATCGCTAGACCCCTACAAAATTTGTGGAAAAATGTCAGTAAATGCTAGAAAAATCCAAAAATTACCAAAAAAATTATTTTAAATACCAAACAAATATTGGAACATTTATTCATCAATAAAACCATTTTTTTGGAATACTAAACCCCTTTCAAGCACCTAAATTTCCTAACAGGAGTACGCTCTTACACCCTGCATAAACCACACCTACCCTCAACATATTGAACTAATAATGCCCCGCATCCAAGTCTAGTAAGATTCCCCAGAGGAATCCCAACTTCAAAACAAATGCTTCCCTAACGAAATTGCAAGATAATACCTTCGCATTTACCCAACAGAATCTCCTGGCTAAACTTTCTCCATATTCATCGACCAGCAAAATTTCAATGTACGCCTACAATCAAAATCCCCCACAGCTTCCCCAACGAATTTATACCCTTTTAAAATAACATAATTCCCAGTTGGATGTCTCGAGGATAAATCCATCCCCAGTAGAGTCTTAAAACAACACAATCCCCAATGAAACCATAGATTCATCTGCATCCCCAACACAATTTAAAGATTTCCTAGGAGGGAACTCCTCGCGTTATAATTTTAGGTCCGCAGAATTGACCTTGACCCGCATAATCGATCCCCATAACTTTAGTTCCTCAGAATCGACCTCGACCCGCAAAATCAATCCCTACAACCTTAGGTCCTAATAATTGACCTCGACCCGCATAGTCGGTACCTACAACTTTAGGTCCTCAGAACCGACCTCGACCCGTAGAATTGGTTCCTATAATCTTAGGTCCTCAGAAAACTAGCTTGACCCACAGAATCATTCCCTATAATATTAGGTCTTCATAATCAACCTCGACTCGTATAATCGGTCCTTATAACCTTAGGTCCTCAAAATTGACCTCGACCCTCAGAATCGGTCCTTACAATATGAGGTTCTCAGAATCGACCTTGACCCACAGAATCAAACCCTACAGCTTTAGGTCCTCATAATTGACCTCGACCTGTACAATCGTTTAGCCCCTGCACAACCTTAGGTCCTCAAAATTAACTTTAACCCTCTGAACCGGTCACCCTTGACCCTCTGAACCGATCACCCTCATCCCTTTGGTCCGCATAATTGACCTTAAACACTTTCTCTCCAAATGTCAATGTGGTGTCTATTTGATGGCCTTCACTTGTTCCAAGATCACCCGTCGAGGGACTCTGTAGCACCACATTTTAGGACCCTCTAAGCATCTCCTTAGGTCCCTAGTATTACCTCCTTCGCCATATAACCTAGGTCGTACTGATCTAGAGGCCACTGGGCACTCTCGGGCCCCGTTTGACTTCCAATCAACTTTTTCACATGAGCGATAGTTCATTGGATCTCTGAAGGGATCTAAAGCCCATTTCCAACGGTCCACCCTATGTGTGAATCGTCCTTACAGTTCGAATGAACGGTTCATTTTCCTGAAAACTGATCTGAAGGCCACCGGGCGCTTTCGGGCTTCGTTTGACTTCGATCAAATTTTATCATTTATATTAGATCTTATAGTTCTTATTTTATCATTTCATTTATATTAGATCTCACATGTTACTGTCCAATCTTTTTATTATCAGTATTGCACATACTATATTTTCTATAAAAAAAATCCAAAAAAAGGGTTTGCTTGTAAATTCCGAACGGCGATTTCTTACTACATTTTCTCACACTAAAACATATATTTTCCACACATACATATATAAAAAATCCCATGGTTGGATTTATGGGATAAACCCCACCCCGTGTTATATACGAACTACATGAACTTTGATGCCTTTTAGGATACGTAGGCATCTCGGGTAAAATCTAAGATCCGAGTCCTCTTTGATCTTTGTTTATATATTATTTTCATATCATATATTTGTAATCCATGCTTGCATTTTGTCTAACCTATACCATCGTCCTTCTATAAATGATCAGTGACCCAAAAAATGCATACATAATATTTTGATTACTATTTTGGGAACACTCCTTAGGATGACCTCACTCCACCTTTATCCATGACGCGAGTCGAATAATTCCACTCTCCATTTATAAATACACGCAAACACTTCACGAAGTTATTAAGGAGAAGAATAACACATGCCCATGAGAGATCGAAATGATAGGATGGGTGCCTAACACCTTCCCATTTTTAACTTTATACTCAAATCCTTAAACTAATTGGTTTTGCAAGCATCAGTATGTCTTTGATGCCATCCTCTCGAGGTGGTAACATTTTTTTTCCTGTTTTATGCCAAATAAGTTGGCGACTCTATATCTACACATAACCCCAATTAACGACGACCGAAGCGCACCAAAAGGGTGCGACCACCCCCCCCCCCCCCGTGCGTCCGCACTGATCAGGAGAGGTATGGACACAAAAATGAACCCT
This sequence comes from Sambucus nigra, assembly GCA_949130495.1. Taxonomy (NCBI): domain Eukaryota; kingdom Viridiplantae; phylum Streptophyta; class Magnoliopsida; order Dipsacales; family Adoxaceae; genus Sambucus; species Sambucus nigra. Next base: position 38,541,069 of record OX422211.1, read on the forward strand.
TTCACTGTCATCACAGTCCGCTCCAAAATTCCTCCATAAGAAAATCAACAGTAGGCACCCCATTAAAAAACATCTTCCAATCTATCGGGGCTGACCCCTCGGTGTGCCTCTTATGATAGGGAGGAGGAAACGACACCCTGATAGGAACATCCCTTATGTGATGACGAGTCACCCTCTTGCCCAGATAAAAAAGGGAACCACAAGGTTCTTCTAAGAGTAACCTCTATTTTGGAATCTCCCACACTGCAACCCTAACCCCTGACACATGGATGGTCATCCCCCAAGGTACCAAATGAAAGAAAACACAAATGATGAAAATGAGTCATAAGAAGAATGTAAGAATTAAAGGTAAAGAAAAATAAATCGATACACTAAAATACTTAAAGTTTCTATGGTCATCCCATTCATAAGCCCACTGGCTGCCTCTAACGACATGGATGATCCCGCCCCCAAACTTCCCCTCACGTATCATATGAATAGTAGAAAATGACAACCATTGGATCAATAACCACGGTCTGGATAAATATATAGCCACATATGAAAAAACCACATCGCACAACATCAAACAAGATACGACGTAAGTAATGGGAAAAACGATAATTTCACTAAAAAATAAAAAGAACGAAACCAAAATAACACATACTTCCCATAAATACACAAAACCCGTGAAACTATTTGTATGTTATCTCGAAAAGATGGACATACATCGGTTAATCTCTTTCATCCACATCCTTCCCTATACATATCCCGAAATCTGAGAAAAGTCCATCAAAATGGAAACCATCACAAATGGATACTACCTGAACCACTCGGTGCCAATAGTAATCCAATAATAAATAATAACGGACTCCGCGCATACCATATTTCTTCCACCACATCAAGCCCTGGGACCTTCACCTCCTTTAGATAGGTAGTTAAGGAACTGCCATTAATAAAATCGCACCTAACACGACCTACTTATATCCTCAGATCTCTACTCAATCCCTCGGTAGTAATAGCCAGGGTTCGTTCCATCATTAAAGGCAATCCGATAAATGGGAGTCTGATAAAATCATACAAGTTGAAGAAATTCATGGATATCTTCCCCACTGAAAAATGAAAAGTGCTAATGGTATCCCAACAATGCTTTCCTAAGGCAGCGGTAATCTACCAACTCCTCCTAAAATAATACTGTGAGAAATATTCCAGTTGCAGGATGAACCGTACGACATGGACAAAAGTGTGAATGAAAAGGGGGCCTCACCCAAAATCTGTTTAGTGGTGCCACGGAACCAAATAATTTAGCAATACCACCAGGTTGTAAGAAAGAAAATACTTCAAGATGTGTTAATAATAATAAAAAGAACTTTCTCTATTACAAGTGTGGGTTATCGTATGTTCATACTTAATCTACATACCCTTGGTTCCCGCTAACCATGCAGAATAACCAATCGGGAGGTAAATAGTAACACCCCAGAGCTTTCTCCCTCATGGAGTTTGGGTTATCTTATGTTCACATACTTAATATACCTACCCTTAATTTCCGCCAACCAGGAAGGTTAGCCATTTCTGAGGTGACAAGAACCCCTAAAAGCTTTCTCCCTCTTGAAGTTTGGGTTGCCATATGTTCACACTTAATCTACCTAACCTTAGTTCCATTCATCCAGGGTTAATAACTAGTAATGAGGTGACCATAAACCTCCTGGATCTTTCTCCCTCCTAGAGTTTGGGTTACCATATGTTCAAGATTAATTTACCTACCCTCGGTTCTCACTAATCGAGAAGGATAACAAGTCGTGAGGTGACCATAAACACCTTATATATTATTACAATGTGAGGGTACATGCATAACACGCGAATCTAATCCGTCATGGTCATAATGTCATTATGATTTATTCCCCCAGTATAGTCCATATCCCCACTTTGTATTTAAATGGTTTTTAATTTTTCATCTTTATACCAGTTTTGTGCTTGTCGCTATTTTTCATTACTATTATTATTATTATATATATTTATTAATTAATAGTCATTATTATCATTATTAGTTCACATTGTCTTGTTATTTTTATTATTATGATTTTTTATTATTTAGTTACGGGATCAATTCAATTCCCCTTTGATTCTACCCCTTCTTATTTTTCATTTTCTTATTTCCCACCACATTATGTCGATCCGCGGTCATCCTTTATCATACCTATTTCATAATTTTTAATTTAATTTAATTTTAATTTTAATTTTTAATATTTTAGGATAGCAATAAATATTCAGTCATTATGTTATGGTCCCAAGCATATAAAAATCTCGTTACAAAGAACTAGTATGTTGTGTAAACAAGATAAGTCTAATCAAATTCTACTAAATCAAGTCTAAAAAACATGCGTTAAAAGAGAAAAATCATAGAAAATTACATGTGGAGCATCCATGGGACTCTCCCCCTAAGGGCCAATGGGTCTCACACTCCCACAGGATAACTTTTATGTCCTTCTCATGTACTGGGAAAGGGGTTCATAGGACACTTATGCCCCAGGCACCATGGGCACCCCTTACCACACTACCCCCTCCCAATAATCTCCATGTGGAACCACACACTGGTGCCCTACTGGACCTAAGAATAACACCTCAAGTCAATACTTTGCATCTACTGGTTCAGACTCTGGTCCCCTGTTATGACCCATCATAGTCTACCATAATGGGATCCAAAGGGCCCATAATGCAAGAAAGGTCTAAAGAATTTGTGAAGAAAAACTCACAAGTAAGTGCATAAACCCCCAAGAGAGAGGGAGAGACGAGAAGGAAGAAGAGATAAGTTGGAAGAATGAAAAAACAACCATAACCAACCGTATTTATACATTTTGCTACCTATATCATTTAACCAAATGATTAAATGTTTCTAAGCTTTTAATCGAATGGTTAAACACTCCAATTTTCTTCATCGAACAATAAAATGATCTGGTTAGCTGAACGATTAATCGACCAAACCTCTTAAAAAATACCATTTTTACCCCCATTCTTCCTACCTTTCACACATAAGTTCCCACACATCCTAAAAATAGGCAGACCTATTTTTTAACCCTTTCAATTTCAATGAAGAGTGTCCGCACACGCACCCTCTTAGACAACAACAAACACCAATTTGCAATCGAGGCACTTTATCCAATTTAATAAAATATCCTCAACCTAGAAACCCACTAAAACCCCTTAAGCAAAAGTGGCATACCAAGGCCAAAAAATAAAGAGGATCAAAACCCTATAAATAAAACTTTGGGGGGATAAAAATATAGATACAAGAAATTTCAACATATAGAAAATTCCTTCTTATGGGCCCTTTAATTGAAAGGTCAAAGTACCCTACCCCTTTAATCGAATGGTCATCCCTCTGCAGTCAATAATTACCATATCTTTGCTAATCTAACCCTATCCATACACGTGTCACCCACCTCCCATCCACTCTACACATGGAATCCTAAATGATTATAAGATCAAAGGCTATGGATGACCGTACAATCAAATAACTTGGTCAGACCCCTAAAAAAATAGCTTCCCATCCACCTTGAAAAAAGCGCAAAAACCTAACATTGATTCTCTTTTTAAATTTCTTCAATACTAAGCACCCGAGATACTCGAGCTTGTTTTGAAAAGTCCTTAAGAGGTTCATATCTCCAAAAAATCTCTTTCCCTTAAGGAAAGTTCGTACTTTCAAAAAGTCGCATTCCTTGAATAAAGTTCATACTTTTGAAAAGTCGCTTCCTCTAAGAAACAAAGGCAAACCTCTAGACATTTCATGAAAGTCGACACTTTTAAATGATGCTCTGCCCAACTAATAGAGCTCTGCCCAAGTAGGGATGCTATCCCAAAAAAAAATTGGCTCACTCTAAAAGGGTAAAGAACCTCTCAACAAATCTCAGGGAAATATCCCATATATATTGTGATAAATTGTCCACATTTTTTTATCTCATTTACCCCGCCCCCGTTTAAGGGACTGGGTATGCACTTTAAATCGTTTATATTTTAAAGTTGGGTTTCTAACCTAGAACCTTTATTTATTGAATTGACATGCTCATATGTTAAATAAATGTTAATAAAACTCCACGACTAAATACAAACATGAAAATATAGTTTTCAAAACTGCTCGCATGCAAGTGTTAGTGAGATAAGTCATTTCCAAACTTTTCACAAATCAAAGTTTTAAATCAGACCATTCCCACTGCTTCTATGAGCGAACAAACGTCGTTTCCATGCCGTCACCCCCCAAATATATGTTTTCATACAAATAATTGTTAAGCATCGGCCTTTTATTAATGTATTATTCTTAACATATAATATATCAATCTAACATAACGAAAATTCTATATTAATGACAAGGCTCCATAAATACCGTAGTGTTGTATATTGTATACTCGGTATAACATCGCCTACTCTCGTAAATATGTTCTATTTTTTAGAACTATGTTGAATTTGATCCCAAGTCTCCTTAGGTACTTAGGCACTATACCGAGCTAAACTCTCAAAGCACAAGCCTCATAATACGTTTCTCGACTTATTATTTTTTCGGAATGCCTTCATCACTAGTCCAAATCCCCTCCCTACACACCCGAAGGTAGAAATTAATGTTTAAACATGACATCCTTAGAATTACACCTCCAAAGCAGTCTGAAGAAAAATACCTTTCGGCTAGTTATCGATGACAGTTATAACAAATTATGCCTTTCTAAGTACGTTTAGGTCCACTCCCATTCTGAACTTCCACCAAATCTACCCTCTGTCCTATAGTTAGCTTCTTTCCCTCTCCAAGCCATGCTTTTCACTTGCATAGACATCACATTGGAACACATGAACAACCTAACTACTCATGCTTTGATCTCATGGTTACATGGGTAAGTAGGTGCCACACCGAGTACTTCTTGTGAGCACAAACCTCGACAATATGTCTCTTGATGTATTGTCCTAGCCGAGATGCATCTATATATAATCCCCTATATTGTTTCTCTCACATAATATAAAAGAGGCTGAAAACCACGACTTCTCGCGCACATCCATACAAATGCTCAAATATATATACAATGATCATAATCGAACTACGTAGGATTTGATCTCATGGCTACCTGAGTACATAGGTGTAATACCGAGTCCTTATCATGAGCACAAGCCTCGATAATACCTCTCTCGATATGTTATCACAACATAGATGCACTCATCTCTCATAGTATTTTTTTTTATCTCTCCTCAAATATCGAATGAGATATCAAACTATCTAAAGCCACGACTTATTATGCACACATCTATATACATTGACGATGACTTGTTGCCCAAGACGACCTTTATCGTAAACTTACATACGTAATAATGGCCACCTGTTATACGAGCAGAAATTCATACATAAGAACCCTTATGTACCCATGCCGGTTTAAGTGATGTTCCTATACCTCTCACTAATAAGTTCTTTCGTATCTAAGCACCTATCTACGTTTTAAGCTATTCTCAAACTAAGGTCTCTAAGAATGTTCTAAAGTAAACTAGAAAGTAATCAAATAACATAAAGATAAATAATAAGCATATATAACTTGTTTCTAATACCTTCCATACTCGTAACTTGTTTCTCGAACCCTACAAGAAGAATCTCTAGACAAACGCATGCCTAAATCTGCCTTAGGATAGCCCAACATGATGAACTCAAACCTTTTTGTTTGGTTTTATATAAAGCAAACTGGATATTTTGAAAAATAAAAAACCCCTTCGAACTGATAATACATTTAGGCCTTGGCCTAAAATCGAGGTAAGTGACTCAAATTAGATATGTTGGAAAACTTCTTCTGAGGGAAAATCATCGAGTCCATCAAATCGATAACCTGACCTTGAGGGGAAACGACGGAATGAGAGACAAGCACTCCCATGTTCTAACATGGATCAAATGTAATGTGCATCCTGTGCTCCCCCCGAGTCCCAGTCTGTATCCCATAATACTACAAATGATTATTACAACAATACTAAAATTAAATGACATATTACTTTAGCTTTTTTTTTTCAATTCTTTTGGATATGTACACCATAGATTAAAAAGTATATGTAATATGTCAAAAAGGTTCCATGGTGTTGTTGGAAATGGTTTGATTGCAGGTATTTCAAATACCTTTGCAACCCAATTAAAAGGTGTGAGAGTATCTCTCTTCGTCTCCTTATACTCGAAAGATAAAAATATTTTTCTTAGTGAATTTAAAGTTCTAAATAATATATAGTTTTTTTAATATAAAATTTACTTATCTTACACTTATGAATTTCAACATTTTTGTGGTTGTGCGTAAGTGATAGTTTGATTAGATTATTCCACTTGTGTTTGTGGTCGTCACTTGGCTTGGTTAACAGACTTAATGAATTCTAATCCTGCCAAACATGGTTATGGTCTTGCCACTCAATATATCTTAGCTTTCTGATAGTCAAACTATTTCCATTCGATGATTCAATTGAGAAGACTAGTGTTTCCCCTAGGGAAGGGCTAAATTACTATGATTAACTAGAACCGAAGAAGAAACTGTAATTTGCATAAACTGAAATAAAAGTAAATCTTTGGAATTAAAGAAAGATGAATGCAATATAGTAAACAACTACACTACGAAATGCAAAGCAATGAGATTGAACAAATCAAATGTAAAGGCAATAAATTTTTTAATAAACTCTAAAGAAAGTTACAATCTAACTTATAATCTACTCCGAATTAAAGAAGAGTTGTAAATAACGAAAAGAAGAGAAAATAAAGGATAAAACAAGAAAATGTAGTTTTTTAGTAAGGGAGTCTTGCCTTTATCTTCATAAAGGGCTGAATTTATAGTTTTCTACAATAGCTAACTCTCTTTGGCACCATGTAACTTCTAGCTTGAATTCAAATTAATTTTCTATAATAACCACCCATATTTTCCTCCACATAACCTCTAATTCAAATTAAAATAATAACCATTTAAACCATCCACTACTGTCACAAAAAATTCCATCAATAACTACCATATAATCATTAGTAACTTCTCCCATCATCTAGCCACGTCTAAAAAACATCACGAGATGAACTCGATAAAATATGCTATAAACAATTTGTATTCAAAAGGACAATTATTTTCCATACTATTCATTTCATTCTTAAATATTTTTATGGAAGGGTTTACCCAAATGGTATTATACAACATATAAAGGCAAAATTATTACAAGCTAAGTAGTCGTGATTATTTTGAACTTTATAAATAATATTATATGATTAATATAACAACATAATTCCCTCATCAAAATATTATTTCTTTATAGATTATGAATTAACTTAAGATGGAATTTAGTGATTTAAAAAAGCAAAAGTTTTAAAAAGAAGGGAAACATGTTGATAAATCCTTAGACTTTTCAAAAATAAATGATAAAGACAAGCTAACAATAGTTTTTTCAATAAGTTCACGCGTGTTACAATTATTAATGTAAATGCATGAATATAGATACAATTATACTTATTAATGTATATAGAATTACAATGGAAATTGTATCTACATTAATAAATGTAATCGTATCGTTTGGACTTATCGTTAATGAATTGAGAAGTTTATGAGTTTAAGACACCAACAATATTATCGCTTGGACTGATCATAAAAAAATAGACTTTTAATGGATTTATTATCTAATGCCCCTAAAATGTAACAATTTTGTCTTTTAAGTTGTGTGAAGGCAAAGATGTATGCTATTCCAGTTCTAATGCAACTTAGTAACTAGAATAAAAATGGTATGTTAACATAATAAGCTTGTCTTTTAACTATTAATAATAACATATGTTTATTCAATCATTTTATTTATTTTTCCTCACCATGTTTGAACTTTTTACAACTAGAACCACATTATATTTATTATAATATTAGACTACTTGCAAGGACCCATTCAGAATGGCCCATGAGAGCAGCTGACCAGACCCGATTGAGCAAAGCGCTGCCCGACCCAAAGCATCATTTAATTCACACATGATTATTTCAAATACATTAGAACACTTACGAATATAGTCAAATCAGTTACCAATAACATTAGAAGAGATATCCAGATACTCCTTGATATATTCACGTGCTAATTGAGTTCATTGTATAACTCAATCTCTACTTTGATGCACCTATATATTTTACACCTTAAGAGACACTATAATAAAACAGTAACCTCTCCGTAGATGTAGGCAGGTTGTCAAACCACGTATATCGTTGTTCTATGTGTGATCTTTACTTTTTGTTCAATATGATTATTTTTATGGATCTCTTTATTGTGATATTTCTTATCTCACAATGGGCGATGATTGTGGGAGCGAATTTTTATTCCTCTAAAAACCTTCACAAATAGAAAGTCCGTAATATCTCACCATGGCAACAACATCCCTTAAGCCGACGATGTGAAAGAAGACCCAATTCCCCCTAGGGCTAGGTCGGAGATTCGCAAGCATACAAACCCCAGGTTTCGCCAAGAAAGGAAGCCATCTGAAGAAAGTCAGGGACCACCTAGGTTTACTCAGATCTCTAGGTTGGTCGACGCTTATGAAGCCAGGCTTCAAGAATATGAGGAGGCTACACGCCTCCAAATAGAAGAGAATGATCGCCTTTAGAGGCGACTTATGAGAATGGAGATATATCTCTATAAGGACACAAGGAAACGCCGTGATAGGACTCATAGTTCTTAGGTGAGTAATACTCGCAGTCGAGGGATGAGCTCCAGGCGTGACCAAGACAGAAATGAACGTAACGGATCAGAGTAGGCCTCTAAATGGATCAGATTCGAACCGGATCAAGCAAATCCAAATCCATATCCGTTTATGTTAAATGGATACAGATCTGATCCGTTTATTAATCGGATCGGATCAGGCCAATCCAAATCCATATCCGTTTATGTTAAATGGATTCGGATTCGGATCCGATCCGTTTATCTGATTATCCGTTTATGTTAAACTTAATTTACAACATTTTTATTTTCAACTCTTACTTCATAAATTTATTTTGCAAGTGTTCGAAAAAACAGATAATGAAATAAAGAACTATTATAATAAATATTTAAAATATATATTTAAAATAATATTAAATACAATATATATTAATTAAAAATATCATATATGTAATATATATATATATATATATATATATATATATATATATATATATATTAAAAATATTAATCGGATCGGATTATTAACGGATAGGAGTATATGAATCCAAATCTGCTCCATTTAATAAATGGATAATCGGGTAATCAAATTCTAGGCATGATCCATATCCTTTCCAATGGATCGAATTCGGATTTGGATAAAATCCGATCCATTGACAGGCCTAGATCAGAGCATGGTCGATCAGAGCATGGCTAGCCAGAGGGATGCCACAGGAGAAACGATCGACAAAACGAGGACATTAGGACTCTGGTTCGTAGAGAGCTGGACCAATATCCATCCCACCATGGAGCTAGGTCCACTAGAGAGCTATCCAGGAGGGCTCTCAATACTCATATGAAATCCCTTTTCTCAAGGGTGATTGAAGAAGAAGATCCCCAAAAGAAGTTCATTGTTCCCAAGTTCAAAATATATGACAGAAAGACATATCCCATAGACCACGTTCGGCAATATCGATGAGAAATGAACTTGTGGAGACATAATGATGCACTAATGTGCCAGATTTTCCCTTCTATCCTGTATGAAGTAACACATAAGTGGTTCAAGAAACTACCTCACAAGTCGATTAGAAACTTCAAGGCTCTGGCAAAAGTCTTTACAACCTGCATCATAACCAGCAATTCACACCCTAAGCTGATGGATGCACTACTCATGATGAAGAAAAAGTCGTAGGAGAGTCTTCCCGATTATAACAAAAGGTATTGGAAAGTTTTTAACGAAGTCGAGGATTGCTCGGAGTAGGTAGACATTGCATCCTTCAAAATCGATTTGCTGACCACCTCATTGCTGCACCAGTCCCAAACTAAGAAAGAAGCCAGCACCATTGACAAGCTCATGGCTCATATTAAGAAATATGCCAAGGTAGAATATGTGGTTCACTCTAATGCAGGGGACAATGGTCGAGTAAAAGGTAAACAAAATATCAGAAAAAAGTGATGCTCCAAAGAAGGGAAATAAAAAAGGGGGCAAGAATGGATGCAAGAATGGGAGCAAGGTTGATCCCTCCAAGGCATTGTAGGCTATTAACACGATCTTCAAGGAACCCATTTACAAGATTTTGATCAAGATCAAAAACTAAATGTTCATCAAGTGGCCCAAAAGATGGGCCCAATAAAAAAATAATGGGTTGAGATGTGCGTTCCACAAGGAGGGAGGTCATAAGACTGAAAATTACAAGGTTTTGATGTCACATCTAGAGGAGCTGGTCCAAGCAGGTCACCTCAATGAGTAAATTAAAAAGAAAGCAAATAAGGTCACAACCAATGGTGTTCAGAAGCTGGACCTCCCTTGACGATGATACATGACATGAGTTCACAGTAATCCATGAGGAATCAGATCTTAATAAAATCCAAGTAAATGTTGTTCAGATGGAGATGAAGAAGGTTACCGCTGTCATGGAGGCATTCATATTAACTCTGCCAAAACCCAGACTATTAAGAACCTAAGACCAAAGGAAGTCGACTACGCCATGCATATTATTTTCACCGAGGAAAATTACCTTCAAAATAGCTAATTGGGACGTTGACAAGTTGCTCGTGAACTAGGGGAGTTTGTCAGAAGTGATGTACCTAGAGTTATTTCACGAGATGAAGTTGAACATCGTTGACCTCAAAGAAGCCACATTTCCATTAGTCGGCTTTGCACGGAGGATCATGATGCTACAGGGAAAAATAGTCCTGTCAGTCAGGGCAGGCAACATCTCAAAGTTAATTGAGTTCTTAGTGGTAGACATTGAGTCCCCATATCACGCCATCTTAGGTAGATGTTGGCTACATGCCATGAAGGTCGTACCATCCACCTACCACAAAAGCTAAAGTGTGTTATCGATCGAGGCATGCTCGAAATTCATGGCGACCAGGCCACGACCAAGAAGTGCTTCATCGCACCTATTTATCCCAAGAAGGAAAATAAAAAGGATGTAAATAATGCTTAGTATGATGTGCAGGAGGATGTTGTACCCTCCAAATAGCAATTACGGTATGGCAGACTAGGGGTGGAGGAGACCAAGGCACACCCAGCCGAAAGGGTTGCTGAAATCCTGAAAGAAGTTGGAGTCGACGATAAATTTCTAGAGAGAAAATTCTAAGCAGAGCCATGCTTGCCGATCGAGATAAGGAAGATTTTATTGCCTTTCTCATAAGCAATCTACATGTTTTTTCTTGGAAACTATATGATTTTTTTAGAATTGATCCCAACGTATCCTTCCATCGCCTGCACGTCGATCCGACCTTCAAGCCGATCACTCAAAAGGCTCTCCAAATAGCCCCTGAGAAGGCTAAAGCGGTCAATAATGAAGTAATGAAGCTACTGGATGTAGGATCCATCTAGGGAATTCAGTTCCTCGCATGGTTGTCCAACCCAATCGTGGTACACAAGAACAATGGAAGTTAGAGAGTCTGTATTGATTTCATGTACCTTAACAGTGCATGTCCCAAAGATAACTTCTTGTTTCTAAAATAGATCAATTGGTTAATGCTACAGCAACACATGAAATAATAAGATTTTTGGACATATACTCTGGTTAACATAAGATTTCTTTGTTCAGACCCGGTGAGGATAAAACGTCCTTCATAACCCCCATCTAGTTATATTACTATAAGGTTATGCCATTCGATTTAAAGAACTTAGGGGAAACTTATCAGAGGTTAGTCACCAAGATGTTCAAAAGACAGATGGGAGACACAATGGAGGACTTTATCGACGATATGCTAGGTAAAATCAAGAATAAAGGTGACCACCTCATAGATTTATCCAAAACTTTTTAGAACCTCGAGAAGTAGGGGATGAAGCTTAATGCAAGTAAGTGTTCATTCAGTGTCCAGTCAGGAAAGTTCTTAGTCTAACTAGTCAGTAAAAAAGTAATTATAGTCGATCTATATCAGATCGATGTTATCACAAGAGTCCCACCTCCTCAAACATTACGAGACGTTCAAAAGCTCACTGGTATGCTCATGGCGCACAATCTCTTCATCTCCATGAAGCCCTTATACTTTTGACTCACTTGAGTCTATATTTTATAAGTTCTCATCTAGTTTGGAAATTGTGACAAAATTTGTGTCCATCCTAGAAACCAAAGAACCTCAGAAATTGCTATGCCTATTCATCTCTCCAGCTTGTAGTGATCAAGAGACTATTGCCAACACTCACACACTTAGAATTCAATTCATGCATGTCATATTGCATTATAATGTGTGTACATGTGTTGTGTGTGTTTAAATCCCAAAGTTTGATTTTTAATAATTTTTTGGGATTTTATAAACATTTTTCAAACAATATTTTAATAATCAAAGCTTGATTTAAAAGTTTTTGGGGTCAATCTCTAAATATTGTTTGTTGGGAATATTGGCCTAATGTTACCTTGGGTAGAATCCAAAAGCGGCAGAGACTTCAGGGTATACATTGTAATTAGTTTGGACGCGCATTTTATATCCCTTAACTGGCCAACACCTGTTGCCCTCTGATTGGTTGCAAGTGTGTTTCTTTACTGAGACAGAAACGTGTGGTTTATCAACCCTTGGATCATCTCTTATCAATGGTCTGCATGTTGCCTTGATGAATCCCAGTGTAACCTTTTAAGCCAATCAGCGTTCGTTTAAAGCACCGCCTTGTGTGATCCCTTAGATTCAAGTCAATTTAAATTGACTTAATCCTGACCCTTGGTTTTGATCAGATCTCTCGAACCTTCTCCTCCCACTATAAAAAGGACACTTCCCTCAGACTTCGAAGACTTTTGCCATTTGCATTCTTCTGAGAGAATAGAGAGCGAAAAAAGTTAGAAACCCTAACTTTGTCCAAATCCTCTTCAAACCTAACCTAAACACTGCTTCAAAACACCATAACCGAAAACACCATCCTGAGTGTTCTTGAGTGTTTGAGTGTTTGAGTTGAGTTATTTTTGTTGTTGTAACCTTGTGTTCGTGAGATCTTGTTTCCAACTTAGACTTCTACTTAGATCTAGTTTCTGATTCCATAGAAATCTCAGATTTGAGTTTTTCATGTTACATTACACTTAGTTTCATTCTATTTCTCATCTTGAGAAATATATTGTTGATTATTTTCTCTAAAACGCTTTCTTACTTTGAAATCAACAATAAATGCTTTCTATTTCTTGTTCTTGTAAAACTAAACCTTTGACCTAGTTTGGAATCTCACTTGGAGGTTTTCAATCTCGAAAATCTTTTCAAAACTGAGATTGATTAAGATCTTGACTGATTTGTAAGCAAGACATCCGTGGATTCTAGGATAGATTCAAAGGTAAAAAAAGGTTCAAAGTTTTGTAAGAAGAAATAAAAGAAAAGATCACTGCATATAGTGTAACTGTAATTTGTTAGGACTGTTTGTACTTAATAAGTGTGTGTGTGTGTGCATGCATGTGTTAGAGATCACCTCCACAAACACTTTCACCCTACAACACGAAAAGTGTTGGTAATAAGATCCTGTGAACATAAGTCGACGTAAAGTGCTGGAACAAATACGGAGTTGATAAACTGAGAGAACTACATCTACAATCAGAACTGCAGAGAAGTTATAAGGACACCAGAGGGTACATTCCTAAACTTATATAGGCATGAGTTGTTTGCATGTTAGTTATATAGTTTGTAACTCATAAATTTGTTTTAGTAGATTTTTTATTTTACTCCGTAGAGGGAGTCGTGGATGTTTCCTCAATTGGTGAGGTTTTACCACGTAAAAAATTGTGAACAGAATCTTTCTACATTTTCTCACCTCATTCTTGGTTGTGCTGTGTTTAAAACTTGTTTAAACTATCTTTTAAATTTGTTGCTTAAATCTTGAATAGATCTCGTACATACTTTTGTTAAACACATCTTGTGTTCAAACTTTTTGATTTAAGAAAAGAGTTTCTGCAAAAAACAACTCGGAGTTACTTAAATAGTTTATTTTCAATAAACGGCTTTAGTAACGCATTTTCAATTGGTATCAGAGCTTGGTAAAACTGCTTTTAAAAGATCCTGTGTATCTGAAATTATTTTCTGAAATTCAAATATGGACGAGAAAAATGAAAGATTTGGTAACTTGACCATACCTCCGATCTTTTATGGAACCAATTTTGCTTACTGGAAAGTAAGGATGATTGCTTTCATTCAAGGAACTCTAGGAGATGATGTTTAGGACATTGTTGAAAATGGTTATACTTTTCCTACTAAACCAGCCAACGAAGGAAGTAATGAGAGGGTTAAGAAAGCTTTAAGTGAGTTCACTCAAGACGAGAAACAAGTTTCTCGAAATAATAACAAAGGAAAGAATGCCATATTTATGTCCATAAATGAACATGAGTTCAAAAGAATCTCATCATGTACCACTTCTAAGGAAGCTTGGGACACCTTGGTTACTGCTCATGAAGGAGACACTAGAGTTAAGGCTGCTAAAACCCAAATGCTTATCCAACATTATAACTCCTTAATTATGTCTGAGACTGAATCATTTGATGACTTCTATATGAACCTGACTGATATTGTGACCAAACTGCATGCTAATTGGATAACCTATGATAGAAAAGAAATTGTATCTAAAATTCTGAGATCATTACCACAGAAGTTTGATAACAAAAGATATGCTATTGAGGAAATGTGTGATATAAATCTCACTCCTGAATTACTCAGTAGTAAATTAAGAACTGTGGAAATGGAACTGGAATTTAAGAAACAATTAACCCAATCCCATAGGAAACAAACTAGTTCCAATCTAAGCTTTTCTTCAAAATTGATTAAGCCTGAGTTTAATACTTCCAATGATGAATCTGACGAGGACTGCGATATAGAGAGTTTGGACAATCAGATTGCCTTAATGACAAAACAGTTTAAGAAAATCATTAAGTTTAGAAACAAAGTGGCAAATAAACAAGGCAAATCAAATTATCCAAATCCCTCTAGTAACAGATCTCATGAGAAAAACCATGACAAAAATCACAAGGACTCTCATATCCGACCTAATAGAGACCTTAAGAAGACTGAATGCTATAGATGTGGTAAACTGGGACACATTGCTCAAGACTGTAGAGTTAACTTGAACACTCAAAACAAACATAATAGGGCTAATATTTGCAAAACTTGGGATGATTCAAGTGACTCTGATAATGAGGAACCTGAGTCTCCAGATGTTTTTTTATCCTTGTATGTCTTTCTTTGCAAAGATTATTTATAATGATGACATGCCTATGTTTTTTAATGAGGATGAACCAAATAATTCTATGACTGATACTTCGAATATGGTTATTACTGGTTTAGATGCTTTGATTACTGAAAATGTTACATGTTCTACCTCGGGGTGTGTGAGTCAAAGGGAACGCGATAATGACGATGTTAATGGGTGTGTGAGTTCTAATAATGAAGCCTTAGGGGTCACTTCACACACTACACTTAGTGACTCGGACAATGAAGACCTCCCTGACATTCACACACTTTACGCTAAAACTCTCAAGAAAAGCGCTAGACTAGAAAAAATTGTGAAAGATCTTACCAAAAAGTTGGAAGATCTAAGCCCGATGGTCAAACTGAATGTTGAAGAGTATACTACCCAATGCTTAACTCATGAAAGTGAAATTAAAGTTTTTGATGAAAAACTGAAAAATTTGACTGAAACTAATGAAATTCTGGAGAAAAAGTACAAAGGGACATTGTTATAATTGGAACAAACCAAAGAAAAGACAGCAACTGTTTTCAAAAAATTTACAAAATTTAAAAATAATTCTAACTGTTTTGATGAATTTGTTGCTGAATCTAAAACCAATTCTGATGATCGAACTGGTATAGGGTTTTGCCCAAATTTGAAGACACAAATAAAACCTTTTGAACCTATCAAATTTGTGTGAGGAGGCAAAAGACCTGTTGAAACATGCCCAGACTTTCATTCATTAAAAACTGAGTTTGATTTGAAACATCAAAACTTTAACATTGGGGAATCAAGTTGCTCTAAGCTTGAAAGTTCACCTAAGGCTAAATACGTCTGCCCCTTTATCAGAAAGAGTGAACCTACATTCAAACCTGTACTCCCTAGGAATAAAGTTCAGCCTCAAAACCTTTCAAAACCTTTGTTTAGAAACTTTCCTAAGGAGACCCCAATTCTGAGCAATCTTTATTGCTCCTACTGTGACATATACGGTCACTCTTTCGATGGTTGCTATGCTAGGAGACTACTCAATCCAGTATATAATCCTCATACCTACCAAAACTTTAACTATTCTAGGAGGAGTCGAAACAATTATATACGTCCTAGACAGCCAGATAAAAACTCTAACTATAGAAAGAGAAAGACCAAACCTAAAAGAACATTTCCTAGAAGGAATCCTAATCACTTTCCTAAACCAAATGCTCAAGCCTTTCACAAAATTCAAAAATCATGCACAAAATGTTTTTCAGCAAAAATCTAATGCTCGAAAATTTTATCAGTTGAGAGCTAATAAGCGCAAGATGAAAACTAGAGCAATTTGGGTTAAAAAAGATGATCTATTACCTCAGATGAAGTGTAATATTGTTGTTACTGCTTTAAAAGCTGAACACACATCAGCTGGTTGGTATTTAGACGCTGGATGTTCTAAGCACATGACTGGAGATGAATCTAAACTTTTAAACAAAACCAGATTTGCTGGTGGTAAAGTCATTTTTGGTGATGGAGTTTCATCTCAAATCATACGCAAAGGAACTCTCAAAGAAGAAGGACTTCCTGTTCTTGAAAATGTCCTGTTAGTTAAAGGTCTAAAGGCTAATTTACTTAGTATTTCGCAATTTTTTGACTCAGACCATACTGTTACTTTTTAAAGAACAATTGCAAAATTTTAAATGAAAAAGGTGAATGCATAATTACTGGATTCAGAACTCCTGACAATTGCTACACTCTCAAGAACAATTCTGAAATTTGTAATGTTTCCAGAATGGATGACAACGAGATATGGCATAACAGAATGGGTCACATAAATTACGATAATCTTAGTAAATTGTCTACTCATGACAAAGTAAGAGGAATTCCAAAAATTAAACCCATTCGTAATATTGTCTGTGGTTACTGTCAGGAAGGTAGAATCGGTAAGGCACCTCATAAGAAAGTCAAAGATATCCTCACCTCTAATCCCTTAGAACTCATCCATATGGACCTCATGGGTCCCTCCCAAACTGTTAGTCTTTTTGGAAACAGTTACATCTTAGTTATGGTTGATGACTTCACCAGATTTACTTGGGTAGCCTTTTTAAAACAAAAGTATGACACTTTTCAAACCTTCCTGAAAATTCTTCTTAGGATTGAAAATGAAAAGGACACTCAAGTAAATAGAATTCGTAGTGATAGAGGTGGTGAATTCAAAGACACTAGTATTATAGAATACGGTGACTGTAATGGTTACAAACACGAGTTCAGTGCTCCTAAGACTCCTCAACAAAATGGAATTGCTGAGAGAAAGAATCCTACCCTACAAGAGATGGCACGTGTTATGTTACATGCCAAGAATTTACCTAAATATTTTTGGGTAGAATCTATTCGTACTGCGTGTCACATTATTAATAGGGCCTATCTTAGAAAGAATTCCAAACAAACCCCTTACGAACTTTGGTACAATAAAAAGCCAAATCTCAAATATCTTAGAACCTTTGGCAGTACTTGTTATGTATGCAAAGATAAGGAACACTTATCCAAATTTGAGAGCCGGGGAGATAAAGCCATATTTCTAGGATACTCGCCTAACAGTAGAGCTTATCGAGTGTATAATCTTCGCACTAAAACCTTAATGGAATCCATAAATTTAATTGTTAGTGACACTACTGTAGAAAGCAGGACTGGTGAATTACCTATCAAAGAAGAGTCTTAAAATATTTTAGAAAATGACTCTTTTGAAGTAGATAATTCATTACCTATTGAGACACCTGAAGTACCTCACTGGGTTTCTAAAGATCATCCCATAGTTAACGTAGTTGGCAACCCTAGTGAGCCAGTGCGTACAAGATCCCAACTTAGAAATTATGCACATTATGCATGTTTTGTTTCCCTTGTGGAACCAAAGAATGTAAATGAGGCATTGAATGACTCTCACTGGATTTCTGCTATGCAGGATGAACTTTTACAATTTGTCATTCATGATGTATGGTATCTTGTTCCACGTCCTGATCATAAAAAGGTTGTTGGTACTCGTTGGATTTTCAAAAATAAAACTGATGAAAATGGGATAATAATTAGAAATAAAGCTAGATTAGTTGCTCAAGGATACTCCCAAATAGAAGGAATTGATTTTAACGAGACATTTGCCCCTGTTACTCGTTTAGAATCAGTTCGTCTGCTTTTTGCTATAGCTTGCCACATGCATTTTACATTATACCAAATGGATGTCAAATCTACATTCCTTAATGGAATACTGGCTGAGGAAACCTATGTAGAACAACCTAAAGGGTTCATTGACCCTAATTATCCAAATCACGTATTTCGTCTGAAAAAGGCTTTATATGGCCTTAAACAAGCTCCTAGAGCTTGGTATGAGCGACTTTCCAGTTTTCTTTTGGACAAAGGTTTCAAAAGAGGTGGAAATGACCAAACTTTATTTGTCAAACATTTTGACAAACACATTACTATCGCTCAAGTTTATGTAGACGATATTATATTTGGATCAACTTCTACCTCATAAGTAAAATCCTTTTCTGAAATTATGAGCAAGGAATTTCAGATGTCCCTTATGGGGGAGTTACAGTTCTTCCTAGGTCTCCAAGTCAAACAAAATCCAGAAGGATTATTTGTTTCGCAATCTAAGTACGCTCTAGAGATAGTTAAGAAATTTGGCATCGAGAGTGCTAAAGATGCTAAAACACCTATGAGTACTACGGTAAAATTGTCAAAAGATGAAAATGGAAAATCTGTAGATCCTACTCTATATCATAGTATGATTGGAACATTACTATATCTTACTGCCTCGCGTCCTGATATCATGTATGCTGTGTGTGTATGTGCTCGTTATCAAAACAACCCTAAAGAGAGACATTTGAATTCTGTCAAACGTATAATTAAATATGTTAAAGGCACTCTGAATCTAGGACTTTGGTACACTAATGACACACCAAGCACTATTATTGGGTACAGTGATGCTGACTGGGCTGGGTGTACTGATGATAGTAAAAGCACTTCAGACGTATGTTATTATATTGGTAATAACTTGGTAGGTTGGAGTAGTAAAAAACAAAATTGCACATCACTCTCGAACGCTGAATCTGAATACATAGCCGCTGGTAGCTGTTGTGCCCAATTATTGTGGCTTAAACAAATGCTAAGTGATTATGGTATTCAAGAAGACCAATTGCATCTCAATTGTGATAACCAAAGTGCGATTAATATTTCTAAAAACCCTATTCAACACTCGCGAACAAAGCATATAAAAATAAGACATCATTTTATACGCGAATTGGTTGAATCCAAGGAATTAGAATTCAATTATCTTCCTACTAATATACAACTCGCAGATATGTTTACCAAACCTCTAGACTATAATAGATTCATTTCATTACGAAAATCTATTGGTATGGTTTGTGCTGAGTAATACCTTTGCTGTTTGTCCAAGTTTTTCCCCTTGTCCATTTGAGACAAAATGGGGGAGAAATTTGAGTCTACTTAACTCTTGCATATACTAAACAGCTTGATCTTAGTAATTCATTACAGGTATTCATTTTGTACAGTCGTTCTCAACTGATGTAATAGGGTGTTAAATTGTAAATAGTTGAGTTATGTACTTTTTGATTTCTAGGATTTGGGTAGATAGAATTTTGATAGGACTAAGTTTTTCTTTATTTTTGTTGGCCTACGAGTCCTAGTTGACTCAAAGGAGATTTTGTCTCATATTTCCAAAGGGGGAGATTGAATCCCTTATACTTTTGACTCACTTGAGTCTATATTGTATAAGTGCTCATCTAGTTTGGAAATTGTGACAAAATTTGTGTCCATCCCAAAAGCCAAAGAACCTCAGAAATTGCTATGCCTATTCATCTCTCCATCTTGTAGTGATCAAGAGACTATTTCCAACACTCACACACATAGAATTCAATTCATGCATATCATATTGCATTATAATGTGTGTACATGTGTTGTGTGTATTTAAATCCCAAAGTTTGATTTTTAATAATTTTTTGGGATTTTTTAAACATTTTTCAAACAATATTTTAATAATCAAAACTTGATTTAAAAGTTTTTCGGGTCAATCTCTAAATATTGTTTGTTGGGAATATTGGCCTAATGTTACCTTGGGTAGAATCCAAAAGCGGCAGAGACTTCAGGGTATACATTGTAATTAGTTTGGACGCGCGTTTTATATCCCTTAATTGGCCAACACCTGTTGCCCTCTGATTGGTTGCAAGTGTGTTTCTTTACTGAGACAGAAACGCGTGGTTTATCAACCCTTGGATCATCTCTTATCAATGGTCTGCATGTTGCCTTGATGAATCCCAGTGTAACCTTTTAATCTAATCAGCGTTCGTTTAAAGCACCGCCTTGTGTGAGCCCTTAGATTCAAGTCAATTTAAATTGACTTAATCCTGACCCTTGGTTTTGATCAGATCTCTCGAACCTTCTCTTCCCACTATAAAAAGGACCCTTCCCTCAGACTTCGAAGACTTTTTCCATTTGCATTCTTTTGAGAGAATAGAGAGAGAAAAAAGTTAGAAACCCTAACTTCGTCCAAATCCTCTTCAAACCTAACCCAAACACTGCTTCAAAACACCATAACCAAAAACACCATCCTGAGTGTTCTTAAGTGTTTGAGAGTTTGAGTTGAGTTATTTTTGTTGCTGTAACCTTGTGTTCGTGAGATCTTGTTTCCAACTTAGACTTCTACTTAGATCTAGTTTCTGATTCCATAGAAGTCTCAGATCTGAGTTTTTCATGTTACATTACACTTAGTTTCATTCTATTTCTCATCTTGAGAAATATATTGTTGATTATTTTCTCTAAAACGTTTTCTTACTTTGAAATCAACAATAAATGCTTTATGTTTCTTGTTCTTGTAAAACTAAACCTTTGACCTAGTTTGGAATCTCACTTGGAGGTTTTCAATCTCAAAAATCTTTTCAAAACTGAGATTGATTAAGATCTGAGTTGTATCGGTCTGAGTTGTTTGCATGTTAGTTATATAGTTTGTAACTCATAAATTTGTTTTAGTGGATTTTTCATTTTACTCCGTAGAGGGAGTCGTGGATGTTTCCTCAATTGGTGAGGTTTTACCACGTAAAAAATTGTGAACAGAATCTTTCTACATTTTCTCACCTCATTCTTGGTTGTGTTGTGTTTAAAACTTGTTTAAACTATCTTTTAAACTTGTTGCTTAAATCTTGAATAGATCTCGTACATACTTTTGTTAAACACATCTTGTGTTCAAACTTTTTGATTTAAGAAAAGAGTTTCTTCAAAAAACAACTCGGAGTTACTTAAATAGTTTATTTTCAATAAACGGCTTTAGTAACGCATTTTCACTCCAAGTCTTCGAAATGATTTTGTTCATTCTTTAAGCTCCTGAAGAACAAAAATGCCTCATATGGAATGATGACTGCTGGAAAGTTTTGGAAGAACTAAAATCCTACCTTATCAAATAACCCCTGGGTGGTAATTCCAAATAAAGGAGACCCATTATATCTTTACCTTGTAGTATTAGACCACGCTGTAATCTGCTCCCTGGTGCATGAAAAGAAGGGAGGTTAGCATTCGATTTATTATGCTAGTAATACACTTCTGAACGCGTAGCAATGGTACCTTCCTCTAGAGAAACTTGAATACGCACTCGCGGTTTTCTTGAGGAAGCTAAAACATTACTTTGAAGCCGAATCAATAACAATAATCACCTCCTACACCCTCAGAGTTGTTCTTTAAAAATCCAACCTCTCCGGACGACTTTCAAAGTGGTCGGTAGAACTGGGGAGATTCTATATCCACTTTCAACCAAGAACCTCGATTAAGGGACAAGTTCTAGCAGATTTCATTACTAAAGTTATAAGAGACCATCCAATCGTCCAACTGGAAGCGGGACAGTCAATAAATGAGGAAGCACAGTCTAAGGACTAGACCCTTTACGTTAATGTAGCCTTTAATTCTAAGGGGGCATGAGTAGAGACCATTCTAATCACTCCAAAAGATGCTATGGTCGAGTAAGGAATTAGATTAGGATTTGAGGCCTCCAATAAATAAGTCGAGTACGAAGCACTGATCACTGGCTTACGTAAGGCCCAACGGCTAGGGGTAAAGCGCGTTCACATACTCAACGACTCCAAAATGGTCTCTAAGAAAGTGAGTGAGGACTTCAATGCCAAATATGATAGAATAGCTGCCTACTTCATTGTGGTAAGAGGACTTATGGAAGGATCTAAGAAAGTAGACATTCAACAATTCCCCTGGGGCAGAACAATCACACTGATGCCTTAGTGACCTTGAGCTTAGAAATTGACTCTGACCTAAGAAGAGCCATTATGATAGAGTTCCTCACACAACCAAGTATATACTAGAGACTTATAGCTGAGCAAGTCCTTCTCATAGAAAATACCCATGGTTGGATGGATCCCATCATCAATTACCTATGGAGCGACATATTACTCGATGACAAGGGGTTGGACCATCAGGTAAGGGTCAAGGCTGCTTGATTTTACCCCTCCCCCGAAGGGAAACTCTACAAGAAGTCATCCACATGTCCTTATATCCAGTGCGTTCACCCACATGACACTGACCAAGTACTTAGCAAACTTTATGAGGGCATTTATGGGAGTCATGCAAAAAGGAGATCTTTGTCCTTCTGATCAATTAATGAGGGTTACCGGTGGCCTCATATGTAAAAGGATGCATGCATTTACGTTCATAAGTGTGAAAAATATTAGAAGCACTCTCATATGATCCACCAACCCGCCAGCAACCTGACATCACTAACAAGCCCACGACCATTCGTACAATTAGGACTAGACATAGTGGAACCACTACCTACCACATCTGGAAATCAAAAATATCTACTGGTGGCCACAAATTGCTTCACCAAATGGGTAGAGGAAGAACCACTAACAAACATTTGCAACTCAGATATGAACAGGTTCATCTGGCGAAACATCATAACACGCTTTGGGGTACCAAGGACTATCATCATCACTCATAACACGTAATTTAAAAGTATTTTCTTTTATAGTTTTTTTATGAACATGGCATCAAGCACCACATTAGTTTTGTGGCATACCCCTAAAGTAATGAACAGACAGAGACTTCCAATAAAACCATGCTCGATGGACTAAAAAAGCGATTAGAAAGAGTCAAGGGTGCCTAGGTGGATGACCTCCCTCTTGTTTTGGGGGCTTATCGTACCACCCCTAGGTGACCAACTGGGGATACACCATTCGCGCTTACTTATGGGATGGAAGATATCATCCCACTAGAAGCAGGTCTCCCCACCATGAGAATCGCCTTGGTCGGCCAAAGCCTTAATGATGACACCTTACGCACTGAGCTTAACTTAGTAGACGAGCAAAGATAGCTTGCAATGATAAAGTTGGCTTTCTACCAACACCGACTGGACAGGAAGTACAGTAAAAAATCTAATCCTATGAGTTTTTTGGTAGGAGATTATGTTATAAGAAAAGTCCTCAGCAGTCCCGTAAGACCATCTGATGGGAAACTGCGACCAAACTGGGAAGGACCCTTCAGAATAATCAGGAACGACCTTCAAGGAGCATATCACTTGGAAATACTGGACGGCATGGAGATACCAAGAGCCTAGAACGCAGACAATCTCAAGAAGTTCTACTTTTAAATCTTCTTTACCTTTTGTTACCACATTTAGTTTAAGAAATTTTTTATTTTCATACTTATGTTTCTTATTAAGCAATATTCAATGAATAAAAGGCTAGCTGGACCCTACACTTTTATATTATGCATAGGCTGCTTAATTTTTCTTAGTTTCATCTCATTAATATGCATCCTTTTCAAATGATAACTCATTTATGCATGGCTAAACTCCTGGTATTACAGTAAGTTATTCAAAGTTCTTTTAATTAGGGAATCCCACGTGCTGATTAGGGTTTGCAATATTTATAAAAAATGTTGCAACTACTACAACACTCTGGTCATTATTATAAACACAAGGGACCTCATGGGTTTCCCCGACAACAATAAAAGCCCTATAGGGGATCCTTAGGCAAAAAATCCAACTTATGTTAGTCACCAACAATGTTGGTCGTAAAAAACTGGCTCGAGCGGATGGCCCAGTGACCATGTGCATTCTCGTCATCATCTTATATAGGCCTAATGAAGTGTGACGACACGAACTAAAAGGTAATGTAGATGTAATGATACTGCTAAGGTATATTAGATTGGGAGAATATTCTTACAAATGGAAATAAAGGGCTAACACTTGTCTAACATTATTTCGTCGGCTTGAGAAACCCAAAATGATCAAAAGCAAGTCCACTTAGTTAGCGAAAGGCCTAGAGTGGTCATTCAGCACTATGTGACCCACAAAATAATAATTACCAACCATGTTTAGTCAGCATAGGCTCAAAATATCAAAAGTTAATAAATAACACCTTTTCATTAACAAAAATGAGAAATTACAGTTACTACGAAGATAAAAAAATATATAAGGATTTAAGATGGTCTAGGATATCGAGCAAGATATTCAGCAATAATTGCCCTTTGACCATCATCTGGTTTGGGAGAAAAGTCTTCTACATCACTATCAAGATCGTGCTCTAAGAGATGAGAAGGAATGATATCAGCTGGGATCCCTATATTATCCTTCAAGAAAGGATTATGGCAGTAGGAGACAAACTAGACCTGGTATTTGTAGCACAACCTGGACTCCGTGGGTGTCCTAACCTCCTTAAGAGCGCTCAACCACCCATGAGAAAAAGCGCGCCTTCTGCCTCTTTAGCTTTGTTGGGGCATTTGCTCATCCTGTATTGTAGCCCTCTGACCAGGCTTCTCAAGGTCCCATTTTAAAGGCATTTCTTAGTCTCCCAACATGTTCATTGGTCCCAACAACCTTTACTTTCAGTCCGACCACCTCCCTCCTCAGAGCATCATTTTCGGCCTGAAGAACTTCACCCACTTAGCTAACTTCAGTGTTCTCCAAAAGTTTAGCCCTCAAAGAGTTTACTTCTTCTTGAACTGAGGCACCTATGTCCTCTATCTCTTGAAGATTATCCTTCAACTTAGCGACTAGCTCAGATTGATTCTTATATTTCTCGTTTCTTGACCTTAAAGACTTGTAAATCTTTACGAAGGCTTTCTGAGCCTCTAAATCGATATTTGTCCCAAGGATCTTCCCCAAACAGGAGCTAAAAGGAATGCATTGGTTTAAATCAACAGACTACAAATAACACACGCTAGATCATGAGAAAAATATTAGCACATGAAGATTAAGCAAACGCATACACAAAAATAAATATTCCATCTTCATTAATATACAAAAGGGAGGCGGCCAAGGTCCAATACAATAAGTCCAGTAGATATGATTACCAGCTTTTGAAAGAGAAATTGTACAAGAACAAAAGAAAAATTCCTAATCTACGAGTCTTGATCCTTTACGTGATCAACTTTAGCAATGGCTTTTCCCTTGTCGGTAATAAGTCGTTCCTTGCCAGCATCATCATCAATATCGACCTCAACAGGCATGATCTCAGTGCGACCATTTGGTTGACCATCACCCTCTTTGTCCTCCTTTGAAGGGTTAGGAACAGGGGAATGGAGGCCGAAGAGCTCAGATTCAGCAGGAGTCCCAACAGACTTCAAGGCTTGGTCCTAACCCTTCTTGAAGTACATATTGCATTCGTAGGCTAGCGATTTCTCGGCATCATCATAAGTTTTATTGAAGCCCTCACGATAGCTAGCATGTTTCTCTTGGGGAAGTTCCCCCTTCAGCTTAACAATCTTTTTGTACAAAGCTTCATTTTCCTCGGCCATCTTGGCCTTCTCGACGACCACCACCATTCAGGATGCCCCAAGTTCATCATAAGCCTTGGTCAGATTCTCTCACTCTTGGTCCCATGCTAGGTGAGCTTCAGCAAAGGCCTTCTTCTCAGATTTTGGAATGTCTTTCATCTCTTATTCATGTCGAGATTTATTGGTATGGTCGTCTAAGAGAGTTGTAAAATCAGATAATAATTGTGAAAAAATAGAAAGAGAAATAAGTCAGTACAAAATAGGAAAAGTGTAAGAAAACAAATAGTATGGGAGACTTACCAGGGGCATTCCCTGAGCAGTTTTAAGGGTAAGTTTGGATGATCCCAAACTCAAAGAGCGCTCGCAATCGACAACGAGCACTGCCCCCTTCAGCAAATTGGGGGCAAGAGAAGGGACATCACCCACGCTAGTCCCCTCACCATCTACAGCGAGAGGAGGGATTCTAGAGACTTTTAGGACTAATTTTCTCTTCTCCTCCTTCGTCTCTATTCCTTTCCTCTTCCTTATCCCTCTTTCTCTCCCTCCTCCTCTCTTTTACTTCTCTCTTCTTCTATTTCTCCTTCTATTTCCTATTGTCTGATGGGCTAGAACCACTAGCCCTGGGGATTCAGCCCCAGATGTCTTTAAAGACTTTTCGATCAGATAGGAAGGTTTGATCGTCATCTTCAGGAAGCCTAAACTTTGTTCTCTTTATCAGAGGGGCCATATCTTCTTCTTCTTCTTCTACTTCATCCACTCCCTCTTCTCCCTATTATATAACAATTGGGTCAGAAGGACCAACCTCAGGAGATTTTAAGTTTGGAACCTTGTCGACCGGACGAGCGATAAAGTTAGTGGTCGTATTCTTATATTCCATCAAATAGGCCACCGACCTTGGGTGTTTGTCACCAGGTAGCCTTTCCTTGATATTCTAGGCTTTAAGAAGCTCATAGACATCAATCTCACTTATGTCAGGCTCCTGATTTTTAATTCGAACTGTAAAGCAAAGGAAGAAGAACATTACCTAAGAGGATAAAAGTAAGAAAGCAGAACTGCATAGTCAGGGAAACAAAAAATGAAGGAACATATTTGGTCCTCTCAATAGTCTCAAATTATAGAGTCCCACTGCCTTTCACCCTCACGAGTAGGAAGAAGTTACCGGTTTCTAGCAATGAAACTATGTTCCTAGTAATCTTTATGGGAATGCGAAAGGTTCACTACCAGGACCCTCTCAACCTTCTTGGTTTTTAAATAAATAAGGCCATCACCGGTTTATGACCACACATAACGGTGTCAGATCTCAGCAAGGCCCAATTTTATCCCATAAAGGGTGTTAATTCTATGAACTCCATGAACTATCTTCTAAACCTTGGGGCACATTGGGAATGCATAATTTCAAAACATTTGAAGAACCTAAGGAACAGGTGGTTTGGGGGAAATGTTAAACCCCCTTGGATTATGAGGAGGGTGTGAATACAACCCCTTTAATGTCATGAACATTTCAAGGAATAGGGGCACAGTTGATAATTACCCTATCAGGAATATTGTCACAACTCCTAAACTCAGCTACCGTTTTTTTTATCTAGTATCACCATAATCGTACAAACAAGGAGAAAAGCCTAGCTACAACTACACGATAAGTTCCAAGAAAATATTAAGGAATGAGAGCGGGACTTACAATGATTAATGGAGATCTGAAAGAAAAAAGGGCGTTAAAAAATGTGACCCTAACAAAGCTTAACGAGCAAGGAAGAGAGTGAACTGAACTGACGAGAGGGATTGTATCTCCAGTTTGAAACCTGATGTTAATGATGAATACAATCTCCTTAAATGATTTTTTACGATTTATATGCCTGGTCGGACAAGAGTACCCTTGCCCATTCAAAATGTATTACAAGTATGCCATGAAGATTTGTTACCCCTGCAGTTCTTTCAGATATACAAGAACGCCATTTTAAACTCAAAGCACGAAGATTTTAAGTTATGGGCCTTTTAAAAATTATTGGCCCAAAGTTAACGAGGCCCAAAATTTTTCGGGGCAATTATGGGGACCCATTCAACTGGCCCGTGAGAGTAGCCGACCAATCCAGATTGATCAAAGCGTTGCCTTGCCCAAATCATGATTTAATTTTCACACAAGTATTTCAAATACGCTAGAATACTTAGTCAAATCAGTTACCAATAACCTCAGAAGAGATATTTAGGTACTCCTTGATATATTCACTTGTTAATTGAGTTCCTTGTACAACTCAATCTCTACTTTGATGCACCTATAAATTGTACACCCTGATCCAGAGCAAGGAGATGTAACAAAGAGCATTGAGAGATACTATAATAAAATAGTAACCTCTCCCTAGACATAGGCAAGTTGCTCAACCACGTATATCGTTGTTGTGTGTGTGATCTTTACTTTCTATTCTTTGTGATTGTTTTCGTGGATCGCTTTATTGTGATATTTTTTGTACTCACAATACCACAACAAACAGTTTATGAAACAACACGAGGTTTACGAGATTGAGAATTTGGGACTCGATTAATACAATCGGTCATAGACAAATTTACTTTGATTAAGAATTTAATTACGTTTGTTCTATAGTAGTAGCGGTTCATTAGGAGGAGACGTCCTGAAAATCAAAAAAAAAAAAGATGGCTTCCTCCCTCGAAGGGGCACCTCCTCCTTTTTCAAAAAATCTCCACAAGGTTGCGTTTGTTTTTCATCTGAATCTGAAATCTGAAGACTGAATCTAAAGTCTAAAATCTGAATCTGAAAAATATGTTTGTTTTTATGTCTGAATGTACCTCTGAATGAATGTATTTAGACTCATTCAGACTACAGATTCAATGTATTTAGACTCATTCAGACTACAGATTCAGACTTCAGACGTAATTCTACATCTAAATCATTAAGAGCCAAATATAGCCGTTAGCCTCTTAATCATTTAAAAAACAAACACTTTTTGATACCTCTTAAGTCTAAATGGTTCAGATTCAGACTTAAGAGGTAAAAACAAACGACACCTTAGTATAGTCCACGGTGGTGCAGCCCCAACAAAGATCCTTAAACATTGGTATATAAAGGTGAGCAAGCCTTTTTTTCAAATAAAGAGATTAATCATCTTGCCTTCCCATTGAAACTAGCCTTAGTACGTAAATTTTCACACGGTAGATCCTCAGTTGACGAGATTAAGAAAGTTATCTGCCCCATTGGGTTGATACAACGTTTTACACTGGAATCATTGATCCATGACATATTCTAATTAGGTTATCTAATGAGGATGGTTTCCATAGGCTTTGGATCAAAGAACAATGGTACATACGTCGCAATCCTATACGTGTGTTTATATGATCACCATATTTAATCACTTGTGGTTCCCATTTGGGTTAACCTACCCTTTCTTCCTATTCATTTATTTTCTAAAAGCAGTTTGTTCTCCATTGGAAATCTTTTGGGTAATCCATTACAATGGATGGTGCAATAGCTTCGCTATCTAGACCAAGTGTAGCCAAGATATGTGTAGCTATGGATCTCAAAAATAAACTTCCCCTCAAGAGTTTGGCTTGAAGTTGGGTCATGACCAAGTTTATTATAAATTCACACGAAAAAAGTCTCATCCAAATGATGAGAACCATGATAGCAAGAGTACCCATTTTCACGACCAATAAAAATCTTAGATGTTGAAAAATGAAAATACCTTGAAAACTTAGGTGAGTCTCCGACTAGCTCAACAACCCAAACAGAATAATATCACAGATATTTCGTAGTTCCAAGTTATCTTTCTGACTATATTATGGGGATATTTATTATCTCCTAGTTTATAAGTTTTGGTAGTTTTAGTTTTCTTTCAGTCTTATCAATCGGTTTAGCTTGTAAGAGCCCCTTGGGGAGGCTTTTTCTGCCATTTGTATATAAATAATTTTTTTACAAAAAAATTAAATAATATATGATAATTTATTTTCAAATAAATTTTACAGATTTTTGTTGACAGTCTTTTAAGTTTTTACGGATATTATATGACATTTAAAATGGATACTAGAGGGACGCATCTTATTTTTATGATATTACATAAAGTTTTTCATTATATACTTTCCTTAATTGTTTGTGATTTTTTCTTTGGATTTTCGTACCTAAATGATAACCACACCTAGTGTGCTTACAACACATAAATTATAACCGACATTACCCATTGTCGGCGAATCTCGCGGCGCTAAAACATAATTTTATTATCTAAGTTACTACAGTACGATTAGGTTCTATCTTACTTAACATAAATAATATACCTTTTCATTGAGGTCATTCGATCAAATTTAATAAAAAGTATAACCATTAAGTGGGTAAGATGGTTATAAAAAATTATATACATAGCTCGGATCCAATGAGGATCAACTTAAGGACCATTTCACGTGATAAAAATCACATATTTTGACTGATATATATATATATATTGGGGGGGAGGGGGGAGCTTTGAAATATTTAAATACACTATACAAAAAATCAATTCAAGATAAATTTTTTTTACAATTTTAAAAAAATTGGTCCCCATGGAACAATTCTTAATATGATCCTCATTGAATATATATAGGGAGGGGATCTCCAACGAACCTTACACAACATAAACAAATAGACAATTTTTTAAAAATAGTAAAAAAAATATTTTGGGTTAAGTTTTTTTCTACAAAATTAAACATTTTAACGAACCTAAAAAAATCAACTCAAATTGAATTTTTTTTTGCTATTTAAAAAAAACGGTCAAATATATATTTAAAAACTGGCATAAAAACAAGTATACATTTGACTGATTTTTTAAAAATCGCAAAATATTTATTTTGAGCTGATTTTTTTATAAGTTCATTAAATTTTTTAAATACCATACAAAATAATTCCGCTCAAAATAATTTTTTAACTATTTTTGTAAAATGATCCCTTTTTTGGTATGTTGTTTTAAGTATGTTGGAGATCTTCACACTTTATGCATATCAAAAACTTTTTAAATAAGGTCAATCGATGAATATTCCCTCGAATATTTTTTAATAAACGTTCAGCTCAAACCTTTTTATTTTGTTCCGAAAAGTCTCTCATCACATAAAAACACTACAAATAAGGACATACACAAACCTATTTACCCACCTCCCTGCCCAAGCTCTGACAACCCCCACCGGAGTTCCGGAGAGCCTTGCCGAAGCTTTCGCTCTGGCTATCGGAGCTCTGGTAGTGGGGTGGGTGGTGGTGGGGTGCTTCTAACGCAAACCTTTAAAAATAAGAGAATATTGGGTATGTTTGAAGGACTAAATGGATTAAACTAAAATTGAGTATTTTTTTTTTTACAAAATATGCTTTTATATTGGGGACTATACATTAATTTACCCTCTTAAATATTACTTTTGTCTTATTTAATAACTAGCTTGTAGGTCATGCATTGCATGCCATAAAAAGATACTTTTTGAAGACTCACATTGTGAAAGAGAATATAGTTACGGCATATTGAAATCATATTTAACATAGTAGAACGATATTTTGATGGTGGATAACGTGCCAGAATATCTTAATATTATTTGAAATAAATAAAAAATAATATTAAACCAATATATAAAAATGGTTATGAAAGAGACTGCTATGTTTAAAAGTATATAGAAAACAATGTAGAATAATCCTAAAACATTCAAGATGAATTCATCAAATCGATTACAAAATCTTAATGTGTAACATTAAACATTTTGTACAATATATTGTCACGTTATAAATTCATAGAAAAAATACTTTAACAAACTTAATAAGCACAACATATTAGTATTTATTGTTGGAAAATTATAAGTGAAAGTGTAGTGCACTACTAATATATGAAGCAATCATAAAAATTAATAAACCTAATAAAATATTTAAAACCATTACACCCAAAAATTCAGACGGGAAAAGAATTTTCATTAGCGCCTTCATTTAAATAGTTAAAGCATTCATTCGACTTGAGAACACCTCTGTAAACCCCTCATCCAAATACATGATTGTCAAAAATAAAAAAAAATATTTAAGAGATAATAAAATACAATAACACACTCAATATATTCAAATGCTAACATTACGTGGCTATTTATAGGATCTCTAAAATATATCTATCCAAATACATGTATCTATTACATTTAATGTAAACATACCATATTTAGATTTTTATACATGAACCTCCTAATACATGAACAAACTAAATACATATATTGACAAAATACATATATATCTACATTAATTTAGATAATACAAAATTAATAAATGATAATCTGGATAATATAAAATTAATAAATGACTTAATGAAAGTGTACACGTGTCATCGCGTGAGTCTGACAAATGTCGACGTTGTGTTGTGATCAAAATTTTAATTTTATACAATAATAGATTATATGTAAAATTTATTGAAATTGTTAACACATGGCCGTAGATACGATTCAACAACTAATTTAGTACTAAAAGAGACCCGTTGTAAAGGTAACCCATATAACAACAACAATAAAAAAAATCCTGAGGTAAAAAATAAAATGCAAGTATAATCAAATGGTTGAAGTTTTTACTTTAATTTTTCTAATTCAAGTTCTTCCTTCCATCTTCTTTGCTCTTATTAAATTAGATCAATAAATTGATCAAAATCCCATCACATTCAATGTTTCTTACAAATATGTAAATCACCTCCCTGCAGTATCTCAAAATAATTAGAACAAATATTTAGATTATATCGTCCGATTTATATTACCGATCCAATGGCGTGGAGATTGCCAAAGGTGCCGGAGATAGTGATTCTGACATAAATGAGGTTCAAAGCGTAGAAATTAGATTTCAAAAGCCTGTGATCAGACCGAGGTGACTACCCACACACAAGTTGTAGACGACACCTAGTAAGATATAGAAAATTACAAAAAAAGAAATTATTTTCCAAAATGATATTGAAATGGAGAAAACATAAGCCTAATTCGATCTATGATTTGAATACATATTAGCAAGAAGAAGTTTGATTCCATAAAATTTCTTAAATGGGGCAAGTGATGTGCACACACACACACACACACACTCACATACACGTACCTAAATAGCTTCTTCAAATTATAAAAGAGTTGAAATGAAAAAGCAAAATGTCAATATAAAAGGGCATGCCGTGAACAAGAGTAGTCATGTTGCTAGAAATATTAATAGAGAATGTGAAGTAAATAGAAATTAATGGAGGGAAAATCATTTAGGGGATTGGAAAAGTCGGGTAAGATGGAAAATTATTAATATTAGAGAATTAATTTATGATATGATGTGGGGCATGACTGGTCCGAGCAGGCCCAACAGGATTACTACACCTCCCCAGTCAGGTACACCAACAAAATGATTAATACGAATGCCTATCGTATGGATAAATACAAGCACTTCTCATTTAATTATTGATAGGCTTAGTTGTTTACCTACAATCTTGGATGAGATAATTATGAGTCACCACACGAGATTAATAACAAGCTAAGAGAGCCCTTATGTGGCTTAATTACTTCACACTGCTATAAATATAATCCTAACCCTATGGTCAAAGGGGATGTAATTTTCGAACTATGAGAGATATTAATACAAACTCGGACACCTCTCCATGGATGCAGGCAATTGTCGAACCAAGTATATTTTTGTGTTTTGGGCATTTTTATATTCTTTTCATTATTTGTTTTCTAGAAATTCCTTATTGTGATTAATTACACTAACAATTGGCGCCGTCTGTGGGATATAATATTCTTTTTTACGATAGAACCCAGACAAAAAAGTAATCACATATGTCTCACCGCCCAAAAAGTGCACCTTAGCCTAGTGACTTGCGAGCTGATGTACTCAACTCAGGGTCAGATCTGAAGTTCACCAAGATGGAAATTACCAATTCCGTCTAGAAGAGCGTCCCTTCTAGGAAAGCCAAGAACAACCTAGATCAACCCAGATCTCATGGTTGGTCGATGCATATGAAGCACAACTTCAATAGCAAGAGGAGGCAACTCATCTCCAAGTTGAGGAGAATTCACGTCTCCAGCGACGATTGGAGAAAATGAAGAGAGAACTCCATCAGAAGAACAAAAAATTCAGTTGTCAGACTCCTAGCCCTCATGTGAGTAAAACTCGTAGCTGAGGAAGTAGCACTGGGCACGACCAAGGGCGTTCAGAGCATGGAAGTCATCAAAGGGAGTGTCACTGGGATGATGAGCGCCACAAGGAGGATATAAGGAGTGTAAGGCCCTAAAATATGATTAGGAATGTTAATTACATGATTAAGTATGATTTATGATTCATAAGTTTGGTGATGGGTGTTAAACATTCTAATTATCATGTTTAGGGGATTCCCACTCACGTGATATATATGTGGTTTACATTAGATGCTAATCGAGCTTATAATGAGGGATAGACTATTTAGAGCATATGACCAGTTATCTGGTTAAATGCATCATAATTTTTTTTTTAATGCATCATTATATTTATAAAAGTAAATTAGGGTGTTGGTGCAAAATTGGCGATAGTTGGTCACCAAATGTGAAAGTTTGAGATTTTCGGTCCATTGCTACTATCCTGTTTGGCCCAAATTAGGCATACTAGTTTTATGATTTTGGGAAAACACAAAATATGAAAGTTGTATAGATATAAGTTATATATGCGTAGACACAAAGTGGGAGTAAATCGGGGATCCTAATAGGGAGTTAGGGTGATTTTAATAAGGCGGAACAAATCTATCGTTAGTGGAATTGTTTGATTGTACCTTTCGTCCAACCAATCACGAATTACCATAAGACTTATGGATATTGGACCCCTCATAACGTGTTATCTGATTCAAAATCAGATATAAACCTTCTTCCTCATGATAAATGAGAAGGTTTTAAGATTTTTCCTAAGGAGAAAGAAAAGGGGAACTTAAGGAAGAAAATTCTTCAAAAAATTTAAATAAATCGAGGAGTTCTTATAAGGTAATTACCTATTTGTTAAAGTTGGTCACATGAATGAGTTTTACACTTGGTATACTTTTGTTTCTGATTTTTATAAATATTTGAATGATACCCATATTGCCTAATTGTATTAATTCAAGGATGACTTAAGAACATACATAAGAACTTGTGCTAGTATCGTAATTGTTAACTTTAAAGTCCTAGATCTGAATCACCTTCTTGCGGAGATTTTTAATTTGGGAGATTCATGTATATGATGTGAGTATATGTGAAAACATATTTAGTATATGTTTCCATGATTGATGCCCGAGGTCGAGATTATGTATGCTTAATCATGTTAGGTTTTGTTTTAATGTTCTATTTTGGCCTAGTTGTGTTAAAAACTGCATAAATCATTGAATACTTATTGGAATCAAGAAATTCAAGTTGGAGATGTTAGAGAACATATATAAGTATAACATAATTGGATATTAGAATAAAATATCTTCTGTTTTGGCTTGGGGGTTCTGTTGAAGCTGAAAAAATTTGTAATAAAATGGGCATAACTTTGTCTAGAGAATTCGAAATTTAATTCCGTAAATTGGGTTGTAACCCTAACGAAAAGTTTGTTACATAAATGTGAAGTAGAATATTTAATTCCTTTTTAGATACTACATATTAACCAGTTTATGTGATGCGATACTAGATTTAATGTTATTTGGTGTATTCAAATACTAATGATGTTTAATTGATAGGTGGGAAAGCGACTAATACTACCATACCAAGGAAATAGTTATTGTAATAATATTAGTAATTACTCTAAGGTGAGTGACCTTACCTATGAAATATATATTCTTATATTTTCATATGTAAATGTATAGATTAAATACATGTGTGGTGATACTTATGTAATGATATTTTATTTATGAGACGTATGCATGTGATTAAAAATGTTAAGTGAAGTTATCTAATGTTACGGACTATGGTGGGTTCTTTATCTAATGTTAAGGACTGTGGTGGGTCCTATGGTATGTGGCGAGCCCATTAATCCAACTTAAAGATTTGTGTACTCGGGCCTAATAAAGGAATGTGATGGTCCCCATTAACTGTGGTGGGTTAATCAGGTTGTGGCTGGTCTAGGCTTGCCAGAGTTTCACAATTCCTATTGGGCTATGACATTAGAAAAAAATGATTATTCAAATTGGTTATATATGTGGTGTGTGGTCATTCACTAAGCCTTTATAGTTTACACTCCTATAATTTTTTATTTCAGGTATGCCTATCATTTAGAGTTTACTGCCATGTTAGGATTATAAACGGGAGAGTAAAGTATAAATAATATGGGTTTGATGTCGAGAAGATTTTGTGTAAATGCTAAATCAAGAAACTTCAGTATGTAAATTTATTTAGTACTTGTAAATTATATGTAAATGTAGTTATGTTTACATCTAAACATGCCTTTGGAAAAAAAAATCTAGTGCTATTTTTCGAGGGAATTAAAGTAAACTATTATTTAAGGGAATTTATCTCTATATAATTAAAATGATGATTTTAACTTAATTAATTGGGGGAACGACAACTTAGTATCAAAGCGTGGTTATTAGGTTCTGAACAGGGTGTGAGGGTCTGGATTGGAAGTGGACAATAGAAAGTGAGTTTGTTATGGGTCAGGATTTTGACTAACAATATTAATGTTAAACTAATGCTATTGTATTTTGTTTAAGTTATTTTTATTACAGTAAGTGATGGATCCACACGAGTCGCATGCTAGGGAAGAGGGTGAGGCATCCTATGTTCCTAATAGTCAGGAAGGACATGGACATATTAAAGTGGATGAACCAGAGGGGAAACAACAACCTATTGATGACATGGGAGGAATATTACATGTTGTGGCACAACTAGTGGAATAAGTGAGAGGTGGAGCTCCCGGTGGAGATGGGGATAAATTTCATGATAGATTCATGAAGTTAAATCCTCCACCATTTACTGGTACTACTGATTTATTAGTGGCAGAGGGGTGGATTAGAAAGATGGAAACAATATTCAAGGTGATGGAAGTGCGAGATGAACAAAAGATTAGAAACCTTTAGGTTATAAGATGATGAAAAGTTATGGTGGGATTCTACAAAGAGGTTACTTAGTACAATTGGGGGACTGGTGCCAGTAAATCCTCCATAAATTACATGGAAAAAAGTTTGTGAATGTGTTCTTTAAAAAATATTTCCCAAGGCTTTATAGTAAGAAGAAAGATGGAACCATAAGATTGTGCATCGATTATCATCAGTTGAATAAGGTAACAATCCATAATAAATATCCACTACCTCGCATTGATATCTTGTTTGATCATTGCAAGGAACCAAAGTATTTTCCAGGATTAATCTCAGGTCCGGATATCATCAGTTGAAAGTAAGAAACTGTGACATTTCTAAAACTACTTTTCGTTCCAAGTATGGGCATTATGAATTTCTTGTCATGCCATTTGGGTTAACAAATGCACCAGGCGTATTCATGGACTTGATGAACCGCATATTTCACTCATACGTGGATTCTTTTGTTATTTTCTTCATTGATGATATTTTGATATATTCTCATAGTAGGGAGGAGCATGAACACCATATGCAGATTATTTTACAAACATTGCGAGAGAAGAAGCAATATGATAAATTTACTAAATGTGAATTTTGGCTAGAAATGATAGTATTTTGGGGGCATGTTATTTCTGTTGATGGCATTTGTGTTGATCCCAAGAAAGTGGAAGCAATAATGAATTGAGAAAGACCAACTAGTGTGATAAAGGTACTTATTTTTTGGGATTGGTTGGATATTACAGGAGATTTATACCAGGGTTTTCTTCTATTGCATTGCCATTGACTAAGATTACCAGAAAGGAGAACAAGTTTGTGTGGGATGATGATTGTGAGAAAAGATTTAAAAATTTAAAGGGTAAGTTGACATCAAATCCAGTATTGACTATTCCAATGGGTGCAAAAGGTTTAGTTATTTATAGTGATGCCTCGTATCAAGGACTCAATTGTGTGTTAATGCAGCATGGAAAGGTAATTGCTTTTGCTTCTCGACAGTTAAAGATACATGAACGTAACTACCCCATACATGATCTTGAGTTGGTCGCAATAGTTTTTGCACTAAATATTTGGAGACATTACTTATATGGCATTAGTTGTGAAATTTTTACTGATCATTAAAGTTTAAAATACTTATTTACTCAGATGGACTTGAACTTGAGGCAAAGAAGGTGAATGGAACTTATAAAAGACTATGATTGCACAATACATCACCATCCGGGTAAGGCCAATGTTGTTGCTAATGCTTTGAATAGAAAATATATATGCAGAGTATCTTCGATTTATTATATTTGAGTTGACATGCTAAGAGAGTTAGCTTTAATAGGGGTGAAATTAAATTTAAACGAGTTGTGTGGAATGGTATCACATTTAAATGTTAGACCTATGCTGATAGACTAGATACGACAGTCACAAGCTGGAGATACATAATTGGAGAAAGTTATAAATAATATGAAAAAGGGTAAAGAAAATGAATTTTCTATTCGTGATGATGACAATGTTAGGTATGACAACCGTTTGTGTACCTAACGTGCCTAATTTAAGGAGAACAATTTTAGAGCAGGACCATTGTTCTTTATATGTTATGCATCTAGGAAGCACAAAACTTTATAGAGATTTGAAACAATGTTATTGGTGGTCGGGAAGGAAACATGACATTGCAAATTTTGTTTCTAGATGTCTATCTTGCCAAAAGGTGAAGGCAGAGCATTAGAAGCCTAGCAGTTTACTACAGTCCTTACATGCTCCTGAGTGGAAATGGGAGCATGTTAGTACATATTTTGTTATATGTTTACCAAAATCATCATGAGGGATTGATTATATTTGGGTTGGCGTTGATAGATTGACTAAGTCTGCACATTTTTCTTTCTGTTAAAACTACTTACTCCATGGATAGATTTGCCAAAATATATGCGGATGAGATTATTATATTGCACGGTGCACCTGTTTCGTTATTTCTAGACGAGATCCTAAGTTTACTTCTCACTTTTGGCCTAGTTTGCAATAAGTTCTAGGGACTAAATTGAAATTAATACAACTTTTTATCCTCAGACGGATGTGCATCCAGAAAAAATGACCCAAACACTCGAAGACATGTTACGAATTTGTGTATTAGAGTTTAAGGGAAATTGGGATGAACACTTGTCACTAGCAGCGTTTGCTTATAATAACAGTTATCATTTGAGTATTGAGATGGCTCCTTATGAAGCTTTGTATGGGAAAACGTGTAGGAATCCAGTGTGTTGGACTGAAGTAGGAGAACAAAAACTACTCGGGCCAGAAATTATTTAGCAGACTGCTGAGAAGATAAGTCTTATTCATAATCACTTGAAGGTGGTGCAAAGTAGACAAAAAAGCCATGCAGATAAACGAAGGAATGAATTAAATTTGAGGAAGGTGGTCGAGTATTCCTACGTGTTTATCCTTAGACAGGGGTTATGAGATTTAGGAAGAAGGAAAATTAATTCCTAAATACATTGGACCTCATGAGATCGTGAAACAGGTTGGAGCTGTAGCCTATAAATTGGCATTGCCACTAGAATTGTCTCGAATATATGATGTTTTTCATATATCAATGTTGAGTAAGTATGTACCCGATCTTTCACATATGTTTATTTCACAACCGATAGAGCTCCAAGATGACTTGACATATGTGGAAGAACCAATTGCTATTTTAGCTCGAAAGGGAAAATATTATGTAATAAAACCATTCCATTAGTTAAGGTAATGTGGAGAAGTCAGAATGTGGAGTATGCCACCTGGGAAGGAGAGTATAATATGAAGAAGCAATATCCTCATATGCTTGGTAAGTTTCTTATGTGTTAAATTTTGGGGATGAAATTTTTTAAGAGGGGTAGAATTGTAAGATCCTGAAACGTGATTAGGAATGTCAATTACATGATTAAGTATAAGTTATGATTTATAAGTTTGGCGATGGGTGTTAAACATTTTAATTATCATGTTTAGGGGATGCACACTTACGTGATATATATGTGGTTTACATTAGAAGCTAATTGAGCTTATGATCGAGGATAACCTGTTTAGAGCATATTATTAGTTATGTGGTTAAATGCGTCATAAAATATGTTTTTAATGCATAATTATGTTAATAAAAGTAAACTAGGGTGTTGGTGCGAAATTGGCGATGTTTGGTCGCCAAATGTGAAAGTTTGAGTGTTCGAGCACAAATTAGGCATACTAGTTTTATGATTTTTGAAAAACACAAA
This sequence comes from Sambucus nigra, assembly GCA_949130495.1. Lineage (NCBI taxonomy): Eukaryota > Viridiplantae > Streptophyta > Magnoliopsida > Dipsacales > Adoxaceae > Sambucus > Sambucus nigra. The sequence continues at coordinate 38,581,295 of OX422211.1, forward strand.
ATCTGAAAGTTGTAGATATATAAGTTATCTGTGTGTAAACGTAAAGTAGGAGTGAACAGGGGCCCATAATAAGGAGTTATGGTGATTTTACAAGGGGGGACAAATCTGTCATTAGTGGAATTATTGAATTGGACCTTTCATCCAACCAATCACGCAGTACCACAAGCCTTATGGCTATTGGACCCCTTATAACGTGTTGTTTGATAAAAAATCAGGTTTAAACCTTTTTCTCATGATAAATGAGAAGGTTGTAAGGTTTCTCCTAAGGAGAGAGAAAAGGGGATGTTAAGGAAGAAATTTTTTCGAAAAATTTAAATAAATCAAGGAGTTATTATAAGGTAATTACCTCTTTGTTAAAGTTGGTCACATGAATGAGTTTTACACTTGGTATGTTTTTTTCCCTTATTTTGATAAAGATTTGATTGATGCCCATATAATCCTGATTGTATTCAAATAAGGATGGCTTAAGAACATATATAAGAACTTGTGTTAGGATCGTAATTGTTAACTTTAAAGTACTAGATTTGAATAAACTTCTTGTGGAGCTTTTTAATTTGGGAAATTCATGTATATGATGTGAGTATATGTTAAAACATGTTTAGTATATGTTTCCATGAATGATTCCCGAATTGGAGATTTTGTATGCTTAATCATGTTACGTTTTGTTTTAATGTTCTATCTTGGCCTAGTTGTGTTAAAAATGGCATAAATCATTGAATACTTATGGGAATCAAGAAATTTAAGTTGGAGATGTTAGAGAACATATATGAGTATAACATACTCGAAGATTAGAATAAAATACCTTCTTATTTGGCTTGGTGGTTGTGTTGAAGTTTAAGTTTTTTTGTTATTTTTCTGCACAAACGATTTGGAAATTGTTGTAATTAAATAGGCATAACTTTTTCTAGAGAATTATTAATTTAATTCCATAAATTGAATTAGAACCCTAATGAATATGGTGTTACATAAATGTGAAGTAGAATATTAAATTCCTTTTAAGCTATAAACATTAAACAACTGATGTAATGCGATACTAGATTTATTGTTATTTGGTGTATTCAAATACAAATGATGTTGAATTGATAGGTGGGGAAGGGGATAATACTGCCATACTAAGGAAATTTTTTTGGTATTAATCTTAGTACTTACTCTAAGATGAATGACCTACCCCATTAAATATAGATTCTTATATTTTCATATGGAAATGTATAGTTTAAATACATGTGTTGTGATACTTGTGTAATGATGTCGTATTTATGAGACTTATGCTTGTGATTAAAAATGTTAAGTGAAGTTATATAATGTTATGGACTGTGGTGGATCCTTTATCAAATGTTAAGGACTGTGGTGGGTCCTACGGGATGCGGAGGTCCTATTAATCCAACTTAAAGGCTTGTGTACTCTGGTCTCATAAAGGAATGTGGTGGTCCCCATTAACTGTAATGGGTTAAGAGGACTGTGGCGGGTCCAGGCTTGTGAGAGTTTCACAATTCATGTTGGGTTATAACATTAGAAAAAAAAATGGTTTGGTTATATATGTGGTGTGTGTGCATATGGTCATTCACTAAGATTTTATAGCTTACACTCCTATAATGTTTTGTTTCAGGTATGCTTATCATTTGGATTTCACTACCATGTTAGGACTATAAAACGGGAGAGTAGAGTATAAATAATATGGGTTTGATATCTAGAAGATTTTGTGTAAATGATAAACCAAGAAACTTTGGTATGTAAAGCCATTTAGTACTTGTAAGTTATATGTAAAGGTATTTATGTTTTCATCAAAAAATGCCTTTGAAAAAAAATAAAAAAAATCAAGTGCTATTTTTCGAGAGATTTAAAGTAAAGTATTGTTTAAGAGAATTTATATCAATATAAATAAAATTATCATTTTAAATTAATGAAGTCGGGGCGTGATAAGGAGTATGGTCCGGAGGGAAATAGACCAACACCCATCACACCAAGGATCCAGATCCACAAAAGACCTAGTGAGAAGGGATCCAATCACTCAGATGAAGTCTCCTTTATCAAGGTCCATTAAGGAGGAGGAGGAACCCCAAAAGAAGTTTCAAAGTTTATGATGACAAAATAGACCCATAGAGCAGGTTCGCTAGTATAGGCTGGCCATGACCTTATGAAATTATAATGATGCTCTTATGTCGTATATTCCCTTCTAGCTTACGAGATTTCGCCCATAAGTGGTTTGATAGGCTTCCTCACAGGTCGATTAAGAGATTTAAGGCCCTCGTTGAGGCCTTCACTGCTCGCTTCATAACCAACAACTCACATCCGAAGAGGATGGGTTCTCTGCTCACGATGAGGAAGAAGCCACATGAGACCCTATGCGAGTAAGCCAAGCATTATAGGGAGAGTTTTAATGAGGTGGAAGACTGCTCAGAGAAGGTTGTCGTACCATCCTTTAATATCGTCTTGCCCCTACCTCCATATTGTACCAGTCCCTCACTAAAAAGGAAGTAGACACCATTGATGACTTAATGTCACGTATTGATAAGTACACCAAAAAAAGAGGATGTGGTCCACACCAGATAAGTAGAGACTGGCCGCGCCAAGGTGAACAACGGCAACGATAAGGAGAACAACCCTAAAAAGGGGAATAAGATGCAAAATGGAGTTAAGAATGGGGGCAAAGTGGATTCCTAAAAAGCTTTTTAAGTAATGAACACGATTTTTAAATAACCAATTTAAGGGATCTTATAAAAGATCAAGGACCAACAGTTTCTCAAGTGGCAGAAGAAAATGAGAGGAAATCTGATCAAGAGGAACAACACACTTCGATGTGCGTTCCACAAAGAAAACGAACACAAGACAGAATTACAGAGCAGTGAAATCTCACTTAGAGGAGTTGGCCCAGGCAGGGAAGTTGAAGGACTACATAGATAAGAAGGTTGATCAGGTTATCACCAATGACAATCAATAATCAGAAAACGTGTTGAATGATGAGGTAAGACAGGAGTTCTTTGTAATACATGGGGTGTCTTACCTCAAGAAGATATAGGGAAACATGGTTCGAATGGAACTCAATAAGGTAACATTGGTAATAAAGGCCTTTCAAATATATGCTTTCAAGAGCCATGCTGGAAAGCGTAAGCGATCGAAGGTTGTGGATTATAACAAATACACAATGTTTACGGAGGAAAATTTAGTCGGGGTAAGAACCCCATACCACGATACACTAGTAATCACTCTCAGGATGGAAAACTGGTATGTGGATAAGTTACTAGTGAATCAGGGGAGTTCTTCGAAGGTCATGTATCTGTAAATAATCCACAGGATCAAACTAAAGATGTCGAATTTAAAAAAAGAGACTATCCCTTTGGTCGACTTCATAGTAAAAAAAGAAAGGTAGTTTTGTTAGTGAGGGTAGGGAATATTTCAAAGCTCATTGAGTTTCTCATGGTCGACATCGATTCACCTTGTCACGCCAGACTCGGAAGAAGGTGGCGTCATACTATGAAAGTCGTCCCCTCAACTTATCACACTAAGCTCAAGTTCATCACAGATGGAGGTATAATGGAGATCAGAGGCGACCAAGCCATTACTCGAAAATGCTACACCGCCATTATTAGGCCCAAGCGGGAGAGATAAAATAATAAATAAGTTCTCCCAAAGAAGTTCCATGAGAGGGATACCCCTTTCAAATAAAAACTAAGGCATGACCAACCATGGGTGGTGGAGACCAGGATCCGCCCCACTGACAGGGCTGCAGAAAAGATGGAGGAAGTAGTTTTTAACGAAGACTGACCAGAGAGGAAGTTCCTGATTGACACCACATTGTTCGAAGCAGAACCTATACATCTTTTCATAGGATCCATACGACATGTCAAGGATGGGTCCCGCAGTCACTTGTCACTGACTTCATGTAGATCCGATATTTAAGCTAATTGTACATAAAGCTCGCCACACTGCCCCAGAAATGGCAAGAGTAGTGGAAAAATAGGTAATGAGACTTATAAAGGCAAGGTTTATCAGAGAAGTTCAATTCCCGAAATGTCTCTCAAATCTAGTGGTAGTCCGTAAAACTAATGACAATTGGAGAGTATGCATAAAATTTATCGATCTCAACAGGGTTTATCTCAAGGATAGTTTCCCCTACCAAAGATAGACCAACTGGTCGATGCCATTGTAGCCCATGAATAAATGAGTCTTTTAGACGCTTACTCGGGATATAACTAGATTTCTCTGTTTGTCCCCGACCAAGACAAAACTTCAGTCATAACACACTGGGCTTGTACTGTTATAAGGTCATGCCTTTTGTCCTTAAGAATATTGGAGCCACGTACCAGAGAATGGTCGTAAATATGTTTAAGCAACAAATGGGAGAAAATGATGGAAGTGTAATGATCTGCTTGTCAAAATCAAGTGTAAAAATGACCACCTCAAAGACCTGGTTAACATTTTTTATATCCTTAGGCATCACTAGATGGAGCTTAATGCAAGTTAGGGCTCATTAGGGGTCCATTCAGGAAAGTTCCTTGGCTACCTGGTCAGCAAAAGGGGAGTTAAAGGAACCCCCGATCAAATAGAGGCGATCAAGAATGTTCAGTCGCCGAAGACATTGTGAGAAATCCAAAACTCATTGGGATGCTCATAGCACTAAATTGCTTTATTTTTAAATCATTCGAGCATTGCAGACCGTTCTTCTAATTACTCAAAAGGAAAAGAGCCTCACCTGGAATGATGAATGTTTAAAGTCTCTCGAAGAGATCAAATCCTACCTGAGAAAACCCCCACTAATTGAAATTCCCAATCAAGGGTATCTTCTCTACCTCTACCTTATAGTCTCAAGCCATGCAGTTAGTTCAACCTTAGTCTGTGAGAAAGAGGCAAAATAGTTTCATGTTTACTACGCTAGTAAAACGCTCCTGGAAGTCATGAAACACTACTTACCATTGGAGAAATTGGCCTATGCATTGGTGACGGCCTCCCCAAAACTGAAGCACTACTTTGATGCCCACTACAAAGTGTTCGTGAGACTTACAAAAATAATAACGGTTTTAGTCACTTTCAAAATTTGTAAGTGTCCATGACTGATACAAAATTATTATTATAACACATATAAGTTAATATAGAACACGTGAGGGGAACGTGTATCCCTTTCTAAGACTCAAAAGTGTTGAATTTTTTTCCTTTCACTCTATTGTATTTTTCCATTACCTCTTTAGAGAACCTCTATTTTATTTTCCCATTCACATGTATCCCATTCCCGCCTCAGTTTAGGTCTTCGGTCTCAGGCGTCTTTCGACTTCGCCTTTAGGCGTCTTCGTCTTCGGTAAACCCTCACACTCAAAAGAGGTATTCGGCCTCTTCGATAAACCCTCACACTCACGTGTATCCTTGAATAGTTATATTGTTCCCCTCAATAGTTAGATTTATCTGATTTTTTTTCTACAGGTAAACACAAATATCAAATCGGCATAGTTTTTTTTTTACATCTAGTTTTTTTCATCAGAAGAGGTATTCATCGAAAGAAGTATTCATCTATTTTTTTCATTAGTTTTTTTCAAGAAGAAGAAATTGTGTGAAAATTTTTTAGAGAAATTCGGTCTCAAAACTTAAGACCGAAGAAATTTTGTGAACAATTTTTTTTCATCTGTTAAAATTTCTTATTCTTATGAGACTCAAGACTTTTTTCATCTGATTTTAACTTTTATTTTTTGAGAAACCGAATAGGTTCGGTATGTGATAATGATTTAAATTAAATTTGCAAGTTTCCAAGAACCCTTATTTAATTAGGGTCTACTTTTAAACCAAATAAAATCAACCCTTAAACACGCATCTAAATCAACCCATCAAATATGAAGCATGCGACACAAAATTAAGGAAAAATCCCCAAAGGGAAAAACCTTTTATTTCTAGAACTTTAAAGAATTTACAAGACCATTGACTTACATACAACCTGATAATCGCCCACAAGTGTAACGCACGGTGTCTTCGGTAAACCTTCAAAGCAACGGCTAGAAACAGTGTGACACAGAAATACTCACAGGTGTCGGTTCCTATGTCGGCGGATGGAAGTTTCCCTTTCCAGGAGTGCAGCAATGAAGAAGAGAACGGCTTGTCCACAAGGGTTGAACAATAGCAAAGCTTGTGTTCTAGGGTTCCAAAAGATTCACAAAAGTAATTGGGATTTTTCGTGTGAATCAAAAAGATGTTTGGCACATCAAAAAAAGAAGTCTTGTTGTGTTTTATCTCTTAAAAACGTTTTCTCCAAGACTTGAAAAAATACACCATCGGAATAGAATATATATAGGAAATATAAGATGGTGGGTAAAAAATACACGGAACTGCTCGAGTATATCCCAGGCGGGCCGGTCCGGCTAGGAGGCGGATCGGTCCGATTGACCGGATCGGTTCTTTTAAAATATGGCTCCATCGGTTTGCATTCGATCCGGGGTATACTGGACCTCGAGCAAGGCGGATCGGTCCGGGTAGAGGGCGGATCGGTCCGGTAGGGAGGCGGACCGGTCCGATTTTCCCAGAAAAATAAAAGACTTTAAAAAACCTCATTTTGCTCGAAAAAACCTACTTCTTATTTTTATAAAAAAACATTTTATAAAAATTTCCCAATACTAAATATGAAATTTAAGGAACGTAAAAACACAATTTTACCAAGTTCATTCACGCAGAGGCTATGATGTTGAAGATGCTTTGATATTCGGATCCGTTGATGTAGATGCGATCTTGAGATTCTTAAACAGTGTAACGGCGTACGACATACAAATTGATAATGGACAAAAATGTCCTTACAAATCTCCCCCTATGTCTATACCGGTACATACATAAAAAATATCCGAATTATCAACTAATGACCTATACAAATCTACCCTCCCATGAACCCTGAAGATGGAAAGATACAAATGTATAAATCTTCATCGTTTGTTCTGCAATCTTTAACAATCATCAAATCTCAAATCTTTTCTCTTCAGGGTGTGCAACATATTGATCTTCAATCTTTATACCTACACACATGAGACAAAGCAAATACCACGTGACACATCGAGTTTGAAATGAGATAAACATGAATACCAATATATGATAAAAACATAAGCTACATCTCAAAAACTCCTCCAAAATTCAAACTCTCCCCCATAATATGATAATTCTTTCTCCCCCTTTTTATGATGTCCCCAAATAGACAAATGAGAAGAATGAATCAAATAAGCAAAATCGGGGTGTCACGGTACAAAACAGGGCATCAAATAATATGGTAAACGTATTTTTGCAAGGAGATGCTCAAACAAATCTTCACAAACTATTTTTGAATTTTTCAAATTTTTCATACAAAGATAGGATACCAATTTGAATAAATATGATACAAAAATCACACCATGGATTTAGACTCAAACAACCAAGTCATGGAAATGGAATGAATGGGTGTGAACACATTCGATTGGTAAATCAACTCAATCAATCATATGTGCACGATGCATACTTGTACTCCTAACGAATGAACATCAAAGGTATCCTTTGGTGTAAAAATTTGTTGAATTTAGATGACATCATCTTATGCAAATCAACAAATCAAAGTCAAAATGATTTCCACCCCAATAACGTCCAAAACTATGTAGCGTATTTTTTCAATCATTTCAAGGACGTGCAAACCCGTTTTAAATTCTCCATCCAAACTCCCTCATATATATTTTCTTTTAGAGGTGATCTAAATTCTCAAACTTTGGAGAATTGGTGCAAAAACCTAAATGTCCCCTTTTTGGCATGAATATCTTTTTATTGCCTTTCAATTTTTTTCGGGCTCTTTTAACCTCTTTGGACCCCGGATATTAAAATTCCTTCATTTTTTAGGTCCTTTTGAAGGGTGGCTTTTGCGCAAAGGATAGATAATTACCTTTCGCAGCCCCTCCCCGTTTTTCAAACAAAGCACACAAACTCACAAAATGGTTTTTATATGCACAATTTCCTTATCAAATTTTATCGCGCTTGGTTCGTTTTAAGGACAGGATTGAAGTGAAAACACCCAACCAACATGTGATAAGACAAGCACAATAATCAAACAAATCCGTGCATGTGTGCAATAAAGGAAACATGAGTCAAACATGTAGGAAGTAGCACTTAATTACATCTTAATGACTCCAAACATTATAAAGCACATAGATGAATTGACCTATTGTCTCAAAACACTATCAAATAGTCACATGAAAATAATGGAATGATGTTGTGACTTGGTCATCCATAAACGGTGCAAACAAAAAAAATCTTTTTGGATTTTTCAAAAAATTATTAAAATAAAATCTTTTTGTATTTTTCAAAATTTTCAAAAAAATAAAACATACAAAATGATACATACTAGCAATAGGCAAACAATGACATCATGAAAGTCACCCTCTGCTAGTAAACAAGTCAAACCTCAATCATTAGGTGCAGAGGGGTTTTCCAAAGGTGGTGACAGCTTATGAAAAACCTCCATCAATTCTTGTGAAGTTTTGACTAAAAACTTAACTTGCTCACCTAAATGTGCAAACTCTCTCATGTAGTCTTCGGGAGCATGTAAAGTATCATGTGTGGGTGCATGTGTGCCAGAAACACCTGTAGAAGTAAAACGTGACACATACCCCAACTTAAAGCAAAATTCCCTAAGGTGTCCTCTCCTCTTTCAATGTGAGAAAACATAAATAGGCCTAGGAACACCTCTCTCAAAAACTCTAGGACGCACTTTCCTAATAGGAATGGGACGCCTAGGTGGGTTAGGGTGAGACACATGTGAAACTGTCACTAAAGTGGGAACCGGCTCGGGTGCTAATTGGGAAGCAGAAGCGCCGTCATGACTTATTCCTAACTTCTCACCTTTACCCTTAAGAACCACCTTTTCAACCTTCTTAGATACGTTCTTAAACTTGACTTTGACCACCCTAGCACGTTTCGAGATCACTCTCGAGTTGGGATACACGTGTCGTCAGACTAGACAACGTGTCGGTCAAATCACACTTCTCCTTTCTCAAAACATCCCTCTCTTTCTCCAAATCTAAAACCTGACGACCTAAATCCCTATTATACTTCTTTGTTTTCAAGGTCTCGGTGTACAAATCTCTAAAAGCTTTTTGGAGCTCACTTTCATCTCCACTCTCACTCTCACTTTCTCCCTCACTTGAAGCGCTCAAACAATCACTATCACACTCGTGTGCACTATTGTAGGACAAGGTGGGTGTGCTCACACGACTAGAAAAAGCTACAAACTTTTCACCACTAGTCTCATCACCCTCACCTTCACTACTATCACTAAGTGTGGCGGGCATAGCAGTCTCTTTCCCCTTTCTCCTTATCCTAGTAGGACACTCTCTAGCTATGTGCCCTTTCCCTTCACACTCAAAGCACCTGATCTCATCCTCCTTGTCACTCTCTTTTGCCTCCTCTTTCTTTTTATTTTTCTCAAAAAAAATTCTTTTTATTGGAAGAATTATTTTTGTTCATGTTGAGAAATTTTTAAAAAAAAATCGCAAACAAGGCCATATCATTAAAATCAAAATCTCCCTCATAATCGGACTCACAAACTTTTTCTTTCTTTTTCTTAAAATGAGACTTTAAAGCAATGCCATTATCCTTAGCCTTAATGGTTTTGGGAAACATATCAATCTCATAGGTTTGAAGATCTCCTACAAGTTCTTCCAACTTTAGTGATTTCAAATTTCCCAAAGATTTCATAACAGTGACTTTGGGAATAAAGCGTTTTGGGAGAGATCTCAAAATCTTTTTAACGACACGCATGTTATCAATTATCTCACCCAAATTAAAACATGTGTTAACAATGTCCGACAAACGTGCATAAAAATCATCAAAGCATTCGGACTCAGACATGGTGATAGTCTCAAATTGGGTGGCCAAATTTTATAATTTTGACTCTTTAACCGCATTCGTACCCTCACGTGTCAATTTCAAAACATCTCAAGCCTCTTTAGACGTGGTGCACGTCATAATTCGGTGAAACTCATCAGGAGAGACAACTCCAGAAATAGCACTCAGACCACGAGAATTAAAATTGGACAATTTATAATCATCTTCAGTTCAGGCTGACACAGGTTTTAAAGTGGTGATGTTATTAACTGTGACCGTGGGAGGAGTCCAACCATTTTCGCAAAGTAACCAAACACGCTCGTCAATAGATTTTAAAATCGATTTCATACGAGCTTTCCAGTAGGCATAATTAGACCCGTCAAAAATAGGCATCTGATTATATAAGTGCACCATAAAAAAATATGCGAATTTTCACAAAACTGATTTTTTTAAAAACAAAAAAAATCAATATCACATGATTTTGCGGAAAATAGGAATACGCAATAAATTAGTGCAACCTGATCTGATACCAATTTGAGAACGTGAGTAGACAAATTGTATCAGAAAGTAAATTCTCGAAAAATCAGGATCACGCGATAAATTAGCGTAACTCGCTCTGATACCAATTTGAGAAATCGAATAGGTTCGGTATGTGATAATGATTTAAATAAAATTCGCAAGTTTCCAAGAACCCTTATTTAATTAGCGTCTACTTTTAAACCAAATAAAATCAACCCTTAAACACGCATCTAAATCAACCCATCAAATATAAAGCATGCGACAAAAAGTTAAGGAAAAATCCCCGAAGGGCAAAACCTTTTATTTCTAGAACTTTAAAGAATTTACAAGACCATTGACTTACATACAACCTGATAATCGCCCACAAGTGTAACGCACGGTGTCTTCGGTAAACCTTCAAAGCAACTGCTAGAAACAATGTGACACAGAAATATCCGCAGGTGTCAGTTCCTATGTCGGCGGCTGGAAGTTTCCCTTTCCAGGAGGGTAGCAATGAAGAAGAGAACGGCTTCTCCACAAGGGTTGAACAATAGCAAAGCTTGTGTTCTAGAGTTCCAAAAGATTCACAAAAGTAATTGGGATTTTTGGTGTGAATCAAAAAGATGTTTGGCACATCAAAAAAAGAAGTCTTGTTGTGTTTTATCTCTTAAAAACGTTTTCTCAAAGACTTGAAAAAATACACCATCGGAATAGTAATATATATAGGAAATATAGGATGGTGGGTAAAAAACACACGGAACTGCTCGAGTATATCCCAGGCGGACCGGTCTGGCTAGGAGGCGGATCGGTCCGATTGACCGGATCGGTTCTTTTAAAATATGGCTCCATCGGTTTGCATTCGATCCGGGGTATACTGGACCTCGAGCAATACTAAATATGAACTTTATATGAACTTTAAGGAACGTAAAAACACAATTTTACCAAGTTAATTCACGCAGAGGCTATGATGTTGAAGATGCTTTGGTATTCGGATCCGTTGATGTAGATGCGATCTTGAGATTCTTCAACAGTGTAACGGCGTACGACATACAAATTGATAATGGACAAAAATGTCCTTACAATTTTGTTTAAAAAGTTAAAATCTTCCTGCTTTTTTTTCATCAATTAAATGCGCTTAATCTGTTTTTTTTTTAATTTTGTTTAAATCGACGGAGCTGATTAATCTTCTCGTATTTTATTTATAGGTATTATCTTACTTATCTTTTGTTACTTATTTCGGTTCGATCTTTAGTCTCAGGCGGTTTTTCGGTCATCTTTAATCTCATCACGTTTCATCTTTGTTCTAAGGAGGTTCCTCTTCTCAGATATAGGTACAAAAAGACTACCTATAATATATTTTGTTACAGTGTTTTTTTTAAGATGAGATAATCAAATAGGAGTTGATACTAAATCGAGTCAAATAGTTTTAAGCAAATAGTTTTAAAAAAATAGGTTGCCAAATGCATATTTTAATAGTTTTAGGTTTTAAACACAGAAAACAGCCGAAACATAGACCATACAGGCCTTTAATTGTGTTATTTTTAGCACTTTATAACTTTTATAGAATATATCAATTAACATTTATTTGCCATTAAATTTGTATGACTTGTAGAATGGCGTCACAACTTTATAAAGAGTGGATAAAAGAATGTGATAGAGGAACACCCCAATATATAAATGGGGTTGCTACATTTATCAATTTCGCGAGGAAAATGGTCGTGGAGAAACTATGTTTGCATGTCCATGCTGTAAATGTGAGAATAGAAAATTGCTCAACCTCGAAGATATTCATTTTTATTTGCTTTGTCATGGTATCTTGCATTCATACACATTTTTGCATTTACACGAGGAAAAGGAATATGTCGAGAGGAATGGACGTTCAACCTTGGAAGATGTTAAACAAAATGATTCCATGCCTGAAGATCAAAGGATGGAGGAACTTGTATATGATGCATTTAAAATGTTTAATCGAAATGTTAATCATTCGACAGATCCCATTGCTAGAGACGAAGGTGGTGAAAATGGTTCTCAAACCCCCGAGGAGCTGAAATACACGTACATACATGGTAAGGCGAGTGAGCCATTGTATCCGTCGTGTATCGAGGAACACACAACATTGTATTTTCTTGTCAAATTGAATAACATAAAGACAATACATGGTTTGTCGGACAATAGTTTAATCGATATCTTGGGTTTATTTAAGGAGGTTTTGCCCAAAGGAAATTCAACACCAACAAAGTATCCAGATATGAAGAACATAATTAAACAATTTGGTATGGATTATAATATCATTCATGCATGCCAGAATGATTGTATCTTATACCAGAAGGAACATGCAAAGAAGGAGAAATGCCCAATATGCAACTTATTAAGATATCGACTTAGTTTAAACGGGGAGGGTAAAGTACCCCGAAAGATAATGAGGCATTTTCAGTTGATTCCAAGGCTGAAGAGATTGTTTAGTATACCATGGATTGAAAATGAAATGACTTACCACGCTCGAGCAAAATCCATTACAAATATTATGCGCCATCCCGTTGATTCATCAGCTTGGAAGTCTACAAATACGAAATGGCCCAACTTTGTTGCTAAATCATGTAATGTTCATTTTGCTATAGCTACAAATGGTTTTAATCCATACGATAATCTCACCGCCAGTTATAGTTGTTGGCTTGTCATTTTTGCACCTTTAAATATGAAGACATCTTTGTGTATGAAAAGAGAGTTTTTCATGTTGTCAATTTTGATATCTAGGCCGAATGCACCAGCTGAGGACATAGACGTTTATATCAAACCTTTAGTAAATGAGTTGAAACAGTTATGGTTCGAAGGTGTAACGGCATATGACTCCCACACCAAATCTAATTTTACGCTGAGAGCTATGTTATTATCGGAAATTCATGACTTTCCTGCATATGGTACTTTGTCTGGGTGCACTTTTCATGGTTACAAAGCTTGTCTAGTTTGTGCAGAAGAGGTCGACTCAGAACATCTTAGAAATAGTAAGAAAATTTGCTACCGGGGCCATCGAAGATTCCTCCCATGCAATCACAAGTTTAGGTTGGACAAACACAACTTTAACAACAATTTTAAGGATCGTAAAGCTCCATAAAGGTTGTCTGGTACTGAGATTGAAATGAAAGTAGCATGCATTAAGTCGAAAATTGGTAAATAAAAAATTAAAAAGAAAAGTAAACGAAATGGGGACAACAATGATTGTGCAAAAACAAATATCACAACTCCATGGTATCGAAGGTCCATTTTATTTGATTTGTCGTATTGGAAAGAGCATGATGTTCGACATGATTTACATGTTATGCATATTAAGAAGAATGTCACCGATCATCTTTTATCAACTATTTTGGACTTTAAAGATAAATCAAAAGACGGAACCAATGCATGTAAAGATATGGAGGCGATGGGGATTAAAAAAAAAGTTATGGTTGACCGTAGATGAATATGGTAAAATTGTTAATCCTGCATTTGCATTCACTTTAGGTAAAGAAGAAAAAGATTGGTTTTTTCGTACCTTAAAGGAGTTAAAATTGCCGAAGGGTTTTTCTTCTAACTTGAGTAAAAATGTGACTTTAGAACCGTTCGGGTTGAAGGGACTGAAATCGTATGATTTTCATATGATTATGCAACATTTGCTTTTGGTATTGCTAAAAAATGCTTATGCAAAGCACAAGGATTTGTTAGTTGTTATTCAGCGGTTAAGCATTTTTTTCAATATGTTATGGGCTAAGGTGATAAGGAGGAATGTTCTTGATTTATCTAAAAAGGCAATGTTTGAGGCTATGTGTGTTTTAGAGAAGTATTTTTCAATCACATTTTTTCATTGGAATAATCCACCTTATCATACATTTAGCCGAGGAAGCACTAAAATATGGCCCGATCAGATTTAGATGGATGTATCCTTTTGAGAGGTAAGAGAATTACTCATGATGACGTTTTTAGATAAATAGTACGATATAATATATATTTATTAGTATTCATTACTATTTTGAGGTATAGGATGATGAAAAATTACAAGAAGTACGTTGGCAACAAGACGTATATTAAAGGGATCATTGCTGAGAAATACACAGTAGAAGAATAAACTCTTTATTGCATGGAGTACATGCCAAACCAATGTGAAGGAAATCACAAGTATACATATGAATCTTTTCTTGATGAAGACGATGATTGTGCCGATGAGGGACCTTTAGTACAGGGGAAGAAAGTGAAGTTAACCACGATGCAATTTGAACAAGCTCGGAAATGGGTATTGCAACAACATGATGAAGTGGATGAATGGAAAATGTGAGTATATTAGTTTTCATTTTGTCTTTTATTTAAGTTAACACGTACTATATGTTTAAATTTCTTTTATTGGGTGTAGGAAATATGATCTTTACTGGGAATCCACCTTTGGGCGTAATCGAAAGGGGGTACAATGAAGGAAAAAAATGAGGGTTTTATTCCATGGTTGATTAAGGAGGTTCGCACTTAAGTCGACTATATGAAAACATTTTTTTTTGTCTTTTTATATTTCAGTATACTTATTTGTCATAATATTTTGTACCTACTTAAAAAGTGATCAATGGATACAATGATGTGGCAGTTAGCCAATGGGCCAAAATATGATGCACAATCATATAAGAAGTATTGTTCTAATGGGTTTGAATTTTCTACAAGGGAATATGATGAGTGTCGGGTAACACAAAATAACGGTGTGTTTATAAAGGCCATCACTAAGTTCAGATCAAGCGAGAAAGATATCAATTATAAAGAAGCGGAGACAACTTATTACGGAATTATTCGTGACATATTTGAGTTGGATTATACGTCTTTCAAGATAGTCGTATTTTATTGTGATTGGGTGAAAGTCGAGGACAAGATTAATGGCTGAAAAGTTGATCCTCAATCAAAGTTAATGATGGTTAACTTAAGTAAGCTTAGGAGTGAAGAGGAAATTGGTGATGAGCCGTTCATTTTTGCCTCTGAAGCATCTCAAGTATTCTATGCTAAGGATTTTTTAAATGATGGATGGTCCATTGTTTTGCATACTCCAAAGAGATTGATGACAATGATGGATGACGTTAAGGTTCCGATCATGTATCAATCCATTCTTGAGGACAATGTCAATCTAAAGGATTTGCTCAATGTTGACAGGACATATATGGCGTTTTGGACATGTTTACTAGTGTTTTCATTTATTGAGTGTTTTATTTGCTTAAATTGAGTTTGTTCATATGCAAACATCTTTTGTTATTCATCTTATACTCTTGTTTGTTGAAACAACCCTTTCTATATTATACATTTTGTTATTATCAGCTTTCAATTGATGTTAAAGAACCTTTTATAATACATATGTTGGGACCATGGTGATGCTTAATATTGATTTATATGTTGGGTATTTAACGGCAGTGATAATTTTTTTAAATTCTTATTTTAGTTTTGTTGTCGTGCTTTGCACATTAATTTGTATGGTTTAGTTGTTTTGAAGAAGTATTCAATGTTTATCAAAGGTAGTGATGCAAGAGAAATAGTTACTATCGATGAGGATAATCAAGTGGTGGGTGAGAAAAAAGGTCCATATATGTCTCGACTTGGGAAGATAGTTCGTGTTAATATTCCAATTACATATGGTGATTGGCGTAAAGTTTCAGTCAACTACAAAGATGACGTTTGGATTGAGATATTGGTAAAACATCAATAAAATATGCATTTATTTGTTCTTTTCTCTTTATGAATTATCTCATATCCTAAAAGCTAGCTAATGTATATTCATACCAGGCAATATATGGTCTTCCATCATCTCATAAGCAACAATGTTTAAAAAAAATGGCCTCTAAATACAAGTCATGGAAATCCAAGTTAAGGAGGTTATATTACATGAAGTATATAACAGATGCATAAAGGTTGGCGAGTGTACCTCCCTATGTTAAGCCGGAGCAGTGGAGGGAGTTGGTGGAGAATGAGGATACGAAAGTTACCAGAAAGAAAAGAGAATTAGGGAAATCCAATAGATCTAAAATTGGGGCCACTCACACTAGTGGGTGCAATGGTCATGCCCAAGTCTGATACAAACTTGTAAGTACACCTTTTTTTTCAAACTTGGTATTCTTTCTCGATGAATTATTTTTTTGTAATTGAATATTTTATAATCGGTGAATTGTATTCTTTTAATCGAATATTCTCTAATTGGTGAATTTATATTTGTAAAAAAAGAAAAAGGTCGATAAGCCAAATGCCAACTCTAATCCTAACGATGACAACTCCGACATCAATCGTAATGCCAATATCACACGTGTTGATGTGTGGATAGCCTCCCACTCTAGGGAAAATGGGATAGTACCAGATAGAATTGCTTCAAGCATGGTAAGTGTTTGCAAACAATACTAATTTGATAGTATAAAGTATATGATTAGTTATGTTCAATGATTTGTTAATATTTTTATTACATAATATATTATAGGAGAAGGTGAAAGCAAAGAATGTCGAGCTTAAAGAACAGGGTATTGAACAATCCCAATCGTTGGAAACTGAAGCATTGTCCCAAGTATTTAGCATAGACAAAAAGGGAAGCACTCGAGGTGCAGGGTCTTCAATGTCACTATCGTCTATTAAAGCTTCCATGCCAGCTCTTGCTCTGCTTCGAACCGAAAAAACGGAAAATGAATGTACGAAAGGTCGATTGAACGCAATGGAAGCATGTATGAAAGTCATAGAGAACACACTTGCTGACTTGGCTACATTTTTAAACTCTAATATAGGGAAGCATCACTCCAACCTCACAAATGGAGAAAGTGTTATACATATAACCTCTATTCATCTAATGCAACACAGTGTGTACTGGAAGATGGTGCGTCATGTGGGATTAAAGGTTTTAATGGTATGGTGATTGCTAAGGGAACGATAGACGCGACTGCTCGAGAAAAAGTGCACTCGCACATCGTTGATTATGAGCAAGAGGTAGTAGTGATACTAGACACAATATTTTACCTCAATTATGGTCTTTACTTGGGCCAACAGGGTGGAGCTGAGGATTTGAGTGACGTTGGTACTGGGAGCTGGGTTGTGTGGTCGAAAGCACTTGTCAAGTGTGTTTAATGATTTCCAATTTTTTTTTTTTTTGATATCGACATTGTAATTATGGATTTTAATGGTTTAAGCTAAATTTTGTTGTCTTATATTTTTGTTAGGAACTTTCCATAATGGGTTGTATGTGTTATTATATTATGGGCATGTTTTGATCTTTAACTAATTTTCTTCTTTATTAGCTAAAACTTTTTTAACCCCGCCAATGCAAATATATATTTTTCATTGTCGGTCCCAAGCCCGAATAAAGGAGGAGGAAGGAGGTTTGAAGAGTTAGTGGATAGTAGGAAGACCTAACTGATGTCCTCATAGAAAAGTAAGATCTACTGATGTAATTAACTGCCACTGTTTTGATTAATTACCACTGTTTTAATTATTTCATATTGAATTGATTAATTATCGATACGTCCCAATTGACTTGGTTCAAATATCTTCCGAACCTTTGCATATAGTCCATGAGAAGTACATCTTCATCCCTTGAGGTCTGTTAAAAATAGGTAATAAGCTTTTAGGAGTTTCCTATCAAAGGTAACCAATATATTCTTACACACTCCCAATATGAATATATATACATGTATATTCACAGTTAATCACTACTGTTGATATCTATATATTTTGTACTGTAGTGGAACTGACAAGCACTACTGTTGATATGATGCGATGTTAGATTTAGAATATGTCTAAGAGCTACAAGTGTTTGCATATAGGGTTGTAACTAGAGATAGACCAAGTCACTCATTGCATAAGTGTTTGCATATGAGTTGGATGATTAGTCTTAAGAATAAGAGAAATTAAGGTGCTATACTAGCTTATAGGGATATTTGAATAAGAAAATAAGTACAATATCCTTTGAGATTCAAACCATTAATGATTAGCATTTTGATTTATGTGGTCAATTAGTTTTGTAAAATTTCTTAATTAACTCAAACAACCTTCTGAACATTGTAAAA
This sequence comes from Sambucus nigra, assembly GCA_949130495.1. NCBI lineage: Eukaryota > Viridiplantae > Streptophyta > Magnoliopsida > Dipsacales > Adoxaceae > Sambucus > Sambucus nigra. Next base: position 38,599,630 of record OX422211.1, read on the forward strand.
TTGTCTCACTAGATTACTGCATATCGAGCGTGATTTAAAAATTGTGTCTATATAGAGCTTTGTTTAATGAGCATTTAGAGTTCCTTTTGATTGTTGAATCAGCTCTGCCATTGTTAATTATTGCTGCCTTATTGGACAAGAGTAATTTTGTACATAGAATTCATTCTAAGAAAAATAACTGGGAAAGGAATGTAAATTATTATAAAAGGTATATATTTAAGACTATGCAAGTGAATGCATGAAATTATACTCTTTTTAATGAATTATATGGTATTATTTCGGATTGTTCATTAATGGCTCTAACATTTTTGTTTTGAAGTTGAAGCTAGGTTTTTGTATATGTTTGAAAGAGTGGAGGAATTGAACTATGTTTTGAGGCTTTTCATTTTCCAACCGAATATTCTTGGGAATCCCACAAGTCACTCACGGAAGATCGAGTTCCTTGAACACCGCCTTTGCTTGAGATAAGCTGGACATACTACTCATGACTGTTTATACCTGTTAAGCGAGTAGGTCATAGTTTGGCTACGGGCAGTTTATCACAGGTGAGTTGTTTTTTTTAATTTGTTTTGTAGAAGCTTTGAAATATTTGATTCATGGTGTTTGAAATCTGTATAGCCTTTTTGGTTTCAGTTTTAACTCCATTGAAAGCTTTACTAATGATGTCCCAAAATTTGACTAGTCTATTTGTTTTTCAGTTTTAAAGCTATCTAACACATAACTGATGTAAAAATGGGATCTTTGTGAGATCTGATTAAAGTTCTCTTAATGTTACAGCTTCCAAAGCCTTACAAAATTAGACTAGGCAACTGGGAGACACCTATTTTATCCAAGGATAGGCATCTTATCCTTTTATTTTTGTTATGCAGTTAAGAATATTCTTGACTGTACTGTGTTTATTTGCTTTAAGCAAATTTGTGTTAAAATTTGAACAGTACAAGTTAAATGAGCACATTGTTATAAATTCTTCTTTGCTAAATTATAGCCCTCGTGGCTGAGTACACGTGCGCTCTGGGGAAATATCACTTCAGGTGTTAGGGTTCTAATTCTATTTGTTTATTGGCTAAAATATATCAACTCCCCCTGAACTATATAGCAGCTTTATGAATCACTCCCTAATCTTAAAAATGCGACAAAGTGCCCCCTAAACTATTGAATAAAGTTGATATAAACTCGACGTTCTTCATCAAAATTGTACATTTTCTAGCGAAAATGTGTTATTTGTCACGATTCAATATTTTAGGGGCAGTTGTCATTTTTTTTATATTGGGAGAAATACGTTAACTGCTATAGTTCAGTGTAATTCACTCTTATTTATTTATGTAGAGTTTTCTGATTTTTCAGGCATGAGTTTTTTCTTTTGAAAACAATTCAAGATATGCCTTTAATTATCTATTCCCGCTCAGTTTTTTGTGCATATTTGCAGTAATACATTTTGGTAATCATGTATTTAAAATGGAGTTGTTTTGCTTTGGTAAAATCCATGAACATGTATCTTGCCATTATCACTAGTTCAGCTGCTCGATTCATTCATCATTTCAGCTTTAGATATCGTTTGATTCTAGGTGAACGAATATATATGTGATATTTACTCTTTAGTCCCTCTCATTCTTTCAGACGCTTAAATTCCTGATTTTTTAAAAATAGATGCTAACCCCCTGTGGGCAAAGTACAAACAAAGATCACCGTTGCAAAGGAAAGTGCGTTCGCAAAAATGTGTAAAGAAAACAAAGATCAATCCGTGGTATTATTAATCTAACCCAATCTGCATGCTTTCTTCAAATGGAACTCCTTCGATCAGTTGTCATATTTCTTGCCATTTGGTTAGTTTACTAGCCCGCTAAATAATTACATAATTGGTTTTACTTTTATAACAGATCAAGAAGACTTTGAGAGGATTAAAAGTTAAAGTTAAACATCGCGGAAATATGCGTATAAAATATCGAATATCTAGTTTAACATCATAGGAAACACGAGAACTAACGTAAGAATCAATATCTAGTCTATGAACTCCATTAGATGATTTTGTAAAATTCTACTGTGTATTTTTATGGCCAAGATGCATTACTTGTCTTATTTCTGATGTGTTTGTTTCGTTCTTTTGTTCATTAGTTTTCCAGTTGATGAAAGAGTCACAATGAAATCAATTGTAGAGTACTTTCAAGAGAGTTACGGGATTGCTATCCAACATATTCAATGACCAAACTATCTACCTATGGAGGTATATATGCTTAATATCTACTATGAGGTTCCATTCTTGGGCCATTATTTCTACTTATTAATATTATTGATTCAGGTATGCAAGATTGTGGAGGGACAGAGGTACTCAAAAAGGTTAAATGAGAAGTAAATCACTGCTTTGTTGAAGGTTACTTGTCAGCGTCCTCACGAGAGAGAGAACGATATTCTTCAAGTTTGTTTATGCCTCAAATCTCTCGGGCATTGTTGATGTTTGTCCTTTTTTTCCCTTTCTGACTCTGCCAGGACTCTCTCTCTCTTTAAAAATAATGTAATTTTGGTGTATACAAGCAATGAATATCTGGAATTTTTGTTTTAGCCACGCTGACCTTAGAAGAGTTGAGTAATTCTCATCGCAAAGCATTTTTATTAGCTGACCGATCATTGGCCAATGAGTATAGAATCCATGATTCATGTGGAACAACAACTCGCATTGCTTTAATACTTGGAATTAAAAGTGAAACCTTCATTTTGCTTAGTATTAGCTCATGAGCTTGAAAATGAATCATTTTATCTCAAATTCTTATTGTACAACAAAGAAAACAACGGTGTTAAATAGAAATTATTCAGTTAAAATCTATTGATCAATTTTCATTTCTTAGATTTTAAATTCTAATGCAGAATTGTAGAGATATCATTGAAAAATTCAAACTTTCCATCTTAGATTAAATCTGTATCATAACTAGTTGATGTATTTTTTAAAGCATATGGTAGTTGAGATGTTTGATTGATTATACTATTTTCACTGAGTTTGGAGTCGATGTGATGTGCGACTTTAAGTACATGCAAAGTCTAAGGGTAGCTTACTCTGTAATCGCTGAATGAATAGTTATAATTCTCCTACTTTTATTTATTTATTTTTAATGGTAGTGATGGCAGTTCAGTTCTCATGTGATCTTCTTATATCACTGTGATTTTCAATGTAGCTTCCATGAAAAGTAGTACTCTTTTTTAAAGAATGTTAAGATTACTTAAATGTCTTTGTATGGATTTTTTTTATTATTAGTTGAACATATACAATTTTGTGCTATCAGTTGCTAACTTGATATATTGTGATTAGTATGTCTTACAATAATAAGTTGTACAATTTTTTATCAGCTCTAATAAGGGTGAATGTCATGCAGTTCTCTGCAGGAAAGGAGTTGCAGTACAAATGTCGCAAGATCACATGCCAGATTAGTTACCCGAGCAAAGAAGGGTTGAGGAATTAACGAGTGTTTTGAGCAAAGAAGGTATTGTTACAAATGCAATAACTACCCCAGTAGTTAATAAATCTGCTTACTTCTTCAACAAAACTGTTGAACTCATTGACTTTAAGGAGTGAATCATGGTGGAATTGAATATCCTCATTCTTTTCATTTTTAATTTAGAAATACCAAATGTCAACCTTTGAGAAACAAATTGACTGACTGTAGATTTTGTTGCATTTCCATCATGACATTAATTAATGTACTGCCTTAGTGATTCAGTCATGAGAAAACTATGGTAAATCCCCTTATTTTTTAATCTTATGATAGGAGAAAAGACGTGCAAGTTTTGAATATGGACATTATGGAATTCCTACAACTATGGTTGCAGAGGTGATCAGGTATGCCCTCCTTTAGTTCTTAATTCTCTTAAGTGGACTTATCAAAATAGATAATTTAAAAAGAAAATTGAATATATTTAGATCATATTGTTATTATAACTGAATCAGTGCGCTTGAAGGAGAAGAAGCAATTATGTTAATGGCATCTGGAATGTATGCTAGGAAGACTCGGATTTTGACAACCACAGACTGCTATAGGAAGGCTAGAGTTTTCCCTTTCATTAATTACATATTGTTGCAGTCTAAAGTTTGAACAACAATTTATGATTTGTAATGTATTTGTAAATTATAAATAAGTCTTATTTATCTTATAAAAGGACAAGTCAATCCAATTTGAAATAATTGTAGGATTTTCTTGTCATACTTTATCTGTAACAATACCGCGACCCGAGAGTTTATATATTTAGATGAGGTGTTTCTAATCAAATATTTTTTTTAATTTATATCAATATTTGTAACGGTTTTAAACACTAATAAATCTGAAAATAATAATGGTTTTAAACACTTATAAATTCAAAACAGTAACGGTTTTAAGCACTTATAAAATGCCAAACAGTAACGGTTTTAAACACTTATAAAATTCCAAACAGTAACGGCTTTAAACACTTATAAATTGGTTAATTATATAACACATACCTCCCAAATATTCACCGATTGAACCGTTACTAATTTCCATTTGTAAGTGTTTTGAAAAGTTACAAAAAAATTATAACCCCTTGTTTTATAACAGTTTAAAACCGTTAGTGTTTGATTTGTAAGTGATTAAAACACTTATAAAACAACGTTTTTGGTGTAGTGTATTAATGATATTGAATTGATAGGTGGGGAAGGGGATAATATTGCCATACTAAGGAAATTGTTTTAGTATTACTCTTAGTACTTACTCAAATATGAATGACCCGCCCTATAAAATATAGATTCTTATATTTTTCATATGGAAATGTATAGCTTAAATACATGTGTTGTGATAGTTGTGTAATGATGTTGTATTTATGAGACATATGCTTGTGATTAAAAATGTTAAGTGAAGTTATATAATGTTATGGACTCTGGTGTGTCCTTTATCTAATGATAAGGACTATGGTGGGTCTTACGGGATGTGGCGATCCCATTAATCCAACTTAAAGGATTGTGTACTCAGGTCTCATAAAGGAATATGGTGGTCCCCATTAACTATGATGGGTTAATCGGACTGTGGCGGGTCTAGGCTTGTGAGAGTTTCACAATTCATGTTGGGTTATAACATTAGAAAAAAAAGGGTTGGTTATATATGTGGTGTTTGTGCATATGGTCATTCACTAAGATTTTATAGCGTACACTCCTATAATGTTTTGTTTCAGGTATGCCTATCATTTGTATTTCACTGCCATGTTAGGACTATAAAACGGGAGAGTATAGTATAAATAATATGGGTTTGATATCTAGAAGATTTTGTGTAAATGATAAACCAAGAAACTTCGGTATGTAAAGTCATTTATTATTTGTAAGTTATATGTAAAGGTATTTATGTTTTCATATAAACATGCCATTGAAAAAAAAATATAAAAAAATCTAGTGTTATTTTTTGAGAGATTTAAAGTAAAGTATTGTTTAAGGAAATTTATCTCTATATAAATAAAATGATGATTTTAACTTAATTAAGTCGAGGCATGATAAGGAGTATGGTACAGAGGGAAATAGACCAACACCCAACACACCAAGGATCCAGATCCATTAAAGACATAGAGAGAAGGGATCCAATCCCTCAGATGAAGTCTCCTTTATCAAGGGCCATTAAGGAGAAGGAGGAACCCCCAGAGAAGTTTCAAAGTTTATGATGACAAAATAGACCCATAGAGCAGGTTCGCTAGTATAGGTTGGCCATGAACTTATGAAATCATAATGATGCTCTTATGTCGTATATTCCCTTCTAGCTTATGAGATGTCACCCATAAGTGGTTTGATAGGTTGCCTCAAAGGTAGATTAAGAGCTTCAAGGCCCTTGTTGAGGCCTTCACTGTTCGCTTCATATCCAATAACTCACATCCGAAGAGGATGGGTTCTCTGCTCACGATGAGGAAGAAGCCACATGAGACCCTATGCGAGTATACCAAGCATTAAAGGGAGATTTTCAACGAAGTGGAAGACTGCTTGGAGAAGGTTGTCGTAGCATCCCTTAATATCGCCTTACCCCTACCTCCATATTGCACCAGTCCCCCACTAAAAAAGAAGCAGATGCCATTTATGACCTTATGTCGCGTACTGAGAAGTACACCAAAATAGCAGATGTGGTCCACACCAAACAAGTAGAGATTGGTCGCGCCAAGGTAAACGATGGCAACGACAAGGAGAACAACCCTAAAAAGGGGAACAATATGCAAAATGGAGTCAAGAATAGGGGCAAAGTGGATTCCTCCAATGCGTTTTAAGCAATGAACACGGTTTTTAAATAACCAATTTAAGGGAATGACCAATAGTTTTTCAAGTGGCAGAAGAAAATGAGAGGATATCTGACCAAGAGGAACAACACACTCCGATGTTCGTTCCACAAAGAAAACGAACACAAGATAGAATTACAGAGCAGTAAAATCTCACTTAGAGGAGTTAGCCTAGGCAGGGCACTTGAACAAGGACATAGATAAGAAGGTTGATCAGGTCGTCACTAATTGCAATCAAGAATCAGAAAAAGTGTTGGATGATGAGGTAAGACATGAGTTCTTTGTAATACATGGGGTGTCTTACTTCAAGCAGATATAGGGAAACGTGGTTCGAATGGAACTCAATAAGGTAACATTGGTAATAAAGGCCTTTCGAATATATGCTTCCAAGAGCCATGTCGGCAAGCGTCGGCGATTGAAGGTTGTGGATTATAACAAATACACAGGGTATACGGAGGAAAATTTGGTCGGGGTAAGAACCCCATACCACGATACACTAGTAATCACTCTCAGGATGGCAAACTGTTATGTAGACAAGTTACTAGTGAATTAGGGGAGTTCTTCGATGGTCATGTATCTGTAAATCTTCCACATTATCAAACTATAGATGTCGAATTTAAAAAAAGAGACTGTCCCTTTGGTCGACTTCATAGTAAAAAAAGAGAGGTAGTCTTGTTAGTGAGGGTAGGGAATATTTCAAAGCTCATTGAGTTTCTCATAGTCGACATCGATTCACCTTGTCACGCCAGACTCGGAAGAAGGTGGATTTATACTATAAAAGTCATCCCCTAAACTTATCACACTAAGCTCAAGTGCATCACAGATCGAGGTATAACGGAGATCAGAGGCGACCAAGCCATTACTCGAAAATGCTACACCACCACTATTAGGGCCAAGCGAGAGGGATAAAATAATAAATAAGTTCTCCTAAAGAAGTTCCATGAGAGGGATACCCCTTTCAAATAACAACTAAAGCATGACCAACCATGGGTGGTGGAGACTAGGATCCACCCCGCTGACAGGGATGAAGAAAAGATGGAGGAAGTAGTTTTTAACGAAGACTGACCAGGGAGGAAGTTCCTGATTGACACCACATTGTTCAAAGCAGAACCTATACATCTTTTTATAGGATCCATACGACATGTCAAGGATGGGTCCCGCAGTCACTTGTCACTGACTTCATGTAGATCTGGCATTTATGCTAATTGTACATAAATCTCGCCACACTGCCCCAGAAAAGGCAAGAGTAGTGGAAAAATAGGTAAGGAGACTTATAAAGGCAAGGTTTATCAGAGAAGTTCAATTCCCGAAATGTCTCTCAAATCTAGTGGTAGTCCGTAAAACTAATGACAGCTGGAGAGTATGCATAGAATTTATCGATCTCAACAGGGTTTACCTCAAGGATAGTTTCCCCTACCAAAGATAGACCAACTGGTCGATGCCATTGTAGCCCATGAATAAATGAGTTTTTTAGACGCTTACTCGGGATATAACTGGATTTCTCTGTTTGTCCCCGACCAAGACAAAACTTCAGTTATAACACACTGGGCTTGTACTGTTATAAGGTCATGCCTTTTGTCCTTAAGAATATTGGAGCCATGTACCAGAGAATGGTCGTAAAGATGTTTAAGAAACAAATGGGCGAAAATGATGGAAGTGTACATTGATGATCTTCTTGTCAAAGTCAAGTGTAAAGATGACCACCTCAAAGACCTGGTTAACATTTTTTATATCCTCAGGCATTACTAGATGAAGCTCAATGCGAGTAAGGGCTCATTAGGGGTCCATTCAGGGAAGTTCCTTGGCTACCTGGTCAGCAAAAGGGATCAAATAGAGGCGATCAAGAATGTTCAGTTGCCGAAGACATTGTGAGAAATCCAAAACTCATTGGGATGCTCACAGCACTTAATTACTTTATTTTTAAATCATTCGAGCATTGCAGATCGTTCTTCCAATTATTCAAACGGAAAAGAGCCTCACCTGGAACGATGAATGTTTAAAGTCTCTCTAAGTGATCAAATCCTACCTGAGAAAACCCCCACTAATTGAAATTCCCAATTAAGGGGATCTTCTCTACCTCTACCTTATAGTCTCAAGCCGTGCAGTTAGTTCAACCTTGGTCTGTGAGAAAGAGGCAAAATAGTTTCATGTTTACTACACCCGCAAAATATTCCTGGAAGTCGTGAAACACTACTTACCTCTAGAGAAATTGGCCTATGCATTGGTGATGGCCTCCCCAAAACTGAAGCACTACTTTGAGGCCCACTCCATCACCATCATCACTTCTTTCTGTACTTTATAAAGCTGACCTCTCCAAATGCATGCCCAAAGGTTCAATAGAACTTAAAAGATTTTACGTACACTTTCAACCAATGACAACAGTCAAAGGGCAAGTATTGGCTAACTTGATAGCATAATTCCCGAAAGAAGATACCCATATTGATTAACAGGTGGTCAAGTCGTTACAAGAATGTAATTAGGATCAATCCCAGAACTGGATGTTGTAGGTAGATGGCGCCTCTAATTCCAAGGGATAAGGAGTATGGATTATTCTTGTGACATTAAAAAATGCCATTATCGAATAAGGGACCAGGTTAAGTTTTGAGGCCTCCAAGAATGAAATAGAGTACAAAGCACTTATATTCGGACTGCGTAAGGCTTATTTACTAGGTAAAATCAATCGAAGTATATTGTTACTCGAAGTTAGTATCCAACAAAGTCGGTGGAGATTTCAATGCCAAGGATGAGAGGGTGGCAGCATACCTCAAAGTGGTGCGCGAGATTATAACAAGGTTTGAGGAAGTCCACATTCAACCGTTCCCCTTAGTGCACAACAGTCATGCAAATGCTTTAGCAGCCCAAGGCTTAGTAGTAGATTCCAATCTTAAGAAAAAAAATTTGAAGTAGAGTTCCTCGCCAAGTCTATAATTAAAAAAGTGGTGGTCTTCGAGCATGTTCTTTCCATTGAAAATAACCCAACATAAATGGATCCAATTGTCGGTTACCTATAGAACGACACTTTGTCGAATGGTAAAAACCAGGCCCATCAAGTTAAGGTGAAAGTCTCTCGAAACTACCTAGGTACCGGGGAAAAACTTTACACGAGATCTTTCACATGCTTCTACCTCCAATGTGTACACCCAAAATATTTTATCGAGGTCTCTATAAACTTCATGACGGAATATATTGGAGTTATATAGGAGGAAGATCTCTAGTGTTTCGAGCAATTAAAGAAGGCTATTGGTGGCCATATATGCAGAAAGAGGCAAGTATTTATGCTCGAAAGTGTGAAAAGTGACAAAACATTCCTCCATGCTTCATCAACCGGCCAACTTCCTACTCCCCTTAACCAGTCTATGGCCATTTACGCAATGGGAACTAGATATCATAGGATCACTCCTTAATGTACCAGGAAATCGTAAGTACCTGTTGGTTGGCAGATATTACTTCATAAAATGGATTGAGGTAGAACCACGAATGAATATTAAAGATGACGATATGATCAAATTCATATGGAAGAACATTATAACTCGCTTTGGGGAGCCCAGGACTGTCATAACAAATAACGACACATAATTTGAGAGTGGGTATTTTCAAGGTTTTTGCAATGATCATGGAATCAAACACCACTTTAGTTTTGTGGCATACCCCAAAAGTAATGGGCAAGTAGACGCCTCCAATAAAATGATACTCAATGGCTTGAAGAAGAGGCTTGAAAGAGAAAAGGGTGCTTAGGTGGACGAGCTTCTTCATATCCTATAGGCATATCGCACCACACCGAGAAGACCTACTGTGGAAACACCCTTCGCTCTTACCTATGGAATGGAAGTCGTGATTCCACTCGATGTTTTTCTATCAATTATGAGGTTAAATGTTGGCGATCAAGGGCTGAACGACAAAGACCATATCACTGAACTTGACGTAGCTGATGAACGAAGGGAAAATGCTATAATCAATCTAGATTCCTAATAACAACATTTAGCAAAGAAGTACAATAGAGGGGTCAATCTGAGAAAATTTTAGATCAAGGACTACTTCCTCAAGAAGTCCTCGATAGCGCCAAAAGGACATTGGATGAAAAGTTAAGTTCCAACTGGGGAGGTCCGTTCAAAGTGATCAGGTATGATTTGCAAAGAGCCTATGATTTAAAACCAATGGAGGACATGGAGATACCCCGAGCATGGAAAGCGATTGTAATACCCCGTATTTTTGTGGGCTTTTATTTTTTTATGGAATTGGGATTTAATTATGGAATTAGGATTTAATTATGGAATTGGGATTAATTAACTTAAATGGGGAAATTTATTTTATAATTAATCTAGATTTTTTTTAATAATTACTAGCGTGACGAGAGTTAGTACTTATTAGCAATAATTATGTTGAATATTACTTAGCGAATAAAGTAATATACAAATACGAAAATATTATTATGGCGGGGAGTGAAAATGCGGCAGCTGCAATACACTTAGTTGGGACGCGTGTGTGGGTCGTGCTGGTATTACTTTATTGGGTTAAAAGGATAATTTATTTTTAAGTAACTTGAATGGCCAATTTGAGTGCGCCAGTGTGTTCGGAAGGGTCAATATAGTCAGAAAACACTACTCGAGTGTTTTATTTGGATTCTGGGGAAAGTTAGGCCAAACCGACACCCCAGAGGGGTATTTTGGTCTTTTGAGATTTTTGGGAATTAAGATGGACGAAAATAGGAAATTAAAAAGAGAAAAAACGTGGAAATTAGGTTATCTGACAGTTTCTAAACTTACGTGAGAGAGAGAGAGAACCAAAGAGGGAAAAGAAGAACTCCATAAGTGCTTTGGGACAAGGATTCAAGTTCTTCCACCAGAAACCACACCAGCATGTAGATCACAAAGAGAGGATCATCCCCATACCAAATTCATTCAGCGATTCAGAAGTTTCCCAAAAGGCAAGTGTTTAATCATGCTTGTGTTTAAAAGCATATGATGTCCATGTTAGATCAATTAAGGTTTTAATCATGATATTATGCGTTTAATACTGAATTGGGAATTAATTTTGAATTGGGAGTATAGGTTTGCATGTAGATGAATCACCCTGTTCTAAGAATGATGAATCTGTAATTATAGGTTAAAATCATGAAATTTAAATTGGGGGGTTTGATTATTATTAATGGTGGGTTTATGATTACGGAATTTTTAGATGTTTGAGGAATTGATTTAAATCCCTATGATTACTTTAGGAATTTTAGCTGAAAACATGTGGAAAATTACTCTATGATAATTAAAAATAGTTTAGAATCGTCATTTGAGGGCGAGGATAAGTTTTGGGTGTGTTATATGATGAAAAAGTTGGGGAAAATGTAGAATTGAGAGGACATGGACGATCCCGAAAATCTCGTTCAAAGACCTGCCCAGGTCGTTCGAACGACCTCATTCGAAAGAGATTTCAAACGAGACTTCCAAATAGATTTTTGATTTCGTTCGAAGTGAGAATTTCGTTCGAACGACCTCATTTGAACAAGAATCCTGAACTTCAAACGAGATTCCAGAATGCTTATCTATGGCCCGGACAAGTTAAAATCCTTCTAGGTTGGTCGAAGTGAGAGAAATTGACCTACGCTAACGTTGAGTGACTTAAACCCCAAGTTAGTGGTGATATGCCCCAAGTGTGACCTCGGCCTAGAGACACCAACCTCGGCCGAGGTAATGGCCGACTCTGGATAAGCCTTGGTCCTGCGATATCAGTCCTCGACCATAGTAAGGTCGGCCCAGGCCGACACTACCACCTACATCTCCAAAGGACACTACGCGCATCACAGGTATCAACAGCATTCTCGTATACCTGGATATGGCAACCTCGACCGGATGTAGGCCGAGCTGGCAAGAAGCCCTAGGAAACTCCATCATGGTATCATCTCAACCTCGGCCTAGGCCGACCCCAACACACTGTCTCGGCTGAGATCAGGCCGAGATCCTCTATGGCACATCTCGGATTGAACGAATACCAAGCCTTTACAAACCCGGCCTCTCCCAGGCCGAGGTCATGCACCAATATGGCAGCCGAGCATCTGTTGACATTTGGATAAGGACACATGGGCACAAATGAGTTGTAACAAGATTATTCTCCACACGTGGGGAGAATATTTCATCATCATTCCTTACCCGTGATAGTGACAGGTGGCTCTCTCCTACTGGTGAGGCTAACACGCACATTCAAGCCTCATGCATTGGGGGTGCATTACACTCTCCTGTCACTATATATATAGAGGTCATCCTCTACCTTGGGGGGATCCAGAATTAGCAACCCTTGCTGAAAATCTGTTCAAATACACAGTAGAGAGAGAAAGCTTGAGAGATTGTATCTATGGCCATTAGAGCCCTCATACAGTGATACACATTATACACTCGCACAATGGACGTAGGCCAGATTGGCTAAACCACTTATATCCTGGTGTTGATTCCTCTTCTCCCCACCTCCTTCTACTATATGTGTATGTACTCCTATGCTGCCATTATTAACATTGAATTGAGCTTACAAACACCTTGAAGGGTGGTGCTGTTTCCAGCACCATCACTTTGGCGCCGTCTGTGGGAACGAGAAGCTATTTCTTCCTCTTCTTCAGCTTAACCTCACCGGAGACTCTGGTGGTGAACCAGGCATCACCCCTTGAGTGGAGATGTTTCACCATTGAAAGAGGTCCTGTAAGGGACTAAGCTCACTTGTTACTCAAGCTCTTTATTGTTGACACATGGCACCAGAATTACCACCGCCTCTTCCGCCGCCCGAAGGAGGAGGGCCCAGTTCCATCCAGGCACCGCCTCAGTCCGAAATGGCGGAAGTGGCTATAGCCTTAAAATCTTTGGCTACAACGCACAAGCAATGAAGGAGCAATTCGAACACCTCAGCCAAACTATGATGAGGCCACATGGAATCTCACCGGATATGATCACTCCGGCGGATGTTCAGCCTCATCCAAATGCCAGGGGACCACCCCAGGCACCCATGAAGGATCAGCCTGCACCCCAGCGGAGAAGGGACGTTGCTGACCCCAGGCGCTTACGCCTGGGGAGGCAAGGAAACCCTTACCCGGAGGACAGGTATGACGATCTAGAGGCGGAAGAGGCCTCGGAAGATTGTTGAGGGTTAGCTTTCGATCGATTGAGCAGAGGATCAGCCTTCGAGCGGTTGGGTCCAGTGAATGACCTAAGACACAGGTTATCCAGGTCCAGGAGTGTTGTTGGCTCGCAAAGAGGGGACAAACCAGGTCGGCCTGACCAAGGCTGACCCTGTGGCAGAAGAGGTAGAGAACAGGAAGAGGTCAATAGCCGACGCTGTGTTACAGTGGGGGAACCCTCGATCCATCCCATTGAAGTGGCTGGGGACAACCTCGGCCAGATCGAGGGGCGGAAGACCATGGAATGACTCCATCCAACACCTCGAGGAGAAGATAGGAGACCTCATTAAAAGTAGAGATCCATTGCAAAGGGGTTACTCATAGGGCTCACCGTTTGTGTTTAAGATAGTGAGCTTCTCAACCCCAGCTAAGTTCAAGCCTCCTGTGGTGTCTCCCAAGTATGACGGCAGCACCAACCCAGTACACCACATAGATATGTATCAGTCGGCAGCAAAGATCTACTCCATATCCGATGAGATGAAGTGCAGGGCCTTCTCTAGGAACCTGATAGGGGCAGCACATAGATGGTTTACTTCCCTTCCAAAAAACTCTAATGACAATTTCAAAGGCTTAGTTGAACGATTCATCCATAACTTCTGCTTTGGGATGAGACCCCAAAAGAAGACCACTCACCTGTTGTATGTCAAGCAGGGCAAGGATGAGAGCTTAAGGGACTACATAGCCAGGTTCAACAAAGAGAAGTTGGAGGTCGAGTACTATGAAGAGAATATATCCATGACCGCCCTCATAGGGGGTCTACAGAAAGGGAAGCTGCTGTGGAAGCTGGCAGAAGACCCTCCAAGGTCTATGGAGGAACTCCTGGCAACCGCGGGGAAAGTAATAAATGCGAAATAGGCAATGGCCGCCAAGTATGAGGATGAGAATCGCGGTGGCAGTGGAAAGTCCCAGAAGAAGAAAGATGGGAAGAAGAGATCGGGTGATGACAAGTTCGCCCACTATACTCCTTTGACAGTGAGCTGTGAGCACATCCTCAATGAGATTAAGAATGACAGAACCCTGAGGTGGCCAGAAAAGCTGAAGGCCCCACCACACAAGAGGAATAAAAACCTATGGTGTGAGTTTCACCAAGATCATGGTCATGTCACAGATAGATGCTTCGCTTTAAAAGATGATATTGAAAAGATGCTAAAATCTGGAAAGCTGAGGAAATACGTGGATGGTAAGGCTCCTAGGGGTGGAAGAGATGACCCCAAGAAAAGGAGAAATGACAGATGCCATGACATCCCAGCGCGAAGGGACGATGGCTCAGAAGGTGATGATGAAGAAGATCCGGATCTTCCACCGAAGGACGACAACACCCCGGTGAAGAGGGTTGGTATGATCTCGTTCGGCGTTGGCACAATATGCAGGGGATTTGCAGGTGGTGGATCTGAGGTAGCTGATAGGAAGGCTCAGGTGGAAGAAGCCAAATCAGTGGCCAAGCTTGAGGTTGTGAATCTAACATCTTCCGACACAGTGCATAAGAGGAAGAAAGTGGATATGAACACCCTCGTAGTTGGGTTCTCCAGACTCGACTTCAGAGATATCTTAGCCCCCAATAATGACCCTTTGGTCATAACGACAAGGGTGCATGGATGTGAGGTGCAGAGGATCCTCGTAGATGGGGGAAGCTCGGCAGATGTGATGTTTTGGCCATGCTTCAAGAGCTTGGGTCTTAGTAGAGCAAGACTAGTACCCTATCACCACCCCCTGATAGGCTTCAGTGGGGAAAAGGTTCACCCCTTGGGAATGTATGAGATGGATGTACGGATGGGTGATGAGTGTCCTAAGAGGTTAACCAGGAAGATTAATTTCTTCGTAATGGAAGAGAGTGTCTTCTCGGCCTATAACCTCATCATAGGAAGAGTGGCCCTTAAGGAGTTCGAGGCTGTGCCATCGACGGTCCACCAGATGCTAAAATTACCGACCACCTATGGGGTAGGGGAAGTGTGAGGTGACCAGACCACAGCTCGAGAATGTTACTTCAACTTGGCCGGAGAGAGAGAGGCCCATAAGAGGGCCACCACCACTTATAGCATTGATACTCTTGATCCGAGAGATAAGACAAAGTTGAAGAAGGGAGAGGCCGCGGAAGAGGTAGAATCCATCGCCCTCAACGAGGACGAACCGGAAAAAACCATCCAGGTCGGTAAAGCCCTTAATTCGGAAGTCAAGGAAGAGCTGATAAACTTCCTCAGGAGGAGGCAGAGTGTTTTCGCATGGAGCCACGCAGACATGCCTGGCATCGACCCTGAGGTGATGAGTCACAAGATCAATGTAAACAAAGATGCCAAGCCTATTAAGCAGAGACGAAGAGTCTACTCCAGGAAGAAATATGACGTCATTCGGGAAGAGGTTAAAAAATTAGAAGAGGCTTTTATAAGAGAAGTCACATATCCGGAGTGGCTATCAAATGCAGTCATCGTACCCAAGGTGTCGATTTCACTGACCTGAACAGGTTTTGTCCAAAAGACAGCTATCCCTTACCTCGGATAGATCAGATGGTGGATGCCATAGTAGGACATGAGCTCATGAGCTTCATGGATGCGTATTCAGGCAATAACCAAATCTTCATGGATACTGGAGACTCGGAGAAGACAGCCTTCATTATGACAAAGGGACGTACTGCTACAACGTAATGCCCTTCGGTCTGAAAAATACAGGGGCAACGTACGAACGTCTTGTAAATTGTAATCCCCGTATTTTTCGTGATATTTATTTTTGGGATTAATTATATTAAATGCGTATTAATTGGAAATTAATCCGGATTAAAATACTAGCGAGATGCGAGTTGGTATTTGAATATAATGTGCATATAGGATTATATATGAATATTAAATTATGAAATTTGTCGTGAGATTGAAATACGGCAATTTGGGAATTGTGTTGAGACGCGTGTGACAGTCGCGTCAGGTATATATTTATTTAAATTAAAAAGTGAATTTTATTTCTATTAACCGTATAGTCGTTTCGAGTGCGCCAACGCGTCCGGAAGGGTCGAAATAGTCAGAAAACACTAGCCGGGGGTTTAGTTTGGGTCCTGGGGCATTATTGGGCCATACCGGTGACTTAGAAGGGCATTTTGGTAATTTCAGAAATTGGGTAATTAAAACCCACGAAAATTAGAGTTAAAATCTAACCTAGTATTAACCCACTAAGCCATGTCCCAACCCCAATTTAGGTAGTGGGTTACGGGAGAAGTTATAACTTGGCAAAAACCAACCTCACCTCCATTAACACCTTGAGAAGGAAGCTTGGAGATAGAGAGAGAGAGAGAGAGGAGAAATTCTGCAGAGGAGAGAGAGAACCATTCATCAGATTCGTCATCAAATCCAGAGTTACCCTTAAGGCAAGTGATTTAATTTCATTTTTATAGAGAATGATTCTTCCATGCGTAGGAAACCCAACTAAATTGTATATTCTTGGGAGTTAATGAAAAACCCATTAAATTGGAAATAGAATCTTACATATTGATGAGGATTTGCATGTGGAATTATATGTAGGCGATTATTCTGATGTTAATAATGTCCTGGGTGAAACCAAAACGGATTTTAGTAGGTTCAATGATGATATATAAATGTTAGGGTTCATGTTCATATAATTTTGGGGATAAATGAAGAGATTTGCAAATTTAATGATGTTTAAGATGAGTTAGCCTTATACAAACGTTTGATTATGACCTATGAGTGTTTAGTAAGAGTTATGAACCTTAAAATGATGTTGGGTCGATTATTATGAGGGATTAGGAGTGAAGAAAATTGGGAAAAACGAATTAAGGATTTCTGGGCTCGAAACTGGTCGCTCGTTAGAAGACCTGCCCAGGTCGTTCGAACGACCTCGTTCGAACGAGCTTCTAACGAGTTGACCATTGACTTCTAACGAGGGTGAAGTTCGTTCGATGAGTTTGTTTGAACGAGATCTAGTTAGAAAGCCCACTTCGTTCGAACGAGATCTCGTTAGAAGACTCAGTTCGTTCGAACGAAGTCTCGTTCGAACAGCCTCGTTCAAACGAGACTTCGAACGAGTTGACAGTTTCGGCTTTTTATCCTGTTTTTATCCCGAGTGTCCCGTAACCTTGTTTATATGTAGAGATAACACTTCCTTGATGATAGAGTGATATATTTGGGATGATTGGGAGGTAATGAGGAGTAAAACCTAGAAGTGTAGTTTGAACCTAAGGGAAAATGTGAAGTAGGACGTGAGTGTCTATTACGATGTGAGAACTATTAACGACCAAATTAATTATATTAACCGGGAACATATAAACGGTGTAGTATTATATGTCAGTACGAGAAGAGATATGTACCACTATATTATGATGATTACTAAGACGTGTGTATACTTAGTAGATGTATTGATTTTGTGTGTATAACATACCTACCATACTTGCTATCACGGGAGGTTTGCGTTCGCTTAGGGCCATCTATCCTTGTGTTGCCTATGGGGGGGGATTTAGATTGGTTACCTCGATGAACATAGGTCAGAGAAGGACTTATTGGGTTGTTAATAAGTCTGACGATCGTGGGAGCGTAGGTATGTGCATGACCCATGTGATGTGACTGTGTTCACCTCCATTATTTGTGAAGTTGTTATCTGAGAACGATTCCTGAGAGATTCGGAATGCGTGATCCTTATGTACGTGATGTACCGGGATGGATAGCAGAGTATGTGTGCACCACATCTTGGTCTCGGGGTGCTTATATTGTATATTTATGTCGTGATTAATATACACTAAGTTAATGAAGAACTTTTATGTTGAGTTGTGTGACAATATGGAAACGTTGTGAGTATATATATATATAAAGGGATAACCTAAATGAATTGTGTTGCTTAATTGAGAATCGGAATTTTAAGTAAAGTTCTCTATTTTATTGATAACGCTAGAATGTAAAATGGGATTTGAGTAGTAAGGGGGTAGAACTTATTACGGTTAGTTAGTTAAGTATGTCATTCTAGATGGGTACGATACGTTAGGAGTGCACATGTAGTCGAGAGGTGAGAATTTCATGTGAGTGCACGTCCTAACATGTACTTTGCATTTAATGTTTTAATGATATTAAAACACTTGATGTTTTTAAAATGATTTCCACTTTCGGGCTCTGACCCATTTGCTTTCAAACCAATTTTTGTAAAAACCATTTTAGGTGCCCAGCCACAAGGACACCATGCTTAGGATTCCCATTCAGGTGACGAGCTGTAGCTGTTTGTGGAAGTTACAGGACCTTGCTAGTAGACGCTTAATCTACTTTGATTCATACTCAACATATTATCAGTTGTAGGGCATGTCGCCCATTTCTTTTAGACATTTCATTATTTCAGTTATTCAGATTTTGGGCATGTAAATTATTCAGGATTCAGACTTGTCATATTTACTTTCAGTTGTGGTATTGTTGTGAGGAGTTTTCCTCCGGACCTCTTATTACTATGTGTTGGTTATTTCATTACTTCATTATGGTGAATGGTTGTTATTCTTTCATTATTCTTTTGCTGCATGTTAATCAGACTTAACTTAAAATTTGGCACTTACTTTTAAATACTAGGTGGTTAGTAATTATTGAAATGTTTTCGACAGTGATGCTATTAACTGAACCAACTTGACATTTTGAATTAATTTAATAAAGGAGTAGTTACCCGGTATTTAATTAGTCGGGGTGCCACAGGTGGTATCAGAGCATCAGGTTCTAGTGTCCTTTAGGATCTGTACGGCTTATTATGTTTTCCGCTGAGCTTTCTTTGATGTAGAGCCCTATATTTTAGGACTGTTGTATTCTTTTGTTTATGCTACGTTCTTCAGCTATTTTGAGTTTATAACTGCGAACTTATAAACTTCATTTTTATTTCAGAATGCCTCCACGACGTGCACAACGGGTTCCCAGGAATGCAACGCCAGAACCACAGCCCGCACCAGTCCAGGGCACGATGAATGCCGCTGAGGTTGCTGCCATAGTAGCCCAGGCGGTAAATGCCGCACTTGCCGTAGTTCAGCAGGCACCACCCCAGGCACCAGTTTCTGCGCCAGTTCAGCCACATGCATTCCCGTCTGCTTGGGAACGTGTACATGATGCTTTTCAGAAAGCACATCCACCGGAGTTTTCTGGTAGCTCCGATGTTGTTGTTTTGAGTCAATGGAGGATGGATATTCAGCGGCACTTGAGGATGTATGAGTGCACTGATGTTCAGAGGAAGGTACTAGCTACTTTTAAGCTAGTGGGATCTGCACTACAGCGGTGGGAGTCTATTACCACCGTAGAGGAGAGAGATACGCTCACGATTCAGGAGTTCTGGGTGCGGTTCGACCGCAAGTACTTTTCGTCTGCTGTTCACACGGAAATGAGGAGAAAGTTGATGAACCTTCGACAGGAGGGTAAGACTGTGGCCGAGTAAGAGGCCGAATTCACCAATTTGCTGAATATTGTCCCAGATGAGATACCTACTGAAGAGAAGAAGATATAGAAATTCACAGATGAGTTGACATGGAGGATTCGTCATCACTTGTTAGGGAACCTCTCGTTAGCCACTTATTTTGATGTGGTTAACGTTGCATTGATCCATTGTCAGGATCATCGCTTTCACATGGCTGAGGGCAAGCGATCGGGAGAGTCCAGCCATCAGGGCAGGACTGGAGGAAATAGTGCTAGTGGGGCACAATATGTTCAGGGGTAGAGACAGGATGATCAGGGTACCCAGCAGGGGGATCACAAGAGGTTCAGGTCGGGAAATTTTAGGCACGGACAGGGAGGTTTTCGACAGGGCCATCAGGGTCCGAACGGTCATCAGGGCCAGCAGGGTCAGAATGGTCAACAGCAGTTTCAGCAGGGCCAGCAGGGCCAGCAGGGCCAGTGGAGGAACGGTAACGGCCACCAGGGCCGGGGACAGCAGGGACAGAGAGGAGGGAACTTCCCTGGGAAGTGTTACATTTGTGGCAAGACTGGCCATAAACGTCAGGACTGTCCTGATAGGGGAAGGGCCCCGCAACAGCAGCAGGGTGCTAGACATGAGCCACAGAGGCCACTTTTTCCACCTGCTCTTCCAGCTCCAGCCCAGGTGCCAGCTCTTCCAGCCATTCCAGCAGTTCCTGTGCAGCAGGGGCAGTTACAGTATGGACGTGTCTATAACGTCCACCAGGTAGCAGCTCCGCAGGCACCGCCCGCGATTGAGGGTACGTTTCCTATCCATGGTACTATGGGTCGGGTTTTGTTTAATACGGGGGCAACACATTGCTTTATAGCTACACATTTTGCGAAAGCCTTAGGGTTGTTAGCCATAGCAGAGAGTACGATTACGTGTGTAGACTCACCATTGGGGAGTGGGTCACTTATCTTCTTTATATGCCGGGGAGTGGGGGTAGATATTAGGGGTTTGGTATTACCTGCAGACATGCTAGTATTAGATATGCATGTGCACGACGTGATTATCGGTATGGATTGGCTCGCAGATTATAGAGCCATGATTGATTGCTTCGGTGGGAGCATTGTTTTTGCCATTCCGGGGCAAGAGATGTTTGTAGTGGCGATGCCTCGCCCAGAGGGAGGCTCGACCGCTCATTTATATTATATAGAGGAGGATACCTCTAAGGAGATTGTGATTCCTTTAGATTCGATCCCAGTTGTCGGGGAGTATTCCGATGTATTTCAGGAGATACCAGGCTTACCCCCCAGTGAGAGATAGACTTTGTCATAGATTTGTTGCCAGATATGAGACCTATAGCACGCGCACCGTACCGTATGGCTCCAGCTGAGATAAGGGAGTTACGGGATCAGATTGAGCAGTTGTTGGGTCAGGGGTTTATACGGAGGATTACTTCGCCGTGGGGTTCCCCTGTGTTGTTCGTGAAGAAGAGAGATGGTTCACTGAGATTGTGTGTGGACTACCGAGAGTTGAACAAGGTCACGATACGGAATAAGTATCCGTTGCCTCGAATCGATGACCTATTCGACCAGTTGAGAGGAGATTCTTTCTTCTCGAAGATTGATTTGCGGTCGGAATACCATCAATTGCGTATCAGGGAGGAGGACGTCTCGAAGACTGCGTTCTTAACGAGATATGGTTCTTACGAGTTTCGGGTTATGCCTTTTGGTTTGACCAATGCTCCAGCCGTGTTTATGGATTTGATGAATAGAGTGTTCAGAGATTTCCTAGATCAATTTGTCATTGTATTCATTGATGACAGTCTGGTTTACTCTCAGACAGAGGAGGAGCATACCGAGCATTTGAGGCAAGTTTTGCAGACACTGCGTCAGAATGAGCTATATGCAAAGTATGAGAAGTGCGGATTTTGGCTGAAAGAGGTCCAGTTTTTGGGACACAATATTTCCGACCAGGGGATATCGGTTGATCCAGGGAAGGTATCCGCGGTGAGGGAGTGGGGACAGCCCATGACACCAACGGAGATTCGTAGTTTCTTGGGATTAGCAGGATACTACAGGAGGTTCATTCGGGGATTTTCAAAGATAGAAGGTCCTTTGACACATCTGACTCGTAAGGGTGTGCCATTCATCTGGAGTGATGCCTGTCAGTTGGCATTTGACGAGTTGAAGGATAAGTTGACCTCAGCACCTGTGTTAGCATTGCCAAGATCGGGAGTCGAGTATCTAGTCTACACCGATGCGTCCTTACAAGGACTTGGAGGTGTATTGCAGCAGGAGAGTCAGGCCATAGCTTATGCTTCCCGTAAGCTTAAGCCTCACGAGAAGAATTACCCCACTCATGACTTAGAGTTGGCGGCAGTTGTTTTTGCCCTTCGTATTTGGATACATTACCTTTTGGGGGAAAAGTTTTGATTGTTCACAGACCACAAGTCCCTACAGTACCTATTCACGCAGAAGGAGTTGAATATGCGGCAGCGAAGGTGGCTTGAGTTTATAAAGGACTATCAGTTTGATATTCAGTATCACCCGGGGAAGGCTAATGTGGTAGCAGACGCGTTGAGCCGTAGGCCAGCAGATGAGGTGGCAGGCGTGTAGAAGGGGTAAGTGGAAGGAGTTGGGACACGAGGATGCAGTGGCCCGATCGTTCATATCTGTGATGACCGTTACACCTCAGATTGTCACGAAGGTAGTAAGGGCACAGGCAAATGACTCGTTCTGTCAGGAGCAGATAGTTCGATTACTAGCAGAGGGAGCCGAGTCCTATACCGTTAGCTCAGACGGGGGATTACGCTTCAATGGGAGATTGGTGGTTCCAGAAGGGGAGGAATTGCGGCATGAGGTGATGGCAGAGTCGCACGGCTCACGGTTCACGGTACATCCCGGAGGGGACAAAATGTATCAAGACATGAGACGACAGTATTGGTGGAGCGGTATGAAGAGAGATATTGCTGTATATGTTTCTAGATGCGCCACGTGTCAGCTGGTAAAAGTGGACCATCAGAGACCGACAGGACTTCTACAGCCGTTGGAAGTTCCAATGTGGATGTGGGAGAGCATATCCATGGATTTTATCATGGGGTTGCCTACATCACAGAGAGGTCACGACTCCGTTTGGGTGATTGTGGACAGGTTGTCCAAGGTTGCTCATTTTCTACCCGTAAGGACAGACTACACTACGGGACAGTATGCCCAGCTCTTCATTGCAGAGATAGTGAGACTTCACGGTGTGCCTCTAAATATCGTGTCTGACAGAGACAAGATATTTGTTTCACGGTTTTGGGAGAGTTTTCAGGAGGCTATGGGCACGGAATTGCGGTTGAGTACGGTGTATCACCCGCAGACTGATGGGCAGACCGAACGTACAAATCATATGTTGGAGGACATGCTACGTATGTGCATCATCGACTTCGGGGGTGGATGGGAGCAGTATCTTCCACTGGTGGAGTTTGCTTACAACAACTCCTACCAGTTCACCATTGGCATGGCTCCATTTGAGGCGTTGTACGGTAGACCTTGTCATTCCCCAGCATGTTGGTTGGAGGTGGGGGACAACAAACTACTTGGGCCGGAAGTGATTCAGGACACTTCGGCGAGGATAGAATTGATTCGGAGTCGCATTCGGGTAGCTCAGGATCGACAGAAGAGCTATGCTGATGCGAAGAGATCCTTCAGGGAGTTCCAAGTGGGGGACCAAGTTTTGCTCAGAGTATCTCCTATAAAGGGGATTATGCGATTCGGGAAAAAGGGAAAGTTGGCACCGAGATATGTGGGACCATTTCCTATTATTGAGCGAATTGGACCGGTTGCGTACAGGCTTGGGTTACTGGAGCATTTGCATCGGATTCACGATGTGTTTCATATTTCCTCACTAAGGAAATATCTTAGAGACGATTTGGCTCATTCTCATATTGCTTTGGAGGACATCGATCTCCAGCCTGATAGCTCCTACGAGGAGGGACCGATTGCTATTTTGGACCGAAGTGAGAGGAAACTGCGGTCAAAGATAGTTCCATTAGTGCGTGTTCAGTGGCGACATCATAATGTCGAGGAGTCCACCTGGGAACGCGAGGACGAGATGCGCGAACGTTATCCAGAGTTGTTCTTACCAGGTACTTTCTAGTTCCGAATTTCGGGACGAAATTCAGTTATTAGGGGGGAAGTATGTAATACCCCGTATTTTTCGTGATATTTATTTTTGGGATTAATTATATTAAATGCGTATTAATTGAAAATTAATCCGGATTAAAATACTAGCGAGATGCGAGTTGGTATTTGAATATAATGTGCATATAGGATTATATATGAATATTAAATTATGAAATTTGTCGTGAGATTGAAATACGGCAATTTGGGAATTGTGTTGAGACGCGTGTGACAGTCGCGTCAGGTATATATTTATTTGAATTAAAAAGTGAATTTTATTTCTATTAACCGTATAGTCGTTTCGAGTGCGCCAACGCGTCCGGAAAGGTCGAAATAGTCCGAAAACACTAGCCGGGGGTTTAGTTTGGGTCCTGGGGCATTATTGGGCCATACCGGTGACTTAGAAGGGCATTTTGGTAATTTCAGAAATTGGGTAATTAAAACCCACGAAAATTAGAGTTAAAATCTAACCTAGTATTAACCCACTAAGCCATGTCCCAACCCCAATTTAGGTAGTGGGTTACGGGAGAAGTTATAACTTGGCAAAACCAACCTCACCTCCATTAACACCTCGAGAAGGAAGCTTGGAGATAGAGAGAGAGAGAGAGAGGAGAAATTCTGCAGAGGAGAGAGAGAACCATTCATCAGATTCATCATCAAATCCAGAGTTACCCTTATGGTAAGTGATTTAATTTCGTTTTTATAGAGAATGCTTCTTCCATGCGTAGGAAACCCAACTAAATTGTATGTTCTTGGGAGTTAATGAAAACCCCATTAAATTGGAAATAGAATCTTACATATTGATGAGGATTTGCATGTGGAATTATATGTAGGCGATTATTCTGATGTTAATAATGTCCTGGGTGAAACCAAAACGGATTTTAGTAGGTTCAATGATGATATATAAATGTTAGGGTTCATGTTCATATAATTTTGGGGATAAATGAAGAGATTTGCAAATTTAATGATGTTTAAGATGAGTTAGCCTTATACAAACGTTTGATTATGACCTATGAGTGTTTAGTAAGAGTTATGAACCTTAAAATGATGTTGGGTCGATTATTATGAGGGATTAGGAGTGAAGAAAATTGGGAAAAACGAATTAAGGATTTCTGGGCTCGAAACTGGTCGCTCGTTAGAAGACCTGCCCAGGTCGTTCGAACGACCTTCTAACGAGTTGACCATTGACTTCTAACGAGGGTGAAGTTCGTTCGATGAGTTCGTTCGAACGAGATCTCGTTAGAAAGCCCACTTCGTTCGAACGAGATCTCGTTAGAAGACTCAGTTCGTTTGAACGAAGTCTCGTTCGAACAGCCTCGTTCGAACGAGACTTCGAACGAGTTGACAGTTTAGGCTTTTTAGCCTGTTTTTATCCCGAGTGTCCCGTAACCTTGTTTATATGTAGAGATAACACTTCCTTGATGATAGAGTGATATATTTGGGATGATTGGGAGGTAATGAGGAGTAAAACCTAGAAGTGTAGTTTGAACCTAAGGGAAAATGTGAAGTAGGACGTGAGTGTCTATTACGATGAGAGAACTATTGACGACCAAATTAATTATATTAACCGAGAACATATAAACGGTGTAGTATTATATGTCAGTACGAGAAGATATATGTACCAATATATTATGATGATTACTAAGACGTGTGTATACTTAGTATATGTATTGATTTTGTGTGTATAACATACCTACCATACTTGCTATCACGGGAGGTTTGCGTTCGCTTAGGGCCATCTATCCTTGTGTTGCCTACGGGGGGATTTAGATTGGTTACCTCGATGAACATAGGTTAGAGAAGGACTTATTGGGTTGTTAATAAGTCTGCTGATCGTGGGAGCGTAGGTATGTGCGTGACCCATGTGATGTGACTGTGTTCGCCTCCATTATTTGTGATGTTGTTATCTGAGAACGATTCCTGAGAGATTCGAAATGCGTGATCCTTATGTACGTGATGTACCGGGATGGATAGCAGAGTATGTGTGCACCACAGCTTGGTCTCGGGGTGATTATATTGTATATTTATGTCGTGATTAATATACACTAAGTTAATGAAGAACTTTTATATAGAGTTGTGTGACAATATGGAAACGTTGTGAGTATATATATATAAAGGGATAACCTAAATGAATTGTGTTGCTTAATTGAGAATCGGAATTTAAGTAAAGTTCTCTATTTTATTGATAACGCTAGAATGTAAAATGGGATTTGAGTAGTAAGGGGGTAGAACTTATTATGGTTAGTTAGTTAAGTATGTCATTCGAGATGGGTACGATACGTTAGGAGTGCACATGTAGTCGAGAGGTGAGAATTTCATGTGAGTGCACGTCCTAACATGTACTTTGCATTTAATGTTTTAATGATATTAAAACACTTGTTGTTTTTAAAATGATTTCCACTTTCGGGCTCTGACCCATTTGCTTTCAAACCTATTTTTGTAAAAACCATTTTAGGTGCCCAGCCACAAGGACACCATGCTTAGGATTCCCATTCAGGTGACGAGATGTAGCTGTTTGTGGAAGTTACAGGACCTTGCTAGTAGACGCTTCATCTACTTTGATTCATACTCAGCATATTATCAGTTGTAGGGCATGTCGCCCATTTCTTTTAGACATTTCATTATTTCAGTTATTCAGATTTCGGGCATGTAAATTATTCAGGATTCAGACTTGTCATATTTACTTTCAGTTGTGGTATTGTTGTGATGAGTTTTCCTCCGGACCTCTTATTACTATGTGTTGGTTATTTCATTACTTCATTATGGTGAATGGTTGTTATTCTTTCATTATTCTTTTGCTGCATGTTAATCAGACTTAACTTAAAATTTGGCACTTACTTTTAAATACTAGGTGGTTAGTAATTATTGAAATGTTTCGACAGTGATGCTATTAACTGAACCAACTTGGCATTTTTAATTAATTTAATAAAGGAGTAGCTACCCGGTATTTAATTAGTCGGGGTGCCACATAAATAAGATGTTTGAAGAGAAAATAGGTAAGACTATGGAGGTGTATGTAGATGATATGCTAACAAAAAGCTTGAAAGCTTGCACCCATGTAGCAGACCTTGAGAAGACCTTCGATGTTATGGACTCATACAGAATGAAGCTCAACCCGGCGAAATGTGTCTTCGGAGTAGGAGCTGGGAAATTCCTGGGATTTATTGTCAACCAGAGGGGGATTGAAGCGAACCCTGAGAAAATCAAGGCGTTGCTTGACATGAAGACTCCTAGGAGTATCAAGGATGTCCAAAGACTCACGGGGAGAGTGGCTGCGCTTAACAGATTTGTCTCGAGGGCAACGGATAAGTGTCTTCCATTCTTTAAAGTTCTAAGAAAGGCCTTCCAATGGGATGAAGAGTGTGAAAAATCATTCAACCAACTCAAGTCTTACTTGGGATCACCCTTATTGCTTTCTCGGCCCGTCACAGGAGAAAAGTTGTATGTGTATCTGGCAGTCTCTGAATCAGCCATCAGCGCGGCCATAATACCGGAAGACGATGGGATCCAAAGGCCTGTGTATTTCAACAGTAAGGCCCTTCAAGGGGCGGAGCAAAATTATCCACGCATGGAAAAATTGGCCTATACTCTGATACACACTTCAAGGAAAATGAAGCCTTACTTCCAAGCTCACTCCATGGTAGTCCTCAATGACTCCCCACTAAGGCAGGTCTTGCATAAACCTGATAAGTCCGGGAGATTGATGACCTGGGACATTGAATTAGGGGAGTATGATCTTACCTACCAGCCTAGGGCAGCCATCAAAGGGAAAGCCCTCGCAGACTTTGTTGCATAATTCACCTGGGAAGAGGCCGAGACAGAGAAAGGCCCGTGGGAGGACAAAGAGACAACCCACAGTGTCTTCCGAAATTTGGAAGAGACGACACCAAACATCTTCCGAAATCAGGAAGAGGTCACCTCAGGCAAGATTCGGGGCAGAGTGGAAGAAAACGAAGAAGATCGGTACCTCTTCAAGAAAGGAGTCATGACAGAAGGGGTCTTCTCATCAGATACATACATTTGGAGCCTCTTCGTTGATGGCTCTTCCTGCGACAGTGGAAGCGATGCGGGGCTAATACTCTTGGCCCCAGATGGCGCCAACATTGAATACGCCTTGAGATTTAACCTCCAGTCCTCAAACAACGAGTACGATTATGAAGCCATGATAGCAGGTCTCTTATTGGCAAAAACTCTTTGCGTAAAGCGACTCCTACTCCACAACGACTCAAGGTTAGTTGTCAATCAAGTACTGGGAGTCTATGAGGCCAAAGATGAGGTCTGAAGTCACTCAGTGGTGACAAGGTCTGAAGTCATACACCTTCATAGATGACCTCAGACCCTTAACATCATTAATTTGGTGAGATTAGTTATGGGGATAACATCTTAGGTGATGACCTCAGACCCTTACGACACCACTCGGTGGTGATAAGGTCTGAAGTCAGACACCTTCATAGATGACCTCAGACCTTTAACATCATTGATTTGGTGAGATTAGTTATGGGGATAACATCTTAGGTGATGACCTCAGACCTTCATAACACCACTCGGTGGTGATGAGGTCTGAGCTCAAACACCTTCATAGATGACCTCAGACCCTTAACATCATTAATTTGGTGAGATTAGTTATGGGGATAACATCTTAGGTGATGACCTCAGAACCTTATGACACCACTCGGTGGTGATAAGGTCTGAGCTCAGACACCTTCATAGATGACCTCAGACCCTTAACATCATTAATTTGGTGAGATTAGTTATGGGGATAACATCTTAGGTGATGACCTCAGAACCTTATAACACCACTCGGTGGTGATAAGGTCTGAAGTCAAACACCTTCATAGATGACCTCAGACCTTTAACATCATTGATTTGGTGAGATTAATTATGAGGCCAACATCTTAGGTGATGACCTCAGACCTTCATAACACCACTCGGTGGTGACGAGGTCTGAGCTCAGACACCTTCATAAATGACCTCGGACCCTTAACATCATTAATTTGGTGAGATTAATTATGGGGATAACATCTTAGGTGATGACCTCAGACCTTTATAACATCACTCATTGGTGAAGAGGTCTGAGCTCAGACACCTTCGTAGATGACCTCAAACCTTTAACATCATTGATTTGGTGAGATTAATTATGGGGATAACATCTTGAGTGATGACCTCAGACCTTCATAACACCACTCGGTGGTGACGAGGTCTGAGCTCAGACACCTTCATAGATAACCTCAGACCCTTAACATCATTAATTTGGTGAGATTAGTTATGGGGATAACATCTTAGGTGATGACCTCAGACCCTTACGACACCACTCGATGGTGATAAGGTCTGAAGTCAGACAGCTTCATAGATGACCTCAGACCTTTAACATCATTGATTTGGTGAGATTAGTTATGGGGATAACATCTTAGGTGATGACCTCAGACCTTCATAACACCACTTGGTGGTGACGAGGTCTGAGCTCAGACACCTTCATAGATGACCTCGGACCCTTAACATCATTAATTTGGTGAGATTAGTTATGGGGATAACATCTTAGGTGATGACCTCAGACCCTTACGACACCACTCGGTGGTGACAAGGTCTGAAGTCAGACACCTTCATAGATAACCTCAGACCTTTAACATCATTGATTTGGTGAGATTAATTATGAGGCTAACATCTTAGGTGATGGCCTCAGACCTTCATAACACCACTCGGTGGTGACGAGGTCTGAGCTCAGACACCTTCATAGATGACCTCATACCCTTAACATCATTAATTTGGTGAGATTAATTATGGGGATAACATCTTAGGTGATGACCTCAGACCTTCATAATATCACTCGGTGGTGAAGAGGTCTGAGCTCAGACACCTTCGTAGATGACCTCAAACCTTTAACATCATTGATTTGGTGAGATTAGTTATGGGGATAACATCTTAGGTGATGACCTCAGACCCTTATAACACGATTCAGTGGTGGCGAGTTCTGAGGTCAGGACCATTGATAAAGTTTAAACGACACCATTGCAACAAAACAAAGAATGGAAAATATCATATGGCATTCAGTAAAAGCAAGTGAACACAGTCCTCCTTAGAGGTCGATATATTCATAAGTAACAAATATTCAACAACTACAGAAGCTCCATAGTGTTAAAAGTTACAATGATTAAAAAAATCCTAAGGGTTTGAGGGGGGAAAATTAACATCCTCGCCCTGATTGGCTTGATCCACATTAGTCACCTCGGCCGCATCATCATGATGGTGTGCCCCTCCGACCTCGGTCCCTTCTAAAGTTGCACCCTCGGCAGGAGTAGCAGCCTCGTCCTCAACCTCTTGAAGAGCCTGTGCAAACCGAGGATCAGCAAAGCCAAGACCCACAAAGTCATAGGACTTTAAAGTGCCGACCTCCCTCTCCCCGACATCAGCCCATTTAGTAGTGGCCTTGATACCTCTTTCAAGATATTCAAATCCGAAGCCCATGAACTCGTCTGAGGCCTTGTAGTCAGAAATTATTTTCTCTGAGGCGTCTTCAAGGGCAGCCTTGACAGCCGAGTTGACCTTCTGCTGCAGAACGTCATCTTTGGCCTTCAGAGCTTTAGCGTGATCTTGGACGAGCTGGGAGATGTCCTTCTCCAACCCCTTCACCTTATTCTCATAGTGTTACAGCTCTGATTTTAGACGATCAATCTCGGCATTCAGGGCGCTCTGAACCTTCTCGACCTCTTGCCCCTTTTGGATGAGGGGCAATTTCCTCAGAGTCCAGTTTGATAAGTGGAGCATAGCAGCCACTCCCTGCATATTTTATGAAGAGGTTAAGCTGAAGAAAAGTCAGATGTTACACTTAAAAGAAATTCTGAAAAGAGATTAAGTCATACCTGCGGCTCTGTGAAGGCCGAACTCAACCAGCAATGGGGTCTCCAGAGACCTGAAGAAGCTCCTATCAGCCTCGGTCATTGCAGAGTCGATGGCATCAAGGGCCTGAAGACTATAGCCGACAATGCTATCAGGTAATTTCAGCTAGTCCAGACGAGCCGATAGAGCGTCAGCTGAGGAGATGGGGATGGCACTGTCAGCAGTCTTCTTCCTCGGCCTCTGGTCCTCAGGGTCATGTCCTTATGGAGCCCTCTTCTTTGTGGCATGGGACTTTGATGCTGAGGGAGCTGGGGGAGGGGAATTTAGGCCAGCTTTCTTGGCAAGTCTCTCTAAACTAGGTGTAGCTATTTCCCACAGCTCGTCCGAGATGCCTTGTGGTCGCTCTGTAAAAGTTAGAAGATATGGGTTAGAAATCAGATATGAATGAGTTCAGAGGTTAAACTTAAAATAAAAATTCTTACCAAGGTCGGCAAGTGGACTTCCACCTAGACCCGTCCCCGAGAGATAATGGGGGGTCAGCAAATTTTCAAAATTAATGAATAGACCATGTGCCCCTTGGTCTTGCAGGGCTTTCACCTTCTGAAGATTCTGAAGACTTAGACCAGGGTCGACCCTGGCAGACATGGTGACCTTACCCCATCTGAGGGGTATCCTCGACTCAAGAATGGACGAGGGAACACATGGGCCAAATTCCTATGGTCCAGAGGCGAAGAAATAGCGGGGCTTCCAGTTATGGTTTGAAGTCTGAGTTATTTGGAGCATTTTCTTCTCAGGCCTCCGAGCTACAAAATGATAGTAGCTCAGATGGTTTTTGGCCGAGGTTGGGACATAGCAACCAACAAAGACCTGAACTGGGAGGTCAGAGTGGTGAACTTCCCTCCACAAGATAATGGCCCCTATGATGACACTCCAAGCATTGGGGGATAGTTGTGAGGGGGGAAAATTAATATAGGTAAGGATGGACTTGATGATGTGATGGATAGGTAGACGAAACCCTAACTTGAACATCTGCTCATACAAGAAGATCTATCTGTCTCGACCATGATAAGCCCTCTCTTCCCTCAGAGGTCTCCTTAGTTTTATGGAAGGACTAATGGAGTACAAATATCTGAAGCAGAGAAGATCCACCTCAGTAACCGTGCTCTCGATCTCGGCTGCCTCAGAGACGTCAACATCGCTTTCAACGTCTTCATCATCATCTAGCTCAACGTCGGCCGGAGCATATGTAGATGGGTTACTAGCAAATCTCTGAGCGAACTCTGCCCCTGTGACGACCGACAGAGGGATGGCGTCAAATATGGGTGGAACAACCACACTGGGCTCAACAATTTCAACCTCTGAGGAAGAGGCTGAGGTGCTTGAGCTGTTATGAGATGAGGCCCGGCTAGAGACCTCGGCCTGATCAGAGGCCTGACCAGGCCAAGGTGTAAAGTCCATGGCCTCTTGAAATGAGTCCACAAACATGGGGTCTGATGTGGAAGATTCAGACTTAGACATAGGTATGGGGCCGGCAGGGACCTCTGTCTGATAAAAGAACTCTGGGGGATCTGGATATATCCCCTTAAGAGGTGGTGGAAAGATAGGTCTAATGGGAAATTCTTGCGACCTACGAGCCTCCTCCTGTGCCCTTTCTATTTGCCTAATCTTTTCTAAGGTCTTCTCTCTAAAGGAGGGGAACTCCTCAAGAAGCTGGTATAAAGGTCTGAGCATCAGAGGCCGATCCTAAACTTGGGAATAACTTCCTAAAACTACAAACAAGATTGGCTTGTAAAGTAAAGAAATCTAAAGATCAAACTTAGAAGTTTAAAGCGAATATTGTTCGCCTGAAACTATGGTGCTCGCCGAAAAATGATTAAACTCGTCGAAAAATGCAAACCAGAAGCGAAAAACAAAGAAAATTAAGGGGAGAAGGTACCTGGAAATGAAATGACGAAGGAAAGTGAAGAGAATTCGCGAAAACCCACCACCAAAGGAGGCCTCTGCAGTGGTAAAATGCCTTTTAGAGAGAGAGAGTTGCAGGAGCAATATTCGCCAGAAAATAAGAAATGAAGAAGAAGGAGGGAAAAAGGGTTCAAAAACCCTTAAATACATGGGCACATTTCCCAAGGCCCATCATTGCCTTGGGAGCCCCAAAGGGCGGCTGACAGCACACGCCTACCAAGCAAGCATGCTCCAACATTGGATAAGTGTCAAGCAAGTATTGGTCCGTAAGTAGACAGGCCTCGGATGTGTACTAATCCCCTAGTCACCTTCCCTCACATATGACTAAGGGCTCGGGGGTGATTGATATGCCCCAAGTGTGACCTCGGCCTAGAGACACCAACCTCGGCCGAGGTAATGGCCGAGATAATGGCTGACTCTGGATAAGCCTTGGGCCAGCGATATCATCCCTCGTCCATAGTAAGGTCGGCCCAGGCCGACACTACCACCTACATCTCCAAAGGACACTACGCGCAACACAGGTATCAACAGCATTCTCGTATACTTGGATATGGAAACCTCGGTCGGATGTAGGCCGAGCTGGAAAGAAGCCCTAAGAAACTCCATCATGGTATCAGCTCAACCTCGGCCCAGGCCGACCCCAACACATTGTCTCGGCTGAGATCACGTCGAGACCCCCTATGGCACATCTCGAATTGAATGAATACCAAGCCTTTACAAACTCGGCCTCTCCCAGGCCGAGGTCATGCACCAATATGGCAGTCGAGCATCTGTTGACATTTGGATAAGGACACGTGGGCACAAATGAGTTGTAACAAGATTATTCTCCACACGTGGGGAGAATATTTCATCATCATTCCTTACCTGTGACAGTGACAGGTGGCTCTCTTCTACTGGTGAGGCTTACACGCACATGCAAGCCTCATGCATGGGGGGTGCATTACACTCTCCTGGCATTATATATATAGAGGCCATCCTCTACCTTGGGGGGATCCAGAATTAGCAACCCTAGATGAAACTCTGTTCAAATACACAGTAGAGAGAGAAAGCTTAAGAGATTGTATCTATGGCCATTAGAGCCCTCATACAGTGATACACATCATACACTCGCATAGTGGACGTAGGCCAGATTGGCTGAACCACTTATATCCCGGTGTTGATTCCTCTTCTACTCACCTCCTTCTACTATATGTGTATGTACTCCTATGCTGTCATTGTTAACATTGAATTGAGCTTACAAACACCTTGAAGGGTGGTGCTGTTTCCAGCATCATCAAGTGGTAAGATGAGAGCGTGACTACTCTAGGGATATAGTGGGATGATAGTGCCTTAAAGAGAATGTACTTGTTAGAGAGATAAGTTGTATGGTTGAAACACTGTGAGTAGTAGAGACGATAATGCAACATATAAACTTGAGGATTTGGGTTACGTGAATTTTTATTGTTTATAATATAAGTTGTGTTTATACTTATTGATTGAAATATTATGTGTATAACATACCTACACTACTTGTTATTGATTGGAGGTTACATGTTGTGGACAATCATGCCTTGAGGATCCTTCGGGTGGGATATTTGTTTGTACCACTAGAGCATAGAACCTAGGTACGGGCTATCTGTGAGAACGATAGTGATGACGGTCGTATGGGTGTGTAGGTATGTGCGTAGTCTATCGTCTTGGGAATATTTTTGCCCCCAATATATGTGTTTTGTTTTGATGGTTCACGAGAGATTTAACCTTTAGTCTTTTATGCAAAGAGCGATGAAACGGGACATGATAGCAGAGTATGCAGGCATCGTAGCTGTGCCTCAGGGTGCAGTATTATATATATATATATATATACTTGTGTTGATATCTACCGTGTGAATTAAGGAGGTATAATTATAATAAAATCGAAAATGAATTAAGTAGCGAACACTTAATTATATTAAACTGAAAGTCCCCTTTTATGCTAAAGAGAGATTGATCATATATATTATATTGTGAGGGAAATACATGGGAACAATATTGGGCTAGGAGTAGATATTAGTCGGGAATGACTAGTTAGTATGCAGATATGACTAGTAGGATTGGAAAGTACGCTAGATGTGCACATTAGATGAGAGGTGATTGACCAAGCGTAAATTCTTCTGAATTTAGCCCCTTAATTTAGTGATTTTAATATCTCGAACAAGGTAATTGAATCATTTTTAGTCCATATCACTCTATTGTCTGTTTCTAACAATATTCCCTAGTTTTTGTGTAATTGTGATGAAGTTTTCAGGAATGGAATGCAAGAAAGGAAAAGAAGAAAATCAGAAGAAAAGTAAAAGGGAAAAAACGTAAATTCCATTCAGAAATCGAAGGCGACACCAAAAGTGAAGTTGAAGAGCATGAGTTCACAAGAGCATAGGAAGAAGCGGTACCCACATCAGAGTTCTAGATCAGAAGATATGGCCAGTCAAAGTTGCAAGGAAAAAGTCAAAGAAGAAGAAAATCGGACCGATCAGAGTTGGATCCGGACCGATCCGAATTAGCCAAGTCCAGTATACCCCGGATGGATAGAAAACCGATGGAGAAGAAAATAGGACCGATCCGCCTAGGACCGGACCGATCCGGTAGAAATAAAAGAACCGATCCAAAGGCTATCGGACCGATCCGCGGGTGATCCGGACCGGTCCGGGTATGTGAAATTCTGGCATTGATTATGCAGATTTTTGGCGTGTGCTGGCTGATGAAACTTGTGCCACAAGCACTATTGGTTGTCAATTTTGATACTATGTGCTATAAAAGCCATGGCCTACATCATTTGAGGGTTGTCGAGTGCAGTTAGGTGGAGAAAGAGTTCTAGGTTAAATTTTAGGTCAAATTTCTAGGGTTAAGTTTCCAATTTCCTCAAGAGTTTGCATGAATCTTAGTTTGTAAGAAATTCTGAATTCCTATTTCGTTTTTGGTTGCTGAATTCAAGTAATATCATTCTATTCTCTTTTACTTTATTATTGGCAAATCTTTTACAATGTCTTGTAGTTTCATAATTTTATGTGTGAATTTGTTTCTATTCTTGAACCAAATCATGAGTAGCTAAATTCCCAAGGGTTGGGGTACATGAACTCAATCCAAGGCAAAGTATTTATGTAGAAAATAGAGATTAAATTTAAATATTTATTAAATCGTGAAAGAAAATCATACAAACATTGTCAATCTTTTAATCTCTCTTGCCCTAGGTACTGGAGATGTTTAAGAACGCTTTGTGAGTATAATTTATCATTCACCGCTTTATATCTATTTTGATTTCGTATGGTGCGGGCTTGAACCTCATATACGTAATGCTTAGAATATATAAAGACTGGATTTAGTCAAGAATTTTAATTTAAAATTCTAGTATTCTATACGGTAATTTGTTAAGGATTGAGGGATTGTATCCTACCCTATTTTCTCCCATTTGTCAGATCTAAGTATTTTTGCAATTTTCAATTTGTTTTCCTTATGTAAAGTTTTTATTTCATTAGAAAATTTTCCAATCATTAATCAACTTTTTATTTCTCTTAAGGAATCATTTCAAGATTTAATAGCTTTCTCTATTTCGATTTGGCAATCTTGATCCCTGTGGAGACGATCCCGACTTATCGGGTTATTACTTGAGCGAGAAGGCTTGCACTTGAGCCTAGAGAAAAATGCACTTTTGAGACAAATACTCAGTCACGTCAAGTTTTTGGCGCCCTTGCCGGGGATCCAAAATTGTTAAAGTTTTAGGAAAGTTATTTTTATCTACAAGTGATTTCGAAAAAAAAAACAAAAAAAAAAATTTCATCTTTTATGTGCTTATATGCAAAATTCATCTCCCACCCAAGTTCACGAAAATCCTATTGCCGAAGCAAGTTCTGAAAATTCTGAGTCTCCTTATTTTTGGGCTCCACCTCCTTCGCCTAATAATTCCATCACAAGTCGTTCATTGAGTCAGACACTGAGTGAGAATTCTGAACCTTTCGGTAGCGATATGTCGGATCATGGTAGTGTCGGTGTTGGTGCTGGAGAGGAGGAGATACCATATCTTCCCATGAAAGATTTGTTATTTCCGGAGCGAACTGTTACCCCTGGTTGCATTTTACTCCAGTATAATGCCGGTCAGTTCCACTTTCGGAATGGTATGATCCAAATTCTTCCTACATTTCATGGGATAGATTCTGAAAAACCATATCTCCATATTCGAGAGTTTGAAGATACATGTGAGACCTTTGGTGACCAAGCTTGTCCACAAGATGTAATCCTATTGAAGCTCTTCCCTTTTTCCTTAAAGGATAAAGCTAAAACTTGGTTATGGTCCCTACCCCCAAATTCTGTGTTATCTTGGAGAGATATGCAATCCAAGTTTATATCAAAAAAATTTCCACAACACAAAACCAATTCTGTTAAAGCCCAAATTCAAGGTTTTCATCAAAATGAGAATGAGGCTTTTGATAAATGTTGGGAGAGATTTCAAGAGTTAGTTAGTGCATGCCCACATCATGGTTTTGAAAAGCATCATCTGATTTCATTTTTCCATCAAGGCCTTACTTTAGCGTCTAAACAACTTGTTCAAACCATGTGTGAAAGACCTTTTTGGGAGTTAAATTCGAGCGATGCTGAAGCTCATTTGAGATATGTAGCAGAGACTACGCAATCATGGGATGTTTCTGACCCCAATAGTCAAAACTGAAATCGTCAAGTGTCCAACTTGCCTGCTGCGTCCGGTATCTATCACATGGACAAGGACACTTTGTTAGATCGAAAATTTGACCAATTGGAGAAGAATTTCAGAGATATGCTTGAAGTGAGATTGAGAGAAGTAGCTGGACCCGTACAAGCCGGGAAGGAGAAAGTGTGTGCCATTTGTAATGCGGGTCATTCTACTAAAGTATGTCCTACTATTCCTGCATACAAGGCAATGTACACTGAACAGGTTGAGGCAATAGGGGGTTTCGCGAAAATTATAATGCACAGCAAGGGAATGCATATAATCAATCGTGGAGGAATCCTGGGTTCAATTATGGACAACCCCAAGGTGGTATGGTTCCTAACCCACATATGATTATACCACCACCTCCTCAATTTCAGCAAGTGGCTCCTCCAATGCCAAATCCTATGCAGGTACCACCTCCTGGTCCGTATGTTGCTCCACCGAGGAGATCTCTTGAGGATAACTTAAATCACCTCATCCAATCTCAAAAGGAGACAAGTGCTAAGTATGATCGAATGTTCAATGACATATATACTAGCATCTCAAGCTTGCAAACTGCATCGAATGTCCAAGAGAAGGGCAAATTTCCTGCTCAAACCCAATGACCTCCCCTAGGACAAAGCAGTGTTGGCACTACATCCCACGACCATCGAGAGCAATGTAGCGCTATTACCACTCTACGTAGTGGGAGAGTAGTTGATTTGTCACCTCACCCACGCAATGCATCTAAAGATAAAGAGGTTTCGACCGGCACAAGAGAGGCCGAAGATGCCCCTTTAATTGAGAGTGAGGAGGAGGAAAATACTAGTGGACCCAAGGCCATCACTCCCACCGCTGCCCCATACCCTCAACGGTTGGTCTCTCACTCGAAAACGACCTCCCGTGATGAAGTTCTGGAAGTCCTTAAGCCAGTAAAAATTAATTTACCTTTTATCGAGACTATACAGAGAATTCCCGCGTATGCCAAGTTTATTAAGGACTTACTCACGGTGAAACGCAAGCTAAAGGTAAACCAGAACATCTCTTTGGCCCAAAATGTCAGCGCAGTCTTGTCGAGTGACTTTCCATTAAAATATAAAGATCCGGGTGCGCCCACTATTTCGTGTATCTTGGGGAAGAACCGAATCGAGAGAGTTCTAATAGATCTAGGGGCTAGTGTTAACATTATGCCCTATTCCATCTATAGGCAACTAGAACTGGGGGCCCTTAAGCCCACCAATATGACACTCCAGCTCGCGGATCGTTCTGTGAAGTTTCCTCGGGGAATTGTTGAGGATGTGGTTGTCCAAATAGACACTTTCTACTTCCCGGTGGATTTTGTAATTTGGGACGAAGAACCTTCCGTTCTCCCAAGTAATCATGTTCCCGTTATTCTTGGCCGCCCATTTTTAGCTACAGCTAATGCTCTTATCAATACCCGAAGTGGGCGTATGCAATTAACTTTCGGGAACATGACCCTCGAAACAAATATCTTTAATAATTCCAAGAGAGAGGGTGATGAAGGGGAACCGCGAGGATTGGATCTTTTGGGGGAAGCACACGAGCAAGAAAGAACTTACAAGGAAGAACCATTAGGGGAAGGTTGTGTCATCTAGATCAAGGTAGGGGATGTATGTTTAGTTAATGCATTTGAGAACGAACAAGAGTGAAAGAGGAGATTTAGAGTGTGTCGGGAGAGGCTCGTCGAAATACTTAGAGGAAAGTGAATGGCAGGACACTATCGATACATTTCTCCTCGATTACCAACCACCCACACCACCCTCTCATTCGGCGAGTGAGCATGAAAGGCAGGTTGAGGACACCAAGCAAGAGAGAGAGCTAGAGGAGTTGAGCCTAGAAGAGTTTGAGCGCGAGTTCGGACCGGTGGATGCGAGCCTAAATGATGAAGTCCAATCTTTCTGGGCCTCATTTCGTCATTTAGACGAAAGAGAGTGGGACAATAGAATTGATGATTTTCTCCTTACTAAACCTCCACCCATACCATTTGAGTCTTCATAGGTACTTGAAGATACGACTCAAATCTCGTCCGACTTAGCGACCAACTCACGTGCTACGCAACAAGCGGATCCTTTTCCGGTTTATCATAATGCATCTCCCGGTCTTTCCTTTATCTATGGGCACGGGCCCAATTTGTTCTGGCTATTCACTTATGATGGTAAGACTGGAGAGACGAGGCGTGCATCGTACCCGATGAAAGGGATCGGGTGATTTGTGGAGAGAGATAAGAGGTCATCGCACCCCCGACAAGTATGGGGTGATTTTTGTTGTATTTTTGAGTCATGTATAAGTGTTATATAGTGTCTTGTTTCATTTAGAGTAATTAGTTCAGGTATTGTTATTTTTTTGTATGCTTGGTTCTAACATGTTTTGTAGATTCAATGGACTCGCACTCATCAGGGATCGCTCCATTTGGGTAATATCTTTCTTTTCCTCTCTTTATGTTGTGTTCTTGATTCGCATTGAGGACAATGCAACATTTAAGTTAGGGGGTGTGGGATAGTCTTCCCATTTATTGTTTAGATTCATTTATTCGATCACATGTTCTTTCCAAGTGTGTATTTTAGAAAATTTAAAAAAAAAAATTGAAAAATTTTGAAAAAACAAAAAATATTTTTGTTCAAAATAAATAAAAATTGGAATTTAAATTTTTCAAAAATATCACCTTTATTTTGTTTGAAGTCTCAAATTGTAAAAT
Organism: Sambucus nigra; assembly: GCA_949130495.1. Taxonomy (NCBI): domain Eukaryota; kingdom Viridiplantae; phylum Streptophyta; class Magnoliopsida; order Dipsacales; family Adoxaceae; genus Sambucus; species Sambucus nigra. Next base: position 38,639,721 of record OX422211.1, read on the forward strand.
TCAATAATGCACTAGCCAAAATTGACCGAAGATGGAAATTGAAAGAAAATTGACGACTTAATGAATAAGTGTGGAGATTATTCAAACCCGGTAAGATTTCGAGCCTTTCAATTTTTTATGAGTTTTTAAATCAATCCGAGTTTATGATTAACTCAAAGTTCTTTTCAGCGTTTTAATAAGTCGTTGATGATCTCAATCCTTTATTTTGATCGGTTATGGGAAATGTGTGAGATGTTGTCTCGAAATTCGTGCTAAATATATCTCTAAACTTAATTAATCTTGAAATGCATATGGTAATGTGATTAGCAATTTGGACGATGAAGTAGGCCATCGTTTGTTACCCAAAAATATTAGCCATAAAAAGTTGTGAAAAACAAAATTATCCCTTTGCAACCCACTTTGAGCCTAATAAAATATTTCCCTTTTGTTTGATAACCCGAAAAACCCAATTAGCCCGGAATTGCGAAAATGGAATATTCATTAAGTCCGAAAAGTGTAACAAAAAAAAGGGGCAAAAAAAAATATAGATATGCTCAACAAAAATAGCAAGAAAAGAAAAAAAATGAAAATTGAAAAAGAAAGAGAAAAATGAGCAAATGCCCGAGAAAGCACTAATGGACGTCATAAGGACATTTTCCAATTCCGAACATTCCGTCCATTCCCATTTTTACCCTTTACACTTTATAACCCCAAGAAAAGTCCTAACCGAGTCCAAATTGCGAAATTGATTACCGCATGGAGAGCTAAGACATGAAAAGATAATATGAGAGATTAAATGGTGTGAACTAGAGGTGATGTTTCCATTTCCTAATAACTGTATTCCGATGATGAGATCGTTTCACCATGTATTTCCTTCTTTTCAATTTTGTATGCATGAATTTGTGTCCATTATATTTACTCTTTATATCATGCATACCGAGAGAAAATAGCCACAATTCGAGTGATTCGTTTATGAGTGCAATCCGTGAGAAGTTGAAATCAGAACGAATTTTTGAAAAGTAACGTAATGCTCAATCGGTGGAAATTTGAGGTTGAATTTTTGGCTTTGCACACACACACTTGGTTTGAGACAGTTGAATATGAGTTGATGGTGATTATTTTTTCGAAAAGTTTAAATTGTACAATTTTTAAGTATTTTGATATTTATTTGAGTCAATAAAGAATTTTGTGGGTGTATTCACTGCAAACCCTCACGAGACAAAACTCGTCCTACTAGGGTAACCTAGAGGTTTAAAGGCTTGTTGCATATGCTAAATGCAATCGCATGCCTGCGAAAGTGGAATTTTATTTCAATAAAGAAATTTTCAAGAGTATAATTTTGGTTATATTCAGTTACATTGCCCGGGACGTGCAAGGTCCTAAGTTAGGGGGATTTGACCAAGCGTAAATTCTTCTGAATTTAGCCCCTTAATTTAGTGATTTTAATATCTAGAACAAGGTAATTGAATCATGTTTAGTCCATATCACTCTATTGTCTATTTCTAATAATATTCCCTAGTTTTTGTGTAATTGTGATGAAGTTTTCAGGAATGGAATGCAAGAAAGGAAAAGAAGAAAATCAGAAGAAAAGTAAAAGGGCAAAAGAATAAATTCCATTCAGAAATCGAAGGCGACACCAAAAGTGAAGTTGAAGAGCATGAGTTCACAAGAGCATAGGAAGAAACGGCACCCAAATCAGAGTTCTAGATCAGAAGATATGTCCAGTCAAAGTTACAAGGAAAAAGTCAAAGAAGAAGAAAATCAGACCGATCCGGGTTGGATCCGGACCGATCCGAATTAGCCAAGTCCAGTATACCCCGGATGGATAGCAAACCGATGGAGAAGAAAATAGGACCGATCCGCCTAGGACTGGACCGATCCGGTAGAAATAAAAGAACCGATCCGATGGCTATCGGACCGATTCGCGGGTGATCCGGACCGGTCCGGGTATGTGAAATTCTGGCATTAATTATGCAGATTTTTGGCGTGTGCTGGTTGATGAAACTTGTGCCACAAGCACTATTGGTTGTCAATTTCGATACTATGTGCTATAAAAGCCATGCCCTACATCATTTGAGGGTTGTTGAGTGCAGTTAGGTGGAGAGAGAGTTCTAGGTTAAATTTTAGGTCAAATTTCAAGGGTTAAGTTTCCAATTTCCTCAAGAGTTTGCATGAATCTTAGTTTGTAAGAAATTCTGAATTCCTATTTCGTTTTTGGTTGTTGAATTCAAGTAATATCATTCTATTCTCTCTTACTTTATTATTGGCAAATCTTTTACAATGTCTTGTAGTTTCATAATTTTATGTGTGAATTTGTTTCTATTCTTGAACCAAATCATGAGTAGCTAAATTCCCAAGGGTTGGGGTACATGAACTCAATCCAAGGCAAAGTATTTATGTAGAAAATAGAGATTAAATTTAAATATTGATTAAATCGTGAAAGAAAATCATACAAACATTGTCAATCTTTTAATCTCTCTTGCCCTAGGTACTGGAGATGTTTAAGAACGCTTTGTGAGTATAATTTATCATTCACCGCTTTATATCTATTTTGATTTCGTATGGTGCGGGCTTGAACCTCATATACGTAATGCTTAGAATATATAAAGACTGGATTTAGTCAAGAATTTTAATTTAAAATTCTAGTATTCTATACGGTAATTTGTTAAGGATTGAGGGATTGTACCCTACCCTATTTTCTCCCATTTGTCAGATCTAAGTATTTTTGCAATTTTCAATTTGTTTTCCTTATGTAAAGTTTTTATTTCATTAGAAAATTTTCCAATCATTAATCAACTTTTTATTTCTCTTAAGGAATCATTTCAAGATTTAATAGCTTTCTCTATTTCGATTTGGCAATCTTGATCCCTGTGGAGACGATCCCGACTTACCGGGTTATTACTTGAGCGACAAGGCTTGCACTTGAGCCTAGAGAAAAACGTACTTTTGAGACAAATACTCAGTCGCGTCAGTGATCATTTCAAGTGAGTACGATATTCTAACATGAATAAAGTATGTGATAATAACTCATTTTAAGCACGTGCTGATTTTTAAACTGTTTTCAACTAGGGCTCTGACCCATTTTTTGCAAATATCTTTTCCTTGTCAAATTCTTTTAGGTGCCCATCCATAGGGACACTATGATTAGGAGTTCCATTCATTCGACGAGTTGTAGCATCTGTGGAGGTTACAGGACTTTGATAGTAGACGCCTCTATGTCTATCATTCCTTACTTTTGCGCCATTTTCATCAGTTGGGCATGTAGCCTTTTCTATTCAGATGTTTAGAGATTTTAGATTTAGTTACTTACTCTTTGCAGTTATTGGATTTATTCAGTTGGACTATTGTATTTGACTTTTGACTGGAAGTGTTTACTCCGGTCCCTTTTATTATGTCAGTTATTTCATTTCTTATGAGATTGGATTGAATGGTGAATATTTAACTATTTCCTTACATGGTGTTATATTAATTGAAAAGATAAAATTTTGTCATCCACCTTTTTAAATATTAGGTGGTTAGTTTCAATTATAAAGTTTTCGACGGTGACGCATAATCTGAACCAACTGGATATTCTGAATTAATTAATAAAGGACTGATCACCCGGTATTTAATTAGGCGGGGTGTCACAGCGACCAACCTTAAGAAGTTTGATTTTTTTTTTTTTCAGTATATTTAGTTTTTTTTAAATTTTCGTTTAAAAACTTATGTTGCTCGGAGTTCATATTCAAGTTATTAATAATTATACTGGTTATTTGCTCAGTTACTTAGCTATTCAATTGCTTGCGTTGCTTCAAAGTAATAGTCTAACAAATGGGCATTCACTTTCAAATGCCGATCAGACTTTAGCTTAATTATAATGGCAAGATGTCTTATTACAATTAAACTTAAGATCTTCAGGTCTTTGTCATTACAAACACAGATAACCACATGAATTGTCCAGAGAAGCAAAAGCCCTATGGGGGATCCCTAAGAATTGATAAAATTATGAATGGGTGGATTTCCCTTATACCAGGTGGATTTTTACCATAGTCTGTTCTAGGCCTAAGGTAATGTGATGACTTAACCCAAAAGGTAAGATAAGATAAATATAACATATGCTTAGCATAAAGGAATGGAAAAATGCATAAGATTGGTATTAAATTAACTTAACAATAACATTCGATTATAAGTTGCAAAATGTGTCAATTATAAAAGACCACTATGAATGATACCAATTACAACAGATTATGGTCGAAGAGCAAGGAATTTGGTAATTTCTCTTCTTCGGCTGTCATTGGGATCTGGTCGGAACTCGTCGTCACTGTCATGGGATTCTAAGTAACTCCAAGCGAGTTAAAAAGGAACAACGTCCAAAGGGACCCATTTCTCCTTGCTTCCAAAAAGAGGGTGACTATATGTCGGGCACTCAACTTGGTACATATGCGATGTTGAGAATCCTCGGGAACCATTAAAACCCCCAAGTAATTCAACCACACATGTTTGTATGCCACATTCTTGGCCTCCTCCGGTCTGAATGGGGCATCCGATCATCCCTCATCATAGTCTGCCGACCAGGCCACTCAAGGACCCATCTTAAACAAATAGGGAAACATCATCAAATCGAGGCTAAGCCCCATGACCATGACATATGCTCTTCAGTTAGTCTCTTCAGCATCAATAATCTTCTTCCTGAGATCATCATTCTCGGACTGGAGAAGGGCATCATCATCGCCAATGATTTTTGCCCCGACAAGCTAAGCCTTCAGGTTATTCACTTGCTTTTGCATTAGGGCTCCTACGTCCCTGACGTCCTTCAAGTCATCCTTCATCTTTGCAACCAAGGATGAATGGTCTTCGCAGGCACCAACCATTTTTTAAGTGTCATTCGAACATCTACAAATGCTCGGCGTGCCTGAGAACTGGAATTCCAACTAAGAATGGCGTTTAAATCACCAAACAAGGACCGATCGGTCGTGGCAACACACTACACAAAACAAGCACAAATAAAGGAAAAAGTTCAAAAGGATAATTGAACAATGTTGCAATTAAGGTAAAGTTTTTTCATTAATAAGTTTCAAAATAGACAAAGCCCTTATAAATATATTAGCACGAAACAGTACAAGAAATACAACTCCTAATCTAAGAACTCTTATTTCTTCACTTGCTCCTCAATTTTTATTGTTTTGTCGTTGGACACCACATCCACAGTCTGGTCGATTGGGATGCTGGTAGTAACCTCCTCTCCAACCCTTAGTGAAGAGCCAGGTTTATGCTCATTCAAGAGGTCGGATTTAACTGGGAACTTGGTCCTCACCAAGGCTGTATCCCGACTGTTGATGTAAAAAACTAGATTGCTCTAATTATTCAATCACAGATAAATAAATAAGACAAAGATTTTTAAAGTGGTTCGGCTAGGAATAAAGCCTACGTCCACTGTTATGTTATTGCTGAGTGTTTGCAGAATTCTTGATTACAAGCTCTCTCAAGAAATTCCCCCCTTTTGAATGGGATTGATACAAGGTATTTATAGCCTTGAGGCTGTAAATGAAAGGTTCGATACATTAAATGATATTTATGTGAAAGAGTAATACATTTAATGCAGCGTGCGCGTCAAGAATATAAGCATTCAATGAATATTTGAACTGTTGATTATCTGGCAATTAATGATATGACCGAGGTGCAGCTCGGACCGCCATAGTTGCTCGCTGATCAGGAGTTCCTCGGAGCACTAGAGTACCTCGGAGCGCTAGAGTACCTCGGAGCGCTAGAGTTCCTCGGTGCGCAAGAGTTCCTCGGTGTATCCTCGTTGCTCGGAAAGAATCATGGTTGGTCGGGAAATGAACTTCCTCGCTGCTATTGTGCCACGTAGATTGACACGTGTCTTCGTATTATTCGTCCACATCAACATATTAATTTTGGTATCAACAGAAGCCCCCAATGTTTCATATTTCGAACTTTGAGGAGTATGGAACATTCTTTCTCGGTATATGGCAATATTAAATGACTATCCTGGGTTTCAGGAACATTGTGTTCAAATTTACTTCTCATTTCGCAGCTTTCGCCTTTTTTTTTGAATTTTTTATAAGCGCTTCGATCTCCGTGCAGTTTTTGTCCTTTTAGCCGCCGGAAGTTCAGTAGTTTCTTTTTGGTAATCATTTCTTTCGCCGCTTCCCAATGCAGAGTATTTAAACTTCTTAGGTAACCATACCGTCTTCTACGTTTTCCACTTTTCTGCATTCAAGCTTTCTATTTTCTCCTTCTCTCTTGTGCGTTCATCCTTGTTTTCGTTCGTTGTCAACATTCGTCCTTTCTTCCTGTAAGATCTTTTTCCTTTCTTCTCTTTTATTCAGTATGGTTTATATTATGGAGTCTGTTGAGAAATTTCGTTCTGATTTTTCCATTCCTTCGTGGGTAACTCTAGAGGTTCTTTCTGAGCCTTTAGATTACTTTCGATTGGCTGAGGGACATTGGTTCCCCAGTCTTTTTGTTGCTGAATGTGGTTTTTCCTTTCCACCAAATCCATTGTGTCTTGAATTTTGTCAATATTTTGATCTTGTCCCTGCAAAACTAGCCCCCAATTCATGGAGAATAATTAATGGGGTGCACAAATTAAATCTAACTCATGGGACTCGTATTGGGATCCCTGAGATTATGTACTGCTATAAGTGGGCCACTCTAGATAATATTTATTACTTAAAAACTAGGTTTCTGAATAGGGCTCTTGTAGTTAACCTCCCTGACTCAAATAGAGATTATTTTGAACATGGGTTGGTTATAAAAAATTGGCAATATGCCCCTTTAACTGGAGATGAAGTATACAACGGTCCCAGATGCCCCCCATATGGCAATGGGATAGGTTTATTTTTCATTTTATTTTACTTATGAAATTATGCTTTCATCATGTTTGACAAAATGTATGATTGATATCTCGTTATGTATTTATTTGCAGTTGATAGCAAAAGAAGAACTCCAAAAGAATCAGAGGTTAATATCAAGCATCTGAAACTTATCTAGGGTTTGCACAAGAACATTGCAGACGAACACATCAGGTCTGCCTCATATCTGCTACAGTATAAGAGTTACACAACCTCTTATACTGCTCGCCCTGTTGAACCAGCTTCAACTCCAGAAGGTTCATCTTCAGATTCTCATCTTCCTTTAAGTCAAAGGATGGGTAAGAAAAGAGCTCCTCCTGCTCTCTTTGATGATGTTACTTCTGTTGCTGGGGCCAAGAAAAGCAAAACTGATGTCCCAGAGGGGACTAAAAAAGTGGATGTTGGGTCTTCTAAAGCTACCGAGAAGCCCCCAATGGTTCCGAGCAAGAAAAATGCTCCTGTAGATGTAATTACAATTTCTCCGACCAAGACTTCTTTGGTTGAAGGTTCTGATCTCCCGTTGAGGAGATTGAGGAAATCATCTTTGGTTACTCCGGCTGAAACTGCCTCCTCTCTACCTGCTGGTGGTACTGATGTTCCAAACATCATTCTTCCAAGTTCTGCAATGAGCTCGGTCGTACCCGAGGTCCATGGTATTGATGAAAGAATTCCTAGGGATATGCTGACATCCTTAGCTGCTCGTCACCTTGCTTCAGTAAATTTCTCATACTTCTGGTTTTTCTTTCTTTCTCTGAAAGCTTGCATTTTGTATTGACTTGGCTATTTTTCTCATCTTTCAGTTGGTGAACTGTTTCAATAATATTGTGAAGAAGGATGAAGCTATTAAAGCTTCAAGCTCCTTGTCAGGTGCAGAGGATGCTCTGTTGGGTTTGACCCAGTCTTTAAAGGAATCTCGTCAATAGTATGTTGACAAAAAAGCTGTTTGGGAGAAAAAGTTAGCTGTGGCTGAAGCTGAGAAGGTGAAGATGACTGAAACCTCCAAGAATTTGGAGGATAAAGTAAAAGGTTTGGAGGTTAAACATTAGGAATATGATGACAAGCTGAAAAAGGCAGAGGAAGAGTTATCTACCCTGCGAGATATCAAGGTCAAAAAAGAAGAATTGGATGTGAAGCTCTCCTCGGAGAAGTTGAGAAGAAAGGTTGCAGTCAAGAAATCTTTCAGTGCTGGTTGGGAGAAAGGATGTGATAAGGGGATTGCTACCATGACATCCCAAGTCCAATATGGGAAGTTGAAATACTTCCATGATGGTTGGGTAGCTGCTCTGCAAGAGTTGAAGGTCAAAGACGATTCTGATCTATTCCAACGACATCTCCCTGGTCCTCCTCCAGCAATTGTGGAAGAAGAAGAAGATGAGCCTGTCTCAGATGAATCTTCTATGGCTATGGGTGACCCAGTCTCTGCTTCTCAACCTTCTGTCATCGAGGACATTTCTTCTATGCCTCCTCCTACCGGGAAGATTCCTGCTGATCAAACCGTTGTTACCACCGAGCAACCGAGCTCCTCGTCCCAGCCTCCCGAGAAAGTCTTGGGGGACAAGGAAAAGGTGTGAAGTTGTTCGGTATTATTTCTATATTTCATTACTTGTAATCGAACAATGTAACCTTTTGATGATCTAATAAAATACATTTTCGTTCCTCTTCTTTATTGATACTCTGTCTGCTTTTATTTATTAACTCCTGCTTCCTCTTCTTTATTAGTTTTTGGCCAGAATGGAATTGATATCTGCTCCTGATACTGAGTTGATGCGACAATGCAATGGATATTATAAAGCTGGTCATACAGACCTAAGTGTATCAGAGATTGTCGACATCCTAGGTCACGATGCCTCAGAACAAGCAGTTGAGGCTTACCTGTATCTGAAGGATTTACTTGATAGATCTGTGGCCAATAATGTGGCATACTACGAATTGATCGAGGAACTTCATGGTTCCATAGAGGATCTTCAAAATCAACACAATGCATCATTGGCTTCGTTGCACAAGGATTATGAAAATAGATACTAGCAGCTCTCTTCTGAAACAGGCCATAAGAAGATCATTGCTGGATATGATATTAGGGAAAGGACCCTAAAAGGTGAAGTTGAAGCTTGCAGGCAAATTGCCGAGATCCTAGAACAAGAAAATAATAATTTACAGAAAAATTTGGCTCAATATGAATCTGCAGCGTCATCTTCCACTGCTCTAGTGCCCGTTACTGATGAAGGTTTCTCTTTCTTAGAGGTCGAAAATGCCAAATTAAGGCAAGAGCTGGATGATTTAAGAAGATCTGATGTTTCTGGTACTGCTCATGGACGAGGAAGAGGTTCTCGGGGACGAGGAAGAATTCTCGAGGAGCAAAGTTCTCCAGTTGCTTCTCGGAGCCGATCAAGAGTTCTTAGTCGCAACGTTGAAGAGGCTCGCACCCAATCTACTCTGGAAACTCAAGCGTTCCAACTGAAGGCTAAGGATCGTGCTCTGTCTGAATTGTCCAAGAAAAACTTATCTTTAGAAGATCAACTGGCTGCGACAAAGTCTGCTCTTCATACTAAGGATCTTTTTTGCCAAAAACCTTCTCGAGCAATTGGATAGATTAACCTTTCAATTTCATAAACAACCCAGGGAATTCTGGATGGCAGGATATAATGAAGCTCTTGTTCATCTAGATGCTCGTATTGAACATGCCAACAATGAAGGTTACAAGCAGGGATGGTTGAACGCACTGGGTGTGTTAAAATTGGAGCAAGGGCATTATTTATGGGATTATCATGCTCCAGGATTATTAGACTTGCCTGTACCACCTTTCAAATTGGACATGGCATGGATCCCAGCTCGTTCCATTCCTCGTAGCTTGATTTCAAAGTACCTTGGTGATTATAGCCTTCATTCTCAGGTTGAATTGTCTCGTCCTGAGCATCTCTTGGATACACCTTCTGTGATGAACGTCAGAATGCTCAGGGATGTTAATTTCATTAATTCTCCTCTTTGCCTAGAGGATCCTCCTGCTGGCGAGGAGCCTGTTTCAAAAAATAAAGGAAAGAAACCAATAGAATAGTTTTCAATGTAACAGTTAGTACATTCATGTAACTTGTAATTTATTCTTGATTTTTAATGAAAAGACTTTCATTTTCTGTTTGCCAATTTTGCTATTGTCTTGTGTTTATCAAACACTTTACACTTATGCATATGTATCTGTTAAAAAAATAACAATAATATTGTTCATTGAGCAACTTAAAAAGTTACAAGTATCAAGGTTGTTCAATTCACTTAATAATAAAGTAATGAGTATAAATTGTTCCAACTGTTTCCAACCAACCATGATGGATGAATAATGTTTGTCGACCAATTGCAGTTGATGGGTCTTTATTCCCGACCAGCCATACTTGGTTCAATTTCAAATATTTTCATAAAATGTGTCCGACCAACCAAGGCCAATAATTTATCCTCGTCGACCAACTACAGTTAGTGGGTTTTTATTCCCGACCAGCTATACTTGGTATATTTTGGAATATATTTTTATCTTATCAACCGTAGTTGATCATGATGGTGTTCACCTCCTAACCAAAGGAGTAGTAGTGGTTCTTTTGAACTTTTTGGCTCATTCGAGCTATCCACTAGATATCCTACCAACCGTAGTTGGTCACACTAGCAAAGGAGTATTTTTTGGCTCCTTAGAGCTTGGCTCCTTAGAGCTTTTGGCTCCTTAGAGCGCTTGGCTCCTTAGAGCTTTTGGCTCCTTAGAGCGCTTGGCTCCTTAGAGCTTTTGGCTCCTTAGAGCGCCTCCTAACCAAAGGAGTATTTTTTTTGGCTCCTTAGAGCTTGGCTCCTTATAGCGCCTTTTTGTGCGTAGTGTATTACACTAGTATTCCACGAAAAACTTTCAACCAGAAAGAAAATGGCGAAACATCCTCGCTTTATTCATAATGAAGGAAATGCTTTACATTTTACATTACTGATAATACTTGCGTAGGTGTTCAGCATTCCATGCATTCTTAAATTCTTCTCCCTCTAGAGTTTCTATTCTGTAAGTTCCTGGACGAACAACCTCTGTAACTCGGTAAGGTCCATGCCAGTTTGCTTCTACCTTATTTTGCTTCTGAATGACTTTCTTTAGCACATAATCCCCTTCTTTTAAGTCACATTTCTTCACCTTTTTGTTGTAGAACAGAGCTGTACGTTGTTGGTAAGCAGCATTCCTAATGGCTGTCTCTTCTCTAACCTCCTCGAGCATATCCAAATCCAGTCTTCTCATCAAATCGCTGACTGGGGAGTTGAAATTCAGCACTCTATGAGTTGGGAGACCCAACTCGGGAGGTATCACAGCTTCACTTCCAAATGCTAACATATATGGTGATTCTCTAGTTGTTGCTCGGGGAGTTGTTCGGTAAGCCCATAGTACTGATTGGAGCTCATTAATCCAATTTGCTTTAGCTTCACTTAACCTCTTCTTCAAACCATTTAGTAATGTTCTGTTCGTCACTTCAGTCTGTCCATTGCTCTGGGGATGGCCTGGTGCTGAATGATACTTCAAAATGTTTGACTGATGATAATAGGCAGCAAATTCTTCATTATCGAATTGTGTTCCATGGTCTGTAATGAAAGCATGGGGGAGACCATATCGACAAATGATGTTCTTCCAAATGAACTGATATACCTTCTCATACGTCATATCAATTAGTGGTTCAGCTTCCACCCACTTAGTAAAATAATCTACTGCCACGACGAGATACTTGAACCTTCCTCGGGTCGTCGGCAGTGGTCCAACCAGATCAACCCCCCATATGGCAAATGGCCAAGGTGAAGTTATGGGTGTCAACAATGCTTGTGGAGTTCTTCGGATGGAGGAAAAACGTTGGCACTTGTCACACTTCTTAGCATAGGCTATACAATCAGCCCGCATCGTCGGCTAGTAATATCCCTATGTTATCACCCTTTGCAAAAAGTGTCCGACCTGCTACATGAGCTCCATAAGATCCTTCATGGATTTCTTCAATCAATTCTTTGACTTCTGATGGATGCACACATCTCTGTAAACCTGCCATAATTCCTCGTCTATACAAAACACCATTAGTTAACACATATCGAGCAACTTTATACTTCAATTTCTTGGCAGCTAGTTTGTCCTCCGGTAATTCTCCTTCTTCAATGTATGCCCTGATAGGATCCATCCAAGATGGTCCTAAATCAAGGGTAATAATCTTCACCGTCAGATCTCCTTCTATGCTCCGACTTTCTAATATTTCAATTGGTATCATTTTTCGCAGCTCGGTGCGCGTAGCTGACGCTAATCGGGCCAATGCGTCTGCTCTAGCATTCTCCATCCTCGGTATCCTCACCAATTGAATAGCGTCAAATTCTGTCAATAACTCCATCACCTTTGCATGATACTTCACCATTAATTCTCCTTTAACTGCATATATTCCCATCATTTGATTCACAATTAATTGAGAATCACTGAAAATAATTATTTGTCGTGCCTCCATAACTTTCGCCAAATGAAAACCTGCTATCATAGCCTCATACTCAGCCTCATTATTGGAGGCTTTGAATTGGAATCTCAAGGCATACTCCATGTCAATATCATCTGGGGTGTTTAAAACAATTCCTGCTCCACAACCAGCTGTGCAAGATGATCCATCTACATATAATTTCCATGTAGGTACCTCGTCTGCAAATTTCTTGTCCGTCAGAGTTCCTCGGTAAAATATTTGTTGTTTTGTTTCATCCTTCCCTGGTATCTTTCGTTCCTCATCGGTCATCTGTTCACGCCCTTTTACCAACCTTAGTTGGTCTGGGTTTGAATATGATGATTTTTCTACATCCACAAGTCCTTTTACCAACCTTGGTTGGTCTGGACCTGTTTCTGTTGACCCTGTATCGTCCACAGGTAGGTCAGCAAGCACCTTTTGCTCCTCGGGGGTATCAGGGTATGTGAACTCTGCTATAAAATTTGCTACAGCTTGCCCCTTCAATGATGATCTGGGTTCATACACAATGTCATATTCACCGAGTTCTATTGCCCAATACATTAATCTTCCTGATTTTTATGGCTTGTGAAGGGCTTGTCTTAATGGCATGTCGGTATACACAATGATGTTATGGGCCTGGAAGTATGGCCTCATTCTTCTACTTGCTTCAATTAATGCCAGTGCCAATTTTTCTAGCTTTGGGTACCTGATTTCTGCACCTCGGAAGGCCTTACTTATGTAATAAATTGGCTTCTGGACTCCATTCTCCAATCTGATCAACGCCGAGCTAACGGCATTCTCTGATACTGCCAGATATAAGTACAACTTTTCTCCCGTTATTGGCCTAGACAACAATGGTGGGGCTCCCAAATACTTCTTCAAATCTTGAAAGGCATTCTCACATTCATCATTCCACTCAAAACTTTTTCGCAGTGTTTTGAAGAATGGGAGGCATTTATCAGTTGCTCGGGATACAAATCTGTTGAGCGTTGCAACTCGTCCGGTAAGACTCTGCACCTCTTTCCTCGTCGTTGGAGATCGCAGCCCTAAAAGAGCTTTGATCTTTTCTGGATTTGCCTCGATACCTCGCTGGTTGACGATGTATCCGAGGAACATTCCTTCTCGTACTCCAAAGGTACACTTCGTCGGGTTAAGCTTTATTTGGTATTTATTCAGTTGATCGAAAGTCTGGCTTAAGTCAACTAGATGATCAGTAGCTCTCTTGCTTTTGGTGAGCATGTCGTCGACATACACCTCCATGTTGCGGCTAATTTGTTCGGCAAAAACCTTGTTCATCAGCCGTTGATATGTTGCACCTGCATTTTTTAAACCAAAAGGCATAACATTATAACAATAAGTTCCCCTTGGGGTAATAAAAGAAGTACTTTCCCTGTCTTCCGGCTTCATTTTGATCTGATTGTAGCCAGAATATGCATCCATAAAGCTGAGTAGCTCATGTCCCGAGGTAGCATCCACTAGTTGATCAATTCTGGGCAATGGAAAATGATCTTTTGGGCATGCCTTGTTAAGATCAGTGAAATCAACACACATTCTCCATTTGTTGTTCTTCTTCTTTACCATCACCACATTTGCCAACCAATCTGGATATTTCACATCTTCAATGAATTGGTCTTTCTGGAGTTTCTCGACCTCCTCTTGTATGGCCTGGTTCTTCTCGGGACTAAACACTCTTCTTCTCTGCTTCACAGGCTTGATCTCCTTATTCACATTGAGCTCATGACATAAGAAGTTTGGATCTATACCTGGCATGTCTTCATGACTCCAAGCAAAAGTATTCTTCCTGTTTCTCAAGAAAGTTATCAACTCCTGTTTTATTGAAACATCCAACGACGATCCTATCTGGGTTACTCGTTCAGGATGCTCGTCGTCCAGAATAACAGTTTCTGTAGATTCCACCACCTGTCCTTTTACAAGTTGAGATTCATCCCTAGGGTCAAGAGTTTCAATTTCTGTACCCTCCTCCACTTGATAAGTAGTAGTCTTTTTCCTTGATTCTTCAAGTTCTTCTTGCTCAGCAGACGAATAATAGCATTCCCGAGCTACTTTTTGATCACCTTTCATAATTCCGACTCCAAAATTCGTTGGGAATTTCAAACACTGATGTACTGTAGATGGAACTGCTTCGAACTTCTTCAATCCAACTCTTCCCATGATGATGTTATAGGATGAGTGCACATTCTTATCCATCACAAAGAAGCGTATTCTTTCTGTTCGACAAGCAGGCCAAGTTCCAATGAGTATATCCAACTTGATCGTCCCAAGTGGAAAAACTTTCTCGCCAGCAAAACCCAGAAGGGGTCTGTGATAAGGTTCCAATTGAGATAATTTTAAATTCAAGCTATCAAAGCATGAATAGTACATGATGTCTGCCGAACTACCATTGTCTACTAACACCCTTGAAATGACCACATCCTTCATCCTCATTTTGATCACCAAAGGATCATCATGAGGGTAAAGAACACCTGCCAGGTTGTTTTTTGAAAAACCAATCACTAGCTTCTCTTTGTTTACCTTCCTCGGACGATCATCCTCGTCCAGGTTTATTCGCTGAATATATGAACAAGCTTGAGCCTCTCCGAGGTAAGCTTTTCTTTCTGCAGTAAGGTCTCATCCTCCTGCATCTCCTCCTGTAATAACATTACAATCAAATGACCCAAAACGAATGGAAAATACCTCTCGTTCAGGCTGCCTTGGCTTCTTGGGAAGATCAAGGTCATCATCTGGATCATCGTCATGATCCCTTTTCTTTTTCTCCTCTGCACGACGAGGAGATCTGGATCTCTCTCTAGTTCTGTCATCATTCTTCCTTTCACCTCTACGATCTACATATTTTGACAACTTTCCTCTTCGGATGAGTGTTTCAATCTCGTTCTGAAGGGCTATGTAATTTTTGGTCATATGGCCATGATCTTTGTGAAACTCGCAATATTTGGCCTTATTCCTTAGATCGGGATTTGTCCTCAGTTTCTCTGGCCACTTGATTTCCTCGTTATTCTTGATTTCTTCCAAAACATGATTAATACCCATTTTCAATGGGGTATAATTATCGTACTTCTTTAGGACTTCCAACGTTGTCCTATTATTCCTGGAATGCTTGTCACCACCATTACCTTTCTGATCTTTCTTCTTAGACTTGTCGACCTCCACTTTTACTTCTTTATCCATATTCTTCTTCGCAGCCATAGCCTCCTCGGCATTCATAATTTTGGCTGCTTTTGCCATCAACTCGGACATAGTTTTAGGTGGATCTTTGGCCAAGGTGTAGTACAGCTTATTAGGCAGCAAACCACTCATCAAAGCAGTGATTGCTGTCTTTTCTTCGTAATCTATGACTTCCAACTTCTCGTTATTAAAACGAGTTATGTAATCTCTAGTACTTTCACCTGATTTTTGTCTAACACTTAGCAAATGTGCTACTCGCTTTACCGGCTTCGCCCCAAAACAAAAATTGCCAATGAACAACTCGGCTAATTGAATAAAAGTTGAAATCTTACCCCGAGGAAGATTGTTATACCATATCTGTGCAGATCCGGTAAGAGTTCCCGAGAATGCTCTACACCTCATCTCATCGGGGACGGCATATATGTCGGCGGCAGCTTGGTATTGTTCTATATGAAGTACAGGATCTGTTTTTCCATCGTACTTAGGAGTCACTACAGGTGCTTTGAATTTCGATGGTGTAGGAAAATCCACAATGGCTTGTACAAAAGGTGTCCCTTGAACAAAAGTTCTCTGTAAGGGGTTCCTTGCCTTAGCCATTTCTCCTAATCTATCCTCCAACCGCTGAATAGAACCTTTCCATGCTTCATTTCCTTCCTCAGGCCGCTTAGTCTGAGCAATTGATCACTCTGATGTAGCTTCCTGTGATTTATCTCTACGAGTAGCTGGTCGTGATTGTGCTGATCCTCTCAAACGTGATGGTGATCGAACACTTCTCGATGGAGCTCTAGGTGGACTCATGTTTCTCCTTGGTCCTAACCGACTGAAAGGAGACGCCCTGCTTAATCTTTCCAAAGCGCTAGTTCTCTCCGAAGAGAGAGATATAGGTTGATTTATATCCGTAGCTCGTATCGATGAAGTTCGCCCAGGTTGATAAGAAGAATCATTAGATTCTCCATTACGATATGACCCAGTACGTCTGGATCGCGATTGTCCACGATCACTCCTTTGCCCTGAATAAGTAGGTGCACCGCCTTGAAGAGTTTGAATGAGTTGCCTCATAGATTCTTGCATGGCGGTTTGTCCTTGAGCCAGATTTGTCATAATTCCGGCCAGATCTGGAGGTGCAGATGGATTTAGAAGATTTCCAGTATTTCCAGCATTTCGATTACTGGATTCTGGATTATCTGCCATTGATGATAAATGATTTTTATGAAAAACGATAGTAACAGTCGTTTCCCACAGACGGCGCCAATCTGTTGATGTAAAAAACTAGATTGCTCTAATTATTCAATCACAGATAAATAAATAAGACAAAGATTTTTAAAGTGGTTCGGCTAGGAATAAAGCCTACGTCCACTGTTATGTTATTGCTGAGTGTTTGCAGAATTCTTGATTACAAGCTCTCTCAAGAAATTCCCCCCTTTTGAATGGGGTTGATACAAGGTATTTATAGCCTTGAGGCTGTAAATGAAAGGTTCGATACATTAAATGATATATATGTGAAAGAGTAATACATTTAATGCAGCGTGCACGTCAAGAATATAAGCATTCAATGAATATTTGAACTGTTGATTATCTGGCAATTAATGATATGACCGAGGTGCAGCTCGGACCGCCATAGTTGCTCGCTGATCAGGAGTTCCTCGGAGCACTAGAGTACCTCGGAGTGCTAGAGTTCCTCAGTGCGCAAGAGTTCCTCGGTGTATCCTCGTTGCTCGGAAAGAATCATGGTTGGTCGGGAAATGAACTTCCTCGCTGCTATTGTGCCACGTAGATTGACACGTGTCTTCGTATTATTCGTCCACATCAGCATATTAATTTTGGTATCAACACCGACCTTTTTTAAAGTTGGATTTGAATGAATGCCAGATGGCATTTAGCGTCCTCAAATGATTCATTATAGCCTTTCTCAAAAATGGTCTCCTTAGCTATAGGAAATTCCTCCACCTCATTTTCCAATTGGGATTGCTCGACCTTTAGTTGAGCATTCTCAACTTTCAACTGGTCGACCTCAGTCTTCAGTGAGTTTTTGGCACAGCTAGTGGATTTCTAAGAGCCTCTTTGAGCTCGTCATTGATCTTGGACTGATCCTGATGACTATATAAGAGTTGAACAAAGTCTGCCACAAATTGCCAGCAAATAAGCAAGGCATATGTTAGATATGTCTTTTTATGAATAAATAAAAAGAAATAAGTAAAAAGGAAATAAGAAGAGGGAATTCCTTACAAGCGATAGATTTTAAGCAACACGAGATGAAACCATCTCAGGGGAAAGATGCTTAAGCTACTCGCGATCAGCTGTGAGTAAAACCCCCTCAAGAGGCCATAATTCGGGGAGGGATTCCTGGTTATAGACATGGCCTGTAAAGTCCTTACAGGAGGGGAAGATCCCCATTTTTAAGGTTGAAGGATGAGCGTTCCTTGTTATTTTTATTTTTATCGAATGGCCAAGTCTGGCTCAATGTCCTTAGGGCCTTCAATCTCAGTCCTCTTCAAGGACTTCGTCTTGGGGGGGGAGGCCTCAGCCTCAACGTCATCATCATCATCAATCAGCAAAATTCTCTTTCTGGTCTCTATAAAATCCTCATCGTTAGTAGGTATGTACTCAACATTGAGGGTTTCGAAGGAAGAGGAGACATACGTTTCTTCATCCGATAAAGAAATATTAGGGATATCATCCACTGGGCGTGCAGTGAAGCTACCAGTAGTATTCTTGTACTCCAAGAGGAATGAGACTGAGCGAGGATAGTCACCACCAGTAAACAAATCCTTCATCTTCCAAACCTTCAGTAATACAGCCCTATTGATGTGGGCAAGAGAAGGATCTTTCTTCTTTGCACGAGTTGTTCAAATCCAAGAAATAAAAATCCCATCATTAAAGATAATTCAAAACATGGAAATAAAAGATAAGCATATAAGGAGTAAGTTTCAACCTATATCATACCCCAAAGCTAGGCACAGGAACCCAGTGTATTCTTCGCCCTCGGGGAGAGGCGGATGTTGCCAATTCCTAGCAATAAAACCTTTATCCCAATATCCCTTATTAAAATCGGGAAGGTTCACTACGAGGACCCTGTTGGCCTTCCTCGCCTTCAGGTAAACGAGACCATCATTGGTATGAGACCAGGAGTAACATTACTTAATTTCTTGGAAACACAGATTGGTCCCTTACAGCTCATTGATCCTGTGCCCCATTGACAATACGTTAAGTATTGGGGCACGTTGAGTGGGGACGATCTTGAAAATATTCACAAAATTTGAAAAAATAAGTTGGTTTGGGGGAAAGGTTAGTCCTCCCTGAACTACAGCTAAAGTATGAATCTAATAGCCCCCCAAAAAATGCAATAGCATTTCTAGGGAAGGGGGCACATTAAATTGTAACCTAGAGGGGGATGGAGTAAGTCTTCCTAAAATCATTTAAGTTTTTCCCATGAAGATCATTCTCTATTTTTTTTAACAAAAATAGAAGAACAACAAAATAATATGTAACGAAAGCCAGTATAAGAGAACTACGAAGAACAAGAAGCAAGAAGAAGCAAAAAAGAACTTACAGAGGAAGTAAAGAAAACAGGAGCTTCGAAGTCTTTTTTAGCAAGAAATGAAGAGCAAAGTAATGAGTATAGAGTTTGAAACAAATTGACGTTTGAATTTCATACAGACAATCATATGGAGGAAGCTCAAGAATGGGTTTTGACGGTTCATATTTTCAACAATGGCCAGCACACACCCGCAGATTTGATTAATTACAAAAATGTCTGACCAAAGGTTTTTAACATCATTAGGATCAACTTCTTAGGCCTTCAAAGGGTTTAAAATTCTTTGGCCCAACTATAGTCTAATTTTGGCCAAGAATTTTAGGGACAATTGTGGGGCCTAAAATAACAAAAACTCAATTTTGCCTGGTCTGAGAAGGCCCAACAAGATTACTACGCCGTCCCAATCAGGTCCACCAACAAAAGGATTAATATGAATATTTATCACGTGGATAAATGCAAGCACTTATCATTTACATATTGATAAGCTTAGTTGGTTACTTACAATCTCGGATGAGATAATTATGAGTCACCACACGAGCCAATAATAAGCTAATAGAACTCTTGTGCGGCCCAATTACTTCACACCACTATAAATATAACCCTCACCCTAGGGTCAAAGAGGATCTAATTTTTGAACTATTAGAGATATTAATAAGAAATCATTAACCTCTCCATGGACGTAGGCAATTGCTGAACAACGTATATTTTTATTTTCTGGGCATTTTTATATTCTTTCCATTCTTTGCACTCACTAAATTCCTTAATGTGATTAATTGCACTCACATATGCCATGTGGCAAGTTGATGTTAGGACTATAATTTTATTTATACTAGCACGTAATTCGCACCACGCATGGGCACTTATCAAGATTATTCGTAAACCTACAACGTTTGTTCGCCTCTAATGTCACATATAATCTTTATATGAGCATCACGTGCCATATTTTGGCATTTTGAACGATGCTTCCTTTTTCTCCACTAATACATAAGTATATTACCTTACATCAACTATGTATAAACATGGATCATTTAAGAAATAGATATTAATGAAAAAAAATTACAAAATTTCTAGTTTATTTTCAATATACTAGTTGTGCCCACGTGCATTGCACATGTGGCTGATTCCATGTGTTTGATTTGAGGTTTTGAATAAATGAATATGAATCTGAAAATTTCCAATTTTTTTATGTAGAGAATAAATCCTACAACAATATATGCATAGGTAACAAAGTTAAGCAAACAATTTGTGTGAAACAATTAAGGGATAATGACGTACTCATTGGTTTTACATTTATCATAAATGCTAACACATCTATATGAGTGATAATTAAAAATAAGATAAAATAATGAATTTTATAAATGTCCGAGCAAAAAAAATGTATTAAAAATGTTCTCTATAATAGCAGTCATGGAGAATCACATCATTTTGTGGGGTACTCAAGGTTCAGGAACGCAAGGAGGAATACAATATTGTTGAGTAATTTAAGTCACGATAGTCCGAGGTCGTTTCTTAGTCGTGGTATGTGTGTATGTGGGGGGAGGGGTAGGTGGGGGGAGTGTCAATGAAATTCTGTCAAACGCATAAAAAACAGGAACAACCATTCTACCAAATTGATAGGTTCGCAATTTTAGATAGGTGATTGACATATATAAACTAATCGAACTCAGTTTTAAGGCTATGAATTTACTTGGTACAGAGGGATGAAAAATGGGGATTGGGTGGAGGAAAGACTTGATAGAATATTTACAAATCAAGAATGGAGTTTGATGTTCTCGAATGTTGTTGTGTATCGTATAAATAAACACGATTCAGACCATATTCCTTTGCAGTTCAATTCTGAGAGTAGAATGAAGAGCCAAATATAATGAATAGGAGACACAAGCCTATTAGATATGAAGCATGGTACGCTAAAGAGGAAAAATGTCAAAATATAGTAGAAATAATATGTTTTTTTTTTTTTGGGGGGGGGGGGGGAGGGGCAAATTCTAGGGTAATAGAGGATAAATTAAAGCAGTGTTGAAATAAGTTGAGCCAGTGGAGTCAACGAAAGAGAAAATTCATGTACATGGAACTCAAAGAGAAATGACAAACTGTTAACACCTTAAAAGCTCTTCCATTCAATGAGGATAATACGTCCAGCATAAAGGGTCTAGAGAAAGTAAAAAAAAAGTGAATCTCATGTATTGGTTGGCTGATCAGGTTTTGTGGGAAAAACTTGATGCCTTAACGGAGAATTTCAAAAAAAAAATTATCCGTGTGACAAAAGGTAGGGAGTTGAGTTCCTTTAATTTTGTGTCTTGTGTGCGTGTGCTTCTTATATTGTGATTTGATTTGCTATTTTACTTGTTATAATCGTGTTGAAAGCAGGTTATTGTAGTGAACCTCGTGTATTGGTTGGATGATCAGGTTTTGTGGGAAAAACTTGGTGCCTCAGCGGAGAATTTCAAAAAAAAAAAAATTATCCGTGTGACAATTGGTGTATTGCAAGAAAGATCATAAATAAAATTATGATTATGTTGTATGTACATATGATGTCATTAACAAAAATATATGGAACTGAAATTACAATTTAATATTCATTATACATATTAAAGTAAATAAATGTAGTTACTCTATAAATATAAGACTTAAAATCTTTATTGTAGGCAGATTGATTAGGTAGATCGCTACCAAGAATCTCATCATACTTAGCAATATGTATATTTATCAGATGTGTTTAGGAGTTACCCCAAACACTTCAGCAGATACTATTTCACCAAATCTTAATAATGAAATTGAGTCCCCATTAAAGTGGTCAAGGGAACTCTAGAGGACAACTTATGTTCCTTTAATATTTTTAATTATTTTGTTTTCTTGTATACTACTATTAGCATACCCTACTGTTCAAAGTGTGTTGATTTATTTATTTTAAGTTCTAAATATTAGCTTCAGAGAGGATAAAATTGTAAAAGAATAAAGGAATGGGCAGTTAACGTAGTCCCAAATGTTCGTTATATGATAGGTGGAGAATATTTTTACTATAATTGTTACTAAATGTAGCAGTGACATCCATGAACCAAGCAATAACATCTACAGCTACTGATTAACATAATGGAGCCACTACAGATCCAAATTCAGTGGATGTTATCTCCATTTTAATAGAAGAAGGAGATATTTCGCTTATATTGAGCACTGTCATCCTCAAACAGTCGGAGGCTAATGTTACAGAACCGAAATCTGATCAAATACAACAAAAAAGAAAAAGAAAAAACCAATGGGAATAAAGCAGTCCACATTGACCCTATAAACCCAACTTTGAACGCTCATAAACCAGTTGAGTATTCAATTGATATGATATAATTTGTTTCCTAACTCTTTAATTTTTTTTCTTTTCCATGACAAAGAAAAAAAAGCTACAAATTAGAAATTGTAAAACGTATGCAAATTTTGTAGCTCATCTACATATTTCTTCAATTGGTTTCATAATGGCCAGTAAATTAAATAAAAAATGATAAGTAAATTCGCAATCATACATTAATCAATTGCAATTACCTCGTAAATAAAATTGAGATTCCTTCACTATGAAATTGAAAGTACAAGCTTCTACAAGAAATATTGACAATATCCTACAAAAATTCAAACGAAATATATTACCATCTCGAATATAAATTATACAAAACAGTTTCAATATGGTATTAAGTGCTTCACATACCACGTAAACAAAAGTGAAATTCATTCGCTCTCAGATTCACAATTCGAGCGTGTACCACCAATGTTAAAATATACTACAAGATTTCAATTAACAATTACTTACGAACGAGTGAAATGATAACAATTTCTTACGAACTATCAAATTACATTCCTACTACTGTTAACATACTTGTAAAGAGTAAGAACATCGTATTATATAAGAATGACAATAAACCCAAAAAGTAAATAGTTGTCTTAGTGCCATCAACTAATGTATGCAGTAGTGAACTTTCACCTTACGAAAAAAAAATTGTTATCATGAGTGAAATTTCCATAATTAAAAATTATATAAGACTGACAATATAACATAAATTTAAGTACTTGTCTCATCTAAAGTACCGAAATATTGAACTTTCACCTTGTGAAAATAATAAAAAAAATTATTACCTTGAGTGAAATTTCCGTAATTAGAAATTATATAAGAATGATAATAAACCATAAATTAAGTACTTGTCTTAGTGTCACAACTATTATAGTACTGAACTTCCACCTTACGAAACTAATAAAAAATTTATCATGAGTGAAAATTCCGTAATTGGAAGAAAATCACGAAAAATAGACACAATCTTTAGTACTGAAAAAGTTTATATCAGTATGCATAATTTTCAAATTATTAACATTTAAAACAGTAGGTATATGTGAATGTATATAATTGTTTTAAAACTAACTGTTGATGTAAAAAATTAGATCGTGTCTAATTATTTAATCACAGATAAAATTAAATGAGACAAAGAAATTTTAAAGTGGTTCAGCCTTAAAAGAATGGCCTATGTCCATTGTTTCTGCTATTGCTGCCTTGTTTGGGAATTCTCGATTACAAGTTTTATCAAGAAATTCCGGTCCCCTTCAATGAGGACGATACAAGGTATTTATAGCCATCAGGTTGTACATGTGAATGAGTAATACATAGTTGCTCAAGTAACGTATACATCTGTATGATGATAATCAGCATTTAATGTGCATTTAATCCTCTTAATTGTTGTGCAGCTCGGATCGCCAAAGCTGCTCGGACAACCTAAGTAACTCGCCATTCATGAGTTGCTCAGAGTAATAATCTTCCTCGGAGAGCTCTTGTTAGTCGGAGAGTCTGAGTTGGTCGGGGGAGTAGAGTTCCTCGTTGCAGTATGGTTCCTCGGATAGCTCTTGTTATTGCCACGCAAATTGCAACGTGTCTTCATTTAGTTGAGCCATGTCAGCAGGTTAAAATTGGTATCAACAGAAGCCCCCAATGTTTCACAGTTCGAAATATGAGGAGTGTGGAACATTCTTTCTCGAAATATGGCGGTTTTAAATGGTCTTCCTGATGTTTAGGAGTATTTTCTTTTATATTTACTTCTCCTTCCAAATTCGTAGAATCGTACTTTTTGAATTTTTATAATCGCTTCGGTTCTCGCGCCCTTTTTATCTTTTTAGCCGATGGTAGCGTAACCGTCTCTTTTTGTAATCATTATCTTTACCATTTCCCAAGGTAAGGTATTTAAGCGTTGCAGATAATCCCATCTTCTTCTACTTTTTCAAATTCGTATTTTTGAGTTTTCCATTGTCTTTCTCTCTTATGCGTTCATCCTTTTCATCGTTCGTTGTCAACAGATTCATCTCTTTTCTGTAAGATTTTCTTTCCTCTTCTTTATTTCCTTTATTCATCATGGTTTACCCTGTTGAGTCTCTGGATAAATTTCGTTCTGATTTCTCTATCCCTTCATGGGTTGTTCTGGAGGAACTTTCCGAACCTTCGAATTATTTCCGTTTGGCTGAGGGACATTGGTTCCCCAGTTTCTTTGTTGCTGAATGTGGTTTTTCCTTTCCCCCAAATCATTTATGTCTAGAATTCTGTCAGTATTTTGACGTTGTTCCTGCAAGAATAGCCCCCAATACATGGAGAATAGTTAACGGGGTTCATAGATTAAATTAAATTCATGGAACTCGTATAGGAATTCCAGAAATTATGTTTTGTTATAGATGGGCTATTGGTGACAATACATTTTATTCAAAAACTAGGTTTTTAAATTGGGCTCTAGTAGTCAATCTCCCAGATACCAATAGGGACTATTTCGAGCATGGGGTTGTTATAAAAAATTGGCAACATGCTCCTTTAACTGGAGATGAAGTGTATCAGGGTCCCAGATGCCCTCCCCTATGGTAATGGGATAGGTTATTTTTATTTCATTTTATTTTTGAAATTATGCTTTCTTTGTATTTGATAAAATGTGCCACTAATATTTTCATATTCATTAATTTGCAGTTGACAGCAAAAGAAAGTCTCCAAAAGAGACAGAAGTTAACATAAAGCATTTGAAACATATCTGGAGCTTGCATCAGACTGTTGCCGACGAGCATATTAGGTCAGCTTCGTATTTGCTGCAGTATAAAAGTTACACCTCATCCTTCACTGCTCATCCAGTTGTAAGTGACGCAGAACCAATACCATCTTCTACAAGTTCTTCACCCGAGTCACATATTCCTTTGAGTGAAAGGATGAAGAAAGGAAGACCTCCTACTCTCTTTGAAAAATCTGCCTCTGGTGCTGGAGAGACAAAGAAAAGTAAGATTGATGTCCCAGGAGAAGGGATAAAGAAAATTGATGCACCTCCTTCGACTGTTCCTGTGAAGGTTGCCGAGAAGCCCTCAGTGGCCCCGAGCAAGGCTGTTGTTCCAAGCGAGGTGATTGTCATCTCTCCGGCTAAGACTACATCATTAGTCGAGACTGTTGATGCTCCTCTGAGGAGGCTGAAGAAAAGCTCCTCTGTCAATTTGGCTGAATCCATCTCTCAGCCCCCGTGTACTGGAACTGGTGTTCCTACTTTTGTTGCTCCGAGCTCTGCTATGAGCTCGGTGAAGACTTGGATCATTCCCGAGATCTAAGGTATCGAAGAAAATATTTCTCGGGACATGGTTACCACATTAGCTGCTCGTCACATTGCTTCTGTAAGTATTATTGTCCTCATTTTCATTTTTCCCTTATTACATCTGTGCACTAACTTGATATCATTTTCTTTTCCCAGTTGGTAACCTGCTTCAACACAATTTTGAAGAAAGATAAAGCTATTAAAGCTTCAAGCTCCTCGTCCGGTGTGGAGGAAGCTTTGGTGGGCCTAACGCAGTCTCTGAAAGATTCTTGTCAGAAATATGATGATGATAAAGCTTCCTGGGAGAAGAAACTTGATTCCACCGAGCAGGAGAGGAACCAAGATGTTGAAGCCTCCAAAGGATTGGAGAAGAGAATAAAAGATTTAGAAGAGAAAAATAAAGAGCTTGACGAGAAGCTCAAAAATGCTGGGGAGCTTGAGAATAAGCTCAAGGTTACTGAGGAAGAATTAATCCGACTTCGTGAAGTAAGTCGTCAAAAGGAGGAAACAGAGAATATATTGAAGACTGCCGAGGAACTTCTATTCGAGAAGATTTCCTCGGAGAAAGCGAAAAGGAAGTTGGTTGTGAAGAAGTCTTTCAGCACCGGATGGGATAAGGGGTGAAACAAAGGTTTGGTTGCCATGATGTCGCATGTGGAATATGGTAGCCACAAATACTTTAGGGATGGCTGGGTTGCTACGTTGCAAGAAATAAAGGTCGATGAAAGTTCTAACTTGTTCCAGTGACACATCCCGAGCCCCCCTCCAACTCCCGAAGAAGAAGAAGAGGACGAAGCTGCCTCTGAGGAATCTTCCATGGTGATGGGAGATCAAACTTCTCACCCCCAGCTATCCAATCCACCAGCGAGCAACTTCAACTACCTATTACTTCATCAGAGCAACCTCCAGTGCTCTCCGAGCAACCATCTGTTCCCCCCGAGCAACCTACCTCCTCATCCTAGCCTCCCGAGAAAGTTTTGGGAGACAAGGAAAAGGTGTAGAGTTGTTCGAATTTTTCTTTGTGTTTACTTTTCTTTATCAAATGTAACTCTGGCTTTGTACTTCTCCATTATGATGTAATAAAACTTGAACTTTTGATTATGCATACTGTTGATTCTCTTCTTCATACTCTGTTTGCATTCTTATTGATTCTTGCTTTCTCTTCCTTTATTAGTTTATGGCCAGAATGGAGTTATTGTCTGCTCATGATACAAAGCTGTTGAGACAATGTAATGAGTACTTCACATCTGGTCACACAGATCTGAGTGCAGCACAAATCGTCGACATCCTCGGCCAAGATACTTCAGAGCAGGCAATTGAAGCCTATCAGTATTTGAAGTGCCTACTTGATTGTGCAGTAGCGAACAATGTAGCATATTATGAAATGATTGAAGATCTTCAAGGAAATCTTGAAGAGCTTCAACAACAATATAAAGAATCTACAGCCCTTTTGCACGAGGGGTACGAGAAGAAGTATCAGCAACTCAGTGCTGATAAGGGGCATGAAAAGTTGTTCGCTGCTTATAATATGAGGGAAAGAACTTTGAAGACTGAGGTTGAAGAGCACAGATAAATAGCAGAGTTGTTGGAGCAAGAAAATAATAACCTGTAAAGGGAAGTAGCACAATTGAAGTCTGCTGCCTCTACATCCAACGCTTTAGTCCATGTGAACGATGAGGGATTCTCTTTCCTGGAAGTCAAAAATGCCAACTTGAGGGATGAGCTAGAAATCTTGAACAGGATTGGGCCTTCTACCTCTGCTCGGGGACGAGCAAGAGCTGCTCGAATTACTGTCGAGGAATAGAGAACTCAATTGGCTCTGGAGAATCAAGCCTTCTAACTAATGGCAAAGAACCTGGCCTTGGCCGAGATGTCTAAGAAGATCATGAATCTCGAGGAGAAACTCTCTTCCCAGAAGTCTGCCTTGGAGAATAAGGAACTCTTTGTAAAAAATCTTCACGAGCAACTGGAAAGATTGACATATCAATTCCACAAGCAGCCCAGAGAATTCTGGATGGCTGGCTACAATGAGGCTCTCTACCATTTGGATGATCTTATCGAAAATGCAAATAATGAGGGTTACAAACAAGGGTGGTTTAATGCCTTAGGTGTACTTCAGCTGGAACAGGGTCATTACCTGTGGGATTAACATAATCCTGGGCTGCTCGACCTACCAGTGCCACCATTCAAGCTTGACATGAGTTGGATCCCTGCTCGGGCCATCCCTCAGTGTTTGATTTCCAAATACCTCGGCGATTACAATCTCCATTCTAATGCCGATATATCTTGCCCCGAGCACCTGCTCGATAGACCATCTGTGATGAACATCAAGATGCTTAAAGATCTTAACTTTATAAATTCCCCTTATGCTTTGGATGATCCACCTGTTGGCGAGGAACCTGTTTCAAAAGCAGAGGCGAAGAAACTAATAGAGTAGGAATCTTGATGTAATAGTTAGTATACATTTCATTCTCAATGTATTTTGTTTTTAAGATATAATGAAAGACTTTTATTTTTGTTCGCAATCTTAATTGCCATTGTCTTATGGTTGTAATATACTTTATATATATATAAATGTATTTCTGTTAAAAAGATAACAACATTATGTAATTTGTCGACCAACTATAGTTGATTAAAACTTATTGTCGACTAGCTTTAATTTGTGGTAATCATTTGACGACTAACCAAAATTAACGATGTTTTGTTTCTCGACCAACTTGGTGGTAATTTAAAATATTACGAGTATCGAAAATTTTATTCGATCACATTCACATATTCATAAAATGTCCCCGACCAACCAAGGTCGGCAGATTTTTTCTTCCCGACCAACATACAGTTAGTGGGTTTTTCCTTCCCAACCAACTTTGGTACTTTTGGAAAATATTTTTACTTCCCAACCAACCTTAGTTGGCATTTTTAGGAATAGATTTACTTCCTAACCAACCTTAGTTGGCATTTTTAGGAATATTTTTGTTTCCTAACCAACCTTAGTTGGCATTTTTAGGAATATTTTGCTTCCTAACCAACCTAAGTTGGTATTTTTAGGAATATTTTTGCTTCCTAACCAAGCTAAGTTGGCATTTTTAGGAATATTTTTGCTTCCTAACCAACCTTAGTTGGCATTTTTAGGAATATTTTTGCTTCCTAACCAACCTAAGTTGGCATTTTTAAGGAATATTTTTGCTTCCTAACCAACCTAAGTTGGCATTTTTAGGAATATTTTTTATTCCTAACCAACCTTAGTTGACATTTTTAGGAATATCTTGCTTCCTAACCAACCTAAGTTGGCATTTTTAGGAATATTTTTGCTTCCTAACCAACCAAAGTTGGCATTTTTAGGAATATTTTGCTTCCTAACCAACCTAAGTTGGCATTTTTAGGAATATTTTTGCTTCCTAACCAACCTAAGTTGGCATTTTTAGGAATATTTTTGCTTGAGTTTTGCAGAGTAGAGTAGTGTATAGCACTAGTATTCCCCGAAAAATTTTCGATAAAAGGAGAGAATTTGGTAGAATATCGTCATTTTATTCATACTAATGGAACTGCGTTACATGAGAGTTTACATCACTGATAATACTTGCGCAGGTGTTCTGCATTCCATGCATTCTTAAACTCCTCCCCCTCTAAAGTTGCTATTCGGTAGGTTCCTGGTCGAACAACTTCTATAACTCGGTATGGTCCATGCCAGTTTGCCTCCAGCTTGTTGTGCTTTTGAATCACTTTCTTTAGCACATAGTCTCTTTCTTTCAGGTTGCACTTCTTCACCCTCTTATTGTAGAACAAAGTTGTTCATTGTTGGTAAGCAGCATTCCTGATGGCTGCTTCTTCTCTAACTTCCTCGAGCATGTCCAAATCCAATCTTCTCATTAAGTCACTGACAGGGGAATTGAAATTCAATACCCTGTGTGTTGGGAGGCCTAACTCGGCAGGTATAACAGCTTCACTTCCAAACGTCAGCATATATGAGGACTCTCCTATTGCTGCTCGGGGAGTAGTACGATAAGCCCACAATACTGACTGTAACTCGTTGATCCAGTTTGCTTTTGCGTCACTTAGTCTTTTCTTCAAGCCATGTAGCAGTGTTCTGTTTATCACTTCAGTCTCTCCTTTGCTTTGGGGATGACCTGGTGCCGAGTGGATCTTCAAGATATTGGACTGATGGCAATAGGCAGTGAACTCCTCATTATCAAATTATATTCCATGGTCGGTAATGAATGCATGGGGAAGACCATATCTACAGATGATATTTTTCCAAATAAATTGATATACCTTCTCGTACGTCATATCGGCAAGAGGCTCGGCTTCTACCCACTTAGTAAAACAATCCACTACGACGACGAGATATTTGAACCTTCCTATGGTCGTCGGAAGTGGTCCGACCAAGTCAATTTCCCACATGGCAAATGGCCAAGGGGAAGTAATGGGTGTCAACAATGCTTGGGGAGTTCTTCGGATGGAAGATAAGCGCTGGCACTTGTCACATTTCTTGGCATAGGCTATACAATCAGCCCTCATCGTTGTCCAGTAGTATCCTTGCGTCATCACCCTTTGCAAAAGTGTCTGACCTGCTACATGGGCTCCACAGGACCCTTCATGGATCTCTTCAATCAAGTCTTTCACCTCGAAGGGATGTTCACATCTTTGCAAACCTGCCATAATTCCTCGTCTATATAAAATACCGTTAGTCAATACATAACGAGCACCTTTACACTTCAATTTCTTGGCTACGAGCTTGTCAATTGGTAATTCTCCCTTTTTAATATATGACCTGATGGGATCCATCCAAGATGGCCCTAAATCAAGGGAAATAAAATTCATCATCAGATCTCCATCTATGCTTCGACTAGCCAATACGTCAATTGGGATTATTTTTCGTAGCTCGGTACGAGTAGCTGATGCTAATCGGGCTAGGGCGTCTGCTCTCACATTCGCCGTTCTTGGTATTCTGAACAGCTGAACAACAACAAATTCTGATACCAACTCCATCAGCTTTGCATGATACTGGATCATTAATTCTCCTTTGGCTGCATATGTTCCCAACATTTAATTTACGATCAATTGAGAATCACTGAAGACAATAACCTGCTGTGCCTCCATAGTTTTTGCTAAACTAAGTCCTGCAATCATGGCCTCATACTCAGCCTCATTATTGGAAGCTTTGAATTAGAAGCGTAGGGCGTATTCCATGTCGACCTCGTCCAGACTGTTCAACACGATCCCTGCCCCACAGCCTGTAGTGCAAGATGAGCCATCAACATATAGGCCCCATATAGGTAACTCGTCTTCAAATTTCTGATCTGACAGAGTTCCTCGGTGGAATATTTGTTGCTTCATTTCACCTTCTCCTGATATTATTGTTGTTCGTCGATCATCTTTTCTTGCCCTTTTACCAACCTGAGTTGGTCTGGGCTTGAATTTGATGATCCTGTAACATCCACAGGTTTGTTGGTGAGCAGGTTTTATTCCTCGGGGGTATCAGGATAGGTAAACTCTGCTATAAAATCTGCTACTGCTTGGCCTTTTAATGACGATCTAGGCTCATAAATTATATCATATTCACCGAGTTCTATTGCCCAGTACATCAATCTTCCTGATTTTTCTGGTTTATGAAGGGCTTGCCTCAACGGCATATTAGTATATACGACTATGGTATGAGCCTGGAAGTATGGCCTCATTCTCCTACTCGCCTCAATCAGCGCTAGCGCCAACTTTTCCAATTTTGGATATCTGATCTCTGCTCCTCGGAAGGCCTTACTCGTATAATAAAATGGTTTTTTCACTCCATTCTCCACTCTAATCAATGCCGAGCTAACTGCATTCTCTGATACTGCCAGATACAAGTACAATTTTTCTCCCATCACCGGCCTGGACAACAGTGGAGGTGCTCCGAGATATTTCTTCAAGTCTTGAAAAGCCTTATCACATTCATCATTCCACTCAAAAGTATTTAGGAGCATTTTGAAGAATGGGAGACATCTATCAGTTGCTCGCGATACAAATCTGTTGAGTGCCGCTACTCCTCCTATAAGACTCTGCACTTCTTTCTTCGTCGTTGGAGATCGCAACCCTAATAGAGCTTTGATCTTTTCAGGATTTGCTTCAATGCCTCGTTGATTGACAATGTACCCGAGAAATATGCCTTCTCGTACTCCAAATATGCACTTCGTCGGGTTCAGCTTCATTTGATATTTATCCAATTGATCAAAGGTATGACCTAAGTCAACTAGATGATCGACAGCTTTCTGGCTCTTTGTCAGCATATCGTCAACATAGACTTCCATATTGCAACTGATTTGTTCAGCAAACACCTTGTTCATCAGCCGCTGATAGGTTGCACCTGCATTTTTCAAACCAAAAGGCATAACATTATAACAATAAGTTCCCCTAGGGGTAATGAAAGAAGTACTCTCCCTGTCTTCAGGTTTCATTTTAATCTGGTTGTAACCAGAATAAGCATCCATGAAGCTCAACATCTCGTGTCCCGAGGTATCATCAACTAGTTGATCAATACGGGGCAACGAAAAGTGATCCTTTGGGCATGCTTTGTTGAGGTCGGTAAAGTCTACACACATTCTTCATTTGTTGTTCTTCTTCTTCACTATCACTACATTTGCTAACCAGTCTGGATATTTAACATCTTCAATAAAGCAAGCTTTCTGGAGCTTCTCGACCTCCTCCTGTATGGCTTGATTCTTCTCGGGACTGAATACTCTTCTTCTCTACTTCACAGGCTCGATCTCCTTATTCACGTTGAGCTCGTGACATAAGAAATTTGGGTCTATTCCGGGCATATTCTCATGACTCCATGCAAAATTTTGCTTTCTGCTTCTTAGGAAAGTTATCAATTCTTGTTTTACTGATGCCTCCAACGATGAACCTATTTGAGTTTTTCATTCAGGGTGCTCGTAATCCAGAATGATGTTTTCAGTAGCTTCCACCACTTGACCCTTCACAAGTTGCGACTCATCCCTAGGATCCAATGTTTTAATTTCTGCACCCTCATCCACTTGATAGGTGGTAGTCTTTTACCTTGATTCCTCCAGTTCCTCCTGCTCGGTAGATGAATAGTAACATTCCCGAGCTACTTTTTAATCACCCTTCATAACTCCTAATCCAAAATTTATTGGAAATTTTAGGCATTGATGCACCATGGACGGTACTACCTCGAACTTTTTCAATCCTACCCTTCCCATGATGATATTATAGGCTGATTGAACATTCTTATCCATTACGAAGAAGCGTATTCTTTCCGTTCGACAAGCAGGCCATGTACCAATGAATATATCCAGCTTGATCGTCCCAAGTGGAAAGACTTTCTCGCCAGTAAAACCGAGGAGGGGTCTGTGATCAGGTTCCAATTGAGACAGCTTTAGATTTAAACTATCAAAGCACGAGTAGAACATGATGTCTGCCGAGCTACCATTATCCACCAGTACTCTTGAAATCATTACTTCCTTCATCCTCATTTTGATCACCAATGGGTCATCATGAGGATATAAAACACCTGCGAGGTCGTTCTTTGAGAAACCAATGACCAATTTCTCTTTGTTTACCTTTCTCGGGCGATCTTCCTCAGCTAAATTTATTCGCTGAATGTATGAGCAAGCTTGAGCCTCGCAGAGGGAAGCTTTTCTCTCTGCAGTAAGATATCCTCCTCCTGCATCTCCTCCTGTAATTACATTGCAATCAAATGATCCAAAACGTATTGAAAACACTTCACGTTCTGGTTGCTTTGGTCTTTTGGGAAGATCAGGGTTGTCTTCTGGATCGTCTTCATGGTCTATTTTCTTATTCTCCTCGGCTCGACGAGGAGATCTATACTTCTCTCTTGTTCGGTCATTTTTTCTTCTTTCATTTTTACGATCAACATATTTTGCTAGTTTTCCTCGTCTAATGAGTGTTTCGATCTCATTTTGAAGGGCTATGAAATTTTTAGTCATATGGCCATGATCTTTGTGAAACTCGCAGTATTTTGCCTTATTCCTCCTGTCAGGGTCTGGCTTCATTTTTCCTGGCCAGTTTAACTCGTCGTTGTTCTTGATTTCTTCTAGAACATGGTTGATGTCTATCTTCAAAGGAGTGTAATTATCAAAATAATTTAATACCTCCCATGACGACCTATTTTTGGATTGTTTGTCACCACCATTGTTCTTATGCTCTTTCTTCTTGGCTTTGTCAACCTCCACCTTGGTTTCTTTATCCATATTCTTCTTCGCAGCTATAGCCTCCTCGGCATTCATGATTTTGGCCGCTTTTGCCATCAGTTCTGACATGGTTCTGGGTGGATCTTTGGCCAAAGTGTAATACAACTTGTTGGGCAATAGCCCACTCATCAAGGCAGTAGTCGCTGTCTTCTCCTCATAATAAATGACTTCGAGTTTCTCGTTATTAAAACGAGTTATATAATCTTTGGTACTCTCACCAGCTTTTTTTCTAACACTTAACAAATGTGCTAATCATTTTACTGGCTTTGCCCCAAAATAGAAATTTCCAATGAAAAACTCGGCCAGTTGAAAGAAAGTTGAGATCTTACCCCGAGGAAGATTATTATACCATATTTGAGCAGATCCGGTAAGGGTTCCCGAGAATGCTCTGCATCTCATCTCGTCTGGAACAGCATAGATGTCGGCTGCCGCTTGGTATTATTTTATAGGAAGGACAGGGTCGGTCTTTCCATCATATTTGGGAGTTACAATAGGTGCTTTGAACTTTGACGGTGTAGGAAAATCCACAATGGTCTGGACAAAAGGTGTCCCTTAAATAAAAGTTAGTTGTAGAGGGTTCTTGGCCTTAGCTATTTTCCCTAATCTATCCTCCAACCTCTAAATAGAGACTTTCCACGCATCGTTTCCTTCCTCGGGCTTGTTGGTTCGAGCAACTGATCGAGTTGATGTGGCTTTCTGGGATCTATCTTGACAAGCAGCTGGTCGCGACTGAGTAGATCCTTCCTTTAAGTTTGATAGTTGTTAAAAGCTCCTCCACGCAAACTTAGGAGGACTTTTGTTCCTCTTAGGGACCAATCGACCAAAAGGAGAGACCCTACTCAATCTTTCAAGAGCACTGGTCCTTTCTGGAGAGAGAGTGATATTTTGCTGCGTATCTGTAGCTCGTACCGAGGAAGTCCTTCCAGACTGATAAGAGAAATCATCAGATCTCTCTGTGCGATATGAATCGCTCTGCCTAAGACGAGAAGAAGCTAAATGGGTATGTTTTTTAACACTTTGCTGTCCTGAATGGGTATGTGCTCCACCTTGTATAATTTGCATGAGTTGTCGCATTGTCTCTTGCATGGCCGTCTGGCCTTGAACCAAATTGGCCATAATTCTAGCCAGATCTTGAACATTTGGAGGAGGGGATGGATTAGGGGGGTTTTCAGCGTTTCGATGACTGGATTTAGGATTCTTAGCCATTGGTAATGAATTGTTTTGGTGAAAAACGATAGTTACAGTCGTTTCCCACAGACGGCGCCAATCTGTTGATGTAAAAAATTAGATCATGTCTAATTATTTAATCACAAATAAAATTAAATGAGACAAAGAAATTTTAAAGTGGTTCAGCCTTAAAAGAATGGCCTACGTCCACTGTTTCTGTTATTGCTGACTTGTTTGGGAATTCTCGATTATAAGTTTTATCAAGAAATTCCGGTCCCCTTCAATGAGGACGATACAAGGTATTTATAGCCATCAGGTTGTACATGTGAATGAGTAATACATAGCTGCTCAAGTAACGTATACATCTGTATGATGATAATCAACATTTAATGTGCATTTAATCCTCTTAATTGTCTGATAATAAATGCTCTGATCGAGGTGCAGCTCAGACCGCCAAAGCTTCTCGAACCTCCTAAGTAACTCGCCATTCATGAGTTGCTCGGAGTAATAATCTTCCTCGGAGAGCTCTTGTTAGTCAGAGAGTCTGAGTTGGTCGGGGGAGTAGAGTTCCTCGTTGCAGTATGGTTCCTCGGATAGCTCTTGTTATTGCAACGCAAATTGCCACGTGTCTTCATTTAGTTGAGCCATGTCAGCAGGTTAAAATTGGTATCAACATTAACATTTAATTTAGAGTATGTAATAAGTACACATCTCTAAAAACATGAAAAAATTAAAATGGGAGACAAAATTCTTCCTAATCTATATAATTATAATTATAAAATTTATATAATTGTCTTCATCTTCAAATGAGAGACAAAATTCTTTAATGAGATATATATAATTATAAAATTTATGTAATTGTCTTCATCTTCAAATTAACAAATGCATACTTTGCTGACATAATAAAAAATTAAAGACGGAATTAGGAGTATTGACCTTGATTTTGGCAGAAGAAATGACTGTAACGAAGCAAAGAAATGATGGACTTTCAATTAAATAGTTATTTGAGCTTCCATTTGTAAAGATGAATTTCTAGGGTTGGAAGATGAATGTATTTTGATGGTTGATATGCATGAATGAATATGAGAGAAATAGGATGAATGAATGTGAGTGAATTGGAGAATGAAATTTGAGGCAACTGAATCTTGATTTATAGGGTTGGAACATGAATGTATTTGGTTGCTTGGTATGTGTGAATGAATATGAGAAAGATGGGATGCAATGAACCTGGGTATTTCATAGAAGCCCTGAATTGGGGAGAGATATGTTATTATTAAGGGTATAGTAGGAATTTTAAATTTAATGAGGGTAGTTTACTCTTCTAATCATTGAAGTGGAAGTTCCCTCTTTTTAAGTAGTAGAGGTAGAGATAGGCTTAGAAAGGATCTCCGACGGATAGAAAAAAACAAGTGTAAAAAAGGGACCAATTTTTTTAAAATAAAAAAAAATGAAGTTGATTTTTCTGTTGTATTTAAACATTTCAGGGAACCCCCAATAAAATTATCTAAAATTATTTTTTTGGTTAAATACACCTTGGTCCCTGAAACTTTGCCTCTATTTGCACTTTCCACCCCATTCTTTTAGTTTTTCCTATTTACACCCATAACTTTGAACACGACTACAGTTTATTCTCTATCGTCCAACTCTCTTAACTTTTGGCAAAAACCGTTAGTCATGTGTGTGGACATGAAATTTATAATAAAAAGATAAAAACAATAAAAATAAATAAAATACATATTTTCAAACCTTCAATAAAAATATAAAATGCATAAAAATTAAACCCCACAAATCTGAAAATACAAAAAAAATAATAACCCACACAAGTACAAAAATAATTACAGAAAAAATACATAAAAAAGTAGAAAAATATACCAAATCTCCAAAACATCAACAAGATCTAAATAGATGGTAACAGAGAGAAGGGGCTAGGGGTGGTGGGGCAGGAGGGAGGAAGGAGGGTGGGGGCGGGGCGGAGCAGCGGTGGATCTGCTTGTATGTGTCTTCGTTTGTGTGTGTGTGTGTGTGTATGTGTGTGTTTTCATGAGAGAGAGAGAGAGAGAGAGAGAGAGGAAAATGAAGAGAGAGGGAGAGGGTTAGAAGACAGATCGTCAGAGAGAGAGAGAGAGAGAGAGAGAGAGATGATTTTAGGGTTTTTTAAAAAGGTGTAAAAATATCCTTTTCAAAAAGTCAAAAGAGTTGCCATGTATCGATTAACGCAAAAAATTAATGGATTTAGATGACAGGGGGTTAATTATCGTCGTGTTCAAAGTTTGGGGTGCCATTTGCTAAAATTGAAAGAATGGGAAGGTGAGGGAAGTGTAAGTTAGGGCAAAGTATAGGGTGTTCAAGTATAATTAATCCTTATTTTTTGCTATTTTAAAATAATGTGTCAAACATATGTCAAAATTTGACCAACTTTGTTGTTAAAGTAAAAAATAATTTGTAAAAATTCGGTTAAGAAAACTAAGAAAGTAAAATGATAAAAGTAGTTGAAAAGTTTCAAATGCCTACAGGTCAGCTAAATTTAAGCATGCCAGGTGGACATGTTACATGGTTTTGAGATTTAAACACATACTTCAATTTTGAAGTTTTAAATAGATAATAATGAGTAGAGTTTTTTTTTTAAATAAAAGTCGGGGATCTTGGACATTTGAGTTTTTCCTTCTGTTTTTTTTAGATGTATGAGTTTTTGTTTATATCTTGCAAGCATTTGTTTTGCAATATCTAACATGTATATTCATGTTGTGTCAGTTTGAGGCTTTAAACAAAAGAGACTCAAACCTGAAACTAACTATAAGAATTGATGGATAATGAATTCTGATCGGTGATCAGGTAGGAAAGAGAAACACTATCCATATTTGATTAAAGCTCTATAACCTATTTCACTATTTATTTATTTTTGCTTTATCTTTGTTACAGGATTCATCCTTAAGACTATGTAATTTCAGCATTCATGATCTGTGAAGCTTTCTATATATTCATGTGTCCGCACAACAGTAATACAAGTCCAGTTTGCAGAAGAGCATTATTATATACACATGTCCAGTATGTCCACATAAGAGCATTATTATATACACCTGTCCAGCATAACGGTGACACATGTCCAATCCGCATAAGAGCATTATATATATATATATATATAATGTTCCTGTGCGGACTACTCCGTATTTTAAGAATGCGAACCGGATATTTGTCACCTAACGTTGTGCCTAAAAATTATCACCTAAATTATAGGCATACTCTCTCTCTTTTCTGGAGCACCGTCAGGTGACACATGTGCAGTCCACATTCTTAAAATGCAGACTAGTCCGCACAAGAACAGTACTGTATATATATATATATATATATATATATATATATATATATATATATATATATATATATATATATATATATATATATATATATATATACGGACTGGACATGTGTCACTGTGCTCTTATTCGGACTGGACATAAGAGCATATATATATATATATATATATATATTGTGTGTGTGGGGGGGGGTGTGGGTGGGTGGGGGGGGGGTTATTTGCAGTTGACACCCATTGATTATTTGTAATTGAATTTAACCTTAGAATGTTTGATTTTTTGGATTTTGACCCTTAAAATGATTTTTTGTGACGAAAAAACTATCGCAATATTTGCGACATTTTTTCATCACTAAAAGTGTTTTTGGAGTCAAACCCCAATAAGTGATAATGTCAGTATCAAAGAATTATGGGAACTTAAATCCAAATAGCTCTTTTTTCCTGAAATTTTTTGTTCTTGAATGACAGATTTGTGACAACCCGCGATCCGAGATAAGGGGTGGCCAGCCCGATACTCAAACGTAACAGGAATCATGGATGGATATCATTCTCAACATCACAAAAATAAACTGAGTATGTGGGAAAACCACCCAATAAATCAGAAAACGGATTGCCAAAATTTTAGAAATTTAAAACCAGTTAAGAAAATTAAATTTAAACAACCCAATCTGATAAGCAAGTGGAATTCCACAAGAATATATATAATAAATCTAACACGAATGTATACAAAAGGACCGAATAGGCTGTCGGTCCACAGCTACATACAACACAGTACAACAATTTAATATCTTACTTAATACATTCATTAAACAAGTACGAAAGTTTGGGTCACACGCTCAATGAAAAAAAAACGATCATATCTAGATTACCAAAATGGAGGCGTCTAAAACAACGTCCTGTAATATCCACAAAATCTTACAGCCCGTCGAAGTAACAAGAAAGGAAACATCAAAACGGGCGTCCTTGTGGGGGAGCACCTGAGCGGATACAATCATATACACAACAAGGAAAATAAACCGGTCAGGGCCGGGTTCTATATCATTACCAAAAGAAATAAAAAGCATGATAGAAAATGAGCAGTTATGTATGAATGATAAGGATGATAAAATGGTATGATAACTAGAATGTTAAACTACAATTTCAAATTAAGATATTTTAACTAATTATGAAATGTAACACAATTACAAAACAAAATTTAAAAGTAAATAACTTGAATTTAATACCTTTGCTCATTAATTCAATTACCATATCCCTTTACATTCCTTATTAGGAATAAAACCATTTACCCGGTTTAATCAAGAAGATAAAGTTTCCCTTCATTAATTAAAACTTTCCATTTTTATCTTTCCATTCCTTAATAGGAATACCATTTATACCAAGTGCTCTTTATGGCACATATCTCAATCACATGCTCTTATGGCACGTATCCATGATCTTTATGGCATATAACCATCAAGTCCCACTTGATGCAGAAAAGTTATATTCTCATACAAATAATGATTCTAAGACCGCCCCTCCGAGTTTCCCCACTGGGAGCCCCCCTAAATAACCATCATCTTCCAGGGCCTATTTATACAAGACAATCTAGGCATCTATCGCGATACGTCGGGAAGCGTCCATATGCCAGCGGGAGAGTCAGGACCACACCCGGAATCCCCTCACCAGCGCAAAAAACATATAAAAACCCCGCATATGGCCTATGACTATATCCACCCTGAATTCATTAGCCAGGGAGCATCACCAAGCGCGCGAACATCCCTAATGATGTCATTTAGAGATGTGTGTTTAAGTAAATTAAAATTTACAATTTTAAATCTCATTTTCATTTTCAATTTCCATACCAAAATTCCGTTTCCATTATCCATGTGTTTGGCTCTTTTTATTCGAACCAATCATCATTAAACAAATTTGGGTTCATATTATTTGAACCAATCATCTTTAACACAGTTTGGGTTCATTTTAGTTGAACATATCATCTTTAAACAATTTGGGTTCATTTTATGCGAACCTATTCCCATCGAATATTGTCATTGATATTCCTCAAATCACAAATTCCCGGCATAGTCTCGAAATGATCATCATGATCCTACAATTCCCCAAGTTCATTTAACTTCGATAAGCCCCTAAAGTCTCCAAGCACGGGCATTTAACTCCCTAACTTCTAAAAATTTCAATAAAAGAAGTAACGCCTTAGCATTACTTTAAACACCACCAAAATAAACCCCAGATGACCCAATTTTAGTCTAGGGTAGCGACCAAACTCAACTACTATTCTAGGACTCTAAGTTTACTTCATTCAAGAAGGTTCCTAGGTCCTAAGCCTAAAGAAAAAGATTAAAATTTTAACAAGAAAATAACTCAAAACTGCAGGGACCGAATCGATTCGCCCTGAAAGCGAATCGGTTCGGAAGACAAAACCAACATTATGCATTTGCCGAATCGATTCGGCCTTAACCCGAATCTATTCGGGTACACAGACCTGGGAAACTGCTTCTATGCGAATCGATTCGCCCTAGGGGCCGAATCGATTCGCCCCTGCGAAAATGCCAAGTTTTGCTATAGAGTTCTAAACTCCAAATTTTCTCCCAAACCCAAACCCAACCAAACCAGGCTTATATAATGAACTAAAACTCCATAAATACACCCAACTACCATCATTTGCAACATTTATCATCCAAATCAATTTCCAAGGTTTAATACCCAAAAATCCAGCAAAATCCTAAATGATTTGAACACAACAAATTCATAACTATCACAACTAATTATTCTCTTTAAATCATATAATAGCAAGTAGATAACTTGCCTTGATCATGAAAATGCAGATTTGATTTGGAGTAGGCAATGATCCAAGCTTGAATCTCCAAATTTCTCTTTTTCTCCTAAAGTTCTCTTCCTCTCTCTACTCTCTCTAAGGCTCAATTGTGTAAAATGGAAGAATAGAAATGGGGGTGGGGAAAATAAAACGGGGCTTAAGTCTAAAATCCCTCTTAAGTGATCAATACGCGATATAATAAATCGCAACTACACATTTAAGCTATAACCAGTCAAAAGTGCCCGAAATACCAAAATGCAATATGGCACTTATTTTGACTGTCTCGCACCTACCGGGACTAACCCTCCAAATTATCATTTGGAAATTTTATAACTCATTTTTAAGTTCCGGTTTCATATTAAACCAAAATGTCATTTTATATCTTATGACACAATAAATCACCACATGGATATTTTTACCTACTCATCAGGTAATCATACAACATTTCAATAAATATAAACCTTTTTCACATTAAATTAATATTTACTCAACATCCATCATTTTATAATTAATTACTACATATAGTAAATAAATATAAAATAGGCTCTCAAAAGTGAGGGTTGTTACATACTCCCCCCCTTATGAGGGAATTTTCCCCCCAAAATTCAGGCATACCTCGCAAGAAGAAATGCGGATACTTTTCCCGCATGTCATCCTCGCGATCCCATGTCGATTCCTCGACACTGTGCTGACTACCTTGCATCATAACTAAAGGTACTACATGCGATCTCAATCGCCGCTCTCCACGCTCTAAAATAGCAACCGACTACTCCTCATAAGGAACGTTAAGTTGTAACTCAATA
Organism: Sambucus nigra; assembly: GCA_949130495.1. Classification (NCBI taxonomy): domain Eukaryota; kingdom Viridiplantae; phylum Streptophyta; class Magnoliopsida; order Dipsacales; family Adoxaceae; genus Sambucus; species Sambucus nigra. Next base: position 38,681,608 of record OX422211.1, read on the forward strand.
TTTTCGAAAGAAAAGTGCCTAAGGGCACCATCACATCTCTTGTAGTACTTTACATGAGAGATATGGAACACGTCATGAACTTGCTGCAAATGTTTCGGTAAAGCAAGTTAATAGGTTACCAGACCCACCTTAACATATATAGGAAAGGTCCAACGTAACGCGGTGCAAGTTTTCCTTTTCTACTTCAAAGCTTAATGCCCTTCATAGGAGATACTCGCACCAACACTTGGTCCACTGACCTCAATCTCCACATGACTTCTCCCCGCATCGACTTAGCTCTTTTGTCGATCTTGGTTGTACTAATGCGATTCCGAATGAGCTCAATTTTTGAAGAAGTATCTCGGATCATTCCAGGTCCGAGAGACTTATCATCTCGCACCTCTAACCAACAAGCAAGAGATCCACAAGGCCTACCATACCAGGATTTTTTTAAAGCTCCATCCCGATAGTGAATCGATACAAATCATTATAAGAGAATTCAACTAGTGGGAGACACTGTTCCCGGCTATTCTTGAAGTCAAGCATGCACATAAGGAGCATATCCTCCAACATGTGGTTTACCCCTTCGGTCTGGCCATCTGTGGAGGATGATAAGAAGTGCTTAACCACAATTTGATTCCCATGGCTTCTTGGAAACTTGCCACAAGTGGGAAATGAAACTCTCGTCTCAATCGAAAACTATAATCAAAGGCACCCCATGAAGTCCAACTAACCCTTCATGCCCAGCCACCAATACTGGCGGCGCACAACTTGACACATAAGTCGTTACCCTAATGCACCGCCACCTTAGAACCGCGAGATTCCACCATTTCTGCCTTTTTTTAAGTCCTTCTCATCTGGGATAAAAATCGCATATGGAAACACACCCCGCCCTCAGAGTCAATAGAGTAGGATACTGTTCCCTCAATCAGCAGCTTGTATATGTGGTCTTAACCACCCCTGTCTCTCCTACGATATCTTGCAACGAAATGTTGCTCGCACGAAAGACTACATTCCGCCCAGGAAATAGTACCTTCTTTCCCATACGGCGATCACCCCCACGATGAATTTTAATTCAAGCATGGGATGATACTTCCCACAAGTTTAAACTTATGAGGCGCATAGATAATAAGTCAGTGCTTCAGTATTATTACTTCCCATTCATACAGAGACTTGTTAACGAAATTCACCCTCGAGCTTAACAACATAAGCTCAGGAGTGAGAATCATTTCACCCTATTCATCCCGAAAGCTGAGTTACCTCTGTAACCTCTAACTATGAGAGGCCTTATCTCCTTCGGCCTTATCTACCAAACCTCTTGAAATCCCCCACTTCTCGTTATCAGGGAACCAATCCCTCTTAGAGTTAACACACAACTTATTCGTGGTCAACTCCCGACAGCCCTCCTAAACTAACGTCACATACACAAAAGGCCTTATGTCCAAACAATCCTAAGGTCTACCTACCTATATCCTATCTAAGACGTATACACCTAATACTAAGCATATCCCTAGTGCCCAAGACCTTTCTCAATTCCCGACATTTGCTCGGTTTCGTGCGTGGGACGTCTCGCCGAAGCGAAATCCAAACAAGGAACCCTCCCGTTACACTACTACCTTGCGTTGTCGGTCATCAAGATATACAGGTCTAAGACACATGTTCGGGACCGAAAAGATTCTACTTATATACATTACCATTTAAATAACTGAAGAGTTAACAAATCAAACATTCACTTTCCATAAAGCCTTATAATTATTTACCCCACAACATATATATACCTTTTTAAATAGCCTTCTTATCAAGGAATAACCCGAAGTCTTAATTCGACTTCGTATCCCAGTCTCCCTCGCATCGTTCAGAGGAGAGAACTACATACAGTGCTTCTATTTCGCACTTTATTATCCATTAATCACTCTTCTACGTGATTCTCAGCTAAACCTTTCCACCCATCTCTTAACCAATAAAAATAAAATAAAGTAAAATGGAATTAACTAAAAGAAGAAAGAACAGCATCTCTCCACTTCCAACGTCGTTGAGGTTCACGCGTGGAGCGTCCCGTAAAAGCGGAATCCAAACAAGGAACCCCTCCTATACGCTACTACTCAACTTTGTCGGTCGTGGGGATAAGGCATACCAATCACATACAATGCAAACAAGCACTCAATCACACCAACCCAATAATACAACAAGTAATAAAAACCTCCTACTTACCTCAACCACCCCTATAAAATCTTAACTGGTATCTAGGAGAGACATTATAGAATACTAATTCCGTCCTGAAACTAGAAATAAGATAGCCTCGCAATCTATTTGCTAGCTATCACCCCAATCAACCCAATATATCTTTACTTGTATAGTACCCATCATATAAGTAGCACATAATGTACATAGTAGTTAAAGGAAAACATAACATCACTCACTTTATAACGAGTGAAGGAAAATATGAAACTTCCCTACCACGGAAGTCATATAATTACTCTATATATGATATCGTCAATATTGCCACAAGCTCGAGGTACGCACCCGAAACTATCGTAGATACGATACTACAAAATCTTATCCTAAGGAATACACCACCTACTAATAAGGTAGAATTCTCGCCAACATAATTGCCAATCACTCCAGGTTCATACCAATGATTCTCAAACTCCATATTCGATTCTTATACGATCTAACATTACTTCCATCAATTCCCCAACTAGTCGCTTTATCTTTACCCTTTCTCCAATCAACATGATGAAGATGCGTGGTTCTTCCACGTCATAACCATTGTTTCGCCCCTAGCTGCCTAACAATTGTCCACGTAGCCCCTCTTACTTTCTCAGTAAAAGAGAACACGCATCTCGGCCTCCTCTTCTTTAGTTCAATGAAACCTCTCCAAGTGGATGCCCACCAATAGGGTTTCATGAACACTGTTCCTTCAGAAGTGTTAACGACACTTATTCGGGAGCCTATCCTTCCATCAAAGGACTCTTCCTTCCTTATGCTAACTTTATTTTGGTGCACGGCCTCCCTAACCGTACAACTCTTTATTCACATGTCGGTCTCTGACCGAACCTTGTGTGAACATTTGAGGATCCACCTTCTCCTCCTTTCAGTTATCCCAGATAAATTTTCTATAGAATGTATCTACCGGGTTCCTCCTTGGCAAAACTTTCTTCTCCCAGAAATATGGTGACTACGTTCCCACCATTTCAACACTACTCCTACGGGTGAAGGATTTTCCTTTATCCTACTTCTGGGCACTTTCCCACTTTCGTTTAACATCACTTGAAATCTCAAGCTTAGCACCACCCTCTACTTCTAGCGGTACTTGGAAAACTAGATTTACCGTAATTAGTAGTCGCAGTAGCAAAATATGAAAATGCTACAAAAGGGGAGCGACTTCCAAAGTGGTCCTCATCCCCGACCACAAATTACAGTTCCTCCTAATTCCATCAAATGATTCCTTCACCACAACCTTCCCTGGCTCCCTTCTTCAATCAACCAGCTATTCTCACACGAACATACAACAGATTCTATGAGTTCTACCTCACGGCAAAAGAACGAAATCTCACTAGAGAAATCAACGATCTTAATCCTAAGGCTCTATGTCAAATCAAAAGCAACGCTGAAAACGTAAAGCGTTCACACAGATTCCTAAGGACTCTAGAACCCGATGCTCTGATACCATCTGTGACAACCCGCGATCCGAGATAAGGGGTGGCCAGCTCGATACTCAAATGTAACAGGAATCATGGATGGATATCATTCTCAGCATCACAAAAATAAACTGAGTATACGGGAAAACCACCCAATAAATCAGAAAACGAATTGCCAAAATTTTAGAAATTTAAAACCAGTTAAGAAAATTAAATTTAAACAACCCAATCTGATAAGCAAGTGAAATTCCACAAGAATATATATAATAAATCGAACACGAATGTATACAAAAGGACCGAATAGGCTGTCGGTCCACAGCTACATACAACACAGTACAACAATTTAATATCTTACTTAATACATTCATTAAACAAGTACGAAAGTTTGGGCCACACGCCCGATGAAAAAAAAATGATCATATCGAGAATACCAAAATGGAGGCATCTAAAACAACGTCCTGTAATATTCACAAAATGTTACAGCCCGTCGAAGTAACAGGAAAGGAAACATCAAAACGGGCGTCCTTGTGGGGGAGCACCTGAGCGGATACAATCATATACACAACAAGGAAAATAAACGGATCAGGGTCGGGTTCAATATGATTACCAGAAGAAATAAAAAGCATGATAGAAAATGAAGAGTTATGTATGAATGATAAGGATGATAAAATGGTATCACTAGCATGTTAAACAACAATTTCAAATTAAGATATTTTAACTAATTATGAAATGTAACACAATTACAAAACAAAATTTAAAAGTAAATAACTTTAATTTAAAACCTTTGCTCATTAATCCAATTACCATATCCCTTTACATTCCTTATTTGGAATAAAACCAATTATCCGGTTTAATCAAGAAGATAAAATTTCCCTTCATTAATTAAAACTTTCCATTTTTATCTTTCCATTCCTTAATAGGAATACCATTTATACCAAGTGCTCTTTATGGAACATATCTCAATCACATGCTCTTGTGGCACGTATCCATGCTCTTTATGGCATATAACCATCAAGTCCCACTTGATGCAGAAAAGTTATATTCTCATACATATAATGATTCTAAGACCGCCCCTCCGAGTTTCCCCACTGGGCGCCCCCCTAAATGACCATCATCTTCCAGGGCCTATCTATACAAGACAACCTGGGCATCTATCGCGATACGTCGGGAAGTGGCCATATGCCTGCGGGAGAGTCAGCACCACACCCGTAATCCCCTCACCAACGCAAAAAACCATATGGCCTAGGACTATATCCACCCTGCATTCATTAGCCAGGGGGCATCACCAAGCGCGCGAACTTCCCTTATGATGTCATTTAGAGAGGTGTGTTTAAGTAAATTAACATTTACCATGTTAAATCTCATTTTCATTTTCAATTACCATACCAAAATTCCATTTCCATTATCCATGTGTTTGGCTCTTTTTATTCGAACCAATCATCATTAAACAAATTTGGGTTCATATTAGTTAAACCAATCATCTTTAACACAGTTTGGGCTCATTTTAGTTGAACCTATCATCTTTAAACAATTTGGGTTCATTTTATGCGAACCTATTCCCATCGAATATTGTCATTGATATTCCTCAAATCACAAATTCTCGGCTTAGTCTCCAAATGATCATCATGCTCCTACAATTCCCCAAGTTCATATAACTTCGATAAGCCCCTAAAGTCTCCAAGCACGGGCATTTAACTCCCTAACTTCTAAAAATTTCAATAAAAGAAGTAACGCCTTAGCATTACTTTAAACAACCCCAAAATAAACCCCAGATGACCCAATTTTAGTATAAGGTAGCGACCAAACTCAACTACTATTCTAGGACTCTAAGTTTACTTCATTAAAGAAGGTTCCTAGGTCCTAAGCCTAAAGAAAAAGATAAAAATTTTAACAAGAAAATAACTCAAAACTGCAGGGACCGAATCGATTCGCCCTAGGGACCGAATCGATTTGCCTTGCCGAATCGATTCGCCCTGAAAGCGAATCGGTTCGGAAGACAAAACCAACATTCTGCATTTGCCGAATCGATTCGGCCTTAACCCGAATCGGTTCGGGTACACAGACCTGGGAAACTGCTTCTATGCGAAAATGCCAAGTTTGGCTATGTAGTTCTAAACTCCAAATTTTCTCCCAAACCCAAAACCAACCAAACCAAGCTTATATAATGGAACTAAACCTCCATAAATACACCCAACTACCATCATTTGCAACATTTATCATCCAAAACAATTTCCAAGGTTTAATACCCAAAAATCCAGCAAAATCCTAAATGATTTAAACACAACAAATTCATAACTATCACAACTAATTATTCTCCTTAAATCATATAATAGCAAGTAGATAACTTTCCTTGATCATGCAAATGCAGATTTGATTTGGTGTAGGCAATGATCCAATCTTGAATCTCCAAATTTCTCTTTTTCTCCCAAAGTTCTCTTCCTCTCTCTACTCTCTCTAAGGCTCAATTGTGTAAAATGGAAGAATAGAAATGGGGGTGGGGAAAATAAAACGGGGCTTAAGTCTAAAAGCCCTCTTAAGTGATCAATACGCGATATAATAAATCGCAACTACACATTTAAGCTATAACCAGTCAAAAGTGCCCGAAATACCAAAATGCAATATGGCACTTATATTGACTGTCTCGCACCTACCGGGACAAACTACACCCTCCAAATTATCATTTGGAAATTTTATAACTCATTTTTAAGTTCCAGTTTCATATTAAACCAAAATGTCATTTTATATCTTATGACACAATAAATCACCACATGGATATTTTTACCTACTCATCAGGTAATCATACAACATTTCAGTAAATATTAACCTTTTTCACATTAAATTAATATTTACTCAACATCCATCATTTTATAATTAATTACTACATATAGTAAATAAATATAAAATAGGCTCTCAAAAGTGAGGGTTGTTACAAGATTTAAATTCAAGCATAAGACCATTCACAATGGAATGCCTTGACTTTGTGGGTTTATGGTGTGAAAAGAGGGACCGAGTCACAATGGGGTTTGGTAAAATTTCTCCTAGACGTGGCCTATAAGGAACTCTTAAAGTGAAAATCTCATACTTATTTAAAACGTTATCAAGATATATAAAAAAACAAATCTACGAATATTATTTAGGGTTATTTGATGAAAAGTCCCTTGATATTTTCTTAATTATATTTAGTTCAAATTTTTTATTTTGTTTCAAAAACTCACCATATAAAATGCTTACACACACTCTTTCTCCTCTTTTACTACACCCCAAAATTTTTTTGTCAAAAAATTAGACAATGAATGTTTTAAAACTTAAAGCTTAAGGCGGACTAAATGCAAAATGTACTTAATACTAAATATTAATTACGCTTTATTATTTATAAAATATTTTGCTAGATTCTTAATATAAAAATTATTTTTAATCATAATATTGCCCATAAAAGTTTGGGGCTTTAATAATTGATTTAAAATTTGGCTATTAAGGACACTCCCGATAATAGGCTTGTAAGGACACTTCCAAAGCCTAAAGTACTTTCATCGGGCTTATATAAATTTCAAAAAGGGTAGGAATCTTAACACCCCCTAGAAATTTTAGCACTTAAAAATTATTTTTTTGAAAAACTTTTTGATGTCCTTTTAGTTTATTTACGAGACTTTTGATAAGACTTTTAGAGTGTTAACATACTAAAATGGAATTATAATAATTATACCCCGCAACAAAATGAGTGCCTTCTCGATGCGAGTGTTAAATTTCGACGACATAATAAATACCATCCCAAATAATATTGATAAGTCGATGTTTACTGCTACGGCGAAGTCAGAAAATGTGTTTTGGTGACACCTAAGAAACTTGCGATAGCGAGGGTTTATACAATCGTTGAGGGTTCAAGTAACGAAGCCCTAGAGGAGAGATTCAATCAAGTTTCAAGTGGGTTGAAAATCAAAATAGGAGGCACAATTGGCAAAAATTAATGCAAGAATTTGTTTAATTAAAACGTAACAAGACAATCAAATAATGTGCAATTTTACAATTATAGACAAAGTAAATTCACTGTGAAATATCACAATCAAATTTCAATCAAGTCAAATTGTAGGGTTCGAGAAACAATCGGAATAACACATTTCATAATCCGTAATAACAAAAACCTAAATAACCACAAGTCAACAAATAAATATGGTATTAATTTTTTTGCCCTCAATTTAATTATAATCATAAATAAAATCTTTTAAGTTTAAAAAAATAAAAGACAATTTTTTTATTTTTTATTTATATTTTTTAATAAATCTCATCTGGGGTACTTGGCCAATATAACTACATCCCCACTAATCAATAGGCTAAAACTTAACTCTACTCCAAACCATCCAACTTTATAATTAGGTATTTCAATTATGCCATGTAAGCCAAATATGGATAATTATAGGGGGTTTCTAAGGGAACCACACTTATTGCTACAAAATACCATAAGATCAAAAAAATATGTTTTTTCTGCTAAGGGCCACCACATTGTATATATTTTTTTTCACAATTATTTCAACACAAAAACCACACATTATCTCTCTCTACCCACTACACTCCAAACCATACCTTTTGTCTTCTTCACAAAATACAAGACAACTTTGTCTCCATTAACCCAACCTTCCTTCTGCCAACCATCTTCAACATTATTAAAGTTTTCTTCCATTGATCCCTACAAACTTATTAAATTTCTTGACCCCCAACACACCAACCATTTTCAACTACATTAATAAACTAGGGTTTTTTGATAAGTACACAAATACCAATGGATAATCCAACCAAAGACAATGACAACACATTCCAAGCAAATGAAAACTCCATAAATGACATTTATGAGGTAAACTTTGAGTCCCATTATATAAATATTTGTATATTCTAAGGGATTGAATAAATACAAATAAATAAAAAATCGTTCGGACACTGTTCAGTGATTCTGAATCGGGGCCCCGAAATGAAGTCCAAATTTCGAGTTAACCATCCCGAACAAAACTTATATTTTTTCCGAAGTAGGTCAATTCGGATTAATCAACCCGATTCTCCTTATATTATTCGTCATATATATGCCGAAGAGTTGAGCTTAATTCGGGATAGTTACCCCGAATAAACCTATACTGACTCGGCAAATTCATGCCGAATGGAATTGGAATACAGTTAAGTCATAGGTCCAAACATTCAAGTAGTTCAACCCTTATATTAATTCGCACATACAAAAATCAACTCATAATATCAACCCTTATATTGATTGACAAATTGTTATCATTATTCAACTCATAATATTTTTACTTATGCAAGATGCCTTCTTGGATTTCAACTCCGTATTATTTGACGAGGCATTAGCAAATATGGAGATACGCAACAACGGGGATGATGCTTCTTTAGGACTTGACATTTTTTACGGATAAGGTATTTTCCACGTGGTAAGAGTTAGTTGATTGGGCTCAAGAGCAAGCCCGGTCCTGTTAAAACAGTGATAGTTATAACCAAGTCCGATGCACCTTCTGCAACGCATAAGGGGCATCTACACATTGGTTGTGAGAGGGGAGGTGAATACCGTGATCATCACGAGAAGAATGTTGGGAACGAAGGTAGTGGCCAAGAGAAAAAAGGTAGGAAGAGGGACATGTCTACTCAGAACTACAACTATCCATTTTTGTTAAAGGGCATTCCGATTGATAATGGACAGCGGATGTTGTCTGTTGTTAGCGACGTTCATAATCACCCATTGCCGGAAACGTTAGTTGGACATGCATATGCGAGTCGACTTACTTTGATGGAAGAAAAATTATTGAAGAGATGTCCTTGAGCGGTGTAAAGTTGACCGCCATTGTTTTCGACCATGAAAATAATTTACGATGCCAAGGGGAAGTTGAGGATCTCAGAACGAGAGGGTGGAATGGAGATGTAATAGTTAATAAAGTTGCTTGGGGATAAACATTACATGTATTGGTATAGAACGAATGAGTCTACCATGGAGGTGGAAGACATTTTTTGGGCGCATCCAAACTCAATCCAACTAGCCAAGTGTTTTTCGTCCGTTGTCATTATTGACTGCACATACAAGACCAATCGATACAAGATGCCCTTGTTCGAGATGGTTGGAATAACGTCGTGCGGTAGGAATTTCAATATTGCCTTTGCCTTTTTAGTAACGAAGAAGGCGGAGAATTATCGGTGGGTGTTGGGACGTTTGAAATCGATATTCGACCCATTTTCATATCCCACAGTTTTCATCATAGATCGGGAGTATGCGTGCATGAACGCGTTGCGGGTTGTATTCCCTGAGGCGAGAAATATGGTTTGCACGTTCCACGTTCATCGCAGTATGGAGCTCCATGTTAGGAAAGAGATCAACGATGAGGATATATTGAAAAAGTTCATGAGGGATTAGATGCATTTCGGTGAATCCCCTAACGAGAGTGATTTTAACAAAGAGTGGACGCTTTTTCACTGTGATTGGGTTCCGTTCCCGAACACGCTTTAGTACATAGATTGTATATGATACAATCTAAGGGAGACATTCGTTTATGCTTGGACTAATATGGTTAGGCACCGGGGCAGCCGAACTACTAACCGTTGTGAAGGAGCACATGGTAAGTCGAAGAGGAACTTGGAGAGTTATCAACTTCTTTTTTACAAGGTTTTTGCCAGCATGCATAACTACATTGAGTTGCAAGTGACAGAGATCGTGAGGGAGTTTGAGGATTATTTGCAAAAATTAAAGTACTCCCATAATATTATTATTTTGCGAGAGCTCATAGGCCGGGTTTCTCATTATGCCATTTACCTAATTCTTGAGGAGATGAAGACTTATGATACCATTGGCATGGATGTTAAATCGTGCCTACACTTGGTACTCAACATCTATGATCTATCGTGCGCTCATGAATTGGTCATCCATCGGATGGAAGGTAGGGCAATACTATAGGGGGATGTTGATGCACATTGGCGCAAATTAACAATGGTGCCCAATTAGCGAAGTACCATATGGTTGACTACGAGCCAGAAATGATACTTTTTAAAAAAAAGGTGGGAACGATCAACTATCGATGAGAAAAGGGCCATGTTGCAAAAACTTAAGGACATTGGGTGTTCCACAACCGCTAGGTTATTTGAGCCATCCGTGTTAACGCATTGAAAGGGTCACCCGAGAGGTCGGCAACCTATTGCTAAAGAGAAAAATCACGAGAAACCAACTAAAAGGGATCCCTCGAGCTTCAAAATTGCTAGGCAATCAACAAAAAAGGAATACCCAACGGTCCAAAGGCCTAAGAAGAAAATTAATTTTACGGAGTTCACCCGCCCAGCCCCATGGTGCCCGAACTACTCCCCTGCATATAAACAATATATCAATGAGATACCGGTCTTTTATAAATATTGCATAGAAGATATCACCGAGGTTGAAACTGATGGAAATTATGGGTTTAGATGCGTTGCTAAATGCCTCAGATTTGGGCCCGATGGATAGAGACAGGTGAGATCGGACTTGATTGAATAAGTCACATCAAATACTAAATTCTATGCACATTATTTTGGTGGTTGTTTTCCAAACACCGTTCTACATATGTTGGACGATTATTCAAGCCCATGTATGCCCAATTCATGGATGATCATACCCGAGTGAGGCTATTTTTGGCGAAAACTTACAAGTGCATGTGCGTCCTCATTTTGAAGAGACACATTTATACCAATGAGATATTAACGGACCATGCATCCAATGAAATGTTCATAGAGATTGCTCATGTATGCAGGAATCACTTTGTAGCTTTGAAGTTAAAGTATGGTTCTCCACCATCTTCGTGTCTCTAAGAACATGAAGGTATAACATGAAAATCTTGTGCATTCCCCATGCTAGTTTCCCCACCTCTTTTATGTCTCTAAGAACATGAAGCCATAGCACGAAAATCTTATTCTTTATCTTCTCAGGGAAAACCGTGTACCTGATAATGTAGAGCAAGTAGGATCTGACACAATAGTCTTCTTCTTCACTCGATGCATTGGCATCACGCGACCTCACCTTGAAATTCGCAGTGAGCCAGTTCAAACGGATGATCGTATTCTCGCCACATTCCTCCAAGGTAACTTCCCTGCTCACTCCTAATAACTTTACCACTAAGTCCACAAGAGACGGGACCACTACGTCCTCCTCCTCCTCCTCCTCTATTGAGGGTTGCGGGTTTTACAAAGGTGATCCGACGAGAGGAACACCCAAGATTGTCGATACATCATCGAAGGTGATTGTCATCTCCCCAAATGGCATATGGAATGTGTTAGCCTTCGGATGCCACCTCTCGACAAATGCATATATAAGGGAACAATCTAAATAACGGTGGATAGATGAGATAACCCCCCCCCCCCCCCCCCCCCAGCTTAGCCCTTTTAACCCTCTTTTGTACACTTGCAGAAAGATCACTGAATTGCCACTCCTTGATCTTCGTCTAGTGATTGATGCACAATAACGGCACCTTCTCTACCTACAATATAAGAAAACTATTTATTAAGATTTATGAAAGAAATGCAAAATTTAAAACATTAGTGATTTAACATTGAAGGGAAATAAAATTACCATTGATCCAGTTCAAATACCATAGGTCACATGATGCTTGAAATATTTTAGTAGGCTAAAATCGGCGAGGCCCCCATATGCCGCAGTAGATGTGCCTTCTTCAGGCACATTTTTTTGTTTCTATATGATACTGCGGTCATGTGTAAAATGTTAAACGGGTTTTTAGGTAGTTGGGGAGCAATATCCTCCGACTCAGAACCCCCGTTCGTCGCCTCATGACCCTCTTCCGCCTCCTCCTCAACCTCGGCCTCCTCAACTGCAACCTCCTCGTCATGAACCGCAACCCCCTCATGCATCTCCATCACTCAAGGATTCACCTCCATCACATCTGGGACAGTCACAGTAGACATAGCATGGATCTCTAGTCAATGGTTTTCGGTTCTTGCGAGAATAGGATACTAGGTTATCCATGGTAGACCTGCATTCATTATAAACATAAGTCAATTCGTAGGTTATAATTGTATTCTTATAAACATAATGCATACATAATCATGTATCAATTCGTAGGTAATAATGAATTCATTATAAACATAAATCATATTGAATCATGTATCAATTCATAAGTAATCATGTATCAAATCATAGGTAATCATGTATTGATTATAAACTTAATCATTTCATAGGTAATCATGTATCAATTTGTAGGTAATAATTAATTAATTATAAACATAAGTCATAGGGAATCATGTATCAATTCATAGGTAATCATGTATCAAATCATAGGTAATCATGTATTAATTATAAACATAAGTCATAGATAATAATGTATCAATTCATAAGCAATCATGTATTGATTATAAACGGAAGTCGTTTAATAGGTATTCATTATAAACATAATTCACAAGGAGTTCATTATAAATATAAGTCATTTCATAGGTAATCATGTATCATTTGATAGGTATTCATCATAAACATAAAGATAACCAAATAATTGATTCCATTCGGGGAAAAGGTGCTGACCTGTGGTGGTTACATTCAGCACAAACATCACGAAAATTTAAAGTCCATTCGGGTTAAAAGTGGTGAATGAAACATATAGAAACTTGTTCATCAATTCGGCATAAAAATAGCGAATTAAGTCATTCATTTGAGGTATGAATGTAACGAATAGATATTTTTCTTAAACCTAATTCAGAATCCATTGATTCGTTGTATAGATGATGAAACATTATAACTGATTCGGTATGAATGTAACGAATGAAACTCTAGGTAATAAAAAAAAGTATTCGTCATGAACATATCGTATAAATGGAATTCATTCGGTATGTTCATAATGAATGAAACCCTAGTTCAGTACCTTCAACTTGGGTTATAATAAAAAATAAAAAATCATTAGAACTTTGATTTCATTCAAGTTACTTTGCAACAGTCCAGACGAGGTTACATTTAAGTTACTTTGTAATTTGATTTCATACTCTAATACCAGAACGTGTAATTCGATGTAGAAGATGAACTTGGTTTGATGTTGAACAACAAATGAACAACGAAATTACTTGGTTCGGTGTTTACTTCCGTTGGGATAAAGATTCGAGGCATAAAATGGGTATGTATATATATATATATATATATATATATATTGGGTATTCAAATGGGTAGTATATTCAATGTACCAACCAGATGTTTAATCTTTAGTTGAAGGATAATGGATTTGAAGATGAAAAGTTTAAAAGATGGAGGGAAAGTGTATAAATGATTATTAGAACTTTAAATATATGGTGGCCCTGATGTGTTATTACAAAGTAACTATTAGAATTAAGTGATATTTTGTAGTAAAAATAAAATTGTAATATTTTGGAGAAAAAATGAGGTGCCCTTAAAAACCTCCATAATTATATTACATATTGCATTTGTTTTACGGAGCTGAAATATGAAGAGAGGGACCTATCATTTTCTAAATAGAATGATAATTTTTGTAATAAAGAGAACTCACTAAGTTTATGCAAAACAACAGGTAGTGATTACAATGTTGTGGCTGATTTGATTGGGTGTAATAATGTCCGCCACAAAAAGTTACGTTTTGCTCCTTATTTAACTAACAAAATAAAATGCCACATCAACACTACGTACGAATTGTGAGATTCTTACATTATTTTTTTCAAATTTTCTTCATCAATTTGTCAAACTGCGAGATGTTTTTTAATTTTTTTTATACTTATTATAGGTAAAATATAGAAATCAGATTAAAAAAATTATAGGGAATTTTTTTTTATGATGTTGGTATCGTGGTCTTATCAATAAATTTCTAAGTTATTAATTTCAAACGATTCCTTGTATTATATTACTTATTCCAAAATTATTATCATATTATAAAGGAGAGTTTCATTTTAAATTAATAGCATGTCACGTGGTAAAACACATAAATTACAAATACCTTAACTCGACACATCAAAAATAGAAAAATTGGGCACAAAATTAAAGTAATATATATATATATATATATATATATATATATATATATAGAGAGAGAGAGAGAGAGAGAGAGAGAGAGAGAGAGAGAGACCCTCCTGTAATGACTCCTTATGGTGCAGACCTCGACCCCGATATATATCATTTTTTTAAAATAGTAAAAAAAAAAATTTTTTGTTGAAACTTCGTGGATATGATCTCCAGTGTGAGAAGATCATATTCAAATATTTTTTCATAAAAAAACCATTGAGAAGAGGTGATATCCAAAAAAATAGTATAAATATGCATTTTCGACCGTTGAAATTTTGACAATCATCTCACTCACTTTTTTATTGCATTTTTTTATGAAACTTAATGGATATGATTTCGACAGTGAGAAGATTATATCTATGAAATTTCATCAAAAAATTCAATCAATCAAGTGGTTGGCGCTGACCCAAACTTGGAACGGTTGAATTTTATTGAATTTTTTGATGAAGAAAATCGGAGATGATCTTTACACCGTGGAGATCATATCCATGAAGTTTCATTAAAAAAATTATTTTTTTACTATTTAAAATAAATGGTAAGTACCGAGGTCTGCACCTTAAAAAGTCCTTACAGGAGACTTTCTGTACACACACACACACACACAACATATATATATATATATATATATATATATATATATATATATATATATATATATATATATATATATATATAGAGAGAGAGAGAGAGAGAGAGAGAGAGAGAGAGAGTCTTATATAAGGACTTCTTATCTTACATGCTCCCGTGCATACCTTTTTTTTTCAATGGTAAAAATATAATTTTTTTGATGAAATTTCATGGATATGTTCTCCAAATTTTTTCATCAAAAAGTGGTTGACATGAAAAAAATAGTGTAAATATGCAGTTTCAACTGTTGAAACTTTTGATGATATGTCACCCACTTTATGATTAAATTTTTTGATGAAAATTTTTGAAGATGATCTTCCTATAAAGATCATATTCATAAAATTTCATTATAATTTTTTTATTTTTTACTATTTAAAAAAAATGATCTGTATAAAATCCGTACCATAAAAGGTCCACACTCAAGATGGCCTCTATGTATATATGTTGGTGTTGCCCTTGTAATGGTGGAGACCGCGTCTATGTCTATATAATGCCCTTGTAATGGTGTGTGCTTTGTATTATTATTGACCTATGAGTTGCCTAACTTAATTAAGAAAGCTCTAACTTGTATATGGTGTACGTGTTTTGTATTATTATTGATTATAATTTTTTTTAATAACATATTATGAGGTGTTCGGATCAGTTTATACGCACCTCGATTAATTCTCATTTACGATTCGTGATTTCTGCTAGTCAAGCATTATTTTGAGAGTATCGTGGGAAAGAGAGATGTACGGAATTTAATACTAACCAAAAAATGAAAAGGTTTAACCAAAAGAGTAACGTGATATTTTGGTAAAACGACTTAGTTGCCGTATTCCAACTACTTATGCATGTTAAGCTAGTTTGGGAAGGGTTTCTTTCATATTTAAAGGAAGTTAAGAAAAAATTATTTTTCTTTGTCCAACAGAATGTTGTAAAGTACTCTATTTTTACACAAATTAATATATGGATTAAATTAATAATTTATGAACCTTGAGTCATTATAAAAGTGGAATTCACGGACCAAACATATTGAGATCCAGTGGCGGATTCAGGATTTTTGTTCAATCGGAACGAAAGTTTCGAGTGGTACCGGGGGTACGGGGGAGGGAGCTCCCGAGGGGATTTTTTTTGGGTTATTTCAAGTTTTATACAAATTATAGCTTTATAATGTCAAAACAACTACAAATTATAGCAGACCTTGTTTTTATATTTATTAATTTAATGCCCAAACAACTACAATTACAAATTATAGCTTTATAATGTCAAACAACTACAACTATAAAGAGATAACCTTGTTTTTATGTTTATTATTTTAATTAATTACATTTTTTTTACACCCTCAGTTTTGTAAATAATTAGAGGTATACATTGAAGTTTGAAGTTTTACCAAAAAACTCTATATTTTTTTTTAAAATTGACCCCCCCCCCCCCCCCCCAGGCCCTATGTCCATCCACCCCCGTTGAGACCAATTACGTACGTGTTTTTTGTAACAAGAGGAGTTATGGGGTACATTCATCTCTTAGAAACGGACAAATGATGAATGAAAAATTTGGTTTCAAAGTGTCTCATTTATTTATGAAATTATTGAAAATTTTATTTAATTTTCGAGGTCGAATTTTTTGAACTGTCGCTAAAAATTGTGTTTGTTCACTATACATAGTAACTATTTATTGGATCCATCACTAAATATCGTGACTCTTTGCCATTAGTTGTGATTATTAATAAAAAACATCTTCCAAGTGATTGTTAACAAAAAGACACATCTTTTTATGAAAAAACACTATGGCCCGTTTGGTTCTCTATTCAGAAAATTCGATTTAAACACTGTTTTTAAATACAGTTTTAAAATTCAGTTTTTTGTATTTATAATTATTGGTGTGCGTTTGGTAAAGTAGTTTTTAAATACAGTTTTTTGAAAATTTGACAAAATTGACAAATATGTATATTTATATCATACATATGCGTGTGTGTGTGTGATATATATATATATATATATATATATATATATATAAACATACATAAAACTTTCATACATACATGATACATGAATGTATACATACATACATACATCATAAATTATATACATGTACATTTAATAACATGTATTTTTAGGTATATTTAATGAGGTATGTTGTGGAGTTTAATTATATATATATATATAAAACTTTCATACATACATGATACATGAATATATACATATACATACATACATACATCATAAATTATATACACATACATTTAATATCATGTATTTTTAGGTATATTTAATGAGGTATGTTAGGGAGTTTAACACTCTCTCTCTCTCTCTCTCTCTCTCTCTCTCTCTCTCTCTCTCTCTGTATATATATATATATATATATATATATATATTTATAATGATGTCGCATATATAATTCACTATAAAATTATATACATACATGAATTGATAATATTTTTTAATACATATGTACTATATGTATATTTTATATTATTCCATACATTAATAATATATGTATAAAACTATATATAAGTATCATGTATCTATTGATAATATCAGTCAACTTTATATTATTCCATACATAATTTTGTGTATATGTACATATATATTTTTTATTTATAAAAATTACACACATTAATGTATTATGTATGTATATTATATATTAAGGTATAATTGCTTTAAAATATTAAGAATGAATAATTTTGAGTTGAAAAATAAAAAAAAAACAGATGTTATAAAACACCCAAAATCTGTTTTCTGAAAAACTTGATTATAACACAGGTATATTATAATTCTGTGTTTAAAAACAGGTTGTCAAACGAAGATTTTTATCAGAATTGTATTTAAACACAGAAAACAGAATTATAGTTGCAAACCAAACAGGCCCTATATTTCCCATAAATACAAGACTTCTCTTCATTTTAAGAGAATATAATTTTTTTTCTCTAAACTTATCATTCATAATCGAGTCGGAAAGAGTATCAAACATAATTGATTCGTAGAACACGCAAATTGAAGTGTTTCTTGCCCGTGTCAAGACCGTTCCATCCTGGGAGATAGACGCTCATTATCCATTATCGTAAGCATGGTAGCGGAAGCGAATTATGTTTTAAAGAGAGAATGTCCAACACTCGACATGATCATATTCTTCGTTTGTAAATTTTCACTGATCTAAATTATTATTGCACAAATATATTTAGTCTCATATTTTAAATTGAGAAAACGCAAAAGCACATAATTTAATTAACACAAAAAATAATGTTATTTTACACTTCATGAGATTTTGCAGTACTTCGAAATACTCCTTACATGTTTGCAAGTTAAACTTACCCCTACTCACTTCATGCATAATTTATAACCAAGTTGATTCACAAAGCACAAGCATACTAATGCACATGCAACGGAGCAAGTCTAATTGTAAAAAAAAATAGGATTATTCTCACTATCTCATTATGTCATAAAGTAAAATAAAAGAAGGCACCTTTATTCATTTTCTAAACAATACTCTTCGTATATTATAAAAGTAGGGGTTGGACATGCATTATTGTAATTATTTTCTATCCTTCCAAGATTTAAACTCAAAATATAATTATTAAAAGTTAAATACGGATATGACATAACTCGTAACCATACAACGCATGTGCATACTATATTAACGATATCAAATGCCTATAATTTGATATTCATTGCATTTACGACGTTTCCCATATTGGTACCTACCGTATGTAAATATTGCGAAGCTTTAATTGTCATATTACTTCTTTGGAGAACAAATACGTGCACCCAATAGTACTACAAAAATATGGATTAATAAGTAAACAGTGTTTATTATAAAGTTCGTTTAATAACCCAAGAGGCGAAGGGGAAAAAAAGACTCTAATAAATGTGATTTGACACGACACGACAACCAGAATTTCTCAAATTTCAGACCTAAAAAATACGATAACACGACACGATTCATAATTAAGACACGAGCATGACACGACACGACTTCATGTCAAAAAAACACGACACGAACACGAAACACCATGTCAATTTCGAATCAATTTTGTGTCGTTCCATGTCGTTTCTAAAATTATCACCCCTACTAATAACCAACTACTAGGGGGCCACTAGACTAGATGAGCAAAACAAAAGACCTCTGATATTTGTGTTTGGTTTTTGTTTGTCTGTGTATTTACTATTAATAAATTTGAGCATCCTCTTTTGGGTACATGAAATTGAGCCTTTTGACTCATTTATTATATGAATAATTTATTGTGCACATAACATAATAAATGAAAGCTTATATTATAGAGACAAAAAACTTGTCTACACAAATATTTTGTAGGCTTATGGGCCCTTCCCATTTTAGGCCTACCAAAATTCTCTTAATTACCTTGGTTCATATGGGTCATCCTTACTTCACTGATTTTATAATGGGGCACTTAAACAAAGAGTCTACAGAAAACTATTTGTTTAACAATTAAGTTAACCACATTACCATTTAATTAAAAAAAAAAACTCATATGCTCTCCCTCATCCTTCCACTAGATAAGTTGCCACCGACAGTTCCCCGGCCAGTCGCCAACGAGGATGGTTGGAGGAAGGGACGGAGCTATGTTGTGCCTGCGGGTCAAATACCCACCCCAGGATTTCCAAATGAAATTATTAAAATATAAAGGTATAATGGTTAATTTTAAAAGAGTAGTGTTATGGATACAAAGTAACTCCACAAAATCTCTACAAAAAGTAGTATTATGACGGTATCCCATACCACAAGACAATGTTTAATAGATAGGTGAGAGAATAAGTGAAATTCACGTTAGATTTTATACAGTTTTTTGTGAAGATTTTTGTACTCACATCATTATTCATTTTAAAACGATGGACAAAAAACTGTAATATTTTCTTTAAAAAATATTACAAACTCTCACCCACTTGCCACTTGACAACCTCTCTCCTATTTCACTTTTCAAACTCTCTCACCCCTAACTTTCAAAGAAAAAAATCACAACTTTTTTTCTTCTCCCAAAACCATACATCTCCCTCTCTCTTTCCTCTCAAAGATCCCCTCATTTCTCGCTGAAGAAGGTAATATTTCAAACATTTAAGATTTAACCATTTTATAGTTGTTGATGTTATTTTTTATTTTAGGTCTGTAACTTATTACTTATATTATTTTGCTAATTACTTAATTTACTTGGATTGGATGACATGATATATTAATATTAACTTTGTTTACTTGGATTAATTTGTTGTTGTTTAGGGATTGAATCAATTCGTTGTTATTT
Source organism: Sambucus nigra (assembly GCA_949130495.1). Taxonomy (NCBI): domain Eukaryota; kingdom Viridiplantae; phylum Streptophyta; class Magnoliopsida; order Dipsacales; family Adoxaceae; genus Sambucus; species Sambucus nigra. The sequence continues at coordinate 38,702,099 of OX422211.1, forward strand.
ATTTTAGGTTATGGTTTGAATTAATTTGTTGCTATTTAGTTTAAGGGTTTGCCATATATAATGGCTTGAGTTAATTTAATTTAGTTATTGTTTAGGATTTTACAACTTGAAGTGGTGAATTACTAATTTGGACTAATTCCTTCCTAATTTAGTTTAAGACCTCCTATTTTAGAATATGATTTATTTTAGGAGTTTGTTTTATTTTAGGGTTCTATTATTAATGTATTATGTCCATCTGTTCTATTGTATCTAAGGTTGTTTTATTTAAGTTGTAATTGTCTAGAAATAATAATTATTAATTGAATATATGTAAAAAATCTAAAAAGGACCCTAAAAAATTCAGCTCAGAGGTTGTCACCCTGAAAAAAGTTGATGATTTGTACATATTAGAGCCCCGCCCCAAAAACATTCCTGGCTTTGCCACTGGTTGGAGTTGCCACTAACGTAGATAATATTTAATAAAGGTTGTAGATTTATTTGTTAAGGCCTTTTTGTTAAGTGAGTAATATGACTGATTTAAATGTTTAATGAGTATTATCTTGATGGACTAAACATTATTTAACCCTTTCATAATTGAATTTGTTATTTTAAAGAATTAAAGATTGCTTAAATACCAAAAGTTAACCATGAAATAGTTGAATAATGTCTCCCATATTGAGTTGTTAACAAACTGAAAAGATTTGTTTGGAAAATTAATGAATATACTTAATTTCAATTTGTGAAAGTGTTGTCTTTTAAACTAGAATGACATTGATAATTTTATAAATTTAGTCCCTGTAATAAAATTTTCATAAAAAATGGTGAAAAATAGTGCCGCTGGTGTGGACCAAAAAAATAAATGTTATTGTACCACGGAGACTAGATATATAAACTTGAAAAGCATTGTCCTAGAAATTTAAATATAGGAAGGAATATGACATTTAGGGTGTGTGATAAATAAGATGGAAAATAAGCGCCAAGAATCGATTTTCATGGAATTGAAAACAAGGAAATATTTTCCATGGAAAAAATTTGTTGGTGGTGTTTGATTGCAAATATTTTCCAGGTGAAAAATGTTATATTTTCCATCTATTGTGTTTGGTTCCCAATATTTTCCATGGAAAAAAGTAGAAAATATATATATAAAATAGAAAAATAAAAAAAATCCCAGAAAATTAATAAAAATCCCAAAGAATAAATAAATAAATAAATCCAAAATGTGAACAAAACCCCAAAGATAAGGAAAAAATCCAGAAAATGAATAAAAACCCAAAAAAAAAGAAAAAAAATCCAGAAAGTGAATAAAAATAAAAAAATAATGAAAAAAAATCCAGAAAGTGACTAAAACCCCAAAAATAATGCAAAAAAATACAAAAAATGAATAAAAACCCAAAAATAATGAAAAATACTGAAAGTGAATAAAAACCTAAACCCAAAAATAAAAAAAAATATATAGAAATTGAATAAAACTCCAAAAATAATGAAAAAAATCCAAAAAGTAAATAAAACCCCCAAGATAATGAAAAAAATCAAGAAAATGAATAAAACCCCAAAAATAATGAAAAAATTCAAAAAGTGAATAAAAAGTGAAAAAAATACAGAAAATGAATAAGACCCCAAAAATAATGAAAAAAAATCCAAAAAATGAATAAATACCCAAAAATAATGAAAACAAAATCCAGAAAGTGAATAAAAATCCAAAAATAATGAAAAAAATACAGAAAATGAATAAAATTCTAAAAATAATGAAAAAAAATCCAGATAGTGAATACAAACCCAAAAATAATGAAAAAATACAGAAAGTGAATCAAACCCCACAAATAATATTAAAAAAATACGAAAAAATAAAAAATACAGAAAATAAATATTACCCCATAATGAATTTTCTGGATTTTCTTCATTTTTTCTGGATTTTTATTCAATTTCTAGATTTTTTTTCATTTTTTTTAAGTTTTATTCACTTTCGGTATTTTTTTTCCATTATTTTTGGGTTTTTATTCATTTTTTGGATTTTGTCCATTATTTTGGGGGTTTTATTCACTTTATATATTTTTTTTCATTATTTTTGGATTCGTATTCACTTTCTGGATTTTTTCATTATTATTGGGTTTTTATCCACTTTCAGTATTTTTTTTCATTATTTTTGGTTTTTTATTCATTTTATGAATTTTTTTCATTATTTTCGTTTTTTTTTTCGTTTTTTGTATTTTTTTCATTATTTTTGGAGTTTTTTTCACTCTCTGTATTTTTGGGTTTTTTTCATTTTTCGTATTTTTTTCATTATTTTTGGAGTTTTATTCACTTTCTATATTTTTTTCCTTATTTTTTGTTTTTTTTTCATTTTCTAGATTTTTTTCATTATTTTTGGACTTTTATTAACTTTCTATATTTTTTTCATTATTTTTTGGTTTTTATTCACTTTCTGATTTTTTTTTCATTATTTTTGGGGTTTAATCACTTTCTGTATTTTTTCCATTATTTTTGGGTTTTTACTTACTTTTTGGATTTTTTTTATTATTCTGGGATTTTTATTCACTTTCTAGATTTTTTAAAAATATTTTTGGGGTTTTAATCACTTTCTATATTTTTTTCATTATTTTTGGGTTTTATTCGCATTCTCGATTTTTTTCATTATTTTTGGGTTTTTATTCAGTTTCTGTATTTTTTTCATTGTTTTTGGAGTTTTATTCACTTTCTGGATTTTTTAAATTATTTCTGTTTTTTTTTTCTTCATTTTTTGGATGTTTTCATTATTTTTTAGGTTTTATTCACTTTCTGTATTTTTTTCATTATTTTGGGTTTTTATTCACTTTCTGGATTTTGTCTTTATTTTTGGATTTTTATTCATTTTCTGGATTTTTTTATTATTTCTAGGGTTTTAATCACTTTTTGGATTTTTTTTTCATTATTTTTTGGTTTTTATTCACGTTCAGATTTTTTTGCGTTTTTATTCATTTTCTGTATTTTTTTCATTATTTTTGGAGTTTTATTCACTTTTTGTATTTTGTCATTATTTTTGGGTTTTTATTCATTTTCTGGATTTTTTCACTATTTTTGGGACTTTATACACTTTCTGGATTTTTTTTCAATTTTTTCATGTTTTTATTCACTTTCTGATTGTTTTTTTTCATTATTTTTGGGTTTTTATTCATATTTTGGATTTTTTTTCATTATTTCTGGTTTTTTAATAGGTTTCTGGATTTTTTTTCATTATTTTTGGGTTTTTATTCATTTTGTGATTTTTTTTTCAATATTTTTGGGCTTTTTATTTAGTTTTTGTATTTTTTTTCGTTATTTTTGGAGTTTTATTCACTTTATGTGTTTTTTTCATTAATTTTGGGTTTTTGCTCATTATTTGGATTTTTTCCCCTTATTTTTGGGTTTTTATTCATTTTCTGGATTTTTATCAATTTTTTGGTGTGGTAATTCTTTTCCCTGGAAAATGAATAACAAGGTGAGAGGAGGTTTTTTAATTCCATCTTTTGTGGAAAAAGTGGTTACGTGATTTGTTTTAAGGAAATCAATTCCATAGAAAATTTTGTTTATCAAACATCCAAAAGATGGAAAATGACTCCATATATTACATTTTCCATGGAAAATTAGTGTTATCAAACACACCCTTACTTTAATTCTCTAATTTAAAAAAGTAATAGTTGTACATACAACTATAGTTTATGTAATTAGAGCTTTAGGCCCCGAATTTGATAATTTTAGTTCCAAGTTTTGAAACTAAAATTGAAGTAATCTTAATTCAAGTTTTGTTTTAATTTTGATTTTCAATTAAGAAGTATAAGCAAAATTTCTAAATATAGCAAGTCGTAATCTTTAGTTGTCATGATTGGGTGATAGGGCCCATTTTTAATTTAATACGTAATTTAAAAAATTAAGCTCATATTGAATAGAAATTAGACATGCTTATGTGAATAGTTTCTAGGCTTTACGAGATCTCCCCATATTTGGGCAATCATATTAAAATTGAAAATTATTCTGTTTAAAGATTACATAACTTATAATTAACCATAAAGTAGTTTAATAAGGTCCGACTCTGTTGTTTAGTAACAAATTCAAAGATTTGTTTAGAAAATTAATGAATTTTCACAATTTTACTTTTTAAAAGTGTTGTTTCTAAAGTTGGGAAAATATAGATCGTATTTAAAAGGCTTTTATTTTTAGGGGTATATATCAAATAGTCCCTCGAACTTTTTTTAATACACGGTTAGTTCAAGCCTTTTTATTTTGTACCAAAAAGTCCTTTACCATGCTGCTGACGCAGACCTTTTAAGAGAATAAGAGATTTTTTGGTACAAAATAAAAGACTTGGACTAAATGTATATTGAAAAATGTTTGAGGGACTTTTTGATGTTTGATCTTTTTTTTAACTCTACCCCTTAAAATAATACCGTAATTAAACATAATCTTTGTGTTTCAAAAAATTAAACTTAACTCGCACATGTGCATCATTTCTTTTGTACCTAATGCATATGAGGTAAGTTTAATTATTGAACATTTAAGGACCATTTCTATATACAGTATTATCTCAGGGCGTAAAACGAAAAAAAAAAAAAACTTAAAACTATGGTGGTTGTAATTTGAGCTTTACAACCTGAGTTTGTGAATTCTAGTTCCAAGTTTTGAAATTAAATATAAAGTCATCTACTTCAAATTATTGTCTAATTTTATTCTAACTTCAATTTTCACTTTCAATTATAAAGTATAAACAAAACTTATAAATACAGCTAAGAGTCCATCTACAGCAACACATAATTTGAATATAATTTGATAGAGACATTGACATGTCACATTCGTATTGATTCATATTTAGGCTCCACACAAGTCTTACAACAGTGAAATCCATACACAAATCAATATGAATATGAATACGAAACGTAAATATATTTATCAAATTATTATATAGCAAATTGTAACCTTTGGCTATCATGATTTAGTGGCTGGTCCCATTTTTTTTAACATCTCTAGCACTGGGTTTCATGTCATGTGGGAGACCATAACCTACCATATCTAATTGGAATATATGCTCAAAACATACCTACTCAATACATTATAGATAGACCAAGGTCCACAAAAATCTAAACACTCGCTTTGTTAATTAATAAGGCTTGATTTAGCTTAGTTGTCTTGGAGTTTGGTAAAATTTGTAGGCATGATAATAATATAAGACCAACCACCTTAGGCCCACCATTTCAAATTCGACTAGGCGCTGATATAATCTGAGGCTGAATTGAACACATGTTAAATATTAATTACATATATAGCTTTATTTATCATACAAAATTTAAAATACAAAGTATACCTGAGTTTAATAAGGCCAACCATATTCACCTGTACAATGCAATAATCAAGATTATACCTACAATAATTGAAGGGAGTCATTCAATTTACACTTAAATTTTGGATTCGACATTTAAATTCGAGTTACACATGTGTGGGTCTCTCTCTCTCTCTGTGCACACTAAGTTTGAACAGCGCTGGCGCACACCAATTTTTTTAAAGTATTAAAACAAATATTTTTGAGTTGATTTTTTTATGCGATATTTAAACATTTCAACGGATCCGTGTAAAAAAAATCAGCTCAAAAAAACTTTTTTGCTATTTTAAAAAAATCAGTCAAACTTTCGCAGCTTTTAAAGTGCTTAAAAACAACAAAAATTTGACCCATTTTTTAAAAATAGCAAAAAAAGGTTTTTTTTTAGCTGATTTGTTTTACACGGATCCGTTGAAATATAAAAAAAAAAATCAACTCAAAAATATTTTTTTTACTATTTTAAAAAAATGATGTGCAAACTTAGTGTGCACATTAGTCTGTCTATCTGTTTCTCTCTCTCTCTCTCTCTCTCTCTCTATATATATATATAGATATATAATGTACAAATATAGTGTGCACAAGAGCCTGACACACTAAGTTGTTCTTGTGCACACTAAGTTTGTATATTAATTTTTAAAATAGTAAAAAAAAATTGAGTTGATTTTTTTTATGTGATATTTAAATATTTCAAGGAACACATAAAAAAATTCAGTATAAAAAAATGTTTTTTTGCTATTTTTAAAAAATCGGTCAAACTTTCGCTGCTTTGAGCACTTTAAAAGTTGCGAAAGTTTGACCGATTTTTTTAAACTAACAAAAAAAGTTTTTTTGAGCTGAATTTCTTTATATGGGTTTGTTAAATGTTTAAATATCACACAAAAAAAAATCAAATCAAAAATATTTCTTTTAATATTTTAAAAAAATTGGTGTGCGCCAGCATATGTGAAAACTTAGTGTGCATAAGAGTCTGTCTCTCTCTATCTCTCTCTCTCTATATATATATAGAGAGAAAGAGACAGGCTCATGTGCACACTAAGTTTGCACAGTACTTGCGCACACCAATTTTTTTGCAGCATTAAAAAAAATTGAGTTTATTTTTTTTATGTGATATTTAAACATTTCAACGGACCCATGTAAAAAAAATCAGTCCCAAAAGACTTTTTTTACTATTTTTAAAAAATCGGTCAAACTTTCGCAGCTTTTAAAGTACTTAAAAGTAACACAAGTTTGGCCGATTGTTTAAAAATAGTAAAAAAAAGTTTTTTTGAGCTGATTTTTTTACATGGGTCTGTTGAAATGTTTAAATATCACACAAAAAAAATTAACTCAAAAATATTTTTTTTATTATTTTAAAAAAGTAATGTGCAAACTTAGTGTGCACATGAGTCTCTCTCTCTCTCTCTCTCTCTCTCTCTATATATATATATATATATATATATATATATATGTTAACCATTTAGGTTTTTTCTTGTAGGGTTTTAGGTGAATTAACGTTTTTAATATACCGGATCCCATGCAAATGCAAACTACGTAGCAAAGCATACATGGATGAAAATGGTATCAGGATATGTTATAGATTTGTAGATTTATGGCTCACAGTTTGAGTACTAGAGTTTGCAGTTTAGGGCATAGGGAGTGATCATACCATATCGAACGCATTTGATCAGATGCAAACTTCACAATTAAGAATGTTACCATTAAAGTATTACCGGTAATATTGTTTCTTAGTTATTTATATACGGGCCAGCTATTCCCACTCCCCTACCTTCTTCCCACACTCTATTTTAAGATTTAATGACCATAATGCCCCTAAACCCATTAACCCCCTTAAACCCATTAACTCCTTTTCATTTCATTTCATTCCAAATTTACATTTATACCCAAAATTTATATTTACTTTTTTATCCCAACAAAATAAATTTTTTATTTATTTAATATTTTTTTTATTTATATTAAAAACTGTTTTGAATGTAAAAAACTGTCTTAACTTTTTATATAATATAAACACTGTTTTTTACAAAAGTAAATTGTTTTAGCTTTTAAAAATACGAATTATAAATAAAAAATTGATAACTAATATTTAATCAAGAATAATAACTAATATTTAGTTAAGAATAATAATGAAAAAAAAATAATATTAATATTAATATTTTTTTTTGTCACAGTGCCCGTAAAATGTAAAGTTGCAAGTTAAATGTTCAATACACATTGAGTGTTGCTACAACGAAATTTTATTTTTTAACGTGACACGTAAACAACCCAACGAAAAGTAACACAACATAACACGATATAAAAATGACACGACACGAATTTTTTTTTTCATCAAACATGAACACGATCATAATAAAAGTGGTACAACACGTAAGATTATTTTTTTACCTAACACGAACACGATCCAAGTAAAAACGACACATAAAAAAACATGTTATTTTTTATAAACCAAACACGAACAAAATAAAATTAACACGACATGGCGCGACACATCACATCACGATACGAGATATTTTTTTTTATTTAAGAAGACACGACCAATTAAAAGCGACATAATACGCCCCGACACAAAATTTTATTTTTTTAACAAACACATTCCAAAAGTGACACGACACGACATGACATGATATAAAATATATTTTTTTAACCAAAAACGGAAAAAAAAAGTGACACGACGGTACGACATGACGTGATATATTTTTTTCAACCTGTCACGAACACGAATCAATTAAAAGCGACACAAGAAAAAATGTTATTTTGTAAACCAAAAATGAACCCGACCAAAATAAAATGACACGACGTGACACGACACGACCAAACATAAAATATATTTTTTACTTATCACGAACACGACCAAAGTAAAAACAACAAAATGTTATTTTTTAAATAAAAGACGAACCCAATCCAACCAAAATAAAAATGACACGACACGAAATATTTTTTTTAAATATTTACTTGAAAAATCAAGTGGGACAAAACTTAGTCAGAGGAAAAAGAGTATAACATAACATGACATTTTTTCAACCTATCTCGAACACGACCGAATTAAAAGTGGCATAACACAGTTTTTATATTATATAAAAAGTTAAGGCAGTTTTTATACAAAAAGTATATTTTATTTTTTAAAAACCGTTTTTCAGAATCAAGACAATTAATATTTGCGTATATTTTACATTGTTTAAACAATTTAAACAACATTTTTTTTAAAACTATAGTTAATTTAACAGTGGAAATAATTTTTTACTTTATATAAAGTTGAAACATTTTTTTATACAAAATTTATTTTTTTATTTTTTGAAAAGTGTTTTTTTAAATAAACATTTTTTTACATTCAAAGCAGTTTTTAATATAAATAAAACTTTTTTATTAAATAAATAAAATATTTATTTAGTTGGGATAAAAAAAATAAACATAAATTTTGAGTATAAACGTGAATTTGGAATGAAATGAAATGAAAAGGAGTTAATGGGTTTAAGGGACTTAATGGGTTTAGGGGCATTATAGTCCTTGAATCTTAAAATGGAGTGTGAGAAGAATGTGAGGGAGTGGGAATAGCCGGCCCCTTTATATATCCACATAATCATTTTTCAAGGTTTCGCCTTTTTGTTTTCGGGTCTTAATTTTATTGTTTTTGTTTCCAATTTCAAGGTTTAAATTTTTGATTTTAGGTTTTACGGTTTAGAGAAAAGTAGTGCTAGGATAAGTGTGATTTAAATATTTATACATTGACATAATCATTTTTTGGGTTTAGATTTTTTGATTTATTTATTTATATACGCACGTAATCATTTCCTAAAAGTAAAAATATTATAATTACATTGTCGTTGTATGACATACTAGTCTTTCAGCTCGAGCCATGAGCGAGCGATATATATATATATATATATATCAGGCCCCACCGGTTAAAGTGCCCTAAAATCATGTTTAAAAGACTTTAATAAAACCAAATTTAAGAGGATTTAGACAAGCTCTCTTTCATGGGAGCATTATATATATTTATCGTATACGACTACATAATATTTTTTTTATAACACATGACATTTTTATATGTAATTATATTCAAGTTTTTCTCCAAATTAAGGTTTCTTTAATATATAATATTTTAATAGATAGTTTATCTAACCATTTGATACTCGAATCTTTAACATAATAACTTATATTTTCTATATATCATTTTGGTGTGCCTATCCCCACACCCTTAAGTTCTTCCCCATACCCTATCTATATCTTTAACATAATACCCTCTCCTGCTTTAAAATATAATATGATTTTAAAACATAACATCATTTTAGATAAAATAAAATTTACACTTTAAGACGAAATATAATAATTATTATTATTATTGTTATTGTAATTATTATTATTTCGATTTTTGACTTTAATACATTACTAATTTAAATTATATTATAGTACATTTTTATGAATTTATTAGACTATGTAACACGACACGACATGAAATCTTATATATTGTGTTTGAAATCTTATATATTATGTTTGCATTATATACAGTGTCGTGTTTTTATTAGGTCAGTTTAGTGTTTAGTAAAAAAAAAGATTCTGTGTCGCTTTTATTTGGGTTGTATTCGTGTTAAGTGAAATATAAAAATTTCGTGTTTCGTGTGTCTCTTTTTAATTGGGTCGTGTTTGTGTTTAGTAAAATAAATAAAAATTTGTGTTTCTTAGAAATAACTATAATTTATTTTTTATTTTAACAAATTGTTTTTCACTTTTTAATAAAAAACTTTTTTTAGAAGAAACTATTTTTAAGAAATAAAAAAACAGTTTTTTTCGGGAAAAAAATGTTTCAACAATTTTTTAACTGTATAAATAAAAATAGTTTTAACGAAAAAACTTTTTTTAACAGAATAAAAACTGTTTATATCAAAAAAATAGTTAAAAAAATCATTTCTAACAAAACAATACAGTTTTTAACCAAATAAAAGTAGTTTATAACAAAGAAATATTTTAAAAACAACTTTTTGAAAAATAATAACACTTTAATGAATAAAAAAACAGTTTTTAAAAATATTGTGTTTTATATGTATGGTTATTATTGTAATTATTATAATCATTATTGTTATACTTTGGTACATTTTTCAGTGCTAAATATGAAAATTTATTCACAGAAAATATTTATATTGAAAGAGTGCGCTTGTGTTCAAATAAAGAAATTATTTAATTAAACTCAGTTTTTGTCAATTAAGTCCTAAATATGCATCTAGGTGCGATTGAAGAAGATAAAATCAAGCAAGAACATTCAAACACACACATGTGAGGAAAAATCCTCCAAAGAGTCAAAACATTTTATTTTCACTATAATTTTGTAAAAACGGTTACACTGATTACAAAGAAAATAAGTGTGACACAGAAATACCCGCAGGTGTCGATTCTGATGTCGTCGGCTGGAACTTTACATTTCCAGGAGGGCAGTAAGGAAGAAGAGAGACGGCTTCTCCACAAAGATACTCCAGATAAGTAAATGATCTTCTTGAAGGTTTAACAATTCACATATATAAATGGGAATGATTATGTGAATAAAAAGGCTTAAGAAACTCTTAAAAGGTGAAGTCTGATTCTGGGTTGTTTTCACAGAATTCGTGTTTGCAGAAAGACTTGAAAAACGTGTAGAAGGTGATCAAGTATTTATACGAAAATCGAGGCGATGGCTCGTTCGAACGAGATGACATGTCGCTCGAACGAAGGACATATGTCGTTCGAACGAGATCGCGCGACATGCCTATCTCGTTCGAACGACAGTGCAATGTCGCTTGAATGAGCTCTTCGACCGAGGCACTCCGCTTCTACACTTAGAAATTTTTTTGCTTTTTATAAAAATAAATCAGACTTCGAAAAAATATTTTCTGGAAAATTTACCAAATATTTATGCAAATGTTAATACTCCAATAAACCATTTTATCGATATTGCGTAGTGGAGTAGTGGGAATGAGATGAGAAGCACGTCGCATGTAGCATGATGCACGTGAAGATGATGGATGCATTGGATTCGGATAAAGGACGTTGAGGATGATCGTGATGACGTGTCGAATGTAGCGGTATCAGACATACAAACTATGATCTAGGACAAACAGAAAATTCCTAGATTCTACCATGGACATTTATAAAATTACGTCCTTACAAATATCCCCCTATGTCTATGCTGGTACATACATAAAAAATTCTAATTATGCAATCTCCCTAAAACAAATGATATACAATATAATATCCCCATTAAACCCTCAAACTGAGAATACTACATGACATATCTTCAATCAAACTTCAGCATCTTCGGTTCTTCAGCTCTTCAGAAACTCCCAAAGCTTTTCTCATCAGGGTGTGCAATCCAATAAATCAACTTTGTACCTACACACATGAGATAAAGCAGATACCCGTGACAAGCAACAGTTTGAAATATAATGATATGCTAAAATCAAAGATCAATTAAACTTAAGTAAATCATTGATAAATTAACTAAACGGATCTCCCCCATAATTCATTCTCCCACTTTTTATGATGTCCCCAAATAGACAGATATGAGAAGCATAAATATGAAAAATGTCACAAGGTAAAAAAATCTATTTTTGAATTTTTTTCAAAATTTTTCTCACAAAATATACAACAAAGAATCACACCATGAACAAACACAAAAACAACCAAGTCGATGATAGCGTAAATGTAGGGGTGTGATCAAATTTGATATGAAAATCAATGCATACAAACATGACATATATGCACGATGAATATCGGATACTCCTAACGAATTCACTCAACATCTTCCTTAGGTGTAAAAAGATGGAAATAAAAGACATCGACTCAATCAAATCAAAGCTCAAAATGATTTCCACACCAATAACGTCCAAAACGATTTAATGCTTTTTCAGGACTTTCAAGGAAGTGCAAACCCGTTTAAATTCTCCAACCAAACTCCCTCAGATTTATATTTTGAATAGAGGTGATCTAAATTCTCAAACTTTGGAGAATTGATGGTGAAACCTAAATGGCCCATATTTGGCATGTATTTTTTTTATTGCCTTTAAATTTGTCGGGCTCTTTTAACCTCTTGGACCCCGGATACTAAAATTCCTCAACTTTTTAGGTCCGATTTAACGGTGGCTTAATCGCAAAGGTTACATAAGAACCTTTCGTAACCCTTCACATTTTTTAAAACAAACACAATCTCACCAAACGGTTTTTACATGCATTCCAATCTTGTCAAGTTTTATCGCATATGGTTTGTTGTATAGACAGAATTGAGATGGAAACACTCAAGCCAATATGTGATAGACAAGTACAATAATCAAATAAACCCGTGCATGTGTGCAATAAAGGAGATAAGGAGCCAAACATGTAGAAAGATATCACTAATCACATCTCAAAGACTCCAAACAATGTAAAGCACATGGATGCCATGATGTAGCGTCTCAAATCTCTATCAAACAGTCACATGGATAAATGGAATGAAATTTGTGACTCGACTATCTTAAATGCTCATCCATAAAAGGTGCAAATAAAATTCAAAAATCTTTTTGTGCTTTTTCAAAATTTTTATAAAAAAAAATATTTTTGGATTTAAAAAAAAAAAAATAGAAAAACTAAAAAAAATAATATAAATGATATAACCTAGGAATAGGAATCATATGATATGAACATGATAATGCATCCTATCCTAGACATGAACCAACCCCTCAGTCAATTGTGCAAATCCCCAAAGACTTCCTAAGACTCTCAAATCTAAGGGCATCTAAAGGCTTCGTGAATATATCAGCTAATTGAAGATCGATGGGTACGAAACTCAGGGATACGACCTTCTCCTCAACTAACTGACGTATAAAGTGCTCGCGTATTCTGATGTGCTTTGTGCGAGAATGCTGAACTGAATTACGGGATATGTGTATCGTACTCGTGTTATCACAGGAAATGATCATGGTGTCCTGTGAAATCCCATAATCCTCCAACATCTGCTTCATCCACAAGAGTTGCGTACAAAAACTCCCGGCGGCGATGTACTCATCCTCTATAGTGGACAAAGAGATGGAGTTTTGCTTCTTGCTCAATCAGGAGACAAGAGTAGAACCAAAATAGAAACACCCACAAGAAGTGCTCCTATAACCATCTACATCCCTGGCCCAATCGGCATCCGACAGTATCAAAGGAATACCAAATACCGTATGAGAGAGTCCCACTCACGTATTTGATAATATGTTTTAGAGCGAGTAAGTGTGACTCTTTCGGGGACTCCTGATATCGCGCACAGACTCTAAAACTAAAGGCTATGTCAGGATGACTAGCAGTCAAGTAGAGAAGACTACCTATCATACTCCGATACAAGGTTTGCTCTACGTCCTTGCCTGAAGTGTCCTTACTAAGCTTGATAGAAGTACTCATAAGTGTACGTGCATACTTAGCGGAGTCTAAACCAAATTTCTTCACTAGGTCTCTAGCATACTTGGATTGGGAGATGAACATCCCATCCTCTAACTGACGAACCTGGAGACCAAGGAAGAAAGTAACAAAAAATCATAGAATTTGATTCATAACAAAAAATAAAAATATCAAAAGTACAAAAATAATCAACTTATTTTGTTTTATTTACTAAAACTCCATTACAAACCGATATATCCGATCATATATAAAATCCTATACATAAATCAAATGCAAAATAATTCTAAGTAGAAAATTACATCACAAAACTATATTGTAGTAGCTCATATGGTCGTTTTACAAATTTTCTTATTATGATATTTAACCAATTAACACCTATTATACTTCCTGGGCCTTCGGTATTCGCCACGAGACGTTATTCTATACTTTCTTAGTCATCCTAGAGGAACTTTTATTATAGTGGACTTCAAAACTAAATCATTTCTAACGACTTCGTCGTCTTGTATACCCATCACAGGAACAATAGAAAATGAGTATGACTATTGAAATAATCAACAGTGAAATATTCCTTAACATATTAAAATATGTCTTCACTATTTGATTGTATTTCAACTAAAGTATGTGAGCATTAAAATCCATTTAATTGCCATTTGTAATAAGAACAAACACGATTCAATAAATTTACAGTCTTAGCTTTCTCACTATGAATGTGAAAAATAAACTCATGAGACCGAGTAACATTTTATCCCCTACCAACTGTTAATAACTCACTCAACCCGTTGTTCATCTTAAGGAACAATATCAATCTCCACTTATTTTACTCTTGACATATATTTTTTAGATTTAGTTTTTTATTTTAATTTGAATACTCTCAACCAGTTGTACTATTCATAAATATTTATCCTCTTTGATCCATGCATTGAACGACTCTGTTGCATTCGAATATATCTCTCCATACTTACATCCATTGAAAAATGCAAGACACCAATTCTTCTCCGGACAATTTTGCAAGAAATCTCTCATCAAACCACCTCCCTTATTTATCAATTCATTTCGATGTTTCACATAAGACTCCACAGTTGTAGAAATGCACATATGTTAAATATATTCATAATTTTTTCCTTAAAATTTGAACCAATTCCACTATACATATCCCGTATGTTATTTTGAAGATGATAAAGACAATAATCATGTGGATAGTTTGAAAAATATTTGGGAATAATATCCAAAATTCCTTGATTGAGATATGATATAAATATTATCTCTCTCCCCATGGGATTCAAAACCTTGACAAGGAATTTCATGAACTAATTTCAGTTGTTCTCATTTTCAGCATCAATAGTAGTAAAAGCAGGTATAAATATACCTGAATTTTTTTAAAAACATATAACAACAAAATAAAAATTGAACAACATAGCATATATTCCTATATGCCAATATGTTTCCAAACTTTAAAGTTACTAAAACCTATACATAACATATAAATCACTACTAATGAAATATTTTTTCAAAATCATTTTAAGATAACATAAAAAGATTAAAACTCACTGATTGCAAAACACAATATATAAAAATTGAAGAATAAGTATACTTTCACATACCTTAATCACCATTTTTTGATGTGGCGGACAATAATGTTCCTTTGTATTTACTATATAAAAGTGTCCCATCCAAGAATAGTATCGGTCTACAATATTGAAAGCCTTATACACATGCGCCAAAGCTTATGAACAGCCATTTAAACCAAAAATCAACAACATCGCGCTAAATAAAACAGAATGAATTTGGGTTTGTTTCATTTAATTGGGTGCAATAGGATATTGGTTAGAAGATTGTTCCTCATGCCCATGCAACTCAACACTTACAAGTTCATTTATACTCCAAGATAAATGGTAAAAAATATCAAAACCGTATTTTCTCTTAAAGTTTCTCATTATATCAATGGGCTTAATTGAAGGCTTCTCACAAACTTCATCCATAAACTCCGACGAAATAATTTCAGATGACATCGTTTCACTAGTTGACTTAAGAACATGACTCCTACAAGTGTGCATATTATTCAACGTCCGAATATAGAAACAACTATTTGCACGATTCATTAATGCATGCACCCACCAACTACATTCAATATCCTCATCTTGAACACACTGATCGTCGCTCTAACATTATTATTCTTTATATACTTGAACTTTAATCCAGTGTCTACTGCATAGATACATAGTATCGTCCGAAATTCTTTCGCAACCCCTTCAAATTTTTATCCACTTCAATAATTCTATGTGCCCAAGAATAAGACAAAAAATCCTTTGATTTTGACGATACAGATTCAACCAAATATTCATCAATAATATCAAATGTATCTATTTCTAATGGATGTTCAACATTAATAAAACCCTCCTCGATTTCACAAACTTCACTACCAACACACTTACAATTTTCTACCTTTATTTTAATAAAATCATATTTTGACTTCTTGCAACAAATTAACATAATGCTAAAATCCCCATCGGATTCCAAACTAACTCTTGAAAAACTTCTAATTGAATACGAAAACTTGATACTTTCTCTTTTCAAGATTTTAAATTTTGAACACACTTCATCAGCAATTGAATAATATGAACTTTCAACTTCAATGCTTATAGCAGACGACATGCAACCGTAATACACATCAATAAAAATATAATCATCCAATACTAAATTAACAAAAATAAGAATAAAAGAAAAATCACTATATAAAACATACACGTAACAATAACACTAACAACATCTAATAAAAAAGACAATAATAGTTTCAAATACAGAGCAATGAGAAAAAAATAGTGCATATAGAAACATGTGTACTTACAAACAATAACCTAAACCATGGATAAAACCATAAAAGATTCAAAAGAACCCTAACTTTCATAGTAAACAATATACAGGTAATGCACATCAATAAAATTCACATAGATTACCACTTCATTGCAAAATCATATAAAACACACAACGAATAACTTTACAATATAACAACTATGATCTTGATAGAACCCCTAACTGATTAATGTGCTATAAAACATAAAAACTTTTCATCCAAAACATAATTTAATAAAAATTAATAGACAATAATGATGAATCGACAATATAAATGGAAAACAAATCTCAAAATACAAACCTAATCACATAAATTCAACAAGAAATCGTAAATAAAATGTAATTAATGAATTTAACATATAAACATATAAATATATGAATTGATATTTGAAACAAATTGACAAATGAACAACAAATACCTTCTGATGTGAAGAACAACAATTACGGATCGCAATGTGAAGAAAAATAATGACGAAACGCAAAGTGTTTCAAATGTTATAAGAATTTTCAGATTGATTAATGCTTCAATGGCATTTTCAACAATTTTGGTAAGAACGGGGAGCGTAATTTTGGAAAGGTTCAACAACTCACCTATTTTGGCTCTAAGGAATTAGGATGCAGAAATAAACAAACAATCCTTCCAAAAATGAGAAGGTTAAATTTGGAAACACACAATTTAGAATATATATATATATATATATATATATATATATATATATATATATATATATATATATATATATATATATATATATAATAAAGTAGGACGATTTTTTAATTATCTACACATTTTAACGGTTCAGATGTGTGCCACATCCTTACATATTTTTACAAAATGAATGGTTCAGATCATATTTTAACAAAATGACTCGTATCAACTCTTACAGTGAAGGCTTACTACTGACATCCCAATACCTCGATACCCCCCCCCCCCCATATGTCCTATCTCTTACCTGCTCCCACTCCCAATACTTCTTCCCATTCTCTCACCTCACGCTTCTCACAAACTCCCCCTTCCCACGCTAAGCTCCTCACCTCACTCCCTCTCACGCTTCTCACAAAGGTTCAGGACCAAAACTCTCTGACGCCCCTACCACCATTGATGAAGGCATGAACTTTTTGTATTCAATTTATTTTGAACCCTAATAAAGGTATGCCATATCTCCATTCATTTTTTATTCTTCTTTGTTTATCTTTCTATTCTTATTGAAAGTTATTTTTTCATTTTGTTTTTGCAGATATTAGGAGGGTTGGTTTCTTTACTCCTAATTAAGGTAGTAACCTCCCACTATCCGATTATCTCTCATTCTTTGCATTATTATTTGTTGGCTAGATTTAGAATTATTAATAAAATATATTTAGGGGTTTCCAAACCTAGGGTTTTTCGGACAATTTCTGTTTTTATATTGTTTATTGATTGACAGTATTTGGATTTTTTAATTTTTGTTCTCTCGTTGGGTGTTAATTTTTGTATTGTGTTCATATAAAACAACTATTGAAAAGTGAAGATGCCTTTGGTCAGTTGTAAGGCTACACAATTTAAATTAAGTTGATGTTTTTATAGCATTTTTGCATATTGTGATTTGGTTCTATTTTAGGGTTCAATTTTGGGTTTTTGGTTTAGTTTTTTTTTTTTTATTTTGCCCAGAAAGTTTAGAAGTTTTTAATTTAATTGTGGGGGTTTGATATGAATTTATGTTTATTTTGATTTCTTAGGTACTAACATGGTCTCCTTTTTCCTTATTTTTTTATTTGTGTGTTGGTACACTCTCAAATGTACCATCTTTGTTCGTATTCTATTCTAATTTTCTCTATTTTGCAGATGAAACATTTTTAGTTTGATTTGATAGGTATGCTCTCTATCTCTCGGGTGTTGGGATATGATTTGTGGGTGTTTTAACATAAAAAATGAATTTTAGTTTAAAATGAGATTTTGGGGGGTTGGATATTTTTTTTTAGCTCAAGATAGTTTTTTTTTTGTGATTTGATTTGGTATTTGTAGTAAAGACTCAAAATATGTATTGTTTGCTTTATTGTTTGTAATAAAATATTTAATATGTTCATTTCATTGATGAGTTTCATAAGAACAATTATTTTTGTTCTACTAATTCTATGTTATTCATGTTGAGCACTTAGTTATAGCATTTTATTTAGAATTTTGTGCATAATAAGTCAACCTCTTTGGGTTGGAGCTCATAGTTATTTTATATATTACTAGGCTTGGTTGATTGATGTTGGATTCTATAAAAAAAAATTCTTTTTTTAATGATTGTTACAAGGTAAGAATACCGGGTCATTTATGTTGGTGGGAATATAGAATGGATTTTCACTTTTGATTATTAGTTTAATCCGATTCAGCTATGTTTTGCAGTTTTTTATAATCACCGTCAATTGAAGCAACCTATTGTTAAAGATGCACACGGTGTATGTTCCTTCACTCTGTTTTCCTCCTCACAATTCCCACATTTTGAGTCATGATGCATTTCGATTACCATGTTAATTATATACGATTGGGTAAGAGTTATAAATTTTGGGTCCAATTTTGAAATTGTGCTGTCATTGTACAAAGTTGGGGTGACTTTTAATTTTTTGCCATTTTATGGCTTTTTTAACGTGTATCATGGGTTTTGTTAATCTGTCAATTGATATGTCCTCAATTTGTCTTGCTATAGTGACTGCAGAAATGGATTGAAGGTGTGGTATGCCTCTTTTATGCAAGGTAAACACGAACACACATTTAAGCAATGGGGATGATGGTAGGACACATAATTGGGCTCACCGTGTTGCAGTGGTTTTCGTTCTTCACTCAATGGGGATGATGGTCGGATACAGTGCACCAAGAGGAAAACTCCTATTGGATTATTTAGACAGGTGCTGGGGAAATCAAACTCCACTAATGGTAGTCACGACATCTTAAAAAGTACTTCTTCTAGTAGAGAGAACAATAATCATGCACGACTTCAAGAGTTTCTGCGATCAGGTGATACAATACGACTGACCTTGCATGCGTCAACTATGAGGCTACCATCTTATAGAGCATGGCCAAATATGCATGAAAATTAATTTCCTCTTTATAATTATCCACTATTTTCTTTTTTCTTGATATTGGTATTGCTGTTGAGTTTGATTGTAGTGTTGGTTCTACGCATACCTGGGGGTTGGCCTAGGTGTGATGTACATTCCTGCTCTTGGTGGGGTATGGCCCTGTCACCCGAGGTAAATGGATAGTTATTGTAGATCTGTATAGATCACTTCTGAGGTAGTATGGATGGTGTGGTAATAATTTTCTTCTTCATAACCTCTTTCATCTGATTACAACTTTCCTGTTCCAATTGCCCAAATTGGTTCATATGCATGATGTTTAAATATTCTAAATCATAGATATAGAATATTTAATTGTCAATTGGACAAATTTTTCAAATAGCTTTGCTTACATATGCTTCATGAACCCTCATGTCATTGGTTCCTATTGTAGAGACTACTTAATCTTCCATTGAATTAATCACCTCTCTCGATCTCGATCGACACCATCATTTTGAGGTCAGCATTTTGAGTTTGGAAATATTTTCTATTAATTTTAATTTACAAATTAAAAATCAGGCTTCTTAGAATTAAAACTTGAATTCAAACCATATGTTTCTAGTTTCTTCTTTTGGCATGCTTATAGTTTCAGCGTTCGTGAGATGTTAAGCCTGGTCATCCATCCGATTTTGGGTGTTTCAACGTTTCTGCATTGTTGGCATGCTAAAAATGACAACATTGTTGGTATGCTAAATTACCGGCGTTGCTGGTAAGTTAAGCCGCACTTTCAACTTTAAAAGAGTGACACTGTCAGAGAAGAAATAACGTTGTCAGTTGGAAAGGGAATAAAAAGAGGCGGCGACACCGTCAAAGAAGAAATAGGGTCCACATGATGTGGCACTAAGCAAAACTAAAAGAGTGATAGCCAAAGTCACCACTAATCTGTGTTCTTTCTCTTTGCTTTTTTAACCAGCAAAGCAACAATATCGTATGTTTCAACTTTAAAAAGAAGTAAAAACATTTGTTTCAACTTTCCAGTTGATTGAGTAGTGGAGTGGAGGTGAGGTGAGGGGAAAGTAAACGATCCATTTCAGTCCACATCTACGAGCCCATGGTCCCAGCCTCCATGCCATATAGCAAATCTATACAGCTATACGTATTCCATATATGTACACATGTGTAGCCTTTTTTTTCATGTAAACTAAATGATGGTATTTATTTTTTGTTGATTTATTAGTTTTGGTTCTTCTATTGCAAATGGGATGAAAGATATGTTACTGTTGGATAACGATGAGAATAAATTAAATTTGCAACTTCGGTACGCACACTCTCTTTTTGTAGATCACTATGTATATGGGTTTAAGGTATTTTTTTAAATGTACAGTTATGTCTTTTCTCAATAGTTGTTTAAGCTAATTGGACAAAATGAGTTAGTTAAACAATGTCCCATGAATCTACTGTACTATAGGCGTATTTGCTGTACCAAGGCAGCATTTTATTAGTTGTGAGTTGTCACTTTCGATAATGGCATTCTTGATTTCAAAGTACCGAATCAAATGGCAGGCCTCAAGCAAGGTTGCTGATTCACATGACATTATCTGAAATGACACTTATTTTAGTTTCTAACACATTATAATGTCTACTCCACACTGATTCCTCTCTATATCTCTATCACAACCACAGTCGAAGTAAAAGACTCTCGACAAGCGCAGTTGATTATCGGAGGTGGTGTTATGTAATCACATAATCTCAACATCCAAGAAAGGGTTGTAATCATCCCTTCAATGATAACAACAGCGGTGAACAGTTAGGAAGCAACTGTGGACCTCTTGGCTGCATCATATATATTGTTTATTGTAAAGCGTAATAATGGAAACCAGGAGGCGGTGTATCTTTCAGCCAAGATTCCTAGAGGAATTCCTTTCTTTATTAAACTCCCAGCAGTTATTGGGACCCCTGGCCTGAAGTTTTCCATCAAAACGCCTAGCCCTGAAATGGCTCCTCTTTTCTTGGAAGCACTTTGAGATTCTCCTCAACAGTTGATTGCATTTATCAGTCCTTTCCCCGTCCTTCCATTTTCCCCTCTATATTCTTTTGGGATGGATTTTTTTATTTTGATTTCGTACTTCCATATAATTTTTTTTGTTACCGAGGATCCTATTTATCTTCTGTTTCTATCCTACTTTCTACCTGTGTAGCTAGCTACTACCCAACGCCCCCATTTTTAGTCAACATTTTTTTATTGGTTAACAAACACCTTGTTTTTGTAGATGCAATTGTTATGTTTTAGTAATAAATTTCTTCTTACCTAATATATATATATAATGTGTGTGATATCATCTTGGATCTGAATTCTCAATACATTAACTGTTCATCACATAATCTCAACATCTAAGAAAGTGCAATTAAACGATTGTATGTATATTAGTTTGATTACTTTTTTTTAAAGTATTTTTGAAGAACTTCTATTACTTTCTTTGTAATGGTTCTTTACTTATTTTTTTATATCACTTTATATATGAAAATAACACTTATTGTGATCAGATGGATGGATAATTCATATTCTTATTTAATGAATTTGTAACTAAACTTTTTTAACTGAACTTATGCCTATGATGTTGTTTATGTGATGTTCAACATGGATTATTAGTATTGTTAGACTATTTTTTTATTTCTAAAACAGGTTGAATAATTTTATAAATAAAGGTGTAGGAGGGTACTTTAGATTATATATATATGGAGGCGTCACCCCTATTGAGTATGGAAATGACAAGTTAATTTGCCCAAGACCACCAGATTAATGACATGACGCACAAACACAGGCACAATGAAGTTATACCCAGTTTAAACTCACAAAGCCTCTCGTGTATAACTCAGGGAATAATAATGAACTTTAGAAGTGGCTTAGCTAGGGGGAGAGAGAAGTAAGCACCCTAGATACACCTTGGTAGGCAGGTAAGACCACCCAAAATACCCTCAAGGATCCCTGTCAGGTATTAAAAGCTTCGTAATAAATGACAATGGTGGGTGAATAAGACTTCTCTGGTTTTTTAATAACTCTTTTCAACTCTCAAATGGATCATCATCTCCTGAGAGGTGGTTGGGGTCCTTAAATAGCCCCCCACACCACCCCCGAGGCAACTCAGTCATTAAAACTATGAAAGACATCCCTCATACTTTATGTCAAAACACTAAATACCTGATGCACTAGCTGTCTCCACGTCATAAACATTAAATGCCAAGACATGCCTTTTTACCTAACCACCGTGTGTCAGGGGACTGTTGTCGCAGAGGTGGCTTACCAACTGCCTGACAGCCCCAAATACCATGGTGGTTTACTCAAGTGCATGTCTGACATTGTTTAGATGGCTAGTGACATCACCCACAGTAGATTTGACATTAAGTAGAGGGCTGTTTGGTCCATAACTCAATGCCCGATGGAACTCCAGGCTGCTCTGCTTGAGGTTCCACGGTCAGGGTCCTTCGGTGTTTTACCAGGTGTATCTAAGATGGTCAGGACAAGCCCCAATGGTGCCTTACTTCTCAATCCTCCAAACCAAGTCCCTCTAAAGTTCCCACGGTGATGTCATTCGATAGAGCATGACAGCTCTCCCAGGCCCTGCCAAGCCTGGTCTCTCGCAAGTACCGTTTGACTTCACACTAAAACTCTTTATTATTCTCGTTACATCATTACAACCGTTATAGCTTACAGTAAATGTAATCAAAGATACAATATGACTAACACAACAAGCTGAAGTATGAGTTACCACGCTTGAGTTGCCACGCTAAGTTGCCACGCTTGAGTTGCCTCTATTGCGTTAATCCTCAAACACTGTTGCTAATTAGGGAATTATCCCTAATCTCAGGATTACCTTCAAGCCCCCTCTACATTTTCCCCCTCGTGTAGGGATTGGTTGTGGGAACAAGAAATGCCTTCACGAAAACTTCTCAATCCGATGAACGTTTCTTTGTTGTGAAAAGATTCAGACCTTTTTCCTTTATGCAGAACCGTTGGGACATCTTCTTCGTTGGGGCTTTATTAGATAAGTCTGACAAGAAATTTTATTGGCGCCAAAACTCTAGCTTGTTTAGGAAGGAAACGATTAGTTTTCCCCATACGTCACTTCATTAATGATGTGGCGCAGTCCTCTCAACTGTCAAAGCACTTCCCAAGGTGCCACGTGTTCATTGGAAATGATTGTAGGCGGCCTTGCACGTGTGATGGTGGGAGACTGAAACGACAACCCCGAAATTTTCAAACAGCCATATTCAAAATACTTTGAACCTTCTCCTTTGTTTTTTCTTACTCTGTTACTATCTTCTTCAGACTGGCGTTTCTTTTTTAGACTTGTGATCGTGTTTCTCCATTCTCGCTCTCAATCCCTTTTTTCTCGAAGCTTTCTCTGTTACGGTGTCATTATTTGCCATGGCGTCTTCAAGCGACCCCACCGTGTCTGCCACTAGTGTTCCGTCTGCCACCACCACTGCTGCCTCCGTCCTGGGTGCTGCCCGCCAGGAACAGCTGAGGTTTTATTGTCGCTCTCCCATTTTTGGGGAGGGTGATGACTTTGCTGTTGCCTATAAGACTGTCTATTTTTCTTCTAAGTTTGATGCCCTACTGTTGGGTGATGAGGACGAAGAATTGTCTAAGTGTGGCTTTCTGCCCCCAGAAGGAACTCTCAGATTTCGCTTGGAGCGAGAGGACTTTCCATGGTCCCACATTGATTTCGAAGCACCCGGGGGATCCCCCGCCCACTTTGATTCCTGGAACTCCCACATGCAGAGTTCCTATGCTGATATCCTTACCAAGATTGGGCTTTAACGGGCTAAATGGTTTGGTGAGTTCACTCTCTCAAAGAACAATGCTGCCCTTCATGTCTTGGTCTCTCGATGGAACGTGGCTACTCATACGTTCATCGCTGCGTGGGGTGAGTTCACCATCACTCTTGAGGACGTGTGTGAGCTTTTGGGCCTCAATGCAACAGGTCATGAGCCCTACACCGATGAGGCTCTTGATGCCCAAGAGACTGCCGATCATTTGGAGTTGGATCATATATGCCGAAGTTGCATTGGCTCATCCAACAAAGCTACTTTTTCTCCCTTGATTAGTTATTTCTTCAAGGGTTCTGGTGAAGGCAGTTCTTCAGCAGATGCTCCTGGTCAAGGTACACCGTTGTAACTTCCCGCCTACATTCTTGTGATTCTTTCCCGTTTCCTTTTGACGGGCAAACCCAATGACCATCCCCGAAGGGACCTTATCAACCTGTCCCTTCGTTTGGCTCAAGGCATAAAACTCCTACTGGCTACAATTGCCTTGGGATCCCTCTACACCTGGCTGGATAGGACTTTATTTGACATGGAACGCTCTCTTGGACGTCATAACTTGGCCAATTTTGCCAACAGCGTTTTTCTGACCAGCTTCCTTTACTTCCGCTTTCCTGCCATAGCGGCCAAGACCAACAGTCCTCCTTCGGGGGAAACAATTATGCCTCCACGGTCTTTCATTTATCACAAGAGACAAAGCTGAAAGGAGCTGATTTCTGTGATTGACCATTTCGAGAACTTCGTCATGAGGCCTTATTAGGAGGAGGTCTTCTTTCACACTTGTGATTTTTTTCATCATGAAGCCAGAGTGATACATGACCCTTCTCCCGATATTGAGGATCCCTTGCTTGCCGTGGTCCTTCTGTTTTCTCCAGGATATCTGCCCTCCTACACCGAGTGGGGATATACGAGCAAGCATTATAATCCCAACCGATGTAGCCGCCAGTTTGGGTTTGACCAGGGGCGCCACGTCCAGTGTTTCAATCGTCAAACCCCAAGGTCTCCTTTGGCGAGGCATGTTCCCTGTTTTCTTCGACCGCTGCGTGGGGGATATGTTCAAAAATGGCTGGGCGTGTCACCATTCCCAGTATTACTAGGCATGGGGATGTGACCCCTTTATTTTCCACCAAGTACTGGCCGAAACAACTAGCTGAAATTGCTGAGTTCGTTGAGGGAGATCCGGTGTATCCTCCCGTTTCTTCATTTTCTGCCCTGGAGTTGGGGCTAAAAGGAAACTCTGTACTTGGGATAGAATTCCCTCTGAGTTCAACCCCCAAAGCACCTCCTACCGATTTTCCCCCATTTTATCCCATGGTCCCAGTTGCAACGCCAAAACCCAGGACTCCTGCTGCTCCAAAGAAGGTTGCCCCCTCTACTGCAGCTACTACCAACGAGGGGGCTTCTCAACCACCTGCCAAGAAGGAAAAAATGGCCAAGAGTGGGACATCAAAATCAAAATCGAAGTCCCAGAAGCCCCAAACTCCCGTGGCAACTCTTCCCATAGCCTCCATTCCACCTCCATGCCTGCTGAGATGGCTGAGCGTGTAAGGAGGGAGGCCCAAGCAGAAATAGATCGAATAAATGCCGAGTATCAATGGCATGCAGTCGTTGTTCCTTCTTCCGTTGCTTTCCCCACGGTGGTGGTTGATCCTGCAGAGCCAACGGCTAGGAGGAGAAAGAGCTCCAGGGTTCCTCAAGGGGTCAGTACTGGTGCAGCGGGATCGAGGAAGAAGACTCTGGGCACCAAGTCCCAGAAGAAACGAACTCCTGAGGTGCACCAAACCCCTGAGGTGAATTCCACTCCTGCCCCTTCTGTTGCTGTTACTCCTCCTTCTTCGCCCGTGGTCGTGTCTTCTCGTTCTCCTTCTGAATCGGAGGTATGTATGCCTGATTTAGTTATTATCTCCTTTTGCTTAAGGACGAATGTCTTTACTTATATATATATTTTTCTTTTTTTTTTACAACTGTGGTGCAG
Source organism: Sambucus nigra (assembly GCA_949130495.1). Classification (NCBI taxonomy): domain Eukaryota; kingdom Viridiplantae; phylum Streptophyta; class Magnoliopsida; order Dipsacales; family Adoxaceae; genus Sambucus; species Sambucus nigra. The sequence continues at coordinate 38,728,441 of OX422211.1, forward strand.
GGAGTTGAAATAGAAAGACCAGACCCCTCTAGTCCTCCCGTGAGCCCTTTTGTGGGGGGACACTTCGGTGCATCTCGTACCGATGTGACTCCTCCCCGTTCCCCCATGACGGGGCTTACCTATTCTCGCCGTGCAGACAGTCAACATGCAAGGGAAGTCATTGTGGGAGGTGATTCCTCGCCTGAAGTGGTAATACAACTCGAAATAACACAATCCGTGATAACACCCTCGGTCCCCTCTGATTTACAGGCCTCACCTGAGGTTCCTCTCCCCATTGTTCTTGTTGAGGAGAGTGAGCCCGAGGTATGATTTCCTCTATAATTTATTTGTTGTACTCTTTTCGGTCCCACTCTTTTCTTATTTGGCTCGCTGAATTCTGATATGTTTTGGGTACCCCAGGTTGAAATATCCTCGTTGTTGGCAAGCGTTCTTCTTCCGACGACGCTGATGAGACCCCTGACTGCCATTCCTCTCTTTAGCACCATAACTGAGGTAAGTAACACGTAGAGATATTTCTTCATATTTTCTATGCCCATTCTTCTTTTCTAACACTTGCCTTTGTGCCACAGTTTTCTCCTGATCTTGCACCAACTCCCGCAGTCAGGGGCCAGGTTGGTGCTTGTAGCCAACATAGTGGTGTGTTTACACCCCATCGTGTTGTGCCTTTGTTTGGGAGCTCAGTGTCTTCACCTGATGAACCCAGTATGCTGGCCCTGGTGCTCTATACAGGTGATAGAGTTTTGCGAAGCGTGGAGGCTTCTGCGCCCAGGGACCCCGTTATGGCTTCTGGGATAATAATCTCGCCCCCAACGGTTCCTGTCCTTGCGGCTGCCCCATATGCTCCCGTTGTGACTGAGGTATTTTTGTTAACTTTTGTTAAGATTTTTCATAATCTCCATCTTATGATTTTTCATAAAATTTTTCTTAAACTTCACCTTATAACGATGACTTAACAATGAAAACACTTGTTAAGTTTTTCCATAAACTCCACCTTATAACGGTGACTTAACAACGAAAACACTTGTTAAGTTTTTTCCATAAACTCCACCTTATAACGGTGACTTAACAACGAAAAGACTTGTTAAGATTTTTCATAAACTCCACCTTATAACGGTGACTTAACAACGAAAACACTTGTTAATATTTTCCATAAACTCCACCTTATAACGGTGACTTAACAACGAAAACGCTTGTTAACATTTTTCATAAACTCCACCTTATAACGGTGACTTAACAACGAAAACGCTTGTTAAGATTTTCCATAATCTCCATCTTATGATTTTTCATAAAATTTTTCTTAAACTTCACCTTATAACGATGACTTAACAATGAAAACACTTGTTAAGTTTTTCCATAAACTCCACCTTATAACGGTGACTTAACAACGAAAACACTTGTTAAGTTTTTTCCATAAACTCCACCTTATAAGGGTGACTTAACAACGAAAACGCTTGTTAAGATTTTTCATAAACTCCACCTTATAACGGTGACTTAACAACGAAAACGCTTGTTAAGATTTTCCATAATCTCCATCTTATGATTTTTCATAAAATTTTTCTTAAACTTCACCTTATAACGATGACTTAACAATGAAAACACTTGTTAAGTTTTTCCATAAACTCCACCTTACAACGGTGACTTAACAACGAAAACACTTGTTAAGTTTTTTCCATAAACTCCACCTTACAACGGTGACTTAACAACGAGAAGACTTGTTAAGATTTTTCATAAACTCCACCTTATAACGATGACTTAACAACGAAAACGCTTGTTAAGATTTTCTTCATAAACTCCACCTTATAACGGTGACTTAACAACGAAAAGACTTGTTAAGATTTTCCATAAACTCCACCTTATAACGGTGACTTAACAACGAAAACGCTTGTTAAGATTTTTCATAAACTCCACCTTATGATTTTTTTCATAAGTTCATCATGTGCGCTATCTCTTTTTAGGTTGCTCGGGAAAATTCTCCCCCAGTTCTTTCGCCTGTAGGCTCACCCTTCCGAGAACCTGATGTTTCGAAAAATTCTGGTCATGATGATCAAGGTTCCACGACTGGTGCTGCAGCCGAGAGCGAGTTTGGGTGCTAACTGCCTTTTCCTGACCTGGCTCCTCACGCGTTCTGCCTAATGGTGCTTCGGCAGTCTCCTCAAATGCCTGTCAACCACTGCTTGGTGATCGAACAACTGGTGAATCGCCACCCTGAGACCTTCACACCAGATTGCCTGCGCTCCAATATTCACGTGATGAGTCACAGACTTCAAGGCATGGCGATCGTTGTTGCTGAAATTGCCAGTACCCCTACTGCAAGTGTTACCAGATCCCTTCTTTACCAATTTCTGGGTTTTCTGAGGGAGTTGGGGCGTGATGGTTTCCATTTTGACTGGCTTATAACGTATCTGAAGACTTTGAAGAACCAACAACTGATCGGCCAGAGGGAAGTGTTACGAAAGCACCAGGAGGACCAGTAAGCTGAGGAAGCTAGGTTGGTCGCATTGGCACCCCTTTTGGAAGCAATGGATCAAGAGGTAAAGGATGCCGAAGAATCTTTGTGCCTGGTCAAACTGAAGTGCGAGAGACTCCTGATCGAATGTACACAAGTGGAAACGAGGCTGGAGGTTTCTATTAACGCCCAACGGTCTTTCACAGCAGCTTCTTCGGGCCTTTCTGGAGATTTTTTCTCTTCCTCAGATTTATCGTTTCTTTTAGACTAGTTGCCTCTTGTGTACAGATCCTCCATCTATGTAATTCTTGGGCGATAGCTCCCAAAACAAATTTTTTGTAATGCTCTATTGTTTATGAATAAAGAATATGTTCTTTCCAATGCATCCATGTGTTGTGACTGTTTTCGTATGCTATAGAGTTCTATATTTGTGCAATTATTTCATGATGTTCCAAATTGTAAACAAAACTTGTATATTCATAACAACGGCTAGTTATAACATTGGTTCAAACTTGATTGTTTACACATGATAAACCTTCAGCCACTTATTGTTAATATTAAATGGCTTGTCTTCCTCTAACTTCGAAATTAAACAATAACCTAAGTCATGGGCTTCCTTGACAACAAAAGGTCCCTCCCAATTAGATGCAAACTTTGGTAGAGGAAGCCCTCTGATGTGTTTTACTGCCGCTTTCAATACGAGGTCTCCCTTCACGAATTTCCTTGGTCTCACCAAGTTATCATACGCCTTTGAAAGTTACTTCGTATATATTTGGAAGTTCTGCATTGAATTATCTCTGTGTTCATCCAACGCTTCCAATTGTACATGTCTACTTTGAGGAAGCATGCTACTTCGCAAAGCATAACGAGCAGAGGGAACTTCCAATTCTACTGGGAGGATTACTTCGGCCCCATAAACAAGAGAGAACGGCGTGTATCCCGTGGGTTTTCGCTTGGTCGTTCGATAGGCCCACAAGACAGCTGGTATCTTGTCATCCCACGCCCCTGGAAAGTCTTCCATCATTTTGGCCAAAATGTTAACCAAGGTTTTGTTAGTTGCTTCGGCCTGACCATTTCCCTTTGGGTATGCCACCGTTAAAGTGTGATGAACAATGGAGTACTTGTCCGTGAGTATTGTTACTTCGGAATTGACGAAGGGGGTCCTATTATCCGAGAGAATAACTTTTGGGGTCCCAAAACGGCAAATGATGTATTCTCTGATGAAGTTGCTCACCACCCCAGCCGTTGCCCGTCTGAGTGGTATCGCCTCGGCCCATTTTGTGAAACATTCTGTTGCTACTAGTATCCATATCTTGCCTCTCGAAGAGGGGTGTATTACCCCCACTAGGTCGAACGCCCAAGTATGAAATGAATATGGTATTGATAGAGAGTGCAAGTCTACCGATAGGGCATGGATCATATTCCCATGAAGTTGGAAAGCTTTGCATTTTTGAACAAACTCCGCAGAGTCTTTCTCCATCGTTGGCCAATAATACCCCAATGTCATCAACTGATCATACAGCTTGGCTCCTCCTATATGTGCTGGATCGTGCGCTTGTTTGAGGACCTCCACTGCTTCTTCCTTCGTGACACATCGCAAGGGCCTGTTAAAGTACCCCTTTCGATAAAGCTGCACCCCTAGATGTAGAACCTTGGAGCCCTTCGCCTCAGACCCATTGCATCTATTTTCTCCATTGGGACAACCCCCTCCTGAATGAAGTCTATGTAGGGCTACCTCCAGTCCGTTTGAGCTTCAATGAAATGGCACTCAGCTGCCTCAAAGAATAGCTGACACTTATTGCACTTCCGTTGTAGCTCTGCCACATCTTGCTTCATTCTAGGCTAGAAATACCCCTCCCTTTGAATTCTCCTATATAGAGGTATCTCAGTCGTTTCGCAGTGTTCCTTATTCGTTTTCCTTAATATTTTCTCTGCCTCCTCTGGGCTGACGCATCTTGACAACCATCCTCCTGTATTTCTAAAATAGAGATTTCCCTGGCTTGTAAAATATTGGGCCAACTCTCTTAGCCCCATTGCCCCCTCACCAGACTCCAGCTGCTTCCTAATATCTCTTCTCCAGCCCGCCTCTTCCTCCATCGGTAGTATTGACTGTACTACCGAAGGAGCTATTCTTCGTTGGATCACAATTGTAGTCACATTGGTTTTCATTATCATCTTCTGGGTGATAGTGGCATAGACGTCTGGATGGCGGTTCATCGTTCTGGGATGTCTTCTGATCTTGGTTCGATGGAACTGGTTGAGGAGCCTTTGAATGATTGTTCTATAGGGCGCCAGGCTCATGTGTTTCAATGCATATTCTCCGTTTACCTGCTGAATTACTAAGTTCGAGCCACCCTTAATGCAGAGTGAACGAATTCCCCTCCGAAGAGCCTCTATAAGCCCTAGTACCAACGCCTCGTATTCTGCCTAGTTATTAGAGTAAGGGAAATCTAGTTTGTAGGAAAGTCAAATCTCTTCCATTCCTTTTGAAAGAACAACCCCTGCTCCTCCCTTCTTTTCTGCCGAAGATCCATCGAACTTCATCGTCCATTCCTCCTCAGTTGCATCCAGGTAATTGGCCTCCAAATCATCTCCTGGAATGTCTTCCCTAGGCGGCTCGAAGGTTCCTGAAGGGAAGATGGCCAATAGGTCAGCATACGCCTGGCTTTTGTTTGTGCGAGGGACCACACATTTTAAGTCATATTCAGAGAGAATAAGGAACCATCTAGCTGCCCTGCCAATCAATATAGTCTTTGCGAGCAAATACCTAATTGGGTCGCATCTAGTTACAATATGAATGGTGAAAGACAGCATATAATGCCTAAGTTTTTGTGCTACAAAGACCAAGGCTAAACAATGCCTTTCTAAGCTACTATATCTAATTTCTGGCCCATGTATAATTCTGTTGAGGTAGTAAACCGGCCGTTCTTGCCCGTCCACTTCTTTTGCTAGCAGAGCTCTAACGGACCTCGTGGTGGATGTAAGGTATAGCTGCAACGGAGCTCCTGCCTGGGGAGGAACCATGATTTGTGGTGATACGAGCAGCTTCTTCAACCCAACAAGGGACTTCTGGTGAACCTCTTCCCATCTGAATTTCATGTTCCTTCGTAGCAGCTGCATCAGTGGGTGTGTTATTTCGGCCAATCCAGGCACAAATCTCCTAAGGTAGGAGACTTTATCGAGGAAACTTTTTAGCTCCTTTGCCGTTCTTGGACATGGCATCTCCAAGATTGCCCGCTGTTTATCCTGGTCCATCTGTACCCCTTGTCGATTAACCACGAAGCCTAAAAACTTACTACTTGTTACTCCGAAGACACACTTTAACGGGTTCATCCTCAACTTGTATCTCCTGCACCGAGCAAACACCTTCCTTAAATCATTCAGATGGGACTCTTCCTTCTTTGATTTGATGACCAATTCGTCTATGTAGAATTCCACAAATTTGTGGAAGAAGTCATGAAAAACGTCCATTATTGTTCTTTGGTACGTAGCCCCGGCGTTCTTGAGTCCAAACGGCATTACCTTGTACATGAAGTTGCCCAACGGCATTCTGAATGCTATTTTCTCTGTGTCAGAGGGGTCCATCTTGATCTGGTTGTATCCCACATATCCATCCATGAAGCTATACATCTCATGACCAGTTGTGGCATCTATCAAACTGTCGATGGAGGGTAGGGGAAAGTCATCCTTGGGGCAAGCCCTATTCAAGTCTCTGAAGTCCACGCAGATCCTTATTTGGCTTTTGTCTTTCTTCCCCACTGGCACAATGCTGGATAGCCAGAGGGGATGTTGTATTGGCTTCATAAATCCTGCTGCCAATAAGGGTTGGACCTCTTCTTTAATCTTTAAATCTAGTTCAGGCTTGTAAATTCTTGTTGCCTGCTTCACCGGAATAGCTGAAGGCATCACGTTCAGCTTGTGGCAGCTCACTTCCTCATCCAGTCCTTCCATTTTAGTGTACTTCCATGCGAAGACATCTATGAATTCCCGAATCAGGTCAACCAAGGCTTCTCATTTCTCCTTAATAAGATCTTTCGAGATAAAGATAGGCCTTGGATCTTCCCCTTCTCCTGCTAGGTTTAGCTGCTCCAACTCTTGTGCCTGGGGCCTTGGTTGGTCTGCCATATAGTCTGGTTCTTTGGCGACATCTTCTACGAACTCTTGTATGTTGGAGTTGTCTATCACCATATACTGCCCCTGTTGATCTACTAAAAACACTCATATATCGGGTCAACCTCGTTGTTAGTCTTTTCGGCCGCCCGCTCACACCGTTATAAGCGGTACACCACTTTTCCCTCTTCAGTAACAATTTTCTTGCATTGCCTGCTGGTGGCTGTTGCCACGGCCTTTCTCTTCCTCTCTCTGGAAGCCTCAGCGATTCTTTCCCTTGAAAAACGACTCAACACGCTTTGTCGTTGGACCTCATGCTCGCCTGGGTCTGTCCTAGGGCTCATCTTGTCTTTGAGCTGCTTCGAGATGTTTTGGGGTCGAGGGACCGCCCGATATGTTTCCTCAATCCTCTCCCCTTCTCCACTCTCATTTAAAGGTCCCATTCTTTCTCTAATCGAGGGGACCCATGCTCCCTCCATTCTCCTCGTTAGAACTCGCACGTCCTCTTTGAGCTCTGTATAAAAGGCTGCATCCACCAAGTGTGCTTCTTCGATAGCAAAAGGCCTCTTAGTTGCCTTAATAGTCACTTCTGTCCCCTTGATATTCGCCTTAGCACATTGATGGTAAGTTGAGGGAACTAACCCTTGGTTGTGCATCCATACTCTCCCTATTAACAAATGATAGGAAGTTGCACTTTCTATTACATGGAACTTGATATGGGAACTCAGATTTCCCATCACTATCCCCACGTTCACATACCCGATGGATTTGGAAGATTGATTATCATAGCCCGAGATTACCAAGGGCATGGGAACCAACCTTTCCTCCGGAATATTAGCTGCGTGGAAGGAGTTGATTGGCATAATGTTGATGGAAGAACCCCCATCCATAAGAGTCCTTGCAAAGCTAACCCCGTTAACACTAGCGGTTACATACAGAGGCCTATTATGGGGGAACCTTACAGCTCTATCCGCATCGCTTAAAGTTATCTCTGATAGGAACTTCTTTACCAGCCTAGCCATGGGTCCCCTCCATCTCAGCGAGGGGACTGCGTTTCTTCTTGCAATGTCTAAGATCACCTGAGTTATCTCTATTCTGCTTTCTTTTGGGATTCCCACTTGGTCGAAGAACCAAGTGAACTTTGGAGATTTTGAAACTGCGCTATATTCTACGACTGGGTCCGTTTCCTCACCCTCAACGCTGTAGGCGTCTTCTACGTCCCTAGCACTTGCTTCATCATAAGCTAGAACTACGTTAGCCATTCCCCTGGTGCAATGCTCCAGTGCCTCATCGAACTCCTTCATCGTTGCCCCTCCCCCCTCCCATTCTGCCTCCTTATCATAGGCCGTTACCAGATTGGCCCCATGTGCCGAGAGTGAATTATTGTTAACGTTCTGCGGGGGGATTTGTAATGTCCCCGCCTTCATGTACTTGTCGATGATTCTTTGCAGCGTGAAGCAACTTTCTGTTGGATGCTGGACCTTTCGATGAACCTGACAATATTTGGTATCAGCCCTAGTTGTCGCGTCGGGCTCTTTCGCCGGAACACCCTTTGGTTCGTAAACCGTTCCGCCTTGGACCATTGTGTTATAGCAACTCACAGCCTCCTCCACCGTACAAGGTAACGGTGGCGGCTTCTCTATCTCTTCCGAACTTTCTTTTGTTGTCCTTCCTCGGCGCCTTGCCCCCATCTTCTCTCTCGACATATCCCACCCGTGGGGCCTGAGGCCTTCCTCCCAGGGGTTGTATCGGCTGTCTGAACACCATGGGAGCCACTATCGAGCTAGGTTCCACCACCAAAGAGATGTTTCTTGCGGATTTTAAGAATGCTAAAAATGTTCCCTCGCGTGTCTCATTGATTAGGTGGCAGATATACTCAGGAAGTAGTCCCTCAGCACAAATCTGCAGTAACCTAGCCTCCTTAGCTTCTTCCCTTACATCGAGGGACCTTTCCCTAAACCTTCGAATATAGGCCACTACCTCTTCTCCTGGCCTCTGCCTCTCCCTGCCAAGTTGGGTTAGGGTGAACTCATCTTCTGCCAAGAAGAACTTTCGGACAAACAATACATGCATCTCTTCCCACGTAGAGACACTATTGGGAGGCAGATGAGAGTACCAAGTGTATGCTTTATCAGTCAGGGATTTGGAGAACTCCCTCAATCTAAGCTTTTTGTCATTGCAGTGCGCTCCTAAATGTTCAACGAAACGCTTAATGTGTTCCTTCGGGTTCCCACCCTTCCTTGAGTATTTTTCAAAGGTACGGGGAATATAGTCCTTCGGGTAGGGCTCGTCGTTGTATTCCTGGGGGTAAGGTGTTCGGAAGTCATCGTAGACCGACGCCACCTCGCCCACAGCCTGCGAGGAAGTCTGCATGTACCTCAGCATTTCCCTCTGCATCTCTTTTCTCATTTCTTCCATGGGCGAGGCCACTGGGGCCACCTGCAGTGGGGCAGAGGGATGAGCGCTCATTGCAACCGAAACGAACGTTACTGGTGGTGCCGTTGAACCTCCTGAGGTGCCCACTGCCGGGTTCACCCCAGAAGATACACCCGCTGGGATCGTTCCTACAATGCCTGTCCCTAGTGGGACCGTTGGGGCTACTCCTGGTGTTACGAAAGTGTTAGCCTCTAACCCTCCCAGCATAGTTGAAGCCACCGGAGTTTGCAAGAACTCGTGAAACTTGCTCATGAGGAGGGCAATCTGAGCGGGTCCCAACCCCGTGATCACGGGAGGTTGGGCCGCCCCTGGGATGCCTAATGTTGCTGGCACCAGAGGTACCTCTACTCGAGGAGCCCCATCTCTTAGGGCCTCTTGCTCTCTCGCAGCCTGTTCTTCATTATGCTGAATGTCATCGAAATTGAGTCTTCGAGTACCATTATCTTGCGCCATACTCCTTATCTAGAAGTATGCCTCCCCAGCGGAGTCGCCAAATGTAGGAGGGAACTTTAGATTATATATATATGGAGGCGTCACCCCTATTGAGTATGGAAATGACAAGTTAATTTGCCCAAGACCACCAGATTAATGACAGGACGCACAGACACAGGCACAATGAAGTTATACCCAGTTTAAACTCACAAAGCCTCTCGTGTATAACTCAGGGAATAATAATGAACTTTAGAAGTGGCTTAGCTAGAGGGAGAGAGAAGTAAGCACCCTAGATACACCTTGGTAGGCAGGTAAGACCACACCAAAATACCCTCAAGGATCCCTGTCAGGTATTAAAAGCTTTGTAATAAATGACAATGGTGGGTGAGTAAGACTTCTCTGGTTTTTTAATAACTCTTTTCAACTCTCAAAAGGATCATCATCTCCTCAGAGGTGGTTGGGGTCCTTAAATAGCCCCCCACACCACCCCCGAGGCAACTCAGTCATTAAAACTATGAAGACATCCCTCATACTTTATGTCACAACACTAAATACCTGATGCACTAGCTGTCTCCACGTCATAAACATTAAATGCCAAGACATGCCTTTTTACCTAACCACCGTGTGTCAGGGGACTGTTGTCGCAGAGGTGGCTTACCAACTGCCTGACAGCCCCAATTACCACGGTGGTTTACTCAAGTGCATGTCTGACATTGTTTAGATGGCTAGTGACATCACCCACAGTAGATGTGACATTAAGTAGAGGGCTGTTTGGTCCATAACTCAATGCCCGATGGAACTCCAAGCTGCTTCGCTTGAGGTTCCACGGTCAGGGTCCTTCGGTGTTTTACCAGGTGTATCTAAGATGGTCAGGACAAGCCCCAATGGTGCCTTACTTCTCAATCCTCCAAACCAAGTCCCTCTAAAGTTCCCACGGTGAGGTCATTCGATAGAGCACGACAGCTCTCCCAGGCCCTGCCAAGCCTGGTCTCTCGCAAGTACCATTTGACTTCACACTAAAACTCTTTATTATTCTCGTTACATCATTACAACCGTTATAGCTTACAGTAAATGTAATCAAAGATACAATATGAATAACACAACAAGCTGAAGTATGAGTTGCCACGCTAAGTTGCCATGCTAAGTTGCCACGTTTGAGTTGCCTCTATTGCGTTAATCCTCAAACACTGTTGCTAATTAGGGAATTATCCCTAATCTCAGGATTACCTTCAAGCCCCCTCTACAAAAGGAAATTTTGCCTAATTTTTCTAAATTGTGGATACGTGTCGTAAAAGCAACCGACTTAAATTGATGATTTAGTTTATTATACAGGTGGATAGACTTATAAATAGAGGAAATTTTGCCAAAAATTTCTAAACCGTGTACACATTTGTGTGTTTTATAATAAATTTTATTATTACAAGTCTTAGTCGATGCAGTTTTTTTGTTGTTTTCTGGAGTTACATAGGTTATGTTTATCTTAGTGGTTGGGGAATGAAATTCTTCTTCCCAAATTTTTAAAGACCATTTTTTAAAAGTCGCACTTTCTTTTGTTGGGATTCGATTTTTTTTTCATTTTGCAATTACGTATTTTGAAATTTTTTTACTTTGGAAATTTTCATCGTGCCTTCAGGCACGAACATACGCTAGTATATATATATATAGGGACTAAATGGGATAAAGTAAAAATAATTATCTTCAAAAAAATATGTATTTATGTTAGGGACTATACACTTATTAACCCTTTGAAAAGGGGGCCTACAATTATATATTATGCTCTGATACCATTTGTGAGGATGATGGTTTCCTAAAAATGATAAATCTAAATATTTCTTTAAATTTTAAATTCTTTCAAATTAATTTCACTTCTAAGATAAAACTTCAATCCAAGTTCAAATTTATACAAACCAAAGTAAACATGAATTTTGTCGAATTAAACTTTTTCTTAAACTTACGCAACCTAAATTAATAAAGCACTGATTAAACCATTTTTGTGATTAAACAAATTCTATCTTATTAAACCTAATCAAGCATCCAGGTGAGAGTACGAGAAAACCCCACAACGAAAAAAATCTCGGACGACCCAGTCACAAGTCCACTAATTATGGATTTCCTACAAGGACACGACAGAAGACTTACTCAACGACTCGACGCTCTTCGTTCCTTCAACCTCTGCCTAGTGACAATGCAGAAGTCCACCAATGGGGAACCACTACCGCCACGTATATGGAGTCCACCGTATGTACACCAACGAACACAAAATCTTCCGCAAGAAACAATCTCAATGATGTAGATAATGACAAACCCGGTGCCAACACTTTGTCTCAAACATATATTATGGAGAAGCTTGGATCATGAAACTATTTGGGTGTAAACTTAGTTTTTATTTTGAAATTTAAACCATTAAATATTAACAAAACTCTAGGGACTTTTTGGAAGAGTGTTTTCTCTCTAAAGATTGGAAAAAGTCGCTTTAAAAATTGCAATCATGCACTACATAAATGGTTGGGAAAAGTAATGGGAGGTTATGGAGAAAAACTGCTTTAAAATTTGTTTTGTGTCAAAAAAAGCTTTGGTCATTCGAACAAAAACTAATCTCGTTCGAACGACGTAGCCATCTCGTTCAAACGAGATAAGAATGAAACTTCAAATGAGAAATCATCACAAGCCAAAAGTGACCTCGTTAGATATCATGTTAGAACGATCACAAATCTCGTTCGAACGACCTGGAAAAGTTGTTCTAATGACCTGAGAAAAATCAAATTAGTTTTCTTGAAAAACTATAAAGTCATTTTAAAATATTTTAGCAAAAATTCTGACACCCAATAATAAATTTTCAAGGCTCGAATAAAATATGCATTCACACTTGAGAGATCCATGGAATGTTAATGATGAAACATGGCCCGAAACATGGCATAGGATCTAATCTCTTTGAATTGCCCTCTATGTCTTCAACAAAAATGTCATAGGCTTGAAAGGTCACAAATACAACTTCTATCCTATGACTCAAATAGTTTTATCCAGAATTAAGCCAACACATATAAATTGACTCAATTGGAAATTTGTCCTTATAAATCTCCCTTTTTGGCTATTTTAGGACAAAACTAAAAACTAAAATCCTATGGTCCATCAAGCTCGTCTAAAAGACTCAATCCCAACCCAACAGAAAAAATTACAGACGCTTAACTAACACATATTTTGAGAAGCTTTGAATTAAAAACTTTATCACATCGATAAAAACCTGCACACTTAAACATACCATAAAATGCATAGGGAATATAACAAAATAAATTTCATAATTAAATCCCCCCCCTTTATCTAATAATATCTACCTAAGAAAGGATGTCTCCCCCTAAGTTAGATCTCCCCAAATGAAAAGAGTTAGATATCATTTCTCCCCCATTTTGTTTAGGAATAAACAAAGATTATTTGCGTAAAATTTCTCCCCAATTTAAATAAATTCTTCCTCTAAATGTAACATGGGATAAGTATAAAGGAAAAACAACTATATCATTCAATGGTGTATAGTGATACGAGAAACAACAAAGCAACCTGGCAATAAAAAATAACTAATCCACATAAGGAACAATATATACCAACTTTGATGCGATAGAAAAATGATATCAACTAGAATGAGCTAAAATAAGCATGGGATTCCAATGAAAAATCACAACAAGATAGATATTGATATGAGAAAATGACATACAAGGACTGAATGTAAAAGAAAAGACTCAAAACAAACGATACCATATATATATATATACACACACAAAAGATATCAATCAAGCATAAGTGCACACATATATATAGGTATAAAGACCACACAAGATACTAAAAACAAGAAGCTTTTCACACTCATATGGCATAAATGTGTCTAAACCAAATGTGGTAAACTGAATGAATGGGTGTGAACTAGAGACAAAAGAGATATGACCCAATCACTTAAATATGTTCAAGGATTTCTACCTGATCGCAAAACTTTATCAACTAAGATTTAGTCTCATGTGACAAGATAACGTGAACTCAAAGAACAAACAAGCACAATGTATACAAGCATAGAATTTTGATAATTTTATAAATTAATGGAGTTGTGACATAATAAGCATAACTAGGATTCATTGTGCAAACCCGTTGATCTTCCACTAAACATCCTCAGAAGATAAACAAATCGCATATTTTTTTCTTTCCTTTTCTCAATTCTTTCGAAGATATTTCTTTTGAATGACCAAACATACTAAATTATGTTGGTCTTTGGCAGTTTTTCTATTTTTATTGCCTATAATCTTTTCATTAGGCTCTTTCCAATGGTAGTTTTTCCACAAAGGAGATTTGCTCCTTGTATATCCCTTTCCCGTGCTCCCTCGTCTATTTTCATAATAATTCAAATAAAGCTCACGGGTAACGGTTCTTACATGCACAAATCTTCCATAGTCACAAAATATGTAGATGAAAAAATTGATGGGAGAGCATGTCACAAAGATCAAATATACATGTAAAGTTAACGTCCAAAAGAACTCGTGCATGTGTGTGAAGAGGCATATACAAACAGAATTTATTAAGTAAATCAAAGTCAAACTATGCAAGCGTGATGCCAAAAGTTCTAGCCACATGGATATGGAAAGTGATATAGGATTCAAACACAAGTATATGCCACATATAATGTGTAAAACCAAAATACACAAAAAAATCTGTTTGAGTTTTCAAATTTTAAAACAAAGATAACTCAAAGGACAAACAAAATATTTTTGTATTTTTTCAATAATACCCAATAAATGAAAAATAAAAATATAAAAGACTCAAAACACATAAAATTAGAAAACAGTTATATTATGAAGTACAAAAGATAGTGTATGTAAAACATTCAAACAATCACTCATAAAATATATCAAGTGAAGAGCCATGTGCAAGAATCAACCATTCTAACGTTCATACTCGCTTTTCGGTATGCATAGTGAGAACCATAAAAAACAACAAACCTAAAAAATGATACACTTTCCATATTCAAGACTAAAGGATCTAACACGATAATTTAGTGCACCTACTCTGATACCACTTGAAGGGGGGGCCTATAATTATATATTATGCTTTGATACCACTTGTGAGGATGATGGTTTCCTAAAAATGCTAAATCTAAATATTTTTTAAAATTTTAAATTCTTTCAAATTAATTTTCACTTCTAAAATAGAACTTCAATTGAAGTTCAAATTTATACAAACAAAATTAAACATGAATTTTGCCAAATTAAACTTTTTCTTAAACCTACGCAACCGAAATTAATTAAGAACCACTTAAACCATCTTTGTGATTAAACCAATTTTATCTTGTTAAACCCAACCATTCATCTAGGTGAGAATTTGCAAGATAAAATACACAACCACAACGCTGCGACGTATGAGGAAAATCCACAACGGGAAAAACCTTGGATGGCTCATCCACGAGTCCACTAAGTACGGATTTATTACAAGGACACGACAGAAGACTTTCTCAATGACTTGATGCTATTCGTTCCTTCAACCTCTACCTAGTGACAACGTAGGAGACCACCTACGTCTTGGAGTCCATCGATGGGGCACTGCTATGGTCATGTATATGAAGTCCACCATATGTACACCAACGAACACAAAACCTTTCGCAAGAAATAATCTCAATGATGTAGAGAATGACAAATCAGGTGCCAATACTTGATCTCAAATATATATCATGGAGAAGCTTGGATTATGAAACTATTTGGGTGTAAACTTGATTTTTGTTTTGAAATTTAAACCATTAAAGATTAACAAAACTCTAGGGATCTTTTGGAAGAGTTTTTTCTCTCTAAAGACTGGAAAAAGTCACTTTGAAAACTGCAATCTCGTACTACATAAATGGTTGGGAAAAGTAGTGGGAGGTTATGGAGAAAAACTTCTTTAAAAACTGTTTTGTGTCAAAAATTTCTCGATCGTTCGAACGAAAATCAATCTTGTTCGAATGACATAGCCATCTCATTCAAATGAGATACGAACGAAACTTTAAATGATAATTCAACACAAGCCAAAAGTGACCTCGTTCGATGTCTCATTCGAATGACCACAAATCTCGTTTGAACGACCTGGGAAAGTCATTATAAAGACTTGGAAAAAATCAAACTATTTTTCTTAAAAAACTATAAAGTCATTTTAAAATATTTTAACAAAAATTCTTGTACCCAATAATAAATTTCCAAGGCTCACATAAAATATGTGTTCATAACCGGGATCCTTGGAATGTTGATGACAAAACATGACACGAAACACGACATAAGATGTGATCTCTTTGACTTGGCAGCTGCGTCTTCAACAAAAATGACATAGGCTCGAAAGGTCACAAATACAACTTCTATTCTACGACTCAAATAGTTTTTCCGGAAGTAAGCCAACATATACAAATTGACTCAACTGAAAATTTGTCCTTTCACCCTTATAAGAAAAGTATTATTATGTGTGTCCTATTTGAAGAGTATTTTCTTATTAAAGTCCTATTGATTAGTCAATCATTAATTAAGTCCTATTTTTTAATTTTTTTAATTAATAATATACTCATACCCCTATATTCCATCCAAATTAAAATTGGTAGTTACTTTTTTTCCTTTCAAATTTTAAAGAACAACTTTCAATATACAAATCCAAAGTTTACAAGATTGATATTTTTGAAATCTATAAATTGAGCCCTAAGAAATAAGATCTATATTCAATAAAAAATAGTAAAAAAATAAAAAATTATGTTGTGGACATCCCTCCTTTGGCTTTTTCCTCCCGTCTCGGGGTGTCTACGCCCACGCGTGCACAATCATAGAGTGAGAGAAGGTCTCACGCCCTTTTCTAGGAACACTTCGACCATCGTTGATGTGGGGTAATGTAAAGAGATGGAGTCGCCAACCTATTTTCCACAAAATAGGCAAAAGAACAAGTCGCCGCCTCGAGAGAGTGTAATCAAAGACAAACTGATGCTTACAAAACCAATAGTTCAGAGGTTAAGGGGTTAAGTTACGGAATGGGAAGGTGTTAGGCACCTATCCCGCCATTTCAATCTCTTATGGGCTTGTGTTACTACTTTCCTTAATTTCTCCGTGAAGTGTGTCTATCTGTATATATACATGGAGATCGAAATCCCTCGACTCATATCATGGAAAAGATAAAGTGAGGTCATCCAAAGGAATGTTCCCAAAATTATAATTAGAAAATATAATGTATTCTCTTATCGAGATATTGATCGTTATAATGAAACGACAAAATTTATTAGATAAAATGAAAATATGAATCACGAGTATGATATATATGAGTAATATATAAATAAAACAAAAAGGATGAAAATAGAAAAAATTAGAAAATTAGACTCGAGTCTCGGGTTTTACAATGCCTACGCAGCCTATAAAGGAATCAAACACCACGTAGTTCTCATGTCGAACAAGGGTGGGGTTTATCCCATAGATTCAAACAGGAGTTTATTATATGTGTGTGTGTAGAAAAGATATTTTAGTTTTGAGAAAACGTGGTGAATAATCCCGTTGGAATTTATAAGTGTAACCCTCTTTTTCTTTATTTTTTTATACAAAATATAGTATGTGCAATATAACTAATACATGATGAAATGTTAATGTGTATGATTTAAAGTAAAAGTTACATTGAGAATTTATATAACTAATGCAAAAAATAGAGATATTTAGAGAGAGAAGGGTATTTGGACCTTCTTTGGAGACTTGAGGATCGATCTTGATCCTTAATGAGCTCCTTTGCAAATTGAGATGGATGTTGGACGAAAGAAAAGGAGATTTTTGCTAAATTGGTTATGAAAATAATGGGAATGAAAGATGGAAAGGAATTTCACATAAGGAAACTTTGTTGATTGTAGAAGAATGTTGTTGAGATCACTAATATTGATGAATCCGAGGTGTGCCTTGGAAGTGAGATCATACAATCCTTTCATAGTGCAGGGGACTGCCGATCGGCATACCCCTAGCCCTTCCAATCGGCAGGTGACCCTAGACACACTGTCGATACGTAAGGAAATGAACCTGCCAATCGACAGTCTCGTGCTGATTTTTCTAGAAAAATAGTCATAGAACGCACAGAGAAGCATATCTTTACATGAGCTATTGGAGATTAGTTGAGAACAACGATTAATTATTGTGGGTAATAGTACATACCCAACCATAAGTTGACATGTAGATGTTTTTGACATTAGCATCGTTCTTCAATTGATCTGCCAATATGGACGTGTAACAATCGATCATCTGTAATTTTTAGAAAGATAACGACACATACATTATATTGGCGTACATATGTAAAGTCATATATGAGATATGTAGGTGTGATTAGGTACTCACGTTGTTTGAAATTGGTGCTTGCCACAGTAGGTCTGAGATGTCGCTCAAAGATATCGAGTCATGATCTAGCTGCCATGCTAACGTTCTTCATACAAGTGAATGAAGTTATGTTTTTATAATATGTTTAAATGGAAGTCAATTACACTGGATATTAACAACAAAGTTTGGTATGTTTATTACCCAAGTGGTGCTTTCTCATAGCACACGCGTATTTTTTCCTGGGTGTTTCTATCAAGGAGATGATATAGATCTGCCTTAATAGGGTTTGGAATCTTTCTTCTTATTTCAACTGATCGTGGGGTGTCTGTATATTCGTCTAAAATATGTACCCCTTCGTCGATTTCCTTGGATTCATCTTTCACGCACCATCGATTTTTCTTCTGTGTTGGATGGGAATCGGAGAGGGTTACGACATTTTTATCACGCCTTTTCCTTGATCGTCTAATCTGAGTTTGGTACGAGTATTCAGGTTTTTTGTTTGGAACCCGATTCTGTCGAGTTTTTAGGCATAGGATTTTGCTGTTTGGACGGTCAGGATCTCCACCGAGGTGCTCAACAATGATTCGGAGAGTGTTGTTGTGAATCCAAAGATCTTTGTTTTGTTTATGACTGCAATTCAACTTACGTCTTTGGTCATCACGATCCTTCACATGTTTTGAAATCAATCTTCTATGATTTTCTTTAAGTTCGGATAGTTTAGTAGCTTCAATTGAGAGGTGATCAATATGCTTTTGTAGGTCTGATACTATTCTGTCATATTCAGTGATTTTTTCCGCACATTCGTCCTTCAATTCCGCTGTCATTTTCTTCCATTTTTCGTCCGAATCCTTGATTTGAGCATAATCTCTCTCTAATGTGACAAGTGCGCATTTCAACTGAGCAATTTCTTCATTCTTATCCCCAATCACCCGGTTGCTGATCTCGTTTTGTCTCTCAATTTCAGATTGAAAAACAGAGAGTTGTGAGTTAAGTCTTGTGATATTTTCTCGATGAGCTTCGGATTTTGAACTAAGTGATGAATTTGATTCCATTAGCTTATCAACTCTTAGTCGTAGCCAATTTCGTTCATTTGTCATTTCACGCATCTAGAAAAATAAAAAAATTGCATGAGGTTAGTGTGTTTAACCACTATGCAAGTTGGTTAGTTGCGAATAACATACAAATATCACAGTACATCTTGTTACGTATACTGGTTACTTAATTAGAATCATTATAATTAACCATGAAATCATATTTCTCACATCATATATTCATTACTTTCATGTTACAGCAGATATTTTCAACCTTTTTCGCAATATTATTCATCGAAACAGACCAGAAAAAATTAGTACCAGGGAGCTGCAGTCATTAGTCCTCCTTTAAAACTTTAGGGTCCGGTCCCAACTTCATTTCCCTCTGTTTTAGGTCTTTTTTTGACGATTTAAAAAAGAGAATAAAATGTATAAACGTCAACAGTTCATCACTTTCATTGATCGCTTCAAGCAGTTATGGGCATACGTGCTAAAAATGAAAATACATGGTATTGCTTCAAGTTCATTTCCCTCCATTTTAGGTCTCTTTTTTACATAATATACCTTAATTTATAAATTCAACTCAAACGCGTATGGCATTCCGAACACAAGTAATACTTCTAATTCTGGAATCATTTTTGACAGAGTTGTGACATTTTATTTGTACTATATTTCGAGTTTGAGTTTAATATCAGTTATTGATAATTTATAAATCAAAATTATATAATTTGATATTTGGTGGCTTGTTTTGAAATACTTGTAAACATATGTGAGTTAAGTCTCGTGATATTTTCTCGATGAGGTTCGGATTTTGAACTAAGTGCATTACTTAGTCAGTGAATATACAGTCAGCCCATGTGGGACAACTATCGCAAACACATTTCCAGCATTTGTGGAACAACGATGTAAGAACGTCATTTACCATATATGCGACCAGTTTTACAATCCGTTTTAGTAAATTATTATTCCTACCATTAGCTATGCAAAGTTATAAGCAAGGTCAAAAGAGGTTAATTACCCTTGAACACAACTCTTTCTGTTGTTGTATTTCAAAATCCAGCCTCTTCTCCAACTTTACTGTCTTGGTTGTTTGCCTCAATAGTTCTTCTTGAAGTTTTTTCTTCTCCACGTCCATTTCTTCTTGAAGTTCTCCAACCTTTGATCGTAACTTCCTAATTGCATCCTCCAACTCTTCATTGTTTTCCTCTAGGCATTCAACATATTCTGATGTCTGCATTGGGGTGCCATAAATTTCATACTCCCGCCTCTCAATTTCAATCAAATCTCGTTCAAAGGTAAGCGTTTTGGGAATGATGTCATCGTAATCACCCCCTAATACTAGTTGTTTGTCCATATCTTCTTCCAATTCAAACACCTCGTCCTTATTTTCTACCATGGTACAAACTGGTGTGTTCAGTGGTGATTTGTTTATTTATTTCGGGACTGGTGTTTCCGATAATGAGATTACTTCGTTAAGGAACCCATCATCGTTGTTGTCAAAACTTGTGAAATGAACATTATGCTCTTTCCCCTTTGTGTTAGATGCATCAACAAAATCTTCATCACTATCTTCGTCCACCACTATAATTAGTGGATGCTTCCCCAATTTGCTTACACTGCTTCGTAGTTTATGAGGGCTCACCTACAAATCACAATGTGTTAGAGATATATTAGCATGACACAAATGGTCTTCTTTTATAAACTGGATATTGATATGTATTTAATCATATACCTTTAGCATATCCATGTCTATGTTGGTGATTTTTTTGTTTAACGCTTGAATGTCCCACCTAAGGAATCTCGGTATGAGATCCTTTCGCCCCTGAATTGGCTTAATGGCATTGGTGACTTCACAAAACCAGAACTGTAAAATACGTAAACACAACATTCATTAATTTTGTTCAATGTCATTGAAATACACACTAACAAGTTTACATATAAACAAAATAACATTGCATTTCTTTACTTAATCACATTTCATTTAAATATAAAAAAACATAATCCGAAATGAATGTATAGTTGTAAAAGCTAGGTATGTAATGGAGGCATCTTGACAACTAATCCATAATGGCATACTCAATACAAATCCGAAAGTTGAATTGTATTTGTTAATGTTTCCTCACCAAAAGCAACGGGACACATCCTGTTACAGTTGACGAGTGGTTATATTTCATTTTCTTCATCAACGAGTCAATCGACCATGTATGTATTGTTGCAGCCCAGTTATACTTCTTGATTTTTGGAATATCATGTATGTACTTCGCAAATACCCATCCCAATGAGTTTCCGGTGTTAGCGAAAAAGAATGATACAAATAGGTGGAGAACAATCAAGCGAACAACGTCATTCAGATCCTCATCTTTATTGCCTTTAAGTGCGACCACCAACGCATCTTCAACCTTTTTCTTTGACAGTTGGTTATTTGTGTTGAAATATTTTCTGATGAAAGTATATTTTGGTATTTCCCTCTTGTGTATCTCTATTTGCCCTCCCATGTTTGGAATGCCCAGGATTTGTGACACATGGTCCGGTGTAAAGTCCACCAAACCCCGACCAAGCCTGAAACTTCGTGATTTTATGTCGAATTGGTTGATGATGGCTATTAAGTTGGAGTCGTATTTCTTGTAATAAGCATCTATAACTAATCCCTTTGTGTAAGTGTTAAGCAGTGTCCAGAACGGGGTATTTTTCATTACTGCCCAATGTGCATCCGTTACACCATTGTCTTTTAGTAGCCGCAGCAATGTGTTGAACGTTAACATGTTCGCTCTGAATTGGTCTGATTCCCTGCTTAGTTTTTCCATATCTTTTGGCATCTGCGAAAAGTAATGATTTTGTGTTAGAAAAATACTATGTCCCCCTGTACACAATTACGTCCCATACACATTTTTACGTACAGTCAAATAATTGATATGGAAAGAAACAAAAACATACGATGTTTAATTGTTTGATTTTCGGACTATATACCTGTTCTCCCGTATTCACTTCCATTTGGGAAATGGTTGATTACAATACACCGTTTTAAAAAAATTTAACTTGTTTTTACCATTTCTGCGTTAAATTTATATTAAAGTTAGTATCATAATATTTTTTATTCAAGAGCTGACATTCAAAACTCGGATGTATTCTTTCTGCTTAAATGTTCATATAAAAAGAAAGAAAACAAAAGGGTGGTTGTAAAGAACAAAACCAGAGCTAACATTTTGTAAATTTTTTTCTATACAGAACAAAACCAAAAGTTAAGTTGCATTGTAGTATTATATGACATAAAAGAAGCTGAAACCAACAGATATCATAATTTTTTTTTTATACCAGAGCTGACATTTAAAGTTTTTTTTTTAAATGTTCAAATGAAAAAAAAAGACCTATGGTTTATTATAAAGAAACAGAACCAAAGCTGTCATTTTGTATGTATTTTAGTGAAGAACAAAACAAAAATATTAGTTACACAGTAGTATTATATGACAGATAAAAGGTGTGAAACAAAGTGTATGAATGTCATATTTAACAATTTAATGATATTCAGTAGGAGCCATTCTCAAGAGAATGATATTTCAAACCTACATAAATTAAGATGTCAAACTTAGCATAAGATTGCATACACTTCAGAAAAGCAGAGCAAATGATAATGGATCTGAAGAGCAAATGATAATGGCTTACTTTCTTATGTTATGACATGAACATGTGAATAAATACCTCTTTGATCCAGTTGATTAACAAGGTAACACTGATTGGGGTGATGATTCGTTGATGGGAAAGAAATTAAGGAAAGAGGTATGTAGTATTGATTGGAATGATGGTTCGTGAATGGGAAGGAAATGGTGGAAAACAGAGGGATGTTGGCAGTTGAGTATAGTGGGCTGTGCTGTTCTCTGTGGACGTGGGAATGTGGCTTGAGAATTAGTTTCAAGGGTATTTTAGTCTTTACGATTCCATATTTCATTTGACTTTTATGTGGGAGGATCGGAAGCCAAAATAAAAAACACACAGGGTCGGAGACAATGATATGTCAGATTTGGGGACTAAATGTCTCTTCTCCCATATATATATATATATATATATATATATACACACACACACACACTATTATTTACCCCCTCTCTCTCTCTCTTCTAATCCTTCAACACTTTTTAATTTTCAGATACGGAGAAGAAGCATGAAAGAAAAATACACATAGTGAAATAATATAATCGTACAAACTAAGAGAAAGAGATGCAACTTTTCAAAATGTTGAGCCCTTAGATTTTGTATTTGATGTTTTGTTTTTCTTATTTAATGGTAAACAAGTGTACGCTGATGAATGCTAAAGTAGTTTTATCATATCAAACTATTACCTTTTCAATTTAGTGAACAACTACATGTCTGTATTTTTATTTATTTAGTCTCCAGGAATATAAGAAGGCATAAAACTAGTTTCGAGTGATAATGATGAACTTTTACTTTTTGAAACTAAATCCGCATGTGCGAGATTTGTTCAAATTATGCCAAATATTATAATTTGAAACAAATATCAATATTTACTTTTTACTTTTTTGTTTCATGAAATGTTGAGTTATAAATAGGGGTGGTAAACGGATGGTCACGGATCGGATATCATGTTTTTCATATTCGTATTCGCTATCTGGATGTACTATCCATATTCGTATTCGTATCCGCCCGGATAGTTAAAACAACTATCCATATCCATATCCGCTCGGATACCTCGGATTCGGATAATATCCGTATCCATTTACATTTTTTAGTCATCGCAAAAAATAACTATTAAAATATCCAATCAAATGAAATCGAATCCAATCCAAATAAATATATAACAAAATTGCTACCTCCAAACATAGAAATTATGGCTCTCATAATAATAGTAGCATTCCATAATGATAATATGGATTAAAGTCATATATACTTTACATCTATGTAAACTTAAAGCCATCCAAAAAAAATTATAATAGCATTTTATAACAGTAAATATAAATATGCACCTTTTAGATTAAATCAAAGTTATTGAGAATGATAATATCATGGACCTTTTAGTCTTCAAAACATATCGATATTTTTATTCTAATAAGTATACATTTTTATTTTGTATATAATTTACATGTTGTTAACTTCAATTCTCATCCCAATCAAACCCATCTCTTTATTTTTTTGTTTCTCTCGTACATTTATTTATAATTAAGGAAACTAATGAACAACTACATGAACAATATATAAATACAATTATATATTTTTATTTTTATTTTGTATATACCTGTTGTTCCGAACTTTCTGTTGCAGAGGAGGGCATACGGAGTGGCAGAGTTGATGCGTAGCAGAGGGGTTGAGGAGTAACGGTGGCGGGGTTGATGAGCAGTAGCGGGCTGATGCGGCAGAGGGAGAGGTGGCGAAATGAGGGTTTTTTGTGGAGTGAAATCAGGATTTCTTTTATCTTGTTTTATACGAAAGAGGAATGAAATGAAATTAGTTTTTTTTTTATTTCGAGTGGAGTATATGTTCTTTAGTGGGTGTATGTTGTGTGTGATAAGGTGTATTGTAACTTTAATGTAACTCCACGATAATATACCTAATAAAATAATAATACATGGCATTTTATAATATACACAATAAAACAATAACTTTAGGGTGTTTTTGTTTTGAGTGTAGTATGTGTTTGTTTTGTTTAAGGGAATAAACAATTAATTTTTTTTAATATTATTTTATTAGTAATACCAATACTAATATTATTAATAATATTTTAAACATATGTTTGACGGAAACGGATATCCGGTAAAATGGATATCCGTTAAAATGGATACTCCGCATCGGATACGAATTATCCGTGTCGGATACTAGTACTATCCATATCCGTATCCGTTTTATCGGATATTTTTATAGAGTATCCATATTCGTATCCGTTTTCATTTTTTCGAATAAATATCCACAAATTCGGATTCGGATATCGAACGGATGCGAATTTTCGAATATCCGTTTATAGCCCTAGTCTTATAAAGCTAAAATTATGTGTGGTAATGATGAATAGTTGTATGTACAAGTGCATATTTTCAATTTTGGGTTATTTATTTATAATAATTGGACATTTTGCTTCCTATTTACTAATTTGAAATTTGATTATTTTTAAAAACAATTTGTTCATAATGTAATAAGATTGAATTTCCTATTTTAATATTATAAACTGGAAGAGTCTGAAATTTTGGCTCTCAGTGAACCATGGGAGGATTTTTCTTTATATGGTCTCATTGAAAATTACAATATTATATAACGCTATAAGTTGTTATTTCTTATTTTGTATGACTATAAAGGCAAGAATATAGATGACATAAAGTAAACACTTTATGTGAAAAATGACTATCATAATTGCCTAGCCCACACGTCACGCGGGTTTACACCTAGTTATAAATAATTTTTCATTCCTTTCATATTTTCGACGAAATTTCAACATTTATATTTAAGAAAAAAATCATTAAATTTAGGATTCACTTCTATATCAAATTAACAAGGTTATGCTACAAAGAGATGTCGGTTGACTTAAATCTATGATGAAGTTGATTTAAAGGCAAAATAAAAATTATTTAAAATTATTTTCTCTTAAAACAAAGTATTGAAATTGATTAACACACGGTTACAAATACTATGAGGTGTAAGTTATATGAAAAGCTGACAGTGAGAGTATAAAATGATAAAAAGTATTCAGTGTATTAAAAGTTAACACCTACACAATCACATTTACGAATTACATTTTAAGAAAATGAATTCATTGATAAAGGGATTAGCTTTTATTTAAGGATACATGTTATCCTCCTTTTGCAAGAGAGCATTTTATCGTAATTACACTAGTCGGCAACCCATGCAATGCGTGAGCATATCGTAGTAATGTTTTAAAACTTGTGTGGCTCTATTGTAGTAGAATTTAATGTTTTTCTCATGATATATAGTAATTAATTTTAATTTTTTTACTTAAATACCTTTACTCATTTTTCATTTTTAGACTTTAATACAATTTAATCATATTATTAGATTTAAGTACATTTTTGTCACTAATGTCACCAAATATTACTTTTAGTGTCGAAATTTTTACATTTAGCGATGAAAAATGTACTAAAGTCTAATAAACTGATTAATTTGCAATCAAGCCTAAAATAAAAATTAGTTACATATTAAAGTTTGTTGGTACACGAGGCCCCAATTTTAAATCTTATTACAAAAAGTAATTTCCTTTTATGATGTGGAAGCGAGATGGTTCAATTAAACAAATTGACTAATTTTAATTTCTTTTAAAATAAAAATTAAACACAACTTAAAGTGAAATTAAATTAATTAACAAATGAATTTTTCACTTTAACATATTAACTCAACTCAAGTCCTAGAAATTTTCCTAAGTCATATTTTCAATATTACTAAATTAGGCCAAACCAATTTTATCCAATAAAATTAATGACTTGAATTAAATTAACATAAACATTACCCAAATTCATTTAGCACCAAATTACACAAGTAGTTATTTAAACCAAATTTTATCTTTTTACCTAAGCATGCGTTCTAGGTGAATTTTTAAAAGATAAAATACACAAAGAACCACTACGCCGCGATGTACGAGGAAAAATTCACAACGGGAAAAAACCTCGGACGACCCTAGCCTTAAGTCCACTAAGTATGGTTTTACAATTACAAGCCAGATGACTTACTTTCTCAACTCGACCCCTTTCAAGCATTGACGCGTCTTCTTGCAAATACCTCCGCCTAGTCGACAACCCCGGAACTCCGCCGGAACCTTGGTCTTCACCAATGAGACATTATGAACAGCGTCAACCACACATGGTTCCTTTCACCATGTGAGAGTGCTGCATCAAAACAACGAACTTCTTCTTTGAGGGATGTAGAAGTAAACCCAAACTTCTCTTCTTCAAGGTGTAGAGATAAACCAGTGCCAAACACTCCAAGCAAGATATTTTTATGGAAGCTTGGAATAAACAAACTATGGGTGTAAAACATAAGTGTTTTAAAGATTTTTCTTTGAAAAATGAACATTCAAACATGAACTTTTTCTTCTTTGAATTTTTCTCTCAAACTCTCTCTTGGAGATGGAAGGGTATGAAAAAGTTAGTTTAAAAGAGTTGATTCCCGCACTAAGTAGTTCTGTCAAAAGATAGTGGGGAAAAGAAGTGGAAAAAGTGGGAAAACTGTCACAAACGCCCAAAATAACTGTTCCTGCCAATTTTCGTTCGAACGAATTTTTTTCGAACGACTTTACGAACGAGGTTCTAGAAAAGAAAAATGAAGTTCATCAGAAATCTCGTTCGAACGACCTGACAATCTCATTCGAACGAGATGCCAGTTCGTTCGAACGACCTGGAAATCTCGTTCGAACGAGATTCCAGTGTGGTTCGAACGACGTGTGAGAAATATGAAATCTTATTTTTAAGCCCAAAACTTTTTATGGAAAGTTCTAAAAAATATTTTCTGAGTAAAAACAAAGTCATTAAAATTAATTTATAAAAATTATAAATTACACCCAATAAAACTTGTTCCAACCTCCTTGATAAATATATAATGCATTCATACCTTAGGAGTAAACGAAACAAATGTTGTTGACGTAGAAACGAGGCACTACAAACACAACATTTGATAAAGCTTTATGAACTTGGACGCTACGTCTTCAACTTTAGAATGTCATAGGCTTGAAGGATGATAAAAACTCTATCATATGACACAAACGTTTTTGTCCGGAATTGAGCCAAAATAACAAAGGACTCAATTGGAAATTTGTGTCCTTACGAAGTTTAAAAAAACCATTTTTTAACATTAAAATTTAATTAAAAAAATTCTCAGAATATTTTATTGAGAATATTTGTAAGTGTATCTTGAGTCAATAAACTTATAAAATATGAAAATGAAAAACAAATTGTTAAACGTTTAAAATTGAATTAGGTAATTGAATGTGTAATAAAATAGGCATTGAGGAAAGGTTAGAGTATAATGTTATATATAGTCCGTGAAAACTAACATGACGTGTGATGTTTTTCTTAAAATTATGTTATTAATGTATAAATGGAGCTAGATAGAAGGAGGATACACCAATAAACAAAAAGATGATAAAGAGTTTTTCCATCTTATGTGAGTGAAAGTGGAGACTTTTTTCCATTGACATTTATAATGTTTAGGTTGGGAGATAAAGAAAAACGAGATTGGGATATAGGGTAATTAACACTAGGGGGTTCCTATTGACACATGACGATACAAATAAAAGTTATAATACTTTATTTTACAATATTGTATATAGACATGATTAGGTTTCATCCACATGTGATGAGCAGTCGATTCTAGTTTGTAGTATTTTAATGGTAAGAAACAACAATGTATATCAATATATGTAGACTAAGAATTAAAAGACATAAAAGAATTATTTGACACTAAACAAAAAATAATTTAAAAAATTTCAAACACATTATGTCAAAAACAGGAAATTATCACTTTTTGGACCGTGTCAAACGACATTTGTCATGGTCATCGGCCATGATAGTTTTAAGGGTGACCATTTTGGGGGGCATGGTCCAAAATTGTGATCAAATAGAGAGTCGCGTCGACTTTCGTAACCTTAATGTTGGGTATATGATCACGGTCCATAACCGTGACCACTGGCTGCAATAATGAACCATGGCTACATTTCAATGGCCACGGTCACGAACCATGACCCCCTACTGTGAAAATAGGACCTATGATCATAGTTTTTTATCGTGACCACCTGTCGTGAATTTTGATTGATTGGTCACGGTATTAAACATTGACTCCCTATCCTGACCATAGGTCCTATGGTCACGGAACCGTGACCACTTTTAACCCATTAAATTTTTTTCACTAATATGGTCACGGTTTTAGACCACGAGAAAAAATAAATGTATTTAAAAAATAATTTTGATTTGTTTGCTTCGAAAAAAATTCTTTTACATATTTTCAAACATGTATACAATTTCATTATAGAACTAACTAATACATTAATAAAAAATAATATTGGAAAATTATTAAGCCTCGACTAGCAAGAAAAAGTCTTTGGTCGAAGCCAAAACGTGGTTGACCCACTTCATTTTCCAAGTGAATGATCTTCGTTGGCAGGAACAATGAAAAACATCATCTCACGCTTTATTTTATTTTCCCTTCCCCTTAAGATCAGATAGGTAAGAGTCCCGGGTGGGAATTCGAGACTCCTTCCTTTTGGTGTTCGTCAATGACCTCCTTCCGTCCAGTGTCCACTTTAGATGTCCCATGATTTTTTTAGTTTAGAAAGACAGTCGAAGGGTAGGGAGCACTGAGTCAGAAAAAAGATAACTAGAAATTCTGCCCAACTAGGATTTGAACGAACTACACGATCAGAGGAGGTCAAACTGCTTCATGGATTATCGAGTCAAATTAATTACATGAATCCAAAACTAATAATATTGAAGTCATCAAAGTGATCCTTCCACGAAGCATATGCAATCTCATTGTAATCGACATCTGCATCCACCCTACTAAAGCTGCAAATATTACAAAATGTTCCTAATGGTAAGAAAGGACTTGAATCCCAAAATAACTTTGGGATGCCAACGTAGACAAAAATGACATCAAAGTTAATGTAGTTCAGAAGATGAAAAAGGTTAAGGTCTAACCCATAATCTAAATCTAAGATGTATCTTTTAATTTATAAATAAGGGTATAAAATGGGTGAATGTGTAAAAAATTGTGAGAACACTCTAAATTGGGAATCATGGTATAAACCTCCTTTTTAGATATTTTACTTGTGAACATAGATGTCAACGTATATATGATAATAAAAAAGAGTATGATTAGTTATATAAGTAATATAAACAAGTCACAATTGGAATAAGAATACTAAAATATGCAAAATAGCATTTATGGGACTAATAAAACATAAATGATATTACAAAGTGTGAGCAACAAAGTAATAAATGCAAGATTACTAAATATATGAGTATAATATGCTAATTATATGAATCAGATGATAATATATACATATATATATATATATATATATATATATATATATGCACACACACACACACTAAAGGAAATATGTAAGAAAGTACTTGAATCCAAAAATGACTTCGGGATGCCTAAGTAGTAAAAAATGGAATCAAACTCCATGTAATTCTATCACGATACAAAATTAAAAGTTAATGTCATATTGGTAAGTTGATTAATGTGTTCAATGATCTAAACGGTGGCGCCAAAATCTTACTAGCATCAACAAAGTGTTGTTCAGAGGGGATTAACTTTGTTGGAATATCAAGAGTGGTTCTAATCGATGTTATAAGAAACTCGACGGTTGGAATGAAGGCTATCAGTTGGGCTTATTGGCTTGGACAACTGCAGTTACACATATCCTTCTTTTAGCCAAGCCTGTAATCCCGACTAATTGCCTGCGTTTCAATCGATAGATTCCATTAATTGGGAGTGTGATTATTTTATCGAGAAAATTAGCATTCAATAAGGGTGCTTACTATTTTACTCTTAGTTTTGTGTGAGTACCCTTGAAGATTTTTTGCACAATTCAACTCATTCTTGGTTCTTAGATTCATAACAAGACTGTGACATAACCTTGTTAAGCTTGAAATTACGAATGAGTTTCAACGAGTTGTATATTGAAAAAAACTTCAAGGTTACTAACATAAAAGTAAAAGTAAAATAGTAAGAACCCAATTTGTGGAACCCATCGGTTGAAATGTGTCCTATTAGCCGAGATTATAAACTTAATCAAAAGAAGGTTATGTAGACCTATAATTTGGCCAAACCTATAAGCTGACTAATAGATGCGTTTCAACTTATGGGTTCCATAAACATTGATTAGAACCACTCTTGATACCCAAAGAGATTAATGTCTTCAGAACAACACTTTATTGATGTTAGAAAGATCTTGGCTTCACTGTTTGGATCAATGAACACATTAATCAAATTACCAATAACATTAAGTCCTAATTTTTAGTCGTGCTATCATTTTGGGTTATCATGGCGGTTGTAGAAGAATTACTGATCCAAAATCGTTATCTTAACATGTCACAATCGAAGAGAATCCATAAACGGAGTGTTCTAAGTGATTGTGCCATACATACATACATACATACATACATACAAGGGTTAAGTAAATAATAATAATAATAATAATAATAATAATAATAATAATAATAATAATAATAATAATAATAATAATAATAATAATAATAATAATCATAAAATAACGTATCAAAAATCACTCTTTGTATAAGCTAAGTAAAAGATCCTTCAATGTGTCTTCTTGAGTAGTCATACCCTTTGTGCATGCATAAAAACAAACCGATTGTCATCGTTTATGCACCTTGAGTAAAATACCTTCTTCAAGTTTTGAAAGGCGAAAATAAAAGGCTCATCTACCATGTGATCTTTACTCTTTATCTTAGATAAATTTACCATGACAAGTTTTATGGAAGGATCAACTTTACAACCATTAGTATTGTCCTCCACCTTCATACAGTTAAATAGAAGACGGTTTCTTTGAAATCTAAGTATTTTAGTTCTAGGATTTGTCAGACAATATCATAATTGGTCAGTACCGTGTCCCTTGGATTGTTATATCTTTTTCTAGCCACATAATAAGTCATGGCACAAATTGAAATTTTGTTGTTTTGTGTCCATATTATTTTTTCCCATGGGTATAGGATGAAATCAAAACCACGGATGCCGAATTTTTAAAACTCTTCCGCATGAAAACTGAGACTTTTGGCTAGGCGTGCAAGCCTTGAAGAGACATCGCCTCTTTTTAAAACATGAATTTATTAATGGATTTGTATTAGGGTATGTTTTACAACACACGTATAAGTGATCGCAAAAAAAAGAGGTGACAATTACCTCTTTTGATACCCATGCCCAAAAATCGTTCATCATGTACATTGAACCTTTTTGCTTCTGATTTTGGGTAATTTCTCTCTCATACTTCCTATAAGTGTTCATGCAATTGTATAATTTATATGGTAATATAGAGAATACACATAATTAAATAAAAATACATTATATATGTAAGTACTTACTCTTTCCAATCTTCAACATTATCTTGCGATTCAAAGACATAATGAGTTACTTACTGGAATTGCAAATTGGTGAATCTCACTTCTTTAGGGTTCCTAAAAGGAAATTTATTCTCAAACTTGTCAAATTCCTCGACCACTCATTCTCCATGAGGAGTTAACCTCATAAGCCTTTATTCAGGCATATGTTCTTGGGCATATAATGATGATTCTTCAGTTATGTATTCTTCCGTAAGTGAACCTTTAATATACCATATATTCTCAATATAATCTTTGAATGTTTCATTAAAAGCTTAAAAGGATACATCTAATGATACTTTATAGGTCCACACAACAACGTCTCATTGCATAAATGAACAAGCAGCTCGACGCTGATGTTAAAGAACAGTGGAGGAAAATATTTCTCTATGAAACAATTTGTCTCCACTAAAGTTATTTTCACATCTACAATGTGATTTATGTTTACAAATTTTGCACACAGTGAGGTGAAGCATAATCTAATCTACATAATTTCCCCGTGGAGATCTTTGTGCTCAGAAAAGAAATGCCTAAATAATCAAGCAATTAATTGAATGATGATATTCCAGTCGTGAGACTTGCACTATTTCAGATCAGTTGTTTGATAGTTTACAATCTTGCATAAATTACCAAAATAATTGGTTGGAGTCTTCAAGTTGAACAATGTGTCAAAGAGGATCTTTTTCTCACTAGTAGTTAAAGTAAAAGCACCCCGGGGAATCAAATTTCTTCCTGTTGTAGTATCAATTTTTCACTAGTTTTCAATTTTCATCTCCTTTAGATCGCGGCGTCCCTTTTCTCT
This sequence comes from Sambucus nigra, assembly GCA_949130495.1. Classification (NCBI taxonomy): domain Eukaryota; kingdom Viridiplantae; phylum Streptophyta; class Magnoliopsida; order Dipsacales; family Adoxaceae; genus Sambucus; species Sambucus nigra. Next base: position 38,761,080 of record OX422211.1, read on the forward strand.
ATCTTTTGAACGAGATCCACCCAGACATGTTCTTATCAGATATTTCATAAAATTCTTCTTCATTTGCATGACACCAATTACATTCATTACCCAATGCTCTTTCTAATACGAAAAGTCAAATAATATTAATTGTCTCAACCATGCTTTCATTTTACGAGGATGTTTATAATCATCCCTAAATTTCCACTTATGGGTTGCGAACTGAGGGTGTTTGCCTAAAAACTTATTCCCTGACGTTACAGCCTTCTCCTTCTCCTCGATTTGATAATCAGAAGGTCAAATAAGTTGTGTCATATGCTCATGACCGGCAAGTAAAAAGTTAGACTTATCATTCCCAAAAGCGTGATTGTTCAGTAGAAATCTACGATGATCAGTATAACTTATGTTAGCACTGTGTTATAGCCAAATGGAATCAGTTTCCTCCCACATATGAAACATCTATAATAACTATGAACATTACAACCATACATGGTTCCATATGTAGTAATGTGGTGGATCACCCATTGCAACATTACTTTAATTCTGAACTCTTCACTCTTATGAACGTCAAATGCCCTCACTCCTTTATCCCATAACTCTTTCAGTTCTTCAATTAACGGGGATAAGAAAATATCAGTATCATTATGGGGAGACTTTCACCCATGTATCAACAATGACAATAATGTGAACCCTTTTCTCATTCATAATGTCGAGGGAGACCTAAAGGCACAAAGATAAATGTTCAGTAACTCTGATTAGTGCTTAAATTATCGATATGGTTTAACCCATCAATTGATAATCTAAGACGAACATCGTTTCGTTCCTTTGTAAATTCAGGGTGTTATACATTTAAAATTTCCCATATGATTGAATCAATGGGATGACACATGATATTCCCACACACCTTGGCTCAAGCGTTCCATGTCATGGCCTTTGCTATCCAAGGTACATTAAAAAATATTTTTAACCATGATCCGAGGGAAAATACTTTAATATCTAAATTAGAACTTACGAGCACTTGATAAATGTAGTGGGTTTGTCATTTTCACTCTCACAAACCATATATATTGGTTCATTACATATATGACACTTATTGGTTAGTTTGTGTTCATTTCGGTACAATATGCAATCATACTTTCATGCATGAATATATTTTTTACTTCAAACCCAAACCCTTCAAGCTCTGATAATTATTTGGTAAAGTGTTCTCATTGGGGAGAATTTCTTTAAACCATTTAAGAAATTCTGTTATTCCGCTGTCCGACAAACCGTATTGGCTCTTTAAATTATGCAAACCAGTCATTTCATACAATAACTAGTGATCTTCATCGTAATTTTTACACAAAGGTCTAGTCACATCGGCTTTCAACCATATGTATTCTCGATCTTTGGATAATTTATCATCAACTAGTTTATTAACTTGGTCATAATGAACATTAGCGGAATCCATAGGTTATTTGTTTTAATAGAGGTGGACTCCGTAAGCATCATCAATTCGGTCGGTCAAAGTACGATGTGCTGGCAAAATCATTCACCACTTCCACCCAGTCAGTTTTCGATATCCGGTCGAGTATCGGTAATTCATATAGAACATATGGTACATTATTTTCCCCATGAAATGTCTATATCTTAGTCTGGAAACATACCTCGCCATATCAAATTCAACTCAACATATTCCAAAGTTCTAAATTTCTCGTTCACATAACGGATGCACGAACACAGTTGTCACGGTAAAGATTTCTATATGCATATTTAACAAATTCACGAATGCCCTTTACATGCTTATCGAAGAATATAATACTCTCTTCTTCCCACTCTTTGTATTATTGGAAAAACATTAAAGAGTTCTTCAAAATTCAATTCATTAATATAAATAGGTTGAAACGAAGTTCATACTACATACAAGAACTCTCAATTGATAATTCAAGCAAATTCATTCAAAAGTTATTAAATCCAAACATTTAATCAATATGAAATAAAACCGAACAAATTAAGATGTCATTAAACCCCGTAACATGAAAATGAAAATTAATATAAATGAAGATGCTATTACATGTCCCACAAAAGTAAAATAATTACAAACTTGTACTAAAATATGAAAATTAAATATTTTCATTTCACAATCTTTACCAGAAAATAAATTGACCATGCCATATATGTCCTCTTATGCTCAATAAATGGAGCATTCCCACCCAATTTATCAACATGCACACCCTCCTGTTCGCAATTTGGGTAGACTTTATCCACCAATATCTTAGCCTCACCTTTCCACAAAAAATGATTGTACACACTTCTTCCTAGAATCTTAGAATCGATCGTGAACTGCCTAATGAACCTAGTATTGGCCCAATTCCTCATATAATACTCCTCAGCATAGTCACCATGAATGGAAGATGATGATTCTCAGAAATAGGATGCAACAAGCGGCTAAGAAGGAAATGTTGGAGGAGGAATTTGGGAGGGTAAACCTTGAGGCGTAAGAGAGGTGAAACCTTAATGGAATGAATTAAGATCTTCTTTGTTGTTGACTAAGAATTTATCACAATCCCTTGATTTCATCAGTTAGTTGTCAGAGATCATGTCCTTCTTAAGATCTGACACTTTCTCTTTCATATTCCCCACACATGACTCCTCACCGAAGTGAGATCAATCAATACATATGTACTGTGAAGTAATTTTCTCATAGGCATCTTAGAGCTCACACATATTCTCCTCCCCCTTTAGCCTTCCCAAATACCTTCAATATAGCATCTAAGTCAGTGCTATAGGTATTGAACTCTAACTGACTATTCCTTGTGCCTTAAATTATTTTGTTAGTATAATAATGTATTAGGACTATATTTTCAACATTATTTTATATAATGTTTATATGATCATTAAATTCAAGCTCACTATAGTCGTAGAGATCTTGCCTAGAAATTTATTGGACTATTTATCCCATCGGGCATGCAAATACAAGTTAACCCAATTAGTTTTTCCCCTTCTTTAGGAGCCCCCTTAGTCCTCTCGACACATTCATCCTTTAAATCATCATATGATTTGGACCCCAGTTTGTGAACATTAACTTTCTTTGCCCGATTTTCTTGATTTTTCTCCCTCTAGGTAGGTTTTTCCTCCCTGTACTCTTTCTCCAATAAGCCATTCCATTAGCTGAAGGATATTTCAATATTTTGCGGAACTTTATCTTTCAATGCCAAAATGTCAAAACTTGGTGTCCCCTCTGGGAAGTAATCCTTTTGAAGGATCTTTCGATTAGTTTTCAATTTCTCACCTACTTAGGACGGAACAACTATCTTCGAATCGGGTGGGAATGTGGAATATTTGCAAAGTTGATCCCACAAGTTATTCTTTACAGCATGATCAACATTCTTCCAGTTGTCTACCCCCCTCGATCCCACGGTACTCTTTCTGAGCGTCAAATAACGGTATTTAAAAATTTAGACGACATTTTTATCCCATATAGGATTCTCGGTAGGGGAACCCAAAGTGATTCTTATCTTATCCTGAGAATTCATCAGTAATGGGAGTTTTGTTGGGGAGGTGGATTAACTGGGCTTTGTAGATTTTGATAACTCGAAGATAGTGTAGATGGAGTAGATAACACCTATGGTGGAGTAGACTATTGAGAACCCATAAGTGTCAAGAATTTAGGTGGTGGATTAGAAGAGATTTAAGATGGAGGAGGAGTGTTATTCGTTAATAAGTTATCTCTGTTTTTGTTAGACATTGACTACAAATAAAAATAATTAGAGAAGACTATATGGAAATCATGTTTAAGGCTATATAATCCCCATCCTAGTACCCTCCTAGGTACCTTCTCATGTCCTTAACCCTCCTCTTTCCTCCATAAACCCTAGGTCATACTCTGAGAATTGACCTGGAGGCCACCGGGCGCTCCTAAATTCCGTTTGACTCATGTCAATGCTTTGAACTGGGCGAAGCTCAATGAAAACTCAAAGGGTAATGAATCCCCTTTCCAACGGTCCATACTGTGTGCGAATTAGCCTCATGGTTCGCATGAATGATCCTTCCTACTCTGAGTACTGATCTAAAAAGACATTGGGCGCTCCTGGACCCTATTTGAATTCGGTAAACTCTTCGACCTGAGTGAAACTTAATAAAATCTTATAGGTCACTGGATCCCCTTTTCAACAGTCCATACCATGCACGAATCGGCCTCACGATTTGCACGAACGATCCTTTCTACTCCGAGTGCTAATATTAAAAGCCATCGGGCGCTCATGTGCCCCATTTAACTCTAGTTAACTCTCTAACTTGAGGGAACTCAATAAAATCTTATAGAGCTCTAAATTCCCTTTCCAACGGTCCATATCCTGCACAAATCAGCCAAGCGGTTTGAACGAATAACTCTTTTACTCTAAAAGGCCACCGGGCGCACCCGATCCCCATTTGACCTTGGTCAACTATCCAAACCGAGTGAAGCTTAATGAAATCTCATAGGGCTTTGATCCACCTTCCAATGGTCCATGTTGTGCCTGAATTGGCCTCACGATCTGCACGAATAACCCTTTTTACTCTGAAAACCCCTCGTCCAGAGACCATCGGGCACTTCTGAGTCCCGTTTGACTTCGATCAGCTCTCAAACTGGAGAGAGGCTCAATGAATTCTTGAATGAATTTTAATTTCCTTTCTAATGGTCCCAGACTTGCGCGACTCGAACTTACGATTTGCATTTTATGCCTATTTTCCAAAAAAAATTGTTCTGAATTGCCTATAGGCACTCCAGCCCCCCGCCTTTCGATCGAGTGCAATTTCCTTGACTAGCAAGGCAGACACTATTCTAATAGGCAGACCATTTTCACCCCGCTAACCCCAAAAGGAATTATTTAAGGAGACCATGACCTCACTCCTTAAGGGGTCCATTTCAGCAATCAACAAACATTCTCTCGAAATTAGAGCACCGTCATTACCAAAAACCCTATTTTCTAACATTCTCCCACCTCACTTTCCTATCACATTTGGTCACTTACCTCATCCTATTAGACCAGCCTTAAACCATTACAAAATCCAACCTATATACCTCCTAAATTTAGCAACAAAAGTCTTTCAGGAGGTTTATTCCTAAATCTTTTTCTAGCCTACTTAGTGTTATTTACTCACTTTATTCCCATTTTGCGATATCTTTTATTTTTATTTCATTATCTCATATCAAGTAATATCCATTTTTATTATTAGTATCCACTTAACTTATTTTTATAAAAACCCAAAAAGACCAAAAAGAAGGTTTACTTGTAAATTTCATGTAAGGACACAAGTATCCGATTGAGTCTTAATGTTGTGTTGGCTCAATTTCGGACAAAAATATTTGATTCATAAGATAGTGTTCTTGCATATCCTTCAAGCCTATGACATGTTGAAGTTGAAGACGTTGCGACCTACTTATCAAGAGAACATCATTGTCGGTTTACATGTGCCTCGTTTCACGTCATCAACTTAGTTCCAATCTCTCCTAAGGCATGAATGCATTACATATATATATAGGAGCTTGGAACATTTTCTATTGGGTGTAATTTTATTTTAAAATAAAGTTTATTTTTCAGAAGGTTAATTTTAGAACTTTTAATAAAGTTTTGGGCTTAAAATTAAATTATGAACTTTCTGGGATTTCATTCGATATTGTTGTTCGAACGAGTTCGAACGAGTTTTTCGTTCGAACGAGTTTTTCGTTCGAACGAGTTTGCCAACGACTTTTCCCAATGGGTCTCTGGAACTTCGTTAGAAAGGTCGTTTGAACGAGATTTTCGACAGAAAAATATTTTGGCAGTTTTCTCCATGTTCCCACTTCTTTTTGTCCCACTAACTTTTGCCAAAATTAATATGTGCGGGAACCAACTTTGAAAAATCAACTTTTTTATCGTCTACAATTTCTAGAGAGAGTTTTTTGTAGAGCCTAATCCCTCTATGAAAAAGTTCATGTTTTGAGTGTTTGTTTTTCAAGAAAATGATTCTTAAACACTTTTGTTTACACTGATATTAGTTTATTCCAAGTACCACACACACACACACACACACACACACACACACATATATATATATATATATATATATATATATATTCATGGAGTTTGTTTGGAACCGGGTTCACTTTTCTACCTAAGAAAAAAAGAGTTTGGGTTCGCTTCTTCATCTCATAAAGAAGAAGTTCGTTGTTTTGCTGCGGCATATTCACACGGTGAAAGGCATTGTGCGAGGGTTAGCAGTTGTCCAAAAGCTTCATTGGTGGATTCCAAGGTTCCGGTGGATTTTGAGATTGTCGACTAAGCGGAGGTTGGTACAATAAGACGCGTCAGGGGCTTGAAAGGAGTCGAGTCGAGTTGAGTAAATCATTTATCTTGTACTTGTAAAAATACCATATTAGTGGACTTAAGGCTAGGGTCGTCCGAGGTTTTTTTCCGTTGTGGGTTTTTCCTCATACATCGTGGTGTAGTGGTTGTGAATTTATTTTATCTTGCAAATCACCTAGAACACATGCTTAGGATGAAAAGATAAAATATAGTTTAATTCACTTCTCTTATTTAATTTGGTGCATGTTTGAAATTTGGGTAATGTTTAACTTAATTTAATTCAAGTCTAATTAATGTAATTTGATAAATTTTATTTTGGCCAATATAGAAAAAAGAATTAATCATGTTAGGCAAATTTTAGGACTTGTGTTAAATAAATTTTGGCCTTAAAGTAAATTTCTCATAGATAATTTCATGTTGTAGGAGGGTAGTGAGACTGGGGTCTATGAATAACTAGAAAGGGTGAGGCGTGACCCACTCCAATGGACACTGTCTGCAAGTCTTCAAGGTCTCCTGGTGCAATTTCTGAAGAAAACTTGTCCTTCTGGTAACAATGGAACTCAAGCTTCAACTCACTCCCTGCAAGAAGATGAACTTTCACAGCAAAAATAGCAATTTTCTCAAGGGAAAACACCTGAGAGTGATGGCTGTCAGTAGGGAGTGAAGGAACAAGGCACTCATGTAAGGACACAAATTTCCAATTGAGTCCTCTTATAGTTTTGGCTCAATTCCGGACAAAAACATTTATTCATAGGATTTTATTTAATTGTAATATTCAAGACCTATGAAGTGTTTGTTGAAGACGTAGCGGTAAAGAGTATAAAGCATCATCAACATGCCGTAGTTTATGTGCCTCGTTTGTACATCATCAACTTAGTTCCATGCTCCCAAGGTATGAATGCAATTATATTTATATATGAGCTTGGAACAATTTGTATTGGGTGTTAGGATTAATAAAATAAAGTTTATAAAAGTTTTTGGGCTAAAAATCGAATTTTACAAACATTCTGGTCATTCGTTAGAAGTGTCGTTCGAACGAGTTTTGTCGTTCGAACCAGGTTTCGTTCGAACGAGTTTTGTCGTTCGAACCAGTTTCGTTCGAACGAGTTTTGCCAACGACCCTAACTGGACAGTCGTTCGATATGTCGTTCGAACGAATCTTCGTTCTAACGAGGTATCTAACGAACTTCTAACGAGCCCAGGCTGGTCACTCGTTAGAAGTCTCGTTCGAACGACAATCAAGTTCGTTCGAACGAGATTCCAGCGGGAACAGTTATTTGGCAGTTTTTTTTGCAGTTTTCTCCCACTTTCCCCACTTGGTTTTTAACCAACTTTTTCATACATTATATTGTGCGGGAAACACATTTTCCAAGATAACTTTTCCATTCCATATCCATCTCTTAGAGAGAGTTTGAGAGCTAATTTATTTAGGGAAAATGTTCATGTTTTGAGTGTAATTCTTTCAAGAAAAATTTCATACACACTCTAGTTTACACCCAATTGTTTATCCAAGTTTCTATATAAATATTAATTGCTTGGAGATTGTTTTGGCACCGGTTTTTCTCTACACCGAATTGAAGAGAAGTTCGTTTCATTTCTACCCTTTTGGAGAAAGGCTCCATGTTAGGGTGACGGTGTACCTAATTGCCCGATCGATGGGAGTCTGAGACCGCGGTGGAGCTCCGTTGGTTATCCGCTAATTGGAGGTCGATACAAGAAGAAGCATCACGGCTTGAGAGGGTTCGAGTTTAGGAAATAAGTCTTTTTGTCTTGTATTTTGTAATACCGTTTTTAGTGGATTTGAGGCTAGGGCCGTCCCGAGGTTTTTTCCCGTTAGTGGGTTTTTCCTCGTACATCGCGGTGTAGTGTGACTGTTGATTTTATCTTGCTCTATATCACTTAGAACGCATGCTAGATTAATTTCAAGATAAAATTTGGTTTTACAATCACACTAATTTAAATTGGGACTTTAATTTAATATTGGGTAAAATTGTGTAATTTAAGTCACTTGCATAAATTTGGTTTTGCCTAACTTGGAAATATGAACAATCATAATTTAGGAAAATTCTAGGACTTGAATGTAATTGGACTTAATCGGTTTTAGTGATAATTAATAATTTGGTTTGTTTAAGTTTATTATTCAATTTATTTTGTTTATGTTAAAATTGGAATTTTAACATTTGAAGTTGAACCATCATCCATCTAATTGAACGCTTCCGCATATGAGATTTAGTTTAAAAAGGAAATTACAAAGTTTGATTTTAATTGAAGCAAGTTTTTTAAATCCGGGGACCCCTCACGCTCCAACAAGTGGTACCAGAGCCGGAGCGCTAAGTTATCGCGTTAAAGATCCGTTTTTCGGCTTCTTTGTATTTCCTTACCTCTTTAGGCGGTTCAATTTTTATCACTCTCAATTTTTGTTTTATATCTCTCGATGGGACGTCTTAATGAAAATTTGTCCAATTTAAATGAAAATAAAATTTTTGATTTTCGAAAGGAATTAAATGGGCTTAACAATGTAACGAAAATTTAAAGGAATTAAATTTGAGATTTGTAAAAAGAATTAAATTTCTTGAAAATGAAAATTCTTGTTTTAAAGCTCACATTGAGTCTTTGCAAATCTCCATATCTCAAAAAGATATTTTTCGTGAAAAGCACATGGACTTACATTCAAATTTTGATATTTTAGAAAAGTCCAAGAAAGAGAGTGAAAATCGAGAAAAGACTCTTAGGACAATTTTGCTCATATTGAGGAAGAGCGTTTTAACCTTCTAGGAATTATCGAAAATTTAAAGAAGGAGTCCCGTCATTTTGAGGAGTCTAATTTATTACTTGAGTCCGAAATTTTAAAATTGAAAAATGACTTTCAAGACTCTAGTAATTGTTCTAATGGTTCTAGCACATCATGTTCAAATTCTTCTATTGCTAAAGCTAAAACCATAGTTTGTTTTAGAGGGTCAACTTTATCCAAGGTCTTTAAAAGGGTTAACACCTTAGGTAACATTCCTCATGTTTACACATGCCTGCATTGTGGTAGGAAAGGTCACCTTAGGTCATATTGTTTTGATCTTAAAAGAAGTCCAAGGAAATCCTTATCTAGCATTTCATTATTTCCTAATCCCCATCATTTTAAATATAAATCTATATGGGTTAGGAAATCACTTTTAAATGCGCTAGATACAAGATTTGTTGATTCTCATTTACTTTCACATGAAACCTCCCTTGCTAAATCTAAAGGTTGAATGTGTTAGTGTTTTTTGCATACTCTAGCTTTTTGTGCTTCATATTATATATCATAGCTAGATGTATGCATATTTAATCATTTTCTAGTCTTTAATCCATGCTTATCCCATGCTAGAATTATGATTGTTGTTTATCTTTTTGTATTATATTTTTGTTTGAATTAATTGAAAAATACAAAAATATTTTTGTTTATCATTTGGACTTTATCTTTTGATAATTAGAGCTTAATGAAAGTTTCAAATGATTTTTGTTTATCCTTTTGAGAATATATATATTTATTTTTGATTAAAAAATTAAAAATCTCAAAAAGATTTTATTTCGTGTGTATTTTTGTTTGACACACTTTATGTGGCATATACTTGTGTTTGAATTCCTCCTTTAACGCTCCCACGTGGCTAGAACTTTTGGTTTAGATTATCAATCCTTAAAATGTTCTTTACCATTTTTTTGGAGTAGTTGGATTTTGTATTGATTAAATGGATTCTATTTTCATATGCCTCTATTTCACACATGCACGAGCTCTTTTGAAATCTTAACTTCATATGTATATTTGAGCTTTGTGAAGTGTTCTCCTACCAATCTTGTCATCTACATATTTGTGGCTTAGGAGGACTAGTGCATGTCAAAATCCGTTGCATGTGAGATTTGTGCGAAAATTAAAAACATGATAAATATAAATATGCACGGGGAAGGGCTCCGAAAGGACTAAGTGATCCTTTGCGAATAGTAAGCCACCGTTTTTAAATGGACCTAAAAGAAATACGTGGTCCACAGCCTAAAAACAGAAAATATGGCATTAAAAAGAAAAATAAATTGCCAAGGCCTATGTTTGATTGATATATTCATTAAACATTAATATAAATGCAAATTGAGGGAGATTGGATGGTATATCAACGGTTTGCACAATGTCCGTTTATCCTAGTTGCATATTTCTTGTCATGACTCTATTGGTTTGTAGAATCATTAATATGCTAGGCTTGTATGCATTGCGTATGTTTGTTCATTGAGTTCAATCTTTATATTGTCACATGAGGTTATATTTAAATGTGATAAAGTTTGCAATCAAATGAGAACTCCGTGAACGTTTCTTAAGTGTTTGGGTCTAAATTTAATTGTTACTAGTTCACACCCCTACACTTCCGTTTCCATATGACACATTTTTGCCATACGAGTGTGCAAACTTATTGTATTTTGTGTCATGTGTGTGTTTATATCTATATATATATATGCAAGAGATCTTTTGATATATTTTTGGTACATATATATATATATATATATGATATTTGTTTATCTTTGCCTTGATTTCTAGTCCATCCATGCTTATACTTCATTATTGGTATCTATCTTGGATTAGTTATGCTTTTGTTGCCCGTATGCTTTCATGATTATCACTTTAAGCTTCAACATGCTTTCATGTTTTGATTCTTTAACCTTTGTTTATTCCTGAACAAAAAGGGGGAGAATGATGATAGGGGGAGAAATGGTATCTAAACCTATTATTATTGTATCTTAGTTTGGGGGAGATTTATCTTAGGGGGAGACGTCTTTCTAAGTAAATGTCATTGTTTTGATAAAGGGGAGAATTATTTTAGGGGGAGTATTTAATTAATTGCATTTAATATTTTGATATTCCCTATGCATTTGATGAGTTTGCTTAAGTGTGCAGGTATTATTCTAAAGCGGCATCTTTAAAAAGCAAAGTATTTAATCCTTGGGTTGAGTCAAGATTGGGCGGGTTATGTTTTGAGTCTAGTTGAGCTTGACGGTACTTTAGGATTTTTGTTTTTGGTTTTTGTCCCGGAATAGCCAAAGGGGGAGATTTGTAAGGACACAAATTTCCAATTGAGTCCTCTTATAGTTTTGGCTCAATTCCGGACAAAAACATTTATTCATAGGATTTTATTTAATTGTAATATTCAAGACCTATGAAGTGTTTGTTGAAGACGTAGCGGCAAAGAGTATAAAGCATCATCAACATGCCTTAGCTTATGTGCCTCGTTTGTACGTCATCAACTTAGTTCCATGCTCCCAAGGTATGAATGCAATTATACTTATATATGAGCTTGGAACAATTTGTATTGGGTGTTAGGATTAATAAAATAAAGTTTATAAAAGTTTTTGGGCTAAAAATCGAATTTTACAAACATTCTGGTCATTCGTTAGAAGTGTCGTTCGAACGAGTTTTGTCGTTCGAACCAGGTTTCGTTCGAACGAGTTTTGTCGTTCGAACCAGTTTCGTTCGAACGAGTTTTGCCAACGACCGTAACTGGACAGTCGTTCGATATGTCGTTCGAACGAATCTTCGTTCTAACGAGGTATCTAACGAACTTCTAACGAGCCCAGGCTGGTCACTCGTTAGAAGTCTCGTTCGAATGACAATCAAGTTCGTTCGAACGAGATTCCAGCGGGAACAGTTATTTGGCAGTTTTTTTGCAGTTTTCTCCCACTTTCCCCACTTGGTTTTTAACCAACTTTTTCATACATTATATTGTGCGGGAAACACATTTTCCAAGATAACTTTTCCATTCCATATCCATCTCTTAGAGAGAGTTTGAGAGCTAATTTATTTAGGGAAAATGTTCATGTTTTGAGTGTAATTCTTTCAAGAAAAATTTCATACACACTCTAGTTTACACCCAATTGTTTATCCAAGTTTCTATATAAATATTAATTGCTTGGAGATTGTTTTGGCACCGGTTTTTCTCTACACCGAATTGAAGAGAAGTTCGTTTCATTTCTACCCTTTTGAAGAAAGGCTCCATGTTAGGGTGACGGTGTGCCTAATTGCCCGATCGATGGGAGTCTGAGACCGCGGTGGATCTCCATTGGTTATCCGCTAATTGGAGGTCGATACAAGAAGAAGCATCACGGCTTGAGAGGGTTCGAGTTTAGGAAGTAAGTCTTTTGTCTTGTATTTTGTAATACCATTTTTAGTGGATTTGAGGCTAGGGCCATCCCGAGGTTTTTTCCCGTTAGTGGGTTTTTCCTCGTACATCGTGGTGTAGTGTGACTGTTGATTTTATCTTGCTCTATATCACTTAGAACGCACGCTAGACTAATTTCAAGATAAAATTTGGTTTTACAATCACACTAATTTAAATTGGGACTTTAATTTAATATTGGGTAAAATTGTGTAATTCAAGTCACTTGCATAAATTTGGTTTGGCCTAACTTGGAAATATGAACAATCATAATTTAGGCAAATTCTAGGACTTGAATGTAATTGGACTTAATCGGTTTTAGTGATAATTAATAATTTGGTTTGTTTAAGTTTATTATTCACTTTATTTTGTTTATGTTAAAGTTGGAATTTTAACATTTGAAGTTGAACCATCATCCATCTAATTGAACGCTTCCGCGTATGAGATTTAGTTTAAAAAGGAAATTACAAAGTTTGATTTTAATTGAAGCAAGTCTTTTAAATCCGGGGACCCCTCACGCTCCAACAACTCAACACTAAGAGAATGAGCAGGGAGAGAATACTAGGTAGGTCTGGTGATATTTTAGCAGAGTAACAGTGCAATTTTTCTTCTTTATCCTTTTGACCTTGCCCAGAGGTCTATTTATACATGGGCGTTAGGGGTGAGCTGGCGATTTTGGGCGCCAAAATTGAGAGAGTTGGTGGGGAACAATGTCTGAAGTGTACCATTTGTCCCTACCTGCAGGCAGCCTGCCCGTCCCCTCTGCAGGCGCCACCTGGCGCCGACCAAAACTCAAAAAGCACATATGTCCCCTAATGGAGACAAAATAGCAGATTTTGGTAGTTATCTTTTGAAATGGTAACTTGTGGTGCAATTTTGCAAATCTTTGAGAGAGGAGACCTTAAGAAATCCTCCCCTCTAAAAGTGTTATTTTTCTTGGGAGGAACCTCGAGGACCCCCTCTTCTAGAAAAGTCATTTTCTTATAAAGAGTTTACTTCTTGTGAGTAGCCAGCTCTTTGGCTGCTCACCTCACTTGTGACCAAGTGTGCAGTGTGTGTGGTCTCGAGTGACTTCTGGGTCTTCCTACTAGTATTCTCTCAATCCTATAGTGCTAAGTGGTTGAGCTTGCTCAATATACCTTGTCCCTTAGCCGCCAAGCCAAACTCCCAGAAGGTCCCAACGCGCCTGTTCGAGCCCTGCTTGCTCAACTAGGCAACCTGTGCAAGAAAGTAAAGTGTTAGTGTTGTTGTTCGTTTAGAGACTGCTGTTTCATGGTGAAAAACCCCTGTAGCAGCACTTCTCGAATAATATTTCTGCAGTGACCCTTGCAGTGGCGCTGAGTCTTGTGGTGATGCCGACCCTCTCAATCTGTAATTACTGCAGTGGCCCTTGAAGCGGCGCTGGAACTTGGCACCGACCCTTGCGGCGGCGCGGACCCTTGCATCGCCGCTGGTGTTTGAAGTGGCACCGACACTTGCAATGGCGTCGACACGTAACGCGGTCCCGATGCTTGCAACGGCGTCGACACTTGAAGTGGCGTTGACGTTTGAAGCAGCGCTGATACTTGAGGTAGCGGTGACGCTTGAAGTGGTTGTGATACCTGGGGCGGCGCCGACCCTTGTCCCGGCGCCAACACTTGAAGTGGCGCTGACGCTTGAATCGGCGCTGAACTGCGAGGCGGCGCCGACCCTTGTCGGGGCGCCGACGCTCGAAGTGGCGCTGACGCTTGAAGTGGCGCTGACGCCTGAGGTAGCGCTGATGCTTGAATATGCGCTGACATGTGAGGTGGCGCCGACCCTTGTCGGGGCACCGACGCTCGAAGTGGCGCTGACGCCTGAGGTAGCGCTGATGCTTGAATCGGCGCTGACATGTGAGGCGGCGCCGACCCTTGTCGGGGCGCCGACGCTCGAAGTGGTGCCGACGCTCGAAATGGCACTGAAGCTTGAAGTGGCGCTGACGCCTGAGGTAGCGCTGATGCTTGAATCGGCGCTGACCTGCGAGGCGTCCTCGACCCTTGTCGGGGCGCCGACGCTCGAAGTGGCGCCGACGCTCGAAGTGGCGCCGACGCTCGAAATGGCACTGACGTTTGAAGTGGCGCTGACGCCTGAGGTAGCGCTAATGCTTGAATCGACGCTGACCTGCGAGGTGGCCCCGACCCTTGTCGGGGCGCCGACGCTCGAAGTGGCGCCGACGCTCGAAATGGCGCTGACGCTTGAAGTGGCGCTGACGCCTGAGGTAGCGCTGATGCTTGAATCTGCGCTGACATGTGAGGTGGCGCCGACCCTTGTCGGGGCGCCGACGCTCGAAGTGGCGCTGACGCCTGAGGTAGCGTTGATGCTTGAATCGGCGCTGACATGTGAGGCGGCGCCGACCCTTGTCGGGGTGCCGACGCTCGAAGTGGTGCCGACGCTCGAAATGGCGCTGACGTTTGAAGTGGCGCTGACGCCTGAGGTAGCGCTGATGCCTGAATTGGCGCTGACCTGCGAGGCGGCCCTGACCCTTGTCGGGGCGCCGACGCTCGAAGTGGCGCCGACACTCGAAATGGCGCTGACGCTTGAAGTGGTGCTGATGCCTGAGGTAGCGTTGATGCTTGAATCGGCGCTGACCTGCGAGGCAGCCCCGACCCTTGTCGGGGCGCCGACGCTCGAAGTGACGCCGACGCTCGAAATGGCGCTGACGCTTGCGGTGGCGTAGAGACTTGCCGCGGCGCTGACACTTGCGGTGGCTTTTGGACTTCTGGATGACCTCGCGGGTACCTCTCGGATGTTATTTAATAAAAAAAGCATATTTATTTTATTTTGCTTTTTTCTGTTTATAACACCCTTCTACATTAGCCCCTCGTGCAAAGATTTTTTGGTTGGGTAGACTAAAAAAACTTTGTACGCTATAAATCTGGTTTCGATAATTATATATATATATATATATATATTTTTTTCTGAGGGATCCTACGATCATTAAATTCTGTGTCCCTTTATCCGAGGTATTTAATTTTTTGAGAACCCACGCGTCAGTGTGGGAACTGTCATCTCATCATTTGGGAAAAAAGATCATCAACTTTTTTGCCTTCCTGCACGTTTTCCCATTTTGGTGCAAAAAGCATAAGCCCCTTATCTTGGGGTCCTTCATCTTCTTCAACCAAAACATAAGCATCTTTGGGTTTGTAGTGAGAGAGGGATATTTTTTTTTTAAACCCCATAGCCACCCATCTCCTTTTTTTGCTCTAACCTTCCCAACTATCATACCCTCTCATCCATGGATCCTAAACCAACGAAGGTTTCTCCAAATGCAAACAACCCTAAAATACCCAAAGCTCTAAACTCCATGCCTTCTCTATTGTCTGTTTCAACCATTTCTATGGCCGATAGTTTTGTCGCCGGCGACCCTTGGCCGCGGGTACCTCTCGGCGTCAATGTGTCGTCCGCCGTACCTGCGTTTTCCAATTTTGGGACGAGGTCTCTCGTGGATTCCTCGCCCCCTCACTCGGAACCTTCGTCATTTTGTTTGAGTTCCCCAATGATAAGGGGTGCCTCAAACGAGGCTCTGCTGCCGGCAAGGGTTCTCGCTGCTGATTGCGATATGCTTGGGGATCACGGTGTCTCGCCCCGTCTGGGCAGGGGAGAGGATTTTTTTGTCGAGAAGGCTGCTGTCCGAGGGTCTCACCCGATCTCGCCAACAGATCCCTCATCCCAGGGTGTCTCGCCTCGCTCAAGGCCTCGCGACGGCGCTCTTTTTCAGCGTAACTTGTCCTCAAGCCGAGACCTCGCGTGCTCGGGGTCCTCGCTTCAGAGCTCTTCGCCAACGGATACTCCCTCCACGGGTCTCTCGCCCCTTTCAAGTCCTTGCGACTTTGGCGGTTTCCAACGAGACATGTCTCGCCCCATTCTAGACCTCTCGCACTCGGGGTCCGCGCGCCCTTGTTCCTTGTCTGCCAGTTTTACATTCGAGGGTTTCTCACCCGCGATGAATTTTTGTGGAAGTTCCCCGCGTGATGATGTTTCTTCTATGGGTATCTCGATGCCAGTTACCGTTGGCAGCGACTCCTCGCGCATCCCGTCGTTGGTGTCTGGGGGTGTCTCGACCTTAAGCGTCTCGGCGCCCACGAGTTTTTCTGAAATTTATCCAATTGGTGTGGATAAGGGTATCTCGGATTTTTCTGGCGTCGTCAGTAGTTCCTCGCGCGTTGAGCTAGGCGCGGGGAGTTCTTTGTCTGTTGAAGATGAGTTTGGAGGAAGGGGGGTCTCGACGAGTTTTAGTGCTGACGCTCGTATTTCTCCTTCGGGTGTCTCGATGCCTTTGCTTGATTCTGAAATGGGCATTTCAGCTTATGGCGCCTCAAGACTTGGTCTCGCGTCCACAGGTCTCTCGTTTGTGGAAGGGGGTGTCTCTACCTTTTGTCACCTCAGGGGTTCCGTGACCCGATGTATCTCGACGACTATTGGTGTTACGGAGAGCATGCCACTGCCCAGGGGCTCTTCCTATGATTATGATGGGGTTTCTGCCTCCACCTCTTTTTTTACGAGAGGGGACCTCGGGAGTCTCTCGCTCGGAGTCCCCCCTAGGGTGAGTTCTTTTCTTGAGCCAATGGCTCTGGGTGGTTCATCAGCTACGCCAACTTCCGCTCAGGCATGGAAGGACTATATGCACATTCGTCAAGGGCGGGATTTTGGTATTTATCGTCGTGCTCCCTTTTTTGGTCCTGCTGACAGTTTCATGACTTCACTTTCCGATTTTGGGGAAACATTTTCGGACGCTGTTCTCGAGCGTTCTCATGCGGGGTTGACCGAGTCTCTTGATCTTCCTACTATTTCTCCGGATTCAATTCTCCGAGTCCGAGTTGACCGTGGTGACTTTCCTTATTCCAACGTTGAGTTTAAAACCCCCGGTGGACCTACAGAGGAGTGGGCCAGTTGGGTTGACTATGTTCTGAGCGTTCCTGATTACGTGGCTATTCTTAGGGAGGTGGGGCTCTTCACCGCCGTCAGCAGTCTGAAGTCCTGCACCCTCTTTATACACGGTTCTTCGCTCAATCTCTTATTGTCCCGGTGGAGTATGGAGTCTCACACCTTTGTCACGGGCTGGAGGAATTTACTGTTACTCTAGAAGATATATGTGAGTTGTACGCCCTTCCTTTCTTTGGGCAACAGGTCTTTTCTGATGACTGTGAGGACTCCTTAGAGCAGGAGTTGGTGGGGGAGTTACGGTCATCTCTCGGAGAGTGCTCGAGGTATGTGGCCATAAATGTAATGGGTCATTCCAAGCATTCCTTTGCCAAATGGCAAAGATATTGGTTCAGAGACTTTGAGCAGTTGCCAAAGGGGGAGACTTCTCGTGCAGCCCCCAGATCCCAGGATGGTCCTAAGCTTCACTCTCCTGCACATTTAACCGCTTTCCTCGTTACGTTCCTGACTCGGTTCCTTCTTCCGGGTAAGCCTGAAGATTGTCCTCGAGAACTTCTTTTTAGATTGGCTGTACGATTGTCTCGCAGTAGACCGGTACCCATGGCTGCCCTGACCTTGGGTTCTCTTTACACCTGGATAGACCGAGCACACATAGATGTAGAGAGGTCCTGCGGTCGGTATGATGTTGCTAATCATGTCAACGCCTCTCTCTTGATGGCCTTTTTGTTTGAGCATTTCCCCCACTTTACTTCAGGGGCTCACGCTTATCATAGCGACGCTGTGAGACTTCTTCGGTGGCATAAGAAAACTCCCAAGCAGTCTCTGGGAATGTTGATTGATGATATCAAGGAATTTCAGTTTCGGCCTTACACCAGGCGCCCTGGGGGTACTTTCAGCTGGCTTTCTTTCCCTGGCGACGGCGGGACCTTCTATTGCCCTTCAGCAGTGGGGTCAGTTTCCTCGTGCCCTCATATTAATGTGGTGACGATGCTCTTACCGTGTCACCTTCCTTCTTGGACCGAGTTAGGTCCCCGTGCTGAATTTTATCATTTCGAGAGGGCAAGACGACAGTTTGGTTATGATCAGGGTGTTCATACTCCTCCTCTTCCTACCTACGGTAGTCATTCTGAAGCATTCTCCAAGGCGTGTGCTAGCTTTACTCTTCAGGGGTTATTCCGCAGAGTCAGTGGTTTGGGTGGTCTCTATGTGCCTCCCAGTGATTATCACCTTTCGTTCACTTCATCCTGGTTTCTTCTTTGGCAGCAGCAGGTTCGTTTTATTCGAGAATGTGTAGTTGGCCCTCCGCATGAGACTAACCCCATTAAATATACCAGAGCTCAATTTTTGGTCAGGCGGACGTAGAAAGATCCTTGGTTTCTCAGCACCACTTCTACGCCACCCTTGGAGTAGGCCTTCCCTATTTTAGTGAAACCTCTCCTTGACGAGTCACTTCCGCCTCCGTCGACTGATCTTCCCCCTGCGAAGTCTAAAAGCCAACCAAAAAGCAAAGGGAAGGCGGGCACCTCTACTACCAGCAAAAGGAAACACCCTGACGCCGACGTCTCCAATTTTATTCCTGCTACTACTGCTTCTCCTCCTTCTTCTCCCGTGAGGACCCAGGCTGCGAAGAAAAAGAAAGGAGGTGGCCCCGGCATAGCTGCTTCATCTACGGTGGATCAAGAGTACAATACTGGTGACCTTGGTGTAGGGGGGACTTCTCAAGTAGTGACAGGGAAAGGTTACTCCTCGCCGAGCCTTACTTCCCAGGGGACGCGGGTCGCATCTATTCCTATTGCGGAAGGTACTATATCACCACATCCTTTACCTAGTGGAACCAGTTCTCACGGAGTTCCTTCATCTCCCCCCCCCCTTCATTGGAAGAGGAACTAGTTGATTATGGAAGCACCCCTTCCTATGACGACCATAGTTCTTCTTCGGGTGATATGGGCGGCCCGAGTTTCCATAACGAAAGCACTACTGACACTTATGCTTTGTTATCAGTCTCCAGAGAGTCTTCTAGCGATGACGAGGCCTCCCGTTCTTCTGGGGGGCTAGCCCCACCCATCTCCCTTATAGCCAGACTACGCGCCCTGTTACTGTAAGCGTTCTCCCTTTAATTGTCTATATTTTTTTTTGCATATGATTTTATTTCTTCCCCTCATCATATATATATATATATATCTTTTCATTCAAAGCATTCTGTTATATTTGTGCAGGCCACTTCCATCGAGGCAGGTAGTTCTCCTCTTCCCCCACTACGACCGACGCCCTTTCAGCGGGAGAGGAACTCCATGCTCATTTCCTCCCGAGGCCTGTTTAGAGAGGTTTGCTGTTTCTTTAATTCATTTAACATCTGTTGTAATTTATTCATCTTCTAACTGCCTTTTGGTTGCGTATACTGTCATTTCCTCGCAGCTTTCGTCCGTGCATTTTACTGTCACCAGGACCACCCCTGTGGCTTCCCCTTCTCCTCAGGTATGCCTCGTTATTTTCAAAACTTTCATTGCGTCATTTCCTTTTGTACTCCTTCTTTTTATGTACCCATTTATCATGCGTAGAGAGCTGTGTCTTCGGGCGTTGCCACATCGTCTTCTCTTGTCTCGGCGGTGGGTACTTTTGTAGTTGAGCCCCTGGAGGCCTCTTCATCTGAGGTAGTATTTTTTTTTTGAATATTTGTTTTCTCTTAACGGGAGTCTTAATGGCTCTTGGACTTTCTTCTCAGGAAGGGGCTCCTCCCTTAGCTGGCGTTATCGCCCCAGGTTTATCCTCTTCGGGGAGAATTTCTGTCCCTAGGGTCCGCGTATCTATGGACGGTAGATCTTTGGTTCAGGCAATTTCTCGGGGCCCAATATTTACCGTGGCCTCAACCAGTGAGCCCACACTTCAGGTAAGTCCTTTCTGTTGAAGCAATGGGATCTCCTTTTCCTCGAACATGCAATAAACAACGCATTTTCATTCTTTACAGGCTATCAGTACAACCCCTACTGCGCCGACCGTCTTTTTTCGCGCTTCCCCCTTGGATGGGGTTCAGGTATTCTTTTATTTTCTTATTTCTATTTTCTTATCTATCCAGCCTGTGCTTATCGTAGCCCTCTTTTACTTTGTCGCAGTTATCCCTTGGCGCTGTTTCGAGTGCGGCTCCTGCCACTGTCGTTTCAGCAGCCCCTATACACGGGCTGGTTTGTCCTGTTGTTGCGCCTCTTCAGGTAGCTATCCCTACGGTGACTGAGGTTGAGGTAGCTTCTTCGGAAGTATTGGTCACTGAGGCAACCCCTTCTGGAGCATCGATCAGTGTTGTTGCCCCTACGGGGGCCCCTGCTCCTCCTTCCATGACCGTTACGGAGGGCGTTGTTCAGGTACCGTGTATAAGAGTATCTACTTTCCTCCTTCTTGTATATACTGTGCAAGCATTCTCATTTCACCCTTGTCTCATTGTTTCCAGGTGCACGAGAGTACTCCAATGACTATGGAGTCTGGCAGTGGGGCCGCTGCGAGAGAGGTATTAGACTGGAATACCCCCTCTTTTTACTATTCCCCTTTTTCTTCTTGCGTATACTGTTCAAGCATTCCCATTTCACCCTCGTCTCATTGTTTCCAGATGCATGAGAGTACTCCTGTGACTGTGGAGTCTGGCAGTGGGGCAACTGTGAGAGAGGTATTCGACTGGCATACCCCCTCTTTTTACTATCCCCCTTTTTTCCTTCTTGCGTATACTGTGCAAGCATTCCCATTTCACCCTTGTCTCATTGTTTCCAGGTGCATGAGCGTGCTCCGGTGACTGTGGAGCCTGGCAGTGGGGTAGCTGTGAGAGAGGTATTAGACTGGCATACCCCCTCTTTTTACTATTCCCCTTTTTTCTTCTTGCGTATACTGTGCAAGCATTCCCATTTCACCCTTGTCTCATTGTTTCCAGGTGCATGAGCGTACTCCGGTGACTGTGGAGCCTAGTAGTGGGGCCACTGCGAGAGAGGTATTAGACTGGCATACCCCCCTTTTTTTTTACTATCCCCTCTTTTCTTCTTGCGTATACTGTGCAAGCCTTCTCATTTTACCCTTGTCTCATTGTTTCTAGGTGTATGAGGATACTCCGATAACTGCAGAGACTGGTAGTGGGGCAACTGTGGAGGGAGATCACAGTTCTGAGTTCACTCCTTTAGTCGGTGATGCTGATTCTGGTGGGGAGTCTTCTTTTCTTCCCTCTGAGGCGGGGTCTCGCCACTCCGAGGGCGTTACCAGGCCGCTTCAGGGTACATGAGCGTCAGCTCTTGGATCTCATCTTGGAGCACCATCCCGAGATGTTCACTTCTCAGAGTATACTCCAGGTTGACAGTCTTACGGCCTTCAACTTGAGGGCTCTTGCCAGTTATGTTCATGAGTTCTTGGCTACCTCCCCTACTAAGCTGACTAGCTCTTCTATCTTGCTATTCTTGGATGCTCTCCATGACTTACAGCAGTTCTATCATTTTCGTTTGGATTGTCTTGACGCAGGGGTTCGCCCCTTTCTAAGTGTTCCTTTCCGAAAGATAGTGAGGTTTCACACTTCCCGGCAGTCCAGGGTTGAGCAACGACATGCTGAGGCTACGAGGATCCGGAATCAGATCGCCCTACTGCAGGTGAAGCTTGCCAGACTTGAGTCTGGCGATGAGGAGGATGATGCTAAATTCGTCAGGTTGGAGGAAGAGTTTCTGCGGGAGGCTGGTCCGTCATATGCTAGCGCCATTGCACGCGATGATTTATTTTTTGTGGTTTCTAGCCGATAGGCTACCTCTTGCTTTGTAGTGCTCAGAATTCTATGTGTACATCACTTATCATTCATGTATGAGACACTTTGTTTCTTCTGCACTTTCTTTTTTCTTTTGTTCTCCCTTAATGCTGTGGGTGTTTGTTTTACATGACTTGCTCTAATTTCTGTGAGCCTTTAGTCTACTGGTGGCTACCCCATATACTGCGGGGTATTTGTATTGATATAAGAAGTTATGTATTATCATATTGTACACTTTTTTTTTGAAAATGCACCTCTTGTAGCTGTGAGGTGTTGGCATGTGACTTTCTTGGGTTGCCCCTCCTGTCTGTGGGGGTATTCCTACATATTACTGCTTATAGTCGTAGAGGCTGGGTTGGGGAGGAGGGTGACCCCCGCCCCTTTCCGGAAGCCTGATTTTATTATAAAACTGTATTAATTTATGTCTGGGGGACTTTCCTCAGTATGCTTTCTCTTAGGATGGACTTACCTCCCAAGTGTAGTGGGCAAAGTTCCTGATCTTTTTTTTTTGTACTCTCTTCTAATTTAATAGGGAGTGTATATGCATGTATAAATGAGCAAGCAAGGCAAATGTAAAAAATGATCAAAAGTGTTGCTATTTCATTTCTTTACCTTTGTGTGCTGTTTACAGTGTAGTATTGCTCTAAAAAAAAAATTTACACAAAAACTTTTCTGGCATAGGAGCAATCCTTGACATCCATTACAGACATGCAAAACACAAACAAAACTTGTTAGTTGTTACTAAGCATAGTACCTCTTCAGCCACTTGCAGTTGATGGACTGGAGGCAATCACTCTCTGGTTCTGATATCTGGCAGTAGCCCGACTTCCCCACTCCTCTGACAACAAAAGGGCCTTCCCAGTTAGGTTTGAATTTTGACGCCGACATGATACGGAGATGGTGAGTTGATGCTCGTAGGACTAGATCTCCCACCTGAAATTCCCTAGGCTTAACCAAATTTTCATAGGCCCTGGACAGCTACTGAGTGTAGACTTTAAAATTTTCTCTCGCCTTGTCTCTGTGCTCATCCAGCGCCTCCAGCTGCACATGCCTTGGGTCTGGGATGAGCCCATTGATAAGAGAAATTCTGGCTGAAGGTACCGCCAGTTCCACTGGTAGGACAGCTTCGGTCCCATATACTAGAGAGAAAGGAGTGAAACCTGTTGGCTTTCTTTTCGAAGTACGGTAGGCCCATAACACCATAGGCAGCTTCTCATCCCATGCTCCCGACATGTCTTCTAGCATTTTCTTCAAAATATTTATCAGGGTCTTATTAGTAGCTTCTGCTTGGCCATTGCCCTTGGGGTAGGATATGGTTGAGCTATTATGCACAATCTTATACTTGTCCGTGAGGAGGGCCATCTTTTTGCATACAGATTGTTTCCCATTATCCGTTAGGATCACTTTGGGTATACCAAACCTACATATGATATACTCCTTTATAAACTGGGTTACCACTTGGGCAGTGACTCTCCTTAAAGGAATGGCCTCCGCCCACTTGGTGTACAATTCTGTAGCCACAATGATAAAAGCCTTGCCGTGAGATTCTGGGGCGATCTTACCCACCAGGTCGAACGCCCATGTATGGAAGGGATAGGGGGTTGCCAAGCTTTGTAGGCTGACGGAGGGAGCGTGCACCATGTTTCCATGCACCTGGCATGCTCTACACTTTTTCACATACCCAATGGAGTCAGCCTCCATGGTCGGCCAGTAGTAGCCCAACGTCATCAGTTGATCGTACAGCTTGGCGCCTCCCATGTGGGAGGGCTCATGAGCTTCTTTCAGCACCCTTTCCACTTCCTCTTTGGCTACGCACCTTAGGGACTTCTCATTGTACCCTTTCCTATACAACTCTCCTTTGACCAAGTAGAAACGTGCTACCCTTTTTCTAAGGTAAATTTCATCCGCTCTCTCGACGGGCAGCTCCCCATCTTTTAGATATGCTAGGTACGGCTGTCTCCAATCTTCGAAGGCTTCCACGAAGTTAGCCTCCGTCGGCTGGTCAAAATTAGCTTGGCACTTTAAACAACTTTGTTGCAAGCGGGCTGCTTCTACGCTCATGGAGGGCCAAAAATACCCACTTCGCTGCAGTCTTCTGTAAAGGGGGATATCCGTATCTCCACAGTGCCTCTGGTGCATTTCTATTAGCCTCTCCTTGGCTTCTTGCTCCCCTACGCACCGTTCTAGAAACCCTCCAGGACTCTTGAAGTAGAGAGTTCCCTGCAGCAGGTGATAGTTAGCTAACTCTAATATTTTCATTGTCCCTTCTCTGGTTTCAAGTTGTTTCTCTACCAAATGCCTCCAATCTTCCGGCTCGTTACTTGGGAATAAGGACTTCACGGTAGTGGGTACCGTTCTCCGCCTCACTGTGATGGTTGCTTCTGACTCCTCCATGTCCAACTTTTGGGCTATGGTGGCGAGTGCGTCAGGGTGTCTGTTCATCGTTCGCGCCTGCCTTTCCACGGTTACTTCCAAGAACTGTCCCAGCAGTCGTTGGATGATGTGTCTGTATGGCGCTAAGTTGGCATGTTTAAGGGAAAACTCTCCATTGACCTGTCTTACGACCAGATTGGAGTCTCCTCGTATACACAGTATCCTGATCCCTCTTCTGAGTGCTTCCAACATTCCTAGAATGAGGGCTTCATACTCAGCTTCATTATTTGAGCATTTAAAATCTAACTTGAAAGAGAGGGTAATCTTCTCCTTCCCATTTGACAGTGTGACGCCAGCCCCACCTGTTCCCTGAGCACTGGAACCATCAAAATCCATAAACCACTTCTTCACCTCCTCCTCCATGCATGCTTGGAAACTTTCTCCGGGTAGTTCCTCACTAGGTGGTTCGAAAACCCCACTCGGGAAGTGGGCCAGCAGATCTGCTACTACCTGGCTCTTAATGGCTTTAGGCACTACGCATTTTAGATCATATTCTGATAAGATCAAAAACCACCTTGCTGCTCATCCCACGAGTATAGTCCGCGCGAGGAGGTACTTGATGGGATCACACTTGGTGACTATGTGAACGGTGAAGGCTAGAAGGTAGTGTCTCAACTTCTGGGCTACAAATACCAGTGCCAGGCAGTGCCTCTCAACGCTAGTGTATCTCGATTCTGTTCCGGATATTACTCTTGACAGGTAGTAGACCGGCTTTTCCATTCCTTCCTTCTCTTGCGCCAAGAGGGCCCCTATCGACCTCTCTGTAGAAGTGAGGTAGAGCAGCAGTGGTGCCCCGGCTTCGGGGGGAATCATCGTGGACGGAGAGGCTAGGATCTCTTTAATCTTCCCGAACGCACTCTCTTGCCTCTCTCCCCAACCCACTTGGCTTTGTCTTTTAGTAGGGGTGCGAAAGGGTGAGTTACTTCTGCCAACGCAGGTATGAACCTCCTCAGGTAGGGTACCTTTCCTAGGAAGCTCTTAAGTTGTCTCTGGCTCTTGGGCGGTGGCATCATCACAATAGCTTTCATCTTCTCTGCATCCACTTGCACTCCTTGTCTATTTACCACAAAACCTAAGAATTTCCCTGCAGTAACCCCAAAGGCACACTTTGAGGGGTTCATTCTCATCTTATATCGACGACACCTCTCGAATACTCTCCTGAGATCCTGAATGTGCTTGTTTTCTTTCCTAGACTTCACCACCAAATCATCCACATAGAATTCTAGTATATCATGAAATAAGTCGTGAAAAATTGCCATCATGGTCCACTGGTATGTGGATCCAGCGTTCTTCAATCCGAAGGGCGTGACTGTATAGTGAAAGTTCCCTAACGGTGTGCGGAAGGCAGTCTTCTCTGCGTCCGCGGGGTCCATTTTAATCTGGTTATAGCCAACATACCCATCCATGAAGCTATACATCTCGTGTCCCGCGGTGGAATCCACTAAGCTGTCTATGCTGGGTAGTGGAAATTCATCCTTAGGACACGCCCTGTTCAAGTCCCGAAAGTCTACACAGATTCTGATTTGGGTCTTGTCTTTCTTTGCCACCGGCACTATGCTGGACAGCCATATGGGGTGCTGAATAGGTTTTATGAACCCTGTCGCTAACAACTTCTCCACCTCAGCCTTTATTTTCAAATCAAGGTCTGCTTTGTATGTGCGTGTGGCTTGCCTTACCGGAAGGGCGTTGGGAAGGATGTTCAATCTATGAGAGCTCACTTCCGCGTCTATCCCTGGCATCTCCGTGTACTTCCAAGCGAATACATCAGTGAACTCCTTAAGCAGCTCAATGAGCTCTTCCTTCTGCTTCGGTTCCAGGCACTTGGAAATTAGAATGGGTCTACTCTCGCCCTATTCTAACCCCAACTTGATTTCTTCCAATTCCTGCAGCTGCTCTCTGGGTCCATCTTGCATGCACTCCGGCGCCTCTTCTGGTTCTTCAACATGCTCAACGATATGGGATTCATCAACAATAAAATATTCGGGCGTCGGGTCGATGCTCTCGTCCCAGAACATCGCCCGCGCAGACCGTTATAAACTGTAGATGACTTTCCCATTGGGCAAAACTACTTTCTTGCAAGTTCGAGGAGGTCTAGCTACCTCCTCTATCTTCCTCTTGCCTTTTGCCATGTGGGGAATTATCCTCTCCCCTAGGCGTTCATGCACGGATTTTTTCTGCGAGACCCTTCCTTCAGCTACCTTAATTCCTGCTAGCCTTCTTGTAGAGATCTTTCTTTCCTCGTCCAACTCAGTGTAAAAGGCAGCATCTACCAGGTGGGCCTCCTCAACGGCGAAGGGTCTCTGCGTGGCCTTGATCACTATCTCTGTACCTCTAATATTTGCCTTCGCGCACTGATGGTAGGTGGAAGGCACTATGCCATGAGTGTGCATCCATACCCTTCCAATGAGTAATTGGTAGCTGGTGTCAGCGTTAATAACATGAAATTTGATGTGGGAGGTGAAATTTCCCAACTTAATTCCCACATTCACATATCCGATTGACTGCATTCCGGCGTTGTCGAATCCGGAAATTACTAGCAGTACCGAAACCACTTTCTCCCGGTCAATTCCCGTTTCATATAACGTACTGATGGGCATAATGTTAATGGATGCTCCTCCATCCATCAACGCCCTAGGAAACGAGACTCCATTAATTATGGCTGTGACGTATAACGGGCGATTGTGGAAGTAGGGCACTGCCCTATCCGCTTCTGAAAACACCACTTCAGAGGTATACTTCTTAATCATCCTTCCCATTGGCCCCTGCCAATTTAGCGAAGGGTCTCCATGCTGCTGCACCGCCTCCAAGACTTTCCTCGTGATGGACACCCTCGTGTCGTACTTCACCCCTATCTGGTCGAAAAACCACTTGAACTTGGGGCTCCTTGCTATGGCCTCACATTCAGAATCTAAGTCTACCTCGTACGTCTGGGCACTGCAAACATACTCCGCTTCAGAGGTCCCTCCCTCGTCTAGAGCGAGGATGACGTCTACCTCGCCTTCTGAGAGACCGACTTCCTCAGCTTCTCCGCTCCCACTTTCATACTCCGGAGTGAAGAACCACTCCTCTTGCTTTCTTTCCAGCTGAAGTCGGCTTAGTGACAGATTTTCTAACTCCTCGCATAACTGCTCGCCATCCTCCCGCTTCGCAAGACTTCTCATAGCTTCTTCGTCATAGGCAACTACCATGTTGGCAGTTCCAAAATGATGCGTAGGGAGGGGGTTCTCGTTAACGTCCACGGGGGGGTATCTGCAAGGTACCGCTGGCTATCTGCTCACCAATGATCCTTCTCAAGTAGTAACAATCCTTGGTAGAGTGCTGCACTCGTTGGTGCAATTCGCAGTACTTCGGATTGGCCTTGTCAGCTGCAGTGGGGGTCTCTCCTTTTAGGTTGGGAGGTCCTGCTACGCCTTCTCGCACCAAGGTACGGTAACAATCCATGGCCTCCGCTACGCTGCACGGTAGTGGCGGCGGGACATCCTCCCCAAACTTTCTCTTGTTGCCGGGACTGTCAGTCCTAGCCCCGGGACCTCCCTTCTTCCCTTTGTTACTCCCGTCCACATAGTTAACCGCCTGCCTTCTCGTAACTTGAAACCTCCCGGGAGTCGGTGGAACTTGTGTCCTCCATCCCGGGGCTCTCGGTTTGATTATCATAGCTATGTTGCTGGCGGCCCGGGTGAATTCTCTGAAAGTTCCATCTCTAGTTTCGTTGATCAAGTGCAGCTTGTACTCTTCCAAGAGTCATTCCACACATATTTGCAGCAACCTGGCCTCCGCCACATCCTCGTGAACATCTAAGGCCCTCTAGCGAAATCGCTTGATGTAGTGCACAACTCTTCTCCTGGCTTTTGGACCTCTTGCGCCAGGTGCCTCAGTGTAAATTCATCCTCCGCTACAAAAAACTTCTGGAGGAACTGCCTGTGCATCTCTTCCCAACTAGGGACGCTGTTAGGCGCCAAGTGGGAATACCATGTATAAGCTTTCCCAGTGAGAGTTTTAGAGAACTCTCTCAATCTCAGGTTCTTATCACCAGCGTGTACTCCCAGGTACTCGACGAACCTCTTCACGTGTTCTCGAGGGTTCTCCCCCCTACCGCCAAACTTGATAAATTTTGGTGGAATATACCCCTCAGGGTATGGCTTCTCACTTACTTCCTGTGGATAGGGGTCTTGTAACTCCTCGTATAGGTAGGAACCCTCTCTTTGAGAGGAGGAGAGGAGCTTCCTCACTTCTTCCATAGTAACAGTCTTGGAGGGTGATTCCTCCAAACAGGTGGTTTTAGGAACCGGAGAACCTGTTGGCGCCAGGACCTGCTCCGGCGTCGCCTTCCGAGACGGAATCGTCTCTGCCGGAATCGTAATGGGAGTGGCTACCCCTCCAGAAGGGGCAGCAACAGGTTTCAAACAACCTTGACCCAAGTTTGATAGATCCACGTTGTTTTGCTTTAAAAAGTCAAAAAACATTGCCATAAGGTTCATACCTGCCATTGGAGCCACTGCCGGCGAGCTGGTCTGACCTCCCTGAGGCGCTGGCGCCTTGGCTCCGATCACCACCACTTCTTCCTGAGTAGTCTGGTCACTGTGAGCTCCATTACCAGATGGAATGTCCTCAAAAACCAACTGCTTAGAGACATTGAAACCTTCTTTGTCTACCTCCCCAGCGGAGTCGCCAAATGTAGGAGGGTAGTGAGACTGGGGTCTATGAATAACTGGAAAGGGTGAGGCGTGACCCACTCCAATGGACACTGTCTGCAAGTCTTCAAGGTCTCCTGGTGCAATTTCTGAAGAAAACTTATCCTTCTGGTAACAATGGAACTCAAGCTTCAACTCACTCCCTGCAAGAAGATGAACTTTCACAGCAAAAATAGCAATTTTCTTAAGGGAAAACACCTGAGAGTGATGGCTGTCAGTAGGGAGTGAAGGAACAAGGCACTCAACACTAAGAGAATGATCAGGGAGAGAATACTAGGTAGGTCTGGTGATATTTTAGCAGAGTAACAGTGCAATTTTTCTTCTCTATCCTTTTGACCTTGCCCATAGGTCTATTTATACATGGGCGTTAGGGGTGAGCTGGCGATTTTGGGCGCCAAAATTGAGAGAGTTGGTGGGGAACAATGTCTGAAGTGTACCATTTGTCCCTACCTGCAGGCAGCCTGCCCGTCCCCTCTGCAGGCGCCACCTGGCGCCGACCAAAACTCAAAAAGCACATATGTCCCCTAATGGAGACAAAATAGTAGATTTTGGTAGTTATCTTTTGAAACGGTAACTTGTGGTGCAATTTTGCAAATCTTTGAGAGAGGAGACCTTAAGGCCTCCTCCCCTCTAAAAGTGTTATTTTTCTTGGGAGGAACCTCGAGGACCCCCTCTTCTAGAAAAGTCATTTTCTTATAAAGAGTTTACTTCTTGTGAGTAGCCAGCTCTTTGGCTGCTCACCTCACTTGTGACCAAGTGTGCAGTGTGTGTGGTCTCGAGTGACTTCTGGGTCTTCCTACTAGTATTCTCTCAATCCTATAGTGCTAAGTGGTTGAGCTTGCTCAACATACCTTGTCCCTTAGCCGCCAAGCCAAACTCCCAGGAGGTCCCAACGCGCCTGTTCGAGCCCTGCTTGCTCAACTAGGCAACCTGTGCAAGAAAGTAAAGTGTTAGTGTTGTTGTTCGTTTAGAGACTGCTGTTTCATGGTGAAAAACCCCTGTAGCAGCACTTCTCGAATAATATTTCTGCAGTGACCCTTGCAGTGGCGCTGAGTCTTGCGGTGATGCCGACCCTCTCAATCTGTAATTACTGCAGTGGCCCTTGAAGCGGCGCTGGCACTTGGCACCGACCCTTGCGGCGGCGCGGACCCTTGCATCGCCGCTGGTGTTTGAAGTGGCACCGACACTTGCAATGGCTTCGACACGTAACGCGGTCCCGATGCTTGCAACGGCGTCGACACTTGAAGTGGCGTTGACGTTTGAAGCAGCGCTGATACTTGAGGTAGCGGTGACGCTTGAAGTGGTTGTGATACCTGGGGCGGCGCCGACCCTTGTCCCGGCGCCGACACTTGAAGTGGCGCTGACGCTTGAATCGGTGCTAAACTGCGAGGCGGCGCCGACCCTTGTCGGGGCGCCGACGCTCGAAGTGGCGCCGACGCTCGAAATGGCGCTGACGCTTGAAGTGGCGCTGACGCCTGAGGTAGCGCTGATGCTTGAATCTGCGCTGACATGTGAGGCGGCGCCGACCTTTGTCGGGGCACCGACGCTCGAAGTGGCGCTGACGCCTGAGGTAGCGCTGATGCTTGAATCGGCGCTGACATGTGAGGCGGCGCCGACCCTTGTCGGGGCGCCGACGCTCGAAGTGGTGCCGACGCTCGAAATGGCGCTGGCGCTTGAAGTGGCGCTGATGCCTGAGGTAGCGCTGATGCTTGAATCGGCGCTGACCTGCGAGGCGGCCCCGACCCTTGTCGGGGCGCCGACGCTCGAAGTGGGGCCGACGCTCGAAATGGCGCTGACGCTTGAAGTGGCGCTGACGCCTGAGGTAGCGCTGATGCTTGAATCTGCGCTGACATGTGAGGCGGCGCCGACCCTTGTCGGGGCGCCGACGCTCGAAGTGGCCCTGACGCCTGAGGTAGCGCTGATGCTTGAATCGGCGCTGACATGTGAGGCGACGCCGACCCTTGTCGGGGCACCGACGCTCGAAGTGGTGGCGACGCTCGAAATGGCGCTGACGCTTGAAGTGGCGCTGACGCCTGAGGTAGCGCTGATGCTTGAATCGGCGCTGACCTGCGAGGCGGCCCCGACCCTTGTTGGGCGCCGACGCTCGAAGTGGCGCCGACGCTCGAAATGGCGCTGACGCTTGAAGTGGCGCTGACGCCTGAGGTAGCGCTGATGCTTGAATCGGCGCTGACCTGCGAGGCAGCCCCGACCCTTGTCGGGGCGCCGACGCTCGAAGTGGCGCCAACGCTCGAAATGGCGCTGACGCTTGCGGTGGCGTAGAGACTTGCCGCGGCGCTGACACTTGCGGTGGCTTTTGGACTTCTGGATGACCTCGCGGGTACCTCTGGGATGTTATTTAATAAAAAAAGCATATTTATTTTATTTTGCTTTTTTCTGTTTATAACACCCTTCTACACATGTGTTAGTTTTGTTTGTGAGAAAATCCTAATACTGGTTTGTGTGAATTTTTGTGTGTGTGTGTTCACCATAATTCACTAATTTAGGTTTAATTTTAATTTTGTTTTAGAAATTAAAATTTGTATTTAATTTAATTTTTCATCTTTTTAAGAAAAGAAAATCAAATAAAATTTTGAAAATTAAATTGTTGGGTTAAACCATCCTTATTCCGCATTTTAAGGAAATTGATTTTTAAAGTGAAAGATTTTAAAATTACGGGTCCATCATCTCCAACAAGTGGTATCAGAGCCGAATCGTTAATTTATTGCATTAAGGTCCTTGCAATTATTTTGAATAAAAATGGATTTTTTTCCATTTTCAAAATTTTCTGTTTTCGATGGTTCCAACTACGCGTATTGGAAAACACGTATGAAATCGGCACTTAGGTATCTAGATGAGAGGGTTTGGTTGTCATTCGTTAACGGGTGGTCCCCACCTACATATTTAGTTGAAAATGAACGTGTTCCCAAACCCAAAGATAGATGGAGTGACAATGAATTTAAACTTGTAAATTTTAATTCACGAGGTTTAAATGCCTTGTTTAGCGCAGTCACACATGATGAACTCTGACGCATTATGACGTGTGAAACCGTTAAAGAAGCTTGGGATATTTTACAACTCACTCTTGAAGGAACTAGTGTCGTAAAAGCCTCTAAACTCCAAAGCCTCACCCCTCAATTTGAAGCCATCAAAATGAATGAAAAAGAAACATTTGATGAATTTTATGCTAGACTTTCCGATATAGTTAATTCATCTTTTAATTTGGGAGAGAAAATACCCGACAATCGAGTAGTAAAGAAAATTTTAAGGTCCCTACCCGATAGATTTATTCCTAAGATGATCGTGTTAAATTCTTTACCCACTTTAGCCTCTACGAAATTAGAAGAGCTCGTAGGTGATTTACAAACCTAAGAACTAGACATGTTTCCCTCTAAAACTGAAAAGAAAATAGATAAGGGCATTGCTTTGAAATTCCAGAAGGAGGAAAAACAAGTATTAGAGAGCATAAGTGATAGTGACTCGGAGGAGATGGCTATGTTTGCTAAGAAATTTTGAAAATTTCTCAAGTTTAACAAATATAAAAATGATTTTACGAAATTCAAAAACTCTAAGCATGACAAAACCGATAAGATCCCTAAAGTTAAAAAATATGATCTTAATAGGGACGAGTCGAATAGGTATTACGATTGTGAGGGTTGCGTCCATAGAGCGAGAGAGTGCCCCACTAAACTAAGGAGAGAGGGCAAGCAACCAATTTCCTACAATGTAACCCTTAGTGATAGTGATAAGGAAGAAGGACCCGATTCCCCCACTAATCAACTTTGTGGCTTTTATGGCAAGTCATGTGAGTGAAAGTGAGTACTCCTTTATTGATGAAATTTTAACACATGACACTTTTAATGCCATAGTTTGTGAATCCCAAGGAAATGATGGTAGTGAGAGTAGAGAAGAAATAGCAAGAGAAAGTGATGAGGAGGTTGAAGAGAGTGAACTTCAATTTGCATTTCAAGAATTATATGAAGAATTTACTAAATTAAAAAGAGCAAATTTGAAGTTAGAAGCTAGTTTGAAAGAGCGTGTCGAGGTCATTAATGAGAGTGCTTTAGTGGAAGACCTTAGGACACGTGAGAGAGATCTTCGTGAGAATCTTGAATATGTAAAATGCGAGAGAGATAGCCTTAAAGGTTTAATGGAATCCTTAAAAAAGGAGCTTCTCGCATTTGAAGAGTGCAATATTTTATTAGAGTCTCATATTGTAGATTTAGAAAATAAACTAAAAGACTATAGTAAAGTCAAATTTTATTTGGAGTGTCGTTCGGCAAAATTAGATAAAATATTAGTAACGGTCTAAATTAAAAATGAGACGTGTGGTTTAGGCTTCGATACTTATAATGAGTCAACTCCTAAAGCCAAAACCAATGTTTTTGGAGAATCCTCTAGGAACAATGTTATAGATCATTCCTTAGGTAAGTCTTTTCACCGAGTCTTTAGGTGCTCACATTGTGGTCGAAAAGGTCATCTTAAGAAATTTTGTTTTGATCTTAAACGAGGTCCTAGAAAATCCCTACGTAAGGCAACCGAGGTAGCCAAGATTCCTAAATCCCGAGATCGTCATTCGTCATTAGTTTGGGTTAGGAGATCCGACTTGGTATCTTAACAAGATAGGATTTTTTATTTTCATTTACTTTCACACGATACCTCCCTTGCTAAATCCAACGGTTGAATGTGTTAGTTATTTGCATACTCTAGCTTTTTGTGCCTCATATTATATATCATTGCTAAGTGTATGCATGTTTAGTCATTTTCTAGTCATTGCTTTATTTCATATCTCATGCTAGAAATTATGACTTGTTTGTCTTTTGTATTATATTTATTTTGTTTGCATTAAAGGAAAAATACACAAAGATTTTTGTTTATCATTTGTGTTTTACCGTTTTAGTAATTTAGGCTTAATCAAAAATACAAATGATTTTTGTTCGTCTTTTGAGTAAATATTTTTGTTTGTTTGATTAAAAATTTCAAAAACTCAAAAAGATTTTTATTATGTGTATTTTATTTTTACACATCTTTTGTGGAATATACTTCTGTTTCAATCCCATCTTTTTTGCTTCCATGTGGCTAGAACTTTTGGTTAAGATTGT
Source organism: Sambucus nigra (assembly GCA_949130495.1). NCBI lineage: Eukaryota > Viridiplantae > Streptophyta > Magnoliopsida > Dipsacales > Adoxaceae > Sambucus > Sambucus nigra. Next base: position 38,795,412 of record OX422211.1, read on the forward strand.
TAATCTTTAAAATGTTCTTTACCATGCTTACATGGAGTAGTTAGATTTTGTGTTGCTATAATGGATTCTATTTTTATATGCCTCAATTCACACATGCACGAGCTAACTTGAAATTTTAACTTCACATGTATATTTGAGCTTTGTGAGGTGTTCTCCTACCAATCTAGTCATCTACGTATTATGTGACCTAGGAGGAATAGTGCATGTTAAAATCCGTTGCATGTGAGATTTGTGTGAGATATAAAAATGATATATATAAATGTGCACGGGGAAGGGTTCCGAAAGGAAATATCATCCTTTGCGAGTAAGCCACCGCTTGTTGTACCTAAATGAAATACGTGGTCCAAAGGCCTAAAAAGAATAATGGCATTAAAAGAAAATATTTGCCAAGGCCTTTTTATTTAGTTTGATATAGTCATTCAAAAATTAATATGATTATTTTGAGGGAGTTTGGATGGTATATCAACGGTTTGCACAATGTCCGTTTATCCTAGTTGCACTTTCATTGTCATGACTCTATTGGTTTGTAGAATCATCAGAATTCTAGGCTTCTATGTATTGTGTTTGTTTGTTCAATGAGTTCAATTTATATTGTCACGTGAGGCTATATCTAAATGTGATAAAATTTTGCAATTAAATGAGAAATCCTGAACATGTTTTAAGTGATTGGGTTTTAATTCATTGGTATCTTGTTCACACCCCTTCACTTTCTTTTTCATAGGACACATTTATGTTATAAGAGTGTGAAAAACTCATGTTAATTTATATTGTGTCATTTGTGTGTTTATATATATATGTGTCTGTGCTTGTATATATTTTATATCTATTGTATATACATATATATGATATTATGTTTTATTTTGAGTCTTTGCCATTTTAGCTAGTCCACCTATGCATTAATTCACAATTGGTATTGCTTAGATTAGTTATTGTCTATTTGTTGCCCATATGCTTTCATGTCTTTAACACTTTATGCATCTTCGCTCTACTTGTTTTCCCATATATATATCCCTTGTGTAGTTTTTAGGGAGATTCATATACTTAATTATCTTGGGGGAGAAATGAGTACTTTATTAATTCTATCACCTTTGTCTATTCCTGAACAAAAAGGGGGAGAATGATAGGGGGAGAAATGGTATCTTATCTAATTATAATCGTATCTTAGTTTATGAGATTTAACTTAGGGGGATTCTCGATCTTCTTAGGTTGATCATAGTTGATAAAGGAAGAATTAATTTTGGGGGAGTATTTATTTTACATGCATTTAATATTCTTGATATTCCCTATGTGTTTGATAGTTTGTTTAAAGTGTGAAGGAATTTTTCTAAGTGGCAACTTTCATCAGCAAAGCTATTGATCCTTGGGTCTTGAGTAAAGTTTCCTATTTTTGGGTGGGATGTTTTTTTGTCTAGTAGGGCTTGACGGCCCTTTAGGATTTTGTTTTGGTTTTTGTCCCGGAATAGCCAAAGGGGGAGATTTGTATGGACACAAGTCTCCGATTGAGTCTTAATATTGTGTTGGCTCAATTCCGAAAAAAAACGTTTGAGTCATAGGATAGTATTCTTGTGTATCCTTTAAGCCTATGACATGTTGAAGTTGAAGAAATTGCAGCCTACTTATCAAGAGAACACCATTGCCGGTTTACATGTGCCTTGTTTCACGTCATCAACTTAGTTCCAATCTCTCCTAAGGTATTAATGCATTACACACACACACATACACACACACACACACACACACATATATATATATATAGGAGCTTGGAACATTTTCTATTGGGTGTAATTTTATTTTAAAATGAAGTTTATTTTTAAAAGGTTAATTTTAAAACTTTTAATAAAGTTTTGGGCTTAAAATTGAATTATGAACTTTTTGGGATTTCGTTCGATATTGTCGTTCGAACGAGTTTTTCGTTTGAACGAGAATGTCGTTCGAACGAGTTTGCCAATGAAATTTCCCAATTGGCCTGTGGAACTTCGTTAAAAGGTCTTGTTCGAACGAAAATCTCGTTCAAACGAGAATTTCGGCGGGAAAATATTTTGGCAGTTTTTAACAGTTTTCTCCATGTTTCCACTTCTTTTTGTCCCACTAACTTTTGCCAGACTTACTATGTGTGGGAACCAACTTTGAAAAACCAAGTTTTTCATCGTCTACAATTTCCAGAGAGAGTTTTTTTAGATCCTAATCCCTCTATGAAAAAGTTCATTTTTTGAGTGTTTGTTTTTCACGAAAATGATTCTTAAACACTTTTGTTTACACACACACACACACACACACACACACACTCAAATCTCCCGCACGCGCATGGCGCGAAAGAGAGGGAGTCTCCTTTAGGACCTTCCCTCCTGTCCCGATTTCGGGGTCGGCCTGTGCCAAAGGAATTCGAGTCGGATGGCCACAATGACTATGACTATATATATATATATGGGGGTGTCCCCCCCCCCCCCCCCCCACACATGGATGATTGACTTAGACAAGAGAGTTGATTATTTACAAAGAAAGATGTCCCACAAACACACTTAGAAGATTCTCCATGCAAGTGGTTCGCATGACCCACCTCGAGGACTCTTCACAAGCAAGTAGCTCGCAACGCTCTATCTCGAAGAGCCTCCAACGGACCTGGCTTGAAGAATAAAGGTCACCCGAATGATAATAGTTTGTAATAAGAAATATAATGTCGTATTATGTATTTTATCTTATGAATGTATATGTTGAGTGAGGTCGCTTGTCACCCATGAGGGACCATGCCTGGTAGGGCATGGGAGGGCTTTCATGCTCTATCAAGCAACCTCCTCTTGGGAACTTTGTAGGGACATGGTTTGGAGGATTGAAAACAAGGCAACGTTGGGAATTATTACCAACCCTCTTGGTATACTTGGACAAAACTTCACCCAGGATAAATATCACTCCAGCCTACTCATTGCTTACCTATTCGAGTGAACCTCATCGATTCATTCGATCTCCCTCAATACTTTCCCCCTCGAGGTCACCTCCTTGAGGTACCTTGGGCGTCAGCCCGTTTGACTAATGTGACTAGATACCTAACATAGCCATTGTTTGAACCACTTCCTGAAGTCACGACGTCTGACGGTCATGGACTCAAGAGAGTAGCACTCAAGTGCCTTTACCCTTAGGATGGAAGGTCTAGTTCACCAAATCTGACCATATAGACATTCTAGAGTAATCCTCAAGCTGACAAGTCATGTCCCTCATTAATGCCCTCAATACTTCCAACCAAAATAACCCGTAAAAAATACAAGATCCCATGCATTAAATGGAGTATCTCATGCATTTAATGCACCACACTAGAGGGATCGAGGGCATACTGACTCGAGCAACCTCTCCCTCATATAAATAAGACCAAATGACCAAATCAAAGGGAGATGATCCAGAGCCCAGAATTGCTACCCAAATTTCCTTATACCAGAGAACACTCGCGAGAGCATTAACTCTCGCACACATTTAATGCACCCATAATTGGGCATTAACTGAGCTTGAAGTTCCTACCTTTAACTTTATTGTGCCTAGAGTGCTTGTTCTTTCTCCCTCCGATCACGCTACCTGCTGGTCCCATTTATTTATTATGTTTGCCATATGCTTCTCATGTCAATATATTCTTTAATGCAACTTTGAATATTGAATCTCTCTGTCTCTGATTCGCTTGTGGCTCTGACCTATACTTTATATCTAATGGTGTTACTCCCGATCTTGATAAGGGATTACGCCTCACTTAATACTAACGGTATTTGAAGAACCCACATCTTACAATATATATATACACACACACACACACAACTGTGCAAGATCTTTTAAAACATGTTCGATATGTTTGATTTTCATCTACATGGTATTACTTTTAAAGTATTTATGAAAAGATGTGCGTGAGCAACTAAATGGAAGCGTATTTATGATTTTTGTATAAATTTTTGTAAGAAGAACTCGAAATCTTTCTTATTTAAGTTTTTGGCAAGCTCACATTCAATGTGCATATGCTGTGAGATGTCGTAACCAGGGTGAATGTTATGTTTATGAAATTGTATCCGCCATGGATGAATAATTTTTAGCAAATGTCACTGACATCGGTGCACAATCGAGGCTATGAATGTGAAATATATTATATATTACCGCATTCCATTATTATGATAAGGAACATAGTATACGATCTAAAAAGTACGATTAAGAGAGATCAACCCCTCAATTTGTATGGTAATTAAACTTTTATTTTTTTTATTCCCATATTAGTAAATAAGAGTCCCCTATATATGACACGCACTACTAAAACTAGTTTTCATGCGGGCCAATTGTAACCTTTCGTTTTTCGTTGAAATAGTTATTGTCATGAGTCATTTTTCCCGAGAAGATATATAAAATGAGTGATGTGAATATGACCAGTTTATTCTGACGTGAATGAGAACATAAAAAGGTATCGAATGTGTCAACACATGTGGGACAACATACAAATACTAAGAGTAACGTCTCCAATTAATCCTAAAATTACTATGAGTCCACCAAGTAATAAATGTTTTTTTCAATTAATTAAGAAAACACAATAAGTCTAGTTTTAGTTCAATTTTAATTCAATTAATCCTAGAATTACTATGTGTCAACCAATGATAAAGCCCTTCTGATAATATGTTTACCCAAACATCAACCAATTAGAAAGAGGTGAATACGGCCACAACAGTTAACCAAGAAGATATATGCAATAATAAGATATAAAATAATACACAAACTCTTAATGAAATTAAGAATCATCCTTTAAGTGAAAATATCCTTCATCCGCACAATATCCACATCAAGTTAATAATATTTTTTAATTAATTAATCAAACATAAAAAGTCCAGTTTTAGTTTAATTTTAATTCAATTAATCTTAGAATTACTATGTGTCCACCAACATGCAAGCCCTTCCCCCAATTTTTGTTCCTCTAAATAGTGACCACTTAAGGAAGTGATGAAAATGGCCAAACAGTCAACGAAGAAGTTATAAATACATATAAGACTTACATATAACAAAAGATAAGTAAAATTATCTGAATAAAGAAAGAAACTATAATCATTTGATCTTCAATAATTGTTCTGCAATTGCATAGGCACATGGACGAGAAGAATAAATGTTAACATATCACTCAATCAGAAGTAAACATTGCAAGTGTTTTGTCATCACATTAACTAACTCTAAAAGAATTTATGGGTAATTCATATTCCCAGCATACACAACCATATACATAAACAATTATTAAATAATTTATGTAAAACAATTGAAATAACAATTATTGAAGAATTTATGGGGTATTTGATATTCCCAACATTAACATTTTGCCCTAGCAATTTATCGTTAATTCATATTCCCAATTTATGGGTAATTTGTGGGTAATTTATATTCCCCACATTAGCATTTTGCCCTGACATTTTTAGTATTAACATTTTGCAATAATATTTTTAGATTTAACATTTTCCCTAACATTATGAAAAGTTTTGCCCTAAAGATTATGAAATAACATTTTTCCCCAACAATAATAAATTCACACGTTTAAATTGTGGTTATGCCCATGAAAACAAATAATTGTATAAAAGTTTAGGGTTACTTTTTGCCATAACCCAGACCCTAATGGCTATATATATATATATATATATATATATATATATATATATATATATATATATATATATATCGACATAAACATAAGTATACATACAAATACATATACATATACATAAAGAAAAATAAAAACATACATATAGATACACAACCATATACAGAAAGACTGACCTAAGTGAGTGCGAGGTACATGAAGGTCGATACTGGAATCCAGTAGAGAGGAGGGTCACAGAGAGAGAGAGAAAGTGAGTGATTGAGTGACTGGATGAGTGAAATGATATAACAAAAAATAACACCTAATGGGTTTTATTTATACATGAAAGGGGATCATAGTTCCGGACTGTGACCATTTTGAAATAAAATTAACTGGTCAGGGTCAATCACAGTGGTCACAATCCAGACCGTGACCCCTAAAATTTTCCCCATAACTAGTCACGATCCAGAACTGTCACTACATTGTTGTGGACATTTTTAATTGATCATGAGCATACTTCACACATATTAGTTGTGGTTTTTAGTTAATGGCCACAGTTGTGGACCGTGATAACTTACATGACCAACTTGGCGCTATTTTTTCCACTATAAGGGTCACGGCTGGGTCCGATTTTGAACTGTGACCATGATTGGCACGATTCTTGACCATGATCGACGTTGAATTAGATTACCCCTAGATGGGGTCACAGATAGAGTCACGGTAAAAATTACATGATCACAGTATTGGGTCATGACCAGCCTGTCATGACCATTTTCGCATTTTAGCTTAGTGACAAGATTCAGCCTATCTCTAGGATTTTTCTTCCCATAAGATATACTCAATAGTTGAAATTAAATTTCGGTTAAATTGTTTTATCTTATAAAATGGTATCAAAGATCTCTAAGGTATGGGAAAAAGAAGTTAAAAAATACATTATATAAATTGTGTAACATTAACAGAGATCTTCAGTCGAACATTCAACTAAAACAACCAAGAAAAAAATATATACGATTGTAGAAGGAAAGAGTATATGAATATATGTTTGTGTGTGCTTGTGTGAACATTGTTTCATTATCTGTTAATATTTAATTGTCCATTACAAATTATTGATAATTTCATACATTAATCTACAAATTGTTAATTATAAATCCTAAACTTATATACAAAATTATTAACAAATAGGAGATCCATACTATGTTTTGTATCAACATCAAAATTGTCAATTATCATGAGTTTACACTCGTATCAACAAATTATTACAACAAACTAAAATTAAAATAATAATAGAAATTAAAATTTTAAAACTATGGAATGAAATATGAAGGTTTGTGTTCAAGTATGTACACTAAAATAAATATAAAGAGAGTTGAGTATGTTTCTCTTAGGAAAATGCTCAATTTTAAAATTCATTCACAATTATAGTAATCCTAGTTAAACATACAACTGGGTGAGATGGTGAAACCTTTAGATCTATAATAAAAAAATGTGTTAAACACAATTAATTAAACCAAGAGGTTAATTAGTCATTCAAATTTCAATTAATATTCCAATTAGGTGATCTTAGTTAATTATCTCAAAAAATTAACTGGATGCAAAACCTAAGTCCAATTTTGATAGATATCCATAGATAAAAGATAAATATATGTGTTGTTTGTGTTAGCAAGGGGATAATGAATTTCAAGAACACACAAACTATCCACAAGACATATTTATGTGGAAAAACTCCCACCTAAGGGTAAAAAAATCACAATGCATCTTATTCTCTCATTAACTAGAAAATATTTTATACAGCGCATAAAGATATCTCTCTCTTGTTCCCTAACAAGAAGTTATCTAATGAATATTGAACTCTCCCCCATTTATGGCGAGTGCTCTTCTTGAAACTTCATCGAGTGCATGGAGAAGTCCATTATCCGCCTTAGGATCACACCACGCGTGGACTCCCCAACAGCTCAAACACCTCTTTTAGATATGAATTTTGATCTTTAAATCTAATTTAATTCAGTTAGAGTGAATCTAAGCTATGTGGATTTGATCACAAAACACTCTCAATTCCTCACAAAAAATAGATCAAGTATATATATAATTTTTCTTTCAATTATGAATAGAATAAGTGAATTTTCTTAAAAAGTTTTAATAAAAATGCTCCCAACCTTGAAAATACTCTCTCAGTATAGGAGAAGTAAAGATGAATGTGTTGATCACTCAAATGGGAGGAAAAATTCTTTATTTATTGAAAATTTTCAAATATGACAGTCATGCGCGGTTAAAAGGACCTTCGTGCACACGATTTTTGAAAGTAAGCAAAACATACTAAAAATATGATTGTCATTCTCACATGTATAAAATCCAATTATGAGCACGATATTATGTAGAAATACAGCATGACTAAAACTTACTAGCCGTGCGCACAAGGTTAAAACACTTCTGCATGTACAAATGCTGGCATAAAGTATTTTCACCTATGGAGGTTGCATTTTTCAAATGCTTAGCTTTTTTCCTTTATTGTAAAAAAAAATTCTTAATATTACGAGATAAATTGTTCATTTCAAAATGGATTTTCAAAGTTAAATGAAAATATGTGCATGTGTGCATTACCTTTATACGTTCAAACCGACAATCCACAAAAGGATATTCTTCAATGTAGAGGAAACATAAGTCTTTGTTGTAGAAGATCCGTATATCTTCTTTAATGTTCAATGTTCACTGTTGATACCCAATTTAACCTGCTGACGTGGACCAATTATGTGAAGACATGTGTCAATCTACATGGCACCCGCGAACGTTTTCGACAACACATTGACTCCGAGGAACTCAACCTTCCCGACCAACTCAGTTGCTCCGAGCAGCAAGTGTTCTCCGAAGAACTTTATTGTACCGAGCAACTCATGTATACCGAGCTACTTAGGCGATCCGAGCAGCTTAGGCGGTCCGAGCTGCACCTCGTACAGAGCATTTATAACTGAATAATTAAGAGGATTAAATGCGCATTAAAAGTTGATTATTATCATACGGATGTACACGCCTATTGAACAACTATGTAATATTCTCTCGCATGTACAGCCTCAAGGCTATAAATACATTGTAACCTCCTCATTAGCAGGGGACTCGGAATTTCTTGGTAAACCCATTATCGAGAATTCTGTAAACAGTCAGCAATAACACAAACAGTGGACGTAGGCCATTCTTTAAAGGCTAAACCACTTTAAAAATCTCTTGTCTCATTTATTTTTTATCTGTGATTAAATAATTAGAGATAATCTAATTTTTTACATCAACAGATTGGCGCCGTCTGTGGGAAACGACTGAAACTATCATTTTTCACCAAAATAATTCATCCTCAATAGCTGATAATCCTGAATCCAGTAATCGAAACGCTGGAAACCCCCCAAATCCATCCACTCCTCCAAGTGTCCAAGATCTGGCTGGAATAATGGCTAGTTTAGCTCAGGGCCAGACCGCCATGCAAGAAACCATGCAACAACTCATGCAAACTATCCAGGGTGGAGCACCTGCCCAGTTAGGATAACGAAGCATTCAGAGAAATACCCAATTGCCTTCCTAGCGAACTAGACGAACATTACTCCCAGAGGAATCTCGATCTAGACATGCCGATTCATATCTCACTGATAGATCTAATGATTTTTCTTATCAACCTGGCCGAACTTCATCAGTACGAGCCACAGATTCTGAATAAAACGTCACTTTATCTCCAGAAAGGACCAGTGCTCTTGAAAGATTGAGTAGAGTCTCTCCCTTTGATCATTTGGGTCCTAGGAGGAATAAAAGTCCCCCTAGGATGGTGTCGAGGAACTCTCAATGATTCTCTGATTTAAAGGAAGGTTCTGCCCAATCCCGACCAACTGCTCGTCGTGAAAGATCCCAAGAGGCAAATTCAACACGATCAGTTACTCGGACCAACATGCCCGAGGAGGCAAATGACGCATGGAAAGGCTCTATTCATAGGTTGGAGGATAGACTAGGGGAAATGGCTAAGGCCAAAAATCCTCTATAAAGAACTTTTGTCCAAGCGACACCTTTTATCCAAGCAATTGTGGATTTTCCCACACCATCAAAGTTCAAAGCCCCAGTGGTAACACCAAAATATGATGGAAAAACTGATCCTATTCTCCATATAGAACAATATCAGTCAGCTGTTGATATCTATGTTGTTCCAGAAGAAATGCGATGCAGGGCATTTTCAGGAACCCTCACTGGATCTGCTCAAATATGGTACAACAATCTTCCTCGGGGGAAGATTGCAACTTTCTTTCAACTGGCCGAGCTCTTTATTGGAAACTTCTGTTTTGGAGCAAAACCAGTTAAGCGAGTAGCACACTTTCTAAGCGTTAGACAAAAATCAGGTGAGAGCATCAGGGATTATATTACTCATTTCAATAACGAGAAGCTCGAAGTTATTGATTACGAGGAAAATACAGCAATCACTGCTCTGATGAGTGGATTGTTGCCAAATAAATTGTACTATAATTTAGCTAAAGATCCACCTAGGACCATGTTAGAATTAATGGCAAAAGCAGCCAAAATCATGAATGTCGAGGAAGCTATGGTTGTAAAGAAGAGCATGGACACTAAGGAGACCAAAGTTGAGGCCAAAAAAATTGATAAGAAGGATCAGAAGAATAATGGTAACAAGCAGTCAAAAGCAAAGCAAGCGTTGGAACAGTTGAAGAAATTTGGAAACTCTACTCCTTTGAATGTAGATATAAACCACGTTCTAGAAGAGATCAAGAACAGCGAAGAGTTAAACTGGCCTGAGAAAATGAAGACAGATCCTGACAAAAGGAATAAGTCCAAATATTGCGAGTTCCATAAAGACCATAGTCACATGACCAAAAATTGCATAGCTCTTCAGAATGAAATTGAAGCGCTCATCAGACGATGAAAGTTGGCCAAGTATGTTGATCGTAGAAATGAAGGAAAAAACAATGACCGAGTAAGACAAAGATCTAGATCTCCTCGTTGAGCAGAAGAAAACAAGAAAAAAGATCATGAAGATGATCTACAAGACGACCCCGATCTCCCTAAAAGACCAAGATAACCAGAACGTGAGGTGCCAATGTTATTACTCGTGGAGATGCAGGAGGTGGAGACCTTACTGCAGAAAGAAAAGCTTACCTCAACGAGGCTCAATCTTGTTCGTATATTCAACGGATAAATCTAGCTGAAGAAGAACGCCCGAGGAAGGTTAACAAAGATAAACTGGTCATCAATTTCTCTAAGAATGACCTCGCAGGTGTGCTATATCCTCATGATGACCCATTGGTGATCAAAATGAGGATGAAGGAAGTAGTGATTTCGCGAGTCTTGGTGGATAATGGTAGCTCGGCAGATATTATGTTCTACCCATGTTTTGATAGTTTGAACCTAAAGCTATCCCAGTTAGAGCCATATCATCGGCCCCTCCTCAGTTTTGCTGGCGAGAAAGTTCTTCCACTTGGGACGATCAAGTTGGATATGTTCATTGGTACATGGCCTGCTTGTCGAACAGAAAGAGTGCGCTTTTTCGTGATGGATAAAAATATCCAATCAGCTTATAATATCATCATGGGAAGGGTAGGATTGAAGAAGTTCGAAGCAGTACCATCTACTGTACATCAATGCCTAAAATTTCCAACCAACTTTGGAGTAGGAATTGTGAAGGGTGACCAAAAAGTAGCTCGGGAATGCTACTATTCATCTACCGAGTAAGAAGAACTGGAAGAATCCAGGAAAAAGACTACCACCTATCAAGTGGATGAAGGTGCAGAAATTGAAGCGTTATATCCTAGAGATGAGTCGCAGCTCGTAAAAGGTCAGGTGGTGGAATCTACTGAAAACGTCATTCTGGACGACGAACACCCAGAACGAACAACTCAAATCGGTTCATTATTGGACACCCCACTAAAACAGGAATTGATAGCCTTCCTAAAAAGCAGAAAACAAACTTTCGCATGGAGCCACGAAGATATGCCAGGAACAGACCCAAATTTTTTGTGTCATGAACTTAATGTGAATAAGGAAATCAAACCTGTGAATTAGTGAAGAAGAGTGTTCATCCCCGAGAAGAATCAAGCTATACAAGAGGAGGTCGAGAAGCTCCAAAAAGCTTGCTTTATTGAAGATGTCAAATATCCAGACTGGTTAGCTAATGTGGTGATGGTGAAGAAGAAGAAGAACAACAAGTGGAGGATGTGTGTAGACTTCACCGACCTCAACAAGGAATGCCCTAAGGATCATTTTCCTTTATCCCTAATTGATCAATTAGTGCACGCTACCTCGGGACATGAGCTGTTGAGCTTCATGGATGCTTATTCTGGTTACAACCAGATTAAAATGAAACCTGAAGACAGGGAGAGTACCTATTTTATTACCCCTAGGGGAACTTATCGTTATAATGTTATGCCTTTTGGTTTGAAAAATGCAGGTGCAACATATCAGCGGCTGATGAACAAGGTATTTGCAGAGCAAATCAGTCATAATATGGAGGTTTATGTTGATGATATGCTGACAAAGAGCAAGAAAACTGCTGACCATCTAATTGATCTATGTCAAACCTTTGATAAATTAGATAAATATCAAATGAAGTTGAACCCTACTAAGTGCATATTCGGAGTATGAGAAGGCATGTTCCTCTGGTATATTGTCAACCAACGAGGTATTGAAGCAAACCCAGAAAAGATCAAGGCTCTATTGGGGCTACGATCTCCAACGATGAAAAAGGAAGTGCAAAGTCTCACAGGGAGAGTTGCATCACTTAATAGATTTGTATCACGAGCAACTGATAGATGCCTCCCATTCTTCAAAACACTCCGAAAAACGTTTGAATGGAATGAAGAATGCGAGAAGGCCTTTCAAGAGTTAAAGAAATACTTGGGAGCACCCCCACTGTTGTCCAGGCCAGTGATGGGAGAAAAATTATACTTGTATCTGGCAGTTTCGGAGAATGCAATTAGCTCGACATTGATAAGAATGGAGGATGGGGTGCAAAAACCGATCTATTAAACTAGCAAGGCCTTCCGAGGAGCAGAGATCAGATATCCAAGACTGAAAAATTTGGCGCTAGCGTTGATTGAAGCGAGCAGAAGAATGAGGTTGTACTTCCAAGCTCATACCATAGTTGTGTATACTGATATGCCATTGAGGCAAGCTCTCCATAAACCAGAAAAATCAGGGAGATTGATGTACTGGGTAGTAGAACTTGGTGAATATGACATAGTTTATGAACCTAGATCGTCGCTTAAAAGATAAGCAGTAGCAGATTTTATAACAGAGTTCACCTACCCTGATACCCCCGAGGAGCAAAAGCTGAACACCGACCAACCTGTGGATGTTACAAGATCATCAGATTTGAACACCGACCAACTTAAGTCGGTTGAAGATCAGGAGGAGATGGTTGACGAGCAGCCAGAGGTGCTAGGGGAGGACATAAAGAAGCAACAAATATTCCACCGAGGAACTCTATCTGATAAAAAATTTAAGGAAGAGGTACTTATATGGAATCTGTATGTGGATGGCTCATCTTGCAGTACAGGCTGTGGAGCAGGGATTATTTTAAGCAGCCCGAATGAAATCGATGTGGAGTATGCTCTACGCTTTTAAATCAAAGCCCCTAATAATGAGGCTGAATATGAAGCTATGATTGCAGGTCTTAGTTTAGCAAAAACCATGGGGGCAGAGCAGGTCATCGTATTCAGTGACTCACAGTTGATCGTAAATCAAATGCTTGGAATATATGCAACAAAGGGAGAATTGATGATCAAGTATCATGTAAAAGCAATGGAAATTGTATCAAGCTTTAACGCTGTGCATTTAATTAGAACACCAAGATTGGAGAATGCAAGAGCACATACTTTAGCTCGGTTAGCCTCAGCCACACACACCGAGCAATGAAGAACAATTCCAATAGAGATTTTAACTAGCAGGAGCATCGATGAAGATCTGAAGATGAAATTTATTACCCTTGATTTAGGACCATCTTGGATGGATCCCATCAGGGCATATATTGAAGAAGGGGTTTTGCCAACTAATAAACTCGCAGCCAAGAAACTGAAGTTTAAAGCTGCTCATTATGTATTAACTAATGGTATTTTATATAGACGAGGAATTATAGCAGGACTGCAAAGATGTGTGCATCCCTCCGAGGTGAAGGATTTGGTTGAAGAAGTCCATGAAGGGTCCTGTGGAGCTCATGTAGCAGGTCAGACGCTTTTGCAAAGAGTAATGACGCAAGGATACTATTGGCCAATAATGAGGGCTGATTTTATATCCTATGCCAAAAAATGTGATAAATGTCAATGCTTCTCCTCTATTCGAAGAACTCCACAAGTATTGTTAACACCCATAACATCTCCTTGGCCATTTGCCATATGGAGAATAGACTTGGTCGGGCCACTCCCGACGACAAGAGGAAGGTTCAAATACCTCGTCGTCGCTGTAGATTATTTTACTAAATGGGTGGAAGCTGAACCTCTAATTGATATGACTTATGAGAAGGTGTATCAATTTATTTGGAAGAATATCATTTACAGATATGGTCTTCCCCATGCATTCATTACTGATCATGGAACCCAATTTGATAACGAGGAGTTCGCCGCATATTATCATCAGTCAAACATTTTGAAAACCCACTCGGCACCAGGCCATCCCCAGAGCAATGGACAAACTGAGGTGACAAACAGAACACTACTGAATGGTTTGAGTAAAAGACTGGATGATGCGAAGGAAAATTGGATCAACGAGCTGCATTCTGTATTGTAGGCTTATCGTACTACACCACGAGCAGCAACAGGAGAATCTCCATATATGCTGTCATTTGGAAGCGAAGCTGTTATACCTGCCAAGCTGGGCCTTCCCACACACAGAGTGCTGAATTTCAATTCTCCTATCAGTGACTTGATGAGAAGATTAGACTTGGATATGCTCAAGGAAGTTAGAGAAGAAGCAGCAATCAGGAATGATGCATACCAACAACGAACAGCTTTGTTCTACAATAAGAGGGTACAAAAGTGTGATTTAAAGGAAGGAGACTATGTGCTAAAGAAAGTAATTCAAAAGCACCATAAATTGGAAGCTAACTGGCATGAACCCTACAGAGTAACATAAGTTGTTCGCCTAGGAACTTACAGGATTGAAAGCTTAGAGGGGAAAGAATTTAAGAATGCATGGAATGCAGAGCATCTACGTAAGTATTATCAGTAGTAGGGATTCCTATGTAAATGAATAAATGAAGTTTTCTTCAATATGAATAAAATGTTGAAGTTTTTATCCAGTTCTCTCATGTTGATGAAATTTTTTCGGAGTATTAGTGCTACACACTATGCATCAAGTTCAAAATAAAACCCTACCAACTACGGTTGGTCGGTCTACTAACTACGGTTGGTCGATAAATAAAAATCACCAACTACAGTTGGTCGGTCTGTTGGTGGTCTACCAACTATGGTTGAAAAATAAAAATCCCCTAACTACGGTTGGTCGGGGAATAAAAGTTCACCAACTACGGTTGGTCGGAAACAAATATCTGAATAAACTCTAGTTGGTCGGTAATCCAATTACAATTATCTCAAGTTGTTTAAGTTAAACAGGATCATGAGATAAAGGATATTTTATCACATAAAGATCAAAGATTGATAAATCACTGCAATAAAATAAGCAACTAACAAGCAAAAACATTCTACAAATTATTTAGAAGAAAATGACAAAAGACAAATTTTCATTCATACTAAATAAAATTACAAATGTATTACCAAAATTTTTCATTCAAATTAAATAGAATTACATAAGTGGTGAAAAGTACAAGTCATTACATAAAATCCTATTTAATGGGTTTTTTCCCTCTACCTTTGAAGCAGGTTCCATTCCGGCAGGAGGATCATCTAAGGCATAGGTGGAGTTTATGAAGTTTATGTCTTTCAACATTCAAATATTCATCACAAAAGGACGAGCAAGCAGGTGCTTTGGCCGAGATATCTCAAAATTTGAATGAAGATCGTAGTCACCAAGATACTTTGAGATTAGGCACTGAGGAATGGCTCGAGCGGGAATCCAACTCATGTCAAGATTAAACGGAGGCACTGGCAAATCGAGCAACCCAGGATCATAATAGTCCCACAAATAGTGACCCTGTTCCAACTGTAGCACACCTAAGGCATTCATCCATCCTTACTTGTACCCCTCATTGTTTGACTGCTAGATCCGATCATCAAGGTGGTAAAGGGCTTCATTATAACCAACCATCCAAAATTCTCTGGGCTGCTTGTGGAACTGGTAGGTCAACCTCTCTAACTACTCATAAAGATTCTTCACCAGATTTGTCTTATTCTCCAAGGTAGAATTTTGGGCAGCAAGTTGCTCATCGAAGGTCTGAATCTTCTTGGACATCTCAGCTAATACTTGATTCTTCGCCATCTATTAGAATGCTTGATTCTCCAAGGCTGCCTGTGTTTTAGCTTCTTCAATAGTTATTCGAGTAACCCTTACTCATCCTAGAGAAGCTCTTACTCATCCACGAGCAGATGTAGAGGGTCCCAACCTCTTTAAAGTTTCCAACTCGTCTCTCAAATTGGCATTTTCAACCTCCAGAAATGAGAAACCTTCGTCATTGACAGGGACCAAGGCTCTCGAGGTCGATGATGCAGATTTTAATTGGGATATTTCTCCTCGCAAGTTATTGTTTTCCTGCTCCAGCAGTTTCGCGATCTGCCTATGATCTTCAACTTCGGTCTTCAAAGTCCTCTCTTTAAAATCATAAGTAGCGACTAACTTATCATAGCCTTTGTCAGCATTTAGCTGCTGCTACTTTTTCTCATACCCCTAATGCAAAAGGTCAGAGGATTCCTTGTATTGTTGCTGAAGTTCCTCGATGGTACCCTGAAGATCTTTAATCATCTCGTAATAAGCCACATTATTGGCAACAGCTCCATCGAGTAAGCATTTCAGATATTGGAAAGATTCCACTGCTCGTTCAGAGGCATATAAGCCCAGGATATAAAAAATTTGTGATTCATCCAAATCTGTATGGCGAGCTTTGAAATATTCATTACATTTTTTCATCAACTCAATATCGTGAGCTGACAAGAGTTCCATCCTGGCTATAAACTAGCAAAGACAAGCAATAAACAGGATTAATAAATTATAAAGGCAGAACAAGACAAAGAAAGTCAACATGAACAATAAAAACTCGAATTTTTATTCATAAAAAGATAAGTACAAGGTTCAGGGTTACATTCAAAAGAAATAATAAAATTAAAGCCCGAGAAACTTTACACCTTCTCCTTGTGTTTTGCGACTTCCTCGGAAGGCTGAGATGAGGAGGCTGGTTGCTCGGAAGATATTGGCAGTTGCTCGACAATGGAACCTGTATATTGAAGCTGCTCGGTAGGAGTAATAGTTGGTTGGGGCTGCTCGTAGCGAAGTTCAACAGTAGGAACCTGATCCCCAACCATCATTGAAGACTCTTCAGAGGCAGCTTCGTCCTCTTCTTCTCCAGGAGAGGGAGGATGACCATGAACATGGCGTTGAAAAAGTTCAGAACTCTCTGAGACCTTTAATTCCTACAAAGCAGCAATCCATCCATCCCTGAAGAATTTGAGGCTAGCAAAATCCAACTGAGAGGACATGGCAGCTAGGCCTTTGTTCCAACCTTTATCCCAGCCAGCACTGAAGGACTTTTTAATAGCCAATTTCCTCTTCACCTTCTTCGAGGAAATCTTCTTAGATAGAAATTCCTCGGCAGCTTTCAATTTCCTTTCTGCCTCTTCCTTCTGACGATCATCTTCACGGAGTTTGCCCAGTTCCTCTTCAGCAGTTTTAAGCTTGGTCTCAACTCTCCATCATTCTTGAGCTTTTCTTCAAGCTCTTTATTTTTCTTCTTAAACTCTTTTATTTTCCTCTCCAATTCCTGATAGGTCTCCACATATTTTTCTCTCTCTTGCTCAACGGACTTCAGTTGCTTCTCCCAATCAACCTTATCTTCTTCATATTTCTGACGAGAATCCTTTAAGGATTGAGTCAGACCTACAAAAGCCTCCTCCACACCTCCTGAGGAGTTCGAAGCTTTAAGAGCTTCATCCTTTTTCAGAATAGTATTGAAGCAGGTTACCAGCTAGAAAAAGAAAATAATAATAAGTCAGTACAGGGATAGAACATTAAAAAATGAAAGTTTAGATTAGTAATACTTACTGAGGCAATATGTTGAGCTGCCAAGGTGGTAACCCTATCCCGAGAAAGAGTGTCTTCAAGACCTTAGATTTCTGGGATAATCCAAAACTTCACAGAGCCCATGGCAGAGCTCGGAGCAACAAAAGTGGGAACACGACTTCCAGCAGTTAGAGGCTGAGAGATGGATTCAGCCAATTTATCCGAGGAGCTTTTCTTCAATTTCCTCGTGGGAGCAGGAGCATTCTCGACCAAGGATGTTGTCTTGGTCGGTGATATAACTATAACCTCTCTTGGAGGAGAAACAACTACAATCTTGCTCGGAGCCACAGGGGGCTTCTCAGCAACTTTCTTAGCAGCAGCAGGAAGGGGTGCATCAACTTTTCTTGTCCCTTCTTCTGGGACATCCTGCTTATTTCTCTTCGCCTCTAAATTGGAAGAGTCTGATTTGTCAAAGTATGAGGGAGATCTTCTTCTCTTCATTCTGTCACTGAGAGGAATATTTGATTCAGGAGAGGAACCTTCAGAAGCTAGTGCTAGTTCTATGTCACTTATTACTGGACGAGCAGTAAAAGAAGAAGTGTAACTCTTGTATTGCAACAAGTACGAGGCTGATCTGATATGTTCGTCAGCAACAGTTTGGTGCAAACTCCAGATAAGTTTCAAGTGCCTCAAATTGACATAAGTTTCTTTAGGGTATTTCTTTTTGATATCAACTGCAAATAAACAAAAATTAAAATGTTAATGATGCATTTTATCAAACACAAAGAAAATATAATTTCAAAAATAATATAAAATAAAAACAACCTATCCCATTGCCATAGGGAGGGCATCTAGGACCCTGATACACATCATCTCCATTTAATGGAGCATGTTGCCAATTTTTCATAACAACCCCATGCTCGAAGCAATCCTTATTGGCATCGGGGAAATTGACAACTAAATCCCTATTTAAAAACCTAGTTTTTAAATAAAATGTGCTATCACTAACAACCCATCTATAACAAAACATAATTTCTGGAATTCCTAAACGGGTTCCATGAATTTGATTTAACCTATGAACTCCATTAACTATTCTCCAAGTATTGGGTGCGATTTTTGCAGGAACAACATCAAAATACTGACAGAACTCCAAACATAGGGGGTTTGGAGGAAAAGAAAAGCCACATTCGGCCACAAAGAGACTGGGGAACCAATGTCCCTCAGCCAAAGAGAAATAGTCAGAAGGTTCAGAGAGTTCCTCCAAAATGACCCAACAAGGAATTGAAAACTCAGAACAAAATTTGTCAAGAGATTCAACGACGTGAAGGAAGAAGATCTTACAGGAAAAAGATGAATCAGGTGACAACGAACAATGGAAGAAACGAAAGCACAAGACAGAGAAGAAGTGAAGAAGTTCTAAAGATGCAGATTTGAAAAAGTAAAAGACGATCGAGTTTTCTGAAGCGTTTAAATACTTTATCTCGAGAATGGAGAAAAGCAATGATTACTAAGATGGACGATTGCGTATCCGGCGGCTAAAAAGAAGAAAAAGGCACGAAACACGAAGCGGTTATGGAAATTCAAAATTCTTTAAAAGCCTGATACTATGTATTCAAAAAAGGAGTTATGTACAACGAACGATTGTCTAAAATTCATAAAGTTTAGGCAGCATAAATGTTCCATACTTTTCTTCAACGTCAAACCACAAAACATTGGGGGCTTCTGTTGATACCAAATTTAACCTGCTGACATGGACCAATTATGTGAAGACACGTGTCAATCTACATGGCACCCGCGAACATTTTCGACAACACATTGACTCCGAGGAACTCAACCTCCCCGACCAACTCAGTCGCTCCGAGCAACAAGTGTTCTCCGAGGAACTTTATTATACTGAGCAACTCATGTATACCGAGCTACTTAGGCGGTCCGAGCATCTTAGGCGGTCCGAGCTGCACCTCGTACAAAGCATTTATAACCTAATAATTAAGAGGATTGAATGCGCATTAAATGCTGATTATTATCATACAGATGTACACGCCTATTGGACAGTTATGTAATATTCTCTCGCATGTACAGCCTCAAGGCTATAAATACATTATAACCCCCTCATTAGCAGGGGACTCGAAATTTCTTGGTAAACCCATTATCGAGAATTTTGCAAACAGTCAGTAATAACACAAACAGTGGACGTAGGCCATTCTTTCAAGGCTGAACCACTTTAAAAATCTCTTGTCTCGTTTATTTTTTATATGTGATTAAATAATTAGAGATAATCTAATTTTTTACATTAACATTCACCATTTTATAATGAATAAGACTCTATCTAACAAACACTATCTTTATGAATTCAAGCATTCTGGCTTGATAATGCATGACTCAAATGCTTTGACACGAAAATAAGCCAACCAAACTAATATAAATAAATCACATACATTTTCAAATGAGAGACTAAGCTACTATCATATTATCATTCCACCATATTGGGGATTATTTTTTACATGTCATATTAATGTGTGTCGTGCCAAACTCATGAAAACAACTCAGTGTAAATGAATTCTTGTAAGAATATAATTAAAAACTTGGTAAAGGCACTCTAATATTTTCTTCCTTTCCATTTTTTAATCATAATGTACAAAATATTTTCTGCATTGTATGGTTTCGGAAAAAAAAAATTATGTTTCCTTTAATTGCACCCGAAATAAAATATGAAAAATATTAATAGTATATATATAGCTATTGAATCATATGCACAACTATTGAAGTTTATACATAACCCTTGCATTATCCAATTAAAGAAATGTAATAGATAAGATATTTTTGAAACTAAAATAGAATATCAATAAATCAATGGAAAAGGGCATCTATATGGATAATGGATAATTGGTGCATTATAATTTATGTATATTTATTATACACATTATCCTAGACTGTTGTATCATATATAAGTAGCACTACATAAAAACAATAAAAATGTTACAAAAAAAGGCAAAGGAAGAGTCACAGATTTGGAACCTGACCATCTAGGTCACAAATGAGGGTCGTCACTAGTACATGTAATGCATAATGATATAGTTTAGGCACAATGTTGGTCACATGATTTAACCCTCGCTAATTTGGTCACGAACCTAGGCCGTGGAAAAATTGGGCAATAAATTATTCTAATTTTAGGGCTTTTAATTTAGATTAAAAAATAAATCAAATATATATACTTGTAATTAAATAATGATAAAAAAATATCTAATCACTCTCCTTTTCTCTAATGAACCCCAAAAATTCCACCTTAATAGAGCATTATCCATATTTGATTAACCATAGTCTTTATCTAAGCTTACCACTACCATCATCTTCATCTCCTATCTCTCCCTCCTGGAAAATACGAATTATTTTCGCCGGGATAATTGTTAAAGTATCGATCTTCATGCAAAATAAGAGTCTGAATATGGGGACTACATTACAAAGAGGAAAGGTGCTAGGCAACTTCTCTGACTTTTTAGAATCAATGTGCCCATTAATATAATACTTAATATGTGAATCTAGTTATGAGGACTAGATTATAGAGAGGAAAGTTTCTAGGTAGTCACTCTTCCTTTCCGGTGTTAATGTGTCCATTAATGTCAATCTTTCTACTATCTGTGGGTGACTCGCATTCTCTATAAACATGTCATTGTAGTATGTGCACAATATAAATTGATGTGTGAATAAATTACCCAAAAGAGTTGATATGGTATTTGCAAGGTGGTGTGGATGGGTGGGTGGTTTGTAAAGAAAAATGTAAAGAAAGAAAAGAATAGAGAGAAGAATTGAAGAAATTATCTTGTATTGATCGATTGAATCATTTTTACAAATTCTTTCTCTTTCTCTTTTATACTTGAAGAGTGAGTTAGTTACAATAGCTGTTACAAATTTTACAGCTCATCATTCAACTAACACAAGAGAAAATGAAACTAACTTTGGGCAAAATAGGGAAACAATAAATATAATGATTTGTTTAGACAATCTCAAATGTACTCTTAACAGCCCCCTCAAGCTGATGCTCGTGAGGAAGAGGAAATAGCAGGTTGTTCATCATTTGGAAGATAAAAGGATGTAGGCATGATCTTGTCCTCGAGATACCGAAATCTGGAGATGGATAGAACCTTTGTAAAGATGTCAGCTAATTGATCCATTGTAGACACATGAGAGACAATGAGCTGCTTAGATACCACCTTTTCTCTGATGAAATGAAAATAACCTCTATGTGTTTACTTCTGTCATGAAATACAGGGTTTGCATCCAATGAAAGAGCCCCAATGTTATCACATAAAATGGTGGGAGGAGAGGGTAAAGTAACTGAGAGATCTTTAAGAAGTTGTTGGATCCAAATAATCTCTGCTGCAGTGGTAGAAAGAGCCTTATACTCAGCTTCAGTACTTGATTTAGCTACTAAGGATCGTTTCTTAGCTGACCATGAGAGAAGATTGGGACCAAGGAACACACAATAACCAGAGGTAGACCTTCGATCATGAGTATCACCAGCCCAATCAGAGTCTGTATAGCCCAATAGATGCAAGGGACTGGGTTGAAGCATGATGCCAAAGTGTAGAGTGCCTTTAACATATTTCAAAATCCTTTTGACTGCAATAAAATGGCAAGTGAGAGGAGAATGCATAAACTGACATACCCAATGCACTGCATAAGAGAGATCAGGTCTTGTGATAGTCAGGTATTGTTAGGAGCTAGTGATGCTTCTATAGAGATGAGGATCAGCAAATGGTGTGAGGTCAGATGAATGAGAGACTTTAGAGGCAGTTGGAGATAGAGATGGTTTACAATCTTGCATTCCAGCTTTAGCTAAGAGTTCAGTAGCATATTTGTGTTGTGATAAGAACATACCATGAGAGGAAGTTTGAACTTCTATTCCAAGAAAAAAATGTAGAAGACCAAGTTCCTTCATAGAAAAAGAACCTTTCATAGTTGATATTAACTTGGTAACTTCAGATGAAGAATTTCCAGTCAGCAAAATATCATCAACATAAACCAGAATAAGCATGACATTTCCTGAATTTTGATAGACAAACAATGAGGTATTTGCAGTGCTATTCATAAACCCATAGGAGATGAGAAATTTGGATAAGGTAGCAAACCAAGCCCTAGGTGCTTGCTTGAGTCCATAGAGAGCTTTGAGTAATTTGCAGACATCTTTGGGTTGATTTGGATCAGTGAAGCCAGGTGGTTGTACCATATATACTTCCTCCTCAATTAGGCCATGTAAGAAAGCATTCGACACATTAAGTTGTTGAATAGACCACCCAAAATGTAATGCAAGAGACAGCACTAATTTTATGGTGGTTTGTTTGACAACAGGACTAAAGGTTTCAAAATAATCAAGGCCCTCAGTTTGGTGAAATCCTTTTGCCAAAAGTCTGGCCTTGTATCTAGAGAGACTCCCATCTGCAATGAGTTTAATCCTAAAGATCCATTTGCATCTAATAGCAATTTTATCAGGACGAAGAGGAACAAGTTCCCAAGTGTGTTGAGACAACAAAGCATTGTATTCATATGACATGGCTTCTCTCCAAACAGAGGAAGAGTGGGCTTGAAAGAAACAGGTAGGTTCCTTTGTAAGATAGGGGTCAGAGGTGGTATGGGAAATGTGAGCTGAGGGTTCATAAGGAACTTTAGGTTTATGGATGCCAGCCTTAGCTCTAGTTATCATAGGATGAGAATGAGATTGGGGAGAAGAGGAAGGTGAGATAGAAGGACTGGGAGAAGAATAGGTAGAGGTAGGAGATACAAGGAGGTAGAAGATGAGGATGAGGTATTGGGAGAAGAAGATGTAGAAGATAAGGATAATGAGGAATTAGTAAGAATAGATATTAGATAATAGGGAGAGAAGAAGGAGGAGTGAGTAGGAGAGGGAGATATAGAGGAAGAAGAAGAGAGAGTGGAAAGTGGATGTAGAAATTCAGAAAAATTGGAGGAGAATAGAAACTGGGATTCAATAAAGTGGACATGTCTAAAAATGAAAAAATTTCCTGAGAGTGTTTCCAAACATTTATATCCTTTTGAGGCAGAAGCATAGCCCATGAAAACACAGACTTTGGACTTAGGTTCAAGTTTGGAAGACCTATAAGGAACAAGCCATGGAAAGCAACAACATCCAAAGACCCTCATGTGTGAGTAATCAGGGGGAATTTTTTATAAAAGCTCATAAGGAGAAATGAGATTAGTGGTGACTGAAGGTAGTCTATTAATAAGATAAGTAGCAGTGAGAATTGTGTCTCGCCAATATTTTGGAGGAACAGATGAATGGGATAACAAGGCAAGGGTGGTTTCAACTAGATGCTTGTGTTTTCTTTCACTAAGAGCATTTTGCTCTGGTGTGTAAGGACAAGAAGTTTGATGATCGATACCTTTTGAGTGCAGAAATTGAAGCATAGAAGAATTCAGGTATTCTGTACCATTATTAGTTCTCAGAGTTTTGATAGGTAGCTTAAACTGAGTGTAAACCATAAGATCAAATTGAATAAATGTGGAGAAGACGTAACTTTTTGTTTTGAGAGGATAAAGCCATGTAAATCTGGTAAAATCATCTATGAAGATGATATAGTATTTAAGACCACTAGAAGAAATATTAGAAGTAAGACCCCAAACATCACTATGAACTAGATCAAAAGGTTGTTTAGTGATTGATTGAGATAAAGAGAATGGTAATTTGTGACTTTTAGAAGTGCAACAAGCATGACAATTAGGTGGTGCAAAAATGGATGGAATTTTATGGCACTTGGAGAGATGAGAATGAATGTGTGATGAAGGATGTCCTAGTTTAAAATTCCATTGATAGTTCGAGGTATGGACTGAGACTAGGGCCTTAGAGATAGATGGAATAAAGAATGGAGTAAGTGAGTATAAGCCTTTTGAGCAGATGCCTTGAAGAATGGTATGATCTGTCTCCTTTTCCTGGATAGAGAAGTGATTGCAATCAAAGATAACTACATAATTATTATCCTTAGCAAGTTGATGAACAGAAAGTAAATTGTAAGTTAAACCAGGAACATGAAGCATGTTGGATAGAGTAAGAGTTGTAGATGAAGTAGTGAGTAAGCCAGTTCCTATATGAAAGATAAGTAACTTATTACCACTTCCCACAGTAACAGATTCAGATCCATGATAGTCTTGAAAGGTGTGAAATTGAGCTAAGGTGTTGGAAAGGTGACTGGTAGCACCAGTGTCAAAGAGCCAGTCAGTGGGGTTATAAGAATTAAGGCTAGCTATGAAGGCATGTGGAGATGAGTGATCTGTGGAGATAAGAATAGGATCTGGGGAGAAATGAGAGTTTTCAGTGTACCATGAGTTGGGATAAGAGGAAGTGGAGGGAGGAGGATAAGGAGGAGTAGGAAGGAGTGGAGGATTTGGTGTAGTGATTGTATAAGGATATGTAGATGGTGAGTGGGAGGGAAATGGTTGTGCAAAGTAGGCTTTTGGAGTAATGGGATAGGTTTGTGGATATAATGTTTGTGGATAAGTCATATGAGATGAATTTACAATGTTTTGATTGCCTGTGGATGGATTTTGATAGGAGCCGTTTAATCTATGATAACACTGAGAGGCGGTGTGATTATTCTTCCCTCATATCTGACATTGAACTCTGAAACTTGGATTCTTTCCAAAATTCCTTCCTCTGTTGTTGTTGTTGTTGTTGTTGTTGTTGTTGTTGTTGTTGTTGTTTATGTTATTGTAGTTGTCTCTGTGATATGCAACTTGATTTGGTGAATATCCTATTGGGCTTTGCATATTGGAGAATGTATGTTGTGGTAGAGATTGAAAAGATGATGAAGAACTAGATTGATGAGATGTAGTAGTGACCACAGCCCTCACAGTAGTCAGATATGCGTATCTCAAATGTACTCTTAACAGTTTGAATTGTTCTTAAAGGATGCAATCCTTGTCATGCCTATATATCTACGAGAGAGGAATCAAGGTCAACATAATTAAGAAATCAATAATTTTAATAAACCGTTTCTCGTCTCCTTTTCATTTCTCAAAAGTGAAAGGTTTTAAAAGTTTTGGTTTAGTTTAGAAATTAGTTATTTTGAAATCTAGTCAATGAGATAATTGTGTCGGATTTGACCCTTACTCAATATGAAAGTATAATTGTCAAGTGTAGTGATCTAGTGTCGGTCAATGGTGCACTGTTAGATTTCTCAAGGTTTTACGGGGGTCAATAACAAGGTTGGGGAACTAGTATTCATGTTTTGAACACTGGTGTTTTGAGAAACATTGGAGGTGCTACGGTCACTCAATTTTAATTTCAGTTAAATTAACCAAATGGGCAATTAATATAATTTTAATTCATGCACCGATTAATTAAACGTTGTGAAAAATAAACATATTTTATTTAAACTAAGCATGCATGAAGGTGATATTTGTAAGAATAAAATCAACAAACTATAATGCCGTGATGTACAAAGAAAACACACAACGGGAAAAATCTCGGATGACTTAGCCTACAAAAAGTCAGCAATGATATATGATGTCATAAAAGTAGGATAAATGACTTACTCACGACTCAACGTCTTCAAGTCCGATGCACTCTTTCAAACGCTTCTTCATAGCTATACCACAGGACTTCGCCCATAATTGATGAGTTTATTATTTTGTATATTTTATACCCAAATTTATACTTAGTAGACCCATTTTATTTTATTTAATAAGTTCTTTGGACCATTTTTCTAAATAAAGAAAATAAATGCAAGAATAACTTAATTCGAATTCAAAATGGTAATTTTAAAGGCAAAAAGAGGCATATCAATAATTTTATAATTTTCTTGAGCTAATTTTTTAAAAAGTTACCTCGTGAAAATTTTGTAAGGAATGATGGAATTTAGTGCAAATTGAAGATTAACAAGAGAAAAGTACGAAAAAGCTAATGTTTATAATCGTTCAAAAAAACTATTTTGATACTTGTGAAAGTAAAAAAAGGTTGAAATTTTTTATTCTCCGACTTGGAAGAAAATCGACAATCAGAAAGAAAAAATAAGAGTCCCTGGGTGGGAGAAAATTGGATACGTCATTTCGATCCAAAACTATATGAGGTGGAGTGTTCAATTTCAAATATATTTATTGGGTGATTATAAAATATTTTTCGGCCAATCAAAGAAATCCCCATTTAAAACACAACTCTCTCCCCTCCATTATTATAAATAGAGGGCAATTAGGGAGGGTTGAGAGGAGTTCGATGGAGCACTTTTTAACACCAAAATTTTCTCAAAATATAATACGAGTGTTTGCGAGATTATTGCGTGCAAAATTTTGGAGAGTATTGTTCGTGATTGTAATAGAGTATTGAATTAAATTCCTGTAAGTTGATTATTGTAATGAAAATTATATCTTCATCTTGCAATCTCTTAGTATTCATTAGGCTGGCCTAGATTTAATTATTAAGATTAGGCAAAATTTACTAATGATTACTTAGTGTATGTTTTAATTAGTTTAATTTGTTTAAATTCCCTACTTGTCTTATAATTCTTTATTAATTAAAATAGTCACGAGAGTGGTAATTTAAACCTTCATAATTAATTGTTTTAATTATACTAGGTGTAAACCCGCACGATATGTGGGCGAGGCTATTGTGATAGTAATTTCTCACCAATTGGTGACACATAAATAAATAAATAAAGTTCTTATATTGACATTTCATCAAACATATGGCCTTCAAATTTGAAGTATACTTTCTTTGTGGCATTTAAACAAATACTTGATGTTCAATATTTGACTTGAATTTTGTGGATTTAACCAAAGCTTAAAGTGTATTTAATCCTTAAGAGGATCAAAATCACTATTTAACCAATATTCACCTTGTCTGCCACAACGCGTGAGCACTAACAACTCCATAAACTCAACCTATGTGCCCATCTCTTTGTTTCCACACACAAACTGCATTCATAAAAAAATCACAATTTAAATTAACTAATACCCATTTTCCACATTTTTACCTCTCAAAACAACACAAATACCACTAAAGCCCAATTTGAGAGAGGCCAAAGATAGAGCGAGTGTCGTTGTCTAAACCCACCAAGAGCAATTTAACCAATTTGGGTATATACTGTGTTGTATTTCATGTGTTTCTTTGTTGGTTGGGATACTAAGTTGAAGTTGATGCTCTGCATCTCTTCTCTATCAATACTGGATATCAAATATATATATATATATATATATGATTTCACCAAATCTGACTCCAAAATTTGAAAAGTCATCAAAGGTGAAAATACCCATACACAAAAGTAATGGGGTTGTTGAGATTGTGAGAGTACCCATTTAAACACCTAAATTTAATAGCCTATGAGGCTTGAGACAAAATGAGAGGAGCACATAAAAATCTAAAAGATCCTAAACTTAAACACCCCCAAATCCGTATTGGAAAACCCATGAATCAAACCCAAAACTCCAAAAAATTTGACACCCAAAAAGCACACGATCTCAATTCCTATTCTCTCATAATAAAATAAAAATAAAATTAACATCAGATCTGAAACAGTAGAATAATGTGAAAAAACCCAATCTCAACCTAAAAATTCCTATTCTTGCAAATTATAAAAATAAAATTAACAATACCCATTAAGGGTCAAGATGATGAGAGTGATATCAATGGTAGAGAGGGAAGTTAAGGGAGATTTCTCAGTTGATGAGTGGACCCATGAACAAAAAATCATACTATTGCAAAATCATACAATTATAAACCCATGAAGAAAAAGGCATAATTCGAACACAAAGAAAAAGAAAAAACAAAATCGGAGTGAGATTAACCTACAAAATCCACGCAACGATTAGATTTAAAAATTCAAGCACCTCGTTTTTTCAACATATACACGCAAAATCATACAATTTAATGCTTATATTTTTTGTCAAACGTAACCATAGAGTATCAAACAATTCAAACACCTCTAATAATAAGATTCTAATAATAAGATGGATTATGCTTATATTAAATTGTTTGATAGTCTATGATTACATAACTACGTTTGACAAAAAATGCTTAAAAATGATAAATTTTATTCATATCATATAATTATATGTACTTACGTTTGAAGGGTTATGCTTATGCTAAGTCATTTGATAGTTCATGGTTATATTTGACATTTAACGCTTAGGAATGGAATACGATTTTTTGTCATCGAAAAGAATATAAATATTTTATTTGAAATTTGATGTTTTTATCTTCTGAAATTTACACGATGTATAATTTTGAGTTATAAAAAGGGAACTTTGAGTTATATTAATTAATCATGTAAGGACATTTTTTTGTCCATTATCAATTTGTTATGTCGCACGCCGTTACACCGTTAAAGAAATTCAAGATTCATATAGTCATCAACGGATCCGAATATCAAAAGAAGAAGAGGAATCAAAGTCTGACAGGCCAGACCGGTCCGCCCAGAATAAAAGAATCGATCCGCCTGCGGACCGGTCCGCCTCAGACCCGGACCGGTCCGCCTCAGACCCGGACCGGTCCGCCTCAGACCCGGACCGGTTCGCCTGCTGAAAGCCAGTATACCCCGGACTGATTGCGAACTGAAGATGCCAAATACAAAAAGAATCGGTTCGCCTACCCGGACCAGTCCGCCTCAGACCCGGACCGATCCGCCTGGGATAATCTCAAACAGATCGTGCAGAGATTTTTTAGGCCATGTTATTCTTTTATAAACCCACTACGGGAAGTGGTTTTCCAAGACTTCCACACACGATTTTCAGAGTACAAAAAAACTCTAAGTCTTCACCTATTGAGCCCTAGACTCTAGGTTTTTTATTCACATAAATTTCCAAACATTTGTGAATCTCTGTGCAACCCAGGAACGCACTTTTGCTGTTCATACCATTGTGGAAAAGACCGTTCTTCGTCTTCATTGTAGCCCTACTGCAAAGGGATAACTCCAGCCGCCGACTACAGAATCCGACACCTGAGGGTAATTCTTAGTCACTTGTATTTTCATTGTAATCCGAAAATTGTACAGTTATAATATTATAATGGAAATAAATGGTTTTGCCCCTTTGGGGGATTTTTCCTCACAAGCATGTGTTTGAATGTTCTTGCTTAGTTCATTATCTTATTCAATCACATACTGTGGCATGTTTGGGGTTTGTTTGAGTTAAAAGGTGTTTAATATATAATTTGCCCATTTGAACGCAAGCACATACGTTCTCAAATTGGTATCAGAGAAGGTTAAGCTAATCTATCGCGTATTCCTATTTTTCGCAAAAATTTTCTAAGATATCAGTTTTTTTTAAAAATTGATTTTTGAAAAAGTGCGTGTTCAAATGGAGAAGTTATATAATAAAATGCCAGTTTTTGACGGGACAAACTATGCCTATTGGAAAGCCCGTATGAGATCTGCATTAAAAGCCATTGATGAACGTGTCTGGATTTTGGTTGAAAGAGGGCGGACACCTCCCTCCGTGACTGTTGATAATGTGATCAACTTGAAACCTGTCACTTCTTGGACTGAAGAAGAATTTAAATGGTCATCTTTTAATTCTAAGGGTCTAAGTGCTATTTCTGGGTCTGTCACACCTGATGAGTTCAAACGCATAATGACGTGCACCACGTCAAAAGAGGCATGGGATGTTTTACAACTCACCCATGAAGGAATAAATGCTGTGAAAGAGTCTAAATTGCAAAATTTAACAACTCAATTTGAAACCATCACCATGCATGAATCTGAATGCTTTGATGAATTTTATGCTAGACTTTCTGACATTGTGAATACTAGCTTTAATCTTGGTGAACATATTCCTAATGCTAGAGTTGTTAAAAAGATTCTTCGTTCTTTTCCTAAGCGTTTTATCCCTAAAGTCATTGTGCTAAATTCTATGGGTAATTTAAATACGCTAAAATTGGAAGAACTTGTAGGAGATTTGCAAACATATGAAATTGATATGTTCCCTAAAACTGCTAAATCTAAAGATAAGGGAATTGCACTTAATGCCCAAGAGACAAGGAGTGAGAGGTCGGCTATAAAGAGGTTAGAGTCATCTAGAAAGAGAGAGACTGACACGTCTGATTCTGAGTGTGATTTTGACTTAGATGATTTGGCTCTTTTTGCAAAAAAATTCAAGAGGATTCTCAAATTTAAGAAAAATGGCAATTTTAAAGATAAAAAGAAATTTGAGAAAAATAAGTTTGAAAAGAAAAATGAAAAAGATTCCAAAAATCCTCCTAAGAAAGAAAGTGAGAGATGCTTTGAGTGCGATGGTAGGGGTCATAGAGCCTTTGAGTGTGCCACTCGTCTGAATAGAGAGAAAGGGAAAGATGTCCTTAATGCTACTCTTAGCGACGACAGTGAGGTCGAGACGGAGGATTCAGAAGATGAGTCACCGCATGAGTGTAACTTCACCGCATTCATGGCCAGTCAAGTGAGCACTCCTAGTTCTCTTCACGACGATGAGGATGATGCTTCACAAGGACACCTCGACAGTGAGATCGATATGAGTGAGGGGGAGGATAACTCAAGTGAGAGCGAGAGTGATATTCAACGCGCCTATGCTGAGTTATAATCTGAGTCATTTAAAACTAAAAAATGTAACAAAGCGTTAGTCCTTAAAATCACCAGCTTAGAGGAAGAATTAAGAAAAGCGAGAGAGAGAGAGAGAGTCCTCCACCTTCACCGCCTTGAGAGAGAGAGAGAATCTGCCTGTATCAAGAACGAGAGTTTGTTTAGAGAGAGAGAGAGAGAGTTTTTGAGAAAGAAAGAGGGTATTTGACTAAACAAGTGGCTAGTCTTACGAGTGAGCTCCATTCCTCCGTGGAGACTCAAAAGAAACTTGAAGCCCTTGTTGCCCAGCTGACTCATGATCTTGAGAAAGCGCGGGAAGTTAAGGTTCAAATCGAGGACATATCTGGGAAAATGGGAAAGATGCTCCTCGGCCCCGCTTTAGGTTTTGGTGATCGGCAGGGAATTGGTTATGATGGTGCCTCCACCTCCCAAATTGCTCATGGACCAGTTCCTGAGTTTACTACGAATCCTTATGGCCATCGTCAAAAGCCTTGAAGGAGAGTTCGACCAAGAAAAGCAAACCAAGGTCCACCTTTGACTGTGTTATTTTGTACTTATTGCAAAAGAAAAGGCCACCTTAGGGAGTCTTGCTATAGCATGAGTCGAACACGACATACTACTGCTCCACCACGTCATACTGATGAGTTTTCTAGTCTGAGAGAGCGAGTTGAGTTCTTAGCTGCCACGACCCAGAGTTTAATGGAAGAATTCCGACGGGTGTCTTTGCCGTTAGTGAATGCTTCTCACATTCCAGCTAAAACCAACAACAACAAAGGCAAACAAAAGGTCATCTCTTCTTGGGTGCCTAAGATAGATAAAAAGGCCTTCGTTATTCATGTTGCTCTCAAAGCACACAATACCTCACATTGGTATTTTGATAGTGGGTGCTCCAGACATATGATAGGTGATGCCTCATTTTTTACGACTCTTGAGGATTATCAGGATGGCAGAGTCACTTTTGGAGATGGGAGCAAGTCTAGCATTATAGGACGTGGTACTGTCGAGTTACCTGGATTCCCTAAGCTAAAAAATGTTTTGTACGTCAAAGGTTTGAAAGAAAACCTTCTCAGCATTAGCCAGTTGTGCGACACTGACTTTGCAGTAAAGTTTAACTGGGACGCGTGTAAAGTCTACAATCAAGCCGGTAAACTTTTGATGCAAGGGGTGAGGACAAAGGATAACTGGTATGGGACTTAGCCCACGTCCTCACTTGTCTGCAACAGCGCCAGAATCACTCCTATGGATCTGTGGCACCAACGTCTAGGTCACATGAACATTAGAGATCTCAATCGCTTAGCTAAAAAGGACCTAGTACGTGGGTTGCCATCTCTTGGAAAGTCAACTTCAACCGTTTGTGGACCCTATCAGATGGGAAAATAAATTCGTAGTCCCCATAGGAAGTTTCATTCCATTACCACCTCTCGTGTTCTTGAGTTGATTCACATGGATCTTATGGGTCGTACTCGTACTGAGAGTCTAGGTGGTAAGAGGTACATCCTCGTGATGGTAGATGATTTCTCTAGGTACTCCATTATAGGTTTTCTGAGAGAGAAATCCGATGCTGTAGAATTTTTAACGACCAAGTGCCGTGTCCTGCAAAATCAACACGGTGTCACTATTAACAGGATGCGTAGTGACAATGGCACTGAATTCACAGAAGCAAAGGTATACCTTTACTGTGATAGCCTCGGGATCGAACATGAGTTTTCTGCTGTGAGAACTCCTCAGCAAAATGGGATTGTTGAGAGAAAGAATAGAATGATCCAAGAGATTGCTAGATCTATGCTTCTAGGTCGTAAAGTTTTGAGGAGATTTTGGGCAGAGGCAGTGTCTACTGCATGCCACACGGTGAATAGGTTTTATTTTCATCCACACACACTTCAGACTCCTTATGAGTTGTGGACTGGAAAGAAGCCCAACCTGGCATATTTCCGTATTTTTGGGAGTAAATGCTACATCCTACGGGATAGAGAGCAATTAGGAAAGTTCGACTCCCGGAGCGACAAGGGAATATTTCTAGGATATTCATCGAATATTAGAGCGTACCGGGTCTTTAACCTGAAGAGCTCTAAGGTTATGGAATCAATAAACGTCACCGTGAAAGATGACGAACCTCCGACGGTTATTGATCCTAACTTTCAGTGTGAGGATAAGGATTGTTCTGACAGTGATTTACATGTTCCTCTCTCACACTCTGTGGACCCTACTCTTGTGCTAGGGGACACACCTGCTTGGGTTCGCAAGAGTCATGACCCTTCTGCCATTGTTGGTGATCCCACTCTAGGGGTCAAGACTCGTGCTCAGCTAGAGAACGTTGTTAGCCATCTTTGCTACACGTCCAAAGTCGAGCCCAAGAACCATAAAGAAGCACTCAAGGATGAACACTGGATATCTGCTATGCAGGATGAGTTGCTTCAGTTTAAAAAGAATTATGTCTGGGATCTAGTCCCCCGACCTAGTGAGACTAATGTGATAGGTACCCGGTGGATTTTAAGAATAAAATGGATGAAAATGGTACCATAATCAGAAATAAGGCTAGGTTGGTCGCTCAAGGCTACACACAGATAGAAGGTGTAGACTTTGGGGAGACATTTGCTCCTGTTACGAGGCTTGAGTCTGTCCGTCTTCTGCTCGCCATCGCGTGTCATCTGCGCTTCAAGTTATATCAGATGGATGTCAAGAGTGCCTTTCTGAATGGCATTCTACAGGAGGAGGTATAGGTGGAACAACCAAAAGGGTTTGAAGACCCTCAGCACCCGGAGCACGTCTACTATCTGAGGAAAGACTTGTATGGTTTGAAACAAGCACCTCGTGCTTGGTACGAGAGGCTTACTTCCTATCTCTTAGCTCGTGGATTCAAGAGAGGTCGAGTAGATATGACGTTGTTCGTTAGGAGAGATGACGGTGCTATTTTGGTTTCCCAGGTCTATGTGGACGACATAGTCTTTGGATCCACATGCTCCCAGCATGCTCACCACTTTGAGGAGGAGATGAAAAGTGAGTTTGAGATGAGCATGGTTGGTGAGCTTACATTCTTCCTTGGTCTCCAGGTTCGTCAGCTAGAGGATGGGATGTTCATCTCCCAATCCAAGTATGCTAGAGACCTAGTGAAGAAATTTGGTTTAGACTCCCCTAAGCATGCTCGTACACCTATGAGTACCACTACCAAGCTTAGTAAGGACACTTCAGGTAAGGACGTAGAGAAAACCTTATATCGAAGTATGATAGGTAGGCTTCTCTACTTGACTTCCAGTCGTCCCGACATCGCCTTTAGTGTTGGAGTCTGTGCGCAATATCAGGCGTCCCCAAAAGAGTCATATTTACTTGCTCTAAAACGTATTATTAAATACGTGAGTGGGACTCTCTCATACGGTATGTGGTATTCCTTTGATACTGATGACCGTTTGTCCGCCTATTCGGATGCCGATTGGGCCGGGGATGTAGATGGTTGTAGGAGCACTTCTGGTGGGTGTTTCTATTTTGGTTCTGCTCTTGTCTCCTGGCTAAGTAAGAAGCAAAATTACATCTCTTTGTCCACTGCGGAGGCTGAGTACATAGCCGCCGGGAGTTGTTGCACACAACTCTTGTGGATGAAGCAAATGCTGGAGGATTATGGGATTTCACAGGACACCATGACCATTTCCTGTGACAACACGAGCGCGATACACATATCCCGCAATCCAGTTCAGCATTCGCGCACCAAGCACATCAGGATACGTGAGCACTTTATTCGTCAGTTAGTTGAGGAGAACACTGTATCCCTGAGTTTTGTTCCCACCAACCGTCAGTTAGCCGACATTTTCACGAAACCTTTAGATGTCCTTAGATTTGAGAGTCTTAGGAAGTCTTTGGGGATTTTTACAGTTGACTGAGGGGTTGATCTATGTCTAGAATGGGATGTTTCTTCATGTTCATATCATATGCTTCCTATTGCTAGTCTGTTTTATATGTACCATTGCTTATTTGCACAGCTATTTATTTATTCTTTTTGATTTTTATATTTGTTTTGAAAAAATACAAAAAGATTTTCCTTTAAGAAAATTTTTAAGAAAATCACAAAAAGATTTTATTTTACTAAAATTTTTGAAATAAAAAAATCCAAAAAGATTTCTGTTTTTTCTCCTTTTATGGATGAGCATTTAAGATAGCCAAGTCACAACTTCTTTCCATATATCCATGTGACTGTTTGATAGAGATTTGAGAGGCTACATCATTTCATTCATGTGTTTTACATTGTTTGGAGTCTTTGAGATGTAATTAGTGATATCTTCCTACATGTTTGACTCCTATATCCTTTATTGCACACATGCACGGCTATATTTGATTATTGCACTTGTCTATCTCATATTGGCTTGAGTGTTTCCATCTCAATTCTGTCTATACAACTTATAATATGCGATAAAACTTGACAAGATTGGAATGCATGTAAAAAACCGTTTTGGTGAGACTGTGTGTTTTTGTACAAACGGGGAGGGGCTGCGAAAGGTAATCATCTATCCTTTGCGCAAAAGCCACCGTTAAAAAGGACCTAAAAAATGGATGAATTTGAATATCCGAGGTCCAAAGAGGTTAAAAGAGCCTGAAAAAATTTAAAGGCAATAACAAGCACTTCATGCTAAATATGGGCCACTTAGGTTTCACCATCAATTCTCCAAAGTTTGAGAATTTAGAATACCTCTATTCAAAATATATATCAGAGGGAGTTTGGTTGGAGAATCTTTAAACGGGTTTGCACTTCCTTGAAAGTCCTGAAAAAGCATAAATCGTTTTGGACGTTATTGGTGTGAAAATCACTTTGAGCTTTGATTTGTTGATTTGATTGAGTCAATATCTTATATTGTCATTCTTTTTCACCAAAGGACGCATTTGAGTTCATTCGCTAGGAGTATCCAATATTCATCGTGCACATCTGTCATGTTTGTATGCATTGATTTTCCTATCGAATTTGATCACTCCACTTCATTTACGCTATCATCGACTTGGTTTTTTTTTTTGTGATCATTCATGGTGTGATTTTATCCTAGTGACACTCCATACTTGCTTATTTGATTTATTTCTCTCATTTGTCTATTTGGGGACATCATAAAAAGGGGGAGAATGAATTATCTTATTATGGGGGGATTTGAAAGTTTGAGTTTTCTCATAAATTGGTATATGTCTATCTCATTTCAAACTCGATACGTCACTTGGTATTTTGTCTTTTCTTATGTGTGTAGGTACTACATGGATTATCATTGGATTGCACACCCTGATGAGAAAAGTGTTGAGATTCCTGAACAGTTGAAGAGCAAACTTTGAAGTCTTATTCAATTGTATCTTTCCAGTTTTGGGTTCATGGAAGGGTAGATTTGTATAGGCATCTTTAGTTGTTTGATAATTCGGATGTTTGTTTTTATGTATGTACCGGCATAGACATAGGGGGAGATTTGTAGGGACATTTTTTTGTCCATTATCAATTTGTTATGTCGCACGCCGTTACACCGTTGAAGAAATTCAAGATTCATACAGTCATCAACGGATCCGAATATCAAAAGAAGAAGAGGAATCAAAGTTTGACAGGCCGGACCGGTCCGCCCAGAATAAAAGAACCGATCCGCCTGCGGATCGGTTCGCCTCAGACCCGGACCGATCCGCCTGCTGAAAGCCAGTATACCCCGGACCGATTGCGAACCGAAGATGCCAAATACAATAAGAATCGGTCCGCCTACCCGGACCGGTCCGCCTGGGATAATCTCAAACAGATCGTGCAGAGATTTTTTAGGCCATGTTATTCTTTTATAAACCCACTACGGGAAGTGGTTTTCCAAGACGTCCACACATGATTTTCAGAGTACAAAAAAACTCTAAGTCTTCACCTATTGAGCCCTAGACTCTAGGTTTTTGATTCACACAAATTTCCAAACATTTGTGAATCTGTGTGCAACCCAGGAACGCACTTTTGCTGTTCATACCATTGTGGAGAAGACCGTTCTTCGTCTTCATTGCAGCCCTACTAGAAAGGGATAACTCCAGCCGCCGACTACAGAATCCGACACTTGAGGGTAATTCTTATTCACTTGTATTTTCATTGTAATCCGAAAATTGTACAGTTACAATATTATAATGGAAATAAATGGTTTTGCCCCTTTGGGGGATTTTTCCTCACAAGTATGTGTTTGAATGTTCTTGCTTAGTTCATTATCTTATTCAATCACATATTGTTGCATGTTTGGGGTTTGTTTGAGTTAAAAGGTGTTTAATATATAATTTGCCCATTTGAACGCAAGCACATACGTTCTCAAATCATAATTTAGTAAAAATGGTAAATGGATTTGAAATCCTAGTAATATATCCAAACTTGTTACATACTTTGTGTTCACTCCTTTATTAGCATTTGTTTTGTTCAATCTTTGAAGAGTGCGCTTTTGTTCAAAGAAAGAAATTATTTAATTAAAAACAAAATTTTCAATTAAATCCTAAAACATGCATCTTGGTGTGATTGAAATCAATATGATCATGCAAGAAAAGTCAATCACAAAAAAAACACAATTGAGGAAAAATCCCCCAAAGGGGAAAAACCTTTTTATTTTCACTATAATTTGTAATAAACGGATTACACGGATTACAATGAAAACAAGAGTGACATATGAAATACCCTCAGGTGTCGGTTCTGATGTCTTCGGTTGGAATCTCCCGCAAGAACTCCAGGTGGGAAGCAATGAAGAAGAGACGGCTTCTCCACAAGTTACTCCAGATGAGTAGAAACGATCCTTTTGAAGGTTTAAAGATTCACATACATATATGGGAGTGTTTATGTGAATAAAGAAGGCATGAAACCTTAAAAGATGAAATTTGTTTTTTGGGTTGTTAATCGCAGAAATCCTGTGTAAAAGACTTGGAAAAACGTGTAGAAAGTGACCAGATATTTATAAGAAAATCGAGGCAGCGACATCGTTCGAACAAGATAAGCATATCGCTCGAAACGAAGGACACGTGTCATTCGAACGACATCGCGCGAGATGATTATCTCGCTCGAACGAGAGTGTGAACTCATTTGAACGAGCTCGTTGACCGAGGCAGTCCCCTTCTACATTTAGAAAAATTTATGCTTTTGATAAAAAATAATTCAGACTTCAAAAAATATTTTCTAAAAAATTCCCAAATATTTATGAAAAAATAAACAACTCCAATAAATCACTTGACCAATAATGCAAAGTGGAGTCGTGGGAATGGTTGAGCAGCACGTCGCATGTAGCATGATGCACGTGTGAAGATGATGGATGCATGGATTCGAATCAAGGCCGTCGTGGATGATCGTGTTGACGTGTTGAATGTAGTGGTATTGGACATACATACTGTGATCTAGGACAAACAGAAAATTCCTAGATTCTATCCCGGACATTTATAAAATTATATCCTTACAAATCTCCCCCTATGTCTATGCCGATACATACATAAAAATTAGAATTATGCAATCTCCATAGAATAAATGACATACAAGATAATATCCCCATTAAAATCTCAAACTGAGAATACTAAATGACATGTCTTCAATCAAACTTCAACATCTTCAAATCTTCAGCTCTTCAGAAACTCCCAAAGCTTTTCTCATCAGGGTATACAATCCAATAATAATCAATGTTGTACCTACACACATGAGATAAAGCAGATACCCGTGACAAGCAACAGTTTGAAATATAATGATATGCAAAAATTGAAGATCAATTAAGCTTAAGCAAATCGTTGATAAATCAACCAAACACCAAACAATTCTCCCCCATAATTCTTCTCCCCCTTTTTATGATGTCCCCAAATAGATAGATATGAGAAGTGCAAATCAATGCAAATGGAGAATGTCACAAGGTAGTAAACTTATATTTGTGAATTTTTCAAAAAGTTTTCACATAAAATATACAATAAAGAATCACACCATGAAAGAACACAAAAACAACCAAGTTGATGATAACGTAAATGTAGGGGTGTGATCAAATTCGATAGGAAAATCAATGCATACAAACATGACATATGTGCACGGTGAATATAGGATACTCCTAACGAATGAACTCAACATTTTCCTTAGGCGTAAAAAGATGAAAATATGAGACATTGACTCAATCAAATCAGCAAATCAAAGCTCAAAGTGATTTCCACATGAATAACGCCCAAAAACGATTTAATGCCTTTTCAGGACTTTTAAGGAAGTGCAAACCCGTTTAAATTCTCCAATCAAACTCCCTCAGATTTATATTTTGAATATAGGTGATCTAAATTCTCAAACTTTGGAGAATTAATGGTGAAACCTAATGGCCCATGATTGGCATGAATTTATTTTTATTGACTTTAAATTTTTTGGGCTCTTTTAACCTCTTTGGGCCGCGGATAATAAAATTCCTCAATTTTTTAGGTCCAATTTAAACGGTGGCTTAATCGCAAAGGATAGACATGAACCTTTCGTAGCCCTTCACCGTTGATAAAATACCACACAGTCTCACCAAATAATTTTTTACATGCATTCCAATCTTGTCAAGTTTTATCACATATGGTTCGTTGTATAGACAAAATTGAGATGGAAACACTCAATCCCATATGTGATAGACAATAATAATAATCAAATAATGTCGCGCATGTGTGCAATAAAGGAGATAAGGAGCCAAACATGTAGAAAGATGTCACTAATCACATCTCAAAGACTCCAAACAATGTAAAGCACATGGATGCAATGATGTAGCGTCTCAAATCACTATCAAACAGTCACATGGATAAATAGAATGAAATTTGTGGCTCGGCTATATTGGATGCTCATCCATAAAAGGTGTAAACAAAAGATAATAATCTTTTTGTGCTTTTCTAAAATTTTATAAAAAGAAAATCTTTTTGGATTTTTCAAAAAATAGAAAAAGCAAAAAATAATAATACACATGATACAAACTAGCAATAGGAATCATATGATATGAACACGACAATGCATCATATCCTAGACATGAATCAACCCCTCAGTCAACTGTGCAAATCCATAAAGACTTCCTAAGACTCTCGAATCTAAGGGAATCTAAAGGTTTCGTAAAAATATCGGCTAACTGAAGGTCAGTGGGTACGAAACTCAAGGATACGACTTTCTCCTCAACTAACTGTCGTATAAAGTGCTCGCGTATCCTGATGTGCTATGTGCACGAATGCTGGAATGGATTGCGGGATATGTGTATCGCGCTCATGTTATCACATGAAATGGTCATGGTGTCCTATGAAATCCCATAGTCCTCCAATGTTTGCTTCATCCACAAGAGTTGCGTGCAACAACTCCCAGTGGCGATATACTCAGCCTCCGCAGTGGACACAGAGATGGAGTTTTACATCTTGCTCAGCCAGGAAACAAGAGAAGAACCAAAATATAAACACCCACCAGAAGTGCTCCTACAACCATCTACGTCCCCGTCCCAATCGGCATTTGAATAGGCGGACAAATGGGCATCAGTATCAAAGGAATACCAAATACCGTAGGAGAGAGTCCCACCCACATATTTGATAATACGTTTTAGAGCGAGTAAGTGTGACTCTTTCGGGGATGCCTAATATCGCACACAGAATCCAACACTAAAGGCTATATCAGGACGACTGATAGTCAAGTAGAGAAGACTACTTATCATACTCCGATACAAGGTTTTCTCTACGTCCTTGCCTGAAGTGTCCTTACTAATCTTGATAGAAGTACTCATAGGTGTATGTGCATGCTTAGCAGAGTCTAAACCAAATTTCTTCACTAGGCCTCTAGTATACTTGGATTGGGAGATGAACATATCATCCTCTAGCTCACAAACCTGGAGACCAAGGAAGAAAGTAATCTCACCTACCATGCTTATCTCAAACTCACTTTTCATCTCCTCCTCAAAGTGGTGATCATGCTGGGAGCACGTTGATCCAAAGACTATGTCGTCCACATGGACCTGGGTAACCAAAATAGCACCGTCATCTCTTATAACGAACAACGTCATGTCAACTCCCTATCTCTTAAAGCCACTGGCTAAGAGATAGGAAATAAGCCTCTCGTACCAAGCACGAGGTGCTTACTTCAAACCATACAAGGCTTTCCTCAGATAGTATACGTGCTCCGGGTGCTTAGGGTCTTCAAACTCTTTTGGTTATTCCACGTAAACCTCCTCCTGTAGAATGCCATTTAGAAAGGCACTCTTGACATCCATCTGATATAACTTAAAGCGCAGATGACATGCGATGATGAGTAGTAAGAGGACGGACTCAAGCCTTGCAATAGGAGCAAATGTCTCCCCAAAGTCTACACCCTATATATGTGTGTACCCTTGAGCGACCAACCTAGCCTTGTTTCTGATTATGGTACCATTTTCATCCATTTTATTTTTAAAAATCCACCTGGTACTTATCACATTAGTCTCACTAAGTTAGGGGATAAGTTCCCAGACATTGTTCTTTTTAAACTGAAGCAACTCATCCTATATAGCAGATATCCAGTGTTCATCCTTGAGTGCTTCTTTGTGATTCTTAGGCTCGACTGTGGACGTGTAGCAAAAATAACTAACAACGTTCTCTAGCTAAACACGAGTCTTAACCCCTAAGGTGGGATCACCTACAATGGAGGCAGGGTCATGACTCTTACGAACCCAAGCAAGTATGTCCCCTAACAGAGGAGTAGGGTCCACATGGTGTGGGTGAGGGACAAGTAAATCGCTGCCAAAAAAGTCCTCATCCTCACACTGAAGGCTAGGATCAATAAATGTCGGACGTTCGTCATTTTTCACGATGACGTTTATTGACTCCATAACCTTAGAGATCTTTAGGTTAAAAACCCGGTACGCTCTACTACTTGATGAATATCCTAGAAATATTCCCTCATCACTCCGGGAGTCAAACTTTCCTAATTGCTCTATATCTCGTAGGATGTAGCATTTACTCCTAAAGACACGAAAATATGCAAGGTTGGGTTTCTTGCCAATCCATAATTCATAAGGCGTCTTAAGTGTGTGTGGACACAGGTAAACCCTATTCACCGTGTGGCACATGGTAGACACCGCCTCTGCCCAAAATCTCCTAGAAATCTTATGACCCAAAAGCATAGATCTATCCATTTCCTGAATAGTCCGATTCTTCCTCTCAATAATTCCCATTTTGCTGAGGAGTCCTTACAGCCGAAAACTCATGTTTAATCCCAAGGCTATCACAATAAAGATATACCTTTGCTTCCTTAAATTCCGTGTCATTGTCATTGCGTATTCTATTGATAGTGACTCCGTGTTGATTTTTCAGGACACAACACTTGGTCGTTAAAAACTCTACAACATTGGATTTCTCTCTCAGAAAACCTACAATCGAATATCTAGAGAAATTATCTACCATCACTAGGATGTACCTCTTACCACCAAGACTCTCAGTATGAGTAGGACCCATAAGATCCATGTGTATCAACTCAAGTACTCGTCAAGTGGTAATGGAATTCAACTTCCTGTGGGGGCTACGGATTTGCTTTCCCAACTGACTGGGTCCACAAACCGTTGAAGTTGGATTTCCAAGTGTTCGTAAGCCACGTACTAGGTCCTTTTTAGCTAATCGCGTCAACTCTCTAATGTTCACAGGACCTAGACGTTGGTTCCACAGATCCACAGGAGTGATCGTGGCGCTGTTGCAGACAAGTGAGGACTTGGGCACAGTCCCATAGCAATTATCCTCTGTCCTCACCCCTTGAACTAAAAGTTTACCGGGTTGATTATAGACATTACATGCATCCCGATCAAACTTTACGACAAAGTTAGCGTCGCGCAGCTGGCTAATGCTGAGAAGGTTTGCTTTCAAACCTTTGACGTACAAAACATTCTCTAGCTTAGGAAATCCTGGTAACTCT
The DNA here is from genome assembly GCA_949130495.1 of Sambucus nigra. Classification (NCBI taxonomy): domain Eukaryota; kingdom Viridiplantae; phylum Streptophyta; class Magnoliopsida; order Dipsacales; family Adoxaceae; genus Sambucus; species Sambucus nigra. The sequence goes on from OX422211.1 coordinate 38,838,499, forward strand.
ATTGTACCTCATCCTACAATGCTAGACTTTATCCCATCTCCAAAGGTGACTCTACCTTCCTTATACTCCTCTAAGTAGGTAAAAAATGAGACATCACCTGTCATATGTCTGGAGCACCCACTATCAAAATACCATTGTGAGATATTATGTGCTTTGAGAGCGACATGAAAAACAATGGCCTTTTTATCTTTCTTAGGTACCCAAGAAGTGGTAAACTTTTGTTTACCCTTGTTGTTATTGGTTTTAGCCGGGATGCGGGAGGCATTCACTGACGGTAAAGACATCCGTCGAAATTCCTCCATTAAACTCTATGATATGGCAGCTAAAAACTCAACACGCTCTCTCAGACTGGTAAAATCATCAGTACGATGTGGTGGAGCAGTAGTACATTGTGTCCAACCCAAACTATATAAAAACTCCCTGAGGTGGCCTTTTCTTTTGCAGTACGTACAAAAGAACACAGTCTTAGGCGGACCTTAGTTTTCTTTTCTTGGTCGAACTCTTCTTCGTGGTTTTTGATGATGGCCATATGGAGTCATAGTAAACTCAGGAACTGGTCCAGGTGTAATTTGGGATGTGGAGGCACCATCAAAACCTATTCCCTGCCTATCACCAAAACCTAAAGCGGGACCGAGGAACATCTTTCCCATCTTTCCTGATCCGTCCTCGATTTGAACCTTGAATTCTCGTGATCTCTCAAGATCATGAGTAAGCTGGGCTTCAAGTTTCTTTCAAGTCTCTAGGGAGGAATGGAGCTCACTCATAAGACTAGCCACTTTTTAGTCAATTTCCCTTTTCTCTTTCTCAAAACAACTCTCTCTCTCTCTCTCTCTCTCTCCAAAAAGTATATCTCTTTCTCTAAACAGACTTTCTTTCTCAACACAGGTAGACTCTCTCTCTCTCAAGGTAGTGCAGGTGGGGGAATCTCTCTCTCTTACTTCGTCTAAATCTTCCTCCAAAGCGGTGATCCTAAGAACTAACGCTTTGTTACACTTTTTGGTTTTAAATGACTCATTATATAACTCAGCGTAGGCGCGTTGAAGATTACTCTCGCCCTCACTTGCATCATCCTCCCCCTCACTCACTTCGTTCTCACTCTCGAGGTCTCCCTGTGAAGCAGCATCCTCATTTTCGTGAGGAGCACTAGAGGTACTCACATGACTAGCCATGAATACGGTGAAGTTACACTCATGCGGTGATTCATCTTCAGAGTCCACCGACTCGACCTCACTGTTGTCACTAAGGGTAGCATTAAGGACAACTTTTCCCTTTTCTTTGGCAAGTCTGTTTAGCCTGGTAGCACACTCAAAAGATCTATGACCCTTACCATCACACTCATAACATCGCTCACTATCTTTCTTAGGAGGGTCTTTAAAATCTTTTTCATTTTTCTTTTCAAACTTATTTTCTCAAAATTCTTTTTATCTTTGAATTTTTCATTTTTCTTGAATTTGAGAATTTTCTTGAATTTTTTAGCAAACAGATCCAAATCATTTAAATCAAAGTCACACTCGAAATCAGACGTTTCTATTTCCCTTTTTCCAGATGACTCAACTCTCTTTCTTGCCGACCCCTCACTTTTTCTATCCTGGGCATTAAGTGAAATTCCCTTATCTTTAGGCTTGACAGATTTAGGAAACATATCAATTTCATACGTTTGTAAGTCTCCTACAAGTTCCTCTAATTTAATCGTGTTTAAATTACCCATAGAATTTAGCACAGTGACTTTAGGGATAAAACGCTTAGGCAGTGATCCAAGAATCTTTTTAACAACTCTAGCATTTGGAATGTGTTCACCAAGATTAAAGCAAGTGTTTACAATATCAAATAACCTAGCATAAAATTCATCAAAACATTCAGTCTCAAGCATGGTGATAGTTTCAAATTGAGTTGTTAAGTTTTGCAGTTTTGATTCTTTCACAGCATTAGTTCCTTCATGGTAAGTTGTAAAACATCCCATGCCTCTTTTGACGTGGTACATGTCATTATCCTTCGAAACTCGTCAGGTGTGACGGATAGCACTCAAACACTTATAATTAAAAGATGACCATTTAAATTCTTCTTTAGTCCATGCAGTCACAAATTTTAAATTAATCACGTTATCAACAGTGATGGAGGGAGGTGTCCACCCTCTTTCAACCAAAACCCAAACTCTTTCATCAATAGCTTTTAAAGAAGATTTCATGCGGGATTTACAGTTAGCATAATTTGTCCCGTCAAAAACTGGCATTTTATTATATAATTTCTCCATATTGAACACGCCCTTTTTTAAAAATCAATTTTTCAGAAAATTGATATCTTAGAAAAGTTTTGCGAAAAATTACACGGTATAATTGTGTAATTGGATCTGATACCAATTTGAAGAGTGCGCTTTTGTTCAAACAAAGAAATTATTTAATTAAACACAGTTTTTCAATTAAATCCTCAAACATGCATCTGGGTGTGATTAAAATCAATCTGACCATGCAGGAACAGTCAATCACAAATAAAACGCACAAATGAGGAAAAATCCCCCAAAGGGGCAAAACCTTTTTATTTTCACTATAATTTGTAATAAACGGATTACACGGATTACAATGAAAATAATAGTGACATGTGAAATACCCTCAGGTGTCAGTTTCGATGTCGTCAGATGGAATCTCCCGCAAGAACTCCAGGTGGGAAGCAATGAAGAAGAGACGGCTTCTCCACAAGTTACTCCAGATGAGTAAAAACGATCCTTTTGAAGGTTTAAAGATTCACATATATATATGGGAGTGTCTATGTGAATAAAGAAGGCATGAAACCTTAAAAGATGAAGTTTATTTTCTGTACTGTTAATCGTAGAAATTGTGTGTGAAAAGGACTTGGGAAAACGTATAGAAAGTGACCAGATATTTATATGAAAATCGAGGCGGCGGCGGCGTTCGAACTAGATAAGCATCTCGCTCGAACGAAGGAGATGTGTCGTTCGAACGACATCGCGCGAGATGCTTATCTCGCTCGAACAAGTGTGAACTCGTTTGAATGAGCTCATCGACCGAAGCAGTCCGCTTCTACACTTAAAAAAATTTATGCTTTTGATAAAAAAATAATTCAGACTTCAAAAAATATTTTTTTAAAAATTCCTAAATATTTATGCAAAAATAAACAACTCCAATAAATCATTTTACCAATAATGCGAAGTGGAGTAGTGGGAATGGTTGAGTAGCACGTTGCATGTAGCATGATGCACGTGTAAAGATGATGGATGCATGGATTCAGATCAAGGTCGTCGTGGATGATCTTGTTGACGTGCCGAATGTAGCGGTATCAGACATACATACTGTGATCTAGGACAAATAAAAAATTCCTAGATTCTACCCCGGACATTTATAAAATTATGTCCTTACAATCTCTACATCTTATTTTTATACAAATTTTGTCTAGTTGGAAAGTCGGTAATTTATAAAAATTGATCAACTCGTCATGGGTTCAATCCATACTTCCATAATCTATACTACAATAGCTCGTGCACTTGTAGAAATTCTTTTAATTTCACTAAACAATGATCTTCACACTGAGTGTGCCTCACACATCTTGGTGACCACTGATTTTTGGCAAGAAAACCATCACCGCAATCACACGGAATCCACTGTTCCATATAATCTCTAAAAGATGTACAGTAAATAAACTCGGTGCTGAAATTTTAGATCTCAAGCATGAGTATTATCTTAATTCTTGGATCTCAAACCATGCGTAAAAACAAGGTTGAAATAGGCTTAGGTTTTTCTTTGTAATTAGTTTTCCCTTGCTCATAAAAACTCTTCGTTACGCCTTATATTTATAGATTTTTGTCAAAACGTTGTAGAACGCTTTACAAGACATCACGTTCGAATGAAACTCAAAGTTGTTGGAATGAGATTGGCTACCTCGTTCAAATGGACCTCAAGGTCGTTCGAGCGAGACCTCAAATCTCTTTTGAACGGACTTTAAACAACCTTTGCACGAGAAATTTCTGCCAAGCATAAAAATTTCGCTCGAAGCTCATTCAAATCTCATTTGAACAAAACACATTAACTCTCCTGAATGAGACAACTGTCATACGAACAAAAATATGAAACTCGTTTGATCGACGTAATAAACTTGTGCATCTGACTATAAAAATAACAAATATTTTCCTTAAAATTGTCCTTCAAAAATCACCTCATTAAACCGAAATGACCGAAGCATCAAAACCACAGATCAACATAATAAAAACTTTATACATTTCTTGATATCCGAAAGATGAAGACGAAACCTCAACATACAGATGATATCGCTTTAACTCGGCCACTACGGTATTTAACATGCACAGACTTGAAGGTAAAACTAAACACAGTACCTCAAACAGATTTGTCCAAATGGAAGAAAACCAACATTACAAATATACAATAAACATATTACAAAAAGAGAACACACTATATGGTTGACTTAATTGAGTTTGTACGTACCATATAGGAGTTCCAAATAGTTTGGATATGGTGACAAAATCGGTAGATTCTATTTGAGCATCCCCTCCAAGGTATATAAGCTTCACCAACAATGTTCATCCAGTCCAACAAACTCACATCTACCAAAAAGGGAAGCAATCTTATCTCTTGAACACACTATAGGATGCAAATCATGCATATAGGTGTATAAGTGTTTGCACAAGTGTTTACATATTTTTAGGAACTTTTTAGACATTTTAAAAACATTTTTTAAATCATTTAAAATGATTTCTAAAAATAATTAAAATTATGTTTTAAAGTGTTAGGGTTAAAAATCAAATTATTTTATTCCTTAAAAATATGCCAGGGTAGAATATAAAATCGATAGAGACATTTGTGGGTGAAAACTGGATTTTGAAAAGTTCATAAACATGAGTTTTGTATCCTGTTATATTGTTCCACGTGTTATCTCATTACCGGTCAGAAGTGTGTTTCCTTACACTCACATTCTCGAACACTCTTCATAGCCGTTAGATCATTTACCATCAACGTTATGCATGTCTTAAGAGTTAATCCATGTGATAACCTTTAGAGCCAATCAGAGTAAGAGTAAATGTGGTGCGCTAACAGCCATTAGATTTGGACGTTGAATCATCAAAATGATCTAAACCCTTGATTTGCTTCGATGTTCCAGATCATTCTAACACTTGTATAAATAGGCTCCTTGGGTCAGCCATTAGAAGACTTTGGCAGTGGTCTCATTTGAGAGAAAAAAGAGAGAAGGGAGAAGAGAGAAGGCAGAGAGAGAAGAGAGAAAACCAGTCTTCCAGTTTAGAAATCCCTAGGTTTTCATCCAAAAACCAAACACATTACCAATCGTTTCATCTATACCAGAAAACCTAACATCTTGAGAGTTAAAAAAAATTACATTTTTTAGGGTTTGGTATTTTGTTGAGTTTGAAGAACCTCTTCAACCATTATCTCTCTTAGGAACGTTTTTCTCACTGTAGATGTCACTTTTCTCTTTAGAAATTGTGAGATTTGCAAAGAAATATACTTCGTGTAGTATATTAAGGTTTATGTTACTCTTTTCAGTTGGATCTTGTGTTTTTACTGTCTATGTCTGTAGATCCACTCTCTATTTCAAATACTTTGAAAAGGAGACTTCCAACAGTCTAAAAACTCAGATCTGAAAACGTTGTTTCAAAAATATAAGTTTCACAGTTTATGAAATTATTTCGTACATAAAGAAGTTTTAAAATGATAAGATCTAATTTTTTTGAAAGATTTTTAACAAATCTGAAAATAGTTTTTGAAGTCTAATTTTCAAAGAGATTTGAACTCTTTGCATGTCATATAGATTTTGTGTAATTTGTAGGATTTATTTATATAAATCTTGAGAGGTGTGAGCTATATTATTTGCATGTAGTTATAGTCACATCACTATCACAACACTCTCACAACACTCTCACACGAACACTTAGTTAAGTATGGTTCTTTTGAGAGATTTTGATTTGTTTAAGCGACTGCAAACAAGAAGCAATGAGGAAGGCAAGGAAGCTACTAGGAAGATTAAAGCCCGATCAGATTTACCTTTGAGAGGGGAACTCATATAGGTATAATTCTCATCTTAAACTTAGGATCTTAAATGCATTCTTAGTGCTTGTAATATTGCAATATTGTTTGATTTTAGTGGACTTTTCTTTTTGTGTCATAGAGGTCACTGTGGATGTTTCCCCTAGTTTTGGAGTTTTACCACGTAATAAATATTGCCTCTTGTGTGTGTTCTTTAGTACTTCACTACGGTTGTTGAAAACTAGACTTAGGTTTAATTTTAAAACCTATTTCCAAGATTCTGAAATAACTGGTTCATATTTTCTGTATTAAACACATCTTGTGTTATTCTTGAGAATTGTTTTAAAAGAGTTTCCTAAAACAGTAATTTGAAACTTATTTGAAACTTACTTAATAGTTTAACTCATTGTTAAATAACTTAGTAATGTTTTTCAATTGGTATCAGAGCTGAGTATTTTGCAAATCTTTTTGATCATGTATTCTTGAAACTGTTCTAAAAAAATCAAATGGACGAGAAATTTGAGCGTTTTCAAAATTTTTAAAGACCTCCCCTCTTCGATGGAAACAATTTTCTTACTGGAAAGTAAGGATGATTGTATTCATCCAAGGGACATTGGGAGATGATGTTTGGGATTCCATTAAAAATGGATATACACATCCAACTTTTCCTGTTGAATAAGGTATTACTGTAAGGATTAAAAAAATCCTCAATGAGTTTACTAAAGAAGAAAAACTGGCCTCCTTAAGCAACAATAAAGGAAAAAATGCCATATTTATGTATGTTAATAAACATGAATTTAAAAGGATATCCATATCTTCAACATCTAATGAAGCCTAGGACACGTTAGGCACTGCACATGAAGGTGATGACCGTGTTAATGCAGCCAAAACCCAAATATTAATACAATAATATAATACTCTCCTTAGTATATCCATTTGAGTTTGTACCATATAGGAGTTCCAACTAGTTTGGATATGGTGACAAAATAGGTAGATTCTATTTGAGCATCCCCTCCAAGGTATACAAGCTTCACCAATAATGTTCATCCAGTCCAAGAACCTCAGATCTACCAAAAGGAAAGTAATCTTATCTCTTGAACACAATATAGGACGCAAATCATGAATATAGGTGTATAAGTGTGTGCACAAGTGTTTACATATTTTTAGGAATTTTTAGACATTTTAAAAATATTTTTTAATCATTTAAAATGATTTCTAAAATTAATTAAAATTATGTTTTAAAGTGTTGGGTTTAAAGATCAAATTATTTTATTCCTTAGAAATATGTTAGGGTAGAATATAAAATCGGCAGAGACATTTGTCAGTGCAAATTGGACTTTCGAAAGTTCATAAACTCGCATTTTGCATCCTGTTATATTGTTCCACATGTTATCTCATTAGTGGTTAGAAGTGTGTTTTCTTACACTCACATTCTCGAACACTCTTCACAAGCGTTAGATAATTTACCATCAACATTCTGCATGTCTTAAAAGTTAATTCATGTGATAACCTTTAGAGCCAATCAGAGTAAGAATAAATGCGGTGCGTTAACAACCATTAGATTTGGACGTTGAATCATCAAAATGATCTCAACCCTTGGCTTGATTCGATGTTCTAAATCCTTCTAACACTTGTATAAATAGGCTCCTTGGGTAAGCCCTTAAAATACTTTAGCAGTCGTCTCATTTGAGAGAAAAAAGAGATAATAGAGAAAGTAAAGAGAGAAGAGAGAAAATAGAGAGAGACGAGAGAAAACCAGTCTTCCAGTTTAGAAATCCTTAGGTTTTCTTCCAAAAACCAAACACATACCTAATCGTTTCATTTATACCAGAATACCTAACATCTTGAGAGTTAGAAAATTTTAGGGGGTTTTGAGGGTTTGGTATTTTGTTGAGTTTGAAGAACCTCTTCAACCATTATCTCTCTTAGGAACCTTTTTCTCAATTTAGATCTCACTTTTCTCTTTAGAAATTATGAGATTTACAAAGAGATATAATTCACGTAGTATATTAGGGTTTTTGTTACTCTTTTTAGTTGGATATTGTGTTTTTACGGTCTATGTTTGTAGATCCACTCTTTATTTCAAATACCATGAAAAAGAGACTTCTAGCAGCCTAAAAACTCAGATTTGAAAACGTTGTTTTAAAAATATAAGTTTCACAGTTTGTGAAATTATTTTGTACATAAATAAGTTTTGAAACGATAATATCTATTTTTTTGAAAGATTCTTTTTAAGATCTTGAAATAGTTTTTGAATTCTGATTTTCTAAGAGATTTTAACTTTTTGCCTGTAATATAGATTATGTTTAATTTGTAGGATTTATTTGTATAAATCTTGAGAGGTGCGAGCTACATTATTTGCATGTAGTTGTAGTCACATTACTATCACAACACTCTCACGCGATCACCTAGTTAAGTGTGGTTCTTTTGAGATATTTTGGGTTGTTTGAGCCACTGCAAACAAGAAACAAGGAAGAAGCTACTAGGAAGATTAATGCTGGATCAGATTTACCTTTGAGAGGGGAACTCGTGTAGGTATAATTCTTATCTTAGACTTCGAATCTAAAATGCATGCTTAGTGCTTGTTATATTGTTTGATTTTAGTGGACTTTTATTTTTGTGGCGTAGAGGTCACCGTGGATGTTTCCCCTTGTTTTGGGATTTTACCATGTAAAAAATATTGCCTCTTGTGTGTGTTCTTTAATACTTCACTACTACTGCTGCAAACTAGACTTAGGTTTAATTTTAAAACCTATTTCCAAGATTATGAAATAATTGGTTCATATTTTATGTATTAAACACATCCTGTGTTATTTTTGAGATTTTTTTAAAAGAGTTTCCTAGAACAGTAATTCAGAACTTACTTAATCTTTTAACTCAATGTTAAATAACTTAGTGAGTTTTTTCATGAACTTGACACAATGTGAAATTTGTCCTTACGTGTTTAATATATAAATAGGGTCTTCTATCAAGATGCTACCAAATATCTTAGTTCAACTCGATTTGATTCTACTTTATGTGTTCTTCGTAGTTATAATACAAGGGAAACAAAAAGCACTCCTAGAATTTTTGAAATAGTTGTTTTGGTTTTAATTTGGAAAATATTTTGGTTTTAAAATATATATTTTAAGACTTTATAATAATTATAAATCACATTAAACCTTGACATGTTCCATCCTTTATGACTCCCTGCCTTGACTCATATGATTTGAAGTGAGGTGATAAGTGAGTAGTGAGATATGAAGAGTTTTAAGGAATTTAAACAAAATGAGAATAGTGTATTTATATGATGTGAAGTACGCTTTAGTAATGTTTGTGTAGAGAGTGAATTGAAGAGGTGATACTTTCCCTAAAGAGAATAAGTTATTTCCTGCATATTGAGTATGGTCGTTGGTGAAATAGAGTCTGATAGTGTTTTCAACCGAACAACAATTGAGCATCATTCTTCAGTACTCATCCATACTATATTGGAAGGTTTTGTGTGGTCCAACTCTTTTTATCGGAGACGTTTTCCCATAGTCGAATTTCATGGATCTATCCTACATAATAACTGCCACTTTATTCATTTCCATTCTAAGCCATTTCCTTTTATATAATGAGGATTGGATGTGTGGTGGATGGCGTTAAACATATGACATCCTTGTCATCATCGAGTACATTGTCTAGTCACTATTCGATAATAATTTACTCCTTTGAAACCTTATTTTCCACGTAGTCGTTGAGGTGACCAACCCGTGACAATTCCTCCAAGTTAGATTTAACGGCCTTGAAGTTCGGGTTTTCTCCCATGGTCCTTATTGTAAGAGCATGGCATGGATCAATTTATTTTTGTTAGATCTCTTTCCATCTTCCTTGGAAATTTAAAAAATATTTATCCTTAATCTTTGGGAGTATATTATAAATCAACTCCTTGAACACTTTGTTAATTCCTTGAAAAAACATAGCATTATTGGGGGTTTTATTCTTAAATCCATATTTATGTTGTTTATTTTTCAATAAAGTTGTTTTCATGTTCATTTTTAAATAAGAATCATGTTTATGAGAATGTCCTAGACTTGTTTTAAATAGAGAGTATGCATGTCGGCCAATTGAACTTAGTAAGAATTTTGGTGGTTCGTCTTGATCACAGAAGATCGGAATTCCATTTTTAGTTTAATTAAACCTTTCATAGTCTAGATGGGGATTTGAAAGCCTCTTGGTAAAGCCACTCGTACAATATTAGTCGTTTATCTTTACTACAAGAACCTATTTGATGTTTCAGGAACTTGTCTAATAATTCAAAGAGGATTATCTTAATACATCAGGATTTTATTAAATAGGACCACATATGAGATTCAAGTCTAGGTTCTGACTATATTCGACTCGCTCAATGTCACAAAGTTTGCAAAGGATGCATATATTCTTAATTACGATAATAATGAGTATTAGAATATTTACATTATTATTGCTTTGATTGTACGATTCAATTTTTTAGGTCTAAATCGCCTCAAGTTGTTGTTCTACCAGTAAATCCGATCGGTGAATTTTATAACCTGGTAGAATATTAAATAAGTTAAGTTTAAGATAAATGAATAAATAAGATATCGGTAAAAATAGATTAGCGAAAAAATAAATTCACCAAAAGGGTATTGTATGCTTTATGCGGGGTATTATATTATGTGCTCTATAACTTTGCAAATAATATGGGATTTTTATATTTTTATTTGGAGTCTAATTTAATTATTAGTCTTTGGTCCCTAGTATAGTCTATGTACTAAGTAGCAAGCTCAAAACTCTCTGAAACCCTGTTTGGACTAAGCCAACATCATGTACCTATACATATGGGTCAAGGGAGGGGTTTAAGTAGGATGAGACATTCTCAAGGGCTAGAGGGAGAGAGGAAAAATACTGTTCACGTTTTTGTCAAAAGGTGAGGAGAGATAAAGTTATTTGTCCCATATTTCATGAAGGTTTCATCTCAGAAAGTGGCCACATACATGGTTTCATTTGGATTGATCATATACTAAAAGTTCTAAGGTCTACAACGCATTTAAGTAGGAATTTAAATGTCCAATAAGGGTAGCAGCATCAACCTCTTCATTAATTTTTTGTCGTACTCTGGATTATTTACAAGATCCACAAAGGTATTGTGATCCAAAATTTAAATGTATTATTTACATCTAGTTATTTTTGTTTATATTATGAAACATGATCAATCAAAGTTTTTAGGCAATTGTGTTTTTTTATAATGGAAATCCCCAGAAATTAATATGCTTTGTCCCTATTATTCCAAACATTAGTTTGTTTCTTAGCATTTTTCTTGTTGTTGGAATACTTATGAACTTTCCTGAACTCTTTGCCTCATCCATTACAGTACTCGCCTTCGACAACCACATTTACCACTTTTTTCTATCTCTTAATCCTAAACATAGGTTGTTAATGGTGGTCTCTTCCTTAACAATGAATAATTGGGTAGTCTAATCTTGAAGAAGTGGCTGCCACTTTCTCCGAGCAATTATCCACTGTAGAGATTGGCATATTTTGTACTCCTACATGGTGGAGAGGTAGAGTTTGAGTTTAAATCAAACTCCTCCTTGGCTTATCTTATCTTATCTGGTGGGATTTTGGTATTAAAGCCAGCTAGGTATCTTTTCTTACTTAGCTTATGAGTTATTTTACATGCCATTTGGGACTCTTGGATTTTTATCTCCTATTTAAGGAGCATTCCCCCCAAACGAATTTTGGATATGAGAGAAATGGATCATATCCATCAGTGACTTAATAGAGAACTTTGTGAGTAAAAATTAATGTTCATTTTTTGAAGAAAATTGATCATTTTGGGAACCAATGTTAGGTATTATATATTAAGGATTTACGTAGAATATAAGATCCTTTTTTGGTGAGATTAATATTTTGTGAGTCTTTCATTGTATTATGTGTGAGAAAGCAATAAAAAGTCCTTCCATTTATAATATTTTTATATTTAGTGACACAAATCTCACATGGATATAGCTAAATTGGTGAACCACATAATTTTGTGTTCTGTCATCTCTTTTCTATTTCCTTTATTTGGATAGTCATATATTGGTGTGATTGGTTTGTTAGTCATGGAGACCTATTTGAAATATACCACCACACTTTCGCACAACAAATTGCTATGAGAGCCTAGGTTGCAAACTAGGTAATTTATTATAAAATCCAAGATAAAGTAAGATGTGGAGAAATTTTGTGGAATTTTTTTTTTTTTGGCCTTTGTTAAGTGGAGGTGATGGACATCCTTGTTAAGGAGGGCTTGATCAAATCCTTAGAAGGGAAACTCGACACTATAAAGGATGAGGTGTGGAAAAAGATCGATAAGGAGGCTTATTTCAGTTGTGTTTGTCTAAGGAGATTAGATATAACCTTATGACATAAACTTTTGCTAAGGCGATTTTGGTAAATCTTAAGAAACTTTATTTGGAGGAGTCTTTGACTAATAAAATTAAATTAAAAAAAATATTTCTACTGATTTTTATCTCCTATTTCTACTGATTACTGACTATAAAAGATAATGAATAAAGAAAATGATAAAAATGAGAGCGAATTACGAGGGTCGTAATAATAAATATGGAAAGAGTTAGGATTTTGGGGTACATTTATCACCTTATCAACATTGCGCACTAATTTCAGAGTGTCATTCCCTTTTTTTAA